>OV884004.1:103180083-104571333 GCA_930367185.1 Myathropa florea | reverse complement strand
GCTCGTTCAGAATTTCCAATGTAGCGTGAGCTGAAACCACATCCCATCTCATTGATATCGATATCATCCAATTGAGGCAAAAAGAAGTTGGTAATCATCGACCTCGCCGTAGACGGTGAAGGCCTGGCCAACGTCGTTCTCAAAGAAATATAGACTGATGACGCCGCCGCTAGTCCAAAATCCGTACCAATTAGTGATTTTTTCAGATTGCATCGGACGGTCCTGGATCTCATGGATTGGATCTTGGATTGCTATCGTCCAAAATTCGACAATTTTGGTTGTTGAGGCAACCATTCATCCAGAAATGAGCCTCATCGCTGAAGATGATTTTTTGACTAAAATTAGGGTCAGTTTCCAACTGCTCAAGAGCCCATTCAACGAACACAGGTCGTTGTCTATGGTCAATTTCAGCTCCTGGGTCAGTTGAATTTTGTACTGGTGCAGGCCCAAGTTTTCTTCTTCTTCTTCTTCCTAGGGCGCTACAGTCCGAGGTGGACTTGGGCCTCACTCAACATGCCTCTCCAGCCAGCACAATCTTTCGCCAGCTGTCTCCAGTTTCGCACACCAAGCCGACCGAGGTCGCCCTCGACTTGTGTGCACCACCTTGTACGTGGACGTTCTCTGTTGCGTTGCCTCACAGGCTCAGAGTCGAAGACTCTTCGGGCCGGAGCTAAGTTGTCCACACGCTCTACATGGCCTAGCCATCTTAGGCGTTAAACCCGTAGACGATTGGCTAGACTCATATCGTTGTACAGCCCATAAAGTTCGTGGTTGAACCTTCTCCTCCAAATGCCATCAACGCAAACAGGACCAAAGATCGCGCGCAGAACTTTTCTCTCGAAAAGACCAAGAGACTGTTCATCCGCTTGGGATATTGTCCATGCCTCTGCGCCGTACAGCACGACTGGGATGATCAAGGTCTTGTAAAGAATCAGCTTAGTCTTCCGAGAGAGGGCTCTACTACTCAATTCCCCTTTGAGCCCAAAAAAACAGCGGTTGGCAAGAGTTATTCTGCGTTTGATCTCGGTACTGATGTTGTTTATACTGTTTGCTGCAGAGCCGAGGTAGACGAAGTCCTTAACTACCTCAAAGTTGTAGCTGCTTATGGTGACGTTCTGGCCAAGTCGTCGATGTTGTGCGTCCTTTCTCGATGACAGCATATACTTTGTTTTGCGTCGTTTACCGCCAGACCCATTTTAGCCGTTTCCGTTTCCATGCCAGCAAACGCATCATTGACGGTATTCTCTTCTATCATCGTCCGTTGTGTTAAGTGGAACATTCTGCCTGACAGCGGTATTTGTGTCCTCATCGCCGTTTAACAGTCTGCAGAAATGACTTTTCCAAATTCTCAGTACCGACTGCGAATCTACTACTAGTTGTCCATTCTCGCCCCGGCAGGCTTCTATCAGAACTTTATACCCGTTCGATAAAAGTTTTACAATTTGGTAAAACTTTCGAACATCATTCCTGCCATAATACCTCTCCATCTCCTCGACAAAGTCGTCGACAAAAGATAAACAGAAATTCCGTCATGAATCAGCTCCTGACCTAGTTTCAATGTCGTGGGGCAAGTTTTGTAAGTTTTGGATGTTAGTTGAATCTCCAAACTTCGAGTATGCTTATGCGTTGATGGATAACCCATAGAAAGAGTTTGTCAAGTCAGTCAATTTATGATATGTACATCATTCAAAATAGATGAACATAATGAAACCTGAAATAAATGTTCAACATAAACTTACATTCCTCGTGGCAAGCAATAATATTATCGAGATCATCAAAGTGATAGTAATCGTAGCCGGATGTGCCGAGAACCTCGAACGGCATGTAGCCGATGATCGGCGGAGCTCTGTGGTCCAAAAACAGAAACTTCCACTCCATACTGTGCTTCGATGTGAATTCATCCTTCGAGGGATCTATCGCAGACATCTCCCGAATCAACTGAGGTGTCTGCACTCGACCGGTGCCAACGAATATGAGTCCCTTGTCACCGCTGTCCGTCGACGAAAACGACCGAGTCTGAGTATTTGCGATTGTATTGTCTACACTAGCATCGTTTCCTGCAAAGTACACAACAAATGAATTAGTCTCAAGCCCGGATTGGCATCTGCCACAGTTCACTTACTTAAATATCCAACTAACTTAACCAACTCATACGCCGTCGTGTCTACTTTGTCCAGTGCACCGCGCTTTAGGTGAACAAAGAGACTGACCTGATTATCCGGCGCTAACTCCGTCTTCAGCGGATCGATCACAGACGCTGGGTTCAAAAAGATGTTGTACAGATTCTCATGATCAATTTCATATGCTAAATCAAAGATTGTCATATTCAATAGATCGCTCTGAAATTTAGTTCATCGCTCTGATTCAATGACTGATTTAAAATTGAATTTTCAAAAGCAAGATAGTTCGAAAGGCGTACAAAGATTGTACAGAAAGTCGGGGGATCGGGGAGGAAGCTATGCTGCTGATCTACTCACCGGTAAATATCCTAGGAGTGATGTAATACTTTCGGATGTGTAGTGAATGGAACCGTTGCTGGAGAAGACGATGATGAATCCGTCCAGTGCCTCCAGCATCAGATGGGTGAACTCGTCGTTGGTGAGGAATGTTGGCTTCCAGTCTTGCTGAATTTCATGTACTTTTGATCTATCAGTTACTTCTGTGGATGGGAAGATTTCGATTAAGCGTGATGCGTGGTGCGTGTTTGCGGGGGTACTTGCCATTGTGGTGCTTTAGAAATGCTATCGTCGACTTGAGGACTGTGGATTTATCCATTTTCCTTGATGTCGTCGATATCAGTGCGCTCAAGTCGTTCACCAGCAAATTGAACTGATCGCGACGCTTCTTCTCGCTGAGATTTCTTGATTTTCTACAAAATTGGAAAGATGAAAGAAGACAAATGTGAATATTTTAAGTATTTTGCGTATTTGAAGATAGGCTGGTCATCTGGGAAATGACACAATTCGCAAATTTCATACAAAAAGGGGAAATTCAAAAAGAAAACCAAAAAAAAAAAAAAATCAGTGCACAGTACTTCTGCAGTTAGTTACTTCTTTTAAACAGTAAATTTCTTTGAAAAGTATCTGACTACTTCTTTTCAACAGTAAATTTCGGTGCCTGCCCTAAGTTCGAGGGGTCCCAGGTTCGAATCCCAGTGAAATCGAATTTGGTCTAGTCACCATTTGCCGTTGGGATTAAGTTAACGGCACTGGAGTAGGTTGCTACCTGGCAGTACAATGGACCAGTCTTGAGTCTGAGTGCTCCACTTGCGGACGCAGTGCCTTTTCAATATTTACAGTGAAATCTGATTTAAGTGCGCGTTTCTGAAGAAGAAACTGAATTAAATTTCATCCAAACTAATCGCCATCTAAGCTAAGCTAAGCTTAAAAGCGTCTAAACTAAACAGTTATTAAAAGCCACTATTTGGCTTTTCGGTGCTTTGCTTCTTCTTTGTGCAACCCTACAGCCCGGTACCACACTGGGCCACAATCGATAATCCTCTCCAGCTAAACAAATTTCCTTAATTGGGCACGCCAGTTTGGTTGAAGTCCTTCTCCACTTTTGTGAGCCACATTAAACGTGGACATCCTCTGTTGCGTTGTCCCAGGGACTCGGAATTGATTACTGTCGAAATGCGTGCCATGTACTCAGTATCTGTCTTCGAACTCGGATTTACACGCTGTGAAGCCTGGGAGTCGAGGAGTACACTCGAAAGAAAGTGGAGATTTCTAGTTTCGTAGGTTGGCAGTAGTGGCCGCAATCGAGAGAAGAGTAAGAAGGTTGTCCGTTGTCTGGCGGAGGTTGTTTAGCAGTCTTCAATTAGCAGAACCTTTCTGATATGCGCCTCTTCCCAAGACTCCTCCATCTCATCTCATCTCATCTCATTTTCAGTAAACCGCATGTTCCACAAAAGGGGTCGCAAGGGCAATGCATGCACGAGAGATCTTCAGGCCACTCGATCCTCCGCCATCGACTCTAACTCATCAGGAGCTATGCCCAAGCGCAGCCAGGCGAGTGTTTGCACTTGGTCCTACCATCTCGTCCTGGGTCTGCCAAGCGGTCGCCTACCTGATGGAATCGCATTCAAGGCACGCCTCGGAAGTCGTGATGATGGGGACATTCGCATTCGTGCCACGTAGCCAAGCCAATGAAGTACAGCCCATTCCGTACGAAGAAGATGCTGCCCAACGTTGAGTTCCTCACGCACTGTCGTGTTTCTCACCCTTTCCCGGCGAGTAATTCCCACAACAGCACGAAGAAATCTCATCTCGGCAGCTTGTATTCGCGATCTTATTCTTTCGGTCATTACCCAACTTTCATGGCCATAGGTGAGAGTTGGAACAAATACTGCGTTAAAAACCGCTAACTTGATTACAGATCGACCAAGCTGTTTCAAAATTGACCCAGCTTGACCAATCCTACAGGAAAGCTCAGCATTATTCCTCCCATCACTCATGAAGAAGACCCGAGATACTTAAACTTTTCCACCTGTTTCAATGGGACTCCACTTACATGTAGAGTGCATTGAACAGTGGTTCTGGAAATAACCATAACCTCGGAACAGTATGTGTACTGTTGCAACAAACGAATTGGGCTTCAATTTTTGAATGCACTTGTAGCTTTGTTCCTGAATCCATCTCGCGTTTTCAATATGTCCACTCCTTACTCCCTCTACCATTTTCACTACCTGCCGAGGTGTACAGTTATTTTCAGAAGTCCTTTCTTGATTCTTCCTTCCCAAAAGTATTTTTCCTTTAAACACCAGCTACTGCATATTTCTCCCAGATGTCTCCCTCATCTCTATTATCACAAATTCAAATTCAACACCTTTATCCTCTGAGATAATACCGTTAAAAATAGCTCTACTCTCTCCCATCATTGTATGGCCTATTTAAAATACACGCGTTCAGCAAAACCCAACCGATTATCCCTGCCACTGGCGCACCCAAACACTTAAAGAATCTCTCTCAACACAATTGACTGTCTCAGGCTGCTCAGTCCGGCCATTGTCCGGCAAATCCATGCAACCGTTGAGTAACCCTTGCACTAAAGAAATTTCCATTGAATCCTCAATTGCTGTTCATTGTTAAAACCGGAATCCATCCGAATCTCAGGTGCATGACATTGCGTTGACAAATTAGACAAATCACTACAATTAGTTCGTTTTTACCGGACAACCTTTAAGAGCAACCCCCTTCCGGCACGCCCCGTGGGGGTGTCATCGACCAGGAGACACAGAAGCGAGCAACCGCCCGGAATCCTTCGGGGTGTTTAGTTGGATAGAATTTCGCTTTTTTAATCATTGCATTATATTCGCAACTAACTAGCTGTCATGCTTCAACCCCGGTTACCTGGGGTGCAGAGCTGCTCTCTGAGGGGTGCACAGAAGTGTATCAAGCGTGTATCGAGTGCTGGTACAGATGGTGTACTTACAATTCACTCTCTCGAATGCGTCTACTATTTTATTTGAAACTGTCATCCACAGATTGCGGAGGAGAATTCCGCTGAATAGACGTCTGTGGACTATTTACTGTGGATTTTGAATTCAGTCTGGCGTGGAATACCATTTCTGACAGCACACGTTGGGGTATGTATTGTATTCGTATTTACCTGCGCGGTTATCCACATAATGGCTCTGTTAATCAATTACGTAGTCGAACAGTAAGGTTGTCAAAATTTTTGCAAATTTTTGAAGGGTACACTTTTAAAGACTGAGTAGAGCGTCGGACACAAATGAACTGAAGTGAAGCTTTAATAGACTTATTTGTCTTCAAGTTGGTGTTTGTTTTGAAAATCTAAGAGGGCTTTTACATGAACGGAAGAAGAAAGAAATGGAAGAGAGAGAGAAAGGCTATGATATTGCAAACAGTTGGAAAGAAATGTATTTTTCCTTTCCAACATTTTGGAAAATCACACGCCCTCTTTCCGACTTTTTTTTCGGAGGATTTTTGAAACACTACTGGAGCACTCAGACTCAAAACTGGTCCATTGCACTGCCACGTAGCAACCTACTCCATTGCCGTTAATTTGATACCAACGGCAAATAGTGACTGGACCAGATTCGAATTCACTGGGATTCGAACCTGGGACCCCTATAATTTCAACTGCGCCATCCAGTCTTTTTCCCTCTTTCCGATACTTCTGCCTTCTTCCACTCATGTAAACACCGTCTAAGGAACTGTGGCGTAAACTCGTATACAGACTGCAATGTCAAAGGAATTGTTTTCGTTAAGGAGCGAGATACATATTTTTCTTGATAGAAAAAAAAATAGTACGCTTTGACTAAACGCATTCCGCACTGAATCGCCAAAATGACAGTATAAATCTGTTATCATTTGTTTACGTGTTCGACTGTCGACACTTCGAAAAACAAACCGGTATAAAAGAACTAATTCACGTCTTCGTTGGTCTTTAGTCCTTTAGTTGAGGTCTACTGCCCCTTATGCCCTTCTCCACTATTTCACTCTTGTAAAGGGGTGAGTTCAAAGATTCTTTGGTCTTGTGGTTTAGCCGTCATGGGCGTTGCGTTTAACGAGTTCAATTGCGAAATTTTGCTGTTGCAGAGGAATAAAAATTGTCTGTTTGGTCTGAAATAGCGGTTCGGTTAAACGCCGAATTTCGTAGCGTTCCCATTGTCCTGTCAATAGCTATGACATAACCAAACGTCCAATGCGTCAGTCTGTCGAAAAATCGCTATGGAGCAAGGAGCGAATATCAAGTTTTGTCTTAAATTGACTAAAACCGCTAAAGAAACATTCCCAACATATTATACATTGCCCAAGTATCTGGTTTGCTAGATTTCCTGATGGACGTAAAGACCTTGAAGACAACGAACGCTCATTGGATGGAGATGACTGGCATTCTCGGCGAGGATTCGGGAAAGAGAAAAATCTGCGATCGAATAAATTGTTGCACATTCTCTCACGGAGGAGCAAAAGCACATTCCAAAGGCATAAAATCTGACAAAAAAACACGTTACATGCATATTAAATATCGTAACTGGAACTTAGTGCTTCTAGTATGAGCCACTCAAGGCAAAGTGCGACATTAAAGTAACCAGAAAAAATGGAAAAGAAAGAATTGCGGGTGCAAAAGATTCGAATTAAGATTCGATTCTCACCGTTTTCATTGATTCCAAGGGTATTATCCATAAGGAATCCGTTCCACAAAGTCAGACAGACTATGAATACTCGGTATTATTTGGGTGTTCTGAAGAGATTGTGGGGTATAATTCATCGTGTTCAACTTGAGTACAAGGAAGTTGGGAGTTGGTTTCTGTTGCATGACGCCGTCGCAGAAAGCCCTAATTATACACGAGTGTTTGGCCAAAAAAGCATAACAATGGTCGAACACCCGTCGTATTCGACTGATCTAGCGCCATGCGACTTCTGGCTGGTTCCTTAACTCAAATTCCAAACATGAAACTGTATGATTCATGTCATTCAGAAGGCTTCGACCGATATCCTCAATGCTATAGCCGTTTTCGTGTTTTAGATATAATTCTAACGATGCAACAACGACTGGATGGCAGTGCTTGCCCCAAGTTAGAGGGGTCCCAGGTTCGAATCCCAGTGAAATCGAATCTGGTCCAGTCACCATTTGCCGTTGGGATCAAATTAACGGCACTGGAGTAGGTTGCTACCTGGCAGTACAATGGACCAGTTTTGAGTCTGAGTGCTCCAGTGTAGTATTTCAAAAAGCCGCTACGGAATTCGGTGTAAAGATTGGTAAAAGATATTTCTACATGGCGTTGCAATTGGCTGTTCATTTAAACTAATCTCGTCGGAAATGGGACAGACTGTATGGATAAGAGTGGCAGACTACAGAAGGCAGTCACACTGAAGCTAGCTTAGACCAAGTGCGATATGTATACAAAAGAGTATGTTGTCATTGTTAAGCCTCATTCTCATTGTGTATTCTTAAGTTGACATCTGACAAGTGTCCCTATGGCTAGGCACTGAGAGTAAATTGATCATGTTGTATAGCTTGGACTTTATGACTGCCACGTATATTGCTTCCATAGTCCTCTGACTGTAACATCAGCTGATCCTATTACCAACATAGACTAGTTCTGGTGCCAGAAACCCGAGACCAAGCAGAAAACAGTCGCCTTATAGCGCATACAGTCCTGCAATGTTCAGCAGACTTAACGTTATTTAAAGGCGCTCGAATTTCTGTCGAATGAGATTCTATTTGTCAGTGTCTTGAGCAAGCCTCACAATATCTTACATAGCCCTGAAGAGTATTGCTTGTGCGTCATATCTGCTGTTGTGCACTTCTATCAGGACTCGAAAGGTAAGGTCTTCAGCAACACCCCATTCTGTGCATACCACTTTTTTATTTTTGTCGTGTAAATAGAAGGCACAATTGAGTCAAAATGCCTGTTTTAGAAGCTTCAAAAGAAATCCAACCTCAAAATTGTGAGTGCTCATTGAGATTTGATAGCGTGCCTTGAAGACGTTAGTCAAAAAAAAGGTGCCTCATTTAAGAATGGCTATTTCTTTTTCTTCCTCTTCTTGCGGGTCTACAGTCCAGGATTCACCTGGGCCTTAACCAACAAGCCTGTCCAACTAGAACGATCTTTAACTAGCTGTCTTCAATTGTGCACCCCAAGCTGGATAAGATCCCACTTCACTTGTGTGCGCCACTTTAAACGTAGATGTCCTTTATTGCGTCGTTCCACAGGCTCAGAGTCGAAAATTCTCAGTCCGAAAAATACGCCCTATACGAGTATGTGCCCACAATCGTAGGCCTTGGATACGTACACTCCTGGCTAGAATAATGTCGCTATACAGCACGTACAGTCCGCGATCGATTATTCTCCTCCAATCAACGCAATAGGGCCGAATCAACGCAAATAGGGCAAAACATTTTACGCAGACATTTTCTCTCAAAAAGACAAAACGATTGAGTGTTAACTTGCATTCCTTGGATGTTTTTCAGGATCTGCCGTTGTGTGGTCTATTTTAGACTTTCATGGCCTAAAACCACACTGATGAGGACTTGTCAGATTTTTGACCAAATGTTTTGGGCGTTTGCACAAAGCAACAGAGAAATATGTCATGATAAGGAGACCGAACTCATTGATAATTGGGGCAGTCATAGATAGAAATGTTGGCGCTACAGTCCGAGGTGGACCTGGGCCTAGCTTCTCAGCTATCAATATTCTTGTGCGTGCGCTTGTTCTCTTACAAGTGGAGGGGTCCTAGTTTTCCGACTCCGAACGGCAAGATTGAGAAGCTTTTTCTAGACAGTTATACTCTTTGAGCTTTGACTCGAAAGAGGTGGATCCGTGAACAATTTTTATTGAAAATTTATTTGTCTGAACTGGGATTTGAACCTAGACTTGAAAGTCTAGTGCGCATGGGTCAACGCACGAACCCACACGGCCACGGTGCACACATAGGGTTCTCTTTATTTGTGGATCAGGTGAACAATACTGAGATTCCACTCATCGGACAAGGCTTCCTCCGAGCATTTCTCACAGATGGGCTGGTGCATGCTTCTAACCAAGTCATTTCCAGCTGCTTTAAAAATTTCGGTAGACAGTCCGTTTGCCCCAGCACCTTTCTTAGACTCTAGTGTTTGGATGGCTATCTTGACCTCGTCTAGATCAAGACAAGGACATTTTCGTCTATCATCGTCCAGATTGAGTGGAACAAAAATGTATATTTACCTTGATTTAAATACGCAGCAAACATCATGTCAAACATGGGAACCAAAATTGTTTGATGCTTGTCATTGCATTTGAAATTCCCAGTTTAGTGTACGTTTAAAGAAAATACATGTCCTTGTTCAATATTTGGTACAAAGATTGGTCCATTTCTATTTACAACTCGGCAGTTTTACAACATGATCGAAACGGACTCAACAAATATTAAGCTAGCCGATGAAATAACTTCATCCTCCCCATTGCTTCTAGAAAACATTGAGTCTGCTCTCGAATGCGGACAACAAAGTCAAACCTGGATGTTATTTACGAGCCACACCCACGTCCCAGACTTGCGAATATCTTAAAAAAAAAATGAATCAAATCAAAATAAACCAGTCAAAAATGTTTTTATTTTTTTCATCAGTTTCGATTGGCCCATTCGAATAATTAATTTGTATTTTGTGTGCCAATTTTTTTGCGAAATCCAAATCCAACACAAGCATCTGGCATTTCAAAATCCCCTTCGTTGGTAATCGATTTAATAAAATATTTTTTCACAATTAGTGGAATTTTGTTTGAATGTACTGTTTTTAATTGGGAACAATTGTGACGCAACACAAGGACCGCCCCCTTGCTGGCGAACATTCATTCATCCACGGATACGAGTTTATCCCACAGAGTAACTCCCCCCGTGAATGGATTCCTATTCGATGAGATACCATTTCGACAACAGTGAATGGATTAAGGTATTTTTTTTTTTTTGTATTTTCTGCTGTATTTTCATTTTTCTTGTGTATTTATTCGCGAACGTGCATCTGTCGTGGAGTGACAGGAGGCACTCTGAGGGATATTTTTAGGGAAATGGGGATGTGTGTGTGTTTCATAATGTCAAAGTATCCCACGGAAGGAAAATTTACTAAAAAAAACTTATAAATAGAGCGAGGATCCGCTGGGGCAAATGCACGTAGTTTTTTTTTTGTTTGCAGTGAAATCGATGGTTCTAACACGTGCTCGGTTCGGATTCACTTTAAGTCGGGATAAGGTTCCATTTTTATCGATGTGCACGAGTTTCTGAGATGAATCGAATGTTTCTTTTGCAGTATTTTGACACAAATTTCAGGTGGATAGAAATAGAATTCCGATTTCAAGTGCAGACTTGCTAAACAGCTGTACTCAGAATGTCAACTAAAGATGTAAAATAGATTGACATCCAGAACTATGTACATTTCAGAATCCTCGTGAGAGTCGTTTTCTAAAAATAGATCTTGATTGATTTGATCATTTCTTAATGTTCTTCTAAAAGGATAACGACACAAAAATAAAAAAATGGGGGGAGGGGGGTGTAGACAAGTTTTCCAAGGTTTTTTAAGATTTCAACGTGCTACAAAACGGATCGATTGGAAAATTCATTGACATGCACGTCAAGTAAAGTTACAATAGCGAATTGGGTATTTTTTTGAAAAGTCGTTTCAGAGATGTTTTCAGTTTTATTTTAAGCTCTTAAAGAAGCACCGCTAAAATAATCAAAATTAAAATTTTTGTTTTGCCGAGTCAAAACTCGTCCAATACAAATTAACAACAATTTCGAAATTAGCTTTTGACTGGCAACACTGATAACGTTCCGAGAGTACAACTGTCAAAATAATCATCTGAGATTGACCGTTAATAGGCGCTTTTGAACTTAATATAGAGACTCCTTGAGAGGATAATGATGTGTCGCTAGAAATAGCTAAGTTTACATACAGCCTTGGCCAAATGTATTGGGCACCCTTATATTTTTGTCTTTGCTGCCAAATCACTTAATTAGTAATTAGTTTGAATTTTATGTTTTTCGGCGACACTATCTGAGGTTGTAAACGATTCTTATTTTTTCCTCTCATTTCATTCATTTTTTTACTTTTTGAAGATATAACGAATCTTAAAGGGTGTCTAATACATTTAGCCAAGGCTGTATACGACGAATTCTCATGTTAGAAGATAATCACATTTTAGCGGTGTGGCGACCTCTCGCTATACACGAACATTCTTTTCGCTAAGTAATTCACAGTCTGTTACATTTCTCCACACCGGATTTTATAGCGAGTTCTATGGAGCAAACACTGAATATGAATGTTTGTTTGCACAACTGCTCAAGAAACATGCGAATCGAAGAAAAACATTTACAGTGTATATCGCGTGCAGAAGTATTCTGCTGGATTGTTAGATTCTAGATCTAGAACCCTAGATCCTCGAGGAATGATCTGTAGGAGGATCAAATAAAACAAACGAACAGTATATACAGTTTAATACTTTATTTAAGGCCGTCTTACTGGACGGCGCTGCCTGTGAAAGTCAACGTATTTATACAAATATTCCTAATTGGACATTGGAGGCTTCAGGTCGTTCAACTGATCAGCTGGTCGGCACTTTCGCAACAAGAAAGAGTCAGACTGATTATTACAGTGCAAATTATGTTATTGACACAGTATGTTGCGCAAGAATTCTTTCATTCCATTTTTTCTTCTACAGATGCAAACATTGAGAAAATCAGACAAATTCTGCGTTCTGACCGTTGTGTGTCCGCGAGACTTATTGAGGAGATGACTTGTATTTCTAAAAGTGTGGTCCATCGCATTTCCATCAAGGATTTGGGAAACAGAAAGATTTGCGCGCTATTTGTTCAACATTCTCTCACGGAGGGGCAAAGGACATGAGTGAGTCATTGCAAAGATATGAAATCTGTCAAAGAAATACACTTCATTCATTTCATTCATCTCAGTTGAAGATGAAGCGTTGTGGTTTCAATACGAGCCACTCACAAAAATGTAGAGCGTGACATGGTAGTCACCAGTTGAGCTGAAAGAGAAGAAAGTGCGCACGCAGAAGAGTCGAATCAAAATGATGCTCACCGTTTTCATCAATTCCAAGGGCATTATTCATAAAGAATTGTTTTATTAGATCAGACTGTCGATTCTCAATACTATTTGGCTATTCTGGAGAGATAATAATAATATAACTGATAATGGCGGCGCTAAAGTCCGAGGTGGACCTGGTCCTAGTTTCTCACTCTGCCCACTACGCCACGGCGCCCACGTTCTGAAGAGATGGTGGAATATAATTCATTGCATTTGACCGGAGAACAAGAAAGTTGGCAGTTGGTTTTGTTGCATGACAATGCGCCGTCGCATTAGTACCTAACTCTATGCGAGTTTTTTGCCAACTTTTTTTGTCACTTGATCTGGTGCCGATCTAGTGTAGTTCTTGGGTTCATTGACATCAAAAGGCATTTTGGATTTTCAATCAAAACGTTTTATGACTGCCCATAGCTCAGAAAAAACCGGTGCAGATCGTAAAAATGTACGGCCAGGAAGACTATCATCATCGTTTTCGATTACAATAATAATAATATAATAACAATGGCGGCGCTACAGTTCGAGGTGGACCTGTGCCTAGCTTCTCAGGAACCACTCGTGTTGTGCGTGCTATTGTTCTCTCACGAGTGGAGGGGACCTACAGTTTAATGCCGACAATTATACTCTTTGAGCATTGTCAGTGACTCGAAAGAGGTGGAGCCGCGAAAAAATGTTTAGGAGATTTTTCGGGAATCGAGCATAGGAGTCGACGCACTTATCCACTCCGCTACAGCCGCGTTGTTTTCTATCGTTTTCGATTAAATGTTGTTTAATTTCTATTAAGCCAGTTTTATCATCATAATAAATAAATACCAAATTATCTTAAACATTTCATACATGGTTTCATGCTTAAGCCTTACAACGTATTTTGGGAGCCTAAAAACTGTTCCGACTTTCTAGATGGGTATCTTGGGATAATTATAAGCTTTCCAACCAAAGACAACAAGGATATAGTGGGTCTAATCTTGCATTCAAAATCCAAGAATAGTGTGGAAAAAAGTCGACAATTTGAAACTTATTAGCGAAATGCTGAGATGGCTTACTACTTTTGGAGTTTTTTCCAATTAGAGTTATGCGTTTCAGAAAAATAATTTAATTTAATTCTGTACTCGTTAAATTCATTGTTTAACTTTGGGGAAACCAAAAAAAAAATTATTATTTAAAATCCACTTATAAAAAAACGCTTTGAAAAAAGAAAAAGTTTTAAGGACTTCATTTTAAAGGTTTCGTCTACAAAAACCGAACCTTTAAATTTTCCTGTGTGTCCGTCCGTTCGTCTATCCATTAGAGTCCGACCGATCATTCGGTTTCGGCCACCTTCGGCTAAAAATATTACCTTCGGCAAAACATTCGGCTTCGGCCAAATAAGACCGAAGATTTCCCGAAGTCGAATATTGAATTTTCTGTTTTGGTATTGCAAAATTTGCTAGTGTTTCAGTAGTAGTAGAAGTGGAGTTGCAAGGAACGGTGTGGTTTTTGTTTTCTTACTGTCGGATATTTTGTATTTTGAAAGTGCGATTGCTTACTGCTTTAAAATCAACAGATTTTGCTTTAGCAAGTTGGTAAACTATTAAGTGGTCTGTATTAAAGCATGCAATTTAGTTGTACTGGTTTCAGCTAAAAAGAACATAAAAAAGCAGCTAAAAATACACTTTAGAGCAATTTCAGTAAAAATATGCGCAACTTGCAAAATATGTTCTAAATCGTTGTCACTTGGTAGTTCGCTATCAAGAAAACATACAATAATTTTGTAGATTTCTTAATATTTCTTAATACCATCATATTCGGCTTCGGCCGGAAAACTGGCCTTCGGTCGGACTCTGCTATCCATCCATCCGTCGTCTGTCACACTTTTTTAGCTCCTACATTTATAAAGATATCGGCATGAAATTTGGGAATCAGGTACTTCAGGCCTGGATTTCATTGCCCATGCAATACTTCTCCCGTGTAGGAGAAGTAGCCATTGAATTGAACGATCTTTTGAAATGAGGTAGAAATGAGGCACCGTTTGAAAAATATGGAAAACCAAGGTTGTTTTTCATGCCCCCCCTGCCATTTCTAAACCAAACTATTTAAAAATCTGAAAATCACAAGAACTTAGCTTCATTGAGTACTTTCATTTAAAATAATTCAAACATTCTGGATCTAATAGCTTTCGAGAAATTGGCCATAAACGGCCAACCATTTCCATGCGAGTTTTGAAGATCTGAAAACGCAAAAATGATAAATATCAAAGTATCTATTTATGTGCAAATTTCGAGATATCAAAGATTTAAGATTTCACAGCATATCATTTTCACAAATGAATTCCATCCTATGATCGACCACTCGGAACGGTGATGAGTGTCATCTCAAATCCATTTCAACCCCTAAATGCTCAACAGCGATGTACACAACGCAGGCATGGGTAGTGATTGGGTATGATAGAAAGGAATTTCCAGTGTTAGATAAATTTGAATATTGACATTAGTTCATGTATTGATGGGCGTTCGTTTATTTACATGCATGAATGTAGTAATGAATAGTTGATTCGAATTGAAGTTGGGGCAGGCACTTAACCAACTGCTCAATCAAGTCGTCTCTCGCCTTAGTGTGGTTTTATTCACGGTCTCGGATTGATAATAATAAGCTCATTAGCTTTAAACTTCATGGTCCTTTCAATTTGAAAAAAAATAGTACCCACTCAACACTAGACACAATATTTCTTATAGCTGAAGTAACACAAGTAACACAAGTAGTGTCTGAAGTATTTGGTCCACAACGCCCAAACAACTAATTCCATTCTGCAGTTTCGATTCAAATAAACCAATATACATGACGTTTAAAGTCGCATCATCGAGGAATTTTCTGGGTATAAACTTCAGATCGTAGAACGCAGATACTGTGTTGAAAGCAATTATATGATTGAACTAGCTCAATTCCGATCTATAATGGCACCTGATGATGTCAAATTGAAATGACAGTTTGACATTGTGAGTCTACAACAATTTTTTTTGAGTGGAAGAGGAAGTTCGGTTTAACACATTGAGTGCCACCATACAATCCGAAAAACTGTCCCTATCGGAAAATGATTTTAGATAAATTTATTTGCGTGTTTATACTTGCATTTTACCGTTGTTTTATTGCGGTGACACATTGGTCTCAAGCGGCCACCAGGTGTGCAGTAAATCCCGAGAAGCCGCATGATGACAATGTGTCACCGCAAATGCCAACGGGAGAAAACGGAGTAAGTGTTTTCAGTAAAGGACTCAGTCTGTGTATTTGCTGTTGTGTCAAACAGTGAGAGGTAATTTTCCCGGTGGCAGAAATCTGCGAACTAACAGCAGTTGTATTTTGCAAATTCGGGTAAATGTCTTTCGAAAAAAGAGAAAGGCGTTTGAATGCAATGATCCAAGAATTGATGTCGGATGAAGAAACTGGTGGAGCAGATGCTTTTGAAGGAGATGGCTCATCAGACTAATACTTATTTACTTAGAGAACAACTATCTGATTCAGTGGCCTCAACTTCCGTCTGAAAATACTATAGTCAAAACTGTAAAAAAAAAATCGAAGATAACAGAAGTTTTAAGGCCTATTCATCATCGATGCACGCTCTGCAGAAAATATGGATGCGATTACTTACAGTGCTGAAGAAGACCCAAATCTATCAACTTCACGATGAGCAGGCCATTTGGGCACATTATGCCGTAATCTTTATTTGAAATTGAGTCTACACCCTTATCAAGTTCAACTCACTCAAGATGGGCCGATGGGTGCTTCAACATCAGCGTTTGGATGACCATTTTTCACACACCATTTCCTTTAGCGATGAGGTCCATTTTTCACCCGGTGAAAAATTTCACAATCGAAATTGTCGCATATGGGGAAAGGAAAGTCTACACATAGCTATCCAAAAACTGTCGCATCCATACTAAGTCAATGTATGCTGTACAATTTCGTCTAGTGGTGTCATTGGTCCATATTTCTTCGAAAATGGGGAATACGCGAAATGTTAAAAACATTTTTTTGACCTCAAGAATTTTTTCAAGACAAGAATTTGAAAAACATGATTTCAACAAGACGATGCCGCATTTCACACAACATGGTTTGGCTTTATTGCATCAAAAAATTCCTGGATGAGTTTTCAGTTTTTTATGATGTGAACTGATCACAAAGATCGCCTGATTTGTTGCCGATGGAATGCTTTTTGTGAGGCTATGCAAAAGAACGTGTTCATGTGCTCTATCCGCAAGATCTAGACACTTAATATTACTCAAGTTATGATCGACTTATTACCCGACATGTGTCGAAAAGTCATTGAAAATTTGATTTCAGAATCGAGTCCTGTAATATATTTGAAGGATGTTGATGGATATTTGAAGGATGTTATATTTCATTCATAATGGGAAGATTCAAATAAAACTTTTATAAAAATCTGAGTCATAAATATGTTTCATTTAAGTTTACTTTCGAAACTGTGTAGATGTTTTCACGTCCTAGCTCTTTCGAGTCACTAACAATGCTCAAAGAGTATAACTGTCTAAAAAGGTTTCTCAATCTTGCCGTTCGGAGTCGGCAGTGAACTATTTCTCCTCCACGTAGCACGTACAACACGACTGGTTGTTGAGAAACTAGGCCCAAGATCACCTCGGATTGCAGCGCCACCATTTTTATCATTCGTCACTACAAATTGGATGACTCTGTAAAATGAATGACGTAGAAAGCGGATATATGCTGGTGGGATTACTTCGTAGGTCAAAGACAATTCAGGCATTTTCAAAATTCAACCTCATTTCTCATTCAATTTTTAAAAACTTTTTTTTTCATCGGAGGTTTTTTGAAACACTACACTGGAGCACTCAGACTAAAAAACTGGTCCATTGTACTGCCAGGTAGCAACCTACTCCAGTGCCGTTAATCTGATCCCAACGGCAAATGGTGACCGGACCAGATTCGATTTCACTGGGATTCAAACCTGGGACCTCTCTAACTTGGGGCAGGCACTTAGACAACTATGCCATCCAACAACGGTTTGAGTTTGAGTTCTGAAAAACTCAGTCAATATCAGCGAAGCGGTGTCTCGCCTTCGTACAGGCTTACACGTTGTCCAAAGCAAACATTATCAAGTCGAGAGTCCTTAAAGAATCTTTAAGAAGCCAATCAAAAGCAAAACTTCAACGGCAACATTTTAAAAGCATCCCAACAAATGCGAGAGGAATGGAATAACCAAACCACAGTCACTCTCAGATTCGCGAATGCACTTGTCCTGAAAATTATAAACTTTTTCGTAATCCTGAACCACCCTTTGCAACCATTGCAATGACCTTTCATTCATGTTGACGTCTTTAAAGCACCATGACGCTTGCAAAGAACTGATTCCGATGAAACGTGAGGCACTATCCGCATAATGTCGTTGCCATTCATTTAAAAAGCACCGGGTATCCAAAAAGTCACTGAAAATTCTTAAATGTACGACTGACAGTTGAAACTTATATAATCGTGACTTATGAAGCTGTCTCAATATTGAAACTCAATCAGTTCTAAAAATATCCTTCGGGTCTAACATCCGGCTGAGCAATCCACTGCCATATTCAATCAGATGCATGGACGTGGGATTCGATTGCGTAACAACGTTTCTTTTCCATGTACATATGCGTGTATGAATGACCTCTGCGCGAATAGTCATCGAAGATTCTCCACCATCGTCCACCGTCATGGTGAAATCCTTGTAATTACGGTCAAGTTAATTGAAACACCTCTAGACGGAATTCAATACGGGAACGAATGAAATGTACACTGGCACGCCAAAAACGGGACAGAGAATCAATCAATTATTATCCAATTTCGAGCTGGGACACGATGACGATGACATTCGGTTTCTAGGGCGTCCGATGAAGGAGAATCTCCTGAAAAAACGCTAAAGTTTGTGCGTGTCTTAGGTTAGACTCACCTCTTTGTGTCATCCTTGTCGTCATTGTCGTCCTCCATTGTTGATGACAGCTTGACTAAATCCACTTAAACCGTCGGGTAGAAGAACACTGGATATTTCCTTCAGAACTTTTCTTTTTTCAAAACTCTTTTTTTTGCTTAACTTTTTTTTAAATTTTAACTTTTTTTTTATTTAAACTTTATTTTTGAAATTCCAAAAACTTTGTGTCGAAATTAATCAAATTTGGGTGATTTTTTGAAACAGAAAAGCACACTTTCAGGTCGCGTCAACGTTAAACGATGCAAATGAACTTCTCTCACACATCCTGCAACTGCAAGGATATTCAAAAATAATTTTAATTTCTATTTAACCTGAAACACTATCCGTTTTGCACGGAAATCTTCTTCTTTTCAAATCAAACCGATTTTTCTTTCATTCAAGCGCACAGTCTTCGAACGTAATCCAACAGTGTTAACGCACCGCAAACCGAACGCCGAGTATATGCAGATTCAGATTCGGATTTAAAAAACTGATTTTCAAAAAAAAAAAAAAATCATATCCTGACTGACTGTGAATTCCATGGGAATCCTTCCAGGATGCGTGAGTATTTGTGCTCGTTCGGTGTGTGTGCTTTCGCAAGCAACAAGTGCATTGACAGCGAGGGTGGTATGGAGTGGCGAATTGGTTGTAACGTGTTCGAGTCTCGATTTGAATTTGCATCTGTGTGCAAGTGGAAAGCCACTACCTGTGGCATGTGTTTCCCTCTGCTGTGTCCCTAGCGTACATTTCTGTTGAATTTGCCGTGCGTTCTATCCAACCAATTACGCAACGAAGATTTTGTGCTGCGCAGGATCCTGCATCCCATACACACAGGACATGCCATGGCCATTGTTTTGCAGCGGCAGATGGAGTGCCGACGTCATATTTGGCACCACCCCTCCGCATCAGTCTGTACATAATGTAAATATATGCGTATGTACACCCAGCAGAGTGCATCACGTACGCCACATTTAGACACCGCCGCCGCCTATCCAGGACACTTTCTCAGAAGAAGCTCTGAGAAGCATTGAGCCTTCACTACTCGGACGGAGATTCACGAAAATCAATTTACTACCACCAACTTTGGTTTGGATGCTGAATCTTGAATGAGTTGGGTTACCGTAGAAATGCGACAGTCGTTGTTCCTGTTCCTCCGATCGACAGGAGGGGGCTCGTTACAGAGACGTTCAAACTTGAAGACTCTGACGGAAAAAAAGGGGTAACACGCCAACACAAAAGACACCACCATCGGGAGTTAGCTGCCGACCGAAGGAAAGTGTTTATGTAAAGCAGTCCTCGGATTCATTTCGAGTTGACAGTTTTCTTGTGAACACTGTTTTCCTGGGGAGACGAGGATGAATTGTTTTGTGCGGCAACAAAGTCTTTGTAAAGTTGCTGCAGAGCTAGGGAACTGTGTGCTTTCTTTGAGTCGAGTCGCATAGGAATACCTTGAAGCGGGTTGGGATCTTTGCAAGAAATTCCGGACTGAATGAGAGAGAGGGGCGGAGATAGAGTGAGAGGGAGAGTGAGAAACTTAAGAGGAATTTGAAGAAGTGTCGAAATGACGAAAATTATGATATGTTTTGTTCTAGAATTGCATTGGCTTCTGCCTCAGACGGGAAGACTTGAAAAGAGCAGTAGTTTTGCTGGAGATGGAAGGTGAAGAAGTCTGAAATTTGAGGAACGTGAGAGGGTGAGTGGTATTTTTTCTGTTGCGAAATGCATCTGTTATGTGTTTGGCAGTGCGTGGGTTCGCGGAAATTAATCTGCAAATTGTCACGAAAACTGGCGCCCAACGAAAATTCAACATAGGCGAAAAAAAATTCAAATTGTCAATTGTCAAATCTTTGCAGAATGATGGACATGCACAGGCCTGAGTGGACTATTAAGCCACTTTCATCTTGTGGGATGATAAAACCAAGTAGATAAACTCTTAAACAAATCGCCTTGGTGTCGATCAATCAAGAACATTCTTTCCTTTTAAAAAATTGACTTCGAAAAGTCGCACTGCTTTGGAAGATCTAGACAGGAAGCCAAAATATGTGTATTTTTCCACTATCTACGTTATTAGGGTTCACGAAGTTCCAGTGAATTTGAAATCCACCCTTTTCAATCAGGCCAATAATATTGCAGCATATTTTTGTCTTTAAACGTTAATACATTATCATTTTGTGTGAAAACGTAAATTTGGCCTGACGGTAAAACTATATACATAAAGTTACATTTGACAGGAAACATGATTTCGTGTCCACAGTTGAAGTTTTTTTTTCGACTTCGCTTGATAAATTCCACATCAGCCAATTGTTGTGGGTGTGCAATTGTTTTTTTACAATTTTATGCCACCGACTCGAATTGTTGAAGTTTTCAGTTATACTTTTTGACTCGAGAGATGTAGTGCCACAAAAATGAAAGTTGTTGTGTTCGGAATCGAACTATGGACCATGGATGCACTCATATCGCCATAGTATTGAAGTAATTGTTTTTAATTTTTGAAGGTCCCTTAGTAGGGAGTTGTGATTTCCGTCAAGTCTAAGTTATAGAATATATTTCTGTTAAAGCAAAAGAATTCTTCACACGATTTCGAGAATGTCTTTACCTCTAAAGTGAGTGTAAAATGGCAAAAGGACCTCATTGTAAACTTGGTGACCCTGTTGGGTACCATGTCATACAGACATGGATGAACCTATTCGCAAGGAAAGTGTTCAAAGTTGTGTTAGACCAGTGTTAGAAAAGTCTTTTGCTTTATCTTATGCGAGTATACCGCTAATCTTTCGGATGAATAAGCTTAAAGATTTGTGTAAAAATAAACGAACTTTAAAAAGCTAGTCTGGTAGGAAGGTGAATGTGGGTGTGTGAGTGAGGAATAAGGGTTACAGCCACGGTTCATTAAAAGCTACCACCGTTATAGCCATCTACCTTCCGTTGGTGTTCAAAACCAATTAGATTCAAGAAAAAAACTTATTTTGATTCATTCTTGAATCTAATTGGTTTTGAACATTCACCCACATTCACCTTCCTACCAGACTAGCTTTTTAAAGTTCCGTTTACAAAATTGGGTGCCGTGGCCTTGTGGGTTTGTGCGTCGGTTCAAATCCCAGTTCAGACAAACAATTTAAAAAAAATACAGTCAAAATCACTTATAACGGCATTGGCTAAAATTCTTAGGTCGCCCCTGAGCTCAATTATACACAATCGAATAACATAAGAAATCGTTTATAACGACATATCGCTTACAACGACCAAATTCGTCAGTCCCTTGAAAGTCGTTTTAACCGATTTTGACTGTATTTTCATTTAAAACAATTTCAAACATTCTGGTCCTAATAGTTTTGGAGATATTGGCCAAAACGGTAAAATATCATCATGCGAATTTTGAGAATCTGAAAACGCAGTTTTGTGGATCTCAGCGCAAGCATTGGCAGGAGGACAGGAGGACACGGCCTTCTTTTTTCATTTTTGTGTCTCTCAATACCCAAAAATTAGTAGTAGATCTTTTATATATAACGGTTTTTGTTTCTCGCACATTTTCGTACGACGTGGCCCCATGGCAAGTACTACATAGTTGTCGCACGAAAATATACGATGTAGCCTCAGGGTAAGTATTAGGTGTCGTTCAAAACGTACGACGTGTTAAGAAGTGTTAAGAAATGATGAATATTAAAATATTTACCATTCTCAAAGATATCAACAAACTAAAATTTCAAAGGATATCACATTCGCTGAGATTGAGAAATCAACACGAATCTCAGTGGATATCGCACATTCATTTTAATCCTTAATGCCCAACAGCAGTACACACAGCTGGCATGAGTTCTGATTACGTATGAAGCAAGGGATATTGTAGAAAGTTTTGTTGAGTTATATAAATTTTGATAGAGATTGACGTACCAACACGCATCAGTGTTATTTGTATGAATGTACGTATTAGTTTAATAGTCGATTTGGGTTGGAGTTAAAAGAATATTCTGAAGTAGTTTGTATGCCTTGCCTGATATGCTTCTATCAAATATTATTTATGCGACTGACTGATCGCACTTGCTCAGTTTAATCTTGATTTGAGTTTTTTTTTGAGTCGAACATTATTGCGACTGGGGTTTTTTCCACTGGCTATTATTTGCAGAGTCAATACCAGTGTCGAAGAAGACTAATACTTTTCGTACAGTTTGTCAAATGTCACTGTCAAGTACGCTTCCTTTTATCATCTTCAGGCTACAATTGAAACTATTCGTCGCCTTGTACTTTGTCGTATGTAAGCATTCTTAGCTACGGGTACGATGCCTTATTTGCTGCACAGTCCAAAAATCTCAAAGTCATCCTTCTCAATCTAACGAGTTTATCGGTGCTGTCAAACCCAGTGAGCGGGCCTTGAAGCTGCAGGAAGGTCTGCTTTTTTATCGATAATTGTTTTGGAGATGAAGCTTATTTTTTTTCAGTGAATATAATGAACAGCTTCAGTCAGTACAAGATTTGCCAATGTACGCGGAAAAATGAACTGTTTGGTGCAGTTTATGACCAGGCAGAATCATTTTTTCAAAGATGGCTGTGAGAACAATGTGCACGAGCTGAACCTGGTCAGCAAGATGGCACTACATACCATACGGCACCCGAACCGATGGACCAATTGAGAAATTAGTTCGGTGAGGAATTTATCTTGCATTTTGGAGCGATGAGTTGCCGCGAAAGATAATGATTTGACGCCTTTAGAATATTTTTTATGTGGATTCGTCAAATCACTTGTCTATGCTGATAAGCCAACGTCAATTGCATCCTTGAAAGAAAACATTATACGCGTTATTAGAGAGATTTTTTTTTTCGTAGGATTTTTGAAATACTACTGGAGCACTTAAACTCAAAACTGGTCCATTGTACTGCCAGGTAGCAACCTATTCCAGTGCCGTCAATTTGATCCCAACGGCAAATGGTGACTGGACCGGATTCGATTTCACTGGGATTCGAACCTGGGACTCCCCTAACTTGGGGCTGGCACTTAACCAACTGCACCATCCAGGAGTTTGAACCACATAAATCGTAATCGTCGTCAACATTTGCACGAAATAATGTTTAAAAACTAAATCTCAAGCTTTGTTTTACTAACTCAAAGTTATACACTTTTGCAGACAAATTTCCAGTGTTTTTCTTACAAATAAAAACGATTAAAAAATCATGCTTAATAATGTTGGTCAATCGACGAGTTTTTGTATCCAAATTCCTTCGAAGAGAATCCCAAGTTCCTCCTTCTGATCTCGGCTGAACCTCAAGCTTCCAACACATGATACTTCAAAGCACCTCTTGTCAGCTTTCTGATATCCAAGAAATTGTCAAAAAAAACTATAATTGGCTACAGGGATGATAAAACACTCAACTACCCCCAAGACAAACTTGGCCCATTAGGTCTGGGAAGTTCCACATAAATCCCTCTTTGAAAGGGCACCAATTAGCAAAAGCAGTGTATTTTTAATTACAGATTAATTAATCCATTTGCTGGCCAGTTGGAAATGGATACCAGGAAAGGGGCATTTAAAAAAAGAACAAGTTTGCATTTTGTTTGACCATTTAATTCTCTCTCGCTTATTAATCAAATGCAACATAAACCGATTACCGGGTCAGCGCTGTTTGACAGTGGGTCGCTTTGACAAAACTCACTACACCTGCACCGGCAGAGTTTAACCAATTTTAACAAGCTAATAATTTCCCTGAGGTATGCTGCTAAATTTGACCATAGGAACGGTCAAATGAAATAGAGACAGAGATACAGATTAACCCCTATACATGAGAAATGGAATGTACAGGAGGGGATTTTATGGAGATGGCGCCTGGTAATCGGTGGCCAGATGTGGGCGCCGTGGGGAAGTGAATAAGTGCGTCGGATCCGAAGTCTGGAAGTCTGGGTTCGATTCCCAAAAGAAAACCTTTGATATTTTCACAGCTCCAACTCTTTCGAATCACTGACAATGCTCTTGATTATTTTCTTTGGGTTTACGTCAAGTCCTTAGTCTACGCTAACAAGCCAACCACTTTGGACGAGCTTGAGGTGAACAGTCGGGATGCTATTGCCGAGTTACCGCCGCGCATATTGGACCGAATCATAAAAAATTGGACCGAACGCTTGAAGCATTGTCAGCAAAGCTAAGGCAGCCATTTGAATAATGTGCTATTTTAAGTATAATGGCATGAATGTAGCTTCAAAATAAATTCAGAATTAATTTGATACCTTACTCCGTTGTGGATTTATTTAAATTTGTTTTCTTATCGTTTTTATCTGGTTAACCAGTATATGGCTGCCTGAGGACTTTATTCCTTACCAAAGGTTTCACACCGCGAACCGTCAAGCTAAGACCGGCTAGAACGCTCATAATGCCAATAATAACACGGCTGTTAAATCTTTAGGTGCCGTAATTTTCGAAACTGAGACCGAATGATATGAAAAAATACCAGAAATCCGGATTCCGAATTGTGCGTCATTCTCAATTAAAAGTGAAGCTCCTCAGTGTACACAATTTGTTAGAAGGCACTCTATTACAAAATGTCTATTGGAACTTCACGAGTTGCTTCATCAGCTGCAAATTAAGGAATCCATTACAGACACTAGAACTCCGTCCGAATAACACTAATTTCGAATTAAAAAATTCTAAAAATCTCTCCCTCTCTGTCGCAGAAGCTCTCGATGAATGCTTTAGTCATAATATCACGCGACCTATCATCAATTTCTCATCTTCCACATATCTCCAGCTGAATCTTTATAGAAATGAAATGAAGTGATATGAACGAAAACGTTACAAAAAAAACCCACTGCGCCCCTCACTCAACTGATGAGAGATCCGCTCCTGTTCACCACCATCAAACAGAGTCTCTAATCTCTAATTAAAACTCAAAATACCAGAAAATCTGCTACAAAGGACATCCTGTGTGTGTCCACAGATGGATTTGCAAAATCCCAAAGGTGTCCCCGACTGGTCGCTCTTTGATGTCGTCCCCATGAGCCGTCCGTCACTTGCTCAAGGACTCTTCCTCCATTTCGATTTCATCATTCCAATTTATCGGCATAAATTTATTCAAATAAAAATTCAATGCACAGTTACTTAATTGATTTCGCATCGACTCTCAGAGCCAACTCGACACGACGACGACGACGCTCGTTCGTCAGAAAAGCTTTCGAAGCGCCTGCAAAGAACAGAAAAAAGAGTCCACACACGAACAGAGGGAACAAAAGACTCGTTTGGCGCGTCCGTCTCTGTCTCAGTCTCTGTCAGCTGAGCCGCCGCTAGGCTTGTGTGCATCCAGTCCCAGTGTGAGTGCGGCAAAGTTTTGCCATTGAACTTGACTCGGAGGCGCACACCGATAGGCGCGCTCTCCGACGAACAACTACATAATCAATGTAATTGCATTATCTGAAGTAACGCTATAATCGGTGAATTGCATAATATTTGCTTGTGCTTGTTTCTCGGTCTCGGCGCCCCTGGCTGTGTGGGTGAGGGTGCACTCGCACATACAGTGGCGCGCTGAACGGCGGCGGCGGCGGCGGTGGCGGTGGCGGTGGTTCAGCGCACGGGACTTAACGACGTAATGTGCGATGCGGTGGGAGAACATGTTCCACTTGGTGGCTGCTTGGTGGGGTCAGGGCGGACGGGGGTGACTCAAGAAATGGAAATTAAATAATACGACAAGTATTGTAAGTAGTAGTCACCTTGAAGCTTTTCTTCAACCCCAAGCGGTGGTGGCTGGCACGGCTCGGGGTTTTCTTGTCGGGGGCTCTTAAACTTGCCTTACCTTTGCCTTCACACTGTGACGGCGGGTTGCGTTGCAACTTGCACCGGCTGAGGTGAAACTGGAGTTTATCGCGCCAGTAACTTTGTTTTACTCTGGTGGGTATTACTTTCTGCGGTGAATCGTCGTCTCTCACTTGACCGCAAAATGGGGGATTGGGCGCGAGAGGGTGGATTGAGTTGCTGCGGAATGATGCGGCAGCTTGATTGTATAATTAAAGCGTCAGGTTTTCCTGTGAAATGTGTGAGTATACCACATGTGGTCGCGCATACTTTGTTTATGAGATTGACCAGGGAGCGCATATCAAATGGTGGTCGGATCTTGAGATCCCAAGAGTGGTCGGTATGCAATGCATCTCTCAATGGTGGAGCTGCCAGTTCTTCTCCAGAGACATGACAGCAGTTGGATGAGCGAAAGAATCTCTTAAAGGTTAGATGATGGCACAAGGTTCCGGCTTGAGTGTGCTCGTGAATGGTCACCCTGAGGTCAAGTTGAAGTCATTTCATAACGAGATGGAAGATCTGAGGTGGCGCACACAAGTTAAGAAGGACCTCAACCAATTTGGTGTGCGAAATTGGAGACATCTAGCGAAGGATAGGACTAGCTGAAGAGGCATGTTGGTTGAAACGCAGGACCACCTGGACTGTAATGCCATAATAATAATAAAAGTGGCGCTACAGTCCGAGGTGGACTTGGGCCTAGCTTCTCAGCAACCACTCGTGTTGTGCGCGCTATTGTTCTCTCACGAGCGGAAGGGACCTGCAGTTTAATGCCGAGATCGAGAAGCTTTTTCTAGACAGTAGCGCCATACAAAGAAGAAGAAGAAACATCCGATATACTCTTTTCTTCTTGGCAACTTCACAGCTAGTCCCTTTGATGCCATGTGACAAGCCCTTGCAAAGAACTAAAGATTTGAGCTAATATCATGCTCACTAGACGAAAAACCTGCTAAAGTCATTAGTACAAGCTTCCTATTCAACTCATTCATTGACAGCTACTATCTGAATTCTGCTCACTGCGAATCATGAAGCTACGCGTATATGGGGTATCCATCGAGATAAACTGATGAAGATAGTCTGCGACTAGCCGTTACCATTTTTGGCGTGACAGCGCTAAGCCAGACACTTGTTAGGACTTAATTTGCTCAGCGGAAATTCGGTATCTCTAACGAAGAATCTTTATATCTGCAAGATAGTCGTGCGCGGAATGTGAATGACTACATTATTTTCCTACGAAGGAAGGATTTCATTGATGTTCCATTGAAATATGATTTTTATGGTTCTCATATTCCTATCAATTCAGTCCGCTGTTCGCTGTGCTGTAGATTTATTTCGTATCACATGAATATGGGATATGAAGCGTCAACATGAGGAACATAACAGACTGAGGAAACTCTAAGAGAAAGTGTGACTGAAATAACGTAAGTCGATCATGGCCATTCCAAAGGACGATGTGATCAGGAAATTTTACTTCCAAAAGAAATTCACCAGTAAGCTCAGCATCAAAAAGGACTGGAGCAATGAATCCATAGTTCATAGACTGAGCAGCAAGTTATATAGACAGATTAAGAACTGATGAAGGAACTGGGCCAGGGGTCTTAGCGAATTTAAGCTACCAATAAAATTCAGAGAAGACCTGCATTCCTGAACTATCCTGGAAGTAGTTAAAGGGTTGAGCAAGGCCTTAAGCACAGCTTGGCTGTCGCTACAGACACAAATACTTCGCCCCTACTACCTATTCTTCACAATATAGTTCGTAGCCATTAGAATCGCATAGGTTTCCGCTTGGAAAACCGACGCAAATTTACCTAACGAAGTGTGTAGTCTAAAGTTGTCGCTCTTCACGAAGGCACCAGCACTAGATCCTTCATTGGTCTTGGAGTCGTCCGTGAAAATTCGACTACATTCCTTTCCTGGCTCAGATTCTGGCCAGAGCCAGTCCTGAGTACAGGGAAAGTCGACTTGGTATGTTCGTCGCAGCAGGAGTACAGGTGTCCGTGTGTCAGACGGCATATCCATAAGACTGGGGTCAAAGGAAATGCGATGCGCAAGGTCATCGAAACTCCAGTGCGAGTTGTACCTAAAACCACTTCTTTTTAAACGAAAGATGGCCTTGAGAGTACATGATGTGGATATGTATCTAGGGTGGCGGAGATTCAGCAGTGCATCAAGAGCAGAGGCAGGCGAACTAGGGAAGGCCCCTACGCAGCCGAGACAGACCGTTCTTTGAAATTTTGTGAAAGCAGCAGTTACGTATTTACGCGAAAGCTTATTCCACCAAACGACCGATGCATAGGAGAGAAGGGGCCTAGTCATACCCGTGTAGATTCAAACGCATCTTTTTGGTGATAGACCCCAGGATTTGTCGAAAAAAAAAACCGACAGTGCCTTCGCAATTTTCGTTTCGATGTGTTTTTTCCACAGAAGATTCCTTTCTAGAATGACACCCAAATAATTAGCTTCATCGGAAAAGCGGATAGTGAAACCTTTTAGTACTAGTTGAGTCAAACCAGTCAATTTCCTACTCCTCGTGAAAACTGAAACCAGTTAGTCGTAGATCGGTCTACAAGCACATTATACACCGGAATATAACGTTTCCTCAAAGGAATACTCAAGAAAAACTGCTTTTCGCTACATGTATTGTGTGATACTGATCTACATTAACCAAGAGATCATTCTAGATAAACAGAATGTACTTGGTTGAGCGTCAGGTTTTTACGAGTGTGCCGACTTCCTTAAAAGAATGGAGAGGAAGCTTTCTTTGAGATGACGACGTCCATCTCCGAAGTGATGCAGATCAATATTAATGCCGAAAGCATCATCGGAAACATCTTCGTTAACTTCGTTAGGTTTCCCCAAAAAGTTAACGAAACATTTGAAGAAAAGCTGAAGAATAGCTCTAGGCGGCATGCGTTTAGGGTTCATGGCCAAGTCCAAATTTTTAAACTATCCTACAGTGTTGAGAAGGCTTCCTGTTTGAGGATCCAGTCAAATCTGGACGACACCCTTTTTTAGAAGAATTATCTATCTAACCCGACAAGCGATATGCTTTATATTATGAGGTTCAAATCTTTCTTTCTTGTTATGAAGGTCAAAGATGTGATGCTTTGTGCCCAGTGAGCCACTTTCGGTAAGCAAAACTGGCGCTGAAGGATGAACCAAACGTAATGTTACGGTGCCCAAATTTGGGGCAAACTTGGGCAATCGACAGCTTCTTCTAGGTTTTCGGATGGACCCTTTGTTCATCCTCAACTTTAACACCATGACAGTATAAGATTAACCCTTTCCTAACGGCTACCAGAAATAAAAAGAAACTATTACTTTTTCATTAACATTTTTTAAAGTGATATAAAAGGAACAAAATATATTTTGTTTAGATTTTTATTTGAGTTCTAAGTACACTTTTCAAAACCTAGACTTTTTGGCACCGCCGGGAACTTTTTGTACAAAAAAATCTGTATTTTACAAAATAAGGAATTTTTTTGGACTTTTTATAAACACTTAACTACTAACTGATAGACGCCGTGGTATTCTGAAAAACTGTTCTGAAAAACTGTTCAAGTCTCAACTTGGAAGTTTCACAGATTGTTTATTTTTCGCCATAATTCAAATAACGTGCTGTCATTGGCTTAACAAATGATGCATTTAAGGATCGACGATGATAATTGTCCCTTACGCGGTCGGGTATTTGAAATATTTGGCGGAAAAGTGGGCAGTACTAATTAGTACCGTCAGATAGGAAAGGGTTAAATGACGAATCATAACTATTAACTGTTGATAATGGCCGCCGTGCGACAACGCAACAAGCACAAGGTGGAGCACACAAGTCGAGGGGGACCTCGGTCGGCTTGGTGTGCGAAACTGGATACAGCTGGCGAAAGCTCGTGCTGGCTGGAGAGGCAAGTTGAGTGAGGCAAAGGTCCACCTCGGACTGTAGCGCCCTAAGAAGAAGAAGAAGAATGGCCGCCGTGACGAAGGCTAAGTGTATCGACACTTACTTGAGAGCCTGACTTCGATTCCGAACATAAACAACTTTCATATTTCACGGCTTTTTAAGCAAACAGTCATGTGATTGTGATGTGATTTCAAGTAGAATTCACCGAGAATGATCAGAAAACGCTTCTCAAACTTCAAAGTCGACATAAAACGGGAGGTTCTTATGTAGTTCGTGAGAGTATAATAGTACGCACAACATGAGTGTTTGCTTAAAAAGCTATGTGCGAGAGCACCACTTTTAAGTGAATTGCGCAGATAAGGTAACAGTATTTCAAGGCCCGCCCTTGACACAAAGTCTTGAACTCACAATTATGGATAAGGAAGTCTCAGCTTAGAAGTTATTTGAAAAACGACATGGAGCTTGAGATGCTGAGCCTAACTGAAGGTTAGAAAGCTAGAAGACTGAAGGCTAAGTAAAGTTAAGTTTTGAAGAGTAGTCATTCTGTAAAACAATTCATCCCTTTGAATTGACAAAAACGCACATTCATTTCCTCGTCGTATTCAACTTCAAGCAGACGTCGAGGATATGCCGTACCACCCCCAGATTCAGTGCATTCAAAGCTATCTTGAATCGAGAAAATCAATACAAATGCGCTCATTTATGCGAGCATGCAAAGCGTAGTCTAATCCTGACTTAGTACAGTCGCCGCCAGATGATTTGTCAAAGGTCATACATGCAGTCCACACCGCTGACGACTGATATATCAAATGCCAACTAGCACTTGTTGTATTACTACGCTTCTATTAGATTGTATTTTCTTCACGATTCTTATGATTTTATTTGCAAAATAATTAATTGCATATATTAACATGCCACAATCGAGCGAATGCACACACACACGACCGACGACCGACGTCCGACGACAGAGCGGCACACAGATGCACAGACACACACACACACGCATCAAACTATTATCAAATGTCGCGTATATTTACATTACACGTATTTTATTAGATAATTAGAAACAGCACTAGCGTTAAGGTTTTTTTGTTTTGCTTAAAAAAAGAGCAAAGAAAACAACTTTTGAGAACAGAAAAAAAAAAGATAACCTTAAACTTTATTACAAGAACAAGCAGCAGCGTGTGGAGGCGGGGAATTGAGGAGCTTAAATTGACAAAAATGATTTCCGTATTTCGCACAAGCTCCGGCAATTACACGAATCTACGCGAGTATTTGTTCGTGAACGTTGGTCGCGCCGCTGCTGCTGCACTTGAACTTGCCGTCACTGAAACGCCTCGGAAATCAATTTATATAATTAAATTATTTTATTTCAACTGGCGTAGGACCGAAATGCGTTTGAATGGCAGCGAATGGCGAAAGAAAAACAAAACCGTTAAAGATGCACCCGAAAACAAACGAAAACAGACGAAAACGAACCGAAACGAAACGAGGCGAAATTAGCCGCAGCGACTGATTTTAACGGTAGCGATTCCGCTTGCAAATCGAAGCTCCGCGGGTAAACCGAGCCTTCCCTGCATCGGACTAACTGCATGCCGCTGCTGCGTTCTAAGCTTCGCCTTAGTCCGTACAAACAAACTTTTCTTTTTTTGCTCGTACTTTTTGTTTTCATTTGCAAAATGCAACAAGTATACGACACAGTGTCACACACTCACCTCGACAGCCTGGGCCGCGGGTGTGTTCGTTGATGGTGGACGTGTGTTTGTGGCGCATACGGCGAAGCTCGCTGGAATGACGCGAGAACGTTGTCTAAGTTCAACAAGAACAGCGCGCAGCATTCACTTAATGGGGCGCAAACGACAAACTCCGATAAAGTGAAAGCTCCGCTGCATCTCGGGGAGCGGAGCTGCGCGGGGACTGTCTTACCTGTCTGACGTTATCAGATAGTCGCTGACACGCTGCAATGGCCGTATTACAACATCGGCCCGAGAGCTTTGATTAATTCGTTCTCGGTTTGTTGGGAAGCAGAATCGATGCAGAATGTGCAAGCCATACCGGCTGCGGCCTCTGGAAAGGGGTTGTTGTCGTGGTCGGGCGTCCGGGCCGGTTTCGTCGAAGAAAGCAAGAGCCCAGGAGTGCCACGCAAATGAATGATTCAGGGAGTAGGTTCGGTAATGTATTATAAAATATACGCGGATTGCGAAATGCATCGATCTGCGCTTTGGTGTGCTGCAACCGCAGCAGAACGTCAGCAAAAGTGAACCATGGAAAAATCCAGAATTCAAATTTGTGCCTCGTATCTGATGGTTCTTTTCGCATTGGCTTGAATGCAGAGGGGAAATGCTAGAAGGTCTGTGCTTACACAATTAACGGGGGCGGAGGAAGGCCGAGGGTTGCCTACATTGCTTCTGAATCCATTGGGTTAGATAGAACGTCGAGTTGAGTTGATGTAACAGTCACAAAGGGTTTGTTGACCTCTCGCGTGAAAATGGGGATGATGTTGGAGATTGGAATATGGCGGAAGATGTTGAAGGACTATGTTATGGCGACATGCTGCCTGGAGTTGCCTTTGACGTTTGAGTCACCGCTGATTCGGGGAGAAGATTGCTTTGACGATAAGTGAAAGGTATACTGCAGCTTTGGCGCTTTAGTTGTCAAGGTCATGCAGATCGTGGATGTTTCAAATATGATCTTCAAAATCATTGAAACCTATCTGGTAGGATAGAACAAGATTACGCTTGCGGCAGCTTCTCTAAAATAGGGAAGTTTATTCATTGGAGTCAAACCGTAGATAAAGTTTAGAGTATGTTTACGCAGCAGCAGCTTTCCCTTTTTTTTTAAATAATTCCTAGAAAGAAGAATGCTGCTTTTCCGGTTCATTTAATTACAAAGTACGATTTGCAGTAAAACAAGAAATTAGTCTATAGTCTTGCATATTGTCTATGTGCTTCAGATTTCTAATAGCGACTAGGTAGGTAGGTAAGGTGGCTTCCCTCACAGGTGGAGGATTCACTTAGACCCAAAATGGACCCTTTGGGTGATGCCACTGAGTCGGCTTCCAACCGCTACTCTTGAAACCATCTTGATTTCTGGATGAACATCCAGATTCTCTTGACACCTATTTCAGCTATGTCCGTTAGTTCATTTAAGTAGAAAACTCCTAGAGTTTCTTTCCTTGTGGAGGCGATTGCAGGACAGTTGCAGAGAGAATGCGAGGGTGTTTCGCCCTCTTCTTCATCCATGTATCTCCTGCAGCAGTCGTTGTGAGGCAGGCCTAGTCTTGCGGCGTGTCTTCCCATAGCGCCATATCGAATAACTGTAGATAAGCTTTGGATTAGAAGATGTTCAAATTGACCGCTGACCACCTCTGTTAATTACAGTCGAAGTGGACTGCAGCTTACATTTTCGAAAACCTCCACATGATCTGTATCTCGGATTTACTTTCGACGGAATTTGTAGATTTCAAAATTTATCATTTGCTGACTGTCTCCAGTTTCACCCACTAAGTTTGATCGGGTACTTCTTAATTTTTGTGTGCCACAATCAATAGAGTCAAAGATTCTTGGAGTTGGATCTGATCCAGTAATGTTTCAAAAATATTCCGAAAAAAAAGAAAGGTGGCGGACGGCCTCTATTTCCTCCTCATGCAACTTCTACAACAGTCGCTATGGGAGATACCTGACCCTCTGGCATGGGTGCCTATCAGACAATGTCCTGTGTGAACTCCCACCACCGTCCGTATATCTTTACGACTTAGGCTAATCATTGATAATGATTTCCTCCTGTTTAACATCGGCCATAAGGCTCTCGTCGTTGACCCAATGTCCAGATTCAGCCAACGTGCATTTGCTCTTTCAAAGGCTTCGTTCTCTATTTCCTTCCTTAGGAAACTTAGCGTCATGTTGACATAAGGTAGTGCTGGAGATTTAACTTACTTTGAGCCCTCCTTCGCCAACACGTCCGCTCTCTCTTTTCCTTGAACTCCTGTGTGTCCCGGCACCCAGCAGAGAGTCACCGTGTTTTCATTGGGGAATTCGTTGACGTTCTGTCTGCATAGCTTGACTAGTTTTGACTTTACAATATCCGACGCTATGACTTTTATAGCCGCTAATAATAATAATAACGGCGACGCTACAGTCCGAGGTGGACCTGGGCCTAGCTTCTCAGCAACCACTCGTGTTGTGCGTGCTATTGTTCTCTCACGAGTGGAGGGGACCTTCAGTTTAATGCCGACTACTAACGGCGAGATTGAGAAACGTTTTCTAGACAGTTATACTCTTTGAGCATTGTCAGTGACTCGAAAAAGGTGGTGCCGTGAGAAAAATGTTGCTGTGTTTTTTAGATATTCTAACCTTAGACCTCGAGCGCAGGTGTCGACGCACCTACCCACTACGCCACGGCGCCCGCTGTCGGAGTATATAGTTATCATTTTTTCAGTCAAACTAAGGTCTTTAAGCGTAAGTGCCGCCTCATTTATTGCCACCACTTCTGCTTGGAAAGTGCTACATTCGTCGCTTAGGTTTAGGGATTTTCAAAGAGATCGCAGAAGACCCCTGCCTCCTTTCCTGTACCTGTTTTCGAGTCATCAGTATATAGGAATTCGCCGCCATTTGCTGATAGCTCTTCCCAACCTCATGGTAGTCAGGGTTGGTGGCAGATAATCCGTTTTGTATCTGTGTGATCCTGTCCATTTTGAGAGGATGGACATCTTGACTTTCCTGAGTCTTATTGCGGTAATAGCTGCTCTGCTACTATAGAAAAAAACGGGAGGATACCCGTCCTTCATTGCGTGTCATTTAAGATTCAGATGACACTTCTTTCGTGAGCTTAATGTCTTAACGTTAAGCTGTTAGTTTGTAAAGGACGGCAAGAGACTCCTCAGCAACTAACACACGGTGATACAGTACGGGGGAGTTGGGCTCATCGGGCTCATACGTGCATCTTAATTCGCTCACAAATAATTATGTAAAACGTGGCATACGTAGAATAGTAGAGTGCCGACAAGTTGTACTGTGAATAGGCCTGAAGAAAAGTATAAGTTTCGCTGCCATTCGTCGGTCAAGCAGATCACGATCACGTTTCTAACCTTAAGTTGCTGCAGTGCACAGCTATGTCCAATATTGACAAGCAACCATCCCGTATATCAGAATTGGTCGAACAACGGCAACGTATGGCCAAAGGGCCAAACATACAGCGAGTTGTACAGTTTTCTGCACTCGTACCACAAAATTCAACAAAGTTGATATTTCCTCGAAACAATTAATAGGTATCAACCAGCTCATTGATTTTTTTTTTCGCAGTATTTTTGAAACACTACTGTAGCATTTAGACTCAAAACTGGTCCATTGTACTGCAACCTACTCCAGTGCCGTTAATTTGATCCCAACGGCAAATGGTGACTGGACCAGATTCGATTGTACTGGGATTCGAACCTGGGACCCCTCGAACTAGGAGCAGGCACTTAACCAACTGTGCCATCCAGTCGTTTAGCTCACTGATACTTATGATAAGGGACAAATAATTCGAACAACGAAAAAACTCCACCGGCGAATGGTGGAAATAAAGTAAACAAATCATTTAGATTTTTGAAAATTTTTTTCACATTTTATTAGGTGTATTTTAAATTAAATTAAAGTTTAAAAAGACAAAGAAAACTAATTAAAAACGCTACAACAATTACATTCAAATGAATTGAAAGTGTTTCCTTTCGTTCTCCTTAAATAAGTTTACATAGTATCGCATATAAAAAAATACAGGATTATTCTGATTGTTGTTTCTGTTTCTGTTTTGTTTGATAAATACTTTATCTAAATGTCTAAGAAATTATCGTATAAAAAATATGTATATAAAAAATTGACAAACAACTTAAATAAGAGAATATAACACAAAACATTAAAAACAATTAAATATACATAAACATAGAGTAGTTTGTAATCAGTTACCGAAGAATAAATCAGAAATTCATTTGTAAGGTTTTTCTTTGCATTCGCATGTAGGTACAAAAAACAAAAGAAAAACAAAATCATTGTTGTGTTTTATGTAACGAATAATAAAAAAAAGATACATTTGTAGTCACAGCTTTTGAAGAAGTGTTGTCTGTTTCATTTTGTTTTTTGTTTTTTTTTTCAGTTTTTTTTAATTAATCTAGAGATAAATAAATAATTGGTTTTGAGTAGTTCGAGTGAAGGAAATCAATTTGACAGTCGTTGTGTATAGATTAAGGATCGATTTGTCGGCAAAGGTTTGCGGGGTTTTGATTGCGCTAGGGATGCTAATGGTGATGAGTCCGATGCTTGGCATTTTCAAAGTTTCTCAGATGAAATTGATTGGAAAAACTTTGAGGGCTAAAGCGAGTTTATTACGAATTCGTCTTCAAAACATGAGGGGCGAACAATTATGATATTTAATGCAAAGAGACGAAGGAAATACATTTACTGTAAACCGTTCAAGGAGAACTTGGGCTTAGCTTCTACACCAACCACTTGATTTTGGAAACACTACTGGAGCATTCAGACTCAAAACTGGTCCATTGTGCCGTACACTGCCGACCACTTAAGTTGTAAATGGTCTTGTTCTGACACAAATGGAGGGGATTTTAAGCCTTATGCAAAATCGGTGAAGATTGAGAAGCACTTTCCCGGCACATAAACTCTTCGAACATTGTCAGTGACTCGAAAGAAGTGGAGCCGTGAAGTATGAATGTTGCCTATGCAGGGAATCGAATCTTAACTTTCAGGTATTACCTAATCCGCCACAACGGCCCCTGTTAGCAGATAGGCTAGTCGAATAAGACAGTGATCGGCATTGGGTTCGTGGAGTATTTTTGATGTGGAAGTTTTTAATTTTACTAACAATGCATTGGTTATGCTTAAATGCTAAAAAAAATCATCAAAAATAAAGTATGTCCAGGAAAAAATTAGTCAGTCAAGTGAGAAAAACAAATGAAAGAGGACATATTCTTCTAAAAGGCCACCGATGTCGATCAAACCCAAGACTATGTTGACACCAGTGGTTTTAAAAAATGCATATTTCTAAATCGTAAATGAGATTAATTTTCCTAATTTGGAATTTTTTAAATCTTTCTAATTTTGAAAGTTCAGTGAATCTTCAGATCCTCAGACTGATTCTATTATTACCTCTAGTCACTTGGAAGATTGAAAATAGCTAGCGGGAGATAGTACTTACAGAAGAGACTTGTTATTTGAAGTTCGACTCTTAAGGTTCAATGGAAAATTAAAGAAAAACTTCGCTAGATATCGATATACTCCGGAGGGAAAAAATCCGTCGGCTAAATTGGCTTGGCCAGAGATTCTTCGAATCGAAGCCTCCTGGTTCGAGAAAAGGAAGACCGAATCTCCGGTATAAAGACCAAGTCATCGCGAATGCAAGACAGCTTGGTCTTTACGACTGGAAGCAGCGTGCCCAGGACCGTGTACGATGGAAGGCAGCGATATCTCAGGCTCGGACCCTCCATGGTTCGTAGGCCTATTAAGTAAGTAAGGATGAAGCAGTAACTCATGATATATCCTGACACTTTTCTGACACTGATCACACTGATCCTGACAGTTCAAAAATAGTCAACTTGGTTAACAGCACTTGAGGCAGTAAGAATGGTGCTAGCTGAAGTGGCTCTTGGCACATTTCTAGGATCATACCAATTTGAAGCGCGACATTAAAGCAAAATAAGTGGTGGCGCACTCAAGTGGAGAAAGACCTGAACCAAATTGGCGTGCGAAGTTGACGTCAGCTAACTAAAGATCGGGCTAGCTGGAAAGGTTCGTTGGTTGTGGCCCAGGCCAACCCCGGACTGTAGCGCTACAAGAAGAAAAAGGAAGAAGTGGTCTTGGAAGTATGTTTCATTGGAATAATGAATTTGTCTCTGTCCGAGGTGGATCTGGGCCTAGCTCTTCAGCAACCACTCGTGTTGAGCGTGCTATTGTTCTTTCACGAGTGGAGGCAGTTTAATGCCGACTCCGAACGGCGAAATTGAGAAGCTTTTTACAGAAGCTTACATACAGTTAGGTTTACAGTTAGGTCTACTCTTTGAGCATTTTCAGTGAGGTGGTTGTCAAAGTCGGTGTGGATTTGGATTAGAAAGAATAAAGACCATTTGGAAAAAAATTAACAATTAAACAAATTTGAGTTTTCTTTGACGGGTAATAGTGAGTTTACATTACTCTTGGCCACATCGAATGAATTAACACCAATGCTCCAGTTAAGAGAGTCTTCAAATCCAAGCCTACTGGTTCGACAAGGAGAGGAAGACCAGTACAAAGAACAAGCGATCGCGAATGTAAGACAAATTGAGAGGAGACCGTCAGCTGGAACAGGTCAGGCTCAGAACCTCCATAGGTAATAAGACTGATAACAAGAAGAAGAGAGGAGCTTGAGGCAAAGATTTAATTAACTACGAAAAATACGTATTTCAGGGAGAGCTTGCGGAGGATCACGCTAGCTGGAGAGATATGTTGGTTGAAGCCCAGATCCATCTCGGACTGCAGCGCCATATATACATTCTTCAGGAGTTTATCGATGTACGAGCTGACTCACGAGATCAAGATGTGAAGGATTTTACAACCGCGACCTAGTTTTGGGTAAAGTTCCAAGCGTGAAGACGATACAAATTGATGGAGTCTAACTTGTCCTAAGTCTGGCTGCAAAATTCAGTCTGCCGTTAGAAAGGAAAGGCTGTCAAAGGAGGATTTGTCAAAAATACTGCTAAAATGGACCTTAATTTCTTACACAAGACTGTCCGCATGTAAATGTCAAGTTATTTTTAAGTAAGATTTATGCATTTTCATTTCGTTTCGTACTCTGAGATAGTTTTGCTTTTCTTTACTCTCTTCCTCTCACCAGCAGCATTTTTTTTTTAACAAATCCTAGATCTATCTTTCAGAAAAAAGACAATTTCACGCGTAGGTATGAGGAAAAAGAAAAAAACAGCAAAACAATCAAAAAGACAAAACTCCCTTGGGAATGAGAATTAGAGAATGAAGGAACAGGAAGAGTTACATATAGAGGACGAAGACAAAAAGACGAAACATTTCTCTTCTCTAACAATTATTACAATAGTTTTCATGTTTTTTTTGTTTTTGTTTTTCCATTTTGGTATTAAACTTATGCGTAATAAAAAGAGTGTTCAAATTGAAAATTGATTTTTTATCTGTGATTTTGTTTTTTTTTCATACTATTATTAAGTGTTTTGCTTATACATTTACAACACGATTAGAAACGAACGCGATGGCGCTTTTACAAGAGATTGTCATTCAGTTGCCGTCGATAATAAATTTTTTTGTTTTTTATTTCATTTTTTCGTTTGTTCTTGGAAAATGTAGATAATTTTCTGTTTGATTTTCTATTTGTTTTTGTAGTTAAACGAACATTCAATTTTTGGATAATTGTGTTTTTTTTGTTTTTTATTTAATGTTACACACACATTTTGGAAACCGTGTAGTTTATTGGCTAAAAGAGACTATTGACATACAAAATATATATACTGTACAATATATAGATTTGGTTTACACTTTTTTTTCATTTTTGTTTTTGTTTTGCTATGAGAATATATATATTTTTTGTTTTTTTGTTTTTTGTTTTTCACTACCACGTCTAAGTTGGATACAAGTATATTCCTTATATATGTATATAGATAATCATATATATGTATGTACGGTTACAATTATTTACTTTGTTATATCGGAATGTATAAATTCTGTAGTGTGGAATAAGTTGAACCAATTTCTAGAACATTTCATCTATTGTTTCATTTCAGTTAATAAAAATATTCTGTTGCCTTTTTCATCGTTATTTTTGATATAGTTTAAATATATATACGGATAACAAATTTTGTAATAGTAAGAGAAAGATCTAGCTAAAATTTGCATAAATATTTTGTTTATATATAAATATAAATGTATACATATATAATTTTATTTATCTATATAATTCCCTCTAAAAGTTTGATTGTAAGTTAAATTTATTTTTTTTTTTTTTCATTTCATTCATCTTTTCGTTAAATCCTTTATTTTTTGTTTTTTTTCTTTTGTTTGTTTGCTTGGAAATAATTTTGGTTAATTGAATTTTAGTTTATATGTGATTTTTTATTATTTTTCTTCTGGTTTCTGTTTTGTTTTTGTTTTGTTTTAATTTGGCCCCCAAGATGTGTTCCTACGTTTGACGACGAAAAGTGTTTTTTTTTCTTTTTTGGTTTTTCTTGTTTTTTGAACAAATTCACAAAAGAGGAAATGAAAGAAAAACAAAGAAGTGACAATTAGAGAATATTATACGAAATATTGAATAACATCGAATTATAATATAGGATGACGGCTCAATTGCACGGGCTAGAACATCCTTAAAGCTATGAAAGTTGGTTGATTTTGTTTTCTTGTGTTTCTTCTAAAAATTTACTCACTAATACAACACTAATTAAATTGATTTTTTTTGTTTTTTTTATTTTAAATTTGATTTAATATATATATACGTATATAAAAAAAAAGACGAGTAAGAAATTACAAATACAATAAAAGGATGTAGTGTAGTTTTATATAAATGGTCAATTATTAGTAGCAGGAGTTGTGCCGGAGTGCGGGACAACTTCGTTTATTCGTATAGTGTAGCCAGGAACTAAAGCATTAATTGTGAATGTTCACTTGTTGTGTGTGAATCACTGCTACTGGATAATTCTGATGAGGAACGTTGACAGCATTCGACCGCTTGACAGGGCTGTATGCCCTCACGGTGTACGACCACACAACTTTGATGGGAACGTTTGAAATTACCAGACATACAGTCCAGAGTTTTTTCAATGGCACGTAGTCGTTTCTCTAGACTGGTTGTGGCAAGGATGTCCACCTGAAAGAATATTTGATAGCAATTTGTTAGAATGCATTTTTGAGTTAGAAAGAGTTATATGTAAGGATTGATACTGTAACTTTGGGGACTGATTTCTAACCTAACACTCTTGGAGTTTGACTAAATTTGAACCTCTCTAAAATATTTAATAAATAAATAAAATAAAAAAAAAATGTCTAAAGATTTTAAGCTTAACTAGACCTTTTGAGGAGATTTGCTTCTGACTTCGTGGAAGGTGAATGCAGGAGAAGGTACAATCTCGAGCCCTACAAGGTGTTGAAGGATGTAGACATATCCCAAAAGGCGTCGAAAATCCGTCGATTAAACTGGCTCGGCCACATCGAGCGAATGAACACAAAGTTAGTTGTTGTAGTTTATTGTGGCAAAAATGTTTTCTTTATGTACGATATATTGAAGAGATATGGTTAATTTACCTTACTATTAGAATATTGATATTAACGCTTAAATAATATATCACAGATGTATGTTTGAAGGAAAAACCACTAAAAACCATCATTAAGGGCGAATGAACACAAATGCTCCAGTAAAAGAGTCATTGTATCCGAGCTTCGTGGTTCGAGAAGGAGAGGAAGACCGAACCTCTGAACAAAGACCAAATGAACGCATATGCAAGACAACTTGGTCTTGATTAATGGAAGCAGCGTGCCCGAAAACTGAGGCAGACATCATGGGGAAAAGCTAGTGCATATGTGAAACGTACGCCAACAACGACATAAAACGAATGCTACATTGCAAAACACATATGTTGTGTGTTGGATTCTCCGGTCCCGCTATGGGTCACTAAGGCTTCTTCATTTCAATGAAAGAATTCATACACCTAAGGAACATAATTTTGAAATAAGCATTCAAGCACAGAGTTCGCTACGTGAACGAAACCGAGCACTTTTGTCGCAAGAACGTCTTTCGTCGGAATCCGCAGTATATCTACTCAGAACCGAGCTACATACATTCGAAATCAATCATTTCACTGGCATGACCGAGGATGAACAGAAAGGGGGTCGAAGATTCATATCATCCGGAGTCTTCATTTCGCCCGAAATACACAGAAAATAAAGGGTAATCTGGTATGTTTTTCAAACTAAAAACACTTGTTTTAAATATAAGTTTCGAACCCTCGTTTGTATTTATTATTTCTTTCTCCAAATATATAATTAATATGACAAAATGTTTGAGGATGTTTAAGATTTAATTGGATTATCAAAGAATTAGTCAACACGTTTAATTTTTGCATAGCTGACACCATAGAGGAGCGAAAAAGGAGTGATAATTCGTTGGTTGTCAGAAAACAAAGTAATTCGCACAGGTTTTGGTTAAATTTTTAATTTTTAAGTGTTTATTCAAAGCTTCACTCTTTATGGCTTTATCAGAACTTAGCAAATTTTAAGAACAACTGGTCCCTAGCTTAAGCTTCCCAGAGATGCACCAATGCCAATTAGAAACTTTTCACGGAAATTCATAAATGTGCCGGTCTAATCGAAAATCGAAGTGGTGCACCATATTCTCGTAATACAGTCAACTCCGTTTAACTGCACTTCGCTGAACTGAATGAAGAAATTGTATACGCCAGAGCTTTGTAGTTGTTATCCGAAGTTTTGGTTAACTGTAAACTCCGCTAAACTGAATAAAATGTGTTGCAATTTTGGTGTGGCAGTTACGCGGAGTCGAATATATCTGTCTTCAAATTCGTACTATTTTCCTTAACGAGTTTAATCTGGGACAAAATGCGTCTCTGGCAGCCAAAACCATAAATGACGCATTTGTGAATATAGCGGTAAACGAACGCATCATTCAGCTTTGGTTTGGTAAGTTCCGTTCGGGAGATCTAAGTCTCGAAAACGAACCGCGTGGGAGACCGGAAAAGGTAATTGACAGCCATTTTACCAGAAACATTGGATGCAGACTCAACTAAAACGGTGCGGGGCATTGCATATAACATGGAAGTATCCCCCATGAAAATATGTCGACACCTATCTCAAATAGGAAAAGTAAAAAAACACGTTAAGTGGGTACCCCATGAATTGAACGAGGCCCAAAAACTACGCCGTTTAGAAACCTGTGCATCGCTGAGTCTAAGGCACAGAAATGCACCGTATAATCACATGTGATGAAAAATGGATTTTGTATGACCATAAACAAATAATTAAAGATCTGGGCAGTGGTTGGATGCAGACGAAAACCCAAAGCACACCCCCAAACTTGGGCTTCACCCAGAAAAGGTTATGCTGGCAACCTGATGGACATTCGAAGAATCAATCCACTTTTCATTTCTTCAACCAGAGGAAGCGATAAATGCAGTCAAATATTGTGAGGAAATCGACATAATGAATACAAAATAGGCTAAAAAGCAGCCTGCGTTGGCAAATAGGCATGCTTGGGGGAACAATCTACATGAGTTCTAATTGAATGATTCATCTATGTAGACTTGAGCAAATTTATAAATCTTCTGAAGTTAAAAAGAAACAACATTGGTAACACAATCGGGATCTTTAGAGTAGACTGCGTAGATTCGACCTTCCCATTTAACTATTGGAAGCGAAAGAAGAAGAAACGCCTTCACACCATCTCAGCAGATACTCTCCACTGTCCTCCTAAAGAAAACATATTCTGGAAGTATACTTGACTGATGTATACGATGTTGATGTCAAGAAAATATGGAAATTCACCCAGAAATCTAATTGATGCCATAATAGCAACAACCTCAGGCATCTGGTAGCTAAATATACCCTTTGGGCTAAGTGAAAAGAAGGCGGGAAGCCCTAATTTTAGTCCCTTATTAACTTATCCCCTTATGTGCAGTAAAAACTCCTACTGCGATAAGCTCCTTTAGGCGGACAGATTCCTTAAAAGGACATAATTTCCTGGTTAACGTTTCAGCTTGTATACATTATTATATTATTCCTTGCACGAACACATCCCTTAGGTGCACAAACATGCCGTCATTATCGCTGTCTGCCTAAGGAAGGTTTCACTGTATCACGGTCTCTAGCTCGTAATGCTCTTAGTGCTCTTACTACGGGCAAACTATGGCTTGGAAAACCTGTACGCCGTTCGACAAACAACCCTTCAAGAGACAAAATCTCCGCTAACCCTTTCAATCTCAATAACACTCTAGACCGAGAGTCTAACTAAAATTAATGTCAACATTCGTTTGCCATCAAATACCCACTTAAAATTCTCTTAAAGCCTCCTTCTACTGCCGCTCTCTCTCTCATACTCTCGTAAAATATAACAACCGTAACTGATCAAAAATTACCTTCAACTGCTGATTGAGCGGCAACAAAGCTATTATCCACCACGCCCACGCTGGTCCATCGGCAATACTCTCCCAATTCTCCTCAACAGCGGGCATTTCCCCAAAACTCCTCAGAATCTCCTCCTTCAGCTCGGTACCCAAACTCTTGTACCACTCTATCGCCTTACTCAGCACCGACGCGTGCATGCTACTAATAAACGAAACATTATCCTCCGTAATAATCTCATCGTAGATGTATTCCACTTTAGCCGTATCATATCCGTCCTTCTCATTTCTGGCAAGTATTCTGAATCTCTTGCATCCGATTGTGCTCAAGATGGAGCAACCGTCGCCCAGTAGAACACAGTCCCGGATGTCCAGTATCGTACCCACGTCAAAGTACCTCGACTTGCCACTGTGTGACTGAACGATGCCGAATTGCTTTTTGCCCGATTCCACGGCTCGTCGCACCATCAGACGATATCGCGGCTCGTACACAAACAACGGACAGGGGACATGTGGGAATGCTGTCGTGCAAATGAACAGCGGAACCGATGATTCCTGATTCATTTCCTGTCGGAAACGCTTCTCGTACCGCTCTGGAATGAATCGCTTCATGGCCGCCTCGAGGAATTTGGTGACCGGCCTCTTGGCCAACATAAAAGGAACTGGCGAGGATGAGCCCTGCAGCACTTTCACGTGCTGCTCAACAAGTGGCGACATGCACAGTGGACACGAGGGCGAGTAGTACATGCTCCTGTCCAGGCACACCCAGCAGTAGGTGTGACCGCAGGGCGTTACCACGGGTTTCCAAAGCGTCCGACAGCACAGCACACAATCGAAGTCCGTGGGATCGATTAGGCTCGGATTGACCGGGATGAGGTGTTGCTGCGCCCGGTCCACGTCCGACTCCGACTCTGCGAAAGAAAGAGCAAAGAAAACAATGAAAACCCACCCCTCACGGGCGCACGGATAGAAGCTCACCTCGGATCCTTTGTACTTCCTGCTGCGCCCTCTCCAGCACACACTCGAACCGAGTGCTGCCGAAAAAGTTAACCTGGACTTCTTGTTTTTGGTTCCTGCTGTAGGATTTCCTGCGGCAATGCTTGCGGGAGCCCTGCCGCAGCAGGTCGCAGTCTGTGGGCGCACCGGCACGGATTGTGTTATCCCCATCGAAGCCGTTCAGTAATCCAATTTGCTTCCTTCGTCGTCGACTTTCGGGAACAATGTCATAGGGCGCCGAGGCGGGTGATGAATTGAGATGGATTTTCTTTGGAGATTGTGCCAATAGTTTCTGCAAGAGCTACAAGGGGGCGAATTGAGGGCAATTGAAAATCAGAGGACTCGAGGGGGATTAGGCGAAAGTGGATTTACCTTGGCGAGATCATGTTGAAAGAGTTCGGTTGAAGAGAGCGTCGAGTTCTTATCATCCAGGCTGATTGCCACACACTGGGCAACAAGTGCTTCATCAAAGCGGCCTAATCCGCACAGCGCCAAGGAGCGGTGGTAGTGCGCCTAGACAGAGACAGAGGACCGGTGACAATGAGTTTATGGGATTTGGATTTGGATTATGTAGTGAGTGTGTGCTTACCTTGGCCGATGAGGACTTTATTCTCAAGGCATGATCGATGTCCGCTAGAGAACTTTGGTAATGGTTTAGCTTTCGCAGGACTTCAGCTCGCAGAAGGAGACTTTTGAAGTTGTTTGGACCTGGAAATAGAAAAAAGAAAAACGGTTTAGACTGGTGAACAAAGAAGATTGTGAGTGGCAATCAAAGAGGATTATGCGCTATGAGACGTGCGATTCGATGTCAATTCATTTCGTTTGACTTTCATTTTCCCCAAGGACGTTGTGGGAGAGTCGGGTGTTAACAGCAATTATGGCTTTCTTGCATGTCAATCGATGGTTTGATAGGGAATGGGGAGAAAAGGGAGAGAGGGATTGGTTGTGGAAAAAGGGAGATTATTTTTAAACATCTTAACGTCTTTCGGTCACTTAAAGTTGAGTGGAGTGTAAGCATTCATCAGTGAGCTTGGCATGAATTAGAGAAGTTGATGGACAACAAATACAAGCTTTAATTGATGTCGTAAACATTTCAATTATTGGAGCTCTTGTGACACCTTTGGATTGTTCTTGTGTGAATCGGGTAGGTCTGCAACAGCGTTGCCAGACGTCCCGATTTCAAGTTCAAAATTAAATGTTCCACTGGGGAAAGGCACAGTCCCGCTTTCAGTACATTTTTACTTGCTATCTTTCAAATATCTTTAAGCTTCATTCGGCATTCATTCAATACATCACTAAAAAAACTACCGACTACTTATGATTTTTTATATCCCGCTTTCGACGCATCCCACTTTTTTTATCAAAATGTTTCGAAATCCCGCTTTGCCCGAAAAAAATATCTGGCAACACTGGTCTGCATGCAACAACTTTGAAACCTTGGCATTCTAGACATTCAATTTCTTCGGAAATGTACGTCCAAAAAACATGCGATTAAATGATTCTGATGTGATTTATTGCGAAATGACTTAGAACTCAGAAGAAAAAAAAGCCTTATAGTTCTTGTTTCTGTTCGAATTCTTGGGATTTGAGCCTCAAGATCATCTAAGCTACTTAAGCAGATAATTGCCTTAGAACTCTGAGACTAACTACGAAAATAATTGAGCACAAATTGCGTAAGAACTCGTAAAGAACAGACAAACCTGAAATTGACGATAACACGGAAGTGACTGGAAAGTCACTCAAATAAATACGATTAAGTTACGTTCTTAGGAATACCACTTGTGTATACTGGGGGAGTAGTCTTTACAAAGTTTCCATCAAATCCTTGCCACAACTATGCAAGTACGTAAAAATGTAGACCCAATTTTAAGGAAACACATATTTTTAACCTCAATTCGGAAAAGAAGGTGTCATTAATTTCGGTTTGCTATTTATTTTTGTGCTTCCTCCCTGTGCTACAGTTGAGGGTTGCCTTTAAGTTCCACAATGCATACAAGAATGCGTCATCCCACTATCGGATATCACCATTTTTGTAGACAGCCAGGCTGCACTGATGTTAATAGGATCCTGTACAGTGAAATCTAATTCTGTTATGAATTTTCGCGACTCATTGAGTTCCATTCATTGCATATCCCTTCAATTTTTGTGGTACACAAAATCATAAACCTATCCTATCACGTGATGGATGAAATCACCTCGTGCTATCAAGTCATCACAAAGTCAAACTCAGCTGTTTCCCGGACCGCAGATTAATCGCAGGGACCAAGGGACCAAGGGAGCAGACGAATTGGCTAGGCAAAGGTCTGAAATGGGCATGTGTGAGGCGGATACGTCTTTCCGACCGCCGATTAGTGCATTATACCGGATCATAAACGACATAATACAAAAGAAGCCAACACGTCTTGGCTTGTAAGAAATTATTGTTACACGACAAGATCAACGTGGCTAGAGCTAAACATTAGTAAAACAAAGAAGCTCCTGGCGTTGGAACGAAAAACGATCCGCATGCTTCGGAGTTATCACAGGACATTGCTCCATTGGAACTATGCTTTGAAAATGGAATGTGGAGTCCAGCGATCTATGCAGGAGCTGCGGTGATGAAGAAGAGAGCGAAACGATCAGCTCTTCAAAACTGGCACCTAGCTTCGTTGGGTCAAAGATTCTTCAGAGACACTACGGAGAATCAAATTTTAAGGGCAAATTTTCGAAGACAAGTGTAGACAATTTTCCTACTCCATCCTTTGCGATGCATTTCAATTATAAATTGCGTCTGGTTTCTTTCTTTCTCTCATAGGAGCTTATGAGCTGTCATTACTTTGACAGAACACACGCAACGGACTATATGGGTTGGGACCAAAAAGCTGATCAGTATTTCTGCTGCTCAGTATTTGCAAATTGCAGTGAAATCATTTAGCTGATTGACGCCGATGTTATTAAGCTCGCTCAGATTTCTCTTCGCTCAGTTTAACTCTTTGAGCATTGTCAGTGACTCGAAAGAGCTGGAGCCGTGAACAATTTTTTTTGGAAAATTATTTGTCTGAACTGGGATTTGAACCTAGACTAGTGCGCATGGGTGTACGCACAAATCCACTTGGCCACGTCTCCCACCCTTTCTTTGATTTATTTCTCTAAACTGCGCCACTTGAAGTGACACTTTATCGTGAAACTCGACCTTTGACTGGACGACGAGCGACACAGAAAGCAATCACTAGATGATAAGCATAAACCGCGGGACTTCACCCAAAAATAGCGATAGCCTTCGAAGAATAAAATACCCTCAGCAAGCTGAACACTTTTTAAGGCTCAAATTCATCTTAGATTCTACTACTCTCCACAAATAAGAAGTGGTTTCAGGTGTCGACAGGATAGTTCCCTAAAATCACCAGAAAAAAACAACAAGGTCTCCCCCGGAGTACTTCCCAACCCAGCCGCCTTCTAAATCAAACTCCAACAGCTAAAGCTGATAAAGTGATTATCCCCCCCAATTAACAAAACACATGCTGTCAAAAATCAAACGAAACGATTACTACCACGAGCTAAAAATAAATCGAAGCAAAAAACAACAAATTCCCACCAGATAACGGTCAGTAAACAAAATTGAAGCCATAAACACTACATTTAGCAGATAAGTAAACATCTGACCCACTGGCCATCCCCCACGTCAACGACGACCTTAGGAAACCAAAAAAAAAGATGTCAAAGAGGCCGCCACCGAAGTCGAGACTCCGTGCCAAGCACTTCCCACGAAATTTGACAAATTTCGACAATTTCTCACGGAAAAATGTCTCCAATTAAAAAAACGATGTGTGACAACCAATTTCTCACTCACCCATCATTTGATATATCGAAGCAGGAGCCAACCGAAACAGATTGGCTCCCCGAAGGGGCGTTTAGCTGAAGAATTCGGTTCTGCTTTTTGGAAAACTCCCAAAATAAATACCCTCCGTCCGGCAATCCGGCCATCCATCCATCCAGCTATTAAGATACACATGTCCTCTTGAGTCGAACAAGATTGTATGGGGATTTGGCCGGTGGCCCATACGTTTATGTCTTGAGTGCACGCAACTGTCAACTGTCAGAATAAATCACACTTGTCCCACTGATCTGCCGTCGGCGCTGTGGTGGCAGCCATCACATCTACTGCTCTAGACAATGTGGTACACGTCGGCCGAAATGATGTTCGAAATTATGAAAATTAGATAATTGCCTGATGTACTCTGAAAGGTGACATAAGACCCCGGTGGTGGCCGGCATAGCGGAGAAAGGGGCCCACTCGGGAATGAGATGCCATTCACCCGCTGCGAGTTGAAGTGTCATTAGGCGTGCTCATGACGCGTCGCTGTGCGCCATTCCTGGCTCCTTACCATAAATCTTACATCTGTTCGGCGTGTAAATGGTTTTGTTGTAAGTCTCGTGTGCGCTCCGTGGCAATACAATGGCCCCGAGGAGGTACGGCAGATGGCTTGGGCGATTGCGTTGCACTGTGGTTGCTTGTGCAACAGAAAAACCGCTCGCGAAACGCGGTGGTTTCGTAAAGTGGAGGGAAACAGTTGCAACGCCGCCGGTTACGACAGTCTGCTGTGTGTGGCGACGGTGATTGTTGATTGCTAAGAGATGGCGTTATGTTGAAAGCTTTGGCGAGCTTTGAAGAGACATCCACCCACTCTCTCGCGCACAATCTCTTAAAGTCGCTCGGCAACATGTTGAGTAAGTGCATTTCGCAACACATTTCGCTGAGCAGTCAATGCCAGCGACTACGTAACCGGTAGGCAGTTACTGACGCTCTAGTGCAACTCACACCACTCACAAAAGGAAGGAGAACTGGGAAGCAACCTTGGGGATCAAGTCACAACCTCTTCCTCACTGTCTTTCTCTGTGGGAAGCGCCGCGTCGCCAGAACAGCCCCGTCGGCCTGCATGCAGCTGCGGCTGGGTGTTCGGTTTCGTGCAGCACTCTAGATATCCGCTCGGGGATTCAATCAAATGAAATTCTAAATAATTCTGATTCATTCGCTGGGTGAGTCTGCCGCCCACCGCTGATTCATGATTCATGAGACGTGTGCTGTTCGGTTTTTTTGGGCCTGATGACAGTCAAATGGGCACAATGTTAGCGTGGCTTATATCATGACTCGGGTGGTTGATGGATTATTGCTTGTGCGCGTCGTCGCGACTGTTGTGTGGGTTCATACGTACCACAGTTACACAACGGTCTTTGAGATACTTTGTGGCGATGCGAACATAGCCGTGGTTATGAGCGTACGCATGTGATTGCGCGTAACGTCGTAATTGTTCGGCAAATTAAGATGAGAGGGCATATCTGGGAGCGGTGAAATGGTTCGCGGACTTACACAGATATTTTCGGTTGATTGGATACCCTGTTGAGTGTAAAATTTTTTTTCATTCATTCAGAGGCGGACAGAGGCGGTGCGAGTATGCTCGTATGTCTGGGAATGAAAGGCGTTTATGCATACTGTTGGCGGAATGTTGCGTTGGACATTCGAATGGGGAGCGATGTATTGAGGTCGCAGACTGGTATCAAAAATGAGATCAGTTGCGAGCACACAATGGAAAGGTGGGGCGAGACAAGGAAATTGTGTTTAATGGGCCATGATTGAATGCGAATGCGAGGCCATCTGCTTCTTGTGTTGCTGTTGCGCGATGTGCGAAGGGAAGTGGATTGAACCAAGGCGGTAGCGCGCGAGTTCTTGAAGATGAATTGCTTGATGTTGTTGCGAAACAACGAGTGAATGTCGTGCTTAACCTTAAGAAGATGATTACGTTAAGTAAGCCTGCGGATACAAATACGAGGAGCACTCGAATCAAATGTAAAGTGTAAGGTCAGCCGGAGGCGAAGTGTCAGAAATGTCAAGGAAAACTGAAAGTTGAACAGAAAATGGTGGCGTGAGAGGGGATTGTGGAGAGTTTCGGAAACGCTTTCCCGCTCTGGGACTTCGTGCACATTTGATTGGCCGACGATTTGTTCAATTTTTGACAATTTTTTGAACAAAAAAGTTCAGAATTTCGAAAATGATGTTTATGAACTTTTTTGTTCAAAATTTCCATATTTCGAAAAGGTTTTTCTCTTCTGGTATATTTTGCATATTTAATAGGCTTGTTTGGTTTGTTGGATTTTTGACCAATATTTTGAACAAAAATGTTCAAAATTTTGAAAATGATTCTCATGAACTTTTTAGTTCTCAAAAATCGATGTTTGATAGGCTAATGGTTTTGTTCAAAATTCTAAACAAACCAATTTTGAACCTTTTTTTTAAACGTTTTTGAACAAATCAATTTTGAACTTTTTTGTTAAAAATTTTGATAGTTTATCAGCCTATTAAACATCGATTTTTTGAGAACTAAGAACCTACCTCATTCCGGTGAATATTAATTTAGTGGATAAACCTTCAGCAGATGACTGAATGTTCACTCTCTTTTGACGCTGTATGTTTAAAAAAATAAACAACACGAATGATGGGCCACCATTTATTAGCTCCTTCCTTAAGAAAACAACAGTCTAAAGTGGTTTTTAAACTCACGCCATTTCTTCTGATCATTGAAGGCACGTTTTTTGACCCGAGAGGAAAATGCAAATGAGATTTTGGACCTATCTTACGCCATTTGGTGCAGGAATACTCAATCAATTTATTGCAAAAGCAGTTTCCTTCAGAAGTTAGTTCAACTGACCACAAATCTAACATACGAACATATGAACATTATTCGAAATATTGTTCAAAAATGTTTTTCTACAAGAGCAACTATGAATCTTAAAAAAATCATCCAAAGCTCCATTAACATTTTATTGCGTTAATGTAGAATTATGTGTGAAAAACTTAAAAGAAATTCAAATTCCTACAATATGAGAACTAAGTGATTCAAGACATTTATTTATGACATCGAATGCTCATCAAAATAAAATGAAAAATCAGTGAATCATCACTTTTTTTGTGAACTTAAAATTCTGACGCTCTTATTGGTGGATACAAAATTGAAACCTCAGTGTTCTTCTTTGATGTCCACATCGGTTAATTAGTGTTCTTTTTAGATCCCCACTTCGGTAAAAGCGTCAGTGTAGCCTTAAGACATTCATCTTTTTCAAACAATTCGGTCCCTCTCTATCAGGGTTTTAGACTGCGTCGTTCCTGGGTGCCATGCTTTACAGATGTTCAAATTATAGAGTGGGCTTTTTGACACTGACAGCTGACAACCCGTTCGAAATCTTGTCAGTATCATACCTCCGCGGAACGAAATGAGTCGCTTTACGCTTGAAAAAAGTTTGGAAACATTGAAAACTTATTTCCAAAGTGAGTGCTGTGTAGTGCACAGTGCGTTTTTCGAAAAGAAGTTTTGGCCGAAATGAACCACCCACCGCGACTGCTGTACGCAAATTTGTGTAAAAAGTTCGTGAGACTGGTATCCTAGTGGACAACACTCATGCTTTCCGTTGTCGTACGGTGCGCACAGATGAGAATGTGGCTGCTGTGGCCGAGAGTGTGAGACGAGACTCAATTCATGAACACCAACTCGCTATTGAACTCAACTCAACATTTCACGCACTAGCCTGAGGAGAATTCTGCACAAAGATCTCGGATTATTCACTTACAAGGTCCAATTGACTCAGCAATTGCAGGAAAGCAACCATCCGCTTCGTTATCGCTTCGCAGTTTGGGCCTAAGAGCACCTTGAATTGGACAACGATTTTGGGCGAAAAAACATCTTTTCTGACGAGGCGCAGGCGCATTTTCAACTCGGCGGCTAGGTTAGCAAACAAAATTGCCGCTCGGAAAACCCGCACGTTACTGTCGAGAAGTCAATCCATCCACAGAGAGTGACAGTTTGGTGCGGATTGTGGAGTGGTGGCATCATTGGACCATTTCTCTTCGAAAATGAGGCTGGGAACAACGTTTCGGTCAACGGTGGGCGTTACAGAGCCATTTAACCGACTTTTTTTTACAGAAATTGAAGGCATGGATTTGGACGACCTCTGGTTCATGCACGGTGACGCGTCATACCACACAGCCCATGTCACAATCGATTTGAGATGATCAATGTTTCGTACAAAGTCAGCTTGGCCAGGCTCTCTTACTCTATTGTCTCTTGAGTCCAAAAAACAGCGGTTGGCAAGAGTTATTCTACGTTTTATCTCGAACAGCATCAGGCCCGTACTGTTTAGTCTTCAGACCCATAAAAATGGTCAACATTTTGTAACCTTCCCGAAGCTTGACTACACTGGGGGCATTAAAATTGCCTTCATTCTCCAAGACCCGCAAGACCATTGCCCCTTAAAAGCCCCCAACTACTAACTATAGTCAGCTGAGCAGCATTCTAGAGCCTCTAGCATTTCCTTATTACTTACAGACACTCTAGTCATTCTGCAAGGTTACAATGAGTCACAATCAAGCTTCAACTTCCTAGTCTGCAGCAGCTGCGGCGACTGTCCTTTGTTTCAACTTATGTCAATGCCAGGAAGTTGTTAAGTAAGAATTCTAACGTGTAACCCGCGTTCAACTCCTATCGCACCACATCGCAAACACGTTCCCTCCGCCGCCGACAGCAAAATGCAAATCGGTCTAACTCCCAGGCCACGCCCATATTATGTCACAGCTAAGTGTGATTTTATAACACCCTCCGATTTATAATTTCCATTCTTTTATGCAATCGCAAAATTCCAATCTTCTCTACACAATCTCCGCACGAGTATCTGCAGTGCAAACTGCTTACGTCTGCTCCACACGCTCTAATCTGTTGACTCTGCAGCGCACAGCCAGAGTCGCGCTCCATGCACTGTGTGTCATATTCTAGATGCATTCTGTGGATACAGTAAACAGCTAGATCAAAAAAAAATGGTGTGAAGCAAAGCGGCAAGAGGAAACGTGTCTGGCAATTAAAAGTCGTAATCGTATGAACTTTATGACCTGCAGTAGATAAAAACTTTATTTTAGTTTTCGCCGTCCTCTATCTTCCTCGCTTTGCTTCTTGTTGATGTTTTGCTGTTGATCTTCGCGTGAGTAAATTCGGTTTTATTAATGGGCCTTAACTTTGTTGCAATTGAACGAAATGCGAATTTTACTAACTATCGCCGAACACTCCGATGAGTGGGGAAAGAACCGGAAGCGATTTGAGTGCACGCACTCTGCTGCATCACACAGAAAATGGCCTCAGATAATTTCAACATCTGAGGCTATATTTTGTGATGCAGCTGATGTGGTGAGAAATAATTTCTCGATTTCCTGGTTGGGTATACAAACTATTGGGAATGTTTACAGTTCACGCAGCGTGCATTCATCAGGGAAGGAGATCGGTCAGGGCAAGCTTTTCGAAACAAAGAAACAGCTGAATAAGCCAAAAATCGCTTGAAACGGGTAATCTCTTTCGACATTATTTTAACAAGAGAAGCCACTTGGACACAGCGAGACGTCAATGAAGCCTTTCCTGGTATTGAAACAGAAACGGCCAAAAAGGATCTTGCAGTAAACGAAGTATTTGCTGTCATCGGCGCGTCAAGAACGCGGTGGCGAAAACGTCACAATGGGTGCTATATCTTCGAGGTAATGAAGAATTTTGTCTACCACGGCTCCGCGGTAAGCAGTTCGAATGACATCATCGAGATCAAACGCAGAATAACTCTTGTCAACCGCTTTTGGGATCAAAAGGCAATTAAGTAATAGAGCCCTCTCTCGGAAGACCAAGCTGACTTTGTACAAGACACTGATCATCCCAGGCCAGCTCTACAGCCTGAAAAATATCGAAACGGATGAAGAAGCTCTTGGCCTTCTCAAAAAACAAGTTCTGCTTCTGATCTTTGGCCCTACTTGCATTGATGGCATTGGGAGAAGAAGATTCAACCATAAACTGACCGGGATATACAACGACATGAGGCAAATCGGATGTCCACGAACCCAAAACCTAAGATGGCTAGGTGATGTAGAGGGAGTGCATGAACAACTTCGCTCCAGCCCAGAGAATCTTTTTTTTGACAATTTTTTGAAAAAGCTGCACTGGAGTTGATTAAGTGCCTGTCCTACGAGTAAGTTAGGTTCCCAGGTTCGGATCGGAGTGAAAACAAAGTTAATACGCTTTTATCCGGTTTTTTCAAATCTGCTCCAGTCAACATTTGCCGTTTGGATTAAGTTAACGGCACTATCACTGGAGCTGTCTATCAGTGGTCTGACTGTGGGTATCACACTGGACCAACATGGTCTAAGTGTGCTGGTGAATTCACTGACAGCCCCCTAACCCTAATGATCGATCCGTTTTCATCCCAGCCTTGTGTTTCGTAAAAGAATCGAATAAAACCAAAAAGGTGGTCCTTCGAGCCGGATTTGCTTCTTTTTTTCTGCAGAGTGTGTCAAATGGTTTCATGGTGTAAAGTGACTAACTCTGAAGCGGAAAAAAATGCTCGGTATCTGACAAAGAATATTCGTAACAGACAACTGCTCGCTTGGAAATAAGTCTATTCCCTCTTTCGTCCAATTAGTTGCCACAAGAACCCAACCTCTTCCTCTTTCTTAACGCCCCACCTCAGGAAACTCTTTCTCAGATTGTCACGAATTCCAAAACCCTCGAAATCCTATCTCTGTTCAATTGACAAATCAATTCTAAGTGGTGTCAAATTTCAGAGAACATTTCCGAAAAGGCTCAATCTTGTCACAAACGTGACAACTTGTGACACAAATCCGCCCCGATTGAGAGTGGACTTCCCCCTTCCCTCTCCAACCGATTTACATCAAACAGACTAACGATATCCAACCCATGTATCTCCTGACCCAATTGCTTGCCATCAAATAATCTTGGTCAACCAACGAAGAACGTCCATGACTCAGATGTACATGCATCCCAACCCCAAATACTTGCAATCCGCCATCACATAAGTTAAGTCTTTCCATTCCACCTGACTGGAGCCCATAAACAACCGCTCAGGTGCATGTTCTCCACCTCCCTCCACTCGTTCCCAAACAAACTAGAGCATCCAAACAACATTTCGTAATCTAAACATAATGCAGTGCGAGAGAGCAGAGGAATCTTCAAAAACAATTTCGAGAGGGACCTTCTTCGCTGCCGAAAAAGGAAAACTAGGTCACACCATCAAACGGGAGAAATAAAACAGAAATCTTCAAAACCACAGCCACACAACTCTGCAGTTGGCATTAAATTTTACGAGAGATGCATCCCATGTGAAGCGCACAGCGCTCCAATCTTCTCCCATCGCCGACACCAGCACGATGGGAGCAAAGTGATTTTTCAATTTCCCAAATCGCAGGAAAGGCCTCGCCTGACTTGCCCCCGCTAGACCGTGTGTGGGTGGTGGTGTGGAATTGCCGAGAGGCGCGCACGAGAAACAGTGAAAAGCCATTTCTGACAAATGAATGTTTTGAACGGATGCGATTGGAATGGTTATTGATTGCTAACGGTGCAACGGGTATCCAGCACCCCCCCTCCCCCCCACCGACCATTTCATATAAATGACACTCGAGAGATTAATCGAAACGTCTGTCATGTAAGGCGAAGTCCATTAATGAGCACAGACACATCGGTTTTTTTGACAATTAGGCTCTGAAGTGGGCACTGAATGTGCTCTGCTCGCGGTCAATTGGGCACTTGCGATGACCATTTTCTCATTGTTCGCCTGTGAAATTGTGCAAGTGACGCACTTTAAGTGGAAAACTATCGTGATAATGGGAGTCAGTGATGAAATAGATGAATGGACGACGCTGATGATGAAATCTGCCGTTCGCCGAGGCAGTGTTACTAACCGAGGAGATCATTGAATTGCTCCGCGACGTGCCCAAGAGTGAGTTTCGCAGGAAAAAGATGACCAAACATTTACCACCGGAAACATCATCCAATTCGAGAATTAGAAGCTCGTCGTCGTAACATATGGCGAAGCAGTGACACGTCCATGCTCTCGATGTTCGCCGAAAGGGAGAGGGAGCTGTCATTCCCCTCTCTCTGTGTGTGTATCGAAGATGACTAATGGGGGGTGTTCACAAATACACGAGAGTGTAGCTACACCGACCAGAAGATTCTAAGAGAATTCGCTAAAGAGTTTCGCCACAATCCAAGCAAATGAGGTTTTGCTGAGCGCGGAAGAGTTGGGAAGCGTTGGGGGCGGTGTTGCCATTGCTTTGGTGCCGTTTATGTCAGAGCAAATGACTGTCAGAATTTGGTCTTTTAAGGGGTTTTGGGGTTTATTGGAAATAAAGGCGAATTTTTGGAAGCGCATGTTACTTATTGTAAATATTTCTTCTTCTTTGAATGACGCTATATTCCGGGATGGACCTGGAGGAGTATATTCCGGTCAGTTTGAATTTAGAGGGCTTTCAACAAATGGCTGTATACTCATTTTTGACGCTGACTGTATGTACACACAACTGCCACGTTCTTAAGCTTGCAAAAGGTGCTGGACCAGATTTGAAAAACCGGATAAAAGCGCATTAACTTTGCTTTCACTGGGATTCGAACCTGGGACCCCTCTAACTTAGGACAGGCACTTAATCAACTGCGCCATCCAGTCCTCCTTCGATCTGTCTGTCCCAAATTTTTTTCGACCAGGGAAAGTGACATTCTTCTTCTGCTTCATGTGGCGCCACAGCCCGGGGTGGACCTGGGCCTCAACCAACTAGCCTCCAGCCTCTTCAGCTAACATGGTCTTTTGGAAACTGCCGAACCTGGGAGCTGGGAGTTGGTTAAGTGCCTGCCCGAAGTCAGAGGAGGCCTGCTCTAAGTCAGAGGAGGCCTGCCCTAAGTCAGAAGAGGCCCGTTCTAAGTCAGAGGAGTGCCTGCCCCAAGTCAGAGGAGGCCTGCCGTAAGTCAGAGGAGGCACTTAACCAACTGCGCCATCCAGTCGTGACCAGATTTCCTTGGCTGACCCTGTTGGACAACACAACAGAGCACGCCTAAGTTGAGAAGGACCTCAATCAACTTGGTATACAAAATTAGAGAAGAAGGATGGTGCTAGCTGGAGAGGGTTGTTGGTTAAAGCACATGTCCATCCCGGACTTGCGCGATTTACGAAGAAAAAGATTACCTAGAGTTAGACACATGCCAATGGGATTTAAGACTCAAGACGCTGTTGAGAATGAATATCATTCCTTAACAAGATCCCATGTCTTGTCTATTTGTCTGACACAAGAATTGGAGCCGGACGACCATACACAACGCCATCTGTTCGCTAATTGGATGCTGGAAATGCTCTCCAGATATCCGGATATTGGTCAAAAAATCATCTTCTTGGACGAAGCGCATTTTTGTCTCAGCGGCTATGTCAACAAGCCGTTGACCACTAATCAATGCATTCGCAAAGATTGACTGTTTGTTGCAGTTCATGGCAAGGCGGCATCATTGGACCTTATTTCTTTCTTCTTTCGAAATTAGACACCGATATCCTCAAAGGTCTCAAGTGTGGCTTATGGCAAGGCGGCATGATCGGACTTTATTTCTTTCGAAATGAGACACCGTTATAATCAAAGGTCTTAAGTACGGCTTACGACAAGGCCTTATTTCTTTCGAAATAATGAAGCAGACACCGTTGGTTTCAGGTATAGAGCGATGTTCTTCGTCGAATTTTCGGTCCGATATGCAAGGAGGGCGAATGGAGGAGAAGATACAACCGCGAACTCTACGTATGTAGTCCAAAAAGTCAAAAAACGACAACTACACTGGCTCGGCTACATCGAGCGAATGAACAACGCTCCAGCAAAGAGGATCTTCGAATCACAGCCCACAGGTTCGAGAAGAAAAGGAAGATCGAACCTCCGTTTCAAGGACCAAGCTATCGCGGATGCCAGAGCGTTTGATCTGGATATCTGGGAGGAGGGTGCCTGGGACCGCAGGGCATGGAAGGCTGCCGTGTTTCAGGCAGAGACCCTTCACGGGTAGGGAGCCCGCTAAGTAAATAAGTATAGAGCGATGTTAACTGACTTTCTGTGGCCAGAGCTCGAGAACATCGATATATCCGTGCTGTGGTTCCAAAAAGATAGGGCTACATGCCATACAAGCAACGCACCGCTCGATGTTCTTCTTCTTCTTCTTAGGGCGCTACAGTCCAAGGTGGACCTGGGCCTCACTCAACATGCCTCTCCAGCCAGCACGATCTTTCGCCAGCTGTCTCCAGTTTCGCACACCAAGCCGGCCGAGGTCCCCTTTGACTTGTGTGCGCCACCTTGTTCGTTGACGTCCTCTGTTGCGTTGTCCCACAGGCTCAGAGTCGAAGACTCTGCGGACCGGAGCTAAGTTGTCCTTACGCTCTACATGGCCTAGCCATCTTAGGCATTGGATCCGTAGACACATGGCTAGATTCATGTCGCTGCACAGCCCATACAGTTCGTGGTTGAACCTTCTCCTCCAAATGCCATCAACGCAAACAGGACCAAAAATCGCGCGCAGAACTTTTCTCTCGAAAAGACCAAGAGACTCTTATCTGGTCACCTTGTAAAAAAATCTTTCAGGGTCTTGACAGTGTTATTAAGATATTCAAAGAGGACAGAAAGTTGGTAAACATTTTGAGAGCTCATCACCGCTAGTCATCCCCGTGGCATACTGTGCAGGTGCCTTAGCTAACACTCTCAGCGTTTTCGGTGCGATACCCAAAAGAACCCAGGATTTTCAAGTTTCTCGCGGTAAACTATGACGACAAATGGCATAACTGCCATGAGAATCTATTTGAACCTCCCCATTCGTCAAACAGTTGGAACACAAGCGCTCTAAGCTAAATAGTGTTAAACAAAGACCGTAAACACCTGTGGTTTACAGTAGAATAGATCTAAGTCCAATTCAATTAGCAGCCATTAGCCACACTAGCCATCTGCTGTCGTCTTTTGGCCTCAAATCCGTGAATCATACAACGCACCAGATTCTTGTCATCAACAACTGTCAAGAGAAAAAAACCCTCTCAACCGTGATACCAAATTTGATACCCAAAAATCAGACGGCTGCGTCCGCAAAGTCGAGCCATTCAAAAGTGGCAACACCATCCACTGCTGCTTGTTGAATAACAATCAATTTTTTTTTTAAATTTTTTTTGTTTACACCACAAAAACGAGGTTACATCTCAGGGAGAACCATAATATTTAGGTTACTCAACTAAAGCCAACGAAATCGAAGAGACACTGTGCGCTAAGCGCAGTTGCGCAAAGATAAGAAGAGAAGACACAAGCCTCTTAGTTAAGAGCGGTTACCCATAAAACAAGTCACACATGGTTTCCCCCCCACACACACACACACAGCCAGTGGGGAAAAAGAAAACAAGATAGAAGAAGGCGCCATCGAAAGCAATTGAATAGCCGGCATATCATGCAGATACCGCCACCGTAACAGAATCCAAATTCAGTCTAAGAGAGTTTGCCTCTGTTTGGGTGGGGAGGGAGGGTTATCAAGAGAGGAAAGTGTTTTCTGAGACCAAAGACCAACGTCGCCGTCGCACAAAAACTGCTTTGTTTTTAGAACGCCAAAAGAATAAACACACAGTTTTTCAATCAAATGGAAGGCATTTCCAGAAAGCTCTCTTCTTTTTTCGTGTCACGCCTCACGCCATCCACGGCGGCATTTTTTCCTTCTCGCCGCTCTCTCTCTCACACTTTGTGTGTGCCTGCCTGGCCTGGCCTGGTGATGATATAACAGCCTAAACAATTAGGGGTTTTGGGGTTATTTAACTATTTTTCATTCCCTTAGAGTGACGGCGGTGTTGGGGAGGGGTTCGGTGGGCCTTACCTGATTGCGGGAGTGTGGCCTGAGCTGAGATTTGTCAGTTTTGACGTTTGAGTTATGTCAGATTGGCCTCCATTTCTAATTTGAACCCGCGTTGTGTGTCGGTTTGATTTTGTTGTGTAATCAAACGCGGCAAAGGGTTGTGTAAACACAAGGCACACATGTGTGCACTGAGACTGTGTATCCAGCGAGAGAAGAAAGTGAGAATGTTCTGATTGAGAACCTTGGCGCAACACTAAACCACTGTTACGTCATGTCATTGGATTGGTTTTGTAAGTTTTTCTTCTGTCCTCTGCTGTGGGGGGGGGGTCGTTCTGCACCCCACTCATTGTGCGGCGTCTGTCTGCGAGGGGAGTTACTGCGGATGGATGAGGAGCGAAACGACACCGCTTTAATGAGAGTGGTTCGGTTTTTTTTTCTCCTCATGTGTGACTGCGGCCAAGGCAAGGGGGAGGAGAATTTTTCAACAAAGAACAGCTCCACAAGGGTGGAGTGTTTATTAAATTTTTTTCGAGGTCCGCTTTTGACAGTGCTTTGTTTTATGAAGGCGACGACTCAACACTTTAGCGCGCACCCGTCGCCGAGCAGCAGCCCCCCAACAACCGATGAGAGATAGAGAACGCGCGGCTAAGAAGGCCGATCCGTCTCGGCCCCAACAGCTGCTGAGAGAAGGGTAGCCAAAGAGAGTACAAAAGTGGAAGAGAGACAGAGAGACAGAGAGACAGAGAGAGAGAGAGAGAGAATTCCAAATGAGACGAGAACAGTTTGTGTTTTATTGCATGTGGTGGGTATACAGTTTTTCTTGTCGTTTTTGACGTAAGTGGGGTGGATGACCTGCTTGATGTGAACAGCACCAACACAGAAAGCGCCCATTAGCCCGGCGGGGGGTTGTAGCGGCTGTTGCGGAGGGGGCGCCGATAAGGAATGAGAAATATAATCACACAACAGTAGAACACATTCAATTCTCATGCTCCGGACGGTCGAAATGACACTTCCATACGTCTCACAGTCCCATCGTCGTCGTCGTCGTTGTCGTCCCCCATATGGTGTGTGTTGGGGTGTTCTGTTTCTTTTTTCGGACAAGTGGGGGGATGAATATTACGGGTAATGATGATTCTATTATATGCGCTGCGTGCCTGTGTGTGAGTGCTCGCCGCGAGAGAGGCACTTTTTCTTTCGTTCCACCACCTCTGCCTGGAGAACAAAAAAAAAAACAAAAAAAAACAAAAAAAACTAAAAAATCGCCACTGTCACTGACACTTATTTTGAGGCGCAGAAAGAAGAATTAGAAAATCCGTTTGTCGTTCTGCCGTTTGTTTATTTACTTACTTATCTTTCCGCGCAGTCGGCCCCTCGCGCCGCTGCCACGACGCTTTTGTTGTTCTCCTATTGTTATTGTTATTTTATTTGTTATCAGCGCAGTTCTGTTGTCAACAACACTCGGGCGTACACGTAGATGTTTTAATTATACGAATTTGCTCAAAAATAAATTAACTTTCGCGGTGCTAGTGCTCTAACAGCTGAAGCAGAAGCACCGGCAGCTTGTTGATTGCGATTTTGTTGAATTTGTTCGACTCGGCTTTGTGGTCACGAAAACGGTTATTTTTCTAATGCCAGGAGGGGGTGGTGATAACGAGGTTTTGTTTATGGCTTTTTGAGGGAGTTTTCCTTGTTTTTTTTTTGTGCTTTTTTTGGTGTGTTCTCGGTGGCCCCGGTGTGTGTTTGCGGTTCATACTCAACGCTGCGGGTGGTATAATTCTCACAGAAGTGTGAATGGATGGGTGGCGAGGGCGAAGTTAATTGGGGTGGTGAAGGTTACACACAAGAGATGACAGTATACAGGACAAATGTGCGCCTGTGTGCTTTGACGTGTGTGTTTTGTGGTTATTGCTGTGTTTGACTCAAATGCGGTGTCATTTGAATTCTCTTTCTTCAATTGATGGCATGAATTAGTTTTGATTATTATTTTTGGGGTGTGTTCAGTGATAACATTTGGGATAATTTTACCACAATGGCTTATGTTGGTCTAAGTGAGACTGCCAACATGCAGTTGGCCAAGCTGAACCTAGGCTAATTTTGGTGTTGAATTGGTTAAAACGTTGAATGCCACATGATACCACCTTGGTCTCACACGAATTTGGGCTTGCTGTGCCGTGTGAGACCAGAGTGTAATCGAAGTGTCAATAAAAAAAAATCCGTGGCCTGTGGGGGCGATTTTTCGGATTGTATGGTGGCACTCAACGTGTTAAATGACGTGTGCATTCAGTGACATTCGATTTGACATTGAGTATCTGCCAAAAAATGCCACTTTACTGTTCTTTTCCTGTCATAAAATGCCTGTCATGACCGATGACTGGCTAAAGATGGCTCAAAAGCTTTTAAATCGATTGTGTTTGGTAAGAGATTGTATCAATTCGATCAAGGAAATCAAGGAAAATGTCATTAATAGGAAAAAAAAAATTTTGACTGCAACAACGACCATCTGAATGTACAGATTTTGAGACACTACTGAAGAACTCAGACTCAAACCGGTCCATTGTACTGCCAGGTAGCAACCTACTCCAGTGCCGTAAATTTGATTCCAACGGCAAATGGTGACTGGACCAGATTCGATTTCACTGGGATTCTAATCTGGGACCCCTCCAACTCGGGGCAGGCACTTAACCAACTGCGCCATCCAGTCGTATTGAGCGGTGCTTGGTGAACATGTGGTTTCAACAAGACGGTGCAACCGCAACCGACAGCGCAAGTCACAATGGATATTGTGAAGGAAAAGTTTCCTGGTCGCGTAATCTCCCGTATTGGCGATTTGACAAGGCCACGAAGATGGTTCATTTGACCACACCAGACATCTTTCTTTGGGGCTACTTGAAGTCACGGGTTTATTACAACAAGCCTCAGACAATTGCAAACCTAAGGGAGTATATTCGACAGGTATGCGAATAGTTATCACCGGAAATCTTGCGAAAAGTCATGGAAAAATGGGATAAAACGGACACAAATGTCTGCACTGGCGGCAGACACTTGGCGAATATCATCGTTTCCACTTGGCCAAAAAATTGTAAAGGTCCAAATAAAGATTTCCTTCACTCAAAATATTTTTTTTTTATTTAGTAAAAAGGTGAAAAGGTAAAAAAATCCGAAAAAAAGTGTCGCAAATATGGCCCACAATTACCTACAGTCGACTCCCTCTAAGTCGAATTCTCACGGGATATCAAAATTAGTTCGAGTTAGCGGCAGTTCGACTTAGGGGATGGTTTTTGAATGAATGCTAAAATAAATATGGCGAAAAAATTCGAGTTAGAGAGAAATTCGACTTAGAGGGAGGCAACTGTATTTTATGTATAGACTCTTCCGAGTGAAACATGGAAACGTTTTCTGAACTTAAAGAAATATTAGCCGGGGTACCATAAGGAAGTGTACTTAGTCCGCTGTTTAAGTTATCTTTACACTCAGGCAGACAAAGACACGTTTGCTGATGATACTTCCATTCTAGCGACTACAAAAGGATCGAAAAGACTACTATAAAATTGCATGCGTCTCTGCAAAGAGTCTACGATTGAACGAGAATTTGGAGAATTACACGGAATGGATAATCGTAGTCCCACCCCGGACAGTTACGCTATCCGAAGAAGAAGAACTTAATCGTGGTCTTTCCCTGTTACGTTGCACCACAGTCTGGGAGTCGAAGATTGCTTCAGAATGCAAAGACAACGCGTCTGTTTTCTAATCATAAGTAAATCTCAATTTAATCTTAAACAGTTTTTCTGTCTTCCAAAATTAGTCTGAATATCCCCTTATCTCGAAAACGCCTAGATTTAGGTAGGCTTAAGAAACTTGATGCACTGAATAGAATATGCCTACCCACAAATCCGACTCAAGAACAACTCTTCGTTAGATTACATTAACAATTTCAAGTGAAACGTATCAAATATGACACATGACATATGAACTTTTGTCATAAAACTGTCAAAATGACAGCAACTCTTCTGTAATCAGACTTTGACTCTTCCTTTCTTCCTTTTTTCATCAAAATTAAAACGAAAAAAAATATACCTTTCAACAATCCCTCGACCCATTAAATAAACCATTTCACCATTTCATCTGTCTGACAACGATAAATGAGAAATATACGAAGAAGCATCGTAAATTCATGAACACATCCATTTCATTTCAGTTATGACTCAAGTTTATAGCCCAAAACAACGATTGACCTTTTATAATCTCTCCCCAAAATTTCATCATCAAACTTGATGTGCTCCGATCTCTGAACACACTCCCAGAGCACTTTGCAAATATTCATACACAAATGGGTATATGCCTTGACAATCGCAGAGCACAAGCCTCAAAAAGCATCCTTCGAGTGGGCGAGTGTCGTAAAGAAAAGCTGTCATTAGGTAAATGTCAAGCAAATGTAAGCTGACACCTTAAATTAAATTTTCCCTTGCCGCCACCGCTATTTCACGCAAAAAGCTATTGAACTCGCCCCGTGTATTTGAACATCCTGTTACGTAATAAATTCCTCCTCAACCCTCCACCTGTCAGATATTACTTGTCACACAAGCGCACATGTGCGTGTAATGAAGCGAGTAATACACTCTAAAGGAATGTCTCGCTTGAAACCCCATGGGAGAGAAAGGGGGATGGGGAGAGTTTTGAAAAGGCCATAATATGAGAGATATAATTAGGTGTACCAAAATATCAATGCGAGTGCGTTAAGGCCGCTCCATCAACCATTGGGTTGATTAAATTCTCTTCCACCCGCAGACGTTCGATTGATGGCGTGGTGTCAAAAATAAATTCCCATTACAAGGCTCGAAAATGTCATCAGCCACTCCATGTGTGTGTGTGCATAGGAGACCGTAGTCACAAATTCCATTACACTAATTCGATTGAAGTCCATTACATGGAAAATTTCATTAGAACCTCGACCTCGGCGGCACACAGTCGACCTGGCAACACGCGACCCCACAAACTTTGGCGTGAACTCCATAGCAGTGTGTTTATGTCACAGCGCCAGCCAAGGTAACTGTATCGTTCATATGATGCATTAGAATCCATCGACATTCGACTATAATTTACCCAACAACCGAAGCGTCTGACAGCAACCGAATCGATTGGGTTTATTTTCAATTGACACTGGTGTGGTGTGGGCGACAACCGTTAGACACGAAGCAATTCCATCACACCCGTCACCGGCTGACGATGCGACGGTGGCTGGGGTCAGGGGGACATCAAATCAAATTCATCAGCAGCAAAGACTGTGCGCAGTAAACACGCAAATAACTGCACAGTGTACCTCCGTTGGTCGTGAAATGACCGACCATCTGTCATGGCGCGAGAGTGTGGGTTTGAGGGGTTGCTTCTATTGAAAGAAAGTCTCCGGTTCTGTTGGGAGTTGGGAGAAAATTGACGGTGCTCTCACGCACACGCCGACCGAGATCACGACATCGACAGCAGCAGCAGCGCTAATGGTCGTGGTGATGGTGACGGTGGTGGTTTTTGTGTACGAACCATTAACGCTAACGCCAACGACCGAAGAACGTATCCCCAAGGTTATGACAAACGAGGCGTTTAACTTCGGAGCTCTTTGTATACGCGCACGCTGGCACAAGCAGCCGCCGCCACGGTGGAGCACCAGTCCCACCGTCTCGGTGTCTTTTTGGTCATGAAATGCTGTTAATTATCCGTTTCCATTAAAATCGCTGGTCACACTGTAATTAATTGAAGAAAATATGTGTACGACTGCCCTGTCACAGATGGCCAGACAGAGGAAGAGAGCGGGAGCACTCTCACATGAGATTCTTGGAATCTGATATTAAGTCGTATCGGCAGACTGTCCTTGAGCGACTACGACGAGGAAAGGCAAACTGCGGCGCATTTCGAGGCTGATGCACGTCAATAGCGAAACGTTTTTTTTTCTTTCCCCGAGTCTCTTGCACACACACGCTCTCCGTCGATTACTCTCTCTCTCTGTGTCTCAGTCATTTAGCGTCTAGGTATACGTGGCTTTTGACGCTTTGTTTATCAATTAACCGGAGCACATTGAACCACACGACCGTCGAACACACGAGAGAATTATAAATAATATTCTTTACCTAATGCGCAAATGGAACGGTAAATAGTCATAGGCTATTGGTTGCTTTTGTACCAAAAGCTTTACGTTAGTAGGTGGACAAACCGTTGTGTTGCGACATCGTACCAGCGTCATCTGGGTTATCCAAGTCGGAACATTGATTGGTTACATGACACAACAAGTTGTTGCTTGTTGAACGTGAAGCTGTGTACGTAAATGGTTCTAGCTTACGTGGGTCTGAGTGCTCTGAGAAAACAAATTTGACACAACATAACGGAGCACAAGCGCGCACAAGTTGTCAGCTGTCAGAATGAATTCATCGAAACCAACTCGTACTGTGTCCTCAACCGTTTAATTTTATTTTTTGTCTTGTGTTCGAAATGTTTTTCTTTCCTAATTCTGTTCGATTTGTAATCTGAAGTTAAGGGATGGATCAGATTAACATTTGAAATGTCTTGATTTGGAAAAGATGTCATATTTTATCGTGTGTTGTAGAACTGAAGGTGTTTAGAATGTCTAGGCATGGTTAACGAAGCAATTGCATAGAAATTGGTCACTGACACACACATTTTAGAAAAGCAAATGTCACACTTGACAGCTGTCATCATGTGCACCTGTTATGATGTAAGTTAAGGACGGCGTTACATATTTCTTGAGACTCTGTTCAGTGAAAGTTGTCCTTGGATCTTTTTCTGGAGAATTTGATTGGTAAGTGTCACAAATGTCAAAAAATGACAGCTAACAGTGTCATATGAGATTACGACGCACGGTGTTCCGCTTTTGGAATAAATCCTAGGAATAGTACGTGCGGTATGATATCATATCATACTGGGAATTTTAAAGGAAATGTTTCATAATTCACTGTATGACTGTAACTGACAGCAGATGTCATTCTGAACGTAAGATTTTCCTTTCAAACAGAATATGATAGAATATGACACTTTAAAGACAAGAAGTAAACGGTTAAGGACACGATGACACATGCGTTATTTTTAGATTAACAGGGGTTATGGAGTTTGATTTGACTTTTGGCAACTGCCTGATTTTGACATTTGTATACTTTTTTGTTTCTTCAGAAAATGGACGAAAGGACATATGACGCGACTGGATGGCGTAGTTGGTTAAGTATCTGTCCTGAGTTAGAGCGGTCCCAGGTTCGAATCCCAGTGAAAGGAAAGTTAATGCGCTTTTATCCGGTTTTTGAAATCTGGTTCAGTCACCAATTGCCGCTGGGATTAAATTAACGGCGCTGGAGTAGGTTAACTAACTAAGACAACATATTATGAACTATAGCCGATGGAATCAACCCATAATGACAGCTGAAATGAAATAATCAAACTCTCTAATGCCTCCTGGTTTTTATGTTACAAAATGTGACATTTGAGCCTATTTTCGCCCTTCGCGACAACTGCGGGGGCAAATATTTGAATGCTCTTTGGGCTTCTTGTACGAGGAGTCTTGCCAAATTTGACATTTTGACTTTTGGAAAATGACAGCTCAATAGTGTCATATGAGATTACGACAGTGTTCTAATTCCGGAATAAAGTTTAGGAAAAGTACGTGCGTTATGATAGGGTGAGAAACACGGCAGTGCGCGAGGAGCTCAATGCTGGACAGCTGCTTCTTCGAACGGGAAGGAAAGGGTCACGTGGCACGAATGTCCCCATCATCACGACTTCCGAGGCGTGCCTTGAATGCAATTCCATCAGGTAGACGACCGCTTGGCAGACCTAGGACGAGGTGGTTGGACCAAGTCCAAACACTCGCCGGGTTGCGCTTGGGCATAGTTCCTGATAAGTTAGAGTCGATGGCGGAGGATCGAGTGGCCTGGAGATCTCTCATGCATGCATTGGCCCCGCGACCCCTTTAGTGGAACATGCGGGTCACTGAAAATGAGATGAGATGAGACGTGCGTAATGACATCAAATCATATGGCAAATTCGGAAGGAAATGTTCCATAATTCACTGCATATGACAGCAGATGTCATTCTGAACATAAGATTTCCTTTAAGGGTACTCTCCTGGCAACACACGTCCACAAACTTCGTTTAGCTCTATTAGCTCTGTGACACATTAGTGATGAAAGTCAAATTCTTGAGTGGTGCTTTGAAAAATGTTGACATCTGTCAAGTAAATGACAGAAGATGTCATTTTGAAGGTAAGTCAAGAAGTAAACTTAAACGGTAAGGACATAGTAGCACACGCGCTGGTTTTAGGTTAGCAAACCTCATGCAGCTTGATTTGACAGTTGGCAACTGACAAGTAATTCTGACATTTGTATACTTTTACTTAGAAAGTGGACCAAATCTCAATGAAAAAGAAAGATAGGAGACCGAGAATGGTGAACGATGGAATCAAATCATAATAACTGCTGAAATGACATAATTAGACTTTGTTAACGCCGCCGGGTTATTATGTCATACAATTTGACATTTCAGCTTAAATGTGACATCTCTGCCGTTTTCACCTTTTTGACAAGTGCTGGGGCAAACAGAATACTTCAATGATTTTTGCTTTTTCTGTCAAATGTGACATTTTGACTTTGGGAAAGTGACAGGTCTACAGTTGACAGCTCAGCGGTTAATGAAAACATGGATTTGATGTTTACTTTCGTAAAAGTGACAGTTGACATCTCAAACAATGATTTGATGTTTACTTTATGAAAGTTATAGTTGACAGCTTAGTGGTTAATCAAAGATATGATTTGATGTTTACTTTGTTCAGAATTAAGTTTAGAAAGACGTAAAAAAATCAATGAAGCAGCTCAATTAGATGGGATTTCGCATGAAACGAATATCCAACGTGTCCTTCCACTAAAACCTTGTCACTTCCTTCCGTTCTTAAGGCCTTTTAAGCACACACTCCTTTGATGCGACTAATTTATGTCCAAACATAGTACCGCTGACAGATGAGTGACGCTGAAGTGTCAACCTATGCGACAGTATCATCAACCCTTGTCGAAGCAGTATATCACGACCAAAACGATGCGTATTTCCGGACATCAATCAGCCCAAAATGCAAACACCATCGGATCTCGTCCAACCAGGGTTTCCATGTGACACCCTCGATGACATTTATCCCCGAATCGTTGCGATCGAATCGCACAGCGACAAGAAAGGGTGTCTTCACGGAACTTATGTAACTTGTCGGAGTTACTTTAAAAATTCATCACTGGCACCTTCATTTTTTGTTGTTTTTTTCTTTCTCTTTTCCGATGTCGAGTGATAAGGGTACACAAAGCACAGTCATGCCATCACACAATGGCCTTCGTTTCTCGTTTTTCATTCCTTTTCGCACTCCCTTCACGGCAAATACGAGTGCGGCGCATGTATGAATGTGTGTGTGTTTCAATATTTACCAGCAATAAATTTTAATGCCAGCACATTGTTGTACGCGTGGATTCCCTTGACCTAAATCACTGGGATGACGCAGAACGCGCCCCATCTTGTCAGTTTGGCGCACTGGGACCAACAAGGGTGTTCCACTGAAGCAGTGACACACAATTAACTTCTAATCTTTTATGTTTGTCTCCTCATTGTTTCCACTGTCACTTCTGTGCACTTCTCGGCTAAATGCGAACCCACATAAATAATTAATAAAAAATAACTTCATTATTATGCACGTTGTGTGAGGATTAATTAGCCGATTCGCAGTGTGCGCCATGGCCGCCCACAATGGGGATTTCGCTTTTGATTCCCAAATGAAGACGCAATTCATCCACAAGCTCTCCATCCAAGTGCTTGTTTGAGGCACAGCCGGATTGTTGGTTGTGAACTTCAGTTCAAAGCGAGTGAGGTGAGTGAGGGGGGCTGGCTGTAACTTTAAGGATATTTAAGGAGATACTCTGCGCGGTGGAGTGCTTCGAATGCTTGAGTTGCTCCTCAAGCGGGAGGTACACACTTTTGCAAAATTCCAGACAAAGTACGTGTAGGAGGATTAATGCCATTCTCTGCAGAGGTACTTTTGTACCTTGAGACGGGGAAGGGAGAGGGAGAGCCTTTGTGTGTGGGAAGACATTGACCCAGAAAACGGGGGCGTATTTTCGCTTATTGCCTCCATTAGTCCTCTTAAAAGGAAACCGAATTGGGTTGAAGTGAATGAAAGGCTCTGCTGTGGATGGGCATACTTTTCTTTAAAGTGACGCAGAGTAGGTGGTGCGTAAGCAAAGCCTCTTGACGTAAATAGATTTTGACGTCTTACTCTCTTTTGAATTTTGTCTGTGCTAAGTGTCAACAGATTTTTGACGTAATCCCGTATTCATATGCCGAGGGATGATTGAGACGTCATTTCTTTTGTCGGCAGTTTTTTCCACGTGAAGAGTTTCAGGATGTGTTCGAAAAGCAGGCACTCATCTGTCAGAATAACGTAAAGAAGATATTGATGAAATTTTTTCACTAGAACTGAAAGAGGACATAAAAGTCCTGCTCAAAATTTAAGGCAAATGTCTTAGGTCACAGTGGGTGAATGTTGAACATTTTTTGGGAAGTGACAGTTCAGTTTGGAGTTCGAAATGTCAAATAGTGTCATACGCGTTTTTTTAATGCTTAGAAAGTTTCTGTGCGACTTTTCGGACCAAGTATCATGACAAGTTTGACACATTTTTGACAGGTGACAGCTTTGACTAAATAATTTGAAATAACATAGCGCCCCACTTGATCAGGATGTTTGGTGAATAAAAAAGGAAGAAAAGTTTTGTTTTACGACTGGGTGGCGCAGTTAATTAAGTGCCTGCCCCAAGTTCGAGGGGTCCCGGGTTCGAATCCTAGTGAAATCGAATCTGATCCAGTCATCATTTGCCGTTGGGATCAAATTGACGGCACTGAAGTAAGTTGCTACCTGGCAGTACAATGAACCAGTTTTGAGTCTGAGTGCTCCAGTAGTGTTTCTAAAATCCTCCGAAAAAAAAGAGCTCCCTTCCTCCTTTCAGACTTCGGACTTGTTCAATTCTCCGGCCAAGGTTCTTAGAAGAAATTGCAAACTTACTCCATTTCCCCTGGCGTACGTGACGCGCGATTTCTTGGTCGGCCTTCGAAACCTCATTGCATAGCACTATCGCTTGCAAACACCTAGGAGATACATATGTATATTTTTTGCTTGCAACCCTCCCTAGAAACAATCTCGCCCGTGTTCATCGCGATTCCTTCGATATTCTCCAGCCCTGCACTCGCTGCATCATCAATTATGTAAGAATCTCTTTCCGTATACTCGAGTTGCATAAACAACAAGTGCACGTACAATCCGAACACGGGGATGGCGAGGAGGGCAAGAAAAATGTATCTCATTGTCAATACATCTAATGAGTATATGATTTGTGAATTACTGATTATGACATTCAAATGGCATTACGCGCTCGTATACGGTTACAATTGCCGCGAAAATTGATTCCACCAAGCGCTGCTGGCTGTGTAGAGTAGCGCGATAACTGGCCCCATAAATAGCATAACAACATGCAACCGCAGACCTAAAAGTACACCACATACACACACAGATGCAGAGACGACTGGTGCTCGGAGCTTGTAGCACACTCGAGGCCAATCTTCATCACCATAAGTGGTTTTCGAACGTTTGTACAGCACATGGAACATGTTATTCGGTCGGTTTTACAATTTACTTGCAATCGAATGTCTATATATACATCTGAGGGATTCCAGGCGGCGGGAGGGAGGGGACGTGTATCTATGAGGGTATAAAATGCTTATCTCGACCTTAAAAAGATTTTCTCCTCGTCGGCGTCGTCGTTGTCGTCGTCGTGGTCTTCTCGCGCCTGGGCTCGCATGGAACAATCCGACAATAATTCGCTCTAATTATCCGGCGTTTCATAGCGTCAACAATAATTAAATGAGAGTGTGCCTTGCGAGTGGTGTGTGTTGTGTCGGATTCGGAATTCTGTTCGCGCTGCTTCTGGTTTATGACCTAGAAAGCCACACACTCTGATGCCCTGACGATGATGTGTTCTGGTTTTTGTTGGTCTGGGCGGTCTTCAAGGAAGAATTGCCGGTTTCGTGAATTGAATGGCAGGCAGATTTCAGTTTTTTTTCTCATGAATCCTCCTCTTTCACACTGTGTGATGGTGTCATTCGTTTCCTACCCCCGCTCCGCTCTGGAAGATACGTTATACATCATCACAAGGCTTCAACGATTTAGGCCGTACTGCGGTGCGGTCGTACGGTATTTATATGTGAAGAGCACTCCAAGGAGCCACCCAAATAGTGCGCTGGCAACGGCGGCACAGAAAAAAAGAGGAGAAACGCCAAAATGGATAACACTGTGAACGCAAAAGGCCGTAAATACATCCGCATAAATGTGGAAATAGAACTCAAGGACACCGCTCTGGCAAGTGCCATGACGAAATTGAATGAGCCTTAGGAGATTGCTTTGGAAGTTTTCCCACCCTCTGCCGCTCTCTCTCTTTGTCGGGGCTCTCTGCTGCTGTGGGGGGATGTGCGGAGAGTGATTTTAGGATTATGAAATTAGCTTTGGGAACTGGGAAGGACACATGGTGGTGGTGGCAGCTGGATTGGTAGTTGAACACCAGACCCCAAAAAACTATAAAGAGTTTTCCAAGTTTTCCCTTCTTGTCAGATGGCTCGGTAATGGCTGGGGTTTGTCAATTGTTATTGGGGCGTAAAATGATATAAGAGTACACACACACACACACACAGATATATATCCACCCACAAATTGCGTTTAGTTTTATTGGTCCTTTGACACATTAGTGATGAAAGTCTAATTTTTGAGTGGTGCTTTGAAAAAGTTTGACATCTGTCACTCGAATGTTGTTCCAAATGTCACACTAATGACAGAAATGGCAGCGTTCAGTTAAGGAATTATCGATTAAAGTGTGTCAGTTGAGGAGAGTGAGCAAAATATATTTTTCGACCTCATGAAGAGGTTTTATGTGCACGCGAGAGCTCTAAAAAAACGTTTTTTTTCCTCGGCATTTAGGGAACTAAAAGTGAAACAATAAAGTTTGATGAATCATTGGAATTATGACAGGGGACAGTTTTTGGAACGATTTTTGTTAGTTGTTTTTTTTTCCTGGCAAGTTGTAAGCACTTTCTTGGAGAACATAAACTAGGAAAATGTCCACTTGAGTGCTTTGGATGTTTAATTCATGACATGAACTGTCACTCAAGATGTAATTCTTGATATGAACGACGCCAGTGAAATGAAGGGAAGTTTTCTAAACGATGGTGGCACGTATTCCGCATCAACAGGATGGTTGACTGCAAATGCGTCGCTGATGCTGTCAAATTTTAATTAGTCGCCTATCATTGCTTAAATTTTTGACACTTTCGCTGTCATCGTGTGAACTTTAAGTTAATTTTTTGGAGCAGTTTTTTGCGAACTTAATGAATTAGAAATAATTTTGACTCCGATCAATATAATTCAAACCACAGATTAGATTACTTTCCATTTGAAATGACAGTTCTATAAAATTTCTGTCATTCATCAATTATTTCACAGACCTCAGGGGACTGAAAAAAATGGCGGAAGTGAATTCTTAACGCTCTTCCTCTCAGTGACAGCGGAAGAGTATTCTTAGCACTTCTCCTGCTACCCTGCCATTTTCTGTTCATTCTTCTTCTGTTTACTTCTTCAAAACCTCAGGAAGGGTGAAAGGAATCCACGTGATGACACGTATTTCCGACGCTTTTCCTGTCACCTATTTGCGAAACCTTCTTTTTCGCTTTATCTGTCAAACATCCTGATCAAGTAGAACGTTGTCTTATTTCAAATTCAACTGTACTTCAAAATGTGTTAAATTTCCAATCTGTCATGATGGTCGTGCTGACAGCCCAAGAGTAAAGGGTGGGCCAAATACAAGTTTTTTTTTAAAAATGCAATAAAATGAAAAAAAAAATAAATTTTGTCCAACTATTATGGCTTTATTAGTAAGAACAAACATTCCCATTAATTATGAAATAGAACGCCGTTCAAGTGGCTGTCTCGGTTGGGTTCGCAGCAGCACATTCTGTCACTCCAATTTCCAAGGACCTTGTTGATGGTTACGAGCTGTAGCTCACGGATTGCTTGGGTGATATTGGCCTTAAGTGCTTGAATCGTTTCTGAACTGTTGGCATAACATCGGTCCTTCACGATTCCCACAAAAAAAAATCCAAAGAGAAAAAATCTAAGCTCCGAGGCGGCCAGATGACATCGCCAAGACATTTGATAACACGATTTGGGAATTTGGTGCTCAAAAGATCGATTGTGACATGGGCTGTGTGGCATGGCGCGCCATCCTGCATGAACTAGAGGTCGTCCAAATCCATGTTTTCAATTTCAGTAAAAAAAAAGGTCAGTCATCATGGCTCTGTAACGACCACCGTTGACCGAAACCCAGCCTCATTTTCGAAGAAAAATGGTCCAATAATGTTACTCCTCTACAATCCGCTCCAAACTGTCACTCTCTGTGAATGCTTTGGTTTCTCCGACAATAACGTAGGCTTTTGCCGAGCGGCAAATTTGTTGTTTGTTTAGTTAACGTAGCCGCCAAAATGAAAATGCGCCAGCGTCTAGTCAGAGAAGATGATTTGTCGCCCAAAATCATTGTGCAATTCAAGCTGCTCTAAGGCCCAAACTGCGAAACTATAACGAAACGGATGGTTGCGCGCCTTCAATTACTGAGTCTATTGGAGCTTGTAAGCGAATAATCCGAGATCTTTGTGCAGAATTCTCCTCAGGCCAGTGCGTGAAATGTTGAGATCGATGGCGAGTTGATGTTGAGTCTCACACTTTTGGCCACAGCCACAGCAGTCACATTCTCATCTGTGCGCATCGTATCTGTACGACGACGGGGACCATGAGTGTTGTCCACTAGCATGTCTCACGAAATTTTTGTACAAACTTGCGTACAGCAGTCGTAATGGGTGCTTCATTTCGGCCAAAACTTATTTTCAAAAAACACACTGTTTGGGCTGCACAGCACTCACTTTGGAAATAAGAGTTCAATGTTTCCCAACGTTATTCAAGCATAAAGCGGCTCATTTCGTTCCGCGGAGGTATGATACTGACTTTCTGTCAAGATTTCGAGCTGGAAACAGCTGTCAGTGTCAAAATAACCTATGATTTAAAAGAAACCACTAGATGGCCCACCTTTTATCTCTTTCATTACATCGACCACATTTTGAACAAGCTGAAGCTTAGGCATTTCATGAGATGAGCAACCAGGAAATGAATCTTGTGAATTCATCTAGAAGAGCCAAATATACCATTCAGCGAGTAAACAACCATTTCCTTCTTAAAATCACTTATGTAATCTGCATACTTCAAATGTCTCCGCTGAAATAAAATTCATTTGTTATGAATGAGGAAGAAAACCCATCGAGACAATACCATTCTCACAAATATTCGGCGGCACCTCAATAAGGAAGTCCTCGAAAACGTTTGATTCACGAGCGAATTTACAACACAAATAATTTTGAAAAGCACAGCGAACCAGCTGAAGCGGCCGCAGTCAACATGTGTCACCCAGATGAGAGAACAAAAGACGTGATCACACGAAACCCACGTGTGTCTACATCCCATGGAAACCGAGGCAAGAGCTGATCATTATCGCGGAAAAAGAATCGTAAAATATGACCCGAAACAGAAGCTCAAGTGAAGCATTTCAGCAAAATCACGACCAGAAAATTGTTGAAACAAATAAATTACTCTTCCCAATCGCCGACGATGGCCGGACACACCTCCTCAGCAGAACTAGACTTACTTTTTTTGTTTGCCTCGAAAAGAAACGAAAACAAAAATCAAATTCAAATACAGGCCATTGCCAATGCGCCAGCGAATTATTTTTGCCTTGCCTTCACACATTCGCCGATTCGAGCGTGTCTGGCACTGGCACTGGCAACCCGGCGGCAACAGCGAGCGTCTTACATAACCAGCCATCAAAACACAAAAAGCCACAAAGTATAGCAAAAATAAGAAATCATACGATAGTATAATTTAATCACACGGGCTATCATACTCGTCTGCGGATACATTCGAAATTGAGTATCCGCGCGACTGTGTGCGAGCGCTAGCGCGTCAGCTCCTTGCTCTCACCCGCCAGAGGAGGCGAGACGAATTGAATTCTTTGAATCGCCAAGTCCTCAAATCAAATCAACTGGGATCACCTTAGATGCGAGACACATGATCCCCTTCGCTTGGCACAATTCCATCATAAACGACTTTTCGCCGCAAAAAAACTCTCGGATCGGATCGGATCGAGAGCATCACCCCCCATGGGACCCCCTCTGCCGGCGGGCCACGAACTTAATCAGAAATCGCTCGCGTATGTTCGCAATTTATCTTTTTATTTATCCCACAAATTTTAACCCAACATCGTCGTTTGAATTACTTTGAATTGTTCTTGTCACGCTTTCCGATACGCAGCCCTCTCTCTCGCACCCCACCACTGGCTAGACGACGACGACGCCTGGCACTTGGGGGTGCAAACGAACGGAGTGACAAATGAACGCGTCAACGATTGGGCTTTCGACTTAATCCGATGAAACGACACCGGGTACTTCCAAGAGATTAGCCGATTACCTCTCCTCCACAAAGCATCGTCAGCAGCAGCATCCGATCTGTTACGAGAGGTGATTGTACAACAGGTACACAGTGGCAACTACGAGGATGTCGTAACAGACGGCAATAACTATTCGCAGCTCTGACGAGAGAACAAAAGAATGATTCTCAATGAATCAGCGTCTCTAATCGGTAACAGTCGGCGCGGCGGTTTGTCATGAGAATTTTTCGAATAATTTATCGCATACCGGTGGGGGATACCGATTTGTTTTTCTTTTCAGTTGCAAATACGAACCAGTCACTTGCATTAGATAAGAAGATATTTGCGATTTCACGAGATGATTAAATGACTGATTGAAGTCGGAAGTGAGGAGCTTTTCAAGGGGTGCCGCAGTATTCCGATGTGGGACCTTTGTTGGAACCAATGGAGATTATCTCTGCGTTAGGGTTGATTAACTTGGTGTCACTTAGGTGCTACACCTTCGCCAGTGATGTGACAAGTTGTAGGTTGCTCAAACAGAGAGGAGACAACACTTTTAACAAGTTCAGATCAAAAGCTTGAGAGATACCTACTTTTTCTTGACGCTTAGACTCTTTGACTTGAAAGAGAAGGAACCATGAAATTTGAAAACTGTTGTCTGTGCTATGAATTGAGTATAGACTAAAAGCCTAGTGCGTAGGAGTCGACTCCCTTATCCACTAAAGGTAGCCCTAAGCGACGAACAGAAGGAGAGAAAGACCGAACCCCCGGTACAAAGACAAAGTCATCGCGGACGTAAGACAGCTTGGTCTTGATGACCGAAAGGAGCGTGCCCAGGACCATCAACGATGAAAGGCAGACATATATCAGGCTCAGACCCTGGGTCGTAGGCCTGCTAAGTAAGTAAGTAAGCAAGTAAACGACGAACATGCTCGCCGAACTTGCTCGTTTGCTTTATCCCCTACACGGCGAACATTAATATCATGTTGTTTCTTCAAACCGTCAACATGTGTGATAGGGAAGCGCAAGTGGTGAATTCCTCGATAAAATCTTGGCTGAGTGTTGACATTGTGCTTAAACCGCGAAATGCACTCGGGGACGTTCACAGCAAAAATGAAGTTTGCTCGCGAACATGGCCCTACACGGCGAACATCAAAGCCAACGAACACGACAAAATCGACATTTTTCGCCAACAGCGAGTGGCTCGCGAACCAGGCCATACACGACGAAAATGCGGCGAGAACGAGCAAGTTCGGCGAGCATATTCGTCGGCTACCTTAAGCCACTGCGGCGAGGATTCAATTTAAGGATCCCCCCTCAACTGTTCCTGTTCGAAAATAGAAGAAGTCAGCAGGTATTTCTAGTAAATTTCTTCGATAGTCCATGCAAAATTGCTCCGAAGTCCGAAGTGATCTCGCTCCGAAGTCTTTACTGGACTTTTGATCCCTAAAGCCTGCCCAAGTTCGAGGAGTCCCAGGTTCGAATCTGGTCCAATCACCATTTGTCGTTGGGATTAAATGAACGGCCCGGAGTAGGTTGCTACCCGACAGTACAATGGACCAATTTCGAGTCTGAGTGTTTCAGTAGTGCTTCAAAACTCCTCCGAAAAAAAAATGACACGCGTCTCGGTGGATTTTGACGAAAGATTTATTGCAAAACAAGATCAAAAAACAAGCTCAGACTACCTTTCTAGTCATTTCGCCATTTTCCCATAAAACAAAACCGGACAGTCGGGCCAATTATGGCAAAAATAGCATTAAGCACAACTATCTATTTCCGCGTTCTTATCTGAGATGGAATTGAATTTGTTGAAGACAAAGAACACATTTTGCTAAAGAGGAGTGATTCATTTTTGGTTTCCTCTCTATTTTTAGTTTGACGCCATTTCTGACCAAAGTTTTTTCTTTGCTATATCTTTTTGGTCAACATTTTGAGTGACCTAAAATTATGAGGTCCGAAAATTGACTAGATTCTTTTCAGTCTTTTTGAGTTTTAGGTTTAATTTTGGATGATTTCTGCCCAAATTTTTTCGTCTCATTTCTCATTTGGTCTAAATTTTGAACGGCCTAAAATTGTAAGGCCTAAATTTTGATTAGAATCTCTTACGTTTGGTTTGATCTTAAGGAAAATGGAAAAACCTTGGTCAGAAATGATTCGAAGCTAAATAAAAAAGCTTCCAGTCATTTCTGACCAAGGTTTTTCCATTTCAATTTCTTGTTTGGTCTAAATGTTGAGAGTCCTAGAATTATAAGGCCTAAATTTTGACCAGATTCCCTTCAGAATTGTTTAGCTTTATGGTTAGATCGACTGCTGTCTTGATTTAGTCCTTGACTATTGCAAGGTTCCCACTAAGGTTTTGGTTATATGGCACGATTTAGGAGGCCAGAAAATGAAAATGGTTGGGAGAATAGGCTGTGTACGGGAGAAAGTGATGCATAGATGACGAGCGAAGGTATATCGCAAGGCTAGCAGAAAGTTGTTGTTTGACTTTCAATTTTTAATGAGAGAGAGAGAGAGAGAGAGGGAGAGAGAGAGAGAGGGAGAGAGATAGAGAGAGAGAGCTAGAGATTGAGAGGAAGAGAGAGAGAGATAAAAATAATAATAATAATGGCGGCGCTACAGTCCGGGGTGGACCTGGGCCTAGCTTCTCAGCAACCACTCGTGTTGAGGGGACCTACAGTTTAATGCCGACGAACTTTTTCTAGACAGTTATATTCTTTAAGCATTGTCAGTGAAACGAAAGACGTGGAGACGTGAAAAAATGTTAGGTGTTTTTTCGGGACTCGAACCTTAGACGTCGAGCTTAGGAGTCGACGCACCTACCCACTACGCCACTGCAGATAGAGAGAGTTAAATGGATAAATGCGTGCCTCGTTAAGGATGTGAAAAAAACAGCCCACACGTCCAAATGCTTGTGAAGAGGCTGATGACCTGATGAGAGACCTAAGTAATGGCATGTGATTTTCATATGTTCAACTGTGTTCTAATTCACCAGTCTTTATACTCTGGTATCTGTTATTTTGTCACAAGCAGAAAGTTCTGGTATCTTACGCAAGCTAACATTTTCTCAAGCGAATGGAGACACCCCGTCGACCACAAGACCTTCTGCAAAGTTTCAAAATAACACCCTAATTTCCGATAGTCGCTATATAATAAATTGACGATAAAATTGACATGTCAATGTCAGTCAGTTCTGCAAATCCGGTTATATTATATTTCCCCGAGAGGTTTGGTTGTGTTGATTCAGTATTTTATGGAAATTTTATGCCAAAGCCTCAAATAACACTCCCTTCATCCTTTCATCAACGACTACCCTTTCGAGTTGTCGCTTCCAAGACAAATTATCTTCTCAAAAAGGCTCTTCAAACGTTGTTAATGACCATCCCTTCGTGGCTCAATTACAAACTCAGTCATCCAAGTCGCAATTGTCTCTCCTCAAACAACTCACTCTCTCTCTCTCTGTCAACGGCAAAGAAAATTGTCCTTCAATCGCTCAAATTGCTGCTTTAAGACAAAGCATCATCTCCCAAAGCGGTGTAAGGTAAGTTACCTCTCATTACAAAACTGTCCGCCTCCAGGCCCTACCCACAGCATGTGCTAAAAAGCTTTAAACCATATCCCACCGAAATGGCGCACAAGAAAAAAGAACTAAAAGGAGACGATTACATCGCCTCAAGCGTTTATGTCTCCACTCTATGTGCAGCTCAAGCCAGGCAACCACCGGAGCAACAACCAGAAGGCAGACAGCCAAAAGAAGTACGCAAGTCGGGGCCCGTAGTCAAGCACAGACAATTCCCACACCAATTATGTAATATTCACAAAAAATGAGGCAAGCACTATGCTCGTAGCAAACACTTTTAAAAGTATCTCTGTATCTCTTCATCTGGCGCGCCCGTGTGTATGTGTGTGTGTGTGTGTAAAGTCTAAATTTGGAGCAAAAATTGCGAATGCCATCAACAAAGTTGTTGCTCCCCCATTCCCCTGTCACTCCGCTCCAAAACAGAAGTTAGTTCCCTCCAAACAGAAAATACAATAAGCAACCAGTAGATACAGTCAGTTTGGAGCACGGTATGTGTGCCTTGCCGCTCGTCGTCTCCTCTCTTTCTCGCTCTTGATCCAGTGCAAAGAGCAACCGATTGAATCTCCTTAACCAAAGGTGACAGCAGCACATTGCACAAAGCCAAAGCTTCAGCTTAAACCGAATGAGAGTAACGACAAGAGTTATGCTGCCGTTGCCTCACTCTCTCTCTCTCTCTCTGTCCCTCTGTCCCCCGCCGCACATGTTGTTCATGAAAAGTATGTCAAAGTCATCCGTCGTCGGACTGTTACATAAAACAAAACGAACGGCAAAAAGATGAAGTAAATAAATGCCTAAAATGTGCAATAAGACTGCCACAAGACGCTGCCATATGTACGGGGGGCCTGGTTTTTTTCTTTTTTTTTCTTCTCCATATCGTGGCGTTCGTTGCGGCTGCCAGCACAGTGATCGACTTCGAGACAAAGTGTTGAGTGTTGAAAAATGAATAGCAATCGTGCGCCATGAGGTGAGCGTGGTCTTAACTTAACAATCCATTCGACAGGAGTGAGGTAATCTCAAGAGCGTGGTAACAACTTTGACTTAATTAGGTTCACATATAAAAGACACAGACAGAGTTGTGTGTCTGTGTCGATGTTCTCATTTTTTTCTTGCTGTTGTTGTTAAATGGCAAGCACTTAATTTATTTATAGCAACGAGGAGGTGGGAGTGTTGTTGTTTATCCCATAAGAACCACTCCAAACTGAAACGGCACACTCTGGAGAACATTATGCGACACCGACAGCGACAACTACAGCGACAGCGACACAGCAGAACACAGAGCAGAAACCTTGAGTTGAAGACGAGAAAAGCAACAAAAATCGAAGCAACGCGTCGTCGTACAAAAAAACAAAAATTCAACGCAAAGGCAGCAAATGATTGCGATAATTATGCAATAAATGAGAGAAAAATGCAATACAAAGCAGGGCCTGAAAGCCTGCCAGGGGCTCCGATGGAGGGGGAGAGACAAGGAGAGAGAGAGAGAGAAGGAAAATAAATAATATTTAGTAATTGTAATTCTCTTACAAGGTTTTTATTGCGACCGAGTGTGACTTAATCAATGATTGCAATGCAGCCAAGTAGCTGTGGCTGTAGTTGAGGCACACCGCTAGCTAACGACACAGTGCTGCTATGCTTTCAGTCATCGGGTGCACATTAGAATTTACTGCTGTCAGACGTCGTCGTCGTCGTCGACATCATCGTTGTCGTCGTCATTGCCTGCCTGGGGGATTGCATAACGCCTAAGTTTTGTTACTGCAATAATATGTCTTTTCAGTGTTCGCAGTTTTCTTCTGTTTATTTTTTGCTCTTTATAGCTTTTGGCCTCATTAGTCAAACAGGGAGTTGTTGCTTATGGTTTGTAAGGCGGGGGGGTTCCGTTTAAGGTTGCGTGACACGTTTGTTGCTAAGTGTCGCAAGGGGGAGGGACAATACTCGTCTTATTTGATTCTAAAAGATCCATTTGAATGAATCATAACGCGACTGAGTGCACGTATTCGATTTCTTTGTTCGAAAGATACACGAGAGGGCTTTGTGTTGCTGCAAGACGACCAACGACTGAACGAACGAGGAACATTTAATTGCGAGCGAAGTGTGTTTGCATTTTATGATAATATTGTGCTTAATTGAGAAAAGTTGTCTAGGCGGGAGGGGGAGGGTGGTGGGGAAAGGTGAAGGGAGATCTGGTGATTGCGTGCTAGTGAGTCGTTTGACCTTACAACACCGTTATACAGACACTCGCGTGGGGGCAGTTGTTTTGATTTGAATAACAAGGCTCTTTGCATATTTTAAAGCCTATTTTTTCCCCGGTTTTTGCTTTTAACGGTATGTGGAGATAAGGTGGGGGATTGTTGGAGTGGGGTAATTGTTCTGAGAACAGGGAGTGGTGTGGAGGGAGATGTCTGGTGCTGTAGGAGCAGAAATTATGCTGAAAGGTCTGAATGATCTTCTTGAGAGGAAAGCAAAGAGCCAATGGTCAGAATGAATGAAGAAAAGGTTAACAGAGGTGCAAATTCTTCGTCTCAGTCAATCGACCATAGACAGGGCTTAAATTGCTTAATTGGGCACTGGAAATGTTGGCCAGAGTTCTGGATTTGGGCCTAAAAATTGCCAAAGAAACATAGCCATCGTAGCGGCCAGTATCAAGAGAAGACCCAGAAATGCTGATCCGGCGTCGATCATCTGAGAGAATCAACCCGTCTTATTTTGCGGTTGAATTCAGGTCTACATCCGCACAAGTTTTTAGTGGCGCTAGAATTGAAGCTAACGCCGTGAGTTCGCTGATTGGACGCTGAAAATGTTGGTCGTTGAACCGGATTTTAGACAAAAACCAAAGAAAGATAGCCTATGTAGGGGCCAGTATCAAAGAAGACCCAGGAATATTGATCCGGCGTCGATCATCGGACTCGGGCTTACACGATCATGGTGCCCCAAGAATTGAAGCCGAACGACAATAGACAACGCCGCGAGTTCGCAATTTTTTGCCGGAGATCTGGATTTTGGCGAGGTTAGATTAGATTAGGGGGCTGCTAGAGAATTCACCAGCGCAGTCAGACTACTCCCACTGATCAATCGCCTCAGTGATAGTGCCATTAATTTGATCCCAAAGAAAAATGGTAACTGGACCAGATTTGAAAAACCGGATAAAAGCGTTTTAACTTTGTTTTTACTGGGATTCGAACCTGTTACCTCTCTAACTTAGGGCAGGCGCTTAACCAACTGCGCCATCCTGCCGTCTTGATTTTGCCTAAAAATCATTTTCTCGGACGAGAGTCGTTTTTGCCTCAGCGGCCACGTTAACAAGCCAAATTGCCGTCATTGAAGCGAGCAGAATCTACAAGAGTTTGACCACGCATCAATAGATCCACAAAGATTGACTGTTTGGTGTGGTTTAAGGTAAGGCGGCATCATTGGACCTTATTTCTTTCAAAATGAGGAAGGAAACACCGTTATCGTCAATGGTCTCAGGTGCGGTTTATGACAAGGCGGCGTCATTGGACCTTATTTCTTTCGAAATGAGGAAGGAAACACCGTTATTGTCGATGATCTCAGGTATAGGCGATGTTAACCCACTTTCTGTGGTCAGAGCTCGACAACATCGATATATCTGAGCTGTGGTTTCAACTAGGCAGCGCTGCATGCCGTACAAGCGACGCAACGCTTAAAGTTGTGAAGGAGAAATTTGGCGACTGGGTCATCTCACGGCAAGTGTTCATCGATTTGCCGCCTCGATCATGAGACTTAACACCACTCGATTATTTTCTCTTGAACTACGTGAAATCCCTAGTCTGCACTTCCAGGCCACAAATTTGGGACTCGTTTTGAAGCCAACGTTCGAGACGCTGCCGAAATAACGCCGCACATATTAGACCGATTCATCAAAAATTGGAACAACTGCTTGAAGCAGTGCCATCAGAGCCGAGGCGGCTGTCTGAATGATGTGCTATTCCGTACATAATGGCATGAATGTAACTTCAAAATGGTGTCAGAACAAAATTTAATATCTCACACCGTTGTTGTTTTGTTTAAGTTTCTTTTTTTATTGTTCTTATCTGGTCACCCTGTATCATCACCCTTGGGAGCAGAAATGTGACGATACTGTCACCCGAACGCAAAACTTTGGTGTTTTTCTTCAATTTTGTGTAGCGCTACAGTCCGGCATAGAGCTTGGTTTTAGCCAATAGGCCTCTCCAGATAGACCTTTTGCTAAATGTGTCCAGTGGCGCACACCAAGTAAGTTGAGACCCGAGAGAGCCGAGAGGCTCGAGTGCGGCACCTTAGAAGCAGGTGCCCCCTGTTGGGCAATCCCACAAGTTCCGAGTTGAAGACCACTGGGATCGTGGCTGAGTTGTCCTGTCTTTGAAAATGTATAGGAAATAGATTGAAAAATCGATCAGCACTCGAAGTAACTGGACGATGTTAGCAACAAACTCGCTGAATCAACATTGCCTGTGACAGACGTACCCTGCAGATAGGAGTCGAACTTCACTGGAACACACTGCCGCGTGATGGCATGATAATCACTTGATAGGATATCACACCAAACAGATAAGCCCATTCGTTATTAGCTTCATCCCCAGCAACAAGCACCCATGTCATGCAGATGATTAAAACCAGGACACAACGTCAATATTTTCCCAACCGCCCACGTACCTTGCCCACCACTTAGCCACCATCACAACCGCACCACAAACGTTAACAAATCACGCAGTGTCATGTCACATTGCCTGCGACTGGGACTGGGGTGCAGATAATTAACATCCCCACCCCCACCCCCACCGTACGCCTGACATCGAACAAAAGAAGCCTGTGTAATCGTTCGAGTGCATATGGCCAACCAGAAAGTACACAAGGAAACCGCACCGAATCGACAAGCACATGACCCACTTCGACGTGAATTCCGCCAGTGAGTACGAGTACACAAGCAAACAAGCCCCACCAGCGATCCAGGCGCGATAAGAACGCGGCGCGGCGGCATTGTGCTGCGCTGCCAAAGAGATTGCCTTCGCCTTCATACCACTTTTTTGTTTAAACCATTTTTTTGTTGGTTTTTTTTTTCGTAAACAATTTGGAGATTTTTAATTTTTCCCTCTCGTCTGCACCCGGCATGTGAGTTATTTTTAAAAACCACCAACAAAAGAACGCTCGGAACGAAGATCCATTCGTTTTTGAAAAACTATTGACCCCATGGCGCACTATTGTTGACGATAATTTTGAGTAACAAACAAAATTTATATTTTTTGTCGTTTTATACCATTCGCGTGGCGGGGAAGAGGCAAATTCGAGAGACACATAAGCCGGCCAATGAACACATAGTCATTAGGACAGCACAAAGCAGCCACGAAGAAACACACAAAAAAAATGGTTAATTAATTAAACAAAAGCACCGGAGTTTGAGTGTCGCATTTTCAGATGAAAATGAGAACCGCCGGGGTGACTCATACGAAAGGTCATTGCTTATTTAATAACTTTTTGGCGATTCAAGTAAAAAAACACGAAAAAAACGAGAAAAAAAGCAGAGGCCAACGCAAAAAGGAGGAGGAGGAGATAATAACGATGGGAAACAAGAATAAGCTGAAATACTTGTTTCGTTTCATGAACAATGGACGCATTAATGTGTGTGACATTTCAACTCGAGAGCTGTCAGTTGGACACAGTGGTTTGGTTTTGGGTTATGTAATACTCCGTTCCGTGGTAATGAAACTGTGGGATTTATGGAATGGTGTTAGTTCGATGTACGGATCCACAAAAATAGATTTTTTTTGTTCGTTGTTTTGCCACTATTGGCGAGAGATTCGGGGGAATTCCATGTTTTTTGTTCTTGTGTAGCAACAAGAATAAGTACTTTGGTCAGTTGGCAGCTGAGGGAGAATATATTCAAAGTGTGTCATGTGTCATGTGTCGAATGGGAGACAGACAGGAGACGCATGTGATTTTGAATATTTTTCTTTGCGTCGTGTTGTGAGGAAGTGAACTGAATTTTGTGGACCATGGACGGGTTTTTCATTTGTTTGCTTAGAAAAACCCACGACGGATACTCTGGTTGTAAATCAGTTTTTTTTTCGTCGAACTGAATTTGGAACGACCCCATATTCTTTCCTGAAAGTCATTTCAAATAATGGGTTTAGGTTCAAATGCTTAATATAATCAACGTGAGCTTATGACTGGAGTGAAATTCACCAGAAATACCGTTAAAACCGCAAATTGTCCAACATTTTTTCTCCAAAAATTGGACAGGAACAAAGTTGTGAAATAAGCCATTGAAATTCACTTAATTGCAACTCGATAAACTGAACGAAACTTACCGAATCTAAAAGGAAGCGTTTCGTCATATAAAAGGCATTTATGTAAATAACAATAATGGCGGCGCTACAGTCCGAGGTGGACCTGGGCCAAGCCTCTCAGCAACCACTCATGTTGTGCGTGCTTTGGTTCCCTCACGAGAGGAGGGGACCTACAGTTTAATGCCGACTCCTAACGGTGAGATTGAGAAGTTTTTTCGAGACAGTTATACTCCTTGAGCATTGTCAGTGAATCGAAAGAGGTGGAGCCGTGAAAAAAATGTTTGATGTTTTTTTCGAGATTCGAACCGACGACCTCGAGCGTAGGAGTCGACGCACCTACCCACAACGCCACGACACCCACTGGAATGCAATATACCCTCAACAATAATAATAATAATAGGCCTAGCTTCTACAGCAACCATTTGTGTTGCATAAGTAATTGGTCTCTTACGAGTAGAGGGGACCAGCAGTTTTATACCGAACGGCAAAGTTGGAGAAGCTCTTGTTGATAGTTATTTTCATTGGGCATTTTCATCAATGGCTTGAAAAAGGTGACGCTTTGAAAAGAAGAGTTTGTGTACCGGGGATCGAACCATGAACCTCCAGTTTAGGAGTCGACGTTCTTACCCTCTACGTAAGGGAGGTCTCCAACTTCACATGATCGATTGGACCTACATAGCCATCGTTAGATTCATTCTGTTGTATGGAGTGCATGTCTGGTGGCCTATACATGAGAAAGCCATACACTACAATCTCCTCTAGAAGGTTCAACGTCAAGCCTGCATCTGCATAGGAGGCGCTCTGAGAACCACACCTTCAGATGCTCTGGACGTTATGATGAACCTATTCCCACTTGACATTTTTGGCCGACTACTAGCAAAAAACACTGCTATTCGTCTTATGGCCTCAGCCCAGTGGACCAATAATCCCTTTGGCCTTTGGTAGCGTGTTTCAGGCGGAGATAATGGCGATTAGTGAAGCTCTGTCCTGGCTCAAATGGAATGCAATATCCGCGTGTGATATTTGCATTTTCACGGACAGCCAGACAGCCATCAGGGCCCTGGAATTAGTCTCTATAAACTCGAAAGCTGTAATCGACTGTCGCTCATCTTTAGACAAGATGGCCGATCAGTTTAATCTTCGCCTGTGTTGGGTACCAGTCCATAGAGACATTCCGGGTAACTGCAAAACGGATGAGCTTGTCAAGTTCCCTACTTCCCAGCCGTTGCTACCTAAACACAGCCACTTGTGTATGCCCCTCCCACTTGTAAATTGTTGCTTTTAGTAGAGGCAACTCGTGAAATAAACAACAGATGAGCGAGTGGCACTACGTGTCACACCTCCAGAATGATCTGGCCTAAGCTAGATCTCAGAAGATCTAAAGAATTAATCTCTCTGGATAGATCGAACACAAGTACACTCGTCGGTGTCATCACAGGACACTGCCTCATAAGAAATCATGCCAGCAGACTAGGCCAATGATTTCTGTAGACGAGGAGGAAGTGCAAAGCGTTTCACACCTTCTCTGCTCCTGTCCGGCCCTGGCGTCTCTTCAACGCCTTCATCTAGGAGCCTACTTCTTCGAAAACTTATGCGAACTCAGTGTGGTTCCCATTAGTAATCTACTACGCTTTATTACAGGCTCCAAATGGTTTCCCACTAACACTCTATTTTCCAGGCTGAGACAATGGCAATAAAAGAAGCTCTGTCCTGGCTCAAGAACAACGTGATATCCAAGAAGGACATCACCATCTGTTCAGACAGCCAGGCAGCAATCAAATCCCTGAACTCGGTCACTTTTCTCTCTAAGACCTCCCTAAATTGCCGCCTATCTCTTAACGAGATGGCTGAGCATTTTAACATTCACCTCATGTGGGTGCCGGGACATAGTGACATTCCAGGGAATTGTGAAGCTGATTATCTCGCCAGGAGCGGTACGATCTCCACAAACCTCCCTAGTGGGGATCCTCCGCCTATGCCATTCGCTACAGCCAAACTTCTTTTAAAGAATCATACCATTAAAAACACCAACTCAAGATGGTCAGATGGCACTACGTGCCTCATTACAAAGCAAATCTGGCCTAAACTTGATCTAAAACGTTCACTCTATCTTCTTAGAATGAACAGGTCATCCCTAAGGATTCTCATTGGCGTTATCACAGGACACTGTGCCATTGGCACTCACGCCTCAAGAATGGGACTCCCTCATAATGATTTCTGCAGAAGCTGCAGAGACGAAGAAGAAGAAGAAAGCATAACGCATCTTCTCTGCACTTGTAGGGCTCTCTCCTCTCGCAGGATGAAACACCTTGGAGCCTTCTTCTTTAACGACTTGAGCGAATTGCGCAACGTCGGCATCAATCAATTAAAGAGCTTCGTTGAAAGCGCTAAATGGTTTTTTGGATAAAGGACCACAAGATCCGCGTGGTATCACAATGGGCTTAATTTGGCCTAAGTGTGACTGTTTTCTACAGTCAGCCACTTCAACCTAACCTAACACTCTATTGATCTATTGATTGACCTCAGTCAAACCATGTGGCTGCAAAATGGATCAATTCTGGTCTAAGTGCACACTTATGCCACTTTTACCTACCTACCCAAACGCTACGTAACCGCGCTTCGCGGTGGGCTGTTTGGGAACAATATTCTGTAAAGCCGATATTAGTTGTATTTATCCATGAGGAATAGTCGATCGCAGAATCATGGAAAAATGAATTAAGCTTTTAGGTTGGATTGACCATTTTTGCGGAATAGGAGACATCGTATTATGGGCAATTCTAGACGTCGAGACAAAAAGTTATTTTTCATTTTGGACTCACATTTTGACTCCAAATCGATAAGATTCTGAATATTGTTGCAAAGCACAGTCAGATTGTTGAGGATAACAAAATACACTACTTCTAGAGTATTGTATCTACTCTAGTACATTTGTTTTGGACTCTTGCGATAGTCTTGAAAGGCACCAATAAAAAGCTGGCATTTTGTTTGGCGATTGGTAAGTAAGTTCCATCGCGACTGGATGGCGCAGTTGATTAAGTGTCTGCTTCAAGTTCGAGGGGTCCCAGGTTCGAATCCCAGTGAAATCGAATCTGGTCCAGTTACCACTTGTTGGGCCGCTGGGATCAAATTAACGGCAGTGGAGTAAATTGCTACCTGGCAGCACAATGGACCAGTTTTGAGTCTGAGTGCCCCAGTAGAGTTTCAAAAAGATAGGTTACTGCAGTCTAGAGACCGAAGACACAACAAACATAGAGAAGTACCTAAATCAAATTCGTGAATAATCCTCCGATGCACATGAAGGTCTTTAAGGCAATCTGCCTCTCTCCGAAAGAAAATTCTAAAAGATACACTGATGAAGTAAATACTTCCAGAGAGACGGAATTTTAAATCGCCATGGGACTAGTTTTGACTTTAAATGGCTTGCAATGAGCAACAAAAGTCGTTACTAACACCAAAACATTCAAAATTGACGTCCTTCATCAACTTGTCAGCTTCCTCCGTTCACCACTTTAACATGGCGGAAGCACAGCATTTGTTTACGTTCGATGATTGAACGTCCCCCGCACTTTGTGTGTAAATGTGGCTTCAAATGGGAGCCTATCATTCCCCAAATTGACGAGAAACTTGAGAACAACTCAAACAAGTGAATCGCTTCCAATCCGGTCCCTTGCCTTAATGAGCGCTATCTATTTCTCCCCAAATGACATTTGGCTGAGGCCCTTCTGCGAAATGCTCCTCAATGTAAGTACCAATTGTTCGTAAATTTTCCGCCCCAAAGGCAAACTTGTGTACACTGAATAAACAGAAACATCATCAACCAACCGACATTTCTTTTTCCAATCAGAAGCAGGCAACCGGAACCGCACTAAAGGACTCTCCTCTCCTCCGAATCAAACGTTTCAAATTACGCCCTAAAAATGTACCCTCACACACCCACACAACGGCAATGACTACAAAACATTTCGTTTTTCCGAGGAAAACCCAACAGAATTTCCTATTCTGCTGTGGGCAGCAATCACTCTCCTTAAGGACTATTTACCTTTAAATTAAGAGCCTCTCTCTCTCTCCCTCTCAACAAGTGAATGCCAACAAAAAGGCATAAATGAACGAAGTCTTTCAAATTCAATTTCCATCTCCGAGGGCTGTTCTGTTCAAAGACCAAACCTAAATTCCAACCAACATCGCATCAAATATTCATTCATCGGGCCGAGCAACCGACCACAGCTCCTTCCGACAAATTTCCTTGACTACCTGTGTGCACCGTAAACCATCGTTACCAGCCAGCAGTGGCTTACAGGGTGGCTTACAAGCTGCGCGACCCCCCACAGAGTGAGTTCAAAAACAAAACAATAACAAAGAGAGAGTAAACATTTTGCAGGTTTTCTTTTACAGCGCGACCAAAAAGAAACCATAAATCTGTCGGAAGAGTGCGGTGGCGGAGGACGAGAAGGACAAAATGCCAACAAAATGAAAACTCATTACAAAGAACAATAGAAAATGAGCTAAACGCCAAATATTTCACTTAATTGCTTGCTCAAGTACGCTCTCCAGCTCGCATATACACATAAAGCCACTCTTGTGCACTCTTATCTCGCTCTCTCTCGGTCTCTCTGTGTATGCGAGTGTTTGTGTGTTTGTGTGCGACCTCATTTTGACACGAGCTCAATGACATTGACAGAGGGAGAGAGGGAAAAGGAAACTTAAGCAAGGGTGGGGCCACCCCTAAAAAATGAAAACCCATGAGCATGCCATCCCCCATAATCCAATATTCAACAGGAATGCGTTGACATTTATGGGAAAAATGACAGAAACGAAATTATGCCATAATGGGAGAAGCATTTTACTAGAAGAGAGAGCGGGAGGACGCCAAAGAGAGTATGAGGTGAGCCACTGACAGAGAGTCATCATCGCATTCCGTTCCGGAAGAGGAAGTGGTGTTGCTGCCCTTTTTATTTACCCATAATTACCGTTGAGTCAACGAGCAGAGACAAAACACAAAATTATTCGCATAAATGGATGTGTTCATAAACTTTTGAAAATGTCAAACGCAGTGAAAGGGAAGCACACAGCACACAGCACAAAAGAATGAAAGAAAAACCGACCGAGAAGAATCTTTCGATTGCCATTGGCATAGAGACGAGGAGGTGCTCTCTACGAGCAGCTAGCGTCGTAGTCAGTACGTGACAGCGGTCGCACGTATAGAATACTTTATTTCTGTTTATATCTTCCGTCGTCGTCGTCGTCGTCGACGTCGCCAACAATGACACCGACAACGATGGCAGCGGCGGCGGCGGCAACGGTGCTGGCAGTGCTGGCGGTGCTGTCGGTGGGGGCAAGACACTTTGCGGGACCCATACTGTGCTCGGTGAGAATGAGGAGATTGCTGTCTACATGACAGAAGGTTAATGTGATTGCGCGTACACGTACTTTTTATTTTATTTTATTTTTTCTTCGTTTAGCATAAACTCGCAGCGTGTGCTCATTAGATTTCTATGGTTTGGGATTTTCATGCTCTAAATTCCTGAAGCAATTCGAATATCTGCTGCATCGTCTCGCCCTTCTCCTGATCACATTTTTATCGCCGTCGCCAGCAGTGTCTACCAACCCCACCACCAACGCGACGTTCGCCTTGAAGGGTGCGATTTGAACTTTTAATGAACATTTTTGCGCATATTTACGTAAGATATTCAAAGGCGAACCCAGTCATCGTCCTTCAAACTCCTCTGGGGCCTGTATCGGATGTTCCCTCGACTGTATGTGCACCTAACACGGTCTGAACCAGGACAAGGTAAACAAAGATCTGCGTCATCGTCATATGTACACACAGACCTACATCTGAAGGCCGTTCGACTAAAGGCTTGTATACTTCAATTTGCTGCGTAAGCTGTGGAGGGTTGCTTATTCAGGGCACACGACAAGTGGAGAGCAACAAAAACCGTGAGATGTGACGCGGACGTACACTGAGCGAGGTGAACTTTTCGTTTGATGATTCGGGTCTTTTGAGGGAGGCACTCACAGCGCAGGCAGCCAAACGCTTATTGACTTTTGATACGTAAAACGAGAGTGAAAAAGGTGAGAGAAGGTGGTTGGGGGATACATGTTCTCACCTCTGGTTGGGTGACCCTCGAATAAATTAAGTTTCTGGTTGAACGAACGGTGGAGAACTTTGAGGAGTGATAAGTGACTTATCGTCCGTCAAATTGTGAATCTCTCCAGAGGTACCTGCTGAGGGTGAGATGGTGTGTCAGAGGGAGGCAAGGTGTCTTGAGTTGATTAGGGACATTTTTGAAATCATTTCACTTTCAGTGAGTTCGAAGGGTCTTAAGGAAATTGGTGCCTTCAGGTTGATGATGATTGGATTGGGCTGATTAAATTCAGTATTCAGTTCTGTTCGTCTTGTTGGTCAAGATGTCATCATTCGACCAAGTTTTCTCAAGAATTGTGGCAGAGGTTGTCAAATTCAGGCTTAAAATTTTGTTCGTTTTGTTAGCCGAGATGTCATCATTCATGTCATTAAATTCAGGACTGAGTTCTGTTCGTTTTGTTGGTCGAGATGTCATCATTCGATCATTTCTTCCCCAGAATTGAGTGATCTTTTGGATGAGTCGTCGCCGATTAACTGCCAGAAGCTTCATGGTTATAGTTGTAAACTGACGTGAGTGAATGCATGAAAAGCATCATCAAATAAGGATTTCTGACACTTTTCTAAACCCACTCATGACATTAAGAAAATCCTTCAACATGATCGATCACCCAAAAGTAACATTTCATTTTCCCAAACGAACATACCACCATTCCAGCATTCCAGTGTAGACTTTGTAGACATCTCAATTGTGCAAAAGTAATCAAACTGAAAAACCAGTCTCTCATTAGGCATCCAGGGTGATTCACATGGGATATTGCCTACCTGACCGTGAACATGAAACATATCTGCAGCTCAGACAATCTGTCTTACGTCAAACAAATGTTTTGAGATTACTCGTTTGGTGACTCCTTAGAAATCAATTATTTTTTTTTCAGTCAGAAGTCAGAAGTGAAAGGTTTTGACATTTGATAAGACGCAACTCACGGAGATATTCAGAGCAATGACACATGTTTTCTGTTTTTAAACAAAATGTTCAAAATTGATGTCATTATCAAACAGTCAAGGTCAATGTCATCGATACACTTAAAACTCTCATAGATTAAAAATAAAATAAAACAATAAAGTTCAGTTCAGAGCGTGTCAGATAAAACCGCAGCGGAAATGGGTTTTCACTGAGACAAGGACGCGACGATACCGAAGGTGACTGGTGGTGGTAGAGACGTGTTGCATAATGAAGACACCGTGTAGTTGGAGGTTCCTTTACGAGCTTCGTTGGAGAAGTTCAGTCTATGCATCAAATGGCAGTAAATTGTGGTGACAATTCAGATTTTTTTAATGGAGACATAATGTGACAGAAGATGGTGCATAAAATATGAAGGGTCACTTTTATTGTTTGACAGTTTTATTGATTTATGAAGCAATTGTTAGAGAGTGACTTTTAAGCATCTTATTCTTTCCCAAATGTCAAATGTCAGAAATTTAAGTAAAGGTGGATTGTGCAAATCGGGAGTTCAAGAGTTAATATGACAAGCAGTTGTATTGAAATAGGGCGCGTCTTTGTTTAAACGCCCTCATTCTGGAACGGCCTTAATTGGCCTTGTTTGGCTAAACTTTTCCTCTTCTTCTTCTTCATCATGGACCTCGTGGCTGTTTGAGAGGCGTTTTCTTGACTCTTATATTTTCTGAGAACTGCCAGTGATATGGGAGCGGTGGTGCTGTGAAAATGAAAGTTTGTGTGTCTGGGATCGAACCATGGACCTTTAGCGAAGGACCGACCTACAAGGCCGCGGTGGCTACGTGGTTGTTTGAGAGGCGTTACTTTGACTGTTATACTCTCTGAGAGCTATCAGTGACACGAGAGCGGTGGTGCTGTGAAAAAGAGAGTTGGTGCGCCTGGGGTCGAACCAGGCACCTTTAAGGAGTCGACGCACTTACCTACCAGGCCACGGTGGCTACGTGGCCCGTTACTTTAATTCCTACGTTCATGTGCATTTAGTCAGACATGCAGTTAATATTTTTCCCGGAACACGAGGATGGAGCTGGATATTTTTGAGTAAAAGTTTATAGAAGAAAATTAGGAAACAAAAACAGATTAATACTTTCGAGGAAGTGGAGTCCCTTGGGCCATTGACAATAAACTCTAGACTGTAACTTTCCTCCTGCGGCGTGACTGGATTTTATTGCTTTGAGCATAAACTCGTTCCCCTAAGGGACAGCTAAATTTTTACTTCACTGTTTGCCTCCACAACGATGTTCGCAGTTGTGTAACTATTTCTCGCCAAAGTGGGACAATGACCAGAGCTCATTAAAACCTTCCATATTTCAAATTGTGATAAAGATTGTATCAGCTAGTTTATTTATTGTCTCAGAACCATTTCATATCTCGCCACGAGGTTTGGATAAATGACGCCTCATTTATGACCCGGGGTTGGTTTTGTTCTGGATTTTTAACAAATAGCCCATGTGGTCTATGTCATTTTAGTAAAAAAAATTTTAGTGTTTTGTCTTTAAATTGAGAAAAAGTTTTTGGAAATTTATGACAGTCCATTTCCTTTGTTTCGATCTGAAATTGCAACCTTCAAGGGAATCACCCTATTTTAGACCCCACAGCTTGCACCAATTACCCAAGCACCTCGCCCTAATTCCCCAGTTCAGGAATGTGGGCAAGCCAAGCTCTGCGGGATATCCAACTGCCCCATAAGCTGAAAGTTCTTAATGTAATCCACTCACGTTTCTATCAGTCTGCCTGAGTAGAAACGACTGCTATCGCTGTTTGCCTTGTTCGAGGGAATTTTCGCACGAAAGTGCAAGTGAATTCCATCATCAATTCATTTGAATACCCCTCTCTCTCTGAATCATTGTTTGCCAAAGAAATCGAATATCAACTCAGACTCAGACTCAGACTCCGAGACTCATTCATTAAGGCTGTCTCCAAACTTCTCCCAGAATCAGATCTGTGGGTCGCATAAAACTTTCCCCCATCAAGACTCCGATTGCATTTGAATCGAATGAACGACTGAACGACCACATCCGATGTCACCCCTTGAATAGGGTCAATTAACTCTCATTGGTGCTTCCCCGAAACGCCATCATAAACGAGAGAAGGGAACATTAGAGCGCTTCACAATCTAAAGTGGCAGTAAACCAATCATGCCTGTCAATATCCACGTGCTAACTCAACCGGAAATGGTCGTTCATCGTTTTATTGTCCTTGTGTGTCACATATTTTCCATTCCCCCCCTCCCCCACAACGCTCCTCATTTAATTACCATCGCAAAACAGAAAGCCCGTCTGGACGTGCGAATATGTCGTCGATCAAGAGGGGGGCGAGCTGGCGAGATGGCATGCGGCGGGGACTGAGTATAAATATCTTCGGTGACAAAACAGAATAAATAGTAGTTCTTCAACAAAAAACAGAACGCTCAAGTCCAAGTCGGAGACGGGTTATATCATCAAACGAACGAAATACCCGTGAGTTGCATAACAAAACTCCGTCACAACTGTCGTCGAACTATCGAACAAACGATACGAGCACACTCGAGAGAACAAAGCAAACAGAACCCGACGAGTGCCAGTATCTACGCACACGTTTCGTTTCGTGTTCGTGTGGGAGTAGTGGTCTACTCTATTTCAGTTGCGATCGATCGATTTATATCGGGTCGTCATTAAATTCGATTTATGCGGAGGAGTTCGCTGGGTTATCAGTTCGAATGATTTACTGATTACTTTGCCTCAAAACAGTTCGACAACACTCAACGGCGCCGTTCCCCCCACCCGAGGGGTGGGGACTTGATTTGAAAATCAAAATAATTTCGTTGCGCGTTTATCTTGCGCGATACTGATTGGTGTGGATATCTGAAAGAGATATTTCCTCCAAGGGTGACATAATAATTGACACCTTGACAGGGTAATCTTATGTAACGTGTAACGTGACGATACTAGAGCGCTGCTCTGGAGTGATTCACCAGGACCGGGAGTTGGGGAGCCTTTTGGGGGCAATGTTGACAGGACTGTCAGATAATGCTTTAGATTTGAATTAAATATGAATAGAGACTGGGAAGGCGATGTTATGCAACGGATGTGACGAATTTGTGGCTTGAGGTGGGCCAAACAGGTGGTTACCCGTTGGAACAGGCTGGGTTCCTTGGGGATCCAATTTAGTGACATAATTCTTTTGACAGATCTGTGAATGGGAAGGGAATCGGGATGGAGTGTCAAAGAGCGTGGGAAGACGTGATTTTAGTGTTAAAGGATAGAAGGGGATAAAATGTCAGCTCGTCACAGAGTTTGTCACCGAACATTAAATCGAGCGGGGTGAATTTTGACAGGGAGGGAATGGTTTCCTTGTCAAGGACGGTTCGTATGGAAACAGTCATCAAAGTGGAAATGATTTCGATGGCTGCTGAGTGAACATTTCGCGTGAAATTGCGATTAAAATGAAGTTTGAAGTTCTACAAATCGGTCCAAGTTATGCAGACGACATCGACATTGTTGTGCGTTCCCAGCAAGCCATTGTAGAAGCATTCAGCATTCAGAAGCGATTGAAGAACAGGCGAAACGAGCTTGTCTTAGGGTAAATGAGGAGAAGAAACAGTATAGGCTGTTGAGTAAAAATCGATCCATCGCCCATCGCCTAGGATGAAACATCACAATCGTCACGTCACAATTTTGAGGAAGTCAGTTTCGTTAATTTTTTTCAGTTTCGTTAAGTTCGTTCAGTTTCATTAAGTTCGTCAAGTTTCGTTAAGTTCGTTCAATATCGTTAAGTTCGTTCACTTTTATCTATTGTACTTACGTGGGAGCGATTCTATAAGCAATTATGGACTTCACTTTGAAATTTGACGATACTCCTGGTTACTTTTCGTTTACTTTTGACATAAGCTTACATTTTTCAACGGCTACTAAAGGTGTCCCTTTACTCGCGTGCACGCTATTCTTTAATACAAGTCGATTTAAGTGCCCTCAAATCCCTTCCAACAAGACCTTCCTCATGCAATAGCAACAACCTCCCTCACCACATCTTGACGTTTACTTCGAAGAAATGAAAACGTTTTCGTGCGAACTTGGCGACAATACAACAGAAATCTTGGAACTGAAACGAAATTATCAGCACCTTCCAGCTCAACGATTTCTTCGAATCTCACGCTAAAAATAAAACTTGAGTTTGAGGTGATTGAGGGTAACTAAGTCACAAAGATTAAGGTTGCACGGGCGTGTCGTCGAAATGTGAGACGAGTCAACAGCACGTTAAAATTTTTGCCATCATATCTGAGGGAAGAAGATCTCCAAGAAGACCAGGGTGGTAATTGGGTGGGTGGGACGTGACAGTTGAAGGAATGTGTGGGATTGAATATTCACTAGGTTTATCAAGTTACATGATTGAGGGGAGTTTGTTCAAAATGAATGTGTATTGCTCATCAACGGAGTGAACAATTTTCGAGTTTTACACAACTGATGAAAGAAACTAAAGAGCGTGAGTTCGTTAAGTTCGTTAACTTTTGTTTAAATAAGTGGGAGCAAAATAAGCCGATTTGTAGGTATCTAGACGGCAGAAATGAAACACTGTGACCACTTCGTTAAGTTTCGTTAAATTCTTTAAGTTTTCCCAACTTAAATGGGAACGAAATTAATCGCTCTGTGCGTATGTAAATAGCAGTTTGTTTACAAAATAACAGCTGTTGTTTGCTTAAGTTGCCAAAAGCAATAATGTAGCCACAAAAACAGTTTCGTTAAGTTCGTAAACTTTTGTTTACAGAGGAAGCAAAATAAGCCACCAAATAAGACGACAGAAATGAAACAGTGTGACCATTTCGTCAAGTTTCGTTAAGTTCGTTAAGTTTTCCCAACTTAAATGGGAACGAAATCAATCGCTCTCTACGTATGTAAATAGCAGTTTGTTCACAAAATAACAGCTGTTGTTTGCTGAAGATCCCAGAAGCAATTATGAACAGTTTGAAATTTGATTATGGTTGGTTACTTTTCGTTCAGTTCTGACATAAGTTGAAGTTTCTATACTGTCAATATGGTTAGCTCTTAAGAGTCATCCTAAGCATTGGATATAGACGCACCTTCGACTCGAAAAATGAGATGAGATGAGACACTACAAGATAACAACGGCAGAAAAATTGGATTTTATGGACTGGTGATCCGAACTGAATCTGTCTCTCTATGTGGCATTCAAAAACAGATGACGCTTCGTGGAAGGGGAAGATGATCTATAAATGACAGGGAACCACTCCACGGTTGGTGAAGACCGCTCAGTTTGTCTTGTCAATGAAAGAATGTGTGACAGGAAATCTCTTTTTAAACGAAAATCCTTGACTACTAGTTTAATTCGAGACAAAGACTACTGAATTAAGGACCGACGTCAGGGGTGACTTTCTTCGACTGACAAAGTCGCAAGTCAACCCAGTTCCAAAACTTAAATCATTGGCACTGAACCTAAATGATTCAAAGACTGAGTCTTGCCGCAGAACAAAAAAGAAACCAAAAAAAAACTCTCGCCCCTCAACTCAATCAAAAAAGTAAATTCCCCCGGAGTAATCGAAATCAATGCGAACAACTCACCAAAATGAAGTCATTCCCATTTCCGACACAGACGCAAACAACGAGAGCGCTTTCTCAGACTACAATCCTTTAATTTGAACCCTCATTAATTTTGATTTCGCCGAGGGGAAGTCGATGAAGCTTTTGATTTCTGTCCCACGAGCGGTGTCTGCTGGTGTGGTGGCATTTTGCGAGGCCATTCTGATTAAAATTAATGTCACACTGATTGTACCGAAAGTACGTACGTCTCCAGTCAGAGTGCGACCCAAAAGTGTTCGAAAAATGCCAGCCATTGTCTGTCACGCACAACGAGTCAAAGACCACGTCGTCTGGGTACACATGTCTTCTCGTCATAAGTCATAAGTTATCATAATCCACTTGACGAGACGAACGAAAAAATGGGGAACTTTTGCAAACTGTGCAGATCATCATCACCCCCATGGACTGTCCTTCAATGGCAGACATTATGTCTCAAGTTACGAGACCGAAAGTGAACGGGGGAAGGGGGTGTCATAAATTTGCACATTCTCCCCCTCCCCCACACTGATGGATGAAAAAACCAACACATTACACAAGTCCTGGCGGAATAAATGTTTACTCCTTTGTCCTTGGCGAGATAAACATCTCACCACCACCACCCGACATGTCCTCCAATCTCCATCGTTACCAAAAAAAAAAAAACACCAAAAGCGGGGCGAAAGGGAAGGAAAAAATCATAAATTCCATCCTTAATGGCGAAACAGAAATCCAGCGAAGCGAATTACAGCAAAACCCCTTTGCCGGGCCCCGCTCTCGGTCCCGTGGGGGAGACTGATGGTGGCGGTGGTGGATGGCCGGCAAAGGCAAAAGGAAACAAAGGGAAATTTAAATAACAGTGCCAGGGCCAGTGCCAGTGCCAGTGCCGGAGCTGGAGCCACAACAACAATCGACAAAAAAGGTCGGAAGCAAATATTAACATCTCTCTATCACAGGAAATCCCCCATGGGGATATCCTCACATTCATGCTTGAACTGAAAATCACATTTCTTTCGGTCGGTGTGCCCGTGTCAAAGGATAAAGCCCCCCCTTCCTGAGAGGAGCAGCTCATCGTTTATTCTTTACGCTTGTGTACGCCCTGTGTACAGCGAGAGAAAGAGAAAAGATTACCTACGTCATCATCATCGTCCACATAATCATCACAAAAGGCGACGCATGAACCCTGCATTGGCACCACAGCGCGCCACCGAAGTCGCACCGGGGCACGGCTCTCTACTCCTCGAGAGTCAAAAGGTCCTTGACCCAGAAAATTGCTGGATCACAAGCATTCCCCACACTCACTCACACAAGCATGCACACAGAAGAACAAAGAGGTTGGTACTTACGGTTCTCCAAACTGGCATTGCAGAACGTCAGCGCGTCATCGAGGAGATTCAGGCTCATGAAGCTCGCCGCCCTTTCGTTGATTGTTTTCGCCTGCAAGTCGGCGCCCCACCACTTCTCGACGAGCCGCCTGACGAGCACATCCGGCATGAATTTCATTGAATTATTGTTGCTGTAGCTGCTGGCGCTGTGATTATCATTGCTGATGCCTCCGGCGGCGTGGCTGTGGTTGCGCAACAGCGAGTTTGTGTTGGTGTTATCTATCTCCGGAACTAGTGCTCCACCTCTGTCGGTGGCCGCTGCTGCTGCTGCTGTCGCGAAATCCATGTATTGTGACGCATTTGGGTTGGAATTGGAATTGTATTGGCCCGCCATCGGCAGATTTGCAGACGACGAGAACTCTGATGAGACAATCGCTGCTGCCGCAGCTGTGGGAGGACACGCGGACGACGCTGGAAATTTCACACGGCAGACGATACACATGGTTGCCGAGTCACAGCAATCGCGACAGAAACTGTGGCCGCAATTCGCCGTCACCGGACACCGAAGGATATCCTTGCAAATGGGGCACAAGAGCGGATCCACTTCGGAGCGATCGCTCAGCAGCGCATCACAGAAGCGAGCATGATCATCGTCATACAGTCCCACGGTGCCAGCGCCCCCGCCGCCACCTCCGCCACCGCCGCCATCTTTCCAGTATCGCTGAATGCGTTTATTTTTAGAATATCTCACTCGGTCTTGCAGGCGATCACAACTGACGGCATTTGCATTCAGCGACGGCTCCATTGCCGCCATCGCCCCACCAACGATCGTATAGCCGTCGTCCATGCTCAGGCTGCTGCTGCTCGCCGGTGGCGCTCTTCTGACAGACGACGGCAGCGGTGATGGTGGTAGTGAGGCTGTTTTCGCCGCTGTTGCCGAGGTGCTGCTTATGTAATCGATCACTGTTGACGAGAGAGCTTTTAATTGCGCCAGCGGTATACACCGATCCGAGTAATGGCTCGCAACGAATGCATAGATGTCGAGAGCCTCGCCTATTTGATCGCACCTGGTCAGCCAGTCGGCGTACAGCTGCAGATGCTTGTCCTGCTCCTGTGCCGGCCGCAGCACGCGATGGCTGCTGCTGCGCCGATCGATGTCTGGAATATGCTTTGGATGATTGTACGACGACAACTGGGTGTGTTGCTCCATGGACGTTGAGTTCTTCCTTTTTCTGCGACGCCTCATCTGTTGATGCGACAATGGATTCAGTATTGTCTCGCGGTTGTCGTCCGCATTCGCACGTACGTCGATGTCGAGTTTGATCTGAAGAACTAGGTATTCTGTCAGGGGATCTTCGTAGTTTTTTGACATTTTCAGTTCACTGTTTTGAAAAATCACTCTGATGCTGATGACAGGTGACAGTTTAAACGGTCTCTTCCACTGCACGGCACTTTATTGTCTCTGCCCTGCGACAGTCCATGAGAAAAAAGTCTATTTTTTTGTTCGCTTGTTTGTTTGTACACTGAAATCGGTTAAGAGAAATTATTTATTAGAATTTTTTTCTTGAGTTTTTTCGTGTTTTGTTGTTTTTTTGTTTTCAGGGTTTGACAGTTTATCCGAGTTTTTGATCTGGTTTTGGTTGAACAAATGCTTACATAACGACGTGATGAGTGTTTCGTGCTGGGGATTATGGTGATTGCATGACAATTTGAATACAATTTGCGTGACGGCTGGTGGAGGTAAGTCAAAGATCAGGATTTGAATGTTTTGCGCATGAATTTGTAGCACTTACTGTGTATATGTCAGCATATGACAGTCAGGGAGTGTGAGCGATCAGGCAGATGGAATCGAAGGGTTTGAAAGGCAGTTTTGTGGGAAGTCTAGAGTGTCTGCATTCAGTCTACATAAAAACACGATCCCTTCCATAAAAACAGAGGTGGGGTCCGAGGCAAGATGATGAAGCCTTTTGGTCGCTTCGAAAGGAACAAAATTTATGTACAGCATGTTCTGCTGGTTACTGAATGGAGCGAAAGTAAAGCGACATGACATGTCTTGCTGTAGAAGCCACGTCCAAGTCCACCTCGGACAGTAGCGCCACCATTTTTATTATTAACCGACATGACGCCTACGTATCCTAGGTCAACCACAGTGGTCGTACGGAAACTTAAGTGAAACTTAAGCAGTCGAAGTATGATAAACTGTGATGACTGGATGGCGCAGTTGGTTAAGTGCCTGCCCCAAGTTAGAGGGGTCCCTGGTTCGAGTCCCAGTGGAAACGAATCTGGTCCAGTCACCATTTGCCGTTGGGATCAAAGTAACGGCACTGGAGTAGGTTGCTACCCGGCAGTACAATGGACCAGTTTTGAGTCTGACTGCTCCAGTGTAGAGTTTCCAATGATCGCCGAAAAAAAAATGGTACACTGTAACCATAAAAACAGCTTTGATCAGTTTCGTTATTTATGTAAGTAGAAGGGAAATCAACCACTCTGCGCACATATAGAGGACAGAAACCACTTCGTTAAGTTCGTTAAGTTTTGCTAACTGAAGTGGAAACGAAATCAATCGCTCTCTGCGTATGTAAATAGGAGATTGTGCACAAAATAACAGCTGATATTTGCTTAGATTGCCCGAAGCAATTATGTAATCATAAAAACAGTTTCGTTAAGTTTCTTAACTTTTGTTTACGTAAGTGGAAGCGAAATAAGCCGATTTGTAGGTATCTAGACGGCAGAAATGAAAAACTGCTACCACTTCGTTAAGTTTCGTTAGGTTAGTTAAGTTTTGTCAACTTAAGTGGGAACGAAATCAACCGCACTCTGCGTATGTAAATAGCAGATTGTGCACAAAATAACAGCTGTTGTTTGCTCAAGATCCCAGAAGCAATTGTAAACAATTTTGATTCTGATTACTTTTCGTTCAGTTCTGACATAAGTTCAAGTTCCTATACGGCCAATATGGTAGGAGTCATCCTAAGCATTGGATATAGACGCACCTTCGATTCGAAAAATGAGATGAAATGAGAAAATGAGACAATGCGTCACAGGACGACCACGATTAAGGTGCTGCACAGAAGTTAAGGAGGGGCCGTAACTAACACGACGTGCGGAACTGGAGGCAACTGACAAGAGACCTTGTAGACAGAAGAAGCTGTCTAAAATAGAACCTATCTTCTTACTGGACAGTAGAGAAGTCTGAAACAAAAAAAGAGGACTTGGTGATACGTTTCAAGAGACTGCCGGCAAATCGAGCACGATTTTGCAGGTTTTCTCTGAAAACAACTCCAACAGTGAATAGTGATCATCTTCACATGTGTTTATCGCAAATCATTCAATTCGCCTGAAATTCGCATGAGGTTTCCGTTGGTTACGGAATTCAGTCGAATTTCATGTCTAGTTCTTGTCGCTAGGTAATTAGTTAGTTAGTTAGAAACACACAAAAATGCCATTTCAGACTCGTGACCTATCGCAGGAAGATTAGGCAACTTCAGGCCACCACCACCGCTCGTCCCTGCTGGCATTTTATCTTCCGGTCTATCACGCCGTGGCCGAGTAAACCCCCCAACTTCTGACACAAATATTATTCTTCTTTGCATATCTTATCCAAAATGCCACAATCTGCGACGCGAGCAGGTTCGAACCACTTTGCGGCGCACCGCTGACGAAACAGCCATTCGTCCCTAGTCATGCCCATGAGTCACCCCTCGGCCGGAGTACGAGGTCGTAAGTACGTGAGAATAATCACCTCTCGCTTATGATTCACTCAATAGGGCTGTTCTAGCGTGAGTAAACACTCGCCACTCACTCGCACACACACCTTTCTCCATCGCCCCCGACGCGAATCGCTCGCTCGACGATTTCGTCAATCTCCTGATGCAATTCCCCGACAAGAGCTCTTAGCGTTATCTATTCAAAACTGTTTCTTCGTTTTTGCTTATTCACCTTTTCTCCAACCAATCGAATGCAATCTCTTACAAAACCCAGCGCACACACACACAGCCGGCCGCCCACACAAAGAGACCAACCTCAGTCAAGCGGAGCAAAGCCAAGCCATGTCACACAATACCCGGGCAAATCCTCAACAATGGACTGACTGGAAGCAGAGTGCGGTCTGTCGGTGGTGCTGCTGCTACTGCCACTGCCGGTGGTTGTCAGTCGACGGTGGTGTTTCAAAATCTCTCCTGATTTCATGTGGGGTCAATGACGAGGGAAGTTTTGTGTGGGAGCCCCTGCACAGACCGCAACTGTTGCTGGGAAGACGATGAACTTCTTCGTTTTGTCTGCAACTCTCTTGTAATTCACTTGATAGATTGCACTTTCGCTTACACCGACGGGGGAGGAGCGGAAACTGCCAAGTCATCATATTGTGGCTTGGAACTCATTTTCACGGGCAGACTACCCACCACCACCACCCAGACCGACACCCTTAAGAAATTTCAAATTCCTCTCTCGCTCTGTTCTCTGTCACTGTGTGTGCCGCTTTGTTGAGCGTTGGTTTGTGGGGGTGTATTCAACAGGCTAGCATGCGTGTGGCCGTACAATTTTTCCTCACGCAAGGAGGTGCTCACACGGAGCGCAGGAAGGAACTTTTCGCGATGAAATATTGTGTAATCCTGCGAGACTTAGCGATGGAATCCTCGTGGGATTTGAAACAAATGAGCCGGAGGGCGGTGGATGTGTGCGAACTTCTCGTGAGTAATGACTACTAACTCTGATTAGGTTGTTCTTAAGCTTCGGAGTATGTATTACCGTGGGCGGGCGTGTGCTGCCGGAGGTACATTTAATGGGTCCTCTGTGGGGTGCCACATACAAGGAGGGGGTCTTTTTGTGAGGTAAGGTTAATTTTGTTTGAGTGAGTTGTCTAACCTTGAGGAGGGAAGGGATTGACTGCTGGTTTTTAATAAGACAGGAGAATGGTTGGGCCCATTCTTTTTTTTTAGGAATTTGCACCGTCGTCCAATGGGGAAGAAAGTTTAATGGGGAACACAACCTGAGGGAATTTGGGAGAGGTTTTGTGGTTTGCCCAGAATTTTAGGAGTTGGCTGGTTTTGAGGTCACAACTCCTGGGTGTGGATTTATTTTTGAGTCAACTTCTAGCACCAGCTGTCAGCGATTTTTTGAAACATCTAACCGCTACGTTCCGGAAGGATGGTCTAGCTTGGCTTATAAGTTTCCCCTGCTCTCCGGTGACTTATAAGCCCGACTCCGGCTTGCAGACCATTTGAGGAATTCCCGGCTTGGACAATGCCAATTTTCGTCTATTCCTGCATCAAAATGTAGGTCTTTGACAAAGAACCAGAAAATGTTTCGAGTTCCAACAGCCTCTTAGAGCTTAGGAGCTGATCGTGAGTAGCACCTTTTTAGACCCTACCCGTAAAGTCCTTAAGGTTTAAACCATATTCCGGAGTGATGCGATCATTGGCCCTGTTTGCGTTGATGGCGATTGGAAGAGAAGGTTCAATCAGGAATTGTACGTACACAATGGACCAAAACGGTTGGTCTAAGTTAATGGACTCAAAGTGGTCTAGTGAGCCGTTGACATATACTTCATGTCAGCACGGGCACCTATCTACCTAACCTAAGTGAGCCGCGGCTATAAGTAGATAGGGCTCGCACTTACCTACGAGCTGTCTTGCCTTGCGTCTAAAAATTTAACGCCTAAGGTGGCTAGGCCATGGCCAACTTTGCTCGAATCTTCGAATCCGAACCAGGGGGACAAGGCGACAGGAGACGTCCACGATCTGGGGTATCCCAGATAAGGGTAAGGACCTCAACCCATTTGGGATACGAAATTGAAGACAGCTAGCGTAGGACTGTGGTGTCTGAAGAGGCTTGTTGATTGAGGCCCAGATACACCCTGGACTGTAGCGCCATGCAACAAGTGACCGAAGTTAATACTATTTCCTGATCTCGTCAAATTTATGCTTGACTTGGAGTTGGAGTTAACTGAAGAGGCTGGTTGGTTGAAGTACAGGTTCAGGTCGCCCCGAAAGAGAAGATTAAATTTCAATTTTTCTCTAATATCATCAAATTCGGTTCAGGAGCCACGGCCCTAAGCCTAGGCCCTAAGCTTGACTTGTAGTTGGCTGGTTGAGGGCCAGTTCCTCCTAGACTGTATTGCTGGGCGTAACTTGGAGATGGATGTAGCGCCACGCAAGGAGTTCTCGTCAAATCTAGGCTTGAATTGGAGTTGGAATTGGCTTGTCGGCTGAGGTTCAGGTCGCCCCGAAAAGAGTGAATTAAATTTCAACTCTTCCCTTATATCGTCAAATCTCCTACATGAGCCACGGCCTTAAGGCATTAAGCTTGTCTTGGAGTTGGAGTTGACTGGTTGAGATTCAGGTCCTCCCGCAGTTTAACGCCACACAAAGGGTGGATGAAGTTTTTTCTCTGATCTCGTCGAATTTAGACTTGACTTGGAGTTGGCTGAAAAGGCTTGTTTGTTGAAGCCCAGGCCCACGTCGCACCGAAAACGAAAGATTCAATTTCAACTTTTCCCTAATATCGTGAAATTTGCGACATGAGCCACGGCCTTAAGCCTTAAGCCTGACTTGAAGTTGGCTGGTTGATGCCCTGGTGACCCCGACTGTAGTGCCAAGCGTGACTTGAAGATGGAGTTGAGGAAAGGCCCAGGTCCACCCCGGAGTGTAGCGCCACATAAAGAATGGATTAAGTATCAACTTTTCCCTGATATCGTCAAAATTAAGCTTGATTTGAAGTTGAATCTCCGAAGACTGTATTTTTGAACCATTTGCAGTAACGAAACGATGATTTTGAAAATTGCTCAAGGAGGCTTATTCGTCGCTCAGCTAAAAAAGGTCTCGAGGGTAAAGACAAAGCTACATCGTCGGTAAGTCCATGCCTTGGCAAAAGTCAGGCTTGACAGAGAAAAAGTCTGAGAATTAGGAGCTCGACAAGAACAAGCTCAACGCTTATTCGTCGCTCAGTTAAGAAGAGCATTTGAAGTTCAGCACAAAAGGCTCCGCGAGCCCATTCCTCGACAATAGTCAGGCTTAGACTGAAAAAACGAGCTCGTCAAGGACAAACTCATGGCTCATCCTTCGCTCAGTTGCAAAAGGCCTCGAAGACCAAGAGTAAGTGCTCGGCAAGTCCTCGACAAAAGTCACGACTTCGAGAAGGACAGGATTATGAATTCGATTGCCTCTTTCGAGAAAATCAAACGACTTCAAACGGTGTCAAGGTTATTTCACATCTCTGATTGACGTTTGTCCCTGCGACACAATCAGCGACTCAGTGAAGGGCTGTCAGGAAGCAAAATTGATGATACCCCTTGACAGATTGTCTCAGAATTGCATCCAATTACTGTCCTCTGCTCAAGGTTCTCACCTCGACCGCAATAATCGATAAATTCACAAAGCAAACAACACCTTTAATTGGAAATGCGAATCGATAAAAGATACTTAATCGTCTGCTGAACCCATTCGAACAAAGAATGAAATGAGAAGGCTGCCCTCTGCATACCCCGTGTGTCTGTGTGCTTATCTTTGTGTTTCAAAATGAGAAGGAAAACAAAATATTAGAACGACTTCATTCCCAAAGATAGAAACTGAAATTTATCAAATGACTGTGTGATGTCTCCTTTGTGCTTTATGCCCCCATCCATCCACCAAGCGAACACAACAAAGATAAACACGTTAGCTGTGTGTACATTTTTTTTTTGTTTTTGATTTCATGGATGCCACCTTGAAAACAATGACGCATCCAAAAAAAAAAAAAAAAGAAAACAGAAATCCAAAATAAAGTATCTCTCGTTCTAAATCAGAACAGAAGAGAAAAACTTCATCTAATTGTGCGTTGCTAAGTGATATGACACATATGTATCTATTTATTATCCTCCACATTAATTAAAACAATCAAGAAGAAGCAAAAGATACAAACAGAGAGAATGAGATACAAAAATATTTTCTGCAAGTCAATTATGTTCTCAAAAAGACCTAACCACCACCACCACCACCACCACCAGCACCGCCAGCACCAACATCATCCTTCTCCTCATCATCAACATCAAACAACAACATCAAGTGTATCTGTTTGATCTTTGAGCTTTGAAATTGTACGTATCTTGTATCGCATGGATATAACTGAAAGACGAAATCTCTGAAAATGTTAGATTTTACGTAACAACTTTGATTTTATAAGCAAAATGAGAAGCAAAAAAAAAAAAACTTGAATAAAAGGCCGTCGTAATATTTTGGATAATACACTTGTATCTCAATTTATAGGACGACCCCAAGAGAGACGCCCAGAAGCATAGTTCATTTTCAAAAAAGAGAGCCCCCCAAATTATTGTGCCTCCTCCCCCCCATGGAACCACACACAGATGCAGAGAGATTATGGGAAAAATTAAACTCAGAGAGAGAGCGAGAGATACATTTCGTTTAAGAGTATCTTTGTGTTGAAAAGAGCGTCCTACCATAATCAATCTTCTTTTTTTTGTGTTACTTAACAATTAGTTGTACACTATCGCGTGTAATAGTTTGTGGTGGGTGCTCTAAATACGGTTTTTCCCTTCCAATGCACCAGATATTTGCATTTTTTTCCCTTCAAAACACCATCGGACACAATCGACTGAGGATGAGATACTTTTTTGTCATCGATAATAATTAGAAAAAAATGAATCAACCCCCCGCTGTATCTAGATGATTCTATAAAATTGTATTCGTTTCGCTTTTTCTCAGAAATTATATAAACACAAGAACGAAGAAGCAGGGAACACGTAACACACGATTAGATAAAACACAGTTTTGCAATCAAAAGAAGAAAAAAAAAATGCCACACACAACCTCTATGGAAAATGTTCGCCTCTCTCGAATCGTAGGCAAAAGGAATTGGAATTCTATTCCGTGGATTAGGTAACTCACAGTTGAAAACCGGGCTTTCCGGACTACAGAGGGTGATTGGTTGGGTGGTTTTCTTTTTCTATTTTTTTTTTGGGACCCAACTTGACAGTTGATTGCAGACGGTGCACAGATGGAAGGTGATGGAGGATATTTGCCAGATATTGCACATCAATTGCACACGTAATCAACAACAAAAAAAAAAAATTGTAACGCACATTGACAGGGAGCTTTTTTTTTCCTTCGATTTTCTGGGGGGGTTTTTTGGTCGAGTATCTGTTGAGAACCACGTAAGCACTGATTTTGTTTCGACGATGCACCGGGACAGGGGTTTGTTTATGACCATGTGGGGACTAAGGCAGGGGTGGCCTTGGCATGTTTTCCCGTTGGCTCCTGTGTTGAGATGCAAAGACTTCCAACATTTGGGCCCAACTTTTTCGCATTTTTCTTGTGATCCTTGACATATGATAAAAATTCAAAACGAGGGTGTTTTGGCGTCTCCTAAACACTGACACACACACACACACGCACCTACACACCGACGCATATCCATATCCACACACAGTGGGGGGAAGAAATGTATGTGTGTGTCCCGTGTGTGTGAATGTGTGAAGAGTGTGTGTTAAGTAACCGCCTGCTAGCGCTATAGCTGGCTGACGGTTGCCTGGTTTGCCTCTCGTTCGTTGTCATAACGCACTTATGTAATAGGCGCACATTATGTGAATGTGCGCCGCTTTGAGAAAGATTTGTATCGCGTACAAAACCAGATCAAGAACTTCCAGATATCATAGTTATTTTGCAGGGATGAATACAGATTTTTTGGGGATTTTTTTCATTTTTTTTTTGCATAAAATTAGCACACAAACACAAACCTATAACCGACGGCAAGGAAACGTTGCGACGACGACAACGACGGCTGCGACAACGACGATTACGAGAGTATCTCTTGGGGGAAAGAAAAACGTGTTTTTCGCCTTTACTCTGTTAGTGATGTCGTAATAATATACAAAAAGCACTCAAACACACTCACACGTCGTAGTACGAAATTGAAAAAAACCGACAAACAAAAAAACACCGAAATGTCTAACTTCTCCGAAAAGATACTGAGATAAATTTTCGATTTTTTGTTTTGTCTGCAAAACACTGAATTCTCTGAATTGTATCTTTCTCCTTAAATGACACAACACAACTTTGAAATTTGGGGCGTGGATTTTTGAAGCAGAAGAAGATATAAATTCTCCGTACCGCCAATAATTAAGCCAACAAAACACACACACACACTTCACTTCACTTCACTTCCTTCTTGACTTCCTTTTTTTTCCCCAAAATTCCTTTGAGATACTTTTGAGAATGACGAAAAAAGAAAATGGGCAAAAATTGTTTAAAAAAAAAACAAATAATACACTACTAGTTGTTTGTTTGGTGTGAAATTTCTTGTTCTGATGTGTGCGATATTTGACGCGAATTGGACACAACAAATCGGAGGCAACAAAATTGTATCTCGAACTACCGCCGCTGTTCGACAGCGAATGAATTGCAAATCGGTAGTCAAATTAAATTTTTACTCCAGTGAGCGCAGCCACACACACACATCGACGTATGTGGGAGAGAGTGCTTTTCCCCCCAACACACACACACTTACACACAGTTGCTCTCTTTCAAAACTGAAGACCACATCTCTCTTTTTTGTGGAACAGCCCCACGGAGACTCTTGCTTGCCGTGGGGTGACTAAACTCTGAGTCTCAAGCTCTCTTAAGACAACAAATCCACACGATGGGGCCGCCGCTGCCGCCGCCACCGTCACCGAGATACATTCTTTTTTGCTGTTCCGTCGTTGTTCGTATTTTTGTTTGGGTGTTGTTATCTAATGAGAAAAAACAAAGAGATACATATACTCGCACCAAAATGCGAATTATGATGAAAGAAAGTAAAATTATCTAGCCGCAGTCAGCGCCGAACGAGAAGGTGTATCTATGCAACCGCAAGAGTCTCACATGTGTGCTTGTGAGGTGCTGTGTGTGAGTTGTTGTGTTGCAGACATGATTTCAAGCTCAAGTTCATGCTGTTGCGGTGGAGGGGTGTTTGCTTCCTCCCCTTCCCTATTCTTCACCGCTTCGGTCTGTTGTTCCATGCACCACCACCACATCATTTTTACCTGTGGCGGATTGCTTCTTTTCCACTTTTGATTCAGCAGCAGCACCAGTAGATACTGTATCTCTCGGCGTGCATTTGACAAATCGACGCCAGACTAGTTCGGCGGCAGCGACGGTGTGATTTCCGTTTCAGAGCGATTCGAGGAGATAGCACGGCTTGACGTTGGGCCAACGCGAACGTAATGGTGTGTTGCAGATACAATATTCGTAATTTTTTGTTGCAATCCCGATTCGTTTGTCTTTCGCTCGGCCTCGGTCGTTTTGTGTGTGTTTCTCTTCTCGCTCTTTTGTTGACTCGAATATTTTTTTTTTTCATCATTTTTTGTTACGTATACCACCGAGTGTGTAGCATTAGTCATGATTTTTTGGTTTTTTTTCTGCTTTTTTTTGCAGCCTAAAGGGACTTGAGGAGATTGAAACAATTATGCAAGCGACGACGCTGGTGATGATGGTGACGATGATGGTTGGTTGGTGTACGTACGTTGGCGGGATAGTTGGTGAAGCAAGACACCGTGAAGTTTGGCGCGTTGTGCAAGTGCGACGCAGTACACGTGGGCAAACGTTCAATCCCCAGGAACAGGGATTGAGTAGAATGTGCACACAAACTCCTCCAACTGCTGCACTCTACCTCTGTTTCATAACCAAACATTTTGTTGCAACCCGATTACAGTCGAACTTATGTAAAGAGGTGGCCCGCAAGATTGTTGCGCTGATTAGACGGAATTACTGGAAGGGTAAGTCATCGTCGGGGCAGAAGTGGTCATGTGATAAGTGTGATTAGCGAGCAATCGAAACGAAAACAATGCCAATCGACGACTTCTCCCCGTCGTTTTTGAGATATCAATTAATGAAAGCGATTACCAATTGGTTGATGTTGATGCGGGATCTCGCTTCGGATTTGTTTGGTGAATCATGTCGCAATTAGAGTGTGCGCTCGATGCGGCGAATTTTTAATGAGGGGGTTACATGTTGAATTTGGCAATGCGGTGTGTAGTGTGGAGTGTGTTACTTCAAAATCGAGTTTTATAAGCTGTGTGCTCGGCAATGACGACATATGTTAATTCATGCTGATTAATGACGGCGGGTAATAGAGATTCGCAATCGGTCTAGCCGCTTGATTTGCATTTGCCGGTATTCATGAGCGGAAATGGGCCTTGAGTGATGCGTTGACTTGCAAACGTGTGTGGGATTCAGAGGGTTCATTATAAGACAGCGTTTGCTTTGTGATGAGTGCGCCTGGAGCAGATGAATTTCTAAAGATCTGTTTTGATGACTTTTGATAATTTTTTGATCAATGCTCTTCATGAACAACATTTTAAAGGGAATTTAAGAACTGAAAGTGGAACAGTCTGATCACAAGAAAAAAATCCTCCTTGACGAACTTTCCAAGGATATTCGTATATTTACAGCAGGGTGTCATTTGAATTGATTTCGAAGCGTTAACAGGTGAACCATGCAGGCATAAGCATCTGCACCTAGCCTCTATTATCGTACTCCTACTCTCACTTCCCTGTGGTGAAATCCGGGAGCCCGGTACCCTTGACAAAAGATGGGGTAACCAACCCTCGTGGGAGGCTGCAAACGAGAGAGGGGTGAGTGTGTGTCTACCAGAGCTCATCAGTCTTTTTAGGATGGCGGCGGAGGAGCTGATCGACTGATTGGCCAACAAATGGACCTGTTCTCCCAGTTGGAGGTTGTGCGTGGGGTTAACTTCCTCACCACGTAAAAATTAACGATTTCAGAAGAAACAACCTGTCTTGGATATGAACGGATTTACTGTTGACAACCCCAGCAAACGAAAAAAGGACAATGACTTTCGGTTCTGCACGTGGAATGTGAGTTCCCTGAACAGATCATCTTACCAAAGGGTAAAATTTTATCGAATATGTATAAAGTAGTAGATTCGCAGTCGATATTGAGAATTTGGAAAAATCATTTCTGCAGACTGTTAAACGGCGATGAGGACACAAATACTGCTGTCAGGCAGAATGTTCCACTCAACACAATGGACGATGATAGAAGAGAATACCGTCCCCCTGATCTAGACGAAGTCAAGATGGCGATATCGAGACTGAAGTCTAATAAAGCTGCTGGTGCAGATAGTTTGCCCGCTGAAATGTTTAAAGCAGCTGAAGATGACCTGGTTTGGCGCATGCCCCACCTCATCTGTAAGATATGGTCGGAGGAAAGCATGCCCGATGAGTGGAATCTCAATATCGTTTGCCCGATCCACAAGAAAGGAAATCCCTTTCACTGCCCCAACTATCGAGGGATAAGTCTCCTTAACATCGCCTATAAGATCTTTTCTGCCGTTTTGTGTGAACGCCTGAAACTATTTGTGAACAAACTGATAGGTCCCTATCAGTGTGGTTTCAGGCCGGGGAAGTCCACCATAGATCAAACCTTCACACTGCGGCAGATCCTGGAGAAGACCCAAGAAATGCAGATCGACACACACCACCTATTTGTCGATTTCAAGGACGCATATGACGAGACGAGCTGTACAGCGCCATGTCTAGTTTTGACATTCCTGCTAAACTCGTCAGATTGAGCAGGATGACGATGGAGAACTCTAGCTGCTCCATCAAGGTCGGTAAGGAACTCACTGAGACCTTCAATGTCAAAACAGGTTTTAGACAAGGCGACGCGCTGTTTTGTGATTTCTTTAACATCGTTCTTGAGAAGATTGTGCAAAACTCACTGGTCAACACAAGAGACTCGATCTTCCAAAAGTCCGTTCAACTGATAGCTTACGTGGTTGACATTGACGTGATTGGGCGAACATAGCGAGCCGTCAATAATGCGATTACTGGCATTGAAACGGAAGCGGTTAAAAAAGATCTGGTGGTAAACGAGGGCAAAACAAAGTATATGCTGTCATCAAGAAAGGACGCACAACATCGACGACTTGGACAGAATGTTACCAGAGGCAGCTATAACTTTGAGGTAGTTAAGGACTTTATCTACCTTGGCTTCGCAGTAAGCAGTACAAACAACGTCAGTACTGAGATCAAACGCAGAATAACTCTTGCCAACCGCTGTTTTTTGGGCTCAAAAGGCAATTGAGTAGTAGGGCCCTCTCTCGGAAGACCAAGCTGACTCTATACAAGACCTTGATCATCCCAGTCCTGCTGTACGGCGCAGACGCATGAACAATATCCCAAGCGGATGAAGAGTCGCCTGGTCTTTTCGAGAGAAAAGTTCTTCGGGCGGTCTTTGGTCCTGTTTGCTTTGATGGCATTTGGAGGAGAAGGTTCAACCACGAACTGTATGGACTGTACAGCGACATGAGTCTAGCCAGGCGTCTACAGATCCAACGCCTAAGATGGCTAGGCCATGTAGAGCGTATGGACAACTTTGCTCTGAGCCTGTGGGACAACGCAACAGAGGACGTCCTCGGACCTCGGCTGGCTTGGTGTGCGAAACTGGAGACGACTGGCGAGAGATCGTGCTGGCTGGAGAGGCATGTTGATTGAGGCCCAGGTCCACCTCGGACTGTAGCGCCCTAAGAAGAAGAAGAAGAAGAAGAAGAAGAAGAAGAAGAAGAAGAATAAGAAGAAGAAAAAGAAGAAGAAGAATAAGAAGAAGAAGAACTTAGTATTACTTCGTTAAACTTTGAGCTACATCCAACCATTTTTGGACAGCGGTAAAATCTCGTGACATTTCTGTGACAGAGATATGCCCCTGTAGTTATACAACTCCAGTCTGCCAATTGCCAGGTGTCTCACCGCGTTCCCAAGCCACCATAAAACTCCCTTTTTACACATAGCCTTAAGCATTTCTGGCGAGATTTCACCCACACCGGCGGATTTGCCGACTATTAGCGATTCAATCCACTGTCGCAAATAAATCTGCTAAAAACTGAAATAAATCTCATAAATAAAACACGTCACAGTTGTATTTTCAAAATTTGTATCTAAACTTTTATTGTTTCTGACATTTTTTTACTTTCAGTTTTTTCTTCATATTGACAACAAAATTAAAGTATATAATACAAAACCAAAGAACGAATCGTATGTCAACAATTTTCGTATTTTCATTGCAAATAAGTTTCATACAAGTGTACATGTATATCCTTATCCACTCATATCCTTAGTCTCACCATCACTATGCTTCTCAATGAACCAACGCAGTATACATTTTATATGTACGAATATATATATATTTTCTTATACAAATGTGTAGTTGAAACTGAAAACATTCAAATGAAATCAAACGAAATCAAAAGCTTCGGAACGAAGTGGAAAACAAATCGAAACGAAATCGTCTTGGTCTTGTTAGCCATTGCGCACCAAAATACAAACGTTCTAAATTGTATAGCGAATAGGTACATATCGGTGTATATCAACATGTGTATACGGTTAAATTTTATTTCTTATCATCTCTGCTTCACCCTCTTTTTTATCTTTTATTTTAATATTATTTTAACACTATTTTTTGTTTTTTCTTAAATCTTCTTCTTATATGTATATAAAATATTATTTTACTCAGTTTCGTCTCTTCACCATCATGCAAAATTTTCAAAATGTAAATCAATGTAAATAAAGGCTCTTAGTTATTTATTTTATGTTTATTTTCCTTTTTTTATTGTTAATTTTGTTTTATTTTTTATTTATTTGCTTGTCAATCGTTTTGTTAGGTTATTTATATATATTCTGGGCTGTCTGCCCGTTTAGTAGTTAGTAGTTTCACTTTATATGCTAAGTATATAACCATTTGTTTTCTTCAATATTTACTTTATGTGTATATATAATATCTTTATTCTCTTGTTTATTCAATGAAGTGTAACAACTAACAGAATTAATGCGTTTTATTTAATTTGTTTTTCTTTATAACAACTTTTTTATTCATTTTGTCAGTAATAATAATAATATTTTCTATAATACTCTATATGCATGTATGTTGTGTTTTGTTTTAAGGAATATCGTTTAAAATGTTGTCACGTAATAATCTCTTGAACTCACTAAAACTAATCAGGGTACTAAAAATCACTAAAAACATATTTTCTTTTTCATTTAATTTCTCATTACGTACAATTTCTTCAGCTTGATTTGTGAAACGAAAATGAACGAAGGAGTTAAGCGCTCTAACTTGTAGCTGAAAGTGAGTGTTTTTTCTTTTTCCTTTGTGTGAGCCTACAGTCTCACATGCAAGTAAAGCGTCTACTTTAATTAATTTATACTTAAGTGTCTTACTATCTAAGTCTAAGTATGATCACTCGTTGCATTTTTTTCGCATTGAATATCCTGTTTTTTTGTAGAAAACAACTTTTCGAACATTAGATGTGGAGATGTGCTTGGATGGGTTAACAGAAAAAAAGGAAATCATAAACAAATCTAAAGAAATAAAGGAGACTGTGGAAAATTGGTAAAGTTATGAGTTTTATTGTGACAGTCTTTTTGTGATGAAAATTAAATACTTTTTAGAAGCCAGTAGACTGTAAGAAACAAATGTCTGCCTAGATTGCATAAAAACATAAAAGTACTACACCGGAGCAGATTCAGAAAATGGTCCATTGTAGCCATAGTGTAATGTAGACATACAAGCACAAAAGTTTGCAAGAACTCCTTTTATTTGGCCTTTCCTTTTCTATTGGTTTACCAACTGGACATACAACAACTCTTAAGCAAATGGGCAACTAAATGCTGCATTCAATTTTGGTGCAGTAAAGACTTAAGCCCTTCAAAAAATTCATAATGTTCGATCCTAAAAGAACCAAGGAGGCCTTAGATTTGAACTGAAGCCTTACCTTTTTTTCGGATTATTTTTGAAACATTACTGGAGCACTCAGACTGAAAAGTGGTCCATTGTACTGCAAGGTAGCAACTTATTCCAGTGCAGCTAATTTGATCCCAACGGTAAATGGTGACTGGGACTCCAACCTGGGACCCCTCTAACTTAAGGCTGGCACTTAACCAACTGCGCCATCCAGCCGCTCTAGGGGCTTTCTTTTCACCCGTGTAATAAATTCGAGGTATGAATCAACAACAAGCCATGGATACGGATGATTGTATTGCTGTCGTTCAACGCTATTATCCTTGAAATGTTCCTCAATCTCTAACAAAATTAACCTGCAATCGAGCCAAGAACCTATAAACATTATTATACGAAGGAGAAAGTGGCAATGGATAGGGCACGCAGAAATTTATTCATCATCATCATTATCATCATTTTCAGTGACTCGCATGTTCAACTAAAGGGGTCGCGAGGGCAATGCATATACGAGAGATCTCCAGGCCACTCGATCCTCCGCCATCGACTCTAACACATCAGGAGCTTTGCCCAAACGCAACCAGGGGAGTTTTTGGACCTGGTCCAACCATCTCGTCCTGGGTCTGCCAAGCGGTCGCCTACCTGATGGAATCGCATTCAAGGAACGTCTCGGCAGAAATTTATTTAGCTATCCAAATAATATCCTCTGCATAAAAGGCTTAATCAAAAATCTGGGATATAGACTCTGTGAGATTCTAGTAACGTACGGAGGACCAAAGCTTTCCTATAGGAAATTAATTAAAACTCTCGTTTTTTATTAAGACGGACACTTATTATACACCGACCTAAATTTTAGTTCTTTAACTTATCTACAGATTGTTGCATTCTACTCAATTGAAATTGTTCTGCCAACATTGCAGGCTGTCGCGAAATTTCTACACAAAGGCAACTATAAAAGTATTTCAATTTCTTTGTAAATTATGCGCTAATTTTTTGTTCGCAAAATGTTTGGTTTGTGTATGATGAAATAACTTTGACAGTTCGCAGAGGGTACACGTAAAAAAGACGTAGAGTTGCATTCTTGCTTGTAGAATCCATTTGATAATTCATTAATGCACTTCTGACATAGAAAATATGTTTGGTTAATATTTGGCAAAATTTGAAACTTGAAGTCATTGGGGCAAAGCAACATAGGACGTCCTCGTTATAGATGGCGGACATAAGTGAAGAAGAACCTCAACCAACTGCGTGTGCGAAATTGGAGGAAGCTAGCGAAAGACCGTGCTAGCTGAAGAGGTTTGTTGGTTAAGGCCCACAAGAAGATTCATTTTTCGAAGATTCAAAATTTGCATTCATAGTACTAATTGGACTTAAGACTGCAGACTCAATCTGGGGTGATTCTGGGGATAGCTGAAGAAGAAAGCTCCCATAAAATTACAAATTGGGTTGGTTTTAAATATTAGTTTGTTCATATTACAATTTTCATTGCATATTTTTGAGTGAATCAGTGACGGTACTCATCGTGTTCCTAAAAGTATGCTTCTTTATTTCACGCCGAACGAAGTAGAAAAGGTGCTCAAAATGAACGTTAATGATATCAGTTGGAAATGCTGCCGCTAGAATACTTTACGAAATGACCTTTGGATTTAATTAAATACTGAGTAATTACAGAATGCAGTTTTTTAGTCGTATCTGTAAATAGTATGTTATAATCTATCAGATTCCTCTTAGGAGAAGAATTTAAGCAACTGTGTGCTTAGGGAGATCTTTTTATTCTTATGTAGGCACTATAAGCCATCAGCTATCAATGCCATCCTTTTGCTTGTTTCTTTTTCGGTGGATTTTTGAAACACTACTTGAGCACTCAGACTCAAAACTGGTCCCTTGTACTGCCAGGTAGCAACCTACTTTTGCTGAAATTTCATGGTCTTCCGAAGGAAGACCAGCAGGCGCTTCTGTGATGAGGAGCATACATCATCAGCTCTCACCTTATCAGCACCGAATAACTGCCACCTGATCCGAACAAAGGCGGAACAATGGCAGAGGAAATGCTCTGCAGTGTCATCGTCTTCTCCACAGGCGTCGCAGAGGGTTTCATCGCTTAGGTCAAGCACACTTAGGTGTTTGGCGAAGGTGTAGTGCCCCGTTAGTACGCTGGTAAGTTGTCTGCAGTCTTTTCTGTTAAGAGATAACAAGAAAGCCGCGGATTTCTGACAGACGTTGCGGAGCATGCGCTTGGTTTGTCTACATCCTGGAGAGTCATGTCACCAGCGGTTGTGCTCTCGAGAAGTCCAACCATCGATGGAAGCCCTAACCAAGGACGCAGGCAGTCCCAGCGTAGGTTCAGGTCCTGAGAATGCTTCATTCATCCAATGACGTTTCATCGATACCGCTTTTGTTTGTTAAACACACTAATAGTGAAACTTTCATGATTCTTAACTCAATGGAAGTTTTAACTAGACGAATGTAAAATCGTCGAAATTATCGCTACCCTAAACGCATAGGCATCTCTTCAGAGAAGAATTCAGGGAACTAGAAAGAAGGAGCCGGACAGAAACTTAGAACAACGGTCGTGGAATGATGCAGGCCAAGAAACTCCTAGGGAAATATAACCGAAAGTCGAAAGCAAGAACAACCTCCGAATCCTAAGAGGCTTCCTAACGGGGCGCTGTAGACTCCGGGAGCATCTAAGGAAACTAGGGGTATCAGAAGAAGGTCTCTGTGGATTTTGTGGAGATTTTAATGAAATTCCAGAACATATACTGGGATCTTGTGAGACACTAGCCCACAAAAGAAAAATGTCTGGGCAAGTACCTACTATCAGAAGAAGAAATGCAATCACTAGACCTTGTGCTGAGGTATTGAAAGGGGGAACCCTCAAGCATAACAATAATAATAACTTCGAAAATACACAATTTTAGCTAGATTATTATTTGTCATAATTTTCATTGATTAATAAGGTGTTAAATGATACTCGTAATAAATGCTTTCTTCAAGGCAGTTGCATTTTTCAATAATCTTTATTAAATAACTTTAAAGAAACCTTATCATTTTAGAAAAAATCAATCACGTCTCCAAGCACATTCCCCGTAAATCTCTACAAAACTAAAAAAATAAACAAAAGAATTTAATAAAAATTAAAACAAATCATAAATATATATATTTTCTTCCTTTATTTGTCCAACAAATCACTAATCTACAATTCCTTAAATCTATTTCTACCTACAAAACAAAATTAAAAACGAAACATAAACAATTACAAAAAAAATAATAATAATAAAATCAGAAAGATTTCTAATTTCCATCTTTAAAAAGTTAATAACAGTAGGAATCGTTTATTAGTATAATAAAAATAATAATACATACTTAAAAACAAACGAAGAAAAATAAAATAAAACAATAATTACAAATATTTCATTTAAAATAAAAAACAATTGAAAACAAAAAGAAAATAAAATAAACTCTATGTATGTATATTTTAACTAATTTGCTCAAAAAAATGTATATATATATATTTGTATATGTAACGATTTATTATTTAAGCGAAAGCAAAAGTTTAATAGAAAATAAGTAAATTATTTTTTAATTAAATTATAACAAAAAAGAAAAACTCGTAATTATTTCTCCACTACAAATATCTACAGATAATATTTACTAATGCACTAAGTTTAAAATGTTTTTTTGCTGTTTGTTTGTTTGAATTCTGTTTGTTTTTTTTTCTTTTATTTTTCATATACATTTATAGTGTTGTTGTGTTTTATTTTATCTCGTTTTCTGTTTAGTGTTTACAACTACATAATAATAATTGCTTGCTTTTTACATATATATGCATTTTTTTATATAAACTCTTGTTTAGTGTTTTTTTCTTTTCTTTTCTTTTATTTTGTTTGTTTGTTTGTTTGGTTTTTTTCTCAGCCCTCTCACGAAATAATAGAGTTATTTTTTTTTTGTTTTTTTTTGTATTTCCAATTTCTAAATATTAGAAGTTTGATATCTACAATTAGGTTATTCCTTTTGAAATCAATAAATATCATCATTTCGTTAAACAAAAATACATGCAACTCTTACATACTTTAGTTTTTTTTATCTTAACTGTAGTTGTTTTTAACTTAAAGAAAATTATAAATTTTCCAGTGAATAGACTTATTTTGTTGGTGAATTTTCGTTTCTTTTGTAAGCTGCCACGATGAAGCTTTTTACTCGTATGTCATAACATCAATTGTATGCTTTAGTTGTGTGAATTTACTCAAGGACGGGAATCATTTATATTTTTTTTTTGTTTACAAATAAAAACCATTTGTTTTTTGTTTTTTTTTTGTTCTTTCATCATGTTTTGTAAGAAATTAAAATTAGTTCAAGAGCTTAGCATATACAATATCTATGTTGCGCCTCTCAGTTTAAGGAACCTAACTTTTCTTTTGTGTTTTGAACTCGAAAATTCCTTTTCAATTGCCTACTACATACTTGTAACTGCAAGAAATAAAAAAATATATTTCTCATACAACAAAACAACGAAAGAGTTATCTCAACAAATTGCACTACATTAACAACAAAACACAAAAAAGTGAATAAAACTAATCTTCCATGAAAGCATCTTAAATTTTTTAACTTTTCTATTTTTGTGTATCCACATGGTTTTTCTTTTTTTTCATTGTTCTAATGAGTACCAGCTACAGTTTCTCCTTGAAGTTAAACATAAATCCTTAAACTTGTAGGACAAAGTCTGAGTTATTCATTTTTTTGTTTGTTAATCCTGTGAGATCGCTCATATAATGTATTCTATTTTTGTTTTCCTCCTTATATAGGGCCTTAGTTAAAATTTACATATTTCTGTGATTTATTCTTAAGAAAGTATTTTTTTTTGTTTTTTTTCTTTAAATTAACAATATCTTATTTAGGGTGCCGTGCTCTAAGTTGGCTAAGTATTTTTTTTTTCTTTTTGTTAGTGATTTTTTATTTGAAGGATGTTGATTTGTTTCAGTGAAGAAAAAAATAAATCAAAAAGGGAATCTCCGCCATAAATAGTGGTTCATTGAATTTCATCTTTTTGTTTGTCAAAAAATTATCCATAATTTTGAGAAGCAGCAAAAGATTTTGTTTTTTTTTTCGTTTTCTTTGTTTTTTTTCAGAAGAAATAAAGGCACTATCATTTCGATTAGTACGAAGAATTAAGGAAGACTCCAAGCACTGCGTTTGAAATAAATTGTTGGCAGTGTTTTATGTGTTTTTGTTTTTTTTTCTTTTTGTTTTAGCTTTTTTTTGATTGTGTAGCGGTGATTTTGCTAACAATTCTTGTATAATTTTGTCCACTATTTATGATTAAAATAAAGTAAACGGATTGAGTGGGATGTGTTCAGAGAGACTTTCATATAAGCATCTAAATTTAATTCAAATCTAGAGCTAGAAGAGAAGAGGGGATCATTTTACAGATTAAAACGTGGGATCCTTGATCGACGGCAGGGGAAACATTTAAAGTAGGCTTGCCTAATCGTATACTCAACTTAAACGAAGGCACATATCTTTTGCGACGACATAGTGGATATTAAACTCTAGGGATAAGTATGAAAGTATGAAAAAGTGGAAGAAAAGAATGGGACTAAGCTAAAGCAAGTAACTTGGGTAGGAAGTTAACATCAGACATCAGTTAAAAAGTAATAAAAAGAGAAGAAAAATAAGAAACGACTTAGTAAGCGACTGAACGATAAACTTAACGAATTATAGAGAAACTTACAGCTCAGCGACTTAGCGAGGAATTTGACGACTTAAGGAGAAGCTGAATGAATTATGGGGAAACATAGCGACTTAACGAAAAGTTCAACGACTTAACGAGAAATTTGACGAATCATGGAGAAACTTAACAAATCATCGAAAAACGCAACCACTTAACGAAAAGTTCAACGACTTAAAGAGAAATTTAACGACGTAACGAATTATCGAGAAACTCAACGAATTTAAGAGAAATCTAGTACAAGTTTTTTAGGTATTTTGAGCCCGTGTGTTTTTGAGGAAGGAATTGACGAGAAATTTGATCATTCAGCGTCGTATGTAGTTTGGGAGATAGATAGCGAAAGATCGTGCTGGCTGGAGAGGCTTGTTGGTTGAGGCATATGTCCACCCGGACTGTGTTGCCACGAGAAGAAGACGAAGATGTAGCCTGGGAATACGCTGATTGTGAAACCCTTTTGGCATAAGGCCTTAAATCTTGCCAGGGTTATTCAATAGGATGTAAAGACCGTCGTAGCTTAAGCAGGTTGGCAGATAAGGTAAGTCTGTGTCACTGACTTTGCCAGTTATCCTAAGCCACCGTGGTCATTAGGCTCCTCCAAATGTTTTGAGGAAATATTGAACTAGAAACCATTCTGTAAGAGAACAGGCCAGGAACTCCGGTGATAAATGAAACAAATTTGACACAGAATTTATTGCTAGGTGTACGAATGACACTTCGAGGGACTGGTGTTGACTAGTGATTCTTCGAATCAGCGCGGTTATTCTATGTAGTAATTTTTGGTCAAAGAGTGAAATGGATAGACTGCATATAGAAGGCATCACTGGCACTCACAGTCAAACTGCTACCTCTGATCGACTACTTCAGTGATAGAGCTGTTAATTGATCGCAAATGGTGATTGGACCAGATTTGAAAAACGGGATAAGAGCGTATTAACTTTGCTTTCACTGGGTTTCGAACCTGGGACCCCTCTAACTTAGGGCAGGCACTTAACCAATTGCACCATCCAGTCGGATTATTAAGACTCGTTTCTTTACAAAACTGCGACCAAAAAAATGTTGTGGACTACCAAGACTCATTCTTTTAAACAAAAAACCTCGATCAAATATCGTTTTGATCGTCAAAGGGCCAAAAATGTACGATAATTATGGTTCTTGGATAGAAAGTACTAAGTGTAGCTTGATGTTCGTATAATGCACGCATTTTTGAATGCTTTGCTATGCATATTTCGCGCAAAGCTGATTAGGCCCAACTTTTTTTTCTTAAACTCTTAAGATTGAACACCGAAAGCCAGAATGGCAGACCTCTTTTAGATCTTTCCCGTCTTTACAGATAACCTCATCCATCACCTAATGGCATTCTCAGCTCAGCAACAAGTGGCGTGCACATTTTGAAAGAAAACACGCCCAGAAATGGGGATTTTGAAAACCAAAGTTTGCACAACACAAGAGCAAGAAACTGTTTGCTTCATCGCATCTGAATTTTCGAGTACAACTTTTTTTTGTTATGTCGCAAACAGTTCTAAATTGCAGGAGCGAAAGCTCATTGGCCCAAATATAGACAATATGTTGCATAATTTGAGCAAAGTTTGGGTTTTCGAACAAACCCAGAGTTCTTTATCCAAGGACTTGCCTCTTTCTCATGCTATCATGCTCCGTTGCCCCAACAGTTCTCTGTAAACACATTCTTGCAGGTTTCGTATTTATTTAGAAAGCTAAAGAAGGATGTAGAGCCCATGGACAACTTGGTTTCGGCTTTGAGTCTGTGGGACAATACAACAGAGGACGTCCTCGTTTAAGGTGGAGCACACACAACAGGAGGGAGAACGCAACTAACTTGGGGTGTAGGATCAAAGGAAGATAGCGATAGATCGTCCTAACTGGAGAGAATTGTTGGCACTTTTGGCTTAACACAGACCTGATCTGAAGAGGCTTAATGGTTCAATCCGGACTGTAGCGCCATAGGAAGAAAAAAAGAGGAAAAGGCGAAGAAGAAGAGGAAAGAAGGAACAGAACTCACTAGTTAAATCTGGACTGTAGCGCTATAGGAAGAAGAAGAAGGGGAAGAAAAAGAGGAAAGAAGGAACAGGGCAGCACAAAAGCTTATTAGTGCAATCCGGACTATATCGCCATCGGGGAGAAGAAGAGGAAAGAGGGAAACGGCCAGCATACAGGCTTATTTGTTCAATCTGGACCGTAGCACTATAGGAAGATGAAAAGAGGAAAAAGGCGAAGAAGAAGAAGAGGAAAAAAGGAAGAGAACTTATTACTTCAATCCTGACTGTAGCGCCATAGAAAGAAAGAGAGAAAAGGGAAGAAGCAACGAACCGGGCAGCACACAGACTTATTGGGTCAATCTGGACTGTAGCGCTATAGGAAGAAGAAGAAGAAGAGGAAGGAACGAACCACGCAGCACACGGGCTTATAAGTGCAATACGGACTGTAGCGCCATGGAAAGAAGAAAAAGGGGAAGAAGAAGAGCAAAGAAGAAACAGGACAGCACACACAGCAACAGATTCCATTCCTACCATCATCCAATCGATAAAATACCACAAAACACATTCACTTCCAAGTATGAAATAAAAAATATCCGAATCAATTGTATAATTTTATTCCAAAAAGAAGAAAAAAATAAATATATTATCTATGAATACGTAGAATCCAATTAAAATGAGAAGATAAAAACAAATAAGAAAAACTTGTCCCTACAGGTTCATTTTTAGATTGATTATGAAGTTTGTATAAAAAGGGAAAAAAAAAGCAATAAATAAATTTCTCAATCAACATCCCACGTTTTTTTTGTTTTATTTTTTCGAAAAATGTTCTCTTAACCTTGCTGTCTTAATTTTGTTTGCCTTGTGTTTTTTTATACATTTAAGCATGCGTTCAACATTTAGCTTTAATTTGTTTTCATTAGTTATCAAGTTTATAAATTAAATCTCCACATTTCCGAGAGTATATATAATTATTAATAAAAGAAAGAAAAATATTGTTAACTTTAAACAAAAAAATAATCTGAAATTATTTATATTTAAGCAAGTTTTTGTGTATTTTTTTCTTTTTGTTTACCATTTATTCAATTGACTCAATCTTTCTTATTCGGTTTTTGTTTTCTCATGAAAATATTTAAGTAAATAAATAGTAGAAGAAATTATTTTACAAAGAAAAAAGATAAATAAACAAGATAAAGATAGAAGAAGAATAGTTTGACTTATGATATATGTAATTAAAAAAAAAGCAATGAATCCCAAAAAAGAAACAAATTTTTAACATCTATAGACTAAAAAATAAAAATGATTAAGCAGAAGAAACGAAAAAAAATAATAAAGAAAATATATGAAACTACTTGGTGTTTGCGGCGAAGATGTACATCACGATGGTGTACATTTTGTAAAAGGGAACGGAAAAGAACGAAAGAAAAAGTGAAGAATATTCTTCTCTGTTTAGGTACAAGTTTCTTGTGTTTTTTTTTTTTTTGTTTAGTTTTCCCCTTTTAGTGGTGAAATTTGCATTTGTATTTTTTTTTCTCTTTTAATTAGCGTCAGCATGACTAATTTATAGTATATCTTTTTTTCTCAACTACGTTTGAGTGTAGATCTAGTTTATAAATATACCAACTTTAATTTTTTTTTTTTAAATTTAAATTTAACCTTCTGTTTGCATTTTATTTAACTAATTGATATTTTCTCTTATTTCGCAATCCCGTTCAGTGTTTTGTTTGAATGTTAGTTGCTGCTTTTTACTTTCTTTTAACTTGTTTTTTTTCTTGTATATGTATATATATAATTGCTCTCAATCGTAATAATATAATAACAATATAACTTAAGCTACGGTTTGAATTCATTTTTGTTTTTTTTTCATTCATTTCTCTTTATTTAGCTGTATTATTTATATATTCCATTTTTTTATTTATTTATTTTTTTTTGTTTTTGTTTTTTTTTTTGTTTTATCATTCACTTTAAAAATATTCTGTGTTTTGTTTTTTTCATTTAATAATTTTGATTTATTTATATTTAAATATGAATAAGAATGGGGCCGACATTACACATCTTGGAATTTGGATAGACGTGCTCGCAAGTCCATGTTCTCTTGTTTCAACTGTTCATTCTCTTGATGTAAAGTTGCATTCTATAAAGTGGATATAATGGGTTTTTTTTGATTTGTGAGGATTGAATTTTTTGATTTTTGTTTTGTGTGGGAAAACTTACCTCCTTTTCTAAATATCTAGCCCTCATGGCAATTTGATTTTCTTTTTGTCGTCGTGCATCCCGTGAACGTTTAGCAGCAATGTTATTCTTTCGGCGACGTGCCCAATACTTATCGTCTTTAAGTTCATCTGGAACAAATTGTTTTCTTGATTTTTTTATCATTGGTTGGGGTTTAAGTTCTTCATCTGAGAACGCTCTGGTACGTGGATCGAAATCCCGCCCCGACGATGCAAATGAAAACGCTGAAATATCAAATACTAAATGTTAACAATGTTTCAGAAACTGTCCATTGTAAACTAAATAAGAATGAATGTGGGTGTGGCGGGGGGAACAAGAGAAGAAAAAAAATCAATTAAACAAATAAGAAAAGAAAAAGGCAAGTTGTTTGCAGCGAGAAAGAGAAAAAAAGTAAATTATAAGGAAAAAATAAGAAAGAAAGAAAGGGGAAGAACGAAAAAAAAAAAGAAAAAAAATAATTAAGAACGCAAATGGGAAACACATTATCATCATGTGATTTTTCTTTTTGTTTTCTCAGTTTATGTTTGTTTCGCAACAAGACTAGAAATATTATAACATTTAGCATTTGATAAAATCATCATCAACCACATTTCCATTGAACATTTCATGTTTCTCTTCCCTCTCATATTTTTTGTTTCATATTTGAAGAGGAGAGTAAATAAAAATATATTTGTCTTATAGCTAAGTTTGCTGAAAAGTTTAACAAAAAATTGTGTGTTAAAAATGTTTTTGAAGGGCCCCCCCCACATAGAGTGTGTAAAGAGTCGAAACATAAAATATTCAATGGCAACACTGGCAGCACGTTTCACTTCGGTTTTCATTGGATGAGCATATATTGTACAAAATATTTTATATGTGAGTATGTAAAATATCATAAAAAAATGCATATATATATATTTTTTTAATTATTTCATAGATAATAGTGTTTCCATTACATTTGCGTTTGGGTTAGTTGGAAAATAAATTAGTGAACTGTCAGGATGTTTTTTTTCTCATGTACCAATATTTTTTTTATATTTTTTGGGAAATTCAAGCCGGGCTTAAAAAGTTTCCAATCCACAAACTTACTAAACAAGAAACGGTTTGAAATAAGAGATGGCTAAAAGTTGTTGTACCATGAAAGTCTAGTTTTATTTTTAGCAGAAAATAGGTGAGGCGTGTCAAAAAGAGGGCAACAACTGTCTCAAGGAATGACAACAAACATAATCTTCAGATTTCTTTCACTTATAAAATGAATACTAAAAACTGTTCATAAACCTCAAGTTGTTTGAATCTTGTCTAAACTTCTTTCGAAATTCATAAAAATTAAACTACATTTTTGGACACAATTTTAAGCATGTAAGCTGCATGGAGAGTTTGGTTGAAGACAAGGTTCACACTGGATTGTAGAGTATGCATACTCCTACCACCAAAATGCCCTTAGCTACATGCAAACTTGCAAACTGTTGCTTCCAGATTTTCTGAATAGTGCGGCGCTACACCCCGGGATGGACTTCGGCCTACATTCTACTGCTTCTGCTGGGCGTGTTATAGTCTTCTCACGAGTGGAGGGGACGAACAGTCTTATGCTGATCTACAAACGGCAAAGTTTGACAGTCATAGAGTATACGAACATTGTCAGTGACTCGAAAAAGGCAGAGCCGTGAAATTCGCATGATATTTCTACCGGGAAAAGGATCTAGACTTTGAACGTAGGAGTCGACGCACTTACCCACTACACCACGGACCTCACGGTATTTGCAGTTTTAGGGACAAATAATAGATAAGTGACCACCGGAATGATCTGTTTAAGACTGTTCTCAAAATGCTCCAGAAATGTGATCCTTTTAAAGGAGTAAAAAATTGTGGTTTGTGTCCTGAATGGTACAGGTACAGCCAGAAGACTTGGTATCATTTTAAATGATAAAAGATAATGAAGAGAATGTTCCCCTCCTTCAGCATATATAACTCTCCCGCTTGGACGTGCCTCAGACGCCTGCATTTAAGTGCCTACTTCTTCGGAAATCTCTGGTTCGCATGGAGTTAATTGTATGCATTCCTAGGAGATCCATGTGGCTGCTAATGGACCTTTCTTGGTCTAAGTGTGTGTCCCTTAATAAAACCTAATTATCTGCTACTTATAGTGGCGCCGTGGCGTAGTGGGTAGGTGCGTCGACTCCTACTCTCGGAAAAAACATCAAACATTTTTTCACGGCTCCACCTCTTTCGAGTCACTGACAATGCTCAAAGAGTATAACTGTCTGGAAAAAGTTTCTCAAACTCGCCGTTCGGAGTCGGCATTAAAATGTACGTCCCCTCCACTCGTGAGAGAACAATAGCAAGCACAACACGAGTGGTTGCTGAGAAGCTTGGCTCAGGTCCACCTCGGATACTAACCGACGATGCATTAATACTTCTCAAAATTCTTGCACGGAATAGGCATAAACCTATAGATCCCTAAAAAGTCAACAACCAACAAGACAACCCAGAGGAAGCCACTGTATTGACTCAAACTTATCCTGTCTTCATCAGTTGTTGAGAAGGCATGAACTAGAAACTCATTTTTTGAGGGTTTTGTGTTCGATTCTCTTTCAAATCTAGGGTCTCTAGGGTTCTACGAAACTTAAAATCTGTCTACAGCTCTTCAGGTTTATTTTGAAATGCTCCCTCATTATTGCAACCCGTGTTCAGTGAACTACGCATCTTCTCGTCGCTTTAAATAAAGTCTACGCTTGATTTCGAGTTCATTACCGGGTTCTACTTCTTTTTTCTTCTTTCTTTACAGCTAGGTTATGGTCCGGAATAAAAGGATAATAGCCCTCCACTTTACTGCATTCCTACTGGTCCGCCTGTGGGGTTTGCCGCATTACCGGGTTCTACTACTCTTTTCAAAAACTGTCTGCAGTCGAAAACGATGAATTGATCAACCCATTTGATTACGAAGTCGGATCCTTGGTTCCCTTAAGCCATCTTTCACCTGGGAAGTCTCATAAAATATTCGCAAAAAAAATATTGGTACATGCACTTAACATCCATAAACAGTTTACGACCCACAACCATTCGTTAGAAAATTTCTTAACCACCAACATTTTTGAAAGAAGAAAACCGAAAAATCCCCACCCGAAGGATAGGAGATAGATGTAGAGATATAGAACCGAAAACCCGTGGCAATGCGTTGTCACATATGCACAAACTGTATACTCACTTGATTCAGCTGGTGATGGTGGATTGAGGGTATCTGGACTAATACAATCCGACGGTGATGGTGACCTCTCCCGCTTTGTTGTTATGTGTCCAAGGCCGAGTGATAGACTAGCAGAGTGGCCAAGTGAATCGGACCGATGTCCAAGACCGGTGCCATGTCCCAAGTGTGTCCCCGGCAATCCATCGGGAATATTGTTCTCCGAAAGGAATTCATCCAGATCCGCATACTGCGCGAAAGAAAGAGAAAATTCCAAAGTAGAACACAAAGGACTCGTGGAAAGAGCATGCAAATTATTCAGTAAAACACAAAAGCCGTAAGCAAACGTAAGCTAAAACTTTGATGACTGTCAAGAGTTGCGACTGGTGGTTGGGATTTTCCCGCAACACAGAGGTGCAGCCTTATCGTCTGTTGTCTTGGCAGCGATAAGACCGCTGTCTCCGTGTGTACGTCATAGACTGTGACTGTGTACTGGGTAAAGTTTTAGCTTAGGCTCTGCATGCAAGCTCAACACAAAACATACACAACACGCACTACAAGCGTGAGATACATGTTTAGCTCTTTGAATGATCTTCTTTTTCGTTTGCTTTTGTATCTTTTTCTTTCTATGTATCTGATGTATGTAAAATGGCATCTAACTGGAATACTAACTTGAGTTACCTTGAGGTCAGCATCGTATGGCAATGGCTTGTCCCATAAGTTCGGCCCTAGGAAGGCGGTCTGTGCTTCAACGTTCCACGGATCGCCATCCTCTTTGAATTTGTCGTCACCGCATATCTCCTTGCTGTTCCCTGATTTTCCTGAATAGAGAAAAACTTTTTTTTAATTATAGACATATGCACTGTGATCGGGTGTATTCGAAATGAATTAGTGTGAATCTTGTTTGAGGGAGTTGAGATAATTATTAGTTTGCGCAGTTGACTGTGGGGACGCAATGTGTTTGGAAACTGAGTGGCTGCTCATCGGTTTCGAATTGAGTCGTTAAATATTTTAAGTTTTTTGATTTCAGGCCCAGGTCCACCCCGGACTGCAGCGCCACCTTAAATAATTTCAGAGAGATTTTTTTTACGTAGTTTCAATGCCATTTATTGAAGAGCCTCCAGGCACTTTAAAAAGGCCATCAAGAGAGTTTAAAAATGTTCCTAAATGTCAGAAATTCACGGGCAATGTCCGCGAGGTGCATCAAGAGACTTCAAAACTTCCCTTAAATGTCAGAAAATTACAGGCAATATCCACGAGAAGGACTGATTTTTATTAATTTTCCAAAACGAATATTTTTTCCCCTCTCCAAGTCTGCAACATTTGATTTTTTGTCGAAATTTTCGAACCATTCACAAACTTGGCCTAAATTTCAGACCTCAATTTGGACATGCTGGTGAAGGTTCCTGACTTCAGTCACATGATTTCTAAAGACACCGTTTCATTTAATCCTCCGAAAAGTTGAATTTCCTGACGTGCAACAAATTTGATCACGTCTTTAGAATTTTGGATCATGTCTTATCTGATCAGAATTTCATACGTACATGTATGGTTCTAGATAGAATTAGATGAAGATAGTAGTCAAGTTATAACCGTAGGAAACTCGAATGGACGTTTGGATAAAGAGTTAGACCAGGCCTAAATTTTGAGGTTGTATCAAGAAAGTCTTCTTGAAAACAAAATCTGCAGACAAGCAAGATTATTTCCGAGAAGCATTAGAACTAGGCCACCATTAATATCAAGCAACTTTTGGTTCGATTGATCAAAATGTTGGCATTTGCTGCATGAAGTTATGCCGCAAATATCAGAAACAAATGTTGATTCCTCATAACTCTTTTTCGATGTTCCTTAAAATTTGGTACGGTCCAATTTTTGGCCTAAACAGCTGCAATCAAAATTTTGACTTTTGCTGCATCAAATTACACCGCAAATATATGAATCAAATTTTGTTTTGCACACAACTGTTCTTCGACGTTCCTTTATATTTGGAACGATCCAATTTCTGGCCTTGTTTGCCAAAACTGGTATTATGAAAATATTTCCAATGTAGAAAATCACATTTTTCTTTCAAAAATCTTTTGAATGTCCAGATTTTTCTGTCTACATACAGTGTGGACCAACTAGGGATTTTTCTTAAAATCATATGTTACACTGACAGCTGTTTCCTCTCGAAATCTTGACAGAATGTCAGTATCATACCTCTGCGGAACGAAATAAGTCGCTTTACGCTTGAACAACGTTGAGAAATATTGAAAACTTATTTCCAAAGTGAGTGCTGTGTAGCACAAACAGTGCGTTTTTTGAAAAGCAGTTTTGGCCGAAATGAAGCACCTACCGCGACTTCTGTACGCAAGTTTGTGCAAAAGGTTCGTGAGACTGGTATGCTAGTGGACACAGATGAGAATATGACCGAGAGTCTAAGACTCAATTCACGAACATCAACTCGCCATCAATTTCAACAGCTCAACATTTCACGCACTAGCCTGAGGAGAATTCTGCACAAAGATCTCGGATTATTCACTTACAAGGTCCAATTGACTCAGCAATTGAAGGCGCGCGACCATCCGCTTCGTTGTCGTTTCGCAGTTTGGGCCTTAGAGCAGCTTGAAATGGACAACGATTTTGGGTGAAAAATCATCTTTTCTGACGAGGCGCATTTTCATCTCGGCGGCTACGCTCAAAATACAAACAAAATTGCGGCGTCTTTGGCTCGGAAAACCCACACGTTATTGTCGAGAAGCCAATGCATCCACAGAGAATGACAATTTGGTGCGGATTCTGGAGTGGTGGCATCATTGAACCATTTTTCTTCGAAAATGAGGCTGGGAACAACGTTTCGGTCAACGGTGGGCGTTACAGAGCCATCTTAACCGACTTTTTTCTTACTGAACTTGACCTCTGGTTCATGCAGAATGGCGCGCCATGCCACACAGCCAATGCCACAATCGATCTTTTGCGCACCAAATTCCCAAATCGTGTTATCAGCCGTCTTGGCGATGTCAATTGGCCGCCTCGGAGCTGCGATGCGACCCTTTTGGACTTTTTTTGTGGGGAACTGTGAAGGACTAATGTTATGCCAACAATCCGCAAACGATTCAAGGACTTTAGGCCAATATTATCCAAGCATTCCGTGAGCTACAGCCCGAAACCATTAATAAGGTCTTGGAAAATTATGGTGACAGAATGCGCTACCGCGAGGCCAGCCGAGGCAGCCGCTTGAATAACGTTTTTATCATAGTTGTTCATAGTTAATGGGAATGTTTGTTCTTACTAATAAAGCCATAATTCATGGACAAATTTTAATTTTGTTCATTTTACTGCATTTTTAAAAAGATACTTGTATTTAGCCGACCCTGTACAAGCAAAATAATTTTCGAGAAGAGCGTGTCAGACAATTTTGATCAAAATTTAAGCCACCTTTCGTTTTCGATTTCTGAAGCATCAAATTATACAGCAAATATAGGAAACAAGACTTTTTCGACGCTACTAAAAAGTTGGTACGGTCATTGCTGTGTCATTTGTCAAATTGTTGACACTTGCTACATCAAAGTATACCGATAATATGAGATTCAAATTTGGTTGCTCACAATTCTTTTTCGACGTTCCTTTAAATTTGGTACGGTCCAAATTTTTGCAAAGGACCAAAAATTTTGACATACGAACATACAAATTTCTCAAATGATCGTTTCTTCTTTAGTACAAAAACAAGAACACTGCTCTTTCTGTTTCAAATTTAGATCAATCAGCGTCTTTCAGCGCAAAAACGGACTTAAAATTTGATCAGAAATGATGAAATTATTTAAGGACAACAAATTGTTAACACATCATGTCCAGAGAACCGAAAAACTTTCTGATTTTGTGGGCCTACATTTTCACATTTTCTGCATCAAAGTACACACAGTTAATTCGACGTTCCTTTAAATTTGGTCCTGATTGCTGAGAAAGCTATGACCAAAATTTGGGAACTTGCTGCATCGAAGTATATTGCGAACTTCAGAATCAAATTTTGTTTACACAAAACTCTTTTTCGACGTTCCTTCGAATTTGGTACAGTCCAAATTTTCGTCCAGATTGCCGAAAAAGCTATGATCAAAATGTATACATTTTGCGAGCCCGAATTTGGACTACCTTAGTCCTAAATTTTGTTTAATTAATGAGAGAAAATTTAGCAGACTTTCTGTGTCACATGACGTCGGTTCTTAAGCTAAATGAACCACGAAAAGTTCAAAAATGCCACAAAAAGTCAATTAATACGAAATTTGGCACAACCATCTTATGAGAAACAACAGTGACTTGAAGACCTTTCTGGGATACATTACCAACAAATTCTCTCGGACCCAAATGAAAGTGAGTATCAGTACCATCTGTGACCAGCCCAGCTGTCAAACCGCATACATTTTCCGCCTCTTAGACTTGTCAAAGCCCCATTGTTGAAAGACGATTAACAAAGGCCCTAATGGAACTCTTCAGCCCCCCATCCGCTTTATGTCGAATTTGATGCCAAATGGTATTGTGCATCCAAGTAGTCATCAGCATCGGTGATGATGAGATAACGCAGCTTCCTTCCTCACTCAAGCAATTAAATGTTTCCATTCAGCGAAGGCAGAGGAGAACAGAAAAAAAAAACAGAAACAATTAAGAGGGCTCCCCCATGGCAACCTTTCTCAATCTCTCTATGAATTCAATCGAAAGTGAAATGCAACCAAATGATACATCAGCGTTGCCCCCCGCACGCTGTCACCGTCTCTCTAAGATTTTATATGCAAATAATCATGCTTCACTGGGGCGTATACGTAACCAATGCAAGAAGCGGAACTAGAAGACGTTAACTATTATACACACAGCGCAAGACACGGAAGAAGCCACAAGTCCACAAGAAGAAAGATGTCATCTCTCGTCAGACCCGGCCAAGTCAGGCAGCCAAGCCAGCCCACTTCATTTCGCTTTCGTTTGGCTTCGATAAGTCGTTTTTTTTCTTCTTCGTATTGCCTTGTGACCTGATTTCATGCCAAGCACATACAGCCAAAGAGGCTACGATCCAAAGAAAGAAAAATTGGTAAAATGCCCTAAACGGGCGGGATTTTTCACGTAAAAACAAACTCACACTCGCACAGACTCACTGATGCACGGATACTTGGACGCGAAACTGCTTCCGCATCCAACTAACTGGAAACAGTTAAGCGCACACACACACTCTGTTCCAAGCCAAACTCAAAGATGTGCGGTAACCAAGTGGAAAGAAAGTAACCATCGAAGATCACTAAAAGCCAAGACAACACACTCAGCCACTCGTACATAGCCAAAGTCACAGCTCGCAAGGCAATTCCTCGTCGTCGCCGTCGGTATCTGTTGTATCCATCGGATTGAGTCTGCGACGCTGTGTGGCGAACTACAAACAAAAAGCAACACAAACAGTCCGGTGGAGGGGAATAAAAGCGAAAGTGAAATTTCTTCTTTTGCAATCGGCTGTGTCTCGATTGTTGTTGTTGTCTATTCCTCTTTGGTATTATTTCTTAAGCCGTGCGATCGGCTGCTAGGTCTAGTCCACCACCAAGCGCAGGGGGGGAGGATCACTTGTGGGTCTATTATCACTTTTCTGTTAGTCATTCGTCCCCCCCTCGTTCTTGTGTGTGCTCGAGGCTCGATGGTGCATTTCATTTTCCGCCATCGTGCTCACTCTCACTTTCGTTGCAGAGCACTCGCGCCGATACTGGCGCACTGCTTGCGATGGTGCGATGGTGCGGTGGTGCGTTTCGCGGAAATTCACATTCGCATGTGGATTCAATTCATTTGCTGCTGAGTTAGTTAACACTCGTGATTAATGCCGCGCGAAAAAAGTCAATTTCTGGTAAAAAGCAAAAAAAAAGAAAAAAGAAAACCATCCAGCCGGCAGTGGTGCTGGTGACGATAATGACGGTCTGGGGGACGCGGTCGAGGAAGGAAAGGAGAATGGAGAAAAAATTGGATTTAGGGAAGTAGGTGATGAATGCGTTAATTACTCCAATTCACGGATTCAAGACAGATTGAGGTTACTCATGTGAAAACGTTCAGTTTTCGTGAGCAAACTTGAGTCATTTTGATGATATCAAAGAAAAGGAGGGGAGAATGCTGAAAAGGTGTGAATGGGCGGGGATTCTCAGGATCATTAGGTGACTCCTTTTTGGCAGAGATTGTACAGAGTGGAGAAAGTCGGCGTTTCTTTTCGAGACCATCGTTAAAACTCATTCTTATTCTTTTCATTTTCATTCACTGCCTCATAAATTTCTTCCAAATTTTCTTGAAAGTTGAAGACGTGTTGATCACTTGCTTGAGGGGAATCAGTTTTTAGGTATTCATCTTTTTTCCTACGCTCGAGGTCTAAGGTTCGAATCTCGAAAAAAAAGCACCTACAATTTTTTCACGGCTACACCCCTTTTGAGTCACTGACAATGCTCAAAGAGTCTAACCGTCTAGAAAAGTTAGAAAAGTCCCTATCTCGCTGTTCGGAGTCGGCATTAAACTGTAGGGCCCCTCCACTAGAGAGAGAACAATAGCACGCACAACACGAGTGGTTGCTGAGAAGCTAGGCATAGGTCAACCTCGGACTGTAGCGCCGCCATTGTTATTATTATTAACGAATCCTTGCTATCGGTATCATCCTATCATTTTATGACACCAGCGGCAGCATTTTCTACCACCCTACGGTTTGAATCTGAGTAAATTTGATAAAAATCGACTGAAAATTTTCAAATAGATGGAGCAGCAGATGGGACAGTAGATAGCTCAGATGGTGCAGTTAGCGCTCAGTAACCATCTACGAGACTCAACAAACTTCTTCAGTGTGTTAAGAAATGGCCAAAAATGTAAATTGGAGCCTAATTGACTAAAGAATCGAATAACGAAGATGAGACCTTACGATGACAGCATATGTAGAAGCTGTGGGGGCGAAGAAAAACAAGAAGATCCCCCTTACTACCTTTGTCATTGCCATAGATTGTGTCATTTGATGATTAGAACATTTGCAACACATTTCCTAAAAGACATTTAAGAATTAACTAATAAGGATAACCGAATGGCTAGAGAACATGCAGCAACAAAACTCTCCGGCTTAAGAAAGAGATTCCTATTTTACATCAGAGTATCACAATGGGTGCATTTGGGTTCCAGTCTAATGGCACCAACATGACTATACGACTGCAGTGGACACCGTGGCGTAAAGAGTGAGTTCCTGCGGTGTAGGAAAGAGGTGAAAAATCTGTTTTTGTCTGGGAATTGATCCTAGACCGAAAGTTTAGTGCGTGGGAATCGACGTTTAATCAATACGCTACGACAGCCACTGATGATGCTCAACTCAATTATTTTCTTGGAATTGGAGATAAAGCCCACTTAACAGAATCAAAAGTCACATACAAGGAAGGACAGTTCAAATAATAACCAATTTCTCAATACGAAAGCCGATCGTAAAGTCTTTCGTTTCATGGATTATTCCGCCATCAATTTGGACTTAAAATTTTTATGAAACTCAGTCTACTCAATTGGTAACAGGAAACACCGAACGTAGCACTCATCTAAACGATCATGTTCGGACATCGATAAGCCTATTAACTGAGATTGAAATTGATTCAGTTTTTCGATGTTGCAAGTCAATGTTCTCTCATGGAATTGAATGAATTGAAGACATATATTTTATGAGCCCAGGAGGTGAAAGTCAATGATATCAATCCTTTGATGTCGTTCATTTGAAAACTCAATAAAATTTTACTGTAAAACTGAAGCTATTCAACTTTCTACTCCTACTCTAACGTGAACGGAGCGTGAGCTAAGATCTTATATTTTTCTATCATAGAAGAAGGAGGGGGCATAACCTCGAACTCTATATGTTGTACCAAGATGTGGACATAGTCCGGAAGGTAAAAATCCGTCGATTACATTGGCTAGGCCACATCGAGCGTATGGATAACAATGCTCCAGCCAAGAGGGTCTTCGAACTCGAGCCTCCTGGTTCGAGAAGGAGAGGGAGACCGAACCTCCGGTTTAAATACCAAGTCATCGCGGACGCAAGGCAGCTTAATCTAGACAACTGGAAGGAGCGTGCCCGGGACCATCAAGCATGGAAGACAGCTATCGCTCTGGTCCAGTCCCCCCATGGGACGCAGGCCTGAAAAACTTAAACAAAACTTATCACAGAAGAAGCCAACTGTCATAGCTGATCATCGAAAAAAGAAGCAAAACAAAACTTCAGTCTGCAGCCGTTAACTTTAACAAATTAATTTTAGTCAACTTAGACCTGTGTCAAGTCGGTGTTTACATAGAGTGTCTCTAGGCTTCCTCAAAAAATAATTCTATTTTTCAGGTTTTTAAAATTTAATGAAGAGCTAAAGCCAAGAACGAGGACCAAATACAGTCCATCCGTCACCTAATCTGCGATTGTCCTGTTCCGCGAGAAAGGAGACTGCAGTAACTTCTTCTTCTTCTTTGATTTGGTTCCACATAGAGCTTTGGTTCGAAGACCAAAGCTACGTCACTCCTTCACTTAAAAAATCAAGAGCATTTTTTGATGATTTTTCTTTAATCCGGATGACGATCATCTTTAGGATCTTTAGGCATATCCTACTTTTGATTTGGGTCCAGAAGGAACGTCTATGCACTTTCGAAAGCTACAGCTATGTCACTCGTTTGCTTAAGAAATCGGTAATCAAGAGCATTTTTTGAGGAATTTTATTTAATCCGGATGACAATCATGTGATCTTTATGCATATCCTACTTTTGACTTGGTTCCACAAGGAACGTCTATGCACTTTTCGAATGCCAAAGGGCTTTTCTTGGATTATTTTCCTTAATCCGGGTGACAATCATTTAGAATTTTAGGGATATCTCAAAGTGAACCAGTCTCAGTGTCCGTAGCGAGAGACAACCACTTTGGGTGATATATTTGATATAGAATATATTTCAGTAGATTCTTATTTACAATCGAGAAGAAACCGTAAGCAGCAAGGCCCTTAAGCTGAGTTCTTTCTTAAAAAGGATGCATTTTTTCAAATCTGGTAGAGGATGTCTAGCAATTTCTTAGTTGGCATAGACTCCTAAGACGAGATCTCATTCAACTTTCAATGAAGCAGCGGTGTCAACATGTAACTCACAGAAGGTTGTTGGTTAAGACCTCACCCAGGAGCATTTTCTGAGAAAATAAAGAAAAAAGGGATGCCATCTGTCCCAAAACCTGCAGTCGCAAAATTGTTAATCCACCCCCCACCTAGACTCCACAACACCCTACCTAATTCCATCACGCAACCATTCCACTCATTAAGATTCAATTATGGTCAAAAAGAAATATATACGCTTAACTAAACATCACTTTAATTACATCTCTTGACATTTTTATTAACGCCATCAAAAAACCCGAACCACTTTCGATTCCACTCCACACTTCGCGGGCCTGAAGATGAAAAAGCGATTGAAAAAAGTACCCAAAAAAAAACTTAACAATGAATTCGAAAAAAGCGAAAAAAAAATTATAACTGCACACTGATTCGATTGTGAAATAAGTTTTGCGGATATCAACCAACAAAAACCATAACAAAGCCCTCACACAAAACCAATTCAGCGTTTGCGGCAACCAAAAAAGAGTTTTTATATCTTTTTCTGCTTCTTGCTGCTGCTGCTTCGTCCGCTCCATCGTCGTTGCCACCGTCGTAGCCACCGTCGTCGTCGTCGTCGTCGTCGACAGTCTTCTCTTGAGTCAGTGCTTTTTTTTTGGCAAAACACTTTCACTGTCGATTACGAAATAGCAATAATCCGAGAGAACATGATGTGAATTTGATTAGCGCTTATATTGCATTCATTTAAATTTTTTCTTTCTTTTTTTTTTTATTTTTTTCTCTTAATTAGATGGCAACCCTATGATTTGAATTTATCGTTTCATTTGTGTGGCGGTGTTGTTGTTGTGGTTTTTTTCGGGGAGGAATGCAATTAAATTCACTTTCTTTCGGAAATTTTTGAAAATTTATGCATGCGACTGGCCGATACACGTCACAGATATACCCACGGAGCGAGTATCTCTCGGCGTATCTACACCAAGCGATAAAACAAAGTCGAAATTAGCCAAAAAAAGCCAAAAGCGGAGACTCCATCATTAACAAGAGAATTAATGCGTTTTCATCTAATTACATGTATAATGAACCGAAAGACGCGGAGATGCTATGCCGTGTAGTGAAAGTTTAATTCCGCATTGCCATGGTCCAGTAAGATACAGCCGACGACGCTGAGGCCGCCGCCAACAACGATGAGGGCACAGACGAAGCCGCAGTCGATGCCTCACTATTTTCACTTCACCAAAACGGCGATGGTGCCCCATCAGAAAGGGGGGAGGCTCTGATGCTTCTAATGAAAGTGAAAAAAAAAATAACCGATTCACACCGAAAATATTGTAATAAGCCTCGTAAAAAAACCGTTCGTCGGACCACCACAAAACCGGTCTTTTACGTAACCCACCAGAGCTAAGCGGAGCTCGCAGAGGAGCTCGCTTAACTCGCATACGTACCCGCGTCTATCCGCTGGCCCGTGACAATGATGATGCTCTCCGCAACCGGACAAGGAAGACTGCGTGTGTAGCATGGGCCCCGACGGCCCCGGCCCTTTCGATTGGTGGCCCCGTCGCTGTATCGCCGCACTTTAGGGGATTGAGTGGACAAAAAACGGGCCACAAAAGTGGGGCGCCGTAAGACAAAGTGTGTTAAAAAGTTAACTGAGTTGTCTGAGCCTCATGCTGCTTGGTTATGCTTTTTTTGGGAGTTTTTTTTTCATTTTTTTTTGGAAGAAGTGAAAGTGGAAGATACGGAAAAAAAAGTAAAAGTAAAAGACGACGAAAAGAAACAAAAAAAAGAGTGTGTTTTTAGTTCACGGATATCATTACAAGTTTTTGGATATTTTTGGACATTTTTTGCGGCAAGGTTTTGCCACTCTCTTCGGGTCGCAGGTTTTATATCCGTTTCGGCGGCGATTTTTTTTTTTTCGGGGGGGTTTGCGTGCGGCTGGACCGAATTGTATGTTGGTCACGGCAGAAGGAGATGCGAGATGTGGATTCCCAAATGAGACAGAATTTCACCGAAAATCAACTTTTATTGTTGACTTGTGTGGCTGTGTGGCTTTGAGTCATTCCCGGGGTGTCTCTGTTTCTGGGAGTGTGTGCGTGTCGTGGGTACTGTCCGGCAGACAACAAAAACAAAATGAATCTCGTCGACTGCGCAATAAATAGTTAACACCTTTCTCTTTGAGGAGATATGGTTGTGTTTTCATGAAATTACAGTAAAATGTGGTCAGATCATGAAATCCTGGGTGGAATTGGAGCGGTTTGCTGTGCGTTTTTTGAGAAAAGAAATCTTTGTTTTTGACAAAGAAAGTTGCGCAACAGAGATATCTTTCCGGAGGGTTTCAGATTGAATGAGTGGTGCATGAGTTCTAAGAGAAAAGGTTGGCTAATCGACAGAAGAAGACCTTCAAGTGAAGTCTGGCGAAATCCCTTTGTCAAAAGAAGAGTTTTTGCACTTAGTCGTGGAGAAAGCTTGACAAAGAAGAACGCTATTCGTGTTGTAAGCAGTTGTAGTTCAGGATTTCAACTCGGGCATCGAGAGAAGGCGTCTGGTGTACAGAATTATTTACGATGAACTAGCGAGCATATACTTCAGTCAGCGACTTGTACATTTACTCGCTGCCTTGTTCGCGTTTTGGTCCTTCGAGCCATATTTCATGAGGAGGAGGCACCGACTGAAGGGTATTCTGGCTCTTTTTTTTTTCGGAGTTTTTTAAGACTACACTGGAGCACTCAGACTTACAAGTGGTCCATTGTACTGTCCAGTGGCGTTAATTTAATTGCAACGGCAAATTGTGACGGAAACAGATTCGATTTTACTGGGATTCGTACCTAACTTGGGGCAGGTACTTAACCAACTGCGCCATCTAGTCGACTTTCTGGGTCTTTACTTATGATAAGTTGAGAAGCCTCTGTGGTTTTCTGAAGTCGAAATGGACTAGAAACTTATGCAGAAATGCTGACATCAGCTGGAGTTGCTTGATTGCCAATTTAAGTTTGTGCGCCGTGCCCGTGCTGACATGAATACCGTGTGAACGGCTCACTTAGACCACTATGAGTCCACTGTGCCCAGATGATTTTCCAGTTTAAGTCAATCCTTGGTATGGAGGTTTATGACATGGCGGTCATTTCTTTCGAAATGAGGAAGGAGATATCTTTACCATCAGTGCCTCAGGTATAGAGCTATGTTAACCGACTTTCTGGTCTAAGTGAGTCGTTGGCGTGTTCTTCATTTCAGCAAGGGCACCCATCTACTTAACTTAGCCGACTTTCTGTGGTCAGGTCTCAACATCATTTGAGGATAGTCGCAATGGCGCTGAAAACTTTAAAAAAAATCCTAAACTTGTCGGCCAAATATCAGCCTTTGACTTCACGATGCCAGATTGCAAAGGTGAGGTTTTTTTAGTTTTTCTAGTGTTTTTTTTTTAAACTATTGACCCTGATAGCTGTTTCCCGCTCGAAATCTTGACAGAAAGTCAGTACCATAATTCCGCGGAACGAAATGATTCGCTTTAAGCTTGAAAAACATTCGGAAATATTGGAAACTTACTTCCAAAGTGAGTGTTGTGCAGTCAAACAGTGCGTTTTTCGAACAGAAGTTTTGGCCGAAATGAAGCATCCGCCGCGACTGCTGTTCGCAAATTTGTGCAGAAAGTTCGTGAGACTGAGAGACACTCATGGTCCCTGTCGTCGTACGGTGTCACAGATGAGAATGTGGCTGCTGTGGCCGAGAGTGTGAGACTCAATTCACGAACATCAACTCGCCATCGATCTCCCATCGAACAGCTCAACATTTCATGCACTAGCCTGAGGAGAACTCTGCACAAAGATCTCGGATTATTCGCTTACGGGGTCCATTTGACGAGGTTTTCGCTTCGCAGTGTGGGCTTAGAGCGGCCTGAATTGGACAACCATTTTGGGCGAAAAATCATCTTTCCTGACGAGGCGCATTTTCATCTCGGTTCTCTCACGAGTGGAGGGGACCAACAGTTTAAAGCCGACTCCGAACGGCGATTTTGAGAAGCTTTTTTTTGGCAGTTATAATCTTTGAGTATTGTCAGTGACTGAAAAGAGGTGGAGCCGTGAACAAATGTTTTTTTCGAGATTCGAACCTTAGACCTCGAGCGTAGGAGTCGACGCACTTAACCACAACGCCACTGCGCCCGTGCTCGGAAAACCCGCACGTTACTGTCGAGAAGCCAATGCATCGACAAAGTGACAGTTTGGTGCGGATTGTGGAGTGATGGCATCATTGGACAATTTTTCTTCGAAAATTAGGCTGGGAACAACGTTTCGGTCAACGGTGAGCGTTACAGAGCCATATTAACCGACATGGATTTGGATGACCTCTGGTTCATGCAGGATGACGCGCCATGCCAAACAGCCCATGCCACAATTGATATTTTGCGCATCAAATTCCCAAATCGTGTTATCAGCGGTCTTGGCGCTGTCAATTGGCCTCCTCAAAGCTGCAATTTGACCCATTTGGACTTTCTTCTTGTGGGGAACCGTAAAGGAGCGGTGTTATGCCAACAATTCGAAAAGGATTCAAGCATTTAAGGGTAATATCATCCAAGCTATCCGTAAGCTACAGCCCGAAACCACCAACAATGTCTTAGAAAATTGGGGTGACAGTGAGGCGCAACTGAGAAGCCAGCCGAGGTAGCCACTTGAACGACGTTGTGTCATAATTAATGGGAATATTTGTTCTTACTAATAAAGCCATAATTCATGGACAAAACTTAATTTTGTTCATTTTACTGCATTTTTAAAAAGATACTTGTATTTGGTCCACCCTGAGAAGAAATTGGATCCTTGGGACACTTGGGACTTCCGACTTCCGAGACGTACCATGTATGCGATTCCATCAGGTAGGTGACCGCTTGGCAGATCCAGGACGAGATGGTTGGACCAAGTCCAAATACTCGCCAGAATATTTGATCGTGATCGCATTTATTTCTCTGAACACAATTCCAAGCCAATTGCAACATTAAGGGATCTTAACGTTTCGTTAAGGATAATAAGGCACATAGTCCCTAATTTAATAAAGGAACCCGGTCGGTGACAAGGGCAAGTTAGTCGTGGCGGCTGAGCTAATCTTGGTCCATAGAGTTCACAAAAAATGATGAAAGAGTCATGACCATTTCATGAACTTCGATCATTCCCCATCGCATTAATTCATCCAAACTAAGCCAAAGCATTCAAAAATACACTCCTAATCTCAAAAACTCCCATGGAAGTCTTTAGACATCTCCATTCTCGTTAGATGTTCACAGCGTCAACCATTAAACGAACAAGACATGTTCCAGATAAGAAACAGCTACAAAGTGATGACCTTTTTTCCTGTCATTCATCGAAGATTGATGAAGCGAACGTCAACTTCAGCAACCAACTAGGTGTGCCCGCCCATTCAATGAGCACTTAATGATGTACGATGGAATTTACTACTCTTCGAAGAAGACTTCACTGTCAAGGTCAGTCAAAACAAAAACGCGGAAAGGCACACGGTGGCTTCGTTGAAAACCGGTGGCATCTGGTGATGGCATCTTCATTAAGGAATAGATTTGCTTGGAGGTGGAAACGAAATTTGGGAGGCTGAGGAGGGTGAATGTGGAGCATATTTCGACAGTCTGACACCTTTTTACACAACTTTCTCCTCCCTTTATGTGAAATTCACGCAGCAAAAGAGTGTGACTATTTTGTGGTCCTTCGAGCCGAATTCGAGAAGAAACCACACACAGTTCACACGATGACCATGCGATTCTTAGACCGATAAGGAAGCTGTCATAAGATTCATGTCGACCAGGAAGTGAACAAAAGCAAACTCCACCCCTTCAACTCGCTCTCTCACAGCATGCGTCGTCGTCTTAGTCCACGAAGATCATATAATCTCTTGGAAAAGTGTAACACCAAAAGGAAATACCGTCGAGATGCGGAAAGTGATTTTTCCTTTAAAAAGATATTCACACCTCCTCTTCCCAAGCGAAGAGGCGGTAAGCGGAGCCAATCCATCTGCAGTGTGTGTGTGGATGCAGAAGCATAGCAAAACAAATAGAAAGAAAACATAAAATGTATCTGTAGTCACAGCAATTGCATAATCTGCGCAATAGACCGCGCTTCGATGGCGATGATGGCGATGGCGAGGTGGATGATGAGTATCTTCGGCTTGTTCAGCATGCAAGACGGGGAGCCGACTGTATCTGTGGTCGCACATGCTATTACGATCACGCACAACCTAAGCGGTGGCGGCTTGAAATCCATCTCAAACCGAAATCCCGCGAAACCAAATCAGAAACCAGAAAAGATACACACCACGTACGAGCGCGCTACCTGCCTACCTACTTCCATAGACGCGCCAAGTCACTGCGTGTGCGGAATGTGTGCACACATTTAATGGCTCAGTTCAGTAGGCCTATTCTTTGGCGGGCCGGACTGAGCTTTTTTTTAACTGTTTCTCTGTGCCTTCTTTCATCCGACCGAGCTCAACGGTATGGTGGATGATGGCAACACTACCAGAAGATACTCACGTACACCCGGAACGAGCGAGTGTGTGTTTGTGTGGCTGTATCTGCGGTGTGCTGGTTTCAAATTGAGCCAGTCAAACTGGTGTAGTTGGCATGATTGGTGTGGAAAACTCTCACTTTCTTCCGTTCGATGCGGTCCGCTGGGTGTACATGCGAGCCGTCAAGTTTTGTGAATCTGGCTATCCCTCTCCGTGTGTGAGTGTGCAGTTATTGTTGTTTTTTGTCTTTCAGTCCCAAAGCCGGGTGGTGGTGTGGTGAGACTATGTCGTCATAGGAGGAAGTAAAATCTAATCGGTCTGACTGGAATTTCTACACAAGGTGGAGGGTTACACCACACTCCTCGACATGTTCGAGTGTGTCTTCAAATGGAATTCGGTTTTCAAAATTGGTCTATAATGATGTTTTTTTTTCTTTTTTGGATTTTAGTTTTGGCCCGATATATGTGCCTGGGACCGAGTGAAATTGGAGATGAGAGGTGGATATTCGAGTTTGGGCGCACGATTTGCGGTTTCGCTCAGAATGGATTAAATGTGTTTTTAATTGATTCGAAATGGACTGCAAGATGATTCAATTTTGAATTGTTTCGGTTGCCAAGTTGATTGGGTGAAGGAAGTGAACGGAGGGCAGCAAAGGAGGCTAGGAGGTTTCACAGAAGTAACGAAAGATGGAGAGGAGGAGCTGAGTTATCTTGTTCTGAAGGCTTTTTTGAGCTGACTCATGGAATTTGTGGCTCCCTGAATGTTTTAAGTTAAAGAAATAGAAGTTTGTTGAGGCTTAGGTCTAACCCGGACTGAAGCGTCATCAGAAAGCGAAGAAGAAGAAGAAGTTGGAAGTGTGTTGGATCCCATAAATGCCTTCTTGGGAACCGTGAAGAACATCCAAGAGGAACGTCGTCTTGAAAGCGCTTTGAAGTAGTCCGTCAGTTACCGCGATTAAAACAGTATTATTTTCAAGACAACATTCTCTTTCATCTGTACTTCATGGTTTTCTAAGCCGTCATCCGGTTTATGCATATATTTGGTGGCGCTAGAGTTCGGGGTAGGCTTAAGCCTAGTTTTTGCATAAAATTTCTGCAATTTTTTACTAAATTAAGAATCCGATTTTAAGATTGAAAAGTTAAGTTCAGTAACTGAGATGTCATCACGGTTTTTTCTGAACTTCTTATTCTTCTTCTTTTTAAGGCGCTACAGTCCGAGGTGGACCTGGGCCTTACCCAACATGGCTCTCCAGCCGGCATGTTCGTTTTGCGGAAAACATTGCTGGTGTTCGCGATAGTGTAGCAGAAGAGCCATCAACCTCGATTCGTCGTCGTGCCTAACAATTGAACATCTCAAGAACATCACTGATGCTAATTTTGAATAAAGATTTGAATTTACACGTTTACAAGGTTCAATAGACTCAAGAGCTGAAGCCTACTGACCATTTAAATCGTTGTCAATATGCCGAACCAACGAAACAATGGCTCTTTGCGAGAGAAATTCAATGGCCGTGTTATCTCACGTCGTGGCGATGTTATTTGGGCGCCACTATCATGTGATTTGACATCATTGGACTTCTTTCATTGGTGATATTTAAAAGAAAAAGCGTTCGTCAATAAGCCATGAACAATTCTACTTCTTCTCTAAATTTAAATTGCGAATGTCTATCTGAATTGGTTGGTTTAAAGGAATAGACCTTGGCGAACTTTAGACAAGGAGACTTGATGGAAATGTAAAGTTGTACTGGCACACTGCAACAACCAGACTTAAGGCAGGTTTTACATCAACAATTCTTGAGCAATTCGGTTGCTGCGATTTTATGCATGCATGGAACTTGTTTTTCCTATTCATGGAACCAGTTAAAGCTGATTGATGCTTTGGGAACTCAGTTCGCTCAGATTGTTGAAGAAATGTGGACTGATAGAGAGTATGTGAGCATAATCATTCTCTCCATCACTAGAACTACGGCAGAAATTGGTGGTCGGAAGCGCTAATCAAATGACATAACTGGCAACGATGTATTTCCCCCGAAGAATGCATATTGAGGTCCCTCCTACTGAACTACGTATTCTAATCAGATAGAATAAGACCTTAAAAGTCAGCCAGGAAGATCTACGAGTAGACATGGTTTGGTATTACGACAGGTAGTATTTTTAGTTATGGTTGTTTGAATTTGTAGAGTAAAATTTTGGTTTTGTAGCATTATGGGATAAATGGTTTCCCTCCTTTGGAATGTAAGGAAGAACTGGTATGCTAGCATATTTGCTAAGTTCGTCAGCTTAGCCCTCTGCTTCGTTGCAAGTTTGTCAGCAGTTACCCGAGATGTCACTGCCACTCAAAGGAGCTTAAATATTTGGCTATCTTGTGATGAGACAGTCAGCAGTTAAGAGCAGTCCGCTTTTTACGAAAAGTGACCCACTCAAGGTGTTTAATTGATGATTGACTATCCCTTTGATTCAACATTTATTTTAGTCACGACAGTGGCAATTTTTCCGTTTAGAAGATGCAACAACAGTCCAAAAGACATAAAAGAAAAGGTCAAAGAAATTGACAGCCAATCCCACTATCGGCTCATTTGAATTCTCAAAAATTTGACTGAATGCATTCAACGTCCGAGAAGCCAGAATCCCAATCTGTTTTAGATAGAATGCTGATTGTGATCTTTTTGGCAAAATGGGATCGGGAGAGAGTTTTTTTTTCGAAATATTTTTGAAACGATTCTGGAGCACTCAGGCTCAAACTAGTCCATTGTACTGTCAGGTGGCAACCTACTCCAGTGCCGTCAATTTCTTTTAATTAACTTTAATTTAATTAATCCCAACGGCAAATGGTGGCTGGACCAGATTCGATTTCACTGGGATTCGAACCTGGGACCTATCTAACTTGGGGCCAGCAACTTAACCAACTGTGCCATCCAGTCGTTTAGAGAGAGTTTCGTACGTATCCTGTGGTGAGTTTATCATTATCGTCAAGGCAAACTTTTGTAAGTTGTTGTTATGTTAATGTGGCGCTACAGTCCGAGGTGGACCTGGGCCTCAACCAACAAGCGTCTCCAGCCAGCTCGATCCATTTGTAAGTTGACTTCCTTAAAATGGCATTCATCCAAGGAAGCATATAACTATGAAGTTATCAGCTATTTCACGTTCCGTTCCACGTCCCACAAAGTTCCGAATGATCATTGAGAAACAGTGAACTGTGTTCGAGTAAAAAGTACGGACCCTGGACTTCTCGATTTCCAATATCTGGCGTCAAGAAGAAAAAGACCTAGACTTCAGTTTAAGGACATACAAACAAATAGACATTGCAGCCTGATAAAGCCTGAAAAATTAAAAGAAGCTGTCTCCAGCTCTGAAACCTTCAAGGGCATTTATCAGGCGTCCAAACCTTAGTCAGCATTTCCAAAAAATGTTATTTGCCAAAGATTGAAGGAAACAAATGACAAAACTGCTATAGTTCATGAGCAATTCCAATCGTAAACTCGACTAAAGACATCGGCAAAATCGTAGGCAAGGACTGATAGAAAGCAGAGGTAATTTTGGAGGAGCAGAGGCAAAAATTCGACGACTTCACTGAGTCGGCTGCGTCGACCCCATAAACAATAGCAGTCCAAGGCTGGCTTAGAGATCAAGTGATCTTGGACACATGGGAAATTCGAACTGAAAGCAATGTATCAAGGATGGTAATGAAAGGAGGCAGGCACTCATTCCGTCTTAAAGTTTAAACCAAGAGTCGCCAGTCTGACAAACGACGCAAAACTGATACGACGGATCCTCAAAATCAAACTGATGACTTCATTCATTCTTGGCTATCTTTCTGCAGATACCACGTCCTTGGGATAGGCATCCGAGACAACCTGTCGGCCGTTAATCTTATCCCCCCCCCCCACACACTCCCTTATCTTCTTCTCTCTTCCCATCAAACAAAATCCCATCTTCAGAAAACATCCTGCTCTACACACAAAGAGCAAGTGAAAGCAGCCTTGAGCATCCAACAGGTAGCACCCCAATCAGATAGCCTCCTCGTTCTCCTCGTTGGGCGAAATATCTTCGCCAAATCAAATCAGTCTTCTTCTTCTTCTTCTTCCTCTACACCTTGCAATAAAAATACTTTATCTTCACGAAAAAATTCCGACATTCACTTGAATCCCAATTTAAAAGTCATAAAATCCAAAAGATACACAATTCACCTCGGCGCCTATACCCAACAATCGTTGGACTAATCACCATCTCGACCGGAATACAAATCGATTAAACCATTAAACCAGAGAGAGAGAGGGAGAGAGACAGAATTTCCAACTTTAATGAACACAAATCGCAAATCGATTACACCTCACGGCCTAGCGGAGGCATTCGGCCATTTCCAAACGCCACATGATCCAAGCGATCTCTTCTGCGAATCTTTTTTTCCCAAATTCAACCCACAACCTTTGTCTATCCCTCCAGCCGAACTCGCACGCGATCGATCCTAACCTTTTGTTGTGCGGCTGCCCCCCCACGCCTTGGATACAGTCAAGAGCGATCACCATATGAGGAGGTTGATACTAGTTTTTTCGCGAATAGAAACCGGTTCCGGTCAATTGACAGCAACTCTGTATCCACAGAGATAGACACATCGGCTTTAGAATAAATTTCTTGTTTAGAACAGTTGGGGAGGCGAAGATCCGATCGTGTCGAATGTCATGTGCTGGGAGGACTGGTAAGACGTGAAATGCATACTCAAGGAGGATCTGGGTGTCTTCATCGCGCAGGAATGAGTAGTAGATACTCGTACCAGCCCCGAAAAAACAGCGCCGAATAAGAAATGAGGTGTGCGAAAAAAAAAAATAAATACACTTTCACTGATTTTGATTAAAATCAACCACCGATCCATCTGCCGTCCCCCCTGCCCCGTGCGTCGTCGTCGTCACCACCAGGGCTGGGTGTATCTATGACTGTGAGATACTCCGGCGTGCGCATTACGCAATTACATCGCGCACACATCACACATTTGCCAGCCGATTTACAGTCAAGACGAGTCATGCAGTCTGACGTGCTAGCAAGTGTTATAATATCAACCAAGAGTATCTACATATCCGATGGTTTGTTTTATGTTGTGGCTGCAGATACTGACGAACGACAGTGGAGAAAAAGAAGAAGAAACAAAATCAACTTCGAGTATAATTGCAATGGATCGCTTGCGCTACTTGTTCCGCATACGGATTAGTTCAGCCACGCACACAAGCAACCGAGTAGAAAACGAAGACGAGGAGGAGGACGCGCACGTCCAACGAAGACGAAGACGAGAACGACGACAACGACGACGACGAATGAAGACCGAAAGGAGGTGTACGGTGTACGGAGTACCACGAACAAATTATAGAAATGTAGTGCAAAAAAATTGGACTAAAAGCGCATAAAAAGTAATACCAGTCAAGAGTGTCAGAGCGTTTGGCGTTAAGTAGCACAATTTGAAGGCGGCACACACTCGGCCGGGCTTGTGGATTTTTGTTCACTTTAATTGGCGTGAGGTATAAACTGATTCCGAGCCGAGTCGATAGATTCGTGTGATGGATTGACTCGAAAATTCCGCAGGGGGGCACAGTCAGTTTGGTTTGATTTAAGAGTTTCGAATCGACGTGCGAGGAGATATCTTTTTGAGGAATGTTTGCAAATTTTGAGAAGATCTTGATCGTGTTTCTCGATCAGTGCGTCATTCTGTGTCTCAAATGACACAGAAAGTGCTTCCTTTTCTAGGTGACTTCAATGATCACACGATCAATCGCCTTAAAAACTTTCCCCCCTTTGACCCGCACGCCATGGATCTATGGACACAAGCACTTTCTCTGTGTCGTCTAGACAAAAAGTGAAAAAAAAATCCGTACATCTGCCGAAGATCGCAAATTTTGTCAACACTTTTGAGGCATATTTGCTGAGTGACTCTTCACTTTTGTGATCGTTGATCTTATGCGATCACGATCAAGACCTATTAGTGTTTTGATCCCACGATCAGTCGCCCCTGGATCCCAACATCACTTCCTTTTCATCCACTGAAGTGGGAATTTTGCTTCGAATTTTGTGCCTCAAAAAATATGCCCCGTCACATCGCCCGTAATGATAAATGACAGCCAGTTGTGTTAAGTATACATTGCTACCCTCTTCCGTCATGTAGTCATTAACGACTGATGTCTCAGGTTGGAATTTTTTGATCGTATCATGAGAGACTATTGCCACCAGTTGATATTAATGACTTTTTCTGACAAGGGTGTCTTCCTTTGTAAACAATCAATTATATCCCTTCGACGTGGGGATCTTGAATTTTCAAAGCAAAGCAATTACTGTCTGAGTTTTTGAGAATTCTAGGTTAGCTTAGGTTAAAGTGAATTCACCAGCACCCTTAGACCATGTTGGTCCATTGTAATACACTCAGTCAGACTACTACTACTTATCGACCACTCCAGTGTTAGTACCGTTCCCAACGGCAAATGGTGACTGGACCAAATTTGAGAAACCGAATAAAAACGTATAAACTTTTCTTTCACTGGAATTCGAACCTGGGACCCCTCTAACTTAGGGCGGGCACTTAACCAACTGCGCTATCCAGTCGTTTTCGGCGGACTCCGGAAGTTCGTGGTTCAGATTCTGAATGCAACAACTTTAATTTGTACAGCAGCAATTCTCTCGAGCAACTCTCTCTTCTCCCACCCCGAGGGACGGCGCAGTAAAGGAAGACCGCGACTCAGATGGCGCACGCAAGTGGAAAGGAACCTCAACCAACTATGCGTGCGAAACTGGAGGCAGCTAGCTAAAGATCGAGCTGGTTGGGGATGCTTGTTGGTTGAGGCCCAGGTCCACCACGGACTGTAGCGCCACATTAAGTAAGTAAAACTCTCTTGAGTTAATGTGAAAACTCAGAGAGCATGACTCGTTAAGTTCATTCAGATTTGTTAAGTTCGTTCGGTTTCGATAATTTTGTTCAGTTTCGTTAAGGTCATTTAGATTTGTTAAGTTCATTCAGTTTCGATAATTTTGTTCAGTTTCGTTAAGTTTGTTCAATTTCGTTGAGTTCGTTCAGTTTCGATAAGTCCGTTCAATTTCATTAAGTTCGTTGGTTTCGTTCAGTTTTGTTAAATTCTATCACTTTCGTCAAGTTCGTTCAGTTTCGTTAAGTTTTTTCAGTTTCATTAAGGTTGTTCAGTTTCATTAAGTTCATTCAGATTTGTTAAGTTCGTTCAGTTTCGTTAAGGTCCAACTATAATAGCCATTAGCACGCATGAGCTAATGTCAAACGCGCATGAGTGAGTGAGCGAATACACGCATCCCCATAAGAGCGACTATAATGGAACACGAACAATTCGAAACATTTCGTTAAGCATGTGCGAATTCAACAAGTGGCACACAAGCAAACAAATATTATGTTAAGCATGAGCTAAAGCCCTCTGAACCGCACCGCACATATGAGGCTAGGTGCAGTCGCTTGCGTCTGCATGGTTCCCGTATTAACGCTTCGAAATCCCAAAATGGCATATAGTTTAACGAAATTTTTCAATTGAATGAAACAAAACACGGAAAGTAATTCTGACAGATGGCCATACGCGCATGTGTTCATTATGGTTATGCGTATGTTTTGTGGAAGCATGACGATACATATAGTTGAAATTTGACACTAGCTCATGTTAGCTCATGCTATCTTATGTATATTACAGTTTGTTCAGTTTCGCCAAGTTCGTTCAGTTTTGTTAAGTTTCCACAAATAAAGCATATAAAGGCCGTAAGACAATTTAACAGAATTGGTTGCCTCAATAAGCGAATACACAAAAATTATACGCTGTGACTGCAACAATAGCTTCAGTTCAGTTTCGTTAAATTCATTCAGTTTCATTGAGTTCGTTCAGTTTTGTTAAGTTCGTTCAGTATCGTCAAGTTTGTTCAGTTTCGTTAGGTTCGTTCAGTTTCGTTCAGTTTCATTAAGTTTCGTTAAGTTCGTTCAGTTTCGTTAAATTCGTTTACAGTTGCCTACTTACGCAGGTGAGAAATGAATCGCTCGTCTCCACGTATGTAAATCTCATTTAGCAGCAGAATTCCCCTTAAGTTTCTACAAGCAATTATGGAAATCTGACGATGCTTCTGGTTACTTTTCGTTTGCTTTTGTCATAAGCGTACGTTTTTGCTGAGAAGCTAGGACCAGTTCCACCTCGGACTGTAGCCTTTGTAATTATTATACGTTTTTAAATGGCTATTATAGATGACCCTTCAGAAAGTATGAGGCTCAAGAAAAGATTTCGTCGTTTACAGTCGGCATAAAATAGTAAGCCGACTCGGCGTAAGACTATGAAGGAACAACACGAGTAGTTGGTGTACAAGCTAAGCCCTCGTCCATCCTGGACTCAACAAAAAAAAAAGAAAAAGGCCTGAGAGCAGGTCCAGCAGAGCAGGGAGTGAGATTGTTCTCAATAGAAATGAATATCAATACGAGATCCACACGAATGCTAATTAAGACTGTAAGTTAATTCAGTCAAATGGACCCAACTGTTGGTCTAAGTGAGACGCGACACAGTCACGGGCACCCCATCACCTACCTACCTACAGAGTCAAAGCAATAGAAAAAAAGTGAAGTTGGAATGTAAACTTCAAATAAATTGTATGTCCCATCCACAATCTGGTTCAATCTTAGTCTGGCTTGAGTTGTCCCGCAATTATAAGTGCTAATCTAAAACGTGATCCAATTCGCCGATGGCCGTCAAACTCAAACATCTGAGCCCAATCAAAGCCGAATCTTAATTAGATCCTCTCTGAAGATTGTATCAACATTCACGACACCTGAGTCTCCAAAAGAAAGAAAAAACTGCCCCGTCAGAAGTGACCACAGGCCAAACCCAAGCCTAAACTCTAATTTGGCATACCACTTATGGTTACCAGAATCAAGTTAACACCCGAACAGAACCAGCTTTCTCGTGAATTCTTAATCAATCCGCAATCGCAGGCCCGCTCGTTGCCGATGTGCTAAAAAATAAAAAAATCCCTTTGCTTGCCTTCGCGTCCACGAAATGAGAAAAACTCATTAACATGAGTCCACTTAAAAAAAAAATACGCAAAAAAAAAACCGAAAAAAAACACAGATGCGTCACCTCAAGTGTTACTAAATTTAAAGCTGCCCCTTACTGCTAGTCGTAACATTTTACTTTCAAATAAAACTGCATACAAAGGCGGACCGCGTACGCATACGCCCCGGACGTCGGTGTGCACGGCCAGAGTGTGGGTATGTTTGTATTTAGGCAGGCACACAATATAAATCAAACTGCCGAAAAAGTGAAAGTTTACCACTTAATGAAAGTAAATTGGAAGACCCAACAACGCACAGACACCACCACGGGCGCACCACTCAGCCAGCAACTAAATGCGAACACGAACCATGTTAATTCGGCAAAAGGTACCACACCACTGCCGAAAAAAAAAAAATAAATAAATTCAGAAAAAAAAACTTCACAAATAAAAACAGCGAGCTACGAATAATAAAAAAAATATTGCCCACCATACAACCAAAAATGGAAAGTTTAAGCACACACATCGCACACAGCCTGCCTGTCCCTTTGGTCAACAAAGATCGGCGGTCGGCTCGCACACAGATGCACGATCGAAACGAAAAATTGTATCGCATTTTAAGAACCCGCCTGCAGTTTGTTGGGCAGCCAACAGCAAGATTGTTGGGCAGGTCAGAACACAGAAGCGGGTAAAACAAAAAAACCAAGATAAATGATGTGGTCGAAGAAGAAAGGCATTCTCGACTTTCAACTCTGAATTTATTTATGAGCCATGTCATGTTCGGTTCTTTTGCTTCTCATTCATTCTGTCGAAGGGATTAGAACAGAAATCGATAAGTGACACCTTCTCTGTGTGCCACAAGGGCAGACAGACGGACAGACAGCGTGTTTGCCCCCCGGGGGTATGTGTACTTATGCTCCGCACTGGCCCGGGTAATGTGTGCCTAAGTTCTAGGTCAGGTTCGAGAACGAGTTTTTTTTTTCGCTTGATATGCATGAATTGCGACGAGAAAATGTGTGCGTTCGTTCAATAAATCAATGGAAACGAAATGAATTGACTTCGACGGCATGGCATGGCGTGGCATGGCACAGGCGGCGGTGTGGTACAATTTAAATGAGGGACTTAATTAGTTTAGGAAATGTACACACACTGCGCGCGAAGGATTTGCATAATGAATGCATGTAATGGGATCCATTTAGTCCGGAGGAGACGGAAGGTGAAAATTTGGAGAAGAATTAAAAATTGCCTCTGCTGAGGGGGGAAGAGGGGGCGATGGTGAAAGTTATCCCATATATCAAATGGATTTCATGCTTTATCGACCGAAACGATTTTTTTTGCAAATTGCACACATTTTGAGGAGAGACATCTAGTTGGAAGGGATGGCAATTTTGGTTTGAGTATTTGATAAATGTTTGAATTTTTGCTAAATCGGAAGGAAACACAAATGAACGAGGACTGAAAGGAGGAGTAAACAGTGGTGGGATCTAGTAGTATGGAGCACCGAGTTCTTGGGTTAAGCCCGTTGGAGGGGAATGAATGTTCTTGGACTCCGGGCCTATAGGACAACGCAACTGAAGAGATCCACGAAAGAGAGAGCGCACGCAAGTGTAGCTCAAGCAATTGGAGGCAGCTCGCAAAAGATTGTATGAAGTGGAAGGTCTTGTCCACCCCCGACTGTATCGCCAAGTAAAGAAGACGATTTCACTCTGCCCCGCCAATTGTGACAAACCACTGACAATGCTGTGCAAGCAGAAGTTGGATCATCTCGGTCTCTTCCTCATCTCCTCAGCTCCAGATCGCTGGATTCCATTTCCGGAGTATTGTTCCTATGGGGCAGAGTCCTGTGATAACTCCGACGAGCACACAGCTCGAATTTCGGTCCAACGTCACAAACTTCTTAAGATGGTAAGGAAATGCTTATTGGAAAAGGATCAAGTTTTACCCGGACTCTCGAGCCATAACAAAAAGAAACTCCTTTGCCCTGCAAATGGTAGCTAATCACTGACAATGCTGTGCAAGCAGAAGTGTCTGTGTTGTCAACGCTGACGCCAACTCTAACAACGATAATGGGCTGAACGATCTACTTCTACTTCTCTTCGTAACTTAGGAAATTGGGGAAATACCCGATTTCGACCCCGACACCTTCACTCGTGAGAGAACAATAGCACGCACAACACGAGTGGTTGCTGAGAAGGTAGGCCCAGGTCCACCTCGGACTGTAGCGCTGCCATTATTATTATTATTATTCGATGAAGCCAAGTTTATGTCAATTTTTCAGATTTTTAAACACTTTGGCTTAAAACTGGGAGGGGACTTTGGAGCCCGATATTTTCCAAACGGTGAACTGGATCGAAAAGTGTCTAAGCAAAGCTCTACCTCATGTCAAAAGATCTGTCATTGATATATCACTCGAAAGAGTTTTAAAATCCAGGGCTTAATCTCCATATCTCTGTGCAAGCTAAGGCAAGATTAATGCTTTTTGACCGTCAGGGTCTAAGAAAGTCTGATTCAGAAGATCTGATGCTCCTAGGCAGAGAAACCCTCCATCGTTTTCGGTAGTGCTCTCTCAGCGAAATGAAACTATCAAATTCATTTCACTCAAAATCCACAGGAGATATCAACGATGGCATTATAAATTTACCCAAAAAATGACGAAACTTTTGACAAGAATGATGCAGCAAATTTGTTTAAAATTAATCAATTCGCACTCTCCGACAAAACCAGTTAAATTTCTCTGAAAAAAGAAACCCCGAACTTTTTCCCCCAACCGAATACTTCATTTCGCTCAATCGATGGAAAAGTTGTGCCTTCCAAGAACCTGTGGGCAAACCAAGTCGAATGGCCTGTCATTTTTTAAAATTTACAACGACTTCATCAAAAATGGAATATTTCGAGTTCCACAGATGCTGGAATAAATTACCATTCGAAACGTAAAAATTCCTGCATTCGAAGTGCCCCACAACTGGTTCTGTAACCGCGTGTCACAAATCCATGACCACAGATCACGACGACGCACGCCTTCTCGCGCACATCCTGATACCCCAAGCTCATCATCTTTACGCAACACCGCGATTTGCCTATCGTCTGCATCTCTGCTGATTGAATTTCTCTTCGAATTTCAAACCCATTTTACCCACACACCGAGGGAATATGGAAACAAAAAAGAACGGTACTCCAAAAACCTTTAACCCAATCAAAAGAGACCCCACCAGAGATACGAAAAAGACATTCGACAGAATGTCAAAGCTCAGCTAATGGAGAAAGTGAAAACCGCCTCAGACTTGACCACACTCATGGTCCGGTCGAGTAATTTCTTTTAAATAAATTTGCATACTATCTGGGAGCTCTATAATCGTCTGATTTAACGATTCTTATGGCAGTATTATTCGTCTAATTAATACCCCATAAATCAATGCATCTCTCGATCGGTGTTTTGAGACGACTTTGGCCATAAATCCGTTCGGATAGCAATTGTAACTTTTTCCTCAAAAACAATGGCAGAGAAGGGGAAATGATGGTGATGATGGTGATGATGATGAAACCTGTGAAACCGAAAGTGATATTGAAATGGTCTTGAGAAATTTTTTTTCTTCTTCTTCTCGTTGATTTTTTTGGGAATCAGTTTGATTTGAGAAAAATAAGTATGAAACGGGTTTACGAACGAGTTGGGGAGACGGTTTAATCTCGTGTCACTGGGGACTTGTCTGGGATTTCCCACGGAAGTGTGGAAGTGAACGAATGTGCCAATGCAGCGGTCGGAGATACACTTCCGATCTTGCTTAGAAAGTGATAAGAGGCGGAGACTGGTTCAAGATATTTGAACTTGGGGCAGTCAGAAGCGGAATTTGTCGTCGAAAGTCCCTGCGATTCATCGGTTCGGCTTCAGCAGCTGACTGCAGGTAAATAGTCCCACTTAGGCCAATATAGGCCCATTGTGGTAACCCTTGCGATCCCCATCCAGGGACTGATCGCGATTTAATTCAGTTCCGCAGGAGATATCGCAGACAGATCAAACGGTCTCCAAACGAAAATAGTCGATACTGAAATCCCGATGAGATAAAAGGCTGCACAGAAGTTCTACTAAAAGTTCTGTAGAATGTTGTTGCTATCCAAGGCGCTCAACCACATACTTTTGCTCAGCTTAATGTCAACGGCTACACAGTGGAACACAATTCAAATTCCTCATGAATTCCTCTGATCAAGATATAGTCGATTTCATTTCTCTTGAGTGTCAATTTATAAGTTTATGATTTAATTTCCAAACAAACTGCCAATTGGATCTTTGCCTCGTAAAAGATTCAACCTCAAAGGCTTCCAGAGATAACTGCTACACCTTGTCTCTTGATTAATTTTGTGATATATTTTATTTTCAAAATAAAACGCGATCAACAAGTTTTCGATAAAAAATACATAATTGTTAACATTCATCAGATTTGACTACAATTGAAACAAAAAAGAGAATAAATAAATCCAGTTCTATGGCTACGTGATGTTAATGATTAATCAACGCTCCCGAAATAAACAAGTGATTAAGTTTGATTGAAACTAAAGACAAGAAGGTAAATATAACGATGATGCAGCGATTGGGGGATAGTTCAATCATGAGCGATCAACTAGTCGGATTGGGAAAGTTTCATTTAATCAAATCTGGTTTCCGGATTGTAAACATTTTGTGACCGAAAACAATGGGGATGTCAACCACAAATTTGATCTTGAGCGGAATTTTAATCTTCTTCGCCTGTGTAAAGTGTAGGGGAAAACATTTCGAATTGTCTAATCCTGTTGGCCTAAATTTGGTGCCAGCATTTTATTTTCGAATAGAGTAACGAGAAGACTCGAAATTGTCATGGTTTCAATGTGGTCCTAAATTCATACGAACTTGGCCATGATATGTGAATCGTAACCAGATTTTTTTCAAGGAATCATTTTTGAACCAGTTCGAAATGTCGACCAGAAATCGAAAGGAATCAAAATCCAAACACATTCCGAGTTTTTTTTTTTTTTTTTTCTTTGGAGGATTTTTTTTTTTTTTTAGAAACACTACTGGAGCACTCAGACTCAAAACTGGTCCATTGTACTGCCAGGTAGCAACCTACTCCAGTGCCGTTAATTTGATCCCAACGGGAACCGATTTCGAAATCGAACCTGGGACCCCTCGAACTTGGGGCAGGCACTTAACCAACTGCGCCATCCAGTCGAAAGCAAAGTTAATACGCTCTTATTCAGTTTTTCAAATCTGGCTCAGTCACCATTTGCCATTGGGATCACATTAACGGCTGGAACGGTCGATCAGGGGTATTAATCTGACTGTATCACAATGGACCAACATGGTTTAAGTATGCTGGTGAATTCACTAGCAGCCCCTAATCTAGCCTAACCTTGCAACAATCCGGATCTTAGGCAAACATTTCCAGCGCCCAATTTGCGAACTCTTGGCGTTGTCTATGGTCGTCCGACTTCAATTCTTGCGGCAGTATAATCTTGCACGGATGTAGGCCACAAAATTCAACCACAAAATTCACTAGCAGCCCCCTAACCCTAGCACCTAACTTTCGATCACATTTTGATTTTAAGTACAACATTTTTGGTCAAAATTGACCAAAATGATTTGGTTCTTTGAGGAACTAAATTTGGAACAATAATTTTTGTATTTATTGGAAAACTGTTGTTCCAAATTTTGAACTGATGTTCCAGTTTCAGATCTAAAATCAACCAACAATTTTGAGCTACAACATATGGATCGATTGAAAACTATTTAAATACAGAAAAACCAAATTTGGAACAAATTTGGAGCTGTTAAATTTGGGTCTATTTTGGAACAAATTTAGAGCTGTTAAATTTGGGTCTAATTTGGAACAAATTTAGAGCTCATAAATTTCGGTCTATAGAGAAATTCTTCTTTTTCGTCAGCGGGCGCCACAGTCCGGGGTTGATATGGGCCTCTGTAGAGAACTTGCTGTCCCAAATTTTGATTTGATGGTCTAAATTTAGATCCAAGACGAGCCAAATTCGCAAAAACTTGGAACCATGGGAATTGGATCTTTGAGAATTTATTGCTTAAAATTTTTGAATTGATGTTTTAAATTTAGATCCAAAAGGAACCAAATTTGACTCAAATTCGAAACAATAAAGTTTAGATCTACTGCGAAACTGTTGCCCGAAACTTTAAGTTGATGTTCCCAATTCGCGAGAAATTTGAAAGCGTACATTCGTTTTTGGAACTTTGCTCCAAATTTTTTAAGTTTCAGATCCAAAATTAACAATATTTGCGAACAATTTTGATCTGTACAATTTGGATGTATTGAAATCTGTTTAAATTAAGACCTGTGATTAATAAAATTTACGGGACGACACGTTTGGAAGAACCATTTTGGAACTACTAAAAATCAGTTGCTCCAAATTTTGATCGGATACTCCAAATTTAGATCCAAGAGGAAATAAATTTTTAAACAAATTTGGAAACATAGAAAATGGATCTATAGAGAACTTGTTGCTCAAAATTCTGCAATGATGTTCCAATCTTAGATCCAAGAGGATCCAATTTTGAGACATATTTGGAACCTTGAGGAAAAAACTATTGTTCCAAATTTCAATCCAAATTTTGTTCCTTAAATTTTGACTTGGAAATTTAGAAGCATAAAATATATGTCCAAATTTAGGTTCAAGAAGGACCAATTTTCAGAAGAATTTGGAATATTGAAGAAAAAAAAACTTTGAAGCATAAGTTCTTGGAACACATTGTCCAACTGTTGCTCCAAATTTTGAACAGTTGTCCGAATTTAAGGCCAAGAAGGACCAATTTTGAGACGAATTTGGAACCTTGAAGAAAAGAATTTTGAAGCAGTTCTTGGAACATATTGTCCAACTATTGCTCCAAATTTTGAATAGATGTCCATATTTAGGCCCAAGAAGGACCAATTTCGAGACGAATTTGGAACCACGGGAAAAATAACTTTTGTTCCAAATTTCAATCCAAGTTTTGTTCTACAAAAGTCCTCAGGAATCATAAGTCAAAGTTAACTTAACCAGAAAACAGGCAGGAGTGAACATAAATCGTGATCCAAAAGTCAAAAACGATTAAATCTTGTCGCCCGTCTTCAATAGAAGCCTAAAAATTTGACTGCAAAAACATCCATTCACACAATTTTTCCCAACACCCACCCAAGCCCCGCAAGAAGTTCAAGGATCCTACATCTACACATCTAGAGTATAGTGTATGTATAAAGTATCCGAACTCTTACCATTTCACATTCTTTACCTTACACGCAAAGAAATCCGAAAAATTCACAATTTACCATTACCATTCAGATAGGAGGCGTGTTTCCACAGCTGCTGCACTTGAAACTGTGTCCAGCGATTGTTCTCGTCAGCAACATTGCCGGGCGCGTTGTTCGTGTTGTTGCTGTTGTTGTTGTTGTTCGTAATGAGATTATTGTTATTCGCTACAGCGTTCGTGTTGTTGTTCGGTGTATTTGCATTGTTGTTGTTATTGTTGTTGCTGGCATTTGCCAAATGTTGCAAATGATGATGTAACAGCTGACTGCTTGGAGGTAAGTTGGCCAAACCGTTTATCGGCTGCAAAGTGTTGCCATTGCTACGCAGCGGATTGTTGTTCGTTGGATTTTGATTTGTTCCGCCGCCATTTCCGTTGGCATTCCCCAGTAAATGCGGTAAATTATGAACAACTTGCAAGGGTAGCGTACTCAAGGGTGGCAATGTTGCTGGCGGTTGCATTGTTCCAACAATTTGTTGATGTTGCTGCTGTTGTTGCTGTTGCTGTTGTTGCTGTTGCTGTTGTTGCTGCTGTTGTTGATGGACATTTTGGAGGATTTGTAAGTGGGTTTGCTGCACCTGCGCCGGTGTCGGACCGATTTGTAAAGTCTGCGGTGGCGGTGGTGGCAATTGGTATTCCATCCTCATTGGTAGGGACTTCATTCATAGATAATTTTTTTGTTGCTTTTTTTTGGATTTCTTAATGTTTGACGACAATTAGCCAATGTTTTGAACTTGTTTTGTGGTTTTGGTTGGTTTTCTTTTCGCGTGTGTGGTGCCACTCAGAAATCCTGTCTCATCTCTCACAAAAGTGTATATAGATTGATGTGGGAGCAACAAAATACACAGCAAGCGGGGGAAAAAAAAGCTTCAAAACTGGTATTAGAGAATATCTCAAACGCAAGAGCGAACACACTTGACTTCAGTTTGCAAACAACCGAGAGAAGAAAAAAATTGGAAAAAAAAACTAAGTAATTATAGCTACTTCAGACGGCGGTTTTGACGCTATCGCGGGGAATGCTAACGAACGGAGAGCAGGGAGTAACACTTCAGAACATCGGCGAACAACAACAACAAAAAAAAAAGAAGACTTCGGGGGAAAAAAAAACGCAAAAAGCTTTGAATAGTAAATAATAATAGTTTCACATGAGAACGGAGCACACTTTAGAACCCCAAAAGAGACACACAGAGCTACACACACACACATACACACGCGCAAACAAATGTAGGAGCGCGCGCGCACTGACAGAGCGATATTTTTTTCAAAAGATACACGACACACACAACACAACGGCAGCGCGACACAACAACAAGATAGATGAGAATATACACCACGATATGGGGTTGGTTGGTGGTTGATGGAAAAAAGTTTGACCTTGAACGTGTTATTCCATGCGTTTCACGAAATGATCATCACTAATCACGCTACTAGTTGAGTTTCCTCCTCCTCACTTCACTCCTTCCTTGTCACTCTAGCACGACAAATGCACTTTTAGTCGATTTGTCGGTTTCATCTAAATGCACACAGATACTGGGCTGCTGCTGGTGGTGGATCTCTCTCTCGTCAAGCTTGTGCAAATACGAGTCGGATTTAGATGTTTTTTTGTGTATTTTTTGAAGACGAGATGATGATGTGAGAAATTGTGAGTTGAAGCTTTTCGCGAAAGCACTCAATCGCTTAGAAATTTACACTTGATTTCAAAAATTAAAACATACACCAGCGGGTGTATTTCTTTAGATTTTATCACCAACAGATTGAAGATGGATACACTATCTGTGAAGTGATGGAATGTAAACACGAAAATTATAAATATATCACAGCTGTTTTTTTGAATTTTCTTCGTTCGCTCACGTGAAACAGTCGACAACAAACGACAAAATGTATCTGAAGCACAGCGGTTTGCCTTTCGAGTCGATCAGATGTACCCGTGACTGAATGTTTATCCGGGTACGGTACTCTTCAATGCACTTTTGTATCTCAGAGTTCGATAATGAGGATTGAATGGATGTTGTCAAAGAAATTTATTTAAAATCACAAACTAACGATGGGCCACATTCCACGAGCCACTCTTTAAGCGATCTTGGAGTGTCTTGGTGTATTTTTTGCAAGTTTTCGAGGTGATTTTTGGACGAGGTTTTTTCTGTTAATTCCACACTATTCGAATGGGCCGTAAAGTGTATGGCTCCAAAAAAAGGTAACTAATTGAATGAGAATTTATCGAACGGAACCCGAAAATCCAACCTGTGCCGCCGGAATACGAATGAAGAGTGAGAGTCAAAATACAAACTACTAGATAGTTTGCGATTGTGAATCCCATTTTTCTTTCTTTCACATTAAACAAAAAAAACACCACGAAGAAAAAAACTAAAACAAAATATGAAGAGAAGAAAAAAATCAAAAAAATTTGTTCAAACCTCCGAACAAGATACAAAAAGCTCGTCTCTGGGTATTTTATTGAATTTTCGTTTTGACTCTCATCGTTGTTCGCTGTTTTCTGTTTTTTTTTTTTGTTTTCTTTCTTTCTTGTCGTTTATCGCGTGTTGTGTGCTGAGTGCCTGTCGAGTGCCGGTTTGCGGAAGCGATGTAAGTTTGGAATTGGAATTCGGTTCGGTTCGGGTTGGATGTTGGGTGAGTGAGAGTGTTCGATGGGGTTGCAGTAGGTGCTCGATTGGGGGTTCGACAGAGAGAGTGAGCGAATGGGGGGCTTTTTTGGAGCGAGAGTGTCTTTGCTTGTGCGAGAGAGTGTGGGGATAATGAAAGTCGGGCTCAGTAATAAATTGCGACAAGCTTTTTGGATGGAAGAGAGGTGGTTGAAAGCTTTTCTGTCTAAGCTTAAGTGGCTGAGGCGAATGATGTGGGGTGTGTACTTTAAGATTGGATCGCGGGGAGGCATTGGAGGGATCTTGGATTTCCCACTTTTACTTTTTCGCAAGGAAAACCCCAAGCAGCACAAGAAAGGACTTCAACAAGTTGTGGCTGGTGTTAAATGCGAGACAGATCACGCACAGTCCACGATCACTCCCTTCCCTCGCACCGATCTTGTTAAATGCGTTGAGTCTTTTTCGTGCACCCAATTATCAGTTCATAAGATCAACTTGCATACGAATGGCTGCATTTAGAGACGCAAATGTGCAAAGTTCAAGTGGGACTCAAATATGCATGCACACACAAACTTTCGCGCTAATCTTTGCTGCTCTAGGCCGATCTGTGTTTTGAGCTATCTCTCAAGCGATGCATGTCAAGAGAGGAGATAAGCGCCTACAGGCGCAACTTCCGCCTGAAATAAAAGTGCTTTTATGTGCACTAAAAGCCAAGTGGAATGTGATTAGGCCACAAGTGTAGGCCTGCGATGGGAATGTTGGTTTTGCGAGTGGAAGATGATGATAAGAGACAAGAAATTCAAGACACTTAGTCCTCCCTACAAATGACTGTAATGTGTGAGTTTCATTTGAGGTGAAGACAGCTTCGAACCGAAAAATTGAAGGCGAGACAGAGGGACAATTTAAAGAAGGATGACAGGAACGTCGTTGCGTAATCGTATGTCATCAATTTGCTTAACTGTTACGACGACGGCGGCAACTTATTGTGGCTGGTATATGCAAGTTGAAGGTAGTCTTAAACAGCTTGACAAATGACACTGGATCGTTCTAGAGGGCGAGACCGTATAATCCTCCACTCGTGAAAGAACAATAGCACGCACAACACGAGTGGTTGCTGAGAGGCTAGGCTCAGGTCCATCTCGGACTGTAGCGCCACCATTATTATTATTAGGGTCCTTTAGGCCGACGTAGAGTTTCAGGTTGAAAAGGAATTGCGATATTCTTGGCCTCTAGGCTTTCACTTATTTTCAAATTTTGGATAGGATCAGTCGTGTATGTTTAATTTTAGGCCTTAACAGTGTTCCATTCCTTCTCGTCATCAAAAGGAGAAAGTTGTCCAAATTTCCTTAACAATATTCTCAAATTTCAGAAATATTTGTGCCAAAATGTGCTCTCCCCTTTAAGGGTCACTCTGAACTATCAGAAAATTCTAAGCTTTCATCAACAACTAATTTGGATCAATTTTTTTTGTTCAGAAAAGGGAGCCTACAAAAACATTTAGCCATCCCCGTTCAGAAGCCGTTTGGTCTTCTGTCAAGTTCCCCGAAAATCTCGTCAGTTGACTGACTAAATGAACATTTTGTAGCTTAACCGTCTTTGGAACTTTGGCAAACACGGAAATTCGGTACACACAAAAGTCAAAAATCCCAGACATGACATCGAATGGATACAATCCAATCCACGCAATCCACACGGATCGACACGAAATAACGCACACAATAAGTCTGCGTAAATACTCGTACATTTACAGTTATTGTCCATTGTTCACAGCCGATCGGTGTTATTCTCTTTCTGTTTCACCGTCTTCTTGCATCTAAACACCATCGCCAATTGTGCTCTCGCCCCCCCGCCCCCTCTCCACGGCTTCTTTTGCACGATCCACCGCGCGCACATTCACCAGTCAAACGAAATCGAAAGCATTTCTCTGTGCATCTCTGTTGGTCTTTGCCATTTCATACTTCACTTCCTTGTACGAGTATTATCGAATCTTCTCTTTCGACCAATCTTCGGTTAGCCGCCCCGAGTGGCAATTTCTTCATCTCACACATCCATCAGATGCTACGAGGAGTTCCGTGCACTAGGTGTATGCGGAACACAATGCCGACGACGATCTCTTCTCACGTCCCCATCAACAACGACGACGACGACGACACAGCAACCAAAACGACATCACCGTCGTCACAGCAGTGAGAATGGAGGTGGTGGCGGATACCACATCGGAGACTTTTATTTTCGTCAAAAATTCGTGATTACACACAAGAGGCCAACGAAAAAAACCCGTCGGACAACAAGCATTTTACTTTCATTTAAGTAGGTAAAGGGTTCTTTTTCTTCGCTTTTCATCGACAGTCTTGCATTGTGTATCTGGTTTTTGTGTTTTTTTTTTTGTTGTCTTGGAGCCTGTCCCGCTCCGGATGCGAGAAAGAAAAGAGCTTTTGCCGGCCTTTCCTTTCGTGCAGTTTGACGGGATTGAGATACAAACTTTATCATATTCGGGAGGTTTACTTCCGTTTTTCGAGCCGCACACAGGCACAGACAGACAGACAGACACAGTGGACAGAAGATAGATCACGACACGACACTGAATTCATGCATTTCGACTTAGAGGATACACTCGTCTTTTTTTCGGTGTTTTTCTTCTTTTCCCCCGTCAATCTGTATCTGCCGTGCGCCGACTTAACCTTTTCTTACAAGCTCCGAGTGACAAACAAAATTTATAAAAATGCATAAAATAAAGAAAGTTGACATTTACCACTTTTTGTATCTTTCTTTTTTTTCGGTTAATAAATAAATGTATGGCTGGAGCGCACTGGTGTGTGTAGGTAGCCTTTGTTTCGTTTTTTTCTTCTTCTTCTCAAGTATTAATTAATGCACAGCATTCGGCTGGGAGATTAGTCCGCGTCTGAGGATTGTTAATGACGGCGGATATTGGATGCGGTGTTAATTATAATAATCGGTTGTGCCTGAGCAGATGTGAAAGGTGGGCTGAAAGTCATTGGGTCGATCTGATGTTTTATTTTTTCATTTAATTGATTTTGGCTTTCCACACACAAGCAGAAAGGGAGGAGGAGGAAAAGCTCCATCTGTTTGTTTTCGCGGAAAAGTGGCGAAATGGGGTTGTTGTCTTTGCTGAAATTAATGCTTTGCCTTTCATTTAACGGTGCAACGAGTCGTAAGGTGGAGTAATCGACCAGTCATAGCTGTCATTAGGAAGAATTGATGGGAAATTATGAGGCGTAAAGTATGACTTGCTGAGAAACTAGGCCCAGGTCCATTTCGGACTGTAGCGCCGCCATTATTATTACTATTATAAAGTAAGACTTCCCTCTTTTCTCATGGTTGGCCTTTGCTTTATTTACCATGCTTCAGCTTTGATTGGCAAGCATTCATGATGAGTGTCAAGAGAAGGAGGAGTACGTCTGGAATACAGTCGACTCCCTCTAAGTCGAATTTTAACGGGATATCAAAATTAGTTCGAGTTAGAGGATGTTTTTTGTATGGAAAATGAGGAGAATGCCAAAATAAATATGGCGAAAAAATTCGAGTTGGAGGGAAATTCGACTTAGAGGGAGTTCGAATTAGAGGGAGGCGACTGTATATGAGGCTCGATGCAACTTTCATATTTCACGGCTCAACCTCTTTTGAGTCCCTGACAATGCTAAAAGTGTGTAACTGTCTTAAGACTCACTTTTATACGCCAACTACGTATAATGGCCGCACAATAGATCTTAAAAGCCACGGTGCAATATACACTTTCAACCATAATAATAATAAATAATAGCCACACGGAAACTTAAGCGAACTGAAGCAACCGAGCGAATACACAAAAATGATGATTTGTGACAATAAGCATCGAGTCTTTCATCTCGTTAAGTTCGTTAAGTTTCGCTAAGTTCATTAAGTTTTGTTAATTTCATCCAGTTTCGTTAAGTTTATTTAATTTCGTTAAATTCCTTTAGTTTCATTAGGTTCGTTCAGTTTCGTTAAGTTCGGTCACTCTTGCCTCCTTATGCGGGAGTGAAGTGAATTGGCCTCCACGTAGGCAAAATGAATTCCACTTTTGAAATTGTCCACACTTTGAAATTTGACGATGCTTCCAGTTACTTTTTGAACTTGCTTTTGACATACGCTTAGGTTTTCCTACGACTATTATAGTTGCCCCTTAGCCATTCGGGGGCTGCATGAAATTCTTATTACCCTCCACTCGTGGGAGAACTATAGCAGGTACACCACAAGTAGTTGCTGTATTAGCTAGGCCCAAGTTGACCTCAAATTGTGGCACCACTAGCTCTTCTTGCTCCAGGCAAAATCTACAAGCTCTGCTTTAGATGGTATTAGGATACGTTTTTTTTTCAGTTTCGTTCAGTTTCTTTAAGTTTGCGCAGTTTTATTAAGTTCGTTCAGTTTTATTAAGTTCTTTCTGTTTTGTTAAGTTCGTTTAGTTCGTTCGGTTTTGCTAAGTTCGTTTAGTATGTTCAGTTTTGTTAAGTTCGTTCTGTTTTGTTAAGTTCGTTCAGTCCGCCAAGTCCGCCTCCAATTGTGGCCCAACAAGCTCTTTTTCCACCAGGTAAAGTCTACAACCATGTCCTTTAGCCAGGCCCTTTGGACGATTTTTGAAGCACCCATGAACTGTGGATGAGGCCGCCACCCATTTTAGGCTAAGGCTATTTTTAAAGTAATTTTTGACTGTCAACATTCCTCCATCTTTGGCCACCCTCTTCGACGATCTGTGGATAGGCCCAGCAACCATTTCAATGTCCTCACTTTAAGCTTAGAACTTTCTCCTGGGCAGTATCTTACAACTGTTTTATTGGCATCTGGCTAATATCCATGTTTCCACAGTTGACCACCGTCTTCGGTGTTCCGCCCAAGTCCATTTGCTGATCAGGTATTTCACCATTCCTCTGCCAATGGTTCCGGACTTAACGAATGCGACCGAGGAAACACATCGAGTGGCTCAAGATTTCAAATGAGACACCTCTGACTGCGTACACAGAAACGTCTGTCTGTCATGAGGCTGCTTGTAAACGGTTCTGTTGGGATCCGTTCAAGTTCAATGGAGAGCTGTGTTCAATAGTTTCTTTATGTTGAGCGAGTGTCAATGCATCTCATGCCACTTCCATGAAAGACATGATTGTCTTCCAAAACGCAATGTGACTTAGGCTCACTGACACTGAAGCAGTTCTATCGAATGTCGACAAATTTTTGAAATAAAATTCAAGTCAACAGAAAGGTAACTTCAAAATGATCACTCAACTTTATCTCAAACAAGCGACCCCTTTCAATCAAAAGAAAATAAAAGCGTAACCAAATCACTTGCAAATCACTCTTCAAAGCAAAACCCATTAACGATTAGCTCATCACTTCTATCCCGAGTTGATTTCACTATTAAACTGCGAATGGCAGCAGTGAATAAAATTCAAATTTGATATTCCCCCCAAACACCGAGATAGCATCACCGAATTATGAACCGCAACATTCCAATCTAGTTGTCTACTTCGATTTCTTGATATAATCCCCTTACTGAGCTATGATCTTTGCGAGAAATGCAAACATTTCTAGCCACACAAGGCGAGTGAAAGAAAATCAAAAACAAAAAAAAACACAATAAACGCCGCGCTAGTATCTCGTAAATCATTTCCTTCACGTAGGTTTTTGCGAGTCGCGCTAGCGCTAAAAAAGAGTATCTTCTACATAAAAACTAATCACAATCAAATCGTTAAATTTAATTTATTTGATGAGATACAGTTTTGCGCACACAATGGATGCAGGGGCAGGGTTTTAAGGGACTTCTCGTTTTACGATGTGTCTTTGAGATTTTATGTGTGAAGTCTTCAGGTTTTCAGACTTCTTCGAGGTGCCCTTTTAGAGTGATGCGAAATTGTTTGGGACTTTTCGCACTTTCTCTGAAGCGGTTTAGTGCTTCGGAGAAATGTCAAATATTTTTTATCTGACCTTTGGATTCTTGTTTTTCGAGATCGACTGAGAACAGAGACTGACGGCTGACATTTGTTGATGTTCGGCAACTTTCTTTCTGTTGACCTTAAGAACATGTTTAGCAGTCGTACTCTGAATTGTTTTTCAAATGGCATCAACAAAGTTTGCATATGACACTTTGGATATTTGTCACCTGCACAAATCATTCGGACTTCGAATTAAAGGTCTTGGAATATATAGTTCATCCGTGACGCAATTTTGCAATTTTGAGTGTCACCTCGGATGCTTTTCATGTGAATTTTGTCAATAGAAGACTGAATTCCATTTATCTGAGAGGGTAGGTATATGGGTGCTCCACAAATACAGCTCATTTGGACTAACAATTTGGGTCATAGTGGACCCATTGTCCATTAAGCCCCTATGTGTCTACCGTATCCCTTTGGCCTCTCCAAGTTTATAAAACAAAAGACTTTTGTAGCCTATCCATAAACTGGCTGCTTTGCCACGGAGATCTGTCTCTGTACCTCTGTTACAAGCAGCGTATAGTTTAGTCTTTGATAATATGTGCAGGAGCTGCAAATTATTAGGGGCAGACGAACTACGGCAAACGAGAATGTAACACATCTCCTCTGCACATGTGGCGTCTTTTTCACGTACCTACGAGCCTACTTCTTTGACAACTTGAGCGAGCTGAAAAACGTCGGCGTCAGTCAACTTAAGTGCTTCATAGCAGGCACCAAATGGATAATGGGCCTAAGTGAGACTGATAACCTGCAGTCGGCCACTTGGACCTAACCACCTAACCTAGGGGCAAGCAAAACTTTGCACCAAAGTATACGTTACGACTGGACGGCGTAGTTGGTTAAGTGCCATTTGTTAATCTTTCACTTCGTTCGTTCTCAAGCTAACCGCCTAAGAGCTTCTTTCTCTTAGTACTGACGTTTTGTGCATAAAGTACTCTCAGCTATATTGAGAAGTACATATGAACTCGCAAAGCCGCAGCGTTGCTGCACATACTGTTTTTGACGCAGGACATTGGTTTCTAATAAGAAGAGCACAGGTACGTTTCCTAACAGCAGACACGTTAAGCAAATACTCGTATGTACCGATTATTCTCAAAAATTGACATATAGTCTCTTCCGGGCATCATCTAGATACGTAAACAAACGTGTGGGCCTTCATGCCTAGACTTCTTTTCCGACCAAAATGTCGGTTGTGCGCCCAACTAACAACTCTCCCAGAACCAAACAAATAGTGTTACGCAAGAGCTACCTGCCTCGAAGCGGATGAGAAATGTCACAAAAAATAGTTTTAAGGTCAATCTGTTAGTTGACTTTATCCCAAATGCCATTTTTTGTGTATTCATTCACTTCTTCCGCTTTGTTTCGCAAATTAGATCCGGTAAAAGAAAGAAAAAAATGTCTTTCTTCTTCATCTTTGTATGACACTAACAGGCTGTCACTTGTCAGAATGTGGACAAAAGCTGACTTCAACAAGTGGCCTATTGCGTTATTGTTCTAACTCACGAGTGGAGGGAAAGTACAGTTTGTTGCAAGGTTCACGAAGTTTAAGTTGATATTCTTCAAGCATGGCCCAAAAAAGGAACAAGGTGGCACAAAATTAATCATCCTATTGGGAGATGTTATAATTTTTGCAAATGGCGTCCCAAGGGCCTAAGGGGTTTACTTGCGAGTGTGCTTAAAAAACGCTGCAGGGACTAAAGGAAGTCTGGGTGAACACTACGAAGTTTCTGTCTCATCGTTGGAAAATAATTGGGCCCAACATTTTTAAGAAACGACATGAACACAAGGATGTCACTTGTGTGACCAGTTTGAGGAGGTGCAATGTTGGAGTGTATTTTCAAGGAATTGCCGCGTCCTCAGGGAAGAAGTTTTCGCCGACGAAAATACGTCAAAGAAGGGAGAGACTCTTTCATCAGCCGCGAAGGTCTTGCCGAAGTTTTTAAGACCAGGAGGGGCATGACCAAAAATTGTTTTTTTTTCAAGCAACAGATGGGATATTTCATAGGGATATTCAATAGGGACTTTGTAAGACAGAACATGCGATCTGATGTGCACTTTATGGAACAAAATGTTCACTTTTAATAAAGAAACAAGTGCACGCTTCATTTGTCCGCCATCGCCTTTGGGCTACGAATTCCTTTTCGCAACATTCTCCAGCTTCAGGCCCTTCTGACACAATCTTATATGAGACACATAAAGGACTGGGTTGCAAGCAGAGAATAGTTTCAAAAAAAAAGCTGTTATCTAAATAAATAAGAGCAGATTGTGAAAATGAACGATTTCAAAAGGCGCAATACATTCGTCTCCTAGGTTCCATCCGCACATTCGTCAGTGGATGAGCTTTGTATCTTGAAAATTAGTCAATTCTTTCGAACATTCACATGAAAAGATGCGGCTGTCTACACTGATTATGTCGTAGCCAAGAAGGAAACACAGACTTCCCTATTTCGACGACCAACTTCCGATCAAGGCAAAACTCTCTTTCTCCCTCTATACCTTCGACCCGTGCTATGTCTTGATTCTGGACACTTAAAGGAATTCGTAACCCCTCCGACTCAAATTGTAAATGAAAAGAACTTAAGAACTGTCTTAAATCGCGTCTATAAACAGACGAGTTTCCCCTCTAACCATGCATGAAGCACTAACGAAAAATAGACCGCCTAACACGACAACGAGGAAGGGCCTAACAAGACCACGGGGAACGGTCTAACACTCCCAACAGACTCCCAACTAGTGACAAATCACGAGTAATGAGTAAATTATAGTTTTCGATCGAATAAACTCAAACGACGCTAATTAACATTTCTATCAGATCACAATGGAAGCGGATGTTGAATATCAGCGATTGTTCTCTCGGGCCCTTCGTGCACGTTTTTTTTTTGTATGCAGCCCAGGCGAAGATAATGCGCGCTGCAGTAGCAGCCATTCTCGGCGCAACAAGTGTCTGTTCCAAAGTTCCTTCGATGTGACTAAGAAATCTCGTCTAATTGCGCACAATTACCACCGCCGACGTGGGCAACAAAAAGAAGCATCCGAGCGCAAAAACAACAATCGATTAACAGACACTCTGATCTGGGGCGAGTGTGCTGCGGACGAAGTTCCTTCCAAAAGACCACCTCACGTGTACAACCACGCACATGGCAACGACGAGCCACCGGGCTTCGGCCGGATAATTGAATTTCATAAATTTATAGATTTGTGTGCTGCTCCTTGCTCCCCACCCCCGCCATCCCCCACGATCGATTATAAGCCGTATCGATGCAAAGTGTTTGGACACATATTCTCTGCTGCGACACAACGACAAAAAATATTTAAAAAAAAAACAGAAAAATCGCAAAAAACAAACTTAATTTTATTTTTTTTTGCTTTTGCGGCTCGCCAATCCATTGTGGGGGCACAGGCGGGGGACGGAGCGCGATAATTTGTTGAATCTTTTTTTAGTTCGTATCTAAAAATAGCAAAAACCAGAAACAACAACAAAAATAAAAAAAGCACAATTTTTTATGATTTTATTTTTGTTTTTGTTTTTTTCTTTTTTTTTTTAATTTTACATCATCATCAGTACGTACGTGCGTATGCAAGTGAATTCACAAAACAGATTCCATCTAGAAATGAGAAATGTTTTTTGTTAGAAAGGTTTTTTTTTGTTTGTTCGAGTATCTATCTATCATCAGTTGGTTCATTTTCTATTCTAACATGAATTTAGTAATTGATTGGCATACGTGATCCCAAAAACTATTCAATGTGAGTGGTATCTTGCTCTCTCATTGCTAGGGGTTATTTCGCGGATACATATGATGGTGGTGTGGTGGTGGTGTGGTGGTGGTGGTGGTAGTGGTGGTGGTTGCTGCATTGGCATTGCATCGTTTTTAGTTGAGTCCAGATTGAATTGTAAGGGATTTGTGAATAGAATGATGGATTGATGATGATGATGATGATGGGGAGTGTACACGGCAGGGACACGCTGTGTCCATTTGACTGAGATGTGTGTCCCTACGGGTATGAGCTGCACACATGCACACACATGCACATTCATAATGCTAATGAGATGTTGTGTTTCAGTTTTTGAAAAAATGAAGCCAGTAAGCACATCGCGGTAAGTGTGTATCCTGTTTCTTTTCTTTTTGTTTGTTTACAAGGCATGATGCTGCAGCAGCGAGCTTATGGGTTCGGATTCTATTCCGAGGCTGAAAGCTGGCGGTAAGTGAATTAGACATTTTTTTTTAAAGCTACACGACATGCACTTCGATGGGGTCAATAACTGGGGTGACATTTTTTAATGGGACGACATTCGACAGGCCCCTTCGAGGTTAAGGAGAATTTCTAAAGGGGAATGTTAAATTTTGCTGTAATCTTAATAATCTGATTCCTGTCCTCTTGCATATGGTCTTGGAAAATCACACAACAGAACAGATTCCACACTCAATGTAAGGCAAACATGGATGACGCAGTTGGTTAAGTGCCTGCCCCAAGTTAGAGGGGTCCCAGTCAGACTACTACCACTGATCGATTGCTCCAATGATGGTCCTTAATCGACCCTACAGTCTCAAGTAAACATAAACCGTTATCAAAAATTGACAAAAATCGAAGACAGAACCTTCTTTGCGTCCGAACTAGTGAGACAGCGCAATAAGGGACGTCCACGTTTAAGGTGGAGCTCGCAATTGAATCACCTTGGTGCGCGCCATTAGAGACATCTATCAAAAAAACGTTCTAGCTTGTGAGGCTTATTAGTTAAAATCCAGGTCCACCCCGGACTGAAGAAAAAGAAGAAGGCAAAAAAAGTCACATTCGACAAAGGACTGAAAGTAGCATAGAGGGCCAATACGAAAACTTAGGCTTATGTGAAAACCAAACGAAAAAGAACCAGAAGCATCTTCACATTTCAAAGTGTCCATAATTGCTTACAAAAACTTTGGGAGAATTCAGTTGTCAACTGACATTTGCATAGATAGAGGGCGATTTATTTCATTCTCGCATAAGTAGGGGAAAGTGAACGAACTTAACGAAACTTAACGAAACTGAATGAACTTAACGAAACTGGGCGAAATGGTTATTAATTCCACAGTGTATAAGTTTGTTCGTGTATTTGCTCGGTTAATTCAGTTTTCTCAAGTTTCTGTGTGGTCATTATAATAATGGCGGCGCTACAGTCCGAGATGGACCTGGGCCGAGCTTCTCAGCAATCACTTGTGTTGTGCGTGCTATTGTTCTTTCACGAGTGGAGGGGATCTACAGTTTAATCCCGACTTCGAACGGCGAGATTGAGAAGCTTTTCCTAGACAGTTATACTCATTGAGCATTGTCAGTGACTCGAAAGAGGTGAAGCCGTGAAAAAAATGGAATCGAACCGGGAACATCGATCGTAGGAGTCGACGCACCTACCCACTATGCCACGGCCCCCACGCTATAGTTGGCCCTGAACTTTAAGCGAACGGCCATAGCACATCTTTTGTACTTAGTCTCAATCTTATAGTCATGAACAGAATATGTCCCTATTCTTCACCTTTTCAAGCAATCACTGCTTCCTTGGTGGATCCAAAGACTAAGTCAATAGCACACTAGGATTTATGCTTGGCAAAAAAAAATGTTATGGTCATTTTCAGTTGATGACATAAACGCACTTTTCGACGCCCGTACTTTTCTGCTGTAACGATCATTTAGCAAGATCGAGTCATAGACAAGAACTTTGCAAAAACTCAAATAAGTTTCTAATTCTGATTAAATAAAGATAGGGCGATAAAAAAAAGGAAACATTGACCAAACCTATGTAAAATTTAGTTAACCAGAGGAATGATATATTCCAGAAGGAAACTCTTGCGACGGACCAAAATCAAACATCTCGCGGAGCACAGAATGGCAGCTAATAGACCTTAGAACCGACAATTTTTCCATAAGACAAGTTTCGATAAATTTCAAAGAAATATAATGTAGTAGAAGGACATTTTTTTTTCTAGAGAATTTTATTTCGCAGTCTCCCAGACTCTTTTATCATCTTAAGGGTGCATTACTAGATCCAGTCCAGTATCAGATTCGAAACTAGGGTCTGCTAAGCAGTCAGATAAGCATCACTCTCCTTTAAGAGACGGGGCAGAGCAATGCTGTAAAGAATGAATGAGCCAACAAGTTGGCCGGACATAAGTCAACCCTCCGTATAAAACGAAGAGTCTTAATATTGCCACCACAGGGTTTCTTGGGGTTATGCTTTAAAAGCCGTTTGCAGATTGATTAATTTAGAAAAATGTACACTAACTAAGCCGGAGAGTAAGTTCGAACCTTCGGTACAAAGACAAAGATGTAAGCCAACTTGACTGGAAGCAGAGCGTCCGCGGCCGCCAACGATGAAGGGCAGCAATTGATTAGTCTCAGACCCTCCATGGGTCATTGACCTGATAAGTAAGTAATAAGCGCAGCAGGCGCCATATCCAAAGACATTCGATTACAACAAATTGCCACTCCTGCAGAACTTTTAACGCTAAAGGGACTATTTTTGTTTTTTCGAGCGTTTAGCTCCATGTTCAAAATCTCCTACAATTAATCTTATTTATTCCACAGACATGTTTTAAGTAGAATTGCCTCCTAACGAACACCACCGTCATGCTCTCAAATAATCTGGTTGAGAGTATTCCTAGCAATAATGACTCAATCGCTGCTTAATCCCACCGATGAATGTGAACTATCCGTCAAGAATCTGTGGTGGCAAACATTTGAACAGACTGTCTGAAGGAGACCAGGACCTGATCCGCATTGTACCTCATCAAGCTTTAGTTGACTAAACTGAGGCAAACTTAAGACGCTTGTCGAGAAATTTAGAAATGAGCGAAAAATGACGTGACCGTTTAATCACCTTTGTTTTTTTCTAAATGAAATTTTAAAAAACCTGAATTCGCGAGTGACAGTCTAATCGAAAGTGTTTCTGACACTCCATCGATTAAAATTTAATGAAAACCTGATGACATTTTCTTATGGAGTCCTCAATCTAGGGACGGAATTTAAGGGTCTCCACCGTGAATGGATCTTCCTTTTGAGGGAGACACTTTCTTTATGTTGACAGTTCTAAATTCCGAAACTCTTGATCACCGCTGCTGATTGCAGTAGGAGTGTGGTTATCTACGGACAGATATAAACGATACCCTTGTGCCCTGAGGCGCTTTGCTGACTTTTTCTTCTTCATCGGGTGCGTCAAATCCCAGGAACCACTTTGGCCCAGCTTCTCCCATAACTGCTCTCGCTGTGAATAGGGAAAAATATCATGAGCACTTTAAGGTCCTAAAGCACTTCGCTGCCTTTTTGTATTCTTCTTTCCGGAACTAATTGGCCCTAGCCTTTACAATAACTGCTCGTGTTGTACGTTTGTGAAACGGACTTAAGGTTAGGTTAGGTTAGGGGGCACACTTAGACCATATTGGTCCATTGTGGTACCCACAGTCAGACTACTAACACTGATCGACCGCTCCAGAGATAGTACCGTTAATTTGATCCCAACGGCAAACGGTAACTGAACCAGATTGGGAAAACTGGATAAAACGGTATTAATTTTGCTTTCACCGGGATTCGAACCTGGGACCGCTCTAACTTTTTTTTTTGTTTTCGGAGTATTTTTTTTTAAGCACTACTGGAGCATTCACAGTTGGTTAAGTACCTGCCCCAAGTTAGTCCCAGGTTCGAATCCCAGTGAAATCGAATCTGGTCCAGTCACCATTTGCCGTTGGAATCAATTTAACGGCGCTGGAGTAGGTTGCTACCTGGCGGTACAATGGAACAGTTTTGAGTCTGAGTGCTCCAGTAGTTTTTTAAAAATACCCCGAAAAAAAAAGCCAAGCAGATCAACAGTTTCATCAGCCTCGTCTTCTCGTCAGATCACCTGATGAGTGACATCAAGCAGTCACACTTAAGGATTCGCATCGAATCACTTCGAAAGAAATGCATTTTGCACTCCTAAACAACCGCATCGAACCGCTTGCAGTCGCTTCACTCACTCAAAACCGTGCCTATGCTGTCACCATTTCAAGTGCAATATGCGTCATCAGGCAGCCCTTAAGTGTGAGAATCGCTGCACATAAACGACCAAAGAAACTAACTACGCAGTGTCACTGTCACCACAAATGCCACCCAAAGTGTTTGAAAACTCTGCCCCCTGCACTCGCCCCACTCACCCCACTCGCCACTTCAGCGAATGCACGCGAGAGAGAGAGAGAACAAAACTCTAAACACAACGAACTGTGCAACTGCGTCTAACTACTCGCTGTTCGTGTGGTCGTGTGCACAAGTATGCAATAAATTAATTCTAATTCAATTGACAGACGACACCAACACAGCGGCCATATATGAACTTATACAGTCTTGGGCCCCCCCCACTCGCCCCCGCACCGGGCACTCTGACACTCTTCTCTCGCTCAAAAAGGTGTTACTATCCCAGAAATCTGCTTCCGATTTTTCTCCCTTAAACGTGCCCGCTCCCAGCGGAATAGAATCGCTTTTTGTGTGCTTCTTTCGTTTTTTTTCTCCGCCGTTGTTGTTCGACGTACTCGTACTCGTGCCTATGTGTGTGGGGGGTGGGGGAGATAGGGCTGATAAATCCCTTGTCATCGTTGTCAGTCCGTTTAGACAGATTATTGCTGTTGTTTGGGAGGAGGAGGAGGTCGGTCGTCTCTGCGAGAAGCGAAAAAACACATTTCATCAACGGGTGCCACGGTGGGAATGTGCAGCGCGACCGGATCACGTGCGAAAGCTCACCAATTCGGACGGGGAGTGAGATATGAAAATGTGCTCGCCTGGGGGTGGGGAATGAAGGCCATTCAAAACTTTCGGGGAAACCTAAACTTTTGTCCATTCAAGCATTCAGGCAATTAACTATAACCGAGGGGTTGGTTTTGGGTTTTGCAAATATCTGCTACCCTTGTGTGTGCAATTGTATATTTTCCAAAGGGGGGGGCGTGAGTCGGGGGGTGAGTCGATTGTGGTCAATTTGAATTCATTTGTCATGGTGTGCGGTTCAGTGCTTCGTTCGAGCGGGGATCATTTACACACGGCTGATGTTGAATGGGTTCGGGGATTGGCTTTGGAAGTTGGGACGTTCTTTGGACTTGAATTTCATAATTTTTCTCTGGAAGGGGATACACTTGGGTGGGCATTTGGGCACAATGGACCCAACTGTTCGTCGCAGTGGACAGCCGCGACCCAGTCGCAAGGGCACCCTATCACCTACCTGGATGGGCATGGTTGTCCGAGGGAAGAACAGTTGTTAAGAGAGAGGAATAGGCTAGGTTTGATGGTCACGAGCCTTTTGGGTCGACAGAAATGCTATGACCACCCTGCGGTGGGTTGAAGTCATCAAAAAGGCGGATTGGTTGGAAATTCTGTTGATTGTCCGTGTCGATTGTGGTCCACTGCTTCAGTGGCAGTAAACTAAGGCCTAACGTGGTCACTTAAGGTTCGCAAATTTGGACAAACTCAGGGTGGGACGGCTACCTCACCACGGGCCCTATGATGAGCCTAAGGTGGTCACATAGGGACGACTACATCACAACGGGCCCAATGATGAGCCTAAGGTGGTCACTTAAGGTTCGCAAATTTGGACATACTCAGGATGGCTACATCACAACGGGCCCTATAAAAAATGAAGGTGGTTACTTAAGGACGGCAACATCACAATCTGCCCAAACAGGGCCTAAGTGGGTCTCGGTCTTTCCCGTGACAGTCACTCCAACCTTACCCTGGGATTGCATGTCCAAGACATAGCAATCTACGCGTTTCTTCGCATTTTTGAGCCTTATTTTCAAAAATGAATGATCATTGATCGCTACAAGATCGATGATCGATCTCGCTGCCAGACGAGGCTATATCGCTCAAACCCTCAATTCTGCTCCCCCGTCTAGCGGGTATTTGAATGACATCGAGATGTGGCGAAGATTTCCGCAAAAATGGCAGCGAATGCATTGATCGGTGCAAGATCAATGATCGAGCTCGCCACCAGACGAGGCTATGTCGCTTAAATCCTCATTTCTGCTCCTCCGTCTGGTGGGTTTTGGTGTGACGAAGATTTTCGCAAAAAAGGCAAAATTCAGAAAAAAAGATGTTGCATAGAGGCTTGGCTGGGCCGCAATGGTGACGGTAAGTAGGACGGCGGCACGCTTGCGGTTGCACGGCTTAACTCGTCGGACGGGGCGGTTCTTGTCCTCCCACGCGTAGACCACCCGGTTGCCAAAGAAAAAATATCGCGCCTATAGCTAGCTAGGAGAGGATCCATCATTTGGCTAAGCTCATGGCTCATGGCTAAGCGATCGCACAGACAGTAAGTGACAGTTTCGAACTGATTGTAGACCCCTCTCCCACTTGAAGCCACACATCTCATAGCAATATACTTACTTAGCGGACTCCCGACCCGTGAAGGGTCTGTGCCTGCATTATCACGACGCATCAAATTGTCGTCGATCAAAACAAAAACTGTCAAAATGACTCGACTAAATGTAGCAATTGTCAATCAAAAGTAAACCAAAACAATGTGTCAAACTGTATCACTCAGCCAGCAACCACACCATCCACCTATCCCCGTGCGAACACAGAAAACATATGTCAACCGCATTTGCATAAGCATTTAACAAGTCCACAGACGAACACTTCTGAGACGTTTAATGAATGAAAAGTGGTGCGTGAAATGTAATATGACACACGGTTTGTCTTAGCATCACGGGCGAATTGATAAATGCGCACTTCGGCTGTCAGTGTTGAATGTGAAAACGTTTAAATCTACTGACTAAAGGATGGGACATTTGCCTCATGTGTGAAATCACAGGATAAAAATATGTATGACTGTCAAGTTGACAGATTTACGATAGTCATCAATTTTTCATGTTTTTAAACTTTAGAAAGATGGCCAATCGTATTTGGCTACCACAGGATCACTTTTGTCTTCAAAAGTCATCGTGATTTGATGGCAAATTATTGAAAGGAGCTGATTACCTCGAGGATCTCCTTTTCATTTGTTCGTATACATGAGTATTCCAGATTCAAAAAAGATTCCAAATACTGTCCTTAAGACGTCCTTAGAAATGTATTCTTTTTTGGAATTAAGTTCGAAAATTTTTGATCAGAAATGTCAAAATTTATTTACGATGAATAAGCCTTTAAAACTTTGTTGATTATCTTGAAAAAATATTTCAGTTTTCAACAAAAAAAACTTCAACACATGGATCCTGTCAGAACTTTGCCTAAAAAACGTGACATTTTTTGGATCAGTTTCTGGTGAGCTGGCCAGGGTTGGGTCACATTTAAGCTCTTCGTGGGCCCTATTTGAGGCCAGCACACCACTTAGCACCTTGCACAGGGAAATAGACATTGGATCTATCGAGGTGGTGTCGATTAGACAAATGCGCTACAGCTATATCATTGTGGCCAGTCTACGACAAGAGGAAATTTACCGATCTCAATAGAAGAAATATACTAACAGCCGTTGGGGTCCTGACAGGGCACTGCGCGATAGGAAATCACGCAGCACGGCTGGGAATACCCCATAACGACTTTTGTAGAAGCTGTAGAGACGAAGAAGAAATAGAATCTATTCGTTACCTACTGTGTGATAGTCCTGCACTAGCCGTTAGGAGAAAGCAAACCCTAGGAAGATTCTTCTTTTCGGAGCTGGATGATCTAGGGAAAATATAGCTAAGCAAACTCCTGAGATACATATCTATATCAGGATGGTTTAACTTAGCTGTCGATACATAGGTTTTCCACGATTTTAACATTTTTTTGGGCATCATGGGCTCATAGTTTTCTAAGTGAGCCATTGACATGTCGGACGCTACTACGGAGAAGTAGATTTCTACTTAAGTCAGCTTCTTACCAAACATCGCTGCTTTCGAGCGTACCTACACAGGCTTGGTCTGATGAAATCTCCCTTCTGTTTAAACTGCGGACCGGCCAGAGCAAATGCACAGCACGTATTTTTTTTTCGCCCACATTTCAGAACAGGGCGCAGAGAACTAGAGAAAAAATATTGGAGACATAGCAACTCCTGAAAGCGTCGTAGATGATATGCTAACATCGAGTGCAATATGCAACGCGGTGAAACGGGCTGCAGCAAAAATATCGAAGGAACTTCAATGGTTGGAAAGTGTCAGAGAAAGCACTGGTGAAAACCAAACCCAGACTCAAGCATGCTGGCATTATAATTGCTAACATTTTTAACCAAATTATTTAAAAAATTGCGCCCAATTTGTTTGACATTTTTACAAAAATATAGAAAAATATTAAACCGTTCCGAAACGCCAGCAAAATTAAAGCATTGTGATGCATCCCAACATCAAAAAATCGTTGCGTAGCATCATATAGGCAGTGATGCTTACTCCTACGTGATGCGCATTTTGTTGACGTTTACGAACTCAGCCATAATCTAGAACTATCAAACGGAGAAAGAAGGGCTTGCTTGCCAGCCCTACGAAGTAATACCGCATGGAGAGTGGTAGAAGAGTGCAGAGTGTGGGTTAGTACGTACGCGTGTCTACGAAATCGATTTCTTGGATTTGCGAATCGTGCATGCTGGTAGCCCGTGCTATAAGTATCATTAAACGATTGTCAGGTCCTTGGAGGAAATCAAAAAACCAAAAAAAAAAAGTGTGAGGAGATCCAGTCACTTGACTTAGGACGCTGGAAGTAGATAGTTAGCAATCGTGTTAATTACAAAGGCTTCTTGATTGATACACAGGTCTTCCGCTGGGTGTAGGTCCATCAAAGAAATCAAAAACCTTGAATGCTCACAATTCTGAATTGAATTTGTGCACTTTTCTCCAAGCAATCAGCCGGAAATGCTAACCTTTACGTTCACAAATTATTTTATTACGAAATCGTTGCGTGCTCTACCTTAGCACAAAAGTCGACAGCCACAAGGGCAACTTTAAAATAATTTTACAGAGCCCAATTTTAAGACCAAATCCCCACACATAAATGTTAAACGCAAATTTTTAAAACCAACTCCCCGCATATTATTCGCAAAAGGCACTTGATATGAAGCAAAAGGCCGTCGGTAATGCAGCATAAATGTGATGAGCACAGTGACTAGTTGGCATTGCAAAAAAAAACCGCAGATGCAGAGCCATCTTTATGGTAAAATGTCAACTAGCTATTTTTTCCGAAGGATTTTTGAAACTCTACACTGGAGGACTCAGACTCAAAACTGGTCCATTGTACTGCCAGGAAGCAACCTACTCCAGTGCCGTTAATTTAACGGAAAATGGTGACTGGACCAGATTTGATCTCGGGATTCGAGGCTGGGGCCCCTCGCACTTGGGGCAGGCACTTAACCAACTGCGCGTCAACTGCAGGATAGCAGTCTCACTTAGGCCAACATACTAAGGTCCATTGTGGATGCACTTGGATCGGGTATTTTCCTTCTATCAAACTATTTGGTGATCGCTACGAAGTGTTTTAGCTGACTGATGCCGACGTTGTCCACACATTTACGTCCTCTGTCGCAAAGACAATGACCTTTTAACATTTTGACGTATAAATCCGAGTGGAGCTGGAAAGGATCACGTTGTCTAAAAGAATGTCAAGAATAGTTGCACTTTACCAATAATTCCCTTGCCAATCATGCACTTTCAGTCTCGAAAATGCTGAAAAAGAATTCAGAAGTCAAGTGATCTCTCGACATAGTTCTCAAAAGAATAGCAACACCAACAAGAGATCATCAAAGGAATGCTCGACCCATCACGACGTATGACATCATTCTCCTTAAACCTTTTCACACAAACCTGACCACCTCTTCAAAATCACCTTCACTATCCTCTCAGCTCACTCTACACTCATTCCCATTTCAATTCCCTTTAATTTGCACCACGTTTTGACACGAAAACCGATCGTGTTCAAGTGCAAACAACGTCAAGACGTCACTATCGATCACTTTACGACCACCTATTCCCGCTCCCTTCCCCCATTCCTCACCGTAGGACTCCTTCTAAGCCATAGATAGCCAGCAATTAAGATAACCTTTGTGGAGCATTCCAAAAACTAATTCTCTTTTCACGCAGGGCTCACGCTCTCGCTTCTTCTGCAGTCCGCCTTCGCACGGCCCGCACAACGCCTTTACACGGCCTGCACAACTGTTCTGATAATAAGCCCTTAAAGGTGACTTGTAGGAACGACCTTATCTCGGCTGATAACACGACCTAACTCAAGCTTTTCGATAGCCCTTCAGACACTGGACTGCCCCACACGCCACAGCGGGCGAGGGCGCCTAGTTTCTCCCTGGAAAAGCAAATTCCCGTGAGGTACCACGTTGAGTTTGGTTTCTAATTAGACACCACAGATGCATCTCACTCGCAGCCTAGTGAGGTGATTAAAATGCAAAGCACACCCTGCACCGCCCCGCTGACGATGAGGACAGCTCTGACGCACTTGAGTGCGCTTGAGAGAGGCGCGTGTAGAGATGGGAAGCGCGCAACGATCGGTGACTTGAGGAATCATTTGAGTCATTTAGAATGATTTTTACAAACCTGAAGTGGGGGCCGGTTGAAATCTCTTCGCTGCCGCCCCACCGGGCGCCGTTGGTGTGGTGCCGCCACCGCTGCCGCAGCCACCGCTGTTTGCATGATGATGGTGCTGATGATGCGGTTGCTGATGATGATTGCTCAACAGATTCTCGTTACCTGCCGCCGCCGCCGCTGCCGCTGCTGCTGCTGCTGCGGCCGCCGCCGCCACCGTGTTGCTGTGCGGATTGCAAGATGCATCTGCGGAGTGAAAATTGCGCTGATAGTGCGCCTCGTTGTAGATCCGCTGATAGCATGACAGGCTGGGTACCGTCCACGAGTTGTTGGTTTTGTAGTGGAAGTTGCCCGTGCCGAATATTGAGTGTGTGTTGGAGGCGACGGGGAGGTTCTGTGTCAGCGAGTGAGTAATCGCCGACAAATGTGGGTGGTGTGGGTGATGATTCGATCCCGCTGACAGTGGGGCTGATGCAGGCGGCTGTTGCTGCTGCTGCTGATGCTGATGCTGGGACAACTGTTGCTGCTGTTGCTGGTGCTGTTGCTGCTGATGCTGCTGCTGTTGTCGCTGCTGGTTCGTCTGAATTTCGTTCCATTGCTGACTGCCGGTCGTGGCTCCATTCGACGCCGAGTTCGAACTGTGCACACGAGAGTTGGTCGAGCTCACGGAACTGGTGCTGCTGCCACTGGAGTTCGTCTGAGAATTGTCATTGTTGTTGCCGTCACCGGCGGCAGTGGTGGCACCTCCGCCGCTAGCAGCACTGCTGGCAGCGCTGGCATTGCTCGCCACCGACGAGGAGGACGACAACTGCTGGAAGTAGCTGTTCAGCGCGGCGCTTCCGTGATCTGTGAAGAATCCATTGCATGTACCCGCCTCGGATGCCATGCTTTGGCTGTCGTTCGAGAGTCTACTTAGTAATTCTTCGTGCAGGAGCGTGTTCGGGTGATTTGTCTACCAGATGTTTCGTTTAGTTTACATCATTAACACCGAAGTTGGTAGCGGACACGTGAATGCAAAGAGATCTTCACTCCACTTCACTTGAATTCACTTTTTTTTTATTTTTTTCTTCACTCACCCGGGTGACCTTTCGGCGCTGCCAAGGTTTCGCACTTTCTTGATCTTTTTTTTTTTCTTTCTTCTCTGAACTTTCCTCTCTTTGCTTTGGATTTGTGGGGTACAAGACCGCGTGTGTATGTGTTCTTTGACGAGTTTCACCACAAACTTTGTATCCGCCGGCTGGTGTGAGGGTTCATCTGGGGAATTCTTGAGTTAATCCCAAAGGTTACTGCCATCATCGCAGATAGATGCGATGGTGGCGGCCTTACTCGTGAGATTTGAATTGATTGGTGCTTGCAGTTTTCAGAGATTTATTAATGGATGGAGGATGCTAATGCCGGGAAATAAAAAACGTGACTGCTGCAGTCACGCTGAGGGTGAGAGTGACTGGGGAGTGATTTTGAAAAAAAAGCGGCATCGGGGGCGTATGTGGAACAAAAAATTTGTTGAATGCATTGCGAGGGGTGATGATCGGTGACACATTTTTGAGATCGGCAGGCTGTGCTAGAGAGGAGAGGAAGGATGTCTGCTCTAGACAATGGATCAGCTGCCAAGTGTTGAAGTAAATTAATTTTGTGTGAGTTCACATTGATTTTGTCGCTGTTCAGCGACAACTCTTCAAAATCTCCACCTTAAGTAAATGAGTTCATATGCCAATCGGGGAATGGTTCATTTTTGAAGTCGGAAGGCGAGCGACAGTCCCGCACTGATTTTTATGGAAGAATATTCACGGTTGCATGAAATGTTTACAGAAATTGTATGCACTTCAAATTCAAGACGTGGTGTACAACAGAACTCAACCGATACTCTAAGTGAAACCATGGAAATGGGTCAATGATTCCAACTCTCGGAGCTCTAAAATGATCAAGAGTCGTAGAAGAATCAACGAATCCTCAAAAAGTGAGTCCTTGATGCGGAAGCCTGTTTGGCTCTTGGTTGCTGCTAAAACACAACGAATGGAAATAGGTCATGAGGCGAGGAGACTAATTTCTTGCGACCGATTTGAAGTAGCAGTTGTTGTGGTGAAAAAGAGGAATATCAGACAGTTTTTGGGCCTTTTTCGACTTCAAGTCGTCAGAAGTTGTTTTAAATGACCAAATTTTGTTTGACCAGAATTACGGAAAGCGGCTCAATTCAAGTAAAAAGACAACTTCTTCGTGCTTTGAAATAATTGACAACAGATTTGTGACTGCCCAGCGGTAGTTTTGTGAAAGTAGACGGTCAAGCAAGAAAGCGCAAGCAAATTTCTTTCAATCACCATCGCTATTTGCATATTTAAGTGTGCTTCATCCCCAGTGAAGGGAATATGGATTATTGCTGCAAATAAGGTCAAGGTTAAGATTCTGTACCATTTGGATGCCCTATTTTATTGGCATTTCTGGACGAAATTTAGGTAACGTCAAATGAACTTCTTTAATGAAATCAAATAATTGCAAAATGTTTCAATTTGAACAAGAGACCTTCTTCAATTGGATAGTCTTTTAGGGACATTTAGTTTTGACAGCGCCAATGAATGCATGTTTCCTTTTTAAAAAAATGTGTTCATACATAAAACTTTTAAGCCGTGATAAAAAGAGGTGCTTAGTGGGCGCCGTGGCATAGTGGGTAGGTGTGTCGATGTTGTCGGTTCGATTCCCGAAAAAAAACATCTAATATTTTTGCATAGCTTCACCTCTTTCGAGACACCGACAATGCTCAAAGAGTATAACTGTCTAGAAAAATCTTCTCAATCTCGCCGTTCGGAGTCGGCATTAAACTATAGGTCACACTCGTGAAAAAACAGTAGCACGCACAATACGAGTGGTTGCTGAAAAGCTATGTGCAGGTCCACCTCGGACTGTAGCGCTGTCATTGTTATAAGAAGAGGTGTCTATCGTTGTCAGATGACAGTTTCTTTTCGTTTGCCAAGGATATAAAACTCTGTCAAATGTGGTAAACAAATGGACTATGCAACGTAAGCACAAAATATAGCTTAAGCCTTAAATATTTATCAAAAGGGCGCTTTCACGGCGGTAATTGGGTGCAGCAAACAGGATATGTATGTCCACCGCCACTTTCAGCTAAGCCTTAAAAGTGTCATAAAATAAAATGACTTAAAGGTTCCAGAATCAACTCAGTCACGAGCGTCGAAAATGTGTCTAAAATGTTCCCAATTTCTTGACATTTTCCTAAGAAGACCTAAGAAGACTCTCAGGAAATTTCAAATAAACCTCTAAGATCTCTTTGCAGGTTCAGAAGGAAATCGGGATGGCTCCGGCACAACGAAGGACTATGAGTGCGACATGGGTTATAAGGGGACTGAAATCGGATTTTAGAAATTAAGAAATAAGAAGGAAAATATTTTTGTGAAGGACCTAAAGTCTGTTAGAAATATAGATCACCAATCTTTCATCAGGACAAGCAAAACAGTTGAAAAATCATATAAATCCCATGGGCACTCTCATTTATTTCAATCATTTCATTGGAGTAGATTGTGTTATCATCATCATCGTCATCATTTTCAGTGATCCATATGTTCCACTAAAGGGGTCGCGGGGGCAATGCATGCACGAGAGATCTCCAGGCCACTCGATCTTCTGCCATTGACACTAACTCATCAGGAGCTATGCCCAAGCGCAACAAAACTGTGTTAAGACTAAAAAAAACTAAACTAATACTAAAACCTATTAGAACATGTCAAAAACCCCTTTAGGAAAATCAATTATTTTCTTTTTGTCAAAAATAGGTAATCCTAATCAAAGCATGATCTAGGCTGTCAGTGAATCTAGAGTGTCGTTCGAAAATTTTAAAATTCACTGCAAGTATTCACGGAAGGTCTGAAATACGCAACTCGACACCTAACTTCCTTAAAACTGAGTTTTTAAAACACAACTATGAACCAAAAACCATGGCAAATTGCACCAGACACATTCAAACATCGCAAGCTCAGACAGACGTCAACCTTAAACAAATTTTCAACAAATAATTCCATGACATGATGTGTTTTCAAAAAGAAAAAAAAAACAGATAAAACATCTTGCAAGCACCAATACAATAGAAATGCATCTCCATAAGCGTTTACTTCACAAGTCAATGGTAGTTAGAGCAACCAAGCAAAATTTACAAAACAATTCTATTCGTAAACAAAACAAAAAAAAATTCCGCGACGCTTTCAATCATTTTTAACTAGCTTCAAACTTTTGTTTTAATTTAATTTTTTTTAAATATTTAATTTTAATTAATTTTTTTTAAATATTTAATTAATTTAACTTTTTGATGTTTTCTTTTTAAAAATATTTTCTTGTGTGAATAGGTTTTGCTCGGTCACAATAAATACCTTATCTTGCAACAATTTGTTGTTCTTTTCTTTTCGATTTTCGAAGAAGAACAAAAATTAGAAGTGATTAGATTGTTTTTCCTGATTAAGCACAAATTCGTAACTCGGTTGAAATTTCAATGCACTCTTGATTTAATCTTTCGCTATCTGAAGCGGATTTGATTTTTTTTTGTTGAAAACTTTTCCACAGATTCACAAAAATTCACTTTCAGATTCACATGCGTTTGGGGAACGATTGAACTGTTTGCACAAGCTGCGATTGAATTGTTTTATCCACTGTATGGAAATCGCATCTAGATATTTTTTTTGTGAGATACACTCGCGCGCGGTGTACCGTCAAACGATAATTATAGTACTTCAAGTCGAGAAGATACAAAACGAACTGGAAGGAAATCTATATTTCTAAATTGCACACAGAACTGGAGAGCCCCACGTGCCTTTGGATGTATCTACATGTGGGTATAAGTATATGTATGTACGTGACGTTTGTCGGCGACCGAAGGCACATCACAGAAGCACAACAAAAACAAAAGGAATAACAAAAAAAAAAAGAAAAGGGTAAGACAATGCCAAACACCACGTTACAACTGTCCGCACACACAGACGCACACGCGAGCGGAAAGTGTATCGGAATAAATAAATTAATTTATTGTTTTTGTGTTAACAAAATGCAGCGAGAGTTTCGCGGATTTGACGGAGTCGACCCGATTGAATCGAGCGGATATCAAGGATCTGTGCGGGCGTGTGTCTTCGATGTGGAGCAGTGACAAAATTTGCTCGCTGCTTTAAAAACAACACACAACAAGTCCGTCTTTTCTAAATGGGGTGGAGTTTTCCGAATTCGCAAACAAACAGCAGCTAGACGGCTTTAGAAGCGCCCGTTTGTGGCTCACACTCTCTCTCGCTCTGGTAGCCTTGTGTTTTGTGTGTTGTGATTCTCTGTGTTGAGTGCCCAGCCGCCCCCAGTCGGTCGCCTGCCTGCCTTCGTCGTCGTCGTCGTTGTCTCGCGTCTCCCGCTTCTCCCTCGCAACCCCCAGCACACACACACACACAGCACACAATCACTGAAAGTCGTACCTATACACAAGCGAGGAGAGTATAGAATGTGAAATGCATACTGGGAAACTTGCACTGGGCTTTTGTAAGTCACGCGGATCTCAGTATGACCTGGAACCTACTGTCTAGTAACGTTCTAAGCACGTGGATAGCCACACACTGTGTATCTGTATGTTGTACCTAACCTACCACCTCCATCATCCGTTCGCTTCGTTCGGGATGGTGTGTGTCCCTTTACGGCGTCATTGTGTTAATCTCTACCCATCCAACCCATCCAGAGTGGTCAGGATGTGCGTCTCTTAATTGTGACAACAAAGACCTCATGCGGATGGATCAAATCGTTATCCACCCCCACGGGCATCGGTTGTGATGGGAACCCCGTCCGATCACGAGGGTTAAACGGATACACTTGCACCTACTTAAATTCCGATGGACCAGTGGGGTGGCAGCATCCATCCCTTATCGGGCAACAACCAGTTGCTTCACTTTGGTCCCGGATTTGTCTTACTTTTCAGCACAACAATCGAATCATCTGAGGAATAAGCAAACCCCCTCAACAGCAACAAAAAAAAAACAGACAACAACAAAACATCTTCCATCCATCAACGGAATGCTGGGTTGAGTGGTTATCAGCGCCGAGGGGGAGGGGGATTGAGGAGGAACACATCTCAACTCAATACAGCAAGCGAAGCGAACACTGTGCACTGCTGTGCTATGTAGTTAGATACACATTCGTTTGTTTTGATGTCATTTTGATATCACGTTTTTGTACCACGTGCGCCACTTGAGAGTGTGATTACGAAAGTAGACGATGGAAGTGTGCACACCCATACAGCGGCGCTGTGAGCAGTGCCACAAGTGTGTGCGAGGCTGTCTATCGATGTGAAGCAGTGCACGAGCTAATGTGCGGAGAGGAATGTGAAAAAACGAGAGCGAAGTGCGAGTGGCGAAAGCTTGAGAAAGTGGTGACACTCTGGTGGCGAATAGATGAATTAGTTAGCTTTTGCCAATCAGCTGATGGATTAGATGCTGTTTTCGGTTTGTTTGGGAACTGACGTAGAGAATGGAATTTTTTTTTATTGACTGGAAATGCAAGATTTGGAAGATTGTTTTGGCCATGGCTTGAGATTGCATGGAGTTATGGAATAGTTCGGTGGATGGGCCGAAGGTGTGGAGCTGTTTGATAGGAATTTCAGATAAATTTTATAGTTTTTGGGTGATGAAACCGATGACTGTCAGGTTTTTTTAATGAGTTACATTCATTTTGTCGATAGGAGATAATGGAGCGCAAGGGAAGCACAGAATTTTTTGGAAGTCTAAACCCTAGGTTCCCATTTTCTTTTTTTTAGGATTTTTGAAACACTGCTGGAGCACTCGGACTCAAAACTGGTCCATTGTACTGCCAGGTAGCAACCTACTCCAGTGCCGTTAATTTGATCGGCAAATCGTGACTGGACCAGATTCGATTTCACTGGGATTCGAACCTGGGACCCCTCTAACCTGGCGCAGGCACTTAACCAACTATGCCATCCAGTCGTCTGGTCCCATGCTTTAGCATCTTATTTGAAGGAGAATACAGGGTGGGCCAACACCATTGACACTGACAGCTGTATCCCACTCGAAATCTTGTCAGAAAGTCAGTACCATACCTCCGCAGAATGAAATGAGTCGCCTTACGCTTGAACAACGTTGAGAAATATTGAAAAATTTCCAAAGTGAGTGCTGTGTAGCCCAAACAGTGCGTTTTTTGAAAAGAATTTTTGGGCGAAATGAAGCACCCACCGTGACTGCTGTACGCAAGTTTGTGCAAAAAGTTTGTGAGACTGATATGCTAGTGGACAACACTCATATCCCCCATCGTCGTACGGTGCGTACAGATGAGAATGCGGCTTCTGTGGCAGAGAGTGTGAGACTCAATTCACTAACATCAACTCGCCATCGATCTCAAAAGCTCAACATTCCACGCCCTAGCCTTAGGAGAATTCTGCGCAAAGATCTCGGATTATTCGCCTACAATGTCCAAATGACTCAGCAATAGAAGACGCGCGACCATCCGCTTCGTCATCGCTTCGCAGTTTGGGCCTAAGAGCACCTTGAATTGGACAACGATTTTGGGCGAAAAAACATCTTTTCTGACGAGGCGCAGACGCATTTTCATCTCGGCGGCTAGGTTAGCAAACAAAATTGCCGCTCGGAAAACCCGCACGTTAAGAGTCAGAAATATCGATTTGGTGCTGAAGTGGGCAACGCCAGAAAGAAAACTTAGATTGTATTGCGGTTGGATTTGGGCCTACATCCGTACAAGATTGTACTGGTGCAAGAATTGAAGTCGGACGACCATAGACAACGCACTGATTGGTTTAGTTCGGTGGTGGAAATGTTGGTAGGAGATCCGGATTTTGGCCCAAAAATCATCTGCACAGACAGGGTCTAATTTTGATTCAGCGTCAACAAGGAAAATTGTCGTTATTGCAGCGAACACTATCCACAAGTTTTCGACCACGCATCAATGCTGGTTTGATTGGCTGTTTGGTGCGGTTCATGGCAAGACGGCGTCTTCGGACCTTTTTTCTTTCGATATGAGGAAGGAGACACCGTTATCGTCAATGGTACCTGAGACCATAGAACGATGTTAACCGTCTCTCTCCGGCCAGAACTCGACAACATCAATATACCCGAGATGTGGTTCCAACAAGATGGCGCTACATGCCATACAAGCGACGCAACGCTTCAAGTCATGACGGAGAAATTTGGTGACTCACGACGACTGTTCATAGATTTGCCTCCGCGATCATGTGACTTGACTTGACCACTCAATTATTTCTCTGAGTCTGTGTCAAGTCTTAGTCTACGGTACCACGCCAACCACTTCGGACGAGCTCAAGGCCAACATTCGAGACGCTATTTCCGAAATAACGCCACGCATTTTGGACCGACTCATCAAAAGCTTATCTGGTCACCTCGCATATGACGTTAGAGTGCATCAGCTCAATGACACCGATTCCTCAATTCACTACAAGAAAAATCTACACACTTTACTACGTTTTCCTGTTTTCCAAAATATCTGCGCAACAATCAACAAGAAATCTGTTTCATGACCTATTGAGCAGTCGAGAGAAAACAAAAACAGAAATCTGCTCCCCTATTCAATCGGTAAACAAGAGTACTCCATCTACAGAGCTTGAGATAAGCTCGAACGCAGTACATACACGCTTGTGAATTTGAAAAAAAAATTAGAAAAAATGTGGGTCGTCGTCCGCGGCGAGTGTATTCAATGCCACTATCCAATAATTGCTCATTTGTCACACAGTTAATGCAGGCAAAACGTTTGTCGCTTCAACTTACACTTCTAATTACCGCCCCCACACCGACACCGACCCGTCGACCCAGAGTCTGTTGCTGACGGTTGTGCACATCTACAAGATTAAAGCGCTGATTAATACCCTCACTTCTAATAAATTCATGTCACCATACCCAGCCCATGAATCAAACCTAATCTACCCTATCCAAATGTAAGGCAGCTACACCAGTGGAACAGAGAGAGAGAGAGAGAGAGAGCTTAATCCCCATTCTCCGAGCACGTGTTTATAATCACCGCACATCCCCACCCGAATGGATGTAGATGTCTAACACAACAAATTAACATAAACCTCTACAGTGAAAGCTTCCGCAAAAGCCCGGCCATTTGCTGTCAATTTGCAATAGATGGCACTGAGAGGTTAAGCTTTGCCCGCCATTAGCCCACGCCAAACTTTCCCCGCGCGAAAGTTTGACGGGTGGTACGAGTATTTCGTAAGGAAATCAACAAATCTCATAAGACTGCAGTTTTGTGTGTGCAAAAGTTATGACCGCTGTAAAAATGGTCATAATTTTCACGGTCACATGACTGAAATGATGCTTTCAAGGCAATCGGCGAGATAGTGTGAAATCCGCAAGAGACCGGGGGCGGCCGCGGCAGCAAACTGTGTCAAAGGACAAGCGTCTGTTGTCAGTGAAGGAAATTCATACTTTTTACAATCATTGTTTCCAAGTGCCGCTCCACGAATTGCTGCATGTGTTTGTTTCGCGCGTCGTCGGACCCAGACAAATGTGCTTCGCAAATAGATTATCTTTTCAATAAAGGAAAGCTTAAAATATCGCACGATTACAATCTTTCTGAGCAGACGTCAGACGAGTGGGGGCTTTAAACAAGCCTCGGGCGATGATAGATTCAGTCTTTTTATGCTTTCCGTTTGCTGCAATCACACTTGAGTACTACGCTTCGTAGAATTACAACAATCACCGTCTGCAGTGAACAGGGTGAGGTGACTGATCGGGAGTGGGAATTTTTCTCTGTTCTCTGAAAGGGGTCCGTAGTGCAATTGAATGCACTTCGATCGGCTTCGTTCGAAGATCTAGGTCATCAGCTGAGACACGATTCTGAGAGATGGCTGTGGTTGATACGAGGAGGGGAATGATCTTTGCTTACGGAGAATCTCGTCGGGGAGATCACTCTTTGTCCAGTCCAGATCGGCAAATCCAACGGCAAATGGTGACTGGACCAGATTTCGCTGGGATTCGAACCTGGGACCCCTCGAACTTGGGGCAGACACTTTACCAACTGCACCATTCCGTCGTTACCAGTGCATTTACTCGCTGACTTGTTCACGTTTGGTCCTTCGAGCCTTATTTCATGCGGAAATGGAAGCAGGAGCCACTGACTAAAGGGTATCAGAGGGCTCTTTACTTATAATCAGTTGAGAAGCCTCTGTGGTCTTCTGTCGACACTGAAGTCGAAATGGACTAGAAACTTATGCAGAAACGCTGACATCAGCTAGAGTTGCTCGATTGCCAGTTTAAGTTGGTCTTTCTTATGGAAGTTTCTGGCATGGCGGTATCTTCGGAATTGATTTCTTTCGAAATGAGGAAGGGGACGCCGTTACAGTCAATGGCTCGGGTATAGAGCGATGTTAACCGACTTTCTGTGGCTCGACATCATCTGAGGGCGGAGACAATGGCGCTGGAAATTAAGAAAATTTGCTAATCTTGTCGGCCAAATGTTAGCCTTCACAGTGGCAGATTAAGACCGAATTTCTCTTGAAAAGATGGGGATTATACATTGACAAGCTGTGGAAGGACAAGCTGTGCAATGACAAGCCATAGAACTACAAGCTGTGGAAGGAAAAACTGTGCAACGATAAGCTGTGCAACGACTAGCTTTGCAACGACGCGCTTTCTTCAAGACGAATTTAGTTATAATTTGAAGCATGAATAATTGAAGAGGCCCTTGGGGGAACCTGCACAGTCATTGGAAAAGTAAGACCTGTGCGGTTTGACTGAGAGGGGATCACGGAAGCTAATTAAGAACATCTCGGAATGTACACTGTTGCAGCTGTAATTACAGATCCAACACATAAGATGACTAGGCCACGAACAACTCAGCTCTGTCCCTAAAAACTCCCACTTCCCAAGCCAGTTGAGCAACGCGACCGATGACATCGACGACTATGGTCGACTATGGTCTGAGACTCTGAGACACTGAGACACTGAGCCCCTGTGACACTGAGCCCCTGAAAACCCAAAATACTTAGACCTTGAGACTCTGAGACCCTGAACCCCTGAGACCCTGAGACTCTGAGCCCCTGATACCCAGAGATACTGAGACCCTGGAACCCTGAGACACTGAAACCCTGAACACCCGCAATTCCTGAGACCCAGAGACCGTGAGACCCTGAGACCCTGAGCCCCTAAGATCCTGAGCCCCTGAGACCCAGAGACTCTGAGACCCTGAGACACTGAAACCCTGAACGCACTCAGTCCCTGAGAACCTGAGCCTCTGAGACCCTGAGCCCCTAAGCCCCTGAGCCCCTGAGCCCCTGAGCCCCTGAGCCCCTGAGCCCCTGAGACCCAGAGACTCTGAGACCCCGAGACACTGAAACCCTGAACACCCTCACTCCCTAAGACCCTGCGACCCAGAGACTCTGAGCCCCTGAGCCCTTGAGCCCCTGAGACCCAGAGACTCTGAGACCCCGAGACACTGAAACCCTGAACACCCTCACTCCCTAAGACCCTGCGACCCAGAGACACTGAGCCCCTGAGCCCCCGAGACCCTGAGCCCCTGAGACTGTGAGACCCTGAGACCATATCGACGACTATGCTCGCGCAAAAAAGTGCAGAAAATTTTCAAGCAAATTGGCGTGACATAAGATAAGAAATTTCCGATTATCTTCTTTACATGCTCTACAAGCCGTGGTGGACTTGGACCTCAACCAACAAGCCTTTACCACAAGCACTATCCTTCGCTTATGTCGGTTCGCAATGACGAAGTTTAAGAAGCCTAGAATTAGACTAATTTAAAGGTGCCCGAGCTATGCAAAAATATCTTTGAAAAGCCTGCACCGAATCACTAGAACACCCTGTGCACCGAATCACTGGTACACCCTGTGCACCGGTACAAAACTTGCTAAAACGTTGGTCTTTCAAGCGGCAGTACCCCAAACTGTCACTGGAAATTAGGAATTTAGCGATGTCAACTAAAAAGAAGGGGACCAAGCAAGCCCTAATATGGGATATCGTTTGTTAATTTTAATAACATCCCTGGAATGCAATAAAACCTCCCTGCAATACTCGAACTACAAATGATCACCTTCCGAATCCACCGCTTGCCCAAACTTCTCTATTTTAAGATGATTCTCCTTGAACTCAGAAAAATGTTGGCTCTACACACACCGAAAGTAACACCCTCCCCAACGGCTAGTTTCGAAAGAATCGAAAAAAAAAAATGTTTTCGAATATCATCCCAAAACTTTTTCGCATTTAAAACAATTTTATGTCAAAAAGACAACTCATAGTGAAGCCCATCAATCACTTCGCGCAACAAAAAGGGAAAAAAAACCTCATGGACGACAACATTGAAACTTGTCAAATCGCTTAACACGTGCTCCGTTTGATGTCCCAAAAGTACAGTTCCATGAACATGAAGTGTATTCAGTTTGACAACTTTAAAGGAATTTAACGTTATTTCATTTCATCATGATTCTTTTTTTCTGTTTCACTTTAGATGAGATTTTCGGGGATATAAATAGCAACTGTCAACAGAGTGAGAGATGACGTTTACATGATAATTGGAGAGTTTTCCCCCCAAAAAAATGAAGAGTTTTGTAAGGAAATTCATTGAAACAGCTTCATGTGTGATTTAAGTTAGTTGGGCTGTGTTTAAATCACGGAATGAGTGACAACTATGCACCGCAATGCCAGCAAATTGCTTGTCATTTGAGGGGAAAACAACCGCTACTCGTAGTTTGGAGAGTTTTTTCGTCATTATTCACTGTCAAAGCAAATCACCGGGAAAAGAAAAATTGATTTCCAATCAACTCTGCCACAGAGACACGTTTTTTTGTTTTCCGGCGACCGAGCTGTCAGAAATTCCTCATATCAGAAGAAAGAAAAACCTCTGACACAAGCAAATATTCAAAGAAATTCAATTCAACGTGGAATTTATTTTTGCTCCCAAAAATAGCCACGAATGCGATACGATTGTTGGCACAAAAATTCGCATCATTTTGACGTTTCATTAAAATCAGCCGCCGTCGACAGATGACAAGCAGCTCTGTGAATGGCGGTGGAAGGAAAAAATCAAACTACTGTCCGCATTAATTACAGACATCCAATTAAACATTAACGGTGTTAATGGGCGGATAATAAATACGAAGTATACCATTTTTGGGTCCCACTATAGCCGTGAGTTAACCACAATTAGCACGACGCTTCGATTTCATGACAATATGCACAATGACAGCATCAATTTAATTAATACACCGAAATGACAACAAATTTATGAGTCAGGAAGTTCAGGGCCCGAAGTCTGTGCACACACAGGACGGCAGCTATGCTGTGTGTTTCGTCGTAGCTGACATTTTTTTGTGGGGTGAAGACTGCAGCAAAAGTTTTTATCGTCGAACATAAAGTTGGTAATTGATGCGATATGTCGCTAAGCAATCATCAGCAAATTAGGTCGACACTAATGTTGAATGAATGGCGACACTTTGACATCGAATTGGATGGAGTTGGTGGAACATCCCTGAATTTGTTGAGCCAATTTGATGCGTTTGCATGAAGCGTCAGTGCTTGATGAGCAAATTGCAGTGTTTTTCGCATTTTTTAAGAAAAATCTTAAACAAACTTACCTCGTGACGTAGCCCGTGGTGTAGACAGTGGCGCAGCCTGTAGCGTAGCCCGTGGCGTAGCCCGTGCTGTAGCCCGTGGTATAGTCCGTGGCGTCTTGTCCTTTTTGTATTTCACTGAAGCTTGAGAGCAAATTCTTCCCATTTCGATAGGATTTTGTTGATATTTCACACAAATAACGCGACGCTTACTAGGAAATTGAAAATCCGAGTCGTGTTTGATTAGAAAACCCCAAGTGGGATCTTCAGCAAGTGTTGCAAAACTTGGAAGGACGAAGTCTCTGCCTTTAATCGACCGAGTTCCTTAAAAAATATCAACATTCAACTCATTAAATCCGAACGCCGAGAAAAACACCGTAAATCTCCAGTTATGACACCAGTACACCGCTAGATGCCAAACAAACACCCAACGACCGTCAACAGAGTGTGTTGTCGATGACTACGCCGAAAATCATCACCAATCCGCTGAATTAACCTTCTCGTAGACGAAACCGATGAGTTCAAATATCCATTCGTTGAGTTTTTTAGTCTTGAAATAATCGAAGCATTGAGTAAGTCATCACGTTTTAAGACAATCACAATTACGTGTTAATCAAAGGCACTTAGCAGTTATTTTGACTTTGAACGAAGACGCAACCTGCTCATGGGCTGGTGATCTTAATCTCTTCAGTGGAACCCACAAATCAAGACCTACTTTAGTTATCTTGGCTTCAAATCGGCTCCGAAATAAACAAAATCGCGGCAGACACTTAAACAAATCAGACGTCTGCATCTCAGGACAATGAACGTCTGCATCGGAAGGCAATGAGTGGATTGTGGACTGTTTGGCTGTTCTCTTTTGGTTGAAGAACATGTTTCCTCGACATTTGAGTATGTTTTTGAGGTGGATGGCGCAGTTATTTAAGTGCCTGCCCCAAGTTCAAGGGGTCCCAGGTTCGAATCCCAGTGAAATCGAATCTGTTAACCATCTACAGTTATCTTCGGGATTTTTCCTCTCATTCAATGGCATAACATATTGCGAATCGTTGCCAGAAACGCCCAAAATTCACCTCCGTCAAGTCTTACCGTCTTCTTCTTTCTTTTCTTTTCCTCAACTCGTATCTTTGACTGATCCCAAAGAACGCTACTAGTCGTTTATGGTCTAAGAACTATCTAATCGCCACAGGTGCTTCGATATCCAAAGTTCAATCCGATATCTGAACAAAATAGTGCCGAAGTATGTCAGTCGCGAGTAGGGATATCTTCGAAAACGTGGTTTTTCCCTTTTTTTGACATTCTCTTTGTACTTTGTGCTCCGTTCTTGCATCATGAATGAAGCTTATCTGCGGCTTATCTGGAACCGACAAAATTCCAAAATAAGGTGTGATCGGGGTATGAATGTGTGGTGATAGGCAGACGTTGATCGCTAAGTCGAACTTTTGTAAGAAAGTGGACAAAAATCAACATTTTTGGGGTTGAGTTCAAAATTTTTTTGTCCACTCATTTGAAAGCAAGGATTTGGATTTGGCTTGGATCTTGACCATTGGTAAGCTGGGCCTCTTAAGCATTTGAACGTCTTCTAAGCGGCCTAATTAAAATTTTGGGATTAAGTTCTAAATTTTAAAAATGAAGTTCTAAATTTTAAAAATTTATAACTTAATCCCAAAATTTTGTTTACAGATTTGAAATTAAGGATTTCTTGCCGTCAAAAAACCTGTTCTTACTGGATCTTGACCATTGCATAGTTGCTTGGGTGGCCTCTTAAGCATTTGAAGGTCCCTTTAGCGCCCTAAATCAACATTTTGGGATAAATTTCAAATTTTGACCAAACATTTGAAAGCAAGGCTGTCAAAAAACTTACGGTAAATGGATCTTCTTGATGAGAAGCTAGGCCAAGGTCCATCTCGGACTGTAGCGCCGCAATTATAACTGAATCTTGAAGGTTGGTCCTTGCTTGAGTGGCCTTTTAAGCAATTGAACGTCTTCTAAGCGTTCTAAGCGTTCATAGATTTGAAATTAAGGATTTCTGACTGTCAAAAAACCTGTTTTAAGTGGATCTTGACCATTGCCTAACTGATTAGACGACCTCTCAGGCATTTGCATTTGCCCTTAGGCGGTCTAAATCAAAATTTTCAAACAAAGGTTAAATTTTGTCCATCCATTTGATACAACGAATCTTTGGCTGTACTTGTATCTTGACTGGTGTCTATCAGCCTGAGCGGCCTTCTAAGCATTTGAACGGTCTTTTAGCGTCCAAAACACTTGTATGGACATCGGAGCCTCTTTTGGTCGCATAAATGTTCTGGTCATTTGGACACTTTTCTTCTAACCTTAGCGTTTATGGCGACAACGAACATCTTCTAGGTGATCAAACGTCCATCTGGGACATCGGAACATCTTCAGCAGCCAGATGCCCTTGATCGCAGAGAAGGGCTCCGGCTATCAGTCGTCTTTAGGGTGTGCCATGTTTGTCTAAATCGAAATCTGGCAGGGCCCGCCGACTTTTAAGGCCCACAAATTTGTGGAGCGTATCAAATCTACCCCTGTTATCAAATGGTAGTCCACAAAAGACCTGATTTCCCCTCAAATCTCCGAGACACTCTTTCCAACCATCCGCCTCACAATCTCAAATTCAGCACAATGACTACCCCAAATAATGCCAACAAAAATATCCAAACATCTCACCACCACCACGCACACGAACGACGGCCTCGATCGCACCGTTTGATCAAATTATTAAATTCTGTTTTCATAACCAAGTCAATTGAATTAAAGAAACAAATCGTTGCCACCTGTCAGTGCGCCGCCTACGGTGCGATTCTTTTATTTTCCTTCTATTCATTCCCATCCCGCTTGCAAACCGAGCGCCAAGAGCACTCATCCATCCATCCATCAGGGAACGCATTCCAACGCAATGCGGCTCCCATCAACGCGTATCTTTTCAATGAAAAGCCCCGCACATTCAGTTTCGCATTCACTCACTGAAAAGGAGCCAGCGACCATCTAATGTATGCTTCACCTCTGATTACGATTGAATTCGTCCGAGCGCTGAGTGTATCTGCAGATATCCATTAGGACAACGCATCCAACGCATACTTGTGAGCGTGCCAAGAAACAGAAAAAGACAAGAAATTATTTCCACAACCGTCAGCATAAATAAGAATCGAAAATTATTTTCAAAAAGACCCTCAAACGGACACACACAGCCGCACTCTTCCCATCCTTGAGCACCCATTGTAGTCAGCTGCGGGGAGAAATGATTTAAGTCTTGAGTCGAATCGCACTTATCCGCCCCAAAAAGGTTTCCGAAGGTCGCTCCACAGATACGACACTCGTGTCCTCTGTGTGTCTCTCTTGTGCCGAGCCTTTGTTACTTTCTCGTCGTTTGCTTCTCAATGAGTGCTCAAGTTATTTCTATTCATTCTCCATCTGTGTCTGTACGAACGCACACGTTCGACGCGACGCGCCGCGATTTGTGTCTCCAATTAGACGCACGCAGAGATGTACGAGCGGCGAATGATGAACTATTTGGTCCTCCTCGTCTTCGTCTGTTTCTATTTAAAAATTAAAGGAAAGCAACACTTTCAACGAGCCGTTTGGCCATTTGGCCATTCGGACGCGGCAGCGTCTATTTCATGCGCCCTACCCATTAGGCATAGTGTATCCGTAATTGCTTGAATCAAAAGATACAGCGCCTTCGCTTGTGTGCGTGCATAATTTGTGTACAATTTGAACCGATCGACGACGGGCCGGGGGCTGCCGAGGCCATTACTGCATGGCCCGTTCTTTAGGTGGTGCTGGTGCGCCCAGCGTGGTGTCGTTTTGACATTCATAGATGTCAGTCAGCCAAACGAAACGCTTTCGAAGGGTAGTCCCACACACGTAAATCAATTTAAAATGTTTGTCTAAGTTTAAAAATAAAAATCGATGTTGCCTGCGGCGGTGACATAAATTCTTTGAAAAGGAAGGCTGTTCTACTGAATTGTTTGGAAACTGGGGGAGGGGTTTTCACATTTTTTCGGGGTCTATAGATTCTCTTTTTTGTTGCTCAACTTGCTGAGCTCATCTTTGACAGATTTGATGAGTTGAGATGAATGAAACTGCTTCCGTGTGGCACAGTTCACGGCGGACGACAGTTCCTTTGAAATTGCAACCAAAGCAGGACTGGTCGAAGTTTGTAAATATTTTTAGAGTTTAGAAGGGGAAATACCATTCGAATGCTTGTGTGGGATGACTGAGATCATGTTACCGTCCAGGGCTTTCCCAAATTAACAAGCTCTGATGTTGCCCTTTCGGTTGAATTTGCTAATGGATGTCTTCTCTGCAAAGACTGTCTCAAAAGCAGTGCCAATTGGGCATAGATTGACTTCATACCTGGCAAACTTACAGAGAATCAAGGCACATCCTAAAGACGACTGATAGCCGGAGCCCTTCTTTGCGATCAAGAGCATCTTGCTGCGTTATTGCAGTTGAACCAAAAATCATTTTTTATCGAAGTTTCTTCGAGAAATCGACTTTAATGCTTGTGTAGCTCAAAAAACGACTGGATGGTCCCAGGTTCGAATCCCAGTAAAAGCAAAGTTAACACGCTTTTATCCGGTTTTTCAAATCTTGCCCAGTCACCATTTGCCGATGGGATGAAATTAACGACTGGAACGGTCGATCAGTGGAATTAGTCTGACTGTGGACCAACACTGAATAACAGTTCACGAGCAGCCCCCTAACCTAACCTAACCTAACTTAGAGGACTGCGAACAAGCCATCTGCTAACCTTAACAACACCCAGATTTATGCTAAATTAAACTTGGAACCTCCAATTGAATCACACCGTAGATTGCAATAAACTCAAATTAATCTGATTGATTTTTCTGTCCCGAGAAATAAAAACATCAACACATTTTTACTCTCAAATCTAATTTTATAACCTTTTCCACTTATCCTCGTCATCATCCCACCACCCCAGGCACGACCTGGATTAGTCATTTAGGGCAGACAAAATCTCTGTTTGATTGAAAACCAAGTACTCATCGAAACCAATTACACGCGTGAGTAGGGCCCATGAAATCCGAGTGAGAGCTTTAAAAACCTAAGCATTTATGACTCTTCGACCGGCTCCGTCCCATGCATGAGGGATAATCCTCAAAAAAGGGTCTCATTGATATTCAGTCGCCGCCGCCGCCGACGTCTGAGACTTCGAACTGCTTAACCAAATTGTAACAACCGATACTCGATTGCCTGGCCCCACTTAAATTGATCCGTCACCATGACCCCCTCCTCGAAATCCATCATCTCCCTCTGCCATACCCATTCTCGTAGGCTGCAGCCATTCACAGAGCCCAAACACATTTATGTGACGTCCTTAAACTGAATAATGTCCTCACATCGGTGCTTCGCTTTTATTTATTGCAATGGAAAAACAAATTTCCACAAAAGGACGAACGTAAACAGAGATACGAGGATTATTCCCGTTGTATTTTTTTTTACCCTCTCCCTCTCTCTCTCACACGCTCTCCCGTCTTGTTGCAGACAAAATAAATTCAAAACTTTTCGCCATAACCTTTAAATGGCTGAGAAAATTGCGCAAGAAGGGGACAACATTAAATTGCTTTGCGACCTCCCAAGTCACGGCAATAAAAATACATCGTTCCTGGATCATTTTATGAGTCCTTACACTCCCGAATTTTATTGATTTTGCAATAATGCTATGACATACGTTCGTGTGCATGCATGCGTCACATGCAGAGCGACAACGCAGTGATTCAGTTATTGATTCAGTTTACGATTTGAAGGATGCTCTGAACACACTGCGATCAAAGCAGTTCCCGTTCACGACGTAAACTGCACTCTGTTGACAGACGGAGTACTTCAGAGCTGTCATAATGTTCAAATATAACGACCAGAGACAGATGTCAGATGGACAGACGCTGCAAATTTTGAATGACTCACACGAGGCTGGTTGGAGCGTTTTTGGCAAACGGAATTTCGGCTATTCATCCGCGTACGGGTGCCAAAAGGGCATTCCCGGCAATCGCACGGCTAACAGCTGTGTTTTGACAGTCTGTTGAAGAGACTGTGAAATGTCCCTCGTTTTGCCTATGAGACTCTAAATGGGTCCTATACTTTATGACATTTTTGAGATTCATCTAAAAATTTTGTCTGACTTTGGTCACCCTGTGCCATCTGTCCCTGTCAAAGTGGTTCAGAGATGTTTCCCCCCTCACTGTCTGCTGCCAGATTTGATGGGTAAACAGTGATATTCTTGAATTTTTGGCTTACGTTCAACCAAATGTCAAATTTCGGTGGGCATTTGACATTTAAAGAAACAACGGTGAATTCCAATCGATTCCCTTCTGATGGGAAGTTTACATACACTTTCCATCTCACGGCTGACATTGTGCAACGCTCTAAATTTATAGTCACAAACATTCCCACTCGCCACTTGACATTTATCAGAAATAGTGAAAAACATTAAATCTTAACAGTGTTCAAGAGTGACTTGGAACACGCTATTTAGACGCCTGTGCCGCGACACACATAAAGTCTCGGATAATATTTTGCACGTGTCGTTTGGATGGTTTATTCTTATTCTTCCTCTCGGTGTTCTTCTGACAGATGAATACTTGTCAGATTTTAATGAAGTGGTGATGTTTTATGCGAGCGAAGATGATTAGTCACTCAGTAACGGAAAATTTGTTCGTGTTTTGAGACTCGAACTAATTGCTTGCGAAAGTCGATTGTCTAATGAAGGGTTGAGAATTCTGTGATTTTTACGCGAGAGAATGAAAACATATCCTTAACAGTGTTACGCTACAAAAGAGTGTTGCTGTTTAACCTGAGGAAAAGGGACATTTTTGTACGATTGGATGGAGCAGTTGGTTAAGTGCCTGCCCCAAGTTCGAGGGATCCCAGTGAAATCGAATCTGGTCCAGTCACCATTTGCCGTTCGGATCAAATTAACTGCACTGGAGTAGGTTGCTACCTGGCAGTACAATGCACCAGTTTTGAGTCTGTAGTCCAGTAGTGTTTCCAAAATCCTCCGAAAAAAAGAAAAGGGACATTTTGAGATAAAAAATCTCGATAGAAAAAAGTCCGAAATTTGACGAGTTTTGAACTGTCTCTAAGAATGTCGAAATTGAACAAGTAGCAGCAAGTCAGTGGAAATCGCCCGAGTAACGCAAAAAAGGGGAGTTCGAAAACTGATGGATTAGGTTAGGTTAGGGGGCTGCTAGTGAACGCACCAGCACTGGTGCGCTGTGCTACCACTGTGCTACCCACAGTCAGGCTACTACCAACAAACGACAGCTTCAGTGATCGAGCCGTTAATTTAATCCCTACGGCAAATGGTGACTGGACCAGATTCGATTTCACTGGGATTCGAACCTGGGACCCCTCTACCTTCGTGCAGGCTCTTAACCAACTGCACCATCCAGTCGTCAAGATTTGATAAGTTGAGCCTCATGCATCGCACCAGATTCACCATTAAACTGCTTACCTCACGCAAACAAACATTTAACCAGAAAGACCAGAAAAACAGCAAAATATCGTTGTTATCCGATACTTTTGGATCATTTGTCCAACACCGCGTCACAAGAGCACTCTTCTTGAGAGTTCATTTCACCCTCTGTCAGCTGAGAAAAGCCATCCACCGTCATCTTGTCTGTTCGATCCAAATCTAAGTCAGAGAAAAAACGTATTCCAAAAACCATTGACCTTGTACTGCTTAAATGTGTCGCATCACACAACAGCCGGTGCCACTGTCTAGCTCGTTCCTCAGACCCGACTGCATTCGGTGTCTTTATTCTCTCTGGAGATGTATTTCTGTATCGTGCATTCCTCAATTAAAAATAAATAAAGACATCCGTGCGAATGTTGTTTTTCGGTCTCTGTTTTTATTCTGGATTTAATTTTCGCTTTTACGATCTTTTGAGTGGACATCGGTGTGGACAGACGCTGAAAGCTGTTGATGGCCTGCTCTTTTCATTGAACTTGAACCTATGAGGGTCTAGGATGTGGCCGACGTTAATTGAACCAGGAAGGAACCTCAATTGAACTTGGTTATTCGTCAAATGTCGGTAAGCGGTCGTTTTTGAGGATCTGTCTGTTTTTTTTTATTGTCAGAGGTTTTTGTAACATTACACTGCAGCATTCAGACTCAAAAACTGGTCCATTGTACTACCAGGCAGCAGGCGCTTCTGTGATGAGGAGCTTACATCATCAGCTCTCACCTCATTAGCACCGAATAACTGCCACCTGATCCGAGCAAAGGCGGGACAATGGCAGAGGAAGTGCTCTGCAGTGTCATCGTTTTCTCCACAGGCGTCGCAGAAGGTTTTATCGCTTAGGCCAAGCACACTTAGGTGTTTGGCGAGGGTGTAGTGCCCCGTTAGTACGCCGGTAAGTTGTCTGCAGTCTTTTCTGTTAAGAGATAACAAGAAAGCCGCGGATTTCTTACTGACGTTGGGGAGCATCCGCTTGGTCTGGAGAGTCATGCCACCTGCGGTTGTGCTCTTGAGAAGTCCAACCATTGATGCAAGCCCTAACCAAGGACGCAGGCAGTCCCAGCTCAGGTTCAGGTTCTGAGAAGGTCCTGAGTCTTATCCCCTTATTTGCTTTAAAGTCAAACAACCCAAGAGCACACCGCATAACTCAACCCAAAATGAGGCCAATGCCATCTCCCGAAACCAGCTCTAATCCCCGACTAAAAAGCTTGGGACCCATGTTGCTCCTCCCTGCGGATATTCAACTGAACAAGACTATGAAAAAAAAACCCTCATTCCACTATCGAAAAAAATATCTACAATCGTAACATTCCACGGCACAAATAGCTTCTCTCACTGCTCCCATGACCCTGTGCGATGTGTACGGTGTGCGGTGTTCCATAAATGAAAATGTAGAGCAATTCCCAGCACGGCTGCAAGACAAAACACAATTGCACTCGCAGACGAGCGAATCTCTGCGATGTGTGCGTTCAAACGAATATGCACGGGCTTCTGCCTCGGCGCGAGAAAATACCTAGTATCACAAGCTTTTAATAAATTCCATCCGCCGTTTAATGTTAATCGCTCGCTATGTGCGACTACCATTCGCCAACAAGATTTATCCGGTTCACAGCGTCGAGGCGAGCGTCTTCCCTCTAAGATACATGCATACATCTGTGGACACGCTGATGGCTGTCTGTGCAACTGAACCAATGACGGATTGCTGAATATTGGCAGCGTCTGTATCTACTCGTAATTAATCAGAAAAATGTAGAAAACTTATGCACACTCCGCTCCGACGTCGAGTGAAGCTAAGTCACATGTATCCGTCAGCATCTGTGTCGTGTACAGATACGAGCACCAGTGTCACCCGTGCCCTTAAAGAGCGACTGACGTGCGAGTCTGATTATGTTCAGGAAGTGGACAAAGAAAACCAGCAACAATGTGGTCTATTAGCTGCATGCGTACCTTTGCATGCCCAAGCTGAGCGAGGTGGAGCGCAGCCAGAGGGACGGGCGAACATGAAAATAGGAACTGCAGATCACATAGAACTAACTATGCGTACATTTAACAGCAATCACGAGGCATTAGTCTGCATTTTCACGTTAATTGATCTCGAACGGTGTGGCAAGGTGGACGTGTGGAGGAGGCGGAGGCGGAGGCGGAGGCATGTGTGCATCGAAACATCGAAAAACATGTGCACATTTCGTTTAGTCGATGCCCGAAACATGTGAACGAATGAGAAATCTTCTGGTTTTGGTTTTAATTAAATTTAATTTTAAATTAATTTCCACTTGACGATGAGTGCTGTGAATAGACACAGACGCAGATGCAGATGCAGATGCATGGCATAGATTGTCACTGGTTGACATGGCAAGTGGTGGACCGGGTGGACACTGATTGTGACTTGTGTTCTTGCAGATGGGAGCAACATGAAAAAAAAAAGTGGGACACGTTGAGCGGGTGTGGTTGGGAAAATGTTTGCTTCAATTTGAAATATTTCTTGAACATTTATGAGATATTTTAGGGCGCCAACAAGTCAATGGAAGATATTTTAAGGTACTTTTGACATTTTGTTCATTTTTGCCAGCGGAATATTTGCATGAAAGAGTTGTTAGATGCAAAAAGGAGTGTTTTTCACAAGTATCTTCCGTACTTTTGAGATAATTCAAGACTTCCCTTCATCGGAAAACTGAAGTTTCCAAGTTTTAAGCGGACTTGAGAAAGAATGAGCAAATTTTTCGAATAAAAAGAATGGGACTATGTAAGTTCTCTACAGTAAATCCTTCAGTCTTCATCTTTTCTAGGGCGTCTGCCCACAGAGCATCTCAGTACGACTAATGTGCCAGTCTCCAGCATTATTGTTGCCATATATTTCGCTCTGCTTTAAGGAGAATATGTCTAAAGTTTCAAGGTAAATTTCCATCCAAATGCCATCATTTACCTGATTCGTCAGTGGGGACACATACATTTTCGCCAAAAAGAGTACAAAGAACGAAGTACTTCAATAAATTCCTGATTCATTGCATCAGACTTCAAGGCAGTCCAAAGCAGACCACAAAATTTGACATTAGTTGCATCCTAAATCAGGCCACGGCGGGAATCAAATTAATTCCCTCCTTTATGGGGTTTTCGAAAGCGGTGGACAAGCTCGAAAACCGGTCCACCGAACAGAAATCCTTTCGGTTTCTCCGAAATCTTTTTTGGGAATTGAACTTTTGACTTTCACTTGCAAAGCAGCAGAGTCAGCTTAAACGAGTCAATCCAGAAATCAAGTGATTTGCTGCACCCCGAATGCGGTTATTCAATCTTCATAATTGCTCTGAGACTGGTTGCGCTGCCCCGCTTGAAATTCAAATGCATATTCTCTGTCTGAACCGTGTACTTATGCAGAGCAAGCAACGACAGCGACAGATCACTGCTTAAATACTGACTTGGCATACAGTAGAGGCTATCCTCAACAAGGAAATTTGTTTGGTGCATCGATTTGTGGCGTAGAAAGAAAGACAGGGAAGCATTAATTTCACAACAAAACCAGGTTTAAACAACGTCTCTAATGAGGTTCCCGGTCAGTCAATTGATTGGCGGTGATGGGAAGTCAATTAAGGAAAGGAATTTAGGGAAAACCTTGAAATTAAGTAAAAAGCGGTGGTCAAAAATTGACAAGGGGTCAATTGGACCCAACTACACCTCTAGATCGACCCAACTTCTCCTGTTTTTTAACGATAAGGGGAGTTACCAACAAGCAGGAAATTGGAAACATTTCAAGACCCTCATTCGTCTTGAATAGATTTCCCACAAAAAATTGCACCCAACTGGTCCTCAAGTTGGGGACCTCATTCGTCTTGAATAGGTTTCCCACAAAAAATTGCACCCAACTGGTCCCCAAGTCGCAATTGTCGTTGGCCTTCAGTTTTAATCACCAGATAAATGACAATTGTGCGCCCGTTTCATAACTCTCCCGTCACAAATTCCTGCCCCCGTCAGGCCTTGACATTTTAAACTAAAATCCAAAACACAAAAGACCGCACTACGTCCACTATTGCGCACCGACATCCATCGGTAGCCGCTGCCAACTCACGTTTGTGTCATTTATAAACGTCACCAACCATAAAAAACCGTCATAAATCAGGAAAAAAAATTCAAACACGCCCAACGCACTACATCCGAAAATCCCCCTTGTAGTCGATGTACGAGGAAGGCAAAATATTGACTTAACACACAGTAGTTATTAATTTATGTTCGAACATAAAAAATTAAATACTTTCGCCAGTCATAAACGACATCGTAAAAATCGCCAAATTCCCCCTCGATTCTCGAAAAAATCTCAAAACTACAAACTCAAAAACAAGTGTCAAACGCCTTAACCCCTCGCCCATACGTCATTCAGCTTGCACAAGCCAAAACCAGCCTCAAGGCAGAGATTGTGTCCGCTGCTGTAATCTTTTTTTTGTTTTCAAAAAAAATGTCAAATCTACAAAATATTCAGTTCTCTCATAATTTTGAGAGAAAAAAACATTTCGGAATATTCTAATTTCGGGTGTTGTATTTTTGGTAACTAACAGCGGCCGCTGGCTCGTCTATTGGTCAGCAGAAGCGACGCTCATAAAAGTTTCATCTCAAGCGTGTGAAATGAACGACAATGACTGAACTGTCAAAATTTTGAAATTCCTCTTCGTTGTTGTATTTTTTTTTTCTTAAATTGTATTCAATTTTATTTTCTTCTGTGGAAATAGATATTTATGAGAAACAAATTTGTGAAGAGTTGCGTGCTGAATGCATTCATTGCTGAGGGGGGTGGGCTCAGCTACGAACATTTGTCATATTTTTTTTTTCCTTTTTTTTTGTAAATTAATTGAATAAAATTTATTTTGAAATAAAACATCGAAGAACACGGTTTGTGTCAACGAAAAAGGTGAAGATTAAAATTAGTCACCCTCCGTAGGTGGGCTGGGGATTGTGTTGATAAATGGTCATCAATTAATATGGAGTCAGATGACAGTTGGTAGACGTTTTTGCGGTAACAGTTCTCAACCAAAAAATGTCTTCTCTTTTGTACGGTATTTTTTTAAATATTTTTGTTGTGGTCTCTAGAATGTCTAGGACGCCAAAAAACTGAAAGGCGTTGTTTACAACGTGACTAATTCGTTATCCGAATGAATGTTGATCTAAATTCGTCTGCCCTTTTTTTAGCCTGTAACGAGATGATCTGAAGCATGGACTTTGTCAAAAGCGGATGAGGTTGCTTGATGAGGCTGTTTTGAGAGGAAAAAATTCTTGGGGTGATTTTCGGTCCCGTCTGCATAGAGGGTGAGTGGAGGAGAAGATTTAACAACGAACTGTACGAGCTGTTCAGCGACATCGACTTAGCCAAGAGGGTGAAGATCCAACCATTAAGATGGCTAGGTCATGTAGAGCGAATGGAAACCAATGCTCCGGCCCGGAAAGTCTTTGAATCCACCCCCTGAAGGACGGCGCAGTAGAGGAAGACCGCGACTCAGGTGGCGCACGCAAGTGAAAAGGGACCTCAACCAACTGTGCGTGCGAAACTGGAGGCAGCTAGCTAAAGATCGAGCTGGCTGGAGACGTTTGTTGGTTGAGACCCAGGTCCACCCTGGACTGTAGCGCCACCTTAAGGTAGCCCTAAACGACGAATATGCTCGCCGAACTTGCTCGTTTGCGTTATCCCCTACACGGTGAACACATTTGGCGAACATTCACTTCGTGTTGTTTCTTCAAACCGTCAACATGTGTGATAGGGAAGCGCAAGTGGTAAATTCCTTGATAAAATCGTGGCTGACTGTTGCTTAATGTGCGATATGCACTCAGCGACGTTCACAGCAAAAATGAGGTTAGCATAGACAAGACATAACAGACATATAACAGACTTTGTCGGGTACCCGGTAACAGACTTTGTCGGGTACCCGGTAACAGATTTTGTCGGGTACCCAGTAACAGACTTTGTCTTGGAAGTTTTATCCTGAAAAGCCCTTTACACTTGAAGACCTTGCTCCAAACTGAAGATTGCTGGTATGATCTAGGGTCCAGAATGTTTTTTATGTGGGAAATATCATCTCGTCTGATGGGGGTACTGAACTGAACTTAACCAGCAGAACCAGTAGGACTAAAGACACAACCGTAATGAACATAAGAATAACTTAACTCAACTAAAGCAATCGAGAGAATACACAGAAATGATAGTCTGCGACGAAAATGCATGCAGCACAACACCGCGGTGATGCTGCCATCGACTGATGTTTAACTTCTAACACAAGCAGTACAATGGTACAGCCCAAAATACTGCTGATGCTAGTGATCTTACTTTTGCAAAAACAATTAGATCAATGAGATCTCTCACGAATGTAAACAACTCGCTCTCTCAAAAAAAAACTTTAAACATTTTGAAACATTTGCACACGTTTTGACACTTCCCATACAAATTAAGAGTTTTTTGAGAAATGAAAACAACTGATAAATTGTGATAATCATTTCAAATAGTGGCTGAAGGACTATTTACATAACACAAAAACGGTAGCACCAACGCAGTATTGTGTTCGTCGCATAAAAACGCTTCGTTAAGTTTTGTTAAGTTCGTTCATTTTCAAAAAACGACTGAAGTCCTACCTACGTAACACAAAAATGGTAGAACCAACGCAGCTTTGTGTTCGTTGCATAAAAACTTCTTCGTTAAGTTCGTTTACTTTCAAAGAACGACTGAAGGACAACCAACATAACACAAAAATGGTAGCGCGTATGCAGTTTTGTGTTTCTCGCATAATCGCTTCGTTAAGTTTCGTTAAGTTCGTTCGCATTCGGTAACTTACTCAAATCAATCACTCTCTAAATGCCAGTTGGTGTTGAATTTAGTTGACAATAATTATTATTCTCTACAAATTTTTCACTTTCTTTATTGCACTCAAAATTTCACCAATTTTTTTACATATTTCAAAAATTTTAATGGTCGTTGAATCATTTTTCTTTAGTACTTCCAATTTTGTTTTTGGTTTGAAAAAAAAACACGAATGGCAACTGAATTTTGTTTAAGTTTCCAAAAGCAGTTGTGGATAATTTGAAATTTAACTATGATTCTAGTTACTTTTCGTTGAGTTCTGACGCAAGTTCTTAAGTTTTGGTAAATCAATTATGGGTGGCTCTTTAACACTTTTATTGAAGACGTTGAAGAGCAACTCACCAAAGACAAGCGGAAAGTGTTTAAATTTCGAATTTGAATTTTATTGAATGCTTTATGCTGACACAGTTTTTAGGGCGAGATGTGATGATTTGTGCGCCACCTTTGAAGCAAACTTAAATGTCCCATGACCCTAATTTATACGTGCGACAAACACTAGATCATTTAAGTCTAAAAGTGTCCCAAAGTTGATCACACCTCCGCCCTCCCATCGTGCTGGTGTCAACTGAAGGGTGTGACGTTCAAAAAACGCGTTTTTCCTCCAAATCGAGTCAACATCCTTAAGCCCATAAGCTTCAGCAGAATGCAGTGCCTTCCCTCGTTTCCCAAAACACACAAAATCGTGCCTCTATCAATCACACCCGTTCCGGCACGTTGCCTTTGCGCCTCTCCCCTCGATTCTTACTGCCCTGCGAACACTTTCGAAGAAAAAATCAACAAAAATCCAACGTTGGCTGCATGTCAAAACCCAGATATCTGTACGAAACCACTCCATTATGCGTCTAGACTTTGAACCCTACCGCCTGCGCAGCATATTCCTTCGCCTGTGTTCTCTCTTTTTTTTTTTGTGCTCCCGAATTTGTTATAACATTCCGTAACGATTTCCGTCCAAACAGCACGTTTCACACACCCTCGAGCATTGTATCTGTCCGAAATATCTTGTCACCAATTTGTCATCCGACTTTTGTCACGACATCTCGCATACATTTCTGTTTCACATGCACTTTATTCAACGTTACTGGGTTGAGGCGATGCACAACAACAACGTGTGCACACAGAGAAGATAGGAGCCACCTCCTCCTCGTCGTCGTAGTCCTCGAATGTTCACTTTATGCTGGGAATTCTCTCAGCGATTTGTGTTTTTTTGAGAATAAATAATATTTACTCGATCACCCGAGAGGCAGAGGACCTGTATCTCGACGCAGACGAGTCCTCCTTCAAGATGAAGTAACGCTGGATGTGCCGCCCTCTTGTCCCTGAACAGCCATCGTTTCCCATCAATGACTCACTTCCGAGGCGGCTAAATTGAAGAACAATACGGCGGAGGCGGTGGTGGCGTTGAATTTATGCTCGCCCGACGTCCGGGCTTGTTGTTCTTCCCAAAAAACGAATGAAAAGTCTGTTTAGATACAAAATGGACTAAGATAAATATACAAAGGAAAAGTTTAAGCATTTTTTTGCTTGCGGGAGTGTAGGAGTGAGCCTCCTTGGGGCCGCTAAAATTAAATCAAAACACTTATCATTGGAAAATGCCAAAATTCCCCGCCAGAGGGGGCTTCCTCGGAACTCACGGGCTCGTCCTTGACTGACGCTGAGAGATTAACGGGCGATAAAATAGACCAATCCACTAGATATGACATGTTCGAGCCGTTCAATGGGGAGCGTGTTCTGTGATATTTTGCCGTCAGAAAGTTTGTATCTGTTTTCCTTGAAATAGTTTCGTCCCCGAGGCGAGGGAGATGGGGGATGTTTCCGTGATGATGTTATCTCCAAGGTAAAGAGATGAGTTTTATCTAGGCATCCAATTGAGATACATGCTCGTTCGTTGTGTGTCTGGCTTCGGGTGGCAATTGTTCGGCGGAGTCAGTTGAAGTGCTTCGAATTGTCGAAGCCAAACAGAGTCGAGGGATGGGAATACTGTGAAGTGTAAATGGAAGTTGTTTCAGTCGTTCCATAAACTATTCGAGGGAAGTTGGCCGGGATGAGGATGGATTCTGACGTTCTATGAAATTGGATCTGTTTCGTCGAACATGGAAGGCAATTATTTAATTTGTGCGTGCATTCATGTGACAAGGGAGGGTATGGGTGCTAAATATCGATTGGATGCAGTCGATTGATATGCCTTTCTGGTGAATCTTTCAACTTCAAGCAATTTCAGGAAGTGCTGTGGACGAGGTGATGGTGACAGAGTTTCAAGTGAGCAAGAATTCATTTGTGGATCTCAATTGGAGCTTGATGAAAGGATGGCATAGTCCAGGACGCACAAAGTCATCGACAAAGGATGGCATAGTCCACGTCGCACAGAGTCATCGGCAAAGGATGGCACAGTCCACGTCGCACAGAGTCATCGGCAAAGGATAGCACAGTCCACGTCGCACAGAGTCATCAGCAAAGGATGGCACAGTCCACGTCGAACAGAGTCATCGGCTAAGAACTGGTGTTGCTGGAGAGGCATGGTGGAAGAAGGATGTCGTGGCGGATTGTAGAATCTGAGGAAATGATGAAGATTGAGTTGTACGTTCGCACTTGTGCTTGATGAGCGGTTTGTGGATATTTTTTTGCTCAGAAGAAAGTGGCGCCCAACCGAGGTTCAAACGAGACTTCTCGCTGCTGTTTGCATCTATCTCCGATGGTCACAAACGGCGATTGATTCTCGATGAGAAAGATAAGTGGGACGCTGAGGAATTTTGTCAACGACTCAGATCAAGATCTAGACCACGTAATGACGCCGAAGTCTGTCCTTACGACAATCGCTACAAAATTAATAAGAACTCACAGAAGCTTCTGTGGAGTATCCTCGTGGGCATATGCAGTTTTGTAGAGCATAATTTTGGTCCTTCGAGTCAGGAGTTTTGAGCCCAGTTGTTTTGATAAACCGAAGTAGCATCGGTTGCCAAGGGCGATTCTACGTCGGATCTCCACTGTGATGTCGTTCGTGGAGTTCACGTTTGCCCCGAGGTAGACAAACTCCTTCACTTCCTCAAAATTGTGGCTGTCGATTGTAGTTTTTTTTTTACCCTATATGGTGTGCGGCGGATCGTTTCTTGCTCGACAGCATATATTTTGTCTTATCCTCATTGACCTTAAGACCAGCTCGTTTCGCCTGTTCTTCAATCGCCGTGAAAGCTTCCACAACGACGCGTTGGGAACGCGCAACGATGTCGATGTCATCTGCGTATCCCAACAGTTGGACTGACCTGTAGAAGATAGTGCCATCCGTGTTTACAGCAGCCCGCCGCACTATCTTCTCCAGTACCAAATTGAAGAAATGACACGACAGCGCATCTTCTTGCCGAAGTCCGGTGCAGGTTTCAAACGGCTTGGAAGTCCTCGAGCCGAACTGCTCGGTGCATCGCGTATGTGTTAGCGAGCCAGTTGACATATACTGACCGAAATGTGATCGTTCTCAGCAGGCCTGCTTTGTTTGCATTAAGGAAACGACATCATCGATGAACCTTTAGATCAAGTTGAGTCCATTGACTCAACAATCTCAGCCAGGCTCCCTAGTAGACTTTCTGAACGATGATTATATTCCCCTGTCATCACCTGCAAGGATAATGTCTTATGTCGGCCCTCCCCGGTCAGGGCCAACGGTCGCCCTTGTTCAGACTGATAACCTTCCCTATCATATAACGTGGAATTTGACGTCTGGGAGTCAAGACAGGCCATTGTGACGTTGGTGATCTTGACCAAGTTTTACCTTCGATTTCAAAGTGTTTCATTTTACCATCACTTTTCTGTCGAAAACACGGTTGATTTCCAGTTGATTTTTGGGCGAAGATCTCACCTCGGCTACTAACTAGCAAGAGTTATTTGACTATGCTAGTGAATAGCGGGGGCGAGACCCTCGACTATGAGTGAGACAAAGCAGGAGAGGATGACCACAACTACAATGACACACACAAATTTACAAATTTAAGCAGGCGATGACACACACAATTTTTATCGGACACACAAGTTTTAATACGACATTGGAGCCAGTATCAGACGGCTGTTGAGTTGTGTCAGATGGAGAGTCAGCTGGAACAGACGGCTGTTGAGTTATGTTAGATGGAGAGTCTCCATGGTTAAGTTTGAGAACTACAAACAGTTTCCACTGGGGAGGATTGGATTAACTACATTCAGTTTCGGGCACATAATCTGTATTTTGAAGAGTTGTTCAATAGTTCTACAGTTGTCGCTGTTGGGGATGCCTGAGAGAGCACGTTGCACAGTCTCCGGTAAGGACTCCAGCATGCGTACGTCATCGTGAATTATCCCGATTGTTGATATTTGTCTCCATTTGCTCAGCGCCGGCTAGCCATAGGCCCTCCGTTGTTGACCCATTATATTGCATATTCGCTACTGTCAGCCCTCGCTTATTCGGTTTTTTCGAGGCTTTATCTTCTACCATCCTTCTTAGAAGCCTTAGCGACGTTCTTACTGAGGGTAAAGCCAGAACCCTCCTTAGCCAGTGCACGCGCTTTCGTTTCCTTGAATCTCTGCCCCGGTACTCAACATACGGAAATTGCTTAACGACGACCACTGGAAGGTCTGAGGCTGAGCGATTCCCGACTTCCATCGATTAGGGTCCCAAACACTTTTTCTTTCGGTGTTTTTGAAACTCTGCACTGGAGCACTCAGACGCAAAACTGGTCCACTGGCAGATAGAAGCTGAAATAGGTGTCAAGAGAATCTTGATGTTCATCCAGAAATCAAGATGGTTTCAAGAGTAGCGGTTGGAAGCCGACTCAGTGGCATCACTATGGACCCTTTGGGTCTAAGTGAATCCTTTACCTCTAAGGGAAGCCACCTTACCTACCTACCTACCTACTGCCAGGTAGCAACCTACTCCAGTGCCCTTAATTTGATCCCAACGGCAAATGGTGACTGGACCACATTCGATGTCACTGGGATTCGAACATGGGACCCCTCGAGCTTGGGACAGGCACTTAATCAACGGCGCCATCCAGTCGTCCCAAACGTGCTGCCATGTTGTCGTTCATCCGGCGTCACTTGGTTCTTACCAGAGGTCTGGTCTTCCTTGCCTTCTCTAACCAGGAGTCTCGGATTCGAAGATTCTGTTGGCTGGAGCATTCGTGTTCAGTCGCTCGAACCAGGAGACTTGGACTCGAAGACTTTGTTGGCTGGAGCATTGGTGTTCATTCACTCAAACCAGGACACTCCGATTCGAAGACTGTTAGCTGGAGCATTCATTCGCTCGATGTGGCCGAGTCAGTTTAGTCGACAGATTTTTGCCTTCCGGACTATGTCCACATCCTTGTACAGCTCGTAGAGTTCGCGGTTGTGTCTTATCCTCCATTCGCCCTCCTCGCGGATAGGACCAAATAACCGACGCAGAATTGTTCCTTCGAAGACACTAAGAATCAGCTCTGCAGTCCTGCTTATCGTCTCGTTTTCGGCTTCACAAAGCAAGACTTGCAGGAGCTGGCTTTGAATAGCATGATTTTGGACCTTCGAGCCGGAAGATTTGACCCAAGTTTTTTCGACGTAGCGTGGACGGCGTGGCGTAGTGGGTAGGTGCGTCGATTCCTACGCTCGAGGTCGTCGGTTCGAATCTCGAAAAAAACATCAAACATTTTTTCACGGCTCCACCTCAGGCTGCCAAGGGCGATTCTGCGTCGATCTCGTTTGTGGAGTTCAAGCTTGCCCCGAGGTAGACAAACAACTTAACTACCTCAAAATTCGATTGTGACGTTGTGTCTTAGATTAGTGGCGACGAATCGGCTTTTACTCGACAGCATATACCGCATCTTCTACTCATTTTTCCAAGGTTAGATTAGGTTAGGTTAGGTTAGAGGGCTGCTAGTGAATTCCCCAGCAAACTTAGACCATGTTGGTCCATTGTGTTACCCACAGTCAGACTACTACCACTGATCGACCGCTCCAATGATAGTACCGTTAGTTTGATCCCAACGGCAAAGGATGACTGGAGCAGATTTGAAAAACCGGATAAAAGCGTATTAACTTTGTTTTCACTGGGATTCGAACCTGGGACCCCTTAAACTAAGATGGTGACTGGACCAGAATCGACTTCACTGGGATTCGAACCTAGGTCCCGAATTCGGCGATCGCGTCGAACAGTTTCTTGCGATGAATGCTGTTATACGCGGCTCGATGAAGAGGCGGTGCGTATCAATTTGAAACTCACTGGTCTTTTACAGGATTTGGCGGAGTGTGAAGATTTGGTCTACAGGCGATTTGAGGGGCTGGAGGCCGCACACTACGTTGTACGTGCCGATTAGGGCCATGCAAAAGGGCTCAAGACGTTCACACAGTTCGCTGGATAGGATCTTGTATGCGACATCGAGCAGGGATATGCCTCTATGATTGATGCATGAGGTAAGATCGACCTTTTTTGTGAATGGGGCATATGGAGATGATGGTCCAGTAGTCGGACATGCTTTCGTCTTCCAAATTCTTCGACGATGTGGCGCATGCTTTCTACCAGAACATCGCCGCCAACCTTGGAGAGCTCTGGTGCCAAACCAAATCTTAGCCCCCGGCTTTGTTGTTCGTCAGCTTTTTGAAAGCTGTGCCGACTTCTTCAATAAATGGGTGGGAGAACATCTTGGTTGTTCTTGGTGTGCGAAACTGGAGACAGCTGGCGAAAAATCGTGCTGGCTGGAGAGGCATGTTAAGTGAGGCCCAGGTCTATCTCGGACTGCAGCGCCCTAAAAAGAAGAAGAAGAAGAACAACTTCATCAACTGGAGATGGGATTTCTTCATTCCCTGCCACTATCTCCTGGTTGTGCTCAGTAAGGAACTGGTGGGAGTCCTGGCTTAATGCATCCAGTTCTCTCCGTGGGTCGGTGGGCTATCCAACACTGTTCTCAATCAAATCACCCCTCCTTTCAAACAAAAAAGTCGAAAATTTACGTTCTCAAGCAGTGACCATCGGTTTTTGTCGCAAAGAAACATGATTTTTTAAGAAACTTACAAGTTTTCAATTTACAGGCCCCCCCTTCGCTCACGTCAATATCTGCCACGCCCACTTTCTCGACCTCCCGCCACAAGCCAAGCCGAGCGAGTTCCCCGAACCAAGCCCACTTCTTTTATCGATTTCCTCGAAACCGTCCACCTATAGATAAAACTGCATTTTCCGTTGACACTCATCACACGCTTGCGATATCGAGTAACTGACGCCCTTGTTTCATAGACATCGTCTTGACTGTAGACACGTCTGAGCAAACCTACGGAGGAGCCTTGGACGTGTCTCTGCGCCTCTCTAACCACTTCCACAAACTACACAGTCCTTCACTCACATCCAAACGCCGTCACGTACTCGTAGATACATCTTAAAAGATCAACTACTGAGTTTCCGCAACACTTCAGCGGGCTTAACACTATCTCCCCCCATCCATCAAACTGTCCCCCCCACCCACCATCCGATCATTGTTAAGCACTAGCACATGAATGCCGTCAGCCGGTCGTTGCGGACGTATGTATCTGCGATAAGATAAGTTTGAACGGTTTTAGTGTTAATAACTCATTTATGCTTCTCCCACCTCGCCGGCGATTTTAGGCAGAATTCATTTATTTTTTTGCTGCTTTTGTTTTCGGAATTTCGGAGCGTTACGCATTTCGCAAATCATGTGAGCATATCCCTCCTGTGCTGTCGTGACGGGCGATAGCGCAGAAAATATAAACGAAAGCGAAGAAAACTCCCCCTCCATTCACGCTGCTGTTGCTGCTGCTGCTGGTGCTGTTGCGGCAATTAATTGGTTGTTGTTGTCTTCGGGGGCCGCTTTCCACGTTTCCATTTATTTTATTGTTTCTTCTTGCGCACTCACTTCAGCGTTTGGGGGGAAAGTTTAATTTTAAATCGCCTCCTGACGTAGATGCGAGCCGCGGTAGGCAGTGCGAGTCGTATTCCTCAATGGGATCCGGCGGCGGATTGAGCATCGACGTCGATGGATGAGGACGCTGTCGGCGGGCGGCAGATCGTAGCGTAAAATTTCGTCAGTTCGACAGGAATGTGTTTAGAGATAAATTTCAAAGATACCTACGTACAGGATTTCGAATGTTTCTCTGACGCTGCATGAGAACGAATTTAGTTTTGCTGACGCAGTCGCCCCGGCGTAGCGATAGCGACGATACTCAATGACCATTTGGGGGTGGATTCGCATGGACTCTCGATGCGCGTGTGAGATGTGTGTGTTTGCGAGTGTGGATCCGTGTGTGAGGGAGAGTAAATAACAATCGTGTGCAATTACTGCCGAGAACGACGGTAAACACTTCTCGGTTACGTTGTCTTATGTGCTCAGCTCGAGTGGATAGGGTAACATTGTCTTCAAGAGGCAAGCCGTCGTCGCCGTGGAGAAGTGGCTGAGGCAGTGGCTGAGGCTTAAGCGAACAGGTTTTTGCGAAACGCAACAATGGGTAGTTAAGTATGATTAATTTTTGCTTTTCAGTTTTTTACAGATTTTGGGAAAGTCCCAAGGCGTCAGCGTGACTTGTGAAGGCTACCGAAATGCAAAGTGTTGCGGGAGTGCGCTAATTGTTTGCCGGTTGGGCGTGTCGCAAGTTGTTTCACATTGAAGGCGATTGCATAAGGGAATGATCAAGAGATTTAGAGGTGCTCGCAGAAATGGGGATGAGCTAATCATTGGCGTCTGACAAATTCATGTCCGTATTCTGGTACACCTCTGTGATGTTCCATATGTCACAACACCCTCACAAGAGCATGGTGAGTCGCAAATTGTGGGGTTTTCTTATCCTTAGCAAAGAAGAAGAACTGTCAAAATTGTGATGTCCGATTGAGGAGTTCACAAGCTAATCACAAGATGCGTCACAATTTTCGCATCACTGACGTTTGTGAATTATGTGATGTCAGGTCACTATAACCATAATAATAATAATGGCGGCGCTACAGTTCGAGGTGGACCTGGGTAAGGCTTCTCAGCAACCACTCGCCTTGTGCGGGATATTGAACATTTTACTATCTCCTTTGCTTGTCTAGAGTTACCAGAAATAGCTCATATACTTCTATCTACTACTTGCAGGTTCATAGGGACAACCGGCAGGCAATGAGCACGATGCTTCGATACGGTAAATGAGACTCCTCTTCGACTGAGGGCCATGAGGACTTAAGTGAGACGTGGCCTCTTGCTACCAAGACTGCATATTTTTCAATGTATCGAATTTAACAAAAGACACCTGGTGTCAAGAGGAGAGGAGAGTCAATCGTCGTCTCTTTCAACTCATGAGATGATTGTTTTCTTAAATGGCCAATTTAGTCAACGAAGAGCCGCAGCCTGGCTTGTACAGCAAACACCCGCGCTGTGTGTGATTTTGTTCTCTCACGAGTGAAGGGGACTTAGAGTTTAATATCGCCTCCAAAGAATGATGCTTCAAAAAGCTTATGTGACAAAGAAGATCTCCGAGCATTGCCAGTGCCTCGCGAGAACCATTGCCGTACACATGAAAGTTAGTATTTGTTCCAGAAACGCAGAAACCCATGGACCTTCTGTAGTAACAGTCGATGCACTTAGCCAACTAACCCCATACATAGTAGCCACCGTAGCCAAGGCGTCATTTTGAAGAAACAAATAAACTGGGCAAATGCGAGTTGTACTCGCACGGCGAAGGTTCCGCATAAATATTTGTTGATGGAAGCATTTTTGAATATCGGGCGAAGAATTTAAGTTATTTGACTCAAATTTTCTTCTAACTTGATCCCAAATCAACCATTCATTACTACATTCGTGCATACAACCAAACAAACAGCCATCCTATACCTCTAAAAAAATGTATTTTAGACAGAAAATCCCTTCCATCATATCCAATCACTGCTCATGCCTGCGGTGTGTACATTGCTGTTGGGCATTTAGGGGTTGAAATGAATGGAATGTGAGAGGTAACACTCATCATCGTTTTGAGTCGTCGATCTTCTTCTTCTTCTTGGGGCGCTACAGTCCGAGGGGGACCTGGGCCACACTCAACATGCATCTCCAGCCAGCACGATCTTTCGCCAGCTGTCTCTAGTTTTGCACACCAAGCCGACCGAGGTTCCCCTCGACGTGTGTGTGCCACTTTGTTCGTGGACGTCCTCTGTTGCGTTGTCCCACAGGCTCAAAGTCGAAGACTCTTCGGGCCGGAGCTAAGTTGTCCATACGCTATACATGGCCTAGCCATCATAGGCGTTGGATACGTAGACGCCTGGCTAGACTCATGTCGCTGTACAGCCCATATAGTTCGTGGTTGAACCTTCTCCTCCAAATGCCCTCAACGCAAACAGGACCAAAGATCGCGCGCAGAACTTTTCTCTCGAAAAGACCAGGAGACAAAAAAAACAGCGGTTGGCAAGAGTTATTCTGCGTTTGATTTCGGTACTGATGTTGTTTATACTGAGTACTGAGCCGAGGTAGACGAAGTCCTTTACTACCTCAAAGTTATAGCTGCCTATGCTGACGTTCTGGCCAAGTCGTTGATGTTGTGCGTCCTTTCTCGATGACAGCATTGATGGTTTTGCTCTCGTTTAACGCCAGACCCATTTTAGCCGCTTCCGTTTCAATGCCAGCAAACGCATCATTGACGGCTGGCTGTGTTCGCCCAATCACGTCGTGCCTCTTGTGTTGGCCAGTCAGTTTTGCACGATCTTCTCCAGAACGATCTTAAAGAAATCACATCGTCGATCACAGCATGGAATTGTCATTGGTCAACGTCAACGTCGCAATTTTTTTTGTCGCGCACCAATTAGAGGTTACATTTACAAATCTACGCAAAGTACACAATTTTTTATACGATTTCAAAAATAATTTATTTTTTGTAAACTAGAAATACAAACTTTTCAGAAAATATATAGGATGTTTGAAGAGAAACTTTAATAAATTTGAAGAAATTGCTTGGTTTCACTTCTAGTTCCAAAGAAAATTAAAAACAAATAATTCATGACGAATTTTGATATGGAGGGTCTCTTCGAAATTTTCGTGTATGCATATATCACGCTTAACTCCAGCCTACGTGATATGACATGGCGTCGAAAGACGTGAGATGGCATAGACTGACGTGACGTAATGCGACACCACCTCACGTCACCCTCAGGTCACCTCACGTCGCCTCACGTTAATCTTACGTCACCTCACGTCACTCTCACATCACCTCACATCAAACTCACGTCACCTCACGTTAAACTCACGTCACCTCACATCACCCTCACGTCAAACTCACGTCACCTCACGTCACTCTCACGTCACCTCACATCAAACTCACGTCACCTCACGTTAATCTCACGTCACCTCACGTTAAACTCACGTCACCTCACGTCAAACTCACGTCACTCTCACATCACCTCACATCAAACTCACGTCACCTCACGTTAAACTCACGTCACCTCACATCACCCTCACGTCAAACTCACGTCACCTCACGTCACTCTCACGTCACCTCACATCAAACTCACGTCACCTCACGTCAAACTCACGTCACCCCATGTTACCCTCATGTCACCTCACACTACCCTCACGTCACCTCACGTCACCCTCATGCCACCTCACGTTAAACTCACGTCACCTCATGTTACCCTCATGTCACCTCACACCACCCTCACGTCACCTCACGTTAAACTCACGTCACCTCATGTCACCTCACACTACCCTCACGTCACCTCACGTCACTCTCACGTCAGCTCACATCCCCCTCACGTCACCTCACGTTAAACTCACGCCACCTCACGTCACCCTCATGTCACCTCACGTTAAACTCACGTCACCTCACGTCACCCTCATGTCACCTCACGTTAAACTCACGCCACCTCGAGTCACGGCACGTCACGGCACGTCACATCATGTCATGTCATGTCATGTGACGTTATGTCATGTCGTCATGTCACGTCATATCTCGCCACGTCACTTCATATCACGTCATATAATATCACATATTACGTATCATCTCGCCATGTCACATAACTCCTCGCCAAATAACATCACGTAGGGTGGTATTAAGCGTGATATATGCATACACGAAAATTTCGAAGAGACCCTCCATATCAAAATTCGTCAATGAATTATTTGTTCTTAATTTTCTTTGGAACTAGAAGTGAAACCAAGCAATTTCTTCAAATTCATTAAAGTTTGTTTTCAAAGGCATAACATCCTATATAAATTCTGAAAAGTCTATATTTCTAGTTTACAAAAAATAAATAATTTTTGAAATCGTATAAAAAATTGTGTACTTTGCGTAGATTTATAAATGTAACCTCTAATTGGTGCACGAAAAAACAATTGCAAGTTTCAATATAATTACATATAGTGGCAAATAATTGTCTTCAATGGCTTTGTAAAACAGTTGACATTAGTTCAATTTAAATACTAAATTAATTGAAAATTTAATGAATTAATTGTACGTATGAAGCTGATATTTCAATGTGTGCTAATGAACCAAACGAGCGCAGTGTAGTAGTGGAGAAGAATCGCAGCAGCTACGCGAAGCGTCTCAGGTTTGAATCTGAATCGATTCGACGGGCGCTTCTCAAAATTAGTTGTTCGGAGTCGACATAAATTTGTGGGTTCCTCTACTCGTAAGGCGACAAGATGTACAACACGAGTGCCTAATGTCTGGTCGTCAGCAGGGATGACCACAAAAAAAAGAGAAGAAACTGAATCAAAAAAGATTTCATCTAAATTTAAACTCCGATGCTCCTGTTATTGGCAATCTACTGGGAAACAAAACAAAAGCAGTAGAATCGAAGCAACGACGCAGATGACTGGATGGCACAGTTCGTTAAGTGCCTGCCCCAAGTTAAAGAGGTCCCAAGTTCGAATCCCAGTGAAGTCGAATCTGGTCCAGTAACCATTTGCCGTACCTAGCAGTACAATAGACCATTTTTGAGTCTGAGTGCTCCATTAGTGTATCAAAAATACTCCGAAAAAAGAAAAAAACGCAGCAGATATTAGCAAGAAGTGGACAAATGTAAGCTAGGTTAAGTTAGAGGGTAATGGTTGAGCCCCACATAGACCAGTTTGGTCCATAATGACCAAGTACGGACTAGTTAAAGTTCGTAAGAAGGAAGGATGGTTAGAAGACTGCTTCCGAAGCTCTGAAGGGGCCCAAATTAACCACCTTCTAGAATGAAATCGAAATGATTCACGCTTCTTTAGCCACTTTCGCGTCATGACACTTGACTTTTTAAAGTCTTTAGCCACCACCCCTACTTCCAATTTCACTCCAAAGTCCCTCATACTCTCGTAAGTTCTGCGACCCCTTAAACGATTGTTAAAAATCGGCGACAACCTCCCAATTCATTTCACGGTCCGTGCCTCCACTTTCACAGGCCATAAAACAACGAATGCAACTTATCCGCAGAAACGTTCTCCATCCTTCATCCATATGACTAACCGCATCAGCATCCAAATCCTAATCGCATATAAATTCTTTCGGCCAATTAAAGAATTCTGCAATAAAGACAACGGAATTCCTAATGTGAAGGCCCAAAGAAATCAGTCAGCCAGCCATCTGGACGGTCCACCGAAGACGGAGACGACGCTGACGACGTCAAAAAGGAAATGAGTCTTGTGATCTATCACCAACGCATTCGCTCTCATCATCGTGTATTCATATCGCAGGTATTTGCATTAAAAATCTTGGATCCGGGCCAATTTGGAAACATTTTCGAACAAAAAAAAAAACACAAAATCAATTTAACTACGCTCGGGCGAAGACAGACCGCTGCGCGGTTGCAGGTGAATGATGCTCAGAAGTTTTTCACGCGATCGTGACAAGTTTCAGTCGCAACCTTCGCTGGCGCACACGGATTTTCGTTCACGAATATCCGTATCTCATAAGTCACTTCAGATGCACTTGTCCCTCTCCCTAGACTTTTTTTCGTTGTTGCTCCATTTTTGCTACTGCTGTTGTTGTTACAAATTCAGATATATCCCAGTGCCCGTTCGTAGTTCGGTCTAATTTAAATGTCACGATCGAAAAGTAATTTCAGCACAAATACCCACAGACACACATGCAGGCGAACGTGGATATTTGTGTATCTGACCAAAATAAGCACAACAATCTGTTCGCTTAAATTCAGCGTTTGTATGCGCGTGCATCTATCGGTGTCTGAGGCGAACACCTTAATTCATTTAATTAACACCGCTCGGATGTGATTGCGTGTGTATGTGTGTGCTCGCCATAGCATCGGTCCACATCGGTCCACATTCGTGCGCGCATTTCAACTCGAAACTCGAAAGTGTCTGCCTCTGATCCAATTTGTTGTTTGGTTCGTCGGTTTCCTCATTGTCAAACCCTCGCCTCCGCCCAACCGCCCAAGCGTCGCCCAGTCGTTGACGAACATCTTCAAGATACAATTTTTCACATATCTACACTAATTGGTCCCAAATCGACAATAGCCTCTTCACAATTGTTTCCCAACCCGACATCGATTCGCCCTAACCAATCTCTCTCGCTCTAGACCACCCCTCCCACGGCCCACCGCAGTCACTTTAGATACACGCACTAAGTGCGCTCGACTCGACTACATAGCGCATGTAGTCGGTCGTGTATCTATGACAAGTGTTCGAATGAAAAGAGATTTATTCTATTGCCAATCGATTAACCTCAACCCTTTCGCCTCTTTCTATTCAGCAGCGGGTAGTCGAGGCGCGGGAGGACGAGAAGGACGCGCTCGTATATCTGCGGTGTATTTGAAATCCCCCCAACAAGTGTAGATCGACCAAACCAAAGCTGCATTGTGTTGGGATTTTCTCAATCCGTTGCAAGAGGAAAAGACTCGAAATGCATCTCATGATATATGAGCGCATTTAGGGGGTGCAGCGGTACCGATGTGTGCAATTTAATTGATTGCGAACAATGGCGCTGTTGAACAACAATTTCTCATTGTGAAGAGCAATGATTTTCAATTTGGTCGTCGTATCGGTTGCGCTACTATGTGTCGAGCAAATAATGGTCCAGATGCATCCTACACGTCAAACGATTGACTTTTTGACATTCGAAAATACACAGCCATTCTGGTGTACCCTCAAATTCGATTGTTTACACGACCCATCATGTGCTCGACGATGATGAGTGCTCGGTGAGTCATCACGCCATAGCTTGGACTGCTGCCACAAAGAAGGGGGTATCTATTCAAATTTGGACGCAAGAAGAAAGGGAGGGGATTGTGAAATTCGATGAAGCCATTAGATGTCCACACCGGCGAGAGACGGACGGCAGCGGTGTTGTCTCAAGTGTCTCTGATTTTCTTTCGAAGGTCAACTATTTGGTTGAAACAAGTTTCAAGATTGATCACGAGAGAAATGTTTTATTTTTTTTTTTGGTTGTCTTCTTGTGTGGTTTTTGTGTTTCGGGGCGGTGACTGAAGCCTGCCGCGATCATTGAAATTAGATGTTAATTCAAGTCAGGTGCGGCAGAGGTTGGAAGCTGAAACGAAAACTCTCCGCAAATAGTGAAATCACTTATGATCGAGGATTGCTGAGTGATTTTCTGACTAAATGAAGAATGATCGGCTGGCAGATACATTTCATTAGTAACGGACTGATAGTCTTTTTTGAGAGTATCGAAGTCAGGGCTGTGCCTGAGATCTCTGCGATTGCTGATTTCAACTTCAATTTGACTCTGATTGTCGGAGGATTTGGTTTTGAGAGTGTCTCTGCGAATTTTGAGGAGATTTTATGAGACAGGAAAACACAGACTAACTGATGGATTCATTTTGGACTTTTGGACTTAATTCGAATTTTTCTAAATTTATTTCAGAATAATGATGAAATTTGTCATAAATTGCTGTAAATTTTGAGGCGCTTGAAAGTTTGCCAAATATATTTGGAAAATCTCCAAGGTTGCTGTGTATCAAAATTTGGATCAAAAATTTGGGTCAAAAATGTTGAAATCAAAATTTAAAATTTTGTCAAATATTTTTGGACACTCTCCAAAGTTGTCGTGTATCAAAATTTGGTTCAAAAGTTTGGATCGAAAATTTTGGTAAAAAATTTGGATAAATTTGGGTCAAAAATTTAGAAGTCAATTCTCAAATTTTGTCAAATATTTTTGGACATCCTCCAAGTTTACGAATGATGTGTATTAAAATTTGATAAAAAATTGGGTCAAAAATTTCGATGAAAAATTTGGATCAATTTGGGTCAAAAATTTAGAAATCATCCTCCAAGTTTACTGTGTATCAAAATGTGGGTCAAACATTTTTATCAAAAACTTAGGTCAAAAATGTTGAAATCAAAGTTCAAATTTTGTCAATTATTTTGTGGACACTCTCCAAAGTTCAAAAATGTAAATCGAAAATTTGAATAAATTTGGGTCAAAAATTTAGAAATCAATTTTCAAATGTTGTCAAATATTTTTGGACTGTTTACTGTGTATCAAAATTTGGGTCAAAATTTTAAAATAAAATTTCGATCAAAAATTGGATCAACATTTTCAGACTCAGGTTCTCCTTTCTGAATTTTTATGAAGTCTGACCCGAATCAAGACCCTTGCCCACAGTTTTGGAGTGAAGAAACGACCATACTCCAGTAGTAGCATCTTTTTCTGGGCAACCGATTGATGTTTTTCGAGTGAATGTTCCCCCGGCGACTGCTTTGATATTCTGTTAAAAATGCTTATCTGGCATAGGATTATGTTTAAAAAATAGAAAAAAACTATGAATTTCCTCATTGAATTCTTTGCACAAAGAAACAAGAGTCCACCTCTTAACATAAAGAATACCTTCCTAAACCCTTTTTTTAAAAATACTAAAAATTCAAAATAAAACCCACTTAAAGCACCCCATTTGCCCAAACCGTCCAAAGCACCCCAATCATAATCACAAATTATTCCAAAACAGACCAAAATTAGAAGAAGCTCCTTGTTGATTCGACGAAATCCAATTCAATGCGATTTACGAAACCAACTGTGAAATTGGAGAAGATGAAGTATAATTGCATGACAATGTGCCTGGGAATCTGATTAAAATTGTCTGCGTTTGGCATGCATACATTTTCGAATGTGAACGCAACCAACTGGAAGACACGTTGACTTCAACAAGAATTGAAAATCATTCGAGTGCTTAAAGTGGTGATACCCTTTTCGAAGAGTAGACAATTTTTAAAGGGTTATTTTTTGGGTGCAAAGGGGAGATGATTTTATGGAAAGGATTAGGTTCTGTCGAAGATGTTGACTTGAGAGTAGGACATTTCAAATGAGGAAAAAGGTTTGAGGAAGTTTTGCGCGCGATCTTTGGTCCTGTTTGCGTTGATGGCATTTGGAGGAGAAGGTTCAACCACGAATGGTATGGGCTGTACAGCGACAGGCGTCTACGGATGTGAAGCCAACAATGTGAAGCCATAGAGCCATGGCAGCATAGGGTAGTTCCGATCTTTAGATCTTAGGAAGGAATATTTTTATAGACTGCTGCGCAAAAGTACTAAATTCATGAGGGCCAAATATGTCCCTACGGAAACTTAAGACAACTAACTTGGGGCAGGCGCTTAACCAACTGCGCCATCCAGTCTTCTTCCAGGGCCAACTATACTGCCCGTACGGAAACCGAGGGAATACACAAAAACAATGCACTGTAACTATAGTCACCGCACGCCTTAGTTTCGTTAAGTTCGTTCAGTTTTGCTTACTTACGCGGGAGCGAAGTGAATTGCTCTCTACATATGCAAATGGCAGTTCACAGCTGAATTCTCCTTAATTTTCTATTAGCAATTATGGACGCTTTGAAATTTGACGAGGCTTCTGGTTACTTTTCGTTCGGTTTTGACATTAGCTTAAGTTTTCGTACGGCTATTAGTTGGCCCTTAAAATTGCTCATGTTTCAATGCCATACAACTGAACATTTTTGACTGAAGAAGCTTTACTTTGCATAGTGGTTCGGGAGTGTCAGGACTAACTCTCACTAGACAATTCAGTGTCCACAATGACGAAAGTGTCACGAGACAATTAAGTATTCACAATGGAGCGCTGTTTGACTGCCAAATGTCCACAAATGTGCGTCCAACGCATATGCAACGTGTCAAAGTGTCCTCCTTGTTAAAGACTTAAATCCACAAACCCTCCACACCACGAGACATTTTATTGATTTGACACTTTTCAAAATAGAGACATCCCGAGTTCCCAGAACCGAATTTCGTCATCGCCACTCCCGATTCGGCCCAAGCCCAACCCACCGCTCTAACCCACCGTGCACGTTTACCGATTATGATCCTCTCCCATGAATTGCACAAAGCTCTAGCATGTGACAGCGTGGTGCTAATGAGTTCGGCAAAATCGGTCTTCTCGGAGACGAAGTCGCACCATCTCCCCATCTTCTGCCACTAATAGGCCTCTCTCGGAGGTTTACCTCTCCATCGCTCCATCGGCGAACAAATTGGGTAAACAAAAAAAAAAAGAATTAATTTCTTCACTAAAACAAAGTTTCAACACAACTAATTGAAAAATAATTTATATCCCGCCACAAATTTTCATTGCCCGCCATTAACATCAATTTCGTGCGCGAATTTAATTAATCGCCACTAAACGTGAAATTCCTCCAACAAATCCGACGGGTGGTGCTGCTGCTTCCTCGAATTCCATTCTTTTCTTTTTCCGTTCACTTTCCAGTGGAAGAAGCCATTTTTGACAGCTCCTGGCAGTCCTCGTTGACAGGAAATCGACTGAATTGTGAAGGCATAAGGTCAGGGGTTAACCGAAAAACATCTTCCAATTATCCTTGGCAATAAATTAGTGGGGGAAAATGTATCTTTTTGCTGTAACAGTGCATATGGTTAGCATTAGATACGTGCTAGGGGAAAAAATCCAATTTAACTTGACACTTGCACCCTCGGTCTCTCCCTCTCTCCCGCTCTGTCTCTGTCTCGTTGTTTCTTTTTATTGTCGTCTTCCAACGAAATTTACAAATGACTTTCGACTAGCCCCCGGCTGGCTGATGATTGCGGGCGTGGGCGGGGCGCGGTGCGCGGTCTAGAATTATTGGCATTTAACCAAAAATTTCCTTCAAACTATTATTCTTCTTCTTTTCCTCCGTTGCGCCGGTGGTGGTGGGGCGTCTTTTTTTAGTCGCCCCTGCTTCCTCTCGTTTCCCGGTTTGAGTCGGTCTTGCCGTTGCCGTGTATAGCGGTATATTGCACATTTTATTCGAATAAAATCGCCGGCAGGGGAGACTGGGTCTCAAGAAAGTGCCGTCCATGCATATGCATCGAGCGGGCGTTCGTGGGGGTCGAAGGCGTTGTACGACGGCGGCCATGGGGTCGTCGACGACGGAGTAGAGAAAAATGTCAGTCGCTCGGTCGGGTTGGGTGGCGGGTTCATTTTTGCGGGTGTTGTTGTAGCCCTTCGACTCCGACGTCGGCTGCGATTGCGGGCGGCCTGGAGAAACTCAATTGAAAGGATATCATTTGGGCTGATTGGAGGAGCAATTTATTTTTCTGGACATGTGAGTCAGAAAATGGTATTGCGACCTGGGTGCACTTTGTACACACGCTGCTGCGCTGGTGTGTGGAAATTTGATTTTGAGCTTGATAATTCTGAGATACTTACAGGAAAAGTTGTACGAAATTTATGTGCCATTTGAGTGGCTGACGTAAGAGCAAAGAGGAAATGACAGGGGTAAAGTGGTTTTGCTCGTACTTCGTGTGACGGTGATTCGTTGGAAAGTTCTGTGCATTTGTGTGGAGTTTGCCAAAGCAAGCACATTTGCTTTGAATGAGCGGGGATTGCATCGTTTGCGGATGAGGAGAGAAATGCTTTGAACGAGTCCTTAAGGAGGCAGTCCATTAGTGGGAACTTCTAGAAGTGGTTGCTTCGACTCCTCCAATTAACCGTTCCAAAGTCTCCGGCTAGGCGATGGCTGGTGCATATTTTTTTGGTCACAGCTCATTATTTGGCAACGACTTTTGCAGTGAATTTTTGGAGGCTCATCAAAGGATGTGCTCCTCCTCATTCTGTGGGATTATCTTGTGAGAGTTGGCAACTTCATTCTCTTTGTGTTGGTTTTGGGAATTCTTGTGTTTTTGTTTTACAATTCCGGAGTTTCACAATTCAATTCAAAAGGAAGTACACAATTAAGGGTCTATTCGGAAAGCGATTCATTTTCAAATCATTTCGCTTAACTGGGTTACTGATAAAGTTTGGGGCACGCAAGTATGAAAAATGTTAAAGCTTTGAGTTTGAAAGGCGAGAGAGAAAGGTAACTCACTTTCGTTTTGAATTCATTGTTTATTCAATGCCTGAACCTAAAATACTTTAAAAAGGCACCCTGTTGACATCATCGTTACGTCACAACACACAACCTTACACACTGCTATACAGGCGTAGGAGTCGACGCACCTACCCACTATGCCACGGTACCCACCATCCTCAGCCTTAGCTGGAATAAATTCGGCAACTTAGTAGGAGTCCTCACAGGAAATTGCAAAATGGGAAGACACGCCGCAAGATTTGGCCGTACAACGACTTCTGCAGCAGATGAATGGATGAAGTAGAATAGGAAACACCCTCGCACTTTCTCTGCAACTGTTTTGCAATGGCCTCCACAAGGAAAAATAACCCTACGAGCTTTTTATATAAACAATTTGACGGACATATCAGATATAGATGTCAAGAAAATCTGGATGTTCATCCAGAAAACAAGTTGGTTTCAAAAGTTTAAGTTCAAAAGCAGTTGGAAGCCGGCTTAGTGGCAACATAATGGATCCTTTGGGTCTAAGTGAATCGTTCACCTGTGAGGAAAGCCATCTTGCCTACTTACCTAGGCCAACCTACGCTCATCGTGATACCTCACGGATTGGATGGCATCCTTCACATAAAAACATTCTGAGATTGCTTTGAATCAGCTAGTTTGGCCGACGGTGTTTGTCAGCTTGCAGCCAAGGAGGCTACCGGATGTCTTAAGCAATGTTTGGATTTAAAGAACGCGGCAAGGGGCATGTCATGCCAGTTGATCTCCTTTAATAACGAAACGGGATTCAACTACTGAAATGCTTACTTTTTACAGCCAAAAAGCAATCGATTTTTCCCCGATCGTATGCATTAAGCTTCTTCATACATTTCTTCTTCTTAATTTCATTCCTCAAGGGTCTGTCCCTTGATGATCTGATAAATCAAGGAATTAAGTAAATACCGACCCCAGTGCTAAAATCAATTGACAGTGTAATAAAAAATGTTTCTTACAAAATTACAGTTCACATGCAAAGGGGCACAAAAAGGTCACAATGGATCAGAGACAGGTATTGATTAAGTATAATTAAATACAAATCAGATATGGAATTGATCACGAATTGCGGAGAATAGAGTTTACGGCTCCAATGATGATTGATGAAAATAGACAGCGAGTCAACAGAAAAGCTAAATGAGTTTTTATAAAGAGGAGAAATAATTCAAATAAATAGAACGGATAGTTTTATACAGGAATTCCTGGAGTCAAATAAAGGATATTCAGTGGATCACATGTGAAAGATTATACGATCTCAAAATTCTCCTTCATTTAATTTACTGCCCCTTAGCACTGGAGTTTCGATGGCCTTGCGCATCGCATTTCCTTTGACCCCAGTCTTATGGGTATGCCGTCTGACGCACGGAGACCTGTACTCCACCTGCGACGAACATACAAAGTCGACTTTCCCTGCACTCAGGACTGGCTCTGGCCAGAATCTGAGCCAGGAAAGGAATGTAGTTGAATCTTCCCGGACGACTCCAAGACCAATGAAGGATCTGGTCCTGGTGCCTTCGTGGAGGGCGACAACTTTAGACTGCACACCTCGTTAGGTAAATTTGCGTCGGTTTTCCAAGCGGAAACCTATGCGATCCTAATGGCTACGAACTGTATTGTGAAGAATAGATGGAAGGGGCGAAGTATTTGCAATCTGTGCTTAAGGCCTTGGTCAACCCTTTAACCACTTTCAGGATAGTTCAGGAATGCAAGTCTTCTCTGAATTTGATCGGTAGCTTAAATTCGCTAAGACTTGCCTGGTTCCCGGGGCACCACGGGATCACAGGAAATGAGATCGCCGATGAACTTGCTAGGCGAGGATCAGATTAGGCGTTCTCAGGAACTGAACCTACGTTGGGGCTGCCCGCGTCCTTGGTTAGGGCTTCCACCGATGGTTGGACTTCTCGAGAGCACAGCCGCAGAAATATTTATCAGCTTGTCACCATTTTGTTTTCCTCTCTTATAAGGTCTTACTAAATGAAGTAAGAATCCCTTCGGTCATTCAAGCTGTGACTAGGGACATCCCTGTCTTGAACACAAATTTGCTACGACTCAACCCGAGAAAAATGAAAGCAGAGAAGAAGGAAATCTAGAGACCTTTATGAAGACAGAGATGACTACCGGAGATTGGTGTCAGAATGGATATTCAGGGTGTGGAGAAACAACGCAGGCAATGGAGACGACAATTAAGAGCCGTCACCACCCTGACCTCAGGAAATTTTTAACTAGATCGGAGTGGTTTTGGTAATTGCATGCTGACCCAGCGTTAATCCTCGGAAAACATGCAATCCTTGCAGGGCATACACAATGCGCCTCTGGGTGTAATTGCTGGCAACAGCATAAAGCCCTCCTTACATAACCTAACCTAACCTAAGTGGCGTCACCAACCTTAGAGCTTCATAGGACCAGTACACATGCGGCTCAACCATAGATCTCCAATTTCTGTAGATCCTAGTTTTCTCTTCAAATACCCAGTGACTTGATGTCTTTATTGTCGCAACGATTAAGACTGTAAAAATCGTCCACCCCCGGCTGTATAAAATTCACAAATAATTGGCTCCTATTCTCAGTTTTCAAAGGCAAACAAACTTGATCCCAGATGTGATTGCTTGTGATGACAGATGACAATGGAAATTATATCGTAGCGACAGATCCATCATTAATATTTTGCTTGCGCCCTTAAATCTTTAAGCCAACAGACAGCAGCACAAGATGGGAGACAACAAATACGCCATTATCCTCAAGGGACTATGAAATATTAAACTTCCTCAGAGATTACCCATTCATCCCTCCTCCACAAGGCCACACCTTTCACTCCCAACTCTCTGCCTCTGCCCAACCCCGCTCCAACTTAACCCAGTCAATGTTGATGCAGAAATAGATTTCTGTCGTAACGTTAACTACAAAGTAGTCGTTGACTGGCCTCGTGACGTTTAGTAAATAAAGCAATTCTCGATAACAATCACCAGGAAGCCCAGTCACCGTCAAAGCTCATTTCCCGCAGCGAATACTACGTGCAAATCCAGCCTTCACTTATCTAGCCTCCATTTCAAGAAAATAATTGTTTCTTCCATGCCACCGGTATCTGGTTCCATAAAAATAAAAAAACAGCACACACAGCCTGGCAGAGATATGTGCGTCGTCCGCACCACCATTTGCTACCAAATACAGAGGCAGATACGGATATCAGGCGGCATTGCATGCCAGTGGGCCTTTTTCATTTCTGCCGAATTTACGATACTCTCTGACATTTTATGACTCTCTTAGTCGATAGATATAAATAATCATCGGTATTTCAACATGAAATTCATTCTTTCATCACAACTACCCCTTTATCCGGAAGCCGACGTCGTCGTGGTGGTGGTGGTGGCCACCCACCGCCCACCGCCTACTTACCGTCGGGGAAAAGTTGAAAATGCCAGACCAGAAAATACACACAAAAATCCACACTAAATGCATTCCCATCCGCGCGGGGGTGCCGATGGAAATGGGCCCGAAGGGAGGGGTCTAAGCGAGCACACACACACCCACCCGCGGCCACAAGAAGACAGCGAATTTTTTTGTTTTTTGCTTCAATATTTTTAATATCTTAAGCGTTTTTCTAAATTCAATTAGGTTTTAGTTGAACGCGTCCCGCTGTGAGTGCGCGTATGTGCGCGGTTGGCCCCCGCCGCTCGGTGGGGTGGAGTGCTTCAAATGTCAGTGGTCTTTTGAGAACCGTGCCAATACGAGTTTCTGTGTCTGTTCCCCTGCGAGTGTGTGCACAAAGGTCTTGTCGGGTGGGGTTTTTTTGTATCTTTCCCCTATTTTTAGGCTACTAATAGAAAATTAGTTTACAAATGCATTTGGATTTGTATATTGAATTGCGGTATCCATCATCTTAAATGGATTCGATACATATCCAAGCACATGTTCGTATGTATCTCGAACCGTTTGTGTTTGAACATTTAATTGATCAAATCGAAAACAGTTTCGGTTCATTTATGAGGAATTTTGTGAATTTTAAGAGGTCATGTCGATGCTCAGCGAATTTCAGATGGTTTATCCGAGATCCTAGGGGCATTCACTTCGCCTCGCCGAGATGCTGGGGGCGATTGTTGTCAAGTGCTCTGAAACTGGTTTGAGACGGATTCAATTGGCAGCAGGCGGCCCACACAGATGCGGTGTCCCCATAGATTCAATTGACGTCACGAAGAGATGAAGCTGTTGGCCGCGTCTTTTTTTTTTCAAAAAACATGAATTATTCATGAGACCGACTCGGAGTAAAATCGATTCTGATCAATTTTTATTAGATCACCACGCACGTAAAAATTCATTGAGTCTGGCGCTTGATCGAGTCTAAGTCTGGCTCTGGGGGAGGGGAAAACTAGTATCTGATAGTTGATTTCCATAGATTTCAACTTTGCTTAGTCAGACGATGTCAAGGCCTTCTTCTGCGGCGCAGCGTGCAGTGGATGAGAGAATGTATGCTCGTTTGCCTTTATCTTCAGAACAAATTAACAGTCATTTGGCTTTTGTATCTATTGTATTTTTCATTGTATCTCTCAGGTATATTCGATCCAAAATAAATGTGAATTTGAGCTCCTAAGCGAGCAGAATTTGACATTTTCTGTGAGGACGTCTCCAGTATTTTTTGGCTCTTTCAAACCATTTTTGATGCATGCTTTGGACCATGGCTTGGTAGCCAATTCTTGGAGCAATCCTCTCTATCATCTTGCAGCAAGTAACTTCCTTTGAACTTCTTATTTTGAGAAGATCGTCATTTCCTTACTTAAAACATCCCCAGACTCCCTGGACACTTGGCACCGTGATTAAGTGGATAAATGCGTCGATTCCCAGATAGACTTTTAGCCTAGGTACAATTCCCAGCACAGGACAATTTTCAGATTTCAATTTAAGCATCACTCTTTCTGCAAAATTCGATCGATCGCAATTTTGGTTCATCTTAAAAAACGCCCGTCTTTGCAAAGACAAAGAACACAAGCCTGTCAAGCCAAATAAACACCCTCCCATTCTTGAATTTCCACAATTCATTCATAACTTTCCAAGGAAATCAACGAAAACATTTATAAATCCTCGATAACAACGGTATCTTCATGAGCGTTCATAAAATAAATTCATAAACTTCATACAAGAACGAGATCCCGATTTGCTCGTGGATGAATCATTTCTTTTTCCAAAAATGTTAAGTCACGTTGACGCAAGCGGTTAGTGAGTCGCGCAAAGTCATGCTCAATAATTGTAGTAAACAGAGTCAATATTTAGTCAAATTTACTGCCCAGGTCCACCCCGGATTGCGCCATCAGAAGAAGAATGAGTGTCAATAGTGGGTAGTCGTTATTTAAGATACATCTGCTTGCCAATATTGACTTTGAAGACCATTTTATTTATTCATTTTCGCACTTCATTTCTGCGGTGTTCTTCAAAAGCCTGCTTGTTGGTTGATTTTTAACTGAAGCGCCTGCTCTTTTTTTAGCTGGCGCTACAGTCCAGAGTGGATTTGGGCGCCTGTCAATAACTAGTTACTTCCAGCTACGTACGTTCAGCTGATGGAGGTCCCTTTCCAACAGCCTCCGGAGAAGTTGTCTTTCTTTACCGCATTGTCCTTCAGGCTTGAAGTGGAAGACTTTCTGGGCAGGAGCGTTGATGTGCATTCGACTACAACCATTCTTTGATATTTTCTGTAAGAGTGAAACACTGTCGCAAACAACCTCATCATCGGAGTTGACTCATACGCTTATCTCTCTCGCATTTATTTTGGTGGTACCTCGGCCCACCACAAAGGACTGCGTGGTAGGACATTCCACAATACCCGACGTCAAACGAAATTGTGTTGAATTACAGGCAGGCGTTCTTGTGCCGTAATCAACAACTTGACTTCGTAGAATGAATGCCCTTCTTGGTTGTGGTTATGCCACTAACAAGAAAGCAGCATTTCGGAGGAAAAAAACTATCTCAGAGATAAGTTCTGGATGGTTTTTCCCTTCGTCACATCTTATACGAAACACTAAATGACTCCCTGACTGTATCATATGACTGAAATATGATCGTCACATTGGCCATTAGGTTAGGTTAGGTTAAGAGGGCTTTATGCTGTTGACAGCAATTACACCCAGAGGCCGTGGAGGCCCATTGTGTATCCCCTGTAAGGACTGCATGTTTTTCGAGGATCAGGATCAGCAGCAGGATCAGCATGCAATTACCAAAACCACCCCGTTCTAGTTATAAATTTCCTGAGGTCAGGGATCTGAACCTTCGCCACATCGCTGAGCTCGTGAAAGAACCTTGCTTTTAAGTGAGTAAGCCGTCGTTCTTGTAGAGTAGGGCAATGGCAAATTCAATTTCTTCTTCATCCCTACAGCTCCTACAGAAATCGTGCTCCGAGAGGTTTAGTCCGTTAGCTGTTAAGATGCGTATGATTTTCTTATTGTTAGATATGAGGGATTTGGTCTTGTTGATATCGTATTTTGGCCATAAGCAATGGGATATGACGCAGCCTGGGTGGCTTTGCCACTGTTCGTTTGCTGATGACACAGATACTTGCTCAATGAGTCTTTTGGCTGAGCTTTTAGGAGGATCGATAGTATTGTCAGCCGATTCTGCGCCTGAACTTGAACCTGTCCCTGTCAGTTCATCTGCCTGCAAGGTGAAGCATCGCTTCCAGCCCCGTCTGAGGGGTGGAATTGAGTGCACCAGTAACGCCAAGACAATCTAGCCTTTGTACTTTGTTTAAGTTGCTTAGGTAGGATTTGGTGTTAACTGCTTCCCACCAAGCAATACTGCCGTAGGTGAGGATAGGTCTCACGATGGCCGTGTGCAACCAGTAGATAATGTGTGGTTGTAGGCCTCATCTTTTGCCGAAGGTCTGTTTGCAAGTGTAAAAAGCGTTGAGACCTTTTTTCATTCTTTCATCGGTGTTCCTCTGGCAGTTTAGTTTGGAGATGGGCTTTCCTGAGAATTGGAGAACGGACTACATATGCACAAGTTGTATGTAAGAGCAGCCTCGAATCCACTGCAAAGTGACCGAACCGACAGTTTACCAATGACAAAGTTTATCTGCCACGTTACCCAAGTTCATTAGTTGAGACATCAAAGGATGGTTCTTCTTCTTCTTCTCCTTCTTAGGGCGCTACAGTCCGAGGTGGACCTGCGCCCCACTCAACATGCCTCTCTAGCCAACACGATCTTTCGCCAGCTGTCTCCAGGTTCGCACACCAAGCCGGCCGAGGACCCCCTCGACTTGTGTGTGCCACCTTGTCCGTTGATGTCCTCTGTTGCGTTGTCCCACAGGCTTAGAGTCGAAGACTCCATCAAAGGATGGTTACAACGTGCAAATCATCTCATGGACTTGTTCAAAAAAGAAACAAGTTCATACACCACCCACGTCACACCAAAGTGAGTCCCCTTCCAAAGTAAGCCACTCCACAAGCCCTGTTAATATCCCTGACCACAGCACACATTTTCTGCAATAAATCAGACCGCAGTCGATACGATAACCTCTCACTCTCTTCCCAATCCATTATACACCCTTCCGTTGGCAGAATTTGTGTATTCAAGACTCGATACAATTTGACCAAACCTTTCCAACACAACATTCATCAATGACGCTTCCGCAGAACCCATCAGTGACGCACAAAATTTTGGCACGAAACATCGTCATCATCACGAGCAGCGAAGCCAAACAAAACTCAATCGAAATTTGCTAAGTGGTTCAACATATCCCCATCCAGTGAGCTTGTCCATGACCTTTCCTTAATGGACAAGCCCCTCACCACACGATAGGCCTGTTCACCAGCCAAATACAGTGTTAACCACGTCATAAATTAATAACGAGGAGTGTAGCCTAATTCGCCGATGACACAACGGCAAGGGATTTTGGCAAACATCGCCACACCACAAAACGAAGGCTCAACACAAACTGATGCACTCTCTCAACACACCCCCGAGGCAACGGAGTGACCAAGGTCTCAACTGTCTGTCAAGAATTGCTGATGAAACAATCAATCGAATTGCATCTTGAAGCTCGGCACTAAACAGCAACTACCCCCCCACTCATCGACGCACTCTCGCCTGCGTCCATTAATCTCGATCAGAATAATTTATGCGCACTTCTGAACACTCGTTCACTCCCGAGAGTCACATTCACACGCATCTCCCACTTTTGGCGCCAATTTGAAGCGAAAATTCTTCTAATTGAAGCACAACCATCGGCGGTGTGGTACCCAGTCCCACAATCAGATACAAGTTCTGAATCAAACCGAACATCCACAGGCACCATCGCACACAGCTGCGCCGCAGTGCAACGACAGGGAATTAGGTCTCAAGAGTGCGAATCACTCGCGTTGCATGCACCACCAGCGCTTACCAGTGCTCACTAGTGCCCGCCACTGCTCAGCAGGGCGCTCAGGGTGCACCTCTTGCAACAAATTAACTCGAACGAACCACCACCAGCAGCGGGGGCTTGCACCCTCCCGATTATTAAAAGTTTTTAATTGGCTCCGCTCAATTATATGTTTACATGCAAGCTAATGTCAGTTCAACCCTGCGGGTGACGCGGGCTACGGCAGCCAGCACCGTAAATTGACGCACTTACAAGTCCTGTCACATGCTCAGATTCATCATTCGGATCATTGTGTGGGCTTCGGCTGCTGCTGCTGACAGATTGCCTTGCGTTTTGTTGATCGCCTCGGCGGGCAGACACCGCCGACCATCTAGACCATCTCCTCGGAGCCCTCCATCGGCCATGGCGAGAGCGAGAACATTTTTTCTGGTAATTGAGCGAATTTATTGTGGCGGACGGTGCCAAAAAACTCGATTGCCTGTTTTAGGACGCTCAATTTAGCAGAAATAACTTAATTGTGATGCAGATACGGAGATGCCCAGATCCGCAGATAGGGGGTGAGACGGTGCATCCACTGAAACAATGTTGAGCCCCTCGATATGGACGAGGGAATTGACGTCCGATTGTCTGAGGAGCAGGGATGACGACGACGCCAGCCAGATGCAATTTCTCCCAAATAACTGATGAGCCAAGCCAGTGCTGGGGAGGCGACACGCCCGTTCATTCAGACTGAGCATCCGATCCCAGGCAAATTCAAATCACACACGAGGTGGTCGTGCGGAATATGAGTCAAGTGGGCCTTTTACAGGGAGTCACTGTGTACAGTTGAGATTCTGACAGATGTCAAGCAAAATGACAGGTTACCAGACTCATGAGTTGTGAGGGTTTTCCCCAGCGGTTTACAAGCAGAGGTTCAAGAATTCCAAAACCAAACACTTCTCTGACGTCTTGACAGTCTTTCGAAAATGTGACAGTCGTTTGGACGTGATGTCACTGGGGAATTTTGAATCTGCTTCAAATGCATCGTTCATTGTTTCATCTTTGAAAGGGAAGAGGAAATTTAGGAGAAGTTATGAAATCTAGGGATTTTAAGTCGATTTGGGAGGTGATTGAACAGATTTTTGTTCATAGACTGGTAAGAACCGCTATTAATAAGACTGCACCACATTTTTGAACCAACATCTGGACGGGGGCATGAAGTAGTTCATTTAGGAGACTGAGAAGGAATTACGTGTCTGATTGACTAAAACTGAGGTATTTCTGATCAGCTCTAAAAAAAATGGTTACCCTACCTGAAATTCTCTTCCGCCATTTTGTTTAAGTCCTTTAGATCAACATCAAACATTTGCTTTCGTTCACAAGAATTGACAAAGGAGTTCATTTTTGAACATCAAACTGTCTTTAGAAACATTCATAAATTTCGTCAGAGATCAACTGCTTTTTTTATTTTCTGCTTATTTAAGACTACGTCCACTTTTAACATCGCTGCCATCTCATCAGGCTATGAACACTGACGATGGACACAATTCATTTCTCCATCAACAACATTGTCGAACTCACCTACGCCTTTAATGTCAAATAATTTTGAACAAAATGACACCCAATCTTTTGAACATCGTTCCTTAGATAAAACTCGGTTTTTCCAGAGTCGTTTCGGCGTCTCCAAATGATTGCCACTGTAAATCTGCAGACTCGATGGTGTGATTGAAACAAAGTCCACTGTAATCTGTCATCATAAAGCACGTCGGGAAGGGAATTTTTCAGTATCTTTCCACCGATCTCTACCCCCATGATGAAACAAATCCACTTACACACAAGCAACCGTCCCGCCATAAATCGCACATTTATCTGTCTAATCATGACTCCATTTAGCGACCTTAAGTGGTCTCCACTCTCGAGCCACATTCAGTAGTCGATGTCTGAATCACGAAACTAGTCTGGGAAACCACAGCCGCACGGATTCCAAGAAGTGTAGACATTTCTGTGTAACCACGCGATAAACTTCTCTCCAATGACATCGTATGCCTGTCATACGAATATCTCAAATCAGCGGCGCAACAATTCAATCCCCAGGCCGACAGCCCCCCCGTCTCCATCTGAATGCAGCACATTCCACGCGACGGCAATGTGCTCGATGTACCTGTCCCAAGCAACAACATAATCGCAGCAAACGTCACAAATTACTTGCGTCTCTTTCGCCGCCCTGGGTGCAGAGTTTTTCGTTTTTTTTTTTTGCCAAGTCACATACGAGCGTTGTTCGCTTGCCAAATACAGTCATGACACGAGCAAGATAAAATACTGGCGCAGGCACAGTCAAAATAATCGAGATGGTAAACCTTCCCCCCGGCGAGTCAACGCCATCGCGAAAGAGAGCACAGCACACACTCTCCACTCTCCACTGTCATCGTGTACCTGTTTCTGTTTCTGTTTTCTTGTTCCGCCGTTTGTGTGTCCAACATGACATGTGAAATACGAAATACCTGTCAATGGAGGGGGTACCTATTTCGCCGGGTTTCGTCATTAAAACCGATCACATGCTTCGACTTTGACAACATCGCAGCAGAGGAGGAGACTTACAGAATCATGTGCGGGACGTCAGCTGCAAAAATCGCGCAATTCCAACACAAATTGGAGAGACTGTCAGTGCCACAGTTAATTGGAGTCCGTTTGTGTGTCACATTCGTGCCGTTGTTCTTATTGTTGTTATGCACTTGGAACGAGCATAATTTTTTGACATTTGAACGGTATTCGCGCTGCGAAACGGGTTGATGGTGATTTTATGGGTAATTTACCGGCAACGTCAGTGAAGGTTGTTCATTTCAGAGAAGAACACAGAGCGGAGGAGAACGAAAGCTTTCTGCTGGGGGTGCCTCGGATGGAGGGAGTGTGAGAGCATGCGCCATGTGGATGGATGCACCCTCGTTCGAATCAGGGACTGGAATTCGATTTTTTTTTGTTTGCACTCCCTCGAGTGTGTGTAGGCAGAGAAGTGTTCGATTCGAAAATCCGGCTTTTTTTACATTAACCTAAAAAATACAAACATACACACGGGGGTAGTTGATGTATGGATGTGTGCGTGTGTGTGTGTGGGAGTCGAGTTGTCAAGGAGTAATAAGGGAAACCAGTATGGATTCTGAAAAATTAATGAAATGACAGATGATGACAGATAATGGCCTGAATTTGCTGTTGATGTTCACAAATGCAACTGCAGCGGGAAAAGGTGTACAGTTAAGGGATGAATTACTTGTAAGTGGTCGAGAGGTAAGCGGTGGAGATGGTGGGAATGGGATGACAAGTATGACAGTTCGAGGAGAAACTGAAGAACTCAAAAATTATATGGTTTTTGAAGTCCCTAAGTGGTTTGCATTGAAAGAGCAGAGGAAACTTGGCTTGGGCATTGAACGTGAGCAGAACGAGGGTGAATCCCTACCAGAAGAGCTGACAACTTCAAAGTTTCAAGTCATTCCCTCGAAATTGTAGTCAATTTTTGATCGGAGAAAGGCCTTAAATGACGGTTTAGTGGTTTAAGAGAGAAAAGTCAAAACTGTAAAAAGTTTTTGAAAGTCAAATTTGGGTGCTTCTTTGACAGAGGTTGCTGATCGTTCAGCTGTCATCGATCCCATCTGTCAAACTTCTATGAGAAGTTGTCAGATATATCAATTAGTTGGCGAAATAGGAGTTTATAGGCAAATACAGTCGACTCCCTCTAACTCGAACTAATTTTGATATCCCGTTAAAATTCGACTTAGAGGGAGTCGAGTGTATTTCAAAAATCGGACAAAGTCCTACCGAAGAGCAACGAGTTCCTTTTTCATCCAAAAATGTTGAGCCAAAACTTCCAGTTTTATGACAGGAACCTATTTCAACAAAAACAACAGTCCTTCTAAATCCAGTCAAATCCTGAATCTCCATCCATCCCGGTAAACAATGATTAGTGCTTGCGACCACAAGTGAAACAAACAAAGCAAAAGACGTTACACTGTCCCAAATCTGGTTCAGTCACATTACTGAATGTATAAACGAAACTGTCCCAGCTAAGAATACACTCGAATCTCGGCCAACTGGTTGTCGATCGAGGGAGTTCAGAACTCGTTACAAGCACCTCGTCTGGAGAGGTCAAGTAAAAAATTTATTTTTTCAGCGCTCAGGCAATGATTCTAAAAACGTCGTTAATGTCAACAAATATTTATGCAAACATCACAAGCCACTTAAAACTTCTGGAAACTGGCATAAGAGGGACCTTGTACGATATTTTATTGTTGTCCACTTTCACTGTTTTGAAATCCTGATTTTGGCAGGAGGTACAGATGAGACAATGGCGGTTGATTTTTGACAATTCTTTGCTGTTGAAGTTTGACATGTATCGCCAGACTCCTTTAAGGGGGATACTCGTACATTTCAGGATGTTAACACGAACTCGCAAGAGTCCCAATTGTAGTCCATGTCGCAAGCCCAAGAAAACAAATAATGACAGAACTTGCAACACTTTTGGGATGCGTCCATGAATTGGGATGCTTCAATGAATTAGGATGCGTTCATGAATTAGGATGCGTCCACGAATTGGGATGCGTCCATGAATTAGGATGCGTCCATGAACTAGGATGCGTCCATGAATTGGGAGGCTTCCCTGAACTGAGATGCGTCCCTGAACTGGATGCGTCTATGAATTCGGATGCGTCCATGAATTGGGATGCGTTCATGAATTGAGATGCGTTCATGAATTGGGATGTGTCCATGAATTCGGCTGCGTCCATGAATTCGGATGCGTTCATGAATTCGGATGCGTCCATGAATTGGGATGCGCCCATGAGTTCGGATACGTCCATGAAATGGGATGCGTTCATGAATTCGGATGCGTTCACAAAGTTTTCAGATCGCTGTTACGTCAACTGCAAGATTTGTTTCAGTCAAAAAGGCTACACTTTTATCGTTTATGAGGTTTTCTTTAAAACCTTGGACCTGCTAAGTTGCTTACGGCAAGGAATTCACAACAGTTTCCTTAGGAATTCCCTCTCACTCATAAGGTGCCTCGCAAGACTCGTAGCCCCATTGCCAGGCATGCACCGAACTGTCTTGCACTTAATTCTCTTTCAATCTTCAACCCTTTAGCAAAAAATTAAAACTTTCGTCTTCTTCTAATTTAATAACAAAATTATGTCCAAATCCCATATGCACAGGGTGCATGCAAAAAAACCAAAGCGAAAGCTGAAACAAAACGAAGCCATCTCTGCTGCCGCCTATTGCCATGGGATCGAAGAGAACGAAGAAGCCATAAACAACGCTAAGTTCTGAACGTTTCGTAATCTGGCAGACAGAGCGAGAGAGAGAGGGGCGGAGAAAACAAGAGAGAAGGAGAGAGTGAGAGTGAGAAAAAGGAGGCATAAGACGTAACATAAACAAAATACTAGTAGTTACTAATAATATTACAAAATCATCGCGGAAGTGCAGAACTCACATAATTCCCACGTGGCACGAGCTTCCTCGGGTGGCACCGCTCTGCCATGGCTCTGACGGTGATTAATGAATGTCATGCTCGAAATTTATGTATTTCCAGACGGCAATTAATTTTGCAATTAAGTCGCCATCCAAATTTTCATGACGAGAGATGAGAGAATTTAATTTCTCCTTTTTATATGTCTAACGCTTAAGTGCTGGGAGCGGGTGACAGAAGATACAGCCGCCGGCGGCGGCGGTTGATCAAAATTGACGCGCAAATGAATCTTCTGACATGACAATGAAAACTCATTTGCGTTCATGTTTCGATAGTGTTTTGTTTTCGCTTGTTTTTGTTTCGGTTTCCGCGTGCAAGTGATCATCAAAGAGATATGCTGCTGGCATTGATGGTGTGGGAGACGTTGATGCGCAAGCACACGGATTACGGGGGTATTTAGGGAGCTATTTCACACTGTCCGACGATTGGGTTCTATTTTTAAGTTTATCAGACGTCGTTTCGTGAAAGCCAATTGTAGTTGACGGTTGTTATTTCGCTTTTATGATCGTTTATTTGTTTTATGTGTGACAAAGTTTGTTGCGCTTATCTCAGACGCAGATTAGATGGTGTTCTGATTGCGCCATGCGATAGGACTTATGAGGTTTGTTGATTCATGCGGATAAGAGTGGCTTTAGTGTAGATATCGGAGCTGAGTGAGAATGTGAAGTCACTTGTTTGCTGATGAGTTGTAGGAGAATGCTCGTGATGGGTGTTTGTTCTAAAGTTTCACTCGCTTTTCGTTAGAAAGTAAAATGGCTACTGGGACTGAATGGGATATTCAACTTGTAAATGGTTGGCAGATTAAGCGTTTTTATGGGCACCGTCTCTAAAAACCTTTTTGACCTAAACTTGTATAAAAGCCAAAACATGTCCACAAATTTTAAATACAAACTTTGGTCCCATTCTTTTCTGGCATGAATCATAGTCTCAAAACGAAACAATTTTAAAATGTTGCTTTACACATCGCAATGATGGGAGCCTTCAAAAAACAGAAAACTCAACAAGAGCCAATTAAAAGCAGCGAAAAAACCCCAAGGATGCCAAATGATTGAACGTGGAGCAGACGTCACCTGGCTTTTCCTCCTAAGCCCAGCCAGTGTACAAATGTAACTGAATAGATTGCAATTAGAAAGCAAAACGAAAGCAATAACATATCAAATTGACAAGTTTGACGATAACATTCTCGATTGTCGAGAAACATGCACACGCTATATTTCACCGGTCGATTGTTTAATCTGTACGATCTAAATGGGGTTTTTAGCCCTGAGTGTCATGATTGTTTTATGGGAGAGAATAAAACGACATCCGCTTAAGGAGTTTCTGGGTTTTCAAGGCAATGGACAAAAATAGGATTCAACAAGAAGATTAAATGCTTAAAAGGGAAATTTGGAGCAAAATATGTATGGAAACTGTCTTTTCAATAAGCTGAGTAAGGCCTTTAGGCTCAACATATCTCCGGCGGATAGACACCCTGTCGTAGTGCGGGGGCTTAAGCCGACCCGCAAGCCTGCTGAAGGAACGACTCTGCCTGGCACTGGTGCAACGCAACAGCTTCGGAAAGGGGTGCTCCAATCAGAGGGATGGGGTGATTGGCGAACTAAGTCTATCATCCCCCTAATCCAGGGTGTCATACGACCCGTGCCCACTGGATGGTTCGCAGCCAGGGGGTAATACCGGCTGTGTTCTAACGGAGCCTTTCTGATACCGGGCCACCTTGGAGAGTAACTCTGGCCTTAACTCTGGCGGCTGACCACCTTTTCCTCTGCTACTGGTGGGATCAATATAGATTCAAAAAATACAAAAAAAAGTTTAAAAGGCGTGCTGCAAGCCGGGTTGAGCATGGGCTAAAATTCGAAAGAAGTGCAAAGCCTGTCGCAAGCTGCGATGTTAGCGGAAGGTCGGTGCAACCCAGCACTAGCCGGAAAGCGAAAACACGAAGGCAACCAATAGGCGTGAGCACAGAAACTGCCGAAAGGGTAAGCGGGAGCCAAGCTCTAGCTTCCCGACCTCCAACTGAGGTGGTGGGGGGAAAAGGGGAGGTGGAGGCTCAATACTCTGTGACCCCCAAACCCTCTTCGACCAAGGCGACGAGGAATAGGCGCAGGTGTCCACAGATGCCCCTCCGGGACAACAGGGCGGAATGGAGGATCCACTCCGAAAGGGGCTCAGTGGTGCTGGAAGTAGGTGGTATCTTCGCTACCTCGAAAAGGATTTCACACCTGTGGAAGCGAGGAAAAAGACAGAAGAGCACACGGCTAAGCCCAGCTCGGAGCCTAACACCTCAGGTAAAAGAAGCAGTAGCTCCATTTCACCTCCTGTGCCTAATGCACACAAAAGGCAAAGGGTAACGTCGAAGCTGGACAGGTCGGAGGCGGGATCCTCGAGGCAAGTTCCTGTTTCAAAGAGCAGAAGCTATGCAACTGTTGCAAAAGCAGCGGGAGCTGGCAGAAAGCTCACAGGGACAGCGATAGCCGAGAGGGTAGCAGTTCTCCGTTGCAATTATCCAAGGGAGATGCTGTGTGCTGAAGACCGGAAAGGCCTAGAAGATGCCCTTGTATCTGAAATGGGCCTGGGATGGGAGCACAAGCTCAAATTTCAGGGCATTCATTTCAGGCATGGGATGCTACTAGTTGACTGCGAAACTCCGCAGACGGCGGAATGGCTTAAACTGGTAGCACCCAAACTTGATAATTGGAAGGGAGTGGGCCTGACCACAAAAAGTGGGAAGGAGATACCACGTATCCATTCCATTACCATTTATTTCCCCAAAAGCGCTGGACAGGAGCACAAAATAACACTAGCTCTCCTCGAAGCGCAAAACGAGGGAATAAATGTAAAACTGTAGAAGGTGCTGTATGGTCGAAACGAGGGAACCGGGCAGGTACTGGGCCTCGGAGTAGACGAACAGTCCTTTGACGTTATAAGACGTCAGAACAATTCCCTGAGTTACAGGTTCGGCAGAGTTTCAGTGTCTGGACTCAAAAGGTCGGAGGAGGAGATGAGTCAGTTGACCACTCCAAACCCAACTTCGGAGAGGACAGAACCTGCAGAGGAGAAATCAGATCCTCAGCAGGTTGTAACACTCGCTCCTTCTGCTGAGTAGTATCGATAGTAGGTATTGACCAAACAAAAGACCAGGGTCTTCTTGTATGATCCTAAAACGAGTAATAGGACAACTGAGGAGGATAGGATTATATTTTATCCAGGCTTAGCACATGCGTTTAATGATTTAAAAAATTGCTAGACCGTCAAACATGAAATGAATTTGTCACATCAATAACTCGTGATCAGTGACAACGTCCAGTGAAAAGCGTTGGTTGTATGCTGACACCAGCAACAGATCATGATCTAAACCTTTTGTTTATTTACAAACAATTCCAATGACTTGCAAAAATAGTTAAAGCATCAAATGCGATTAAAGTTGAATAATTTATGCAAATATCAGCGAAATTCGATGACTGTCTTCGCAATTTATGCCCGATTTTTATGAGACAGCCGATGATATGTCATAAAACATGAGTATTACACATGAAACACCATTTAAAGCAACCGGATTGGAACGAAATAAAAATCAAAAGCACCACTTTAAACCAAGATTCCATGCAAAAGAGTCGTTGGGTGGTCAAAGAGAAAAAGAAAAAAATAATTGTCTGAATGGTCAGAAAAATAACTGTCATAAAATGCCAATAATGCACCAAAAAAATCAAATTCTTTTTGAAAACAAAGCCCATAGAGTCCGACCGAACATTCGGATTCGGCTTCGGCTTTGGCCGAAAAACTGGCCTTCGGTCAGACTCTAAAAGCACAGCAACCACTAGACAACTTTAAACTGAGCAACTGAGCAAGACTGTAACATCATATTCATCGGTGCCTGCCACTTCAAGCATTGAGCATCAGGAACACATTTTTGCAGAGGAAAACCTTCAACAATTGAGTCAATCGTCGGATTGCCTATGAAGAGGTCGATGGCTTTTTTTAATCCGGAAGAAATAACTCGTTTCTTTTAAACAATCGCTTGGTTGATACAAAAATTAAAGGCATTTTAGTTAAGTTACATTATTTAATTAATTCAGTTTCTGTTTGTTTTGGAATCGAAACCAAAATCATTTTCTTTGAATGGCAGAATTGAGGCGTTCAGACTGGGTGCTAGGGACTGGTGCTAGGGTAGTGTCCTTTAACAGAAGTCTGTGGCTTATTTCGAAAACAATTCTACTTCTGACTTATAGTCTCTGAATGAATTCGTTGTCATGGTCTAATAAAGCTGCTGGGCAAGATGGTCTGCCTGCTGAAATCTTTAAAGCAGCTCAAGATGATCTGGTCGAGCGCATGCACGAACTCATCTGTAAGATATGGTGGAAGGAAAGCATGCCCGATGAGTGGAATCTCAGAATCGTTTGCCCGATTCACAAGAAAGGAGACCCCTTTACTGAACAATCTACTCAACATCCCGTACAAGATCTTTTCGGCCTATGGGACATGGTCGAAAGGGGACTAAGAACTTGTTGGTCTTTTCGGTAGAAACATTCTGAGCGCGATCTTTGGTCTTGTTTGCTGTTTAATGGCGATTGGACCAGAAGGTTCAACCTCGAACTTAAATGTACAGCCACATGAGTCTACGGACTCGACGCCTAAGATGGTTAGGAGATAAGCAAATCCTTTATTTTGTGGCGTCCATGGTCAAGGCGGTAAGAAAGTTGACTCTTCCACTGAAGGTCCATGGTTTGATCCCAGACACAACAACGACCTAACTTAACCTCACCTAGATCTTCGGTGATAAAAGTTCGTGAGTTTATTGCCAAAAATTTGGTTCAGACGACATCTTCAAAAGACCCTAAATTAGCCTAATTGGTTGTTCATTAACCATCATTTTTAGGTTCAGCGGTTAAGGAAGACACCGCAGTGAAGCCGGATTTTCTCAGTAAGCCGTCGTGTTGTTTTCCTGTTCTCTTAAGCCGCTTGGAGCTAGTGATATGCAATGTCTGCGTCGTGCTCTTTTAAGCACATGTCAAATTTGGAAATACAATGAAAAAAAAACATTGCTCGTGACGATGATAACCAATTATCCAAACAACCACTTGAAAGTCGACTTCTCCCCAAACTCGTGTTAATTTGAAGCAGCAACCAACCGACAGCCCAACAAAAATCACGTCTAGGAAAACGCCTTATTAAGCTAAAATAAATCAAATGACACTGCCAGAAGATATGCCGCAGCTCTATCTTATCGTCTGACGCTCAAACGCAAACACTGCTCACGTGAAATACCCACAAAATTAAAAAACAAATAAATATCCCCCCGTTCAATTGGATAACCAGTTTGCGACAAAATTATCCACAACTTCGCTCACTCATTAATCACACCAACGACAAGAAACAAGTTCTAATCTAACCGAAAAAAGAAAATCATTCAATCGCAGATACACGACGATATAGATACTTTTTCTTGTACTGTTCAATTTCAATTTTAAATCATGTAGATCTGATTGTACACGGGTTTTTGAAAATTCAGAATTACCAGTATCTGACCAGACAGATCTTCTGCGTAAGCTGATACCTACCCGGCCGTGCGTCGGAAGGGTGAAACCAGATAAGGGGCTGTCTCGAGTGATAGCACCTCCATGAGCTCTATGAAATTCAAGACTTACTCCCTAATCAGCAAAAGAATTATTTATTCGTCACAATGTTTTGACAGTTCTATGACTGAATGCAAAAGCAGCAGAAAGAGCGATGCAAAAAAAAAGGAAAAAAATAACAAGGAATCAAAATGAGAGAATGGCGAACAACAAAAACAAATAAATTGAGAAACAGACCCTGCGCATTGCCTAAACTTCGAAATTTCGATATCGAATGAACAAAATGAAAAGCATGCGTTCTAAATACTTCCTCCTTTTCTCCCCCTCCCACACCCCCAATCAAAAGATACAATTTATCATCTTTAGTAAATAAATTCATATTTAATTCCTATGTGTGTTTCATTTTTTTTTTGGCGATCTATATATAGAGTATACATGATAAATGAGGTGCAAGAGATAGTGGGTGCATTCCAAAAATACGAACAAAAAATAACAAAATAGATACGATGTATAGATAAAGGATATGGTAATTTTTTTGGGTTTAGATACTTACCATTAATACCGCTGATTAATGGATAATTACTATCCCGTCCGCCAATTAAATTTTTTAATCCGGATTCGATCAGAGTTGGGGACGATCGCTCCCTGTCACTCATTTTTTCATAAACAATTTGTGGTGAGACTTTTCAATCACAAAAATAATACCCAACCGAAAAACACACCGCACTCAACACCACTCACAAAATTCACACACAGAGATCTTAGGATTTTTTTTGCTTTCTTCGGTTTTAATTTGTAACAATTATTAACGATTTTTAATTTAATTTTTTATTTTTAATTTTTTTGTTTTATGTAAATTTAAGCGTTGTAGATACTTTATTTATTTTATTTTTTTTTATAAATATATGTATAATTTTTTTTTGTTTGACTATAAATAAAGGCACCGCAAATTCATTTAATACTATATATTCACTGCTTGATTAAAACTTAATTATTTTGCTTGTGTTAAATATCGGGTCGTTCTTGTAGGGAGTTCTTTTTAAATTTTTTTTGGTTGTTTTTTATTTACAATTTGACTTTTTTTTATTTTTTGCAACACAGCACTCACATTGAGCTAAGCTCTTGTATTTTTAATTCCTTTTTTTTCTTCGGTATAACAATAACAAATTAATTAATAAGCGACTGAATGGTGGTTGCTTGCAGAGAGACTGTGTGAGGGAGCGAGAGAGAGAGACACTGAGAACGCAGGAAAAAAATGAATAAACCACTACTTGGAACTGAAGTGAATATCTAGTTAACAACAGTCAACAATAACAGCACTAGCACTAGGTTTTTACTTAAATTTTATTTATTTTTTTATTATATTTTTATTTTTAACCTCTTTTTTTGCTTAAATTTTTTGTTTTTTTAGTATTCTTTATACAGCACCACTTTTGATAAGATTTTTGAATTTTTCTTCACTACGTTTTCGAAGGTGTACAACATCAAAACTTTTTTGCGACCGTAAATTAAAAAAAAAAACACTCAAGAAAAATAAATCTTTTTTGGTTTTTTGTGTAGAACTAACTATTTATTGTAGATACTCGTTTTTTTTTCTCTCCTTATATATGTACAAATTTTCCAGAAACGAAGAAGAACACCGGAACTAGGATCGAGAGCCTCGGCTAAAATTTATTGTTTAAACATTTAGTCACTTTTTTTTTGAATTTATTTGTTAATTTTTTTGGTTGGAAAAAATGATGAAGAAAAAAAAAGCAAAAAATATATATATTTGTTTTGTATCCTGGCGACGGAGGACGAGAAACGAGAACGATGAGCAAATGTGTATGATTTTCGAAGAAGAAGAAGTTCTAACTATGTTTGTTGGAGAGTATATTCACTAAGAGTGAGAGAGGATTGCTATCCTTTTTTAACTTGATTGTAGGTGGATGTAGTTTTTTTTGCTGTGTTTTTGCGCTGTTCCGTTTTTTTTTGTATATAAATATTGCACACAGGACACGAAAATTCGAATAGTTTACTTAAAATGATGGAAAATCAATTTTTTTTTGTTTGCTTGTCGGAGAGGAAGGTGTCCTTTTGTTTCAAAATTTTTGTTCAAAAATGTCTGGGATTGTTTTTGAGTTTAAATGTTTATCCAAAGTTGAAAAGTAAAATACGAGAAAATAAACGTTCACCACCCTTCCAATGACGAATCATTTGATGGCGAGTGGAACGAAATATCAAGAGAATTGCATGGATGATGATGTTATGATAGTAGAGAGATAGTGGGTATAACAGCAGTGAGGGAGTGTGCGTAGTTTCTTCTGACAGTAGATACGGATTTTTCTGTTGTTTTTTTTTTACATGAAAAAAAAAATATACAAAACTGTTTAGATACACTTTCAAAAATTGATATTTGTTCCTTTTCTTTGGACTTTTCTTTTGGTTTTAGATTGATTTGTTGTTGTTGTTCGTGTGTAGTGTGAGTTAGTTGTACGACAATCTCAACATCACCCACTTAACACACTGATGGCAGTGTATGATGAGGAGGAGAAGGAAGCAAAAAAGAACAGGAAAACCGAAGAAGAAGAAAAAAAATAACAAAAACAATATATCCCTTTCGAGACCGAAGGACGAAAAGCTTCACATTAAGGGTATCCTAGTTTCTTTTTTGACACTTTTGACATTTTACGCATTTGCGTTGTGAATAGATTTTTTCTCTCGTGACTGAATGAAAATAATTCGGTTTGTTTTTTGTTTTTCTGTTTCGCTCAAAGAACCACAGAGAAGATAAACATCTTTTTTCGTCGTCGTCGTTTGCGATTTATTTGCTTTTGATATTCCACGTTGTTTCAAAGAAACTGCAAAAAAAAAATTCTGAACGCACTCAAAATCGAAACAAACTTTGACTCAATCAATCAATTTTTGAATTTTTTTTTGTTTTATGCCCGGTTTTTTTTTTAAAATAATTCACAAGGATTTTCTATTTGATTTTTGGATATTTTGGTATTTTTTTAATTTTTTTTGAGGAAAATGAAATAATTTTATGAATATTCAATTGTACAGCGTGCGCGCCCGCTCGCTGAAAAAGCACAAACCCGCTCTTCTTATCCGACGATGACGAACCAACTATGCCTGTTAGGTACTTAGACAGAACTCGTGCTTCGCTTCTCTCTGTCAGCCAAAAGTTCAAGTAAAATACAATAAAATACAAAAACAAAAAAAAACCTCACAAATTTGTATATATAAACGTATGAAATAACAAGAATCAAAGAACGAAAGGCAAAAAATAAAGTAACACACAGATACATCACACACACACACACACCCCCACACACACTCAGAGCCCCGCGCAGATACAAATCACACGGTATTGCCGGCCAGTTGGATATTGTGTAGATGTATACTTAGTTGCTCTCTAAAAACAAAATTCCCCCCAAAGACACACACATACAGAGACACATACAAATACAGATGGTAGACTATCTGTCAGTGGAGCTGGTCGTAGTTTTTGTACTGTACTGTGTGTCGCTGTCGCTGTGTCGCCTTTAATCCGAAAGTGTTTTGCGTTCGATTCGAGCGAGTAGAGCGCGCTGTTTAGCACGAGCTGCCACAGATACCACCACAATTCCTCATTCTATTCTAATGGGGGGAGGGGGGGAAGAATGAAGATTGGAGGTTCGTTCTTGTGGGTATTTTTAAATTAGAACTTTTTTTCCACTTCATTTCTGTTGGTCGGTGCTGTGTTCAGTTCTGTTGTTGTTGGCCGGCTGTTTGGTTGGTCGTCTCCCAGCGCGAGAGCTAACTTCTATCTCTTCTATCTCTCAGAGTGTGTATCTTTGAATGTCAAAAGTGGATATTTCATTTTGTATTTCTGTCCTCATTTCTCCTTATGGATGCAATATATTATTTTTGGGGATTCGAATTTAGCCCGAGATTCTAAGTGCACACCTTCACCCTGCACACGGATGTTACACCATAAATAGACGATCGTAGTCCGGGGGAGGGGGGTAAAGGAAGTGAAGCAGATAAGACGAAGCCAAATGTCTAATGCCAAGTAAAATAAAACATCCACACGGCAGCAAAACTATCTCAAAGTTGGTTGAGGGAGTGAATCTATTATCACTCACAAGCGGGCAGTCATTAGCTGGGCTCCGATGTGGTCATGGAAATGTTTGCATGTGGACAGAGGAAAGTTTGTAACACCACACAGAGCAGCACAAAGCTGTTTGGCAGAGTGTTTGAAATTCTCTAGTTCTGTGTTCAGGGTTGAACACAAAACAAAAAAAGTGTTGCCAATTGAGTTGAGTCCTATTAATCAGGCGAAATGACATTCAAGCACGTACCTACGAGTAGATGCATTCGCGATTGCAGCGAATGACCGATTTGAAGTATGTTCACGTTATCGGGCCTTACATCGGCGCACAAATGCGATGACCTGCTTAGATACGTGCAGCATTTGGCAGCGTCTAATCGACTTCATCAATGGAGTCGTTTTTTCGTGGTTTTCCCTCATCTCTTCGCCGATAATTAAATACACGTCATTAGGAGAGCTTACGCACTTACTGTTCGCAGATTTTTGACGAAAGATAAATGAGACTTATCTCGTGGCCTTGGGTGGTGATAGATGAATATCTCGTCGTCGATGCGGGTATTTTGTTACCAGTGAGTGATTAACACACAAGCGCATGCATACAGTGTACATTGTTTGCGAATGAAACGTGATTTTGGGGTATTTTCAGCTGCTAAGTGGTTGAACCACGTTTTTTGTGTTGGCAACTGTTGGGCGCCATTCTGCTTTGGCAGTGAATTTTTCTCTTTTAAGCTGACAGTTCGTAGTAGCGATAGTTTCAGTAGATGCAGATGACTGGATGGCGCAGTTGGTTAAGTGCCTACCCTCAGTTAGAGGGGTCTGAATGCTCCAATGTAGTGTTACAAAAAACCTCCGACAGTAAAAAAACTCCGAACGGCGATATTGAGAAGCTTTTTCTAGACAGTTATATTCTTTGAGCATTGTCAGTGGCTCGAATGAGGTGGACTCGTGGAAAAATGTTAGGTGTTTTTTCTGGAATCGAATCGAGAACATCGAGCATAGGAGTCGGCGCACCTAACCACTACGCCACGGCGCCCATTGTATCGTTGGCTTAAGCAAAATTGTCACATCATTCGATGCGGATGTACTCCGAAAAGGCATAATTTTGTACCGCTCATAAGTTGACGAGTCATTTTTGAAAATCGAAGTGTCACCGGCAATGGCGCCCGGTATAAAACCACAAAAAAAAACACGAAAAAAATAAGAATCCTTCCAAACACGACTGAACAGTGTCTGCAAAGATAATTGGTTTCAAAATTGTGGTGCTTCATGCCGTTCTGCTGAAGAAACTATCGAGTTGAAAGCACTGTTCGAGAATAGCATAATCTCTAGAAGTGGATTAATATCAAAGGTTGCTGAACGATTCCTGTGGGTGTTAATCTATGCGGACAAACTAACAAGTACTCCAACTCTTGAAAATCCGCTTCAGACACTGACAGATTCTTCGATATCTTAAGGAGTCTTTGAACGGATTCCTATGTAAAATGCCAGTCGCAGCAGTATGTTTACCAAAAATACATCAGAAATCGGACACGCATTGGCAACACTGTCTGGGAATCAAAGAGCGACGTTCACGGGACTTACGCGATGGAAGCCGGCAATTGCTGAAGCTTAGACCTCAGGCCTGATAAGTAAATAATTCTGCAAATCCAAAACTTCAAGGTCCACTATCCATCCCAGACTGTAGCGCCACTCAAAGAAAAAAAAAGAAGTTTTACATTTGTGCTTAGAAACAACTTGGTTTTGCACAAATTATCATTAATTAACAGCTCCACTTCAGAATTTGTGTTCGGGAAGCCAGACACTTCGTGCCCTATGAAGAGAGTAGTCGTATAATGATCGACCCACCTAGCCGAACATTTTATTGCCCTAATTAAACAAAACTTTCCATAAAATATGAACCAATTGTCTGTGACTGTTGACACTCTTTAAGTGATTCGTCGAAATCCTCATAAAATCATTTGATGTTTTCTTTGAGCTTGACAAAAGTTAACATATGATTAAAGCCTTTGTTAGAGGACAAACTGGTAGGTTGTCTGGAAACGTATACCGATAGGAAACATGTTACTCTTTCACGTAGAAACTCGTCCAGTAATGGAAAGCACAATTTCTTAAATTGAAATACCAAGTGTTCGGCAAGGTTGTACTTTTAAGCAAGTCTTCTTTTGCCTAGATGTTATTTTAGTCTTCGTTCTAGAAAATTAATGATCCTCTAACGAAATAGATGTGTGATGGATACACAACTGGAAGTTGATTACAAGAGATTTTGTGTGAGACTTTTTTGAAAATTTGGTTTGATTCTGACCCAAAGTGCTAAAAATCTGAAGAAGATATTTCTAGAACAGTTGCTATCCTTTGGCACTATTGGTCGATAAGACAACAACAGGACCATAACACGCTTCATCAAAGCCGCACAAATAGGAACGAAAGTAGGAATTTTTATGAATACTCTCGGCCGTAGCATATCACTTTCAACCACCTCAAAGTAGGTAGGTAGGTAAGGTAAGGGTAAGGTTGCTTCCATCACAAGTAAATGATTCACTTAGACCCGGAGGATCCACTCTTAAAACCATCTTGTTTTCTGGATGAACATTCAGATTTTCTTGACATTTATTTTTGATATGTCCATGGGCGCCGTGGCGTAGTGGGTAGCAGCGTCGACTCCTACGCTCGATGTTCTCGGTTCGATTACAGAAAAAACACCTAACATTTTTTCACGGCTCCACCTCTTTCGAATCACTGACAATGCTCAAAGAGTATAACTGTCTAGAAAAAGCTTCTCAATTTCGCCGTTCGGAGTCGGCATTAAACTGTAGGTGAGAGAACAATAGCACGCACAACACGAGTAGTTGCGGTGAAGCTAGGCTCAGGTCCACCTCGGGCTGTAGCGCTGCCATTATTATATTATTATCAAGTGGCTACCTCGGCTGGCTTCGCAGTAGCGCTTTCTGTCACCCCAATTTTCCAAGACCTTGTTGATGGTTTCGTGTTGTAGCTCAAGGATTGCTTGGATGATATTGGCCTTAAGTGTTTGAATCGTTTTCGGATTGTTAGCATAACATCGCTTCTTCACGGTTCCCCTAAAAAAAATAGTCCAAAGGGATCAAATCGCAGCTCCGAGGCGGACAATTGACATCGCCAAGACGGCTGAAATTTGGTGCGCAAAAGATCGATTGTGGCATGGGGCGTCATCCTGCATGAACCAGAGGTCGTCCAAATCCATGTCTTCAATTTCAGTAAAAAAAAATCGGTTAGCATGGCACTGTAAGGCCTACCGTTGACCGAAACGTTGTTCCCAGCCTCTTGACTTCATCGCGGCCAATGCGTCTGGGAATCTTTTGCTGTGAAGAGCCCGAACGCTCTAAAAAGTTATTGAATTCAACGACAAAACATAAACTCCGTAAATGACACATTTGAGGAGTTCGGACGAAGAATAAATATTGAAAACTTCTTGCTACTGAGACTTGTCAAAATAATAACAGTCAAGCTTCTAACTCAACAGACACTTTTTGTAGCGCTACAGTCCGGGGTGGACCTCATACTCGACCAACAAGCCTCCTCCAGCTGGCGTGATCTTATGACGCCAAATTTATTGAGATCCTTCTTCATTTGTGTGCTTTAACTTTAACAGGGATGAACGCTGCTGCATTGTCCCACTGGTTCAGAATGAAAGAGCACTCCCACATTTATCTTGCTGCAAGGGCCGAAAGCCAGACTATGACCAAGACAAAACCGATGCTAGGAGCCTTTGGACGAAGGTTTTTGTCAGATATTAAGTCGGATTTTAGAAGGAGACGAAAAGATAATGGTCGAAGTCCGCAAATCAAAAATCCGTAAGCTTCATTAGCTTAGTCACATAAAGAGTAGCACTTTGACCGAGAGTGTCTTTGAATCCCATCATAAAGCCTTGAGAAGAGGAAGACCGAACCTAATGGAAGACCGAACGACGTAGGGTCAGCAACTGGAAACGGCGTACTCAACACAGCCAAGGTTAGAGGGCGGCCTTGGCTTAAAATCGTGCCCGAAACTCTTTAGGTCGTTAACCTTCCAAATAGATGATCATCCATGGAAATGTGCGTAAAAATTAATCCTGTGCTCCTTTCAAAATGTGTCCCCCATCCATAAAGTTGTATCAGTGTATTTTGACCATCGAACGACATATTTGCCGGCAGGTGTAATAATTCGCAATAGAGTCTGTCAAAGCACAACAACGAACGAAAATGGATGTCATCTAGAATAACTTTTTTCTGATCTGTTTGGTTCAAGACTTACTCGTAGCTTAAGAGTTCGTTAAGGTTCACACTGCTTTCCTTTACGGTGTAAGAAGATAATATCTTCAATTTCTTACTACTCATACTTTCAACCACCCTTTCGCTCTAAAAATTGCTTCAAGACTGCTCAACGATCGCATCCCTCTGAACTCAATCCACCTAGTGTTTGAAACCACAAAAAATCCCCTCAAAACCCTCCAAATAATTATCAAAACTAGACCCGTAGCCCAATCTTAGGAAAACTTCCAGAACTCTAGTGTGTTCGAGTGAGCGCAAAAACAACCATGACCCCGGGTTAAATTTAACGACCATCTGCGTTTGCTTATCAGCAAAACTCCACCAAAACGCGGCCAGAGATTTCTGTCGTTCAAACATCCGCTGTGACAAGGCCTCACGCACAAAGCTCCCTGTCGCATGCACCACATCCCATTGGCAACACTACCCCGCCTCGAATTACCTTCAAGCTTCAACCTTATCACCGAAGTTCACTCTTCGCATCCCCGCCGACGACGGTGTCGTGTAGTTTTAATTAAAGTCACGTGAATGAGCTGTATCCACACAACCGCGCGCATTTATCATCGTCAAGCCCCTCCAAGACAACCTCGGGGCTAAGTACGAAATTAAGAGCAAAGAAAAATCCCCTCAAATCGACAAAAACGAACGAAGCGACGGGCAAAAAGAACGACAAACGACTGATAAAAGCGAAAACCAAAAAAACGCTTGTATTTATCTTGGACCAACCGCATTGTTCCGCCCGTCAGTTGACATATTGGATTAATTTGTCAGTTAGATGTCATCCCTTCTGTGCCACGGAACACATCTCCGCCCCGTCCGCCATCGCCCGGGTGTACGCATGCAGATACACAAGTGAATTTCTGGAATTACACAGAAAAAAACCCGCTCTCGAGATAAATTAGACTGACAACCACGTGGTTTTGACGTCTCCTCCTGTCAGTCGGTGAGCTTTTTATCAGCGCTGACATCACTGAGAGCGGTGCCTGTGTGGATGTGTGTGTGTTGAAATTGAAAGCGAGAGCGTGTGTGCTTTCGACAGAGGCAAAGCTCGCACACAAGCGCCGCCGCCGTCGTGCTCAATTGATTAGCATTGCTGTGCCGGCAGTGGATGGCAGCCGGGGAGAAGGGGGAATGTACGAATCATGGGGCTCGCACTTGGACCAGGTCCGCGAAGGGGAGGCACGTTAGCCTCATCAGCACTCTACGAACACTCGGCCACATGATTGCCGCCGCTTCTGCTGTCACTGCCGCTGCTGCTGCTGCTAGTTGATGGTGTAACATGGCAGCAATTACATTCGCACACATGCACATGCACGGACGCTATTTATACGCCAAGCACACCGAGAGTCGTAACTTGGCGTGACATAATACCGCATGTATGTGCGGCGCAATAATCGCAAATTGCCGTTGCACGATCGTGCGCGCGTGTGTGTGTGTTTTGTAATTTTTGCCGTGCTCGTTGGGAAGGGCAGCGAGGGACGGGCCCGGACGAAGCTTTTGTTTGTTTTTATGCGACCTAAGCTTGTGTGATGATTGCCGAGGGGAGGGAGCGCCGTCATGATGTGCGATGGTGTGCGTGGTCGGCCGCGTATCATCGTCAAAGGGCAACTGTCAGAACTTTGAACGAACGATGATAGAAACGCGTGAACTTTGGTTGATTAGAACAGCGTTTTCGACTGAACGGTCGGCCGGCATCCGACGGAGATGGGATGCAATTGAAAAGAGATAAACGCGACAAGGGTGGGAATTAGGTGACGAATGTTAGAAATAATTGGAACGTGGAATCGCCACAGCCACCATCAGTGCCGATGGTAGGGCGCCATGCAGTCGCGTGGGCGCGAGCGACGCGTTCTTGTTAATCATTGAGGGCACGTTGAATGATTTACAGTTCTAATAGACCAATTCAGTGGCCTTCAGTTGTGTGGATGTCATCAAATTTTATTGCCCATCTCAGTCGTAAAAGTTTCGAAGATAAATTCCTCGTCCGATAATCGTCGAGGCGGTGAGGGTTGTGGCACAGATTTGAGTTCTCTTTGGTGGGAGGCATCGGGTTTAGTTGATCCATGTCGTAGATTATGAGTCTGCGGATAAATTTGTCATCACTTTGATGGATGTGGGCCACGGAGTGCGCAAGGAATCGTTTCTTTTCTTAGAAGTAGTGTTTTTTGTTGGATTGGTCGTAAATTGTCCACCTGTTGTGAAGTGTTTTGTAAACGACACTTTCATGTTCGAGTTCATTTGACGTGAATGTTGGAAGAAAGAAGAAAAGGAGAGAGTGTTCATTTGGCAATGATTTGGGATCAGTTTTGCACTGACTATTCTAAGGCTAGATCTAATGATTCATCTTCTTCTCAGGTGGTGCTTCAATTCGAAGTGAACCTGGGTCTTAACCAATAAGCTTCTCTGGGAAACACGATCTAGCGTCATATCCATTTCTGACGGCCTACGCGAATGTCGCCATCGCTCAAGAACCCCTCAATGCGCCGAGGTTAGAATTTCGCCGTTCGGAGTTAACATACAAACGTGTGGGTCCCTTTTTTCGAGTAAGGGCAATAGCACGTACTATACGTTTGGTAGCTGGATGAAGATGGTACTTATTTGATAATTAAGTCGGTATTGAACAAAATGGACTGCAGAAATCTATCCATGGTCCACAGATTGAGCAGCAATACGACAAAATGGTGTACAGACAGATCGAGAACTGATGAAGGAACTTGGGCAGATGTATTTGTACCCGACTCCCTGGCAAAAAAAAGAAGCATCAGAAACTTTTATAACCATTCTGCGTTGTAGGATACCATGTCCTCAGAGAAGAAATCAAGGAAGTAAAGAGAAGGAACCGGACAGAAAACTGGAACAAAGCTCATGGCATGAAGGAGGTCAAGAAACTCCTAGGGCAGTATAACTGAAAGAGGTTTGAAGAATGCATCAGAATTAGCGTGAGCAACCTTCGTATCCTAACAAGCTCCTGACAGAACACAGTAGACTCAGGGAACATCTAAGTGGTTTGCTGAAACCACCCCGTGCTCTTTGTGAATTTTAGACGATCCGAATTTTATCTGCATTCGCTAAAGGTAGCCCTAAACGACGAACATGCTCGTCGAACTTTTCTTTCTTGCAATCCAAGACGAGTTGGCCTCTTTTTGTATTGTGTCGCTTATTTAATGGCGGCGCTACAGTCCGAGGTGAACCTGGGCCTAGCTTCTCAGCAACCACTCGTGTTGTACGTTATATTGTTCTTTCACGAGTGGAGGGGACCTATAGTTTAATGCCGACTCCGAACGGCGAGATTGAGAAGCTTTTTCTAGACAGTTATACTCTTTGAGCATTGTCAGTGACTCGAAAGAGGTGGAGCCGTGAAAAAATGTTTGATGTTTTTTCGAGATTCGAACCGACGACCTCGAGCGTAGGAGTCGTCGCACCTACCCACTCCACCACGTGTGTCGCTTATGATCCGGTATAATGCACTGATCGGTGATCGCAGTGATGTGTCCGCTTCGCTGATGTTCATTTCAGACCCTTGTCTTGTCAATTCGTCCACTCACTTGTTTCCTGTGATAGAGCTCGGGACCCAGCAGAGGGACTGATGGACCTCAGTGAGTCGCGGCAGTTCATTACAGCCTTTGATCTCATTGTGCAGGATCCTATTGACTTTAGTGCAGCCTGGTTGTTTATGAAGATGGTGATGTTCTATGGTGGGAGATCAGATACTTGTATGTTTGGCTACTTTCTCTACCGCCAGAATCTCTGCTTGGAAGACACTGCACAAGTTAGGGAATCTAAATGATTCCTGTTCGTACAAGGTGTCCGAGTAGAATCCGATCCCAGTACCTGTGTCCATTTTTGATCCGTCGGTTGAGGAGGCAATCTCGTGGTCGTTGATAACGGCGTTTGATAAACATTTGTCCCTATCGGGGAATAGAATTGGTGTTTTGAGGAAGAAGTCAATATGAGGAGATATATAGTCGGTTGTATCTACGAGGCTACTGGAACCATGTTCCTTTCACAGATCATCTATTATCTTGTCCATAGTTGGCTTGTTTTCACAAGAAGGACACTTTTAGTGTGAGAGCGCTTTTTGTGGCGCAGCTTTTTATGAATAGGTCCAGAGGAAGAGAGGCACAATATATGCCTGTTCTAGCTCTAAGTATCATCAAGTATCATCTTCAAGATGCCTTATCTCCTTCATATGATATCTGAAGTTTCCATAAACTTTGGATAGCAGTACTGCCAATTTAAATGTTCCTTACTCCACACTTAGAACTTTTTTCTATGCAACGCTGGTCGACGTCGATAGACGATAGCAAACGTCTGGAGTTGACCCCTTTATCGTATTATCTGCTGCCCATAGACACCTTCGTTCATTCGTCTTTGATATTCATACATTCTTTTGCAACACGTGTTGTCTTCAGGTCGCGACGTTAAGCGGGAATGTGCCTAACGAACTGCGCAGATATGCCATGTGATTTTTAATTGAAAATTTGGGCGCCACACGTCGCCAAAGTAAAAAAATGGTAAAATAAGCAACGAACCAATAGATATTTCTGCTCATAAAAGTCTCTTTTATCGTTCAATTTAATTGCAGTTTGTTGCACAACCTGCTGCACAACTGCTCAGTAGATTTCCGTTCTGTCTGCCCGCTAATTGATGAAGGGCCATTAAACAAGTCAGATCGAGTTCGATCTAAATAGAAACTGTCCTCATCGACTCCCCCAACTCATCCAGTCATCAACGAACCATTTTTTAAGTCCACAAATGAGATTTAATGGCACAATAAAACTATTCTCCCACTCGATGTCTGTACAATTGACAGTTTAGCGGGTTTTTTTTCCAATAGACAGACACGTGTGTTTTGGCAACAAAATTAAAATGCTTTCACCATGAACCTTATTCATATCATGCTTACTTCGCTTGTTAAATTTCTTATAATGGAATTTGACGATGAATTGTGCATTCTTAACCGTAAACTTTCGTTCAGTTCGTTAAAAATGACCGAATGGCCATCAGCGACGCCAGATTCAGTCAAACCATTTAAGGACTCATTCGGATGATCCATACTCTTGTAAACAAGAAAAAGCGAGTAAATAAAACCACGGAGCGGCGGTTTGTTGGGTTCAATGACTGCGCATCATATCATCGATCTCACCGATCTTGAAGTCTGAGCTCTCTTCATCGCTGGCGTCGTTGTCAATACTTTCTTTTGGGAGCCCGAGCTCGAGGTCTGATCTCTTTTTTTCTACCTTCTCAATTCGTCGCATTCCCATTTTGTCGTGGCGCGCCATGCCACACAGTCCATACCACAATCGATCTTTTGCGCACCAGATTCCCAAATCGTGTTATCAGTCGTCTTGGCGATGTCAATCGGATCTGACTCCTTTGGACTTTTATTTTGAGGGAGCGATGTTATGCCAACAGTCCGGAAACGATTCAAGCCAATATCATCCAAGCAATCCGTGAGCTACAGCAAGGTCTTGGAAAATTGGGGTGACAAAATGCGCAACTACGAAGCCGGCATCCACTTTAACGACGTTGTATTTCATAGTTAATGGGTATGTTTTTTTCTTACTAATAAAGCCATAATATATGGAACAAATTTTGTTCATTTTATTGAATTTTTAACAAGAAACTTGTACTTCGTCCACCCTGTATACGACCTAGGGCCCAAGTAACACCCACCTTATCGATTCTCCGGGTGTTCAGGTACACGGACCTTGCGGGTAATGATGCTACTGGAAAAAATAGTGAAACCTTGGGCGCCCGAATTGCGTTTAATTCAGAGCACCCTCAGGAGAACATGCCAGGAATCAAATTCAAAACATAATCGCATGAAATTATCTATTGAAAAAATCATACAAACAGTTAAAGTACTTAAGGCCGTCTATTTTCAATTCCTCTGTCATATTTGCCCCGAAAGTTGTGTCTGACTGTGATTCACCGAGCTTATGTCCTCTACGAGTAAGCCACTGTGACATTTCACTCGCTTTTATCTACTCCCTGTCAGGACTGGCTCGGGACTGTCAGCTGTGTGAATGGCCCTTTCTCAAAACCCGTCAAGATATCTTAGTTTCATGCCCAAAACTTCAAAAAGAATAACCACACTAACGTCAAACTTCGAATTTTAAGTCCAAAGTGTCAAAACCCGAACCTATTCTGACCGAAAAAAGATCTCCTCCTTGGCTGTCACATGCTCATCCATTTAACTCAAACAAACCGTTTAGCCGGCCTTGTCTAGTTTTATTTTGAAACTTCCAACCGATCGCTGATAACCGGTTATTTTCGTGGCCATGAAGATCCATTCACCCACATACGTCGTTTAAATTGTGTGCGTACACTTTCCCCGTGTGCTTATGTATGTCAGCGGCGCCTTATCTGCCAGATAAGGGTGTGGTACGGTGAGTCGTCGAAGATAGCGACTGCAGACGGCAAACTTCTCGCATGATCCGACGTCAGAACGTTGCACGTGGCCAGGGAGACCACCCTAATTTGCATAGTTTCCCTCGGACGTGCGTGCAACTTTGTCCGTCTTCGATAAGCCGAGGCGAATTAGGAGTTCGGCGAAGCTGATTACCGTATCTCGTCAGTGGCCGGCTTTAACTTTGACTCCTACCCTCGACCTCGTCGACGGTTCCTCGGCAAATCTAATCTTCCCTCGCCGCAGCACAGAAGTAACTGCGCTGTATCTGTGAGTATGTAGCGCGCTTAAAAATATCTATGATCGTGTTCTCTAGGCGACCTATCTCACTTCGGGGACAGGGCTCTGCGAGCTCCAGTAGGCTTATCAGTTTGGATTCGTGGACTTTTGTGTGGTGATTAGGGAAACAAAATTCGAGATGAGTCGGGTGATGTCGATCTGCGGTCTGGCCACGCGACAAATTTTCCGCAATTGACTCCGCGGGGCAGGAAGCCTTCCAGAGGTCACCGATAAGCCGATGACTTGACTTGACGGTTTTCGCACCCCATTTGCCATCATCCGACGAGCGGTCGGGAAGTTGCCGATCCAAGGGAAGCTGTGACCTTGTGAGCTGGAAGGTCTGTGCGTTGTTTGTACTTTTTGAGGGGCACGCATGTCTGTGCTGGCGATAAGGGTGTTGTCATGTTTTCGTGCTTTTTTTGAGGGGCTTGTGATTTGACTTTGACAAGGACAAATCCGTCTGACGTTGAATTGTTTGTTTTCATTTGCGGTCTGTGGCGGTTGGGAGGGACGTCAGATAACGCGTCAGGGTCTGAAGTGAATTGACGCTGATCCAGGATTTTTTTTTCTCAATTTTGAGCACGGGAGTATTTTGAGCTAATTCTAGTCTATTTCGTCGGTAAGAGACTGGAACTAAATGGATGACGTGCAGGAAATTCGGCGCGACTCGTAATCGTCGTACGGCGCAGAGACATGGCCTGGACAATATCCAACGCAATTGAGGAAGCTCCTAGTCTTTTTAGAATAAAACTTCCACGGCAATCGTGTACCCGCAAAGTCCGTTTTCGGGTACCCGACAAACTCTGCTACCGGGTATCCGAGAAAGTCTGTTATCGGGTACTCGAGAAAGTCTGTTATCGACAGTGTCTGTTACCGGTTACCCGACAAAGTCTGTTACCGACGCACAAACCCACACGATCATGGTGCCAACAGGGACATAGGGACCCACGACAGAGGGAGTCAGGTATTTTTAGAAATCCGTACCCCTTCCGATGATTGGATGATGACAGCAAATACATTTGACGCCCGACATTCTTTTTCCCGCCATAAGTTCCGTTTCTGGCCGGTCTAGCTCAATCGCTTTCTTAGTCTAGACTGCTCATGTTTGCTTAGAAACTTCAAGCAGACAGGTTATTCCGTCGACATGTTGCATTTCTAATTAGTCAAGCCGAGGCCGCATTTTTCCCCTCAGAACGCTTTATTGCATGATCAGTTCTCATCCCCTCCAGTCGACCGACGGCGGGGGGCAAATCAGCTCCCAGTGTTTTGATAAGCCGCGTTGCGGCTGGCGATAAGTTCTGGAGTTTACTGCCCCAATCAGGCAGCACCGTTGCACAATTTGTTTTAATTGATCTGATGTAACATCGATAACGTGAGCAGAGTGTATGGGATCGACATCGTCGTTCGAGACGGCACGCCAGGGGCGACTGCGGTTTGTTTGTTGAAGGCTCTCGAGTGGCGTGCTGTTGGCTCGAGTACGGTGATGGGGAATTACACACACTCTATCTCTCACTCGTTTATTACTCAGAATAGTTCACAATATCTCATGGATATCGGGCGGGTTGTTACCGCTGGCATTAATGTCGCATTATTAAGTAGCAAGCGCTGATAGCTTTGCTTGATGTATGACTTAATTCACGGAATGGAAGAACGGTGTAAGAATGGAGGGGCGATTGCATTCATAAAGGCATCATAAAGGTACTTAAAAATGTTTTGATTTGTGTAAGTTTTTGAAGAAGCGTTCACGGTCGTGAAGAGTTTGATGGTCAGCAGCTAAGTGTCTTGGCACATCTGACAAATTTTTAGTGAACGGTGACAAATGAAATTTGACATAACGAGTGCCTCATTAGCAAAACATTTCCCTTGAGTGGTTGAGCGATTAAAGGAATGCTTTGGCAACTAATTTGAGCCAACAAGTCGCTGGCTGCATGCAGTTCGACATATTTTTTCGGTAATCAAATTCGGTTTAATGCTCAGGCGTAAAATCGTTAATGGGCCACATCGAAGAATAATGACTGTTCGCGAAAACGATGAACAGACTTGTCCCAGGGGAGCAACAGTTTAAAAGGCGCACAATCGAGGTGCCGAGGTGTTACGCCGGAAGTGGTGGCTGAAAGCATGTGTTAGGGCACTGGTAAAAGTCTCGAAAGGAAGTCAATCGGTACGAAAATCCGAAAAATGTACGAAAATCGGGCAGAATAATTCATTCAAACTGGAGGACTGCGAAAAAAATATTTAATTTTCACGATGTCAAGATATCAGCTTCAAGAATGAAGTCAAATAGTTTTATGGAAGGCGCTCGATTTCTGCCGAAGCCTTCCTTGAGCAACTAATTCGTATCCAAATACAGGGAAGACCAACTACAAGTTTCATTATAAAAATGCAATAAAATGTCCACCAAAGGGGTCAAATCGCAGCACCGAGGCGGCCAATTGTCATCGTCAAGACGACTGATAACACGATTTGGCAATTTGGTGCGCAAAATATTGATTGTGGCATGTGCTGTGTGGCATGGCGCGCTATCCTGCATACACCAGAGGTCGAGCAAATCCATGTCTTCAATTTCAGCATAAATAAAAAGTCGGTTAACATGGCTCAGTAACGCTTACCATTGACCGAAACGTTGTTCCCAGCCTCATTTTCGAAGAAAAATGGTCCAATGATGCCACCACTCCACAATCCGCACCAAACTGTCACTCTCTGTGGATGCATTGGCTTCTCGACAATAACGTGCGGGTCTTCCGAGTCCTAGATGCGGCATTTCTTAACGTAGTCGCTGACATGAAAATGCGCCTCGTCAGAAAAGAAGATTTTTCGCCCAAAATCGTTGTCCAATTCAAGCTGCTCTAAAGTTGGCCCTAAACGACGAACATGCTCGCCGAACTTGCTCGTTTGCGTTATCCCCTACACGGCGAACGCATTTGGCGAACATTCATTTCGTGTTGTTTCTTCAAACCGGCAACATGTGTGATAGGGAAGCGCAAGTGGTGAATTCCTAGATAAAATCGTGGCTGACTGTTGACATTGTGCTTAATCCGCGATATACACTCGGCGACGTTCACAACAAAAATGAGGTTTGCTCGCGAACATGGCCCTACACTGCGAACTTCAAAGCCAACGAACATGACTAAATCGAAATTTTTAGAGACTTTTCGAGCTGGAGCGGTGTTGTCTATGCGCTCTGCATGGCCTAATCATCATAGGCGTTGGATCCGTAAACCCCTGACTAGACTCCTGTTGCTGTACTCTCCATACAGTTGGTAGTTGAATTTTCTTCTCCAAATGCTGTCCTCAACGCAAACAGGACCAAAAATTTAACAAATCAACTCTCAACTGTCAAATTGGCTATCACAACGAACACTGCTGTCAAGCTGAAAATCTGACATCTAAGGAAACACTATTTCTTCTTCTTATTTTGGCGCTACAGTCCGGGGTGGACCTAGGCCTTAACCAACAAACCTCGCCAGTTAGCACGATCTAGCTGTCGTCAACTATCAAGTAGGTTGAGGTCCCTCTCCACCTGAGTATGCCACCTTAGACGTGGACGTCCTCTGTTGCTTTATGCCACCTACGACCCATGTAGGGTCTGAGCCTGATATATCGCTGCCTTCCATCGTTGACGGTCCTGGGCACGCTGCTTCCAGTCATCAAGACCAAGCGCAAGAACAACATCAAGAATAATATTTCCCTAAACTAATAACACTGCCAACCTTTCCTAACTTTAAATCTTATTTTAAGCCGCTCAAGTGACATTTTTAAACATATATGCCACTGGTGTGTTTGTGGAACTTAAATATTTGTACGTTCTGGCAACACCGAATGTCGTCCAATAGATTCCACAGTTACAACTAAGGGTATGCAACAGTAATCTCTTAGCGAATTCATCAAAAACAGTGTTACAATTTGCGGCATACTTTTAGGATAAATGGATTATGAAGGCATCAGCATGTGATCTCAAAATATGATCGTGGGCAGAAAAGATCGTTCAAAAAGATCCTCTGAAAAAATGTCTAAAAATGCAAGACTAAATGGATCAAATAGGTATAGGATCCCATACCTCTGTCCATGACACATCCTTCAAATCAAAAGAGAAACGATCAACGATCATCACTAACCCCCTCTAAATTTAAGAGAGTATACCTTCTCAATGAAAGAGAAAGCAAAATCAAAAAAAAAACATCTGCTTGTTACAGTTTCGCAAATAGTGCGCATCTTGTCATCTTTTCCTTTGTTTATGATGCGGGAAATAGCCTAACAAAAATATGTCACACTCACACATTCATGACCATTTTTTGATTGACCGCTGGTTGTACCGAAAAAAAACAGAGAGCAGAGAAAGGAAACGATCGAGCAACGAGTAGCGGGATACTATTCAACCCGATGTCATGTTGTGTTCCGTTTCCATTCATTGGATTGCAAATCAGCTGGTGACCTGTTGCGGTTTGTTGTCTCTCTACCTAGATAGAGGGACGACGTCAAGTTTGTACTACAAACTTTGTTGCTGGTGTGGTAATTACTCAGTGTTTCTTAGAAAAGGGGATCGGGGAATGGAGTGAAAAGGTACTTTTTTTCGTACGATTTTTGACTAATTACCGTAGAGGGAGAGCACAATTGTTTTTTACGTTAATTACAATTGTTTTTTTTTATCGACACAGATGGTGGGAGGTGCAATTAAGACGGAAGGGAAAAACCCAGAAAAATATTGGTTTTAGTACTTTTTTAACATTTGTTTTGAGAGAAATTCTAGATTTCGGACGATTTTGAGACTCCATTAATAACACAATCGTAAGGAAAACGTTTAAAATATGATTACGAAACCTTGAGCTAAATTTCAGGAGATATGAGAGCTAAATTAACTAAATAACTCTAGAAAAATGGCGTAAATAAAGACACTTGATGTCGACTCCACGCGGAGTTATTTTTTCCAATAATTATGGTCTGTCATTAATGTCAATATTTAAATGGCGTGTGCCAGATGATGGGTTATCTGAGTTTCGGCGAATAAATCAACTGAACTTCATTTCCTTCCATCGGAACAATATTTACTTGCTCACTTTTTACCCCAACGACCCCGGAGGGTCTGAGGCTGAGCTATTGCCGCCATTTAACCGCATCACGATGCTTCCCGTTACCAAGACCAAGTATTGCGTCCGCGATGACTTGTACTTTATACCGGAGGTATGGTCTTCCTCCCATCCTCGAGCCAGAAGGCTCAGGTTTGAAGATTCTCATAGCTGGAGATCGAGATTTCGCTTTTTGCCTTCCGGACTATGTTCACATCCTTGTATACATAGCTCGTAGAATTCGTGTTTGTATCTTGTACTCCATTCAACTTGCTTGCAGACAGGATCAAATATTCAACCCAAAATTTTTTATTCGAAGGCACGAAAAATTGTACCTGCAATCCACCTTTCGGATCCATGTAGCAAGAGTTGAAGGATAAGCGATTTGTAGAGGAAGAATTTGGTTGTACAAGCGAGGAGTTTTGACCTAAGTAGAAGCGATTCCCGGATTTCGAAGCGTTAACAAGCGAAACATGCAGACACAAGCGTCTGCACCTAGCCTCTATTAACGAACTTCTACTCTCACCTCCCCGTGGTGAAATCCGGGAGCCGAGTACCCACGACAGAAGATGGGGTAACCACCTTCGTAACCTCGTGGGACGTTTGGGCGGCTGCAAACGAGAGAGGGAGGAGTGTGAGTCTACCAGGGCTCATCACTCTTTTTAGGATGGCGGCGAAGGAGCGGCCAATGGCGGCATCCGCAACTCCAGTCAGCAGGAGCTACCTGGTTTCAATGGTAAGGTCGGGACCCTGGAATAGAGATGGCGGCGGATGAGCCCTTCTTTTAGGGCCAACGGCGGCGCTCACAGCCTGCAAGAGGCTACCGACACCGGATCCTTCCGGACGCCTTTGTCCGGGGGCTAAACAAATGAACCTGTCCTCCCAGTTGGAGGTTGAGCGTGGGGTTAACTTCCACACAACGTGAAAAACTTACGAGTTCAGACTGCCTCGGATATGGACGGATTTACTGTTGACGACCCCAGCAAACGAAAAAAGGACAATAATTTTCGGTTCTGCACGTGGAATGTGAGGTCTCTGAACAGACAGACAGCTGGCGAAAGATCGTGATGCCTGGAGATGCATGTTGAGTGAGGCCCAGGTCCACATCGGACTGTGGCGCCCTAAGAAGAAGATGAAGAAGAGGAAGAAGAAGTATATCTTCAGTGTCTTGCATATGGACTTTTAGAATCCCCTTTGTTGCTTCGAAATAAGGGAAATATCGTTTACAAAGGTTGGCCATCGTCGATTCAAGTTAACCTCCTTAACAAGTTGAGTGCCACATGAGACCACCTTGGTCTCACACGAATTTGGGCTTGCTGTGCCGCGTGAGACCAGAGTATATTCGAAGTGTCATTAAAAAAAAAATCCGTGACCTGTGGGTACAGTTTTCGGGATTGCATGCTGGCACTCAACGTGTTAAAATCATAGTTGTCAATACTGACACTATCTTCAATACGAGAAACGGACCCCTTTCTTTCTAAAATTAGTTGTTAAGAGGAGAATGAGCCCTCTTCCTTAATTGCCGTCGATAACCCCTTCAACATTTTCCGTGAAAAGTCACAACACAAATATTCCTCCTCAGGTAAAAACCTACCTCGGCAACACTGCACCCAACCGAGAGAGAGAAAAAGAGATCATTCCATTTCCGCATCGTTGCTTCACACACACACACTCGCTCACGCACACTCTCTCACCGTGTTGGTGTCGCGATCATTTCTCCACCACACGACTGTTTCGCCAGTCAGTTCGATCGTTCGAAATCATTCATTGCACACCGTTCAGTCGTAGTCAGTGGTTCTCGATCGCGTCGTTGTTGTCCGAAGAATTCTCGCGCCCACCGAGTGGATGTATCTCAGTTCCGTTACGGCCTGAAGCCCGTTGTGTGTTCTTTAGCGCGTTCTTTTCGTTTTTCGTGTTTTCTCTGCGGTTGCCCCGTTTTCTCCAGTCTCGTCTGAATAGTTTTTATTTTCCAAAAACTACCTCGCTGAAGGAAAGGAAGCAACGCAAAACCCCAGTGCGTGATCTAGTAGTGACGCGTAAAAATTCGAACGAGATATTCAAATCTCACGCCGAAATTTCCACCGTGAATGAGCAGAAAACCGTGAATCGCACACGACACGACGTGCTGCTGGTTTCGAGTGTAAAAAAGTGGTAACGTCCTTTGTGTAACCATGTCCAGTCATGGATTCGGTCAGTGAATCTCAAGACAGCAGAACAGTAGCCAATCAAGCCGCAGTCGCAGCCGGACCCGTGGAGAACGTGATGATTGCCGTCAATCCGAGTCAGCAGCAATTGACAGATTTCGCGAGCGTCGTCGCTGACGAAAGCAAACCAGCCCCTCGCGCCGAGGTTGAACTTGAAGCCCCAATCCCACCGCCATCTGAGTTCGATTTCTCTCTACCATGTCAGTATTTTAAGAGTTCGTTTGCGCGGTCGTTATCGTTGAACAATAGCAGTGGTTCCGGTGTCAATCAGTCAAAGTCATTGGATTGCATTAACGTGAACAAGAACGGCCTTCAGTCGGCCACCCCACCGCCAGCGCCAGCGCCAGCGCCATCGTCGGTAGCTGCGTCCAATCGAAAGTGCTCAGCCGACAGTGACAGCATGATGAACAGCGGCAGTGGAAATTATGAAATTTGTCCGCGAACAAATCCACCAGGAATTGCCATAGCAACGGTGCCCCCAATTCCAGCTCGCAGGCAGAACATTGAAACGTCAACTGTGATCCCCACAGCCAGTGCCGTCAATGGTACGCACCTTTTAAGGAACAGTTGTGGCAGCAACATCAGCGGCACAAATCGCGTAACTGCCGGGAATGGAAATGGCAGCATCAACAGCAGCATGACTTGCCGTGTGCCGCACGCAGCCAATGCTGCTGTCAACGGCAACTTTGTAAGGAGAAACGTCTGCTGGCCTCCAGCACCACCATCGACGGGTTCGTCCTCGGGAGAACAGGTTAGTGTTTGTTGCTCATTTCGAACTCTATTGCATCTATCATCTAGCATTCCCTCTCAAAATATGTGGTCTGTGTTTGAATTCAGACTCGGACTGGGCTGCGGGACGGCCTTATGGTTTCTCGGGGAAGATTTATTGGATTAGAATGAGGCCACTGGGGCAATGTGAAGCTGTTTAGCAGCGGTGTTGATTTAGAAATGGCAATTGTTGCATTCGCGGTCTGGATTTGGAGTGCAATTTAAGTGAATGGTCATTGGATCGGTCTGCTGGGGGGAATAGCAGCGGCGAGCCGGCAAAATTAAGCGAATTTGTTATGACCGAGGCGTGCATTCACGTCAGACTAGTTTGATGTGGAAAGCACTCGAGACAAGAATGCACTTCAAATGGAACAGGGAGGTCGGACTGTTTATTTGTCGTTTTACAAGGCAAGCCGAGGGTGCTTCAAATGTCATCCAGATGCTAGATTGCTTCAGAGGATGTGGAGGACTGTCTTTTACCAGATGAAGCTTCAGACATGGTCCGGGTATAAAGCCCTTCCACAGAAAGTGGCAATTCATGAATTATCAGACGCCCTTATGCGGAGAGCTGTTCAGGCCCGAACCCTACGTGAGTCTAAGTAAGAAAGTATGCGCGGAGGACAGCCAAATGACTTTGATTTTCTTCCAAAAGGCCCGGTTATTGCGCCAGAAAATCTCCTGCTCCTTGGAAAAATTGGGGAACGATGTTCATGTCTTCAAATGTGGGTCAAAACGTCTTTTTCGTTGCAAGAAACGAGTTTGACAAAATAAACAGATCTCCTTTGAGTCTAATTTGTCAAGTTTGACAGCTGTAACTTGAAACAGAAAAAATACATTCCTCGACTTCAAGAGACATTGGATTGTGCGTTTCTATGAAGCAGTCTTGATCGAGTTCCGATTAAAATACCAGAGTGACATCATAGCCTTGCGCACCTCTCGGAGATCTAAAAATACCCTATCTGCTGGATTAATTAAGAGAACAAATTTAATGACATTCTAACCTGAATTTATTGCTATCATAATTTGTTTGCTTTGTGTTCGTAAAATGGTCTTGTGTGGATCCTTTGTCGGTGTCGGACACGGTTCCCCATCGAATATCAGCTTGTTAGTCTTGGCTCCTTAGAATAGCCTTTTTTTTCCTGATTAACCTGGGAATTGGGGCGCCGTGGCGTAGTGGGTAGGTGCGTCGACTCCTACGCTCGAGGTCGTCAGTTCGAATCTCGAAAAAAAAAGCATCAAACATTTTTTCACGGCTCCACCTCTTTCGAGTCACTGACAATGTTCAAAGAGCATAACTGTCTAGAAAAAAGCTTCTCAATCTCGCCGTTCGGAGTCGGCATTATACTGTAGGTCCCCTCCACTCGTGAGAGAACAATAGCACGCACAACACGAGTGGTTGCTCAGAGACTAGGCCCAGGTCCACCTCGGACTGCAGCGCTGCCATTATTATTATTATTATCTCAGATGTGTAAATGCAACAGAATTCCTTAAGTATAGCTCGTGTAAAACCCGCCTAAGTAATAGGTTAGGTTAGATTAGGGGGCTGCTAGTGAATTCACCATGTTGGTACATTGGGATACCCACAGTCCGACTACTATCACGGATCGACAGCTCCAGTGATTGTGCCGGTAATTTGATCCCAACGACAAATGGTGACTGGACCAAATTTGAAAAACCGGATAAAAGCGTATTAACTTAGCTTTCACTGGGATTCGAACCAGGGGCCCCTCTGACTTAGGGCAGGCACTTAACCCAACTGCGCCATCCAGTCGCCTCAATATGAGACCATATTTCTTACAAACATCTCCCATGAGACTTACATTTCGTTTTGCAAACTTCAATTCTAAAGAATTTACTCTACGACTTGTCCTTCAATTTCAAAAAGTTTATGTATTTTTCGGCCCTTGCCAAGGCCGTTTTTACGAATTTTAAGCATTTACTCACTTGGAAAATGAGGACAATCGCAAAGGATCTGATAGTTGAGGCGAACGACATGCTCCTGTAAGACACGCCTAAGACGCCTAAGACAAACTACTAGACAATCTGCCGTGGCTGGCATGATCTTCTGAGTGCGGAACAACCGAAAATGAGAAAATAATGTCGAAGACGGAAAAGGGAACGAAAACAAGCCCGCCTCACCCGAGAATCCAGTTTGAAAGTGAATTTTCGGGTGAAGTAGACCGATTTTCGGCGCATCCAACCCTTCTTTCTCTCGCTTGTGAAAATAGTATGTTGTGTCTCCGGCAATTCTGCCTTTTCCGCTCATGTAATCACCCGCTCTAAAAGTGGATTTAGACGGCGTTTACATGAGTGGAAGAAGGCAAAAATGTCCAGAAGAGAGCATATCTCATCTCATTTTCAGTGACCCGCATGTTCCACTAAATGGGTCGGGGTAAAAAGAGAGCATGTAATATTCCAAACATTTAGAAATGGATCCATTTTCGGCGATCTAACCTTTTTGGAAAAACATACGCTCTCTGTCTGCCTTCTTCTGCTCATGTAACCATCGTATAAGAAGCATCTTCCACTCTTTTCTGTGTCGACTGAATCCACTTTTTTTCTGACTGACTGACCCTACGAATGTCTTCTTCCTTTTTCCTTTCTCTTCTTCTTCAGTTTCTTCCCTTTTATCTCAAAGAAAAGACTGTATGCATTTTTTTCTTATTCTTTCTCACAACAGATCGTGTTTTTGTAATCCTTACATAGCTGTTGCAAATTTTCCCAGTTTCCAATCTCGCAAGGTTTCGTTGACCTATTTTCGGCTGCATCCCTTGGGACTCAAACGAAGGTTTTCTCCTTCAAGGGGCGTAAACAATGGTTGCCTATTAACGATGTGTGATGCTTAAGCACAAGACAAGGTCATCAGACATGCATGTCCCTCAGCCGTCCATACTGAGGCCCCTTTTCCTTTCCTTTCATTTGTGACCCTTTTCTTTCTCGTTGAGGCAAAATACGTGGTGATCAATGGAATGTTGTTTGAGCCACCACAGGCTCAGGCTGCCCCTCGTCCATCGAAAAGTACACATACTGTTATATTTGCCGACTAAATTTTACGCATGTTTCTTATTGTACAGCGATACTTAGTAACAAATAAATGAAATGAAATGAAAAAAATGAAAAATGTTTTCTTATTTGCGGTCGACCGACTTTTACTTTGAAGCAGTGCAAAGCAGTTCATACGTACACAAAAGCTGTCAAACAATTCCCTGTGGAAAGGAGTTCGCTTGTTGTCTGCTTTTGACATAAGCTTGTGTTTTGAAACGGCTATTACAACCCCTTTAGTCCAAGCGTCCTCCACTACAAATCGCTCGTCTTACATACGCACAAATTACAGTCTAAACTTGACGATATGTGTTATATTCAACGTTTCTTTCGAATCTATCATTTCTGGAATCGTAATTCTCACTTCTTTTTGCACATCTTATCCACCTTCCTTCAGAATTGGCAGTCAAGTTGCTTTCAAGCTATGTCATGGAGGTTATGTCCACTCCCCATTATCATATTATCACCCATTTATTAACAAGTTCTAGACGTAAAACCACTCCAAAATCATCTCACAAAACTTAAATGTCGTTGATAACCTCGAAAACCAAAAAACTCGAAAAATAATACAAAGCATAGTAGTAATTCGACACCCCACTGTCACCACCGATATATTTCTGTTTTCACAGGTTTGACATAACAATTTTTCTCGCCTCCCACTTACCGACCCGATTATGTGCAGAACTAGACCGCACACTAACCACACTTCGCTTAATTCACAACAGTCACTGCTGACATCAAAGGCGTTGGTGTGAGACGCAATTTAGCGGCTTGTAGCGGACATCAAGCGCTCAAGTTAATCGCATCCGAAATTCTATAGTCAAGTTGTTTACAACAATTATCTTTAATTGGTTGGATTTTGTCCGACAAATGGTTCAGACGGGAGATTCCTTTTGTCTGCTGACCTCTTGTGTAATTTTTGATAATTATAGAAGCGCGTTCTTAACGTCAATTTGCAGCAAAAGCTTAAAGAAATTAAATCGTTTAAGCTGTCAGGCTACCAGAAATAAATGGTTATGAGGTGGGCAAACTATTTTAGTCGAGTTGACAAAACAAAAACTGAAGTAATTTGAAAGTGCAAAAATTAATTATTAGACAAGTTTGATGCTGACTCAAGATCACCCAGTTAATTAATTTACTGCATCGAAAACAATGCAAATTGTTGGTCGGGAAGAGGAGAAGGAAACACAACATTTAAGGTCCCTTACTTTTTTAAGAGAACAATAGCAAGCAGAACGTAGAAGCCAGGCCTACATCAATTCACGCCGGACTGTAGTGCCACCCGAAGAAGCACTCGCTTGCTTACAATCACCTTTTATTTGTATACCGTGCGTACTTCCTTCAGTCTTTCTCTTTCCAAACTCACGAATGCCCATCGCAGTCTAGATCTCTCCCTCAATCGCATCTCATTCTAATGCCATGTCCGGTCCCTAGACAATTCCAAGTCCATTCCAAACTGCGTCATTCATTGTGTTCCCCCAGCAGAAATAAGGCAGTTCTTCTACGACGAATTGAACCCACGATCGCCGCTTGACAAGCACAAGGAAAAAAAACGAACAGCGTTCCGCTTCAAAATCCAACTTAACGTCTTTGCAAAAACCAGAGCTCATTCATCTTCACCACGACCGCGTGTCTGTTCGCATAGAGAAAAGGATTCTGTGAAAGGAAATGCCTCGCATCGACCACCGCTACCGTCACTCCTCAACTGTCAACACAATAAATCTTCCCGTGAACAGTTCCTCTCACAATTCCCACCTCAGGCTGAAACCATAAATCTTTCCCACACCGTCCGCGTACCTTGTTGAAGTTGCCCTATTCTGTCGCTCGTCTACGCAGCAAAATCCGCGAGCGATGCGTGTGGGGCACACAGTGTGCGTCAACCCCTAGCCCAAAGCTCTGACAAAACTCTGACACACGCACCAGTTATTCCATTTTATGGGATTGGCCTGATTTTTGTTTGGATCGCCTTTCGCCAGCATTCTCGTTCCACGGCAGCCAACCCCTTTCCGCGTCGCGCATCCCAACGGTGCGCGATTTTATATTTATTCACGCGCAGCTACCGGCTGCGATAAAGCAAGATTGTGCGTTGTCGCCGCTGTGGGGGAAACTCGTTTGGTTTCTCCGTTTGAAGACTAGTCCTACATGGTGATTGGTACAAGCCACGTACAAGGATGACAGAGGACCGGGCCGCACTAGGCAATGCCCATAAAAGACCCGCGAGTGTGTGTTAACGTGCGCTTCCAAACAAATTGTGACGAGATTTGAAGCAAATTGATTGCGCCTGGGCGCCATCTTCTTCCAATCGGAATGGGCAGTGATTTCCTTGTTTTTGCAAACCTAACGGATGCCATCGACGACGTGTGGGGGATTGCCTGCACGCACTTTCATTCGAATGCGCTCGATTCTTCTTAATCGATTTCCGTTATGGGATAATGCGATTAAAATGCCGGAGATTGGTAGTCGCATTCCTGATTTCACGCAGAAGTTGGATGTGGACTCTGAGTTAAAGACGAGTGAAGATGGATTTTAATTGATTTGTGCAGCTGTCAGCGTTGCTGGAGAATGCCAATTGAGTTGTTAAACGATCAACTGACTTTGGCTGAGTTCACAGAAAAGGAATTTGAAAGACACAACAGCGGCTGGCTATATTTGGCAGCACCTGTCAAACGGGGTATGCGAGATTGGGTGCTGGCACAGAAATTGTATTCAGGTCAAGTGGCGAGTGGTGGTTGTTTCGTGATGTGATTTCACGGGTGTCCATGACATGATTGACTGCGTGATCTTGAAGTTAGTGAACCTTCCATTTGGAGATGATCAGTGTCTTCATGGGTTATTTCAAAGATTGACATGGAATTTGATTCTAGAGATTCTTGGGAGCTTATCCAGACGATGCTCAATTTCATCACTTGAACACAGATGCGTTCAAGACTGACAAGCTGAACTGAATCACAATTACCGCTGTACACGAGAGAGCAGGTCTTGTCTGAGTTTGATGAGGACATTTCCTGGCCAAAAAGTCTGCAGAAACAGTTTTTCCAAAATTCCAAGTATCGCCTTCGACTCTACTATAAATTGACCATCCTCGTCCGCAGCAGCTACCGACTTCTGCCCAATGTCGCCTATAAGCACAGCGAATTGTGTGGACGTCTTCAGTCTTTCTGCCCCGCACTATTCGGCACATCCAACAAATCTCTCATCGACGAACTGGAGTGTTGACTTCGACCTGCGGAAGCCCTTCCCACTTGAAAAAGGTCTCCGATCGAATTCAAACAAAATCCACCCAAGAACCTATTCAAGGTTACAGCACACACTCGCCGCGATGATCCCAGATTAAGACATGCTCTTCAAAGTCCGGAAGCGAATGCCCGAAGAACCCTTGTTGCCCACTCAAGACCCTCCGAAGGTCGAGTACCTTTTCAGCCCACAAGATGTGAAACTGACAATCAAATCTAAGCTCAAAAGCGAAGAACACAAAGAGAAACTCTTGTTTTTATTTCAAGAATCACATCTCGTCAAATCAGCTTTCGCGAGGCCCACCAGAAGCCTACGGAGTGAGTGCTTGTCCACTCATTGGCTCAACCACGGCTCCGTTGTCTGTCCGAACCGGCGGTGATTTACATAAATTCAATGTGAACTCGAAACACAAATCACCACGAAAACAAAAAAATAAAAAAAGTTAATGAATAAATGAAAACGAAAGCGTGCCGCTTCACTTTTCCTCTCAAAATAATCGTTTCTTGTTTTTGTTTTCATACAATTGACTTATCGACTGCGAGAGTGATGCCAAATTACACTCGTGGAATTCGGGAATGTGAACGAACGTATCAATTGAGAGCAACGGCGAGCCGAGAGATCGAGGCTGCTCCGCGATCGTTTAATTTATTTGTTTGCAAGATAAATCGTTTATCTTTCACTTGAGATGATGGCTTCGCTGAAGATTCAATTCAATTTATGAAAATTTATACGAAGGTTTCACTGACCGTTGACAACTGTGGCGAAGAACATTTGACGGATATGCGACGTGGCTTGTCGGGGGGGTTATGGATTTGATTCTGACCGGGCGAACATAAATTTTTGAATATTCTTGGTGATGTATTCGCGGTCTGGCAGCTTTCACAGCGAAAGCTATTGGTTCTGTCGGGGGGAAATTTAAGAATCGATCATAAAATAAATGAGGCTAGGTGTCCGATGGTCCTTCAAACTTTCCAGATGGTGTCGGCCAATGACATGAGCCGCCAGACTCTCAATTTCACCCGAGCGAATGGGAAATTTGCTTTTTGTGCAACAAACATGCGAAAGTCGTTAAAAAAAAAGCCCGGAAAGTGTAACGGTTATAAGAAACTTAGGATTTTGGGACTGGGATTTTGAAGAGAAGGGAAGAGACCCTGGTTCTCGGGAAGATAAAGAAAGAGCACGAGAAGTTTTGCGATCAAGGAAATTGAGAGGCAAAAATGATGTCCGAAAGTTTTACCAAAGGGTGCAGCTATTCTTGGATCGATGTTCGGACAGAAGTCTGCCGAGATTAGACTTGGGCTATGACGGGCTAAGACCCACGGTAGGTCTTCGAAGTTGTGGGGGAGTACAAGGTGATTGAAGGGCAACTCTCTTGAGAAGCAATTTAGCAGGAAAGCCTGGCTTGGTATTCAATTTGTACGTGTCTCCTCTCAGCCCATAGCCGATTTGTTGCCTAAATTGATAATGTCATTGCTTTTTTCTGGTTTAAAAAGATTTCTAAACATTCATTTAGTGTCAAACAGTATTCAGGGACCTTATCTGCAATATAAGTCGTCAACACAGTCCAAACCTGATGATGTCTTATATTTTTAAACGATCGTTTTCTGAAGTCTCTAAAGAAGCTCATTGCTTTCAAAAGTTCAAAATGTTGACCTAAAAACTTGTTTAAGTCTAGAAAATTTGGTCGAAACTTCTTTGGTTGTGTTGCGTGCTAAAAAGGGAATTGGAGTCTAAATCACATTCATTTTTATTTGAGCCTTTCATTATTTTGTTTAATTCGAAATTGTGACGCAGGGGGTGTTTGGGCAACAATTACGAGTATTTGTAGCTGCATTTTCTGAGTTTTGCGGTGAGAATAAATTAGACAATCAATTTAGATGAAAATTTGAAGCCATTTCTATCTTTTCTTGTCTCTATCTTGTTCAAAAGTTAAAAAATGTTGATCTTAAATCTGATTCAGTTGGAACTTTCCGGCAAAACATTCTTATCCTCGGTGATGGACTAAAAATTAACTGTTGACAAGTGTAAACGAAGCCTTAAAATGTTTGACGATTTTGACATTTTCGTCCAAAAAGTAAAAAAAAAATTTTGAAGAAAGTTCATTATTGACTACAGAAGGCAGTACTGGTTACAGAAGCCATTACGGGCTGCAGACGCTATGACTGACTACAGAAGCTATGACTACAGAAGCCATCACGGGCTACAGAATCTATGACTAACTAGAGAAGCCATCACTGGCTTCAGAAGCGTGTACAATGTTTGCCTTCCGTAACAAAAAAACTGCACAGAACCTTGAAGTACAACTAAAGCCGCCATCAACAAAAAACTAATTATTTTGGACATTTTCACGACGGGTAATTCATGCCTCGGCATTTAAAGTGACCTCACATCTGCGATGTGTTCCATCACGTTAGAAAGTCAAAGTCATAATTCTGTCACATGAATTCCTGCCTCTCCTCCTCGAATGGATGTGACATACCCGAAGGCATGTGCAAACAGTCTCAACTGTCGAAGAATTTCTCAACAAACACTCAGATCTCAACAGATTTGAACCGACAATCTGATGGCGAGCATCTCGCGCGCATGCAAACGAACACTGCACTGCGACCTAAAAAACCACTCGTTCACCACTTGGTCACCGTCCTCATTAAGTCATCACCGAGGAGTCAACGTTCTCTCTGCCAACCTGTCAGTTTCAGAAACATCTGCTAATTACTCGACTCCGAGTGGAGCCTCCTCATTTCAATTGCTAATTCCATTCGAAGCTCTTCAAGGCTTGTGGAGTATGTGGCGGCTCGGGAAGTGCAAATAAAACAGATCGCTCCGAGTGCTTATGAAATCACCGTCAGCGCGTCGAGTGTTTAACCTGAAATTTCAACCTCCTGTAAGTGGCCGTTCGAGCGCCAGCGGATGACGACGCATCTATCATCCAGTCACGGCGATACTCTTTCGCAGGTTCACGCTTAACAGCAACTTTCAACTCTCGTGGATACAATGCATCCGCACCTCGGAGCAGCAGGTTTCCGCTTGCAGGAGAAAAAACAAACGATTTTTCTAACTTACTGCAGTCGAACTACCGGATCCAGTGCGAGTCCGGTATCTGACGGCTAAAACCAGCCGAGTGGGTAGCAACAAACTTTCTGCGCCTCTTCCGGAAGTTAAACCGCACACAGCCACGAGGGGCTCAAGATGATCCCATGGAGCGGTTCCCCCCGAAATTGCTACCTCCTCGGATGATCCGACCGTGGCCAAAGTTTGTATCTTCGAGGTGTAATTTCGCGAAACAAATTTAATGGGGGCACTTTAATGCAACACCAGCTCCAGCAGTGGAAGCAAGCGAATGGTAGCGGGAGCCACAGCAGTGGTGGCGGTGAAGGTGGTCGTCAATCGGTAGCGCAATTGAAGACGACTTTTGCATATCTATCGGATGAACGATAAGTCATGCATAACACAATGTATCGGTGGATCCAAGACGAGACTTGGCCGCTGGTTGGCGACTTGCGAGTCGCCGTCATCGTTGTCTATTTGCTGATGCATGTGAATTATTGCAACTGTTTTACTGGAAAGAATGTGAACTGTACATTTGTTAGATACTTTCGCAGTCGCGGCCAGTCCACGCGGTGGATTGTAAATCTCGCGCGCTCTTGAAATCGAGATTGTTGCACGGTTGCATTTTTCCGGTATTAAATGCGAGAGAAAGACGAAAGATTGGATAACTGACAATCAATTGATGAGATGTTCAAGATTGCGCAAAGGGATTGAATGAAAGTGCGTGCAAATCTTTGCGGGAATTGCAGGAAATATGGAAATTTATGATGATCTTTGACTCATAACGTGACGGTGACGGAGGCAGTGGTCTCTGGGTGGGGGAAGGAGAGGCAGATGTCTCTAAGAGACACTGTCTTGAGGGGATGGTGTGGCATTTTGGATAGATCGTGACGCTTGTAACAGCTTCATCGCCTGTCACTTGCCAGATGCAAATATGTCGTCTGTTGAGCATGGTTAAGCTTTGATAAAAGGAAAGAAATGTTTTTAATTCATTTTCGGACTTTAACTTTAAGATGATGACCTGATCGTTGACAGCTGTATTTGACATTTACGGCGACGATGATGGAAAGCACACTCTTGTGGCTCCATTCGCTGAAAATCTCATTTAATTTTGACAGACAAAACCTAAACTTCAGAAAAAACAAGAGACTCAATGAACAACTTCCAAATCACAGCAAATTTCATGCGATAAATCTTGTCTACAAGCTCAATTTGACAGTTTAAGGTATCTTCGAAAACTCTGCCATCCGATATGTAAAAAGGAAGCCGATCGAAATGACAACTTCACCACAAAAAGCGATCCCAACACATACTTAGAACTCAAAAAGATAAGTACGTTCAATAATCCACTCCCCTCAACAAGTATGATCGCATTCCATTTTCGCTTGAAATCACTCCTCAAACTTCCGCCTTTTGTTACAACCGTTACTTCGGGACATCATGTGTTATTACAGCACACAACACATCCGAATGCCTTTTTCATTATCGACCTTGAAGTGACGGTTCTGCGACAAAGACGATCCCAGGTGTTGTGTCAAACTCAACGCACAGGATTCTAAATAACTCATTCTAGTCGCTGACAGCTGTCACATGTGAACTTGACGTCTATGGAGACGATGATGGACGGGAGCGAAGAAAGCGTTGATCTTGATCGGCGATCTGATCACAAAGCGATATCAGACCGAGGAGGATCTATGAAGTTAATCGACATTAGATCGACGACAGATTTATACCTTTGACTTTTGTGAACTGGCGAGTTGGGGATGTGTCAATGGAGTGAGTCGCAAGGTGAATCTTTGTGATCGGTTAAATGAACTTGTTGTCGGATGTGGAATGAGATTGATAAGGAGTTATTTTATGACGTTTGTGATATGAGCATGAAAAAGGCACGACAGGGTGACGAAAAACTTGAAAAGAAACAGATCAAAGATCTGGCCAAAAGATCCATGAGCATGAAAATTTAAACAATGAAAAATTGTACCCCAAAAACACATTTCTAGTTCATCCACAAATCGCGGGAACAATTGGTTGCCCATCCAAAGATTTTAAGTCAGAATTTTGAACTCTAAAAATGCCTCCGCAGTTGCTTCTCTATCCAAAGATTTTAGGTCAGAATTTTGAACTTTCCAAAAATGCCTCCGACAAAAACTAAACCTGCATCTGAATGCACCTACATCCTTGTTTCATAACAGGCGTTCAGACAAATTAGCCAGGAGTTGATGATTCTTACTCTCAACTGTACAACTTTTTAGGCCAACGGTCCTAAAATGTCTGCGATTAGACCAAGGCTTTTCGAAATATTCGACTTGGACTTTACAGAGACATTCTTGATCCATTCAATCGGGAGAATAATTGCTTGTCCATTTGAACATTTTAGGTCAGAATTTTGAACTCTACAGAAACGCGTGCCAAAAGAAGATAACTGAGGCAGTTGTTGTTTTTCATGGGCTGTGTCTCTTAGCTTCCCACAGAAGCCCAGAAAAATAAGTCAAAAATTGCAGTTTCCATCAGAATCAACATTTGGATCAACATTTTTGAACAAGTGTGGGAAAATGCTCGAACAACTGACCGGTTGGTTTCTTGTCACATCTCAACTCCTCCATCCACCTGCACTCATTTTCAGACAAAACACTTCAGACACATCTCTCAAAGTGAAACTCAAATATTTCGCGTCATGTGACCACTTCAAAGGGCATCTTGTCCAGACAAACTGTGAACCTTGACCACATTCAACCACGGACTCGGTCGAAATCGAAAGTCCATTGTTAACCACGCTGCGCATTGCCCAAATCCGCCTCTCAGCCCCACAAGCCAGTCGCATAACCCTCGCAACAGTTGAAATTCCATAAAATTTTACACAAATTCCCAACCGTGGGAAAGCGTGCAACACAAACCGTGCTCCAATGCAGGAGAGCATGCCCACATTTGACATTTGAAATTCAAGTCGGCCAGTGGCCAGGCCCGCAGTTAAACGCGTCATTTGCATGCATGCCATCGAGCGAGTAGACTATATCTGTCCACACACTGGCCGGAGCGAGCATAACTGTCAATCGGCGAACAACAATGGCTAATCGCTCGGGTAGGTGTCTGTGGTTCTATAATTCTCGAGCCCGGCGCCAGGCTGTGGACGTGTGCCGTTCGCCGAGCGTGGATTGCAGCCGCCACTGGTGGGTGGCTGTCCAATGAAATCCGCAACAACTTGCCAAACGGCCTGATCTATGCAAATACCGTCCACCCATTGCCCAAGAGCTGGTGATTAATCGGTGGTGAGCTCCTCCAAGCCTGCAGATCCGCCGTGCAGAGACCGTAAAAAGTTGCCTAATGCCAGGGGGGGAGGAAATCCAATCCCGATCGGTATCAAATGCGATCTGGCCAAGATCACTTGAGTGGATTTCGAAAATTCCACACGGTTTTGGTTTTCCTCGGTCTCGCTCTTCGATGCTCTAACCTGCAGCCCACAACACAACGACTCTTTGCGGTGGCTGTCTTCGCCGTGGGGTGGTATTCATTTTGGTCGACTCCAGCATCCCCCCCGATGGGTAATGCGATGCCGCTTGAGTTCGATGCTCTGTTTGCTTGGCGGTGTGATGGCGGTTGCCAGAGGTTCATCATTTGAAGCAATTGAGTGCATTAACTCAAGCGGAAGGTCATTACGGCGAAGGCGAGCCCAGGCACAGGGGGGAACTGATTAAAAAATTAGCGTGGAATCTCCGGCACAGCGCGGGTACGGAGACGACCTCAATGAGCCTGCTGCTGCGGTCTGTGCCGCGTCTAGAAAGTGTTTAATTGGCGAAGACGTCGACTTGTCATAATTGTTTGATTAGATCTTAGATCGACCGTTGTGCGGATTGAAATGAGGCTGGCGATGGGCTCAGATGTTCTTTGGGTCATTTTTGTCTCGCTCCGATGGTGGGGCTAACTGATGGCGTGGTGATTCTGAAGAAAGTGGGTTTTTGGAACGCGATTAGTCGAAGGTGCAGATGTCGTTTAGAGGCGATGTTCTCTACTGCGTTTGACCTGAATCCATAAATGTGCTTAGACACAGGAGAGCTTATCTTGAGATGGTTGTGAACTGAAATGCATCGTTTTCTGAGGAAGGCAACGACATCGACTGGGACAAAGTCCATTTCAAGAGTCACCATCGCAACATTTTGCTGACTATCTTGTTAAGATACAATGGACCAGTTCTGAGTCTGAGTGCTCCAGTAGTGTTGTCTTGTTAAGACAGACACGAGCTCAAATTCTGCCCAAAAAGACGACAAAGATCACGCTGCAATTTCCTGGGAAATAGATCTTGAAAAACCAAGGACAAGGGCAGGAGACACTGGCGTGTTCAGTTGATGTCTTGTTGTGCCAACTTGCTCTTTACGACGATTACAAGGCCAATCATTATGCATGCAGATCAAGTTAAGAGGTCAGCATGACCACAGATTTGCACATTACGGAGATCAACTTGCGCCTGGAGCATGGATGGAGTGGTGAACTTTCCTCAAGGGGGATTTAATTTGATTCGCTCTGAGCTTTGAGTCATAAAATAGCAAAACTAAGGCATTTCAAGTGAACGCTTAACTTTGTCGTTGGACACACTGTTCATTTTTGAAAAGAAAAAGTCTGCCATCTTTTCGGCAAAGTGTCTTAAATTTTTAATTGAAACGTCTCTGATGACACTCAACGTCATTTACTTTCTAAAGTGAAAAACTTTTCGGTAATCTACTTCTTAAACTGAGGCGTCATTGTTTGAGATATACGTCAAGCTCGTTGGCGGTATTTTTCTTGGCAGAAAACTCAATCTGACTTGCCTTCCGCAACCTCTTCAAAAATGTCCCAAAAACTTTGCTGTGTAGAAAGTAAGAATATCTTGTGGAGGAGAATTAAAAAAGCCTGTTTAAGTTGGTTTGACTAGTACCGGTCAGATTTGAGTATCAGCACCAAACTATTACACTTCTAATTTGGGCAGATCTCCGGCCGCCGAATATTCGGCTATCGGGTCTAGCTGCAGGCCGACTATTCGGTATCCGGTATCCGGCCAAATCACTATTCGGTACAACTCTAGTAAACTCTAGTTAAAAACGCAAAATTTTCGAAGAAACCGAACGCGGTCGGTGCCTCTGGGTTTTTTTTTCCAAACTCAAGATTCGATTGTAAATTTCGTTATATTACTCTTTTTCTAAACCCACGTGGTCGATTGAGGGCAAGTCCTTTTTGTTTATCGGTTTATTTCCTAAAATAAATTGGATCATTGCAAGTGTAGTGCTTGTCATAAAATGTCCTAATTAAGGCAGAAGCGGGATTTTCTATTTTAAGATCTTTCGGGGATTATTTTTTAAACCTTTTGTAAAAATGGCTTTAAATTTTTATTTTTTTTTGTGAATATGACTTAAATGATCGCACTAAAACCTAACGTAGCTTTGGGCCCATTCTATTTTATTGAGAGTTTCTGTTGAAATACATAAAGAATTAATCCTTAAAACAATATTTTAAAATGTCGATTTTACCTAGAGAAAATAAGTTTTCCAGACATTTTGCGATTGCGTAACATTTGTGTACTTCAATTAACTCTCAGACTCTCTTAAGACCTGTTTTCCCAAGTTTTTACGACAAATCAATCGACTATTGCCGCCTTAATCGCTTGGCTTTCTATTTTTCTTTCTTTTAATTGAATTGAACTCCACTTAGCCTTGCTAGGTCGTTTAAGTGGGTACTTAATAGCTCGTGTTTTTTTGTTGTCTTACTTTGAATTCTATGAGATCATTATCGTTGATTTTCTTCAATGATCGTCCACATGAGGATCAAATCCGCAATAATTTCTTTATATCCTTACGGTTCTTCAAAAAATATTCGCAACCCCTTCCGCAGGCTGTAAACTGTTCCACCATTCACTAGCTCACGTGATTGGACTCATAAAGTTGTTTCTTCCCGTAAAATCATTTAATTATCCGGCGCTCTAGGTCAGTTGCATAAGGATTGTTTGGTTGTTAGAATTTTATGGCCGACTACAAAACCTGTAGTGCCCGGGGAATCCCCTTCAAGCAGGCATTCCTCTTTCTTTCTCTCTGTGCACCTTGAATTGCGGGTGATTAAGATCAGGAAATAGTGCCGCTGAGGTAGAGATCCGCCATAAAAATATTATATTTTTGATCTTTTCTCGATTCACAACTGAATAAACATCTTTCCGCTCACAGGTCACCGTAGAACCTGTGAATTGCAGAGTTATAGTTTACGGCACGTACTTAAGGTGGATTTTATGAGGATTAAGCGCAGGATGTGTCCTTTTTTGACTGTCCTCTGTTCTTGGCTGTGTGTTTATGACTAGTAAGCTGCTGGATTATAAAATGTTTTTTAAATCGTGAAATAGGTAAAATTCATAAAAGGAAACAATAGAGGAGACAGCGTGGAAACCTGAGGCATGCCACCGTCATATAAAATAGAGAACACGTTAATTAAAGGATTAGACGTTCGAAGGCATGAATTGGCGTGATCTTCACAACTTTCGACATCTCAAATAAATTTGAGGCAGTAAAAGGAAGTTTCGGAAATGTACAAAAAATCCGACCGTTTTTAACCACGATACTCTAAACTAAGCTAGTTTTTGGTGTGTTCTTAATTTTTTTTTCAGAGACTGTAAAGGGTGGGCCAAGTACAAGTTTGTTTTTAAAAATGCAATGAAATGAACAAAATTATAGTTCTTTCCATGGATTATGACTTTATTAGTAAGAACACACATTCCCATTAATTATGAAATACAACGTATTTCAAGTTGCTGGTTTGCCTGGCTTCGCAGTGCCGCATTCTGTCACCCTAATTTTTAAAGACTGTTGATGGTTTCGGGCTGTACTTCACGGATTGCTTGGATGTTATTGGCCTTAAGTGCTTGAATCTTTTCCGGATTTTTGGCATAATATCGGTCCTTCATGGTTTCCCACAAAAAAGGGGTCCAAAGGGTTCAAATCGCAGCTCCGCGGCGGCCCATTGACATCGCCAAGACGACTGATAACGCGATTTGAGAATTTGGTGCGCAAAAGATCGATTGTGGCGTGGGCTGTGCGGCATGGCGCGCCTTTCTGCATCAACCAGAGGTCGTCCAAATCGATGTCTTCAATTTCAGTAAAAAAAAAATAGTCGGTTAGCATGGCTCTGTAACGCCTGCCGTTGACCGAAACGTTATTCTCAGGCTCATTTTCGAAGAAAAATAGTCCAATGATGCCACCATTCCACAATCCGCACCAAACTGTCACTCTCTGTGGATGCATTGGCTTTTCGTCAATAACGTGCGGGTTTTTCGAGTCCCAGATGCGGCAATATTGTTTGTTAACGTAGCCGCCGAGATGAAAATGCGCCTTGTCAAAAAAGATGATTTTTCGCTCAAAATCATTGTCCAATTCAAGCTGCTTAAAAGGTGGCCCTAAACGGCGAACATGCTCGCCGAACTTGCTCGTTTGCGTTATCCCCTACACGGCGAACACATTTGGCGAACATTCATTTCGTGTTGTTTCTTCAAACCGTCAGCATGTGTGATAGGGAAACGCAAGTGGTGAATTCCTCGATAAAGTCGTGCCTGACTGTTGACATTGTGCTTAATCCGCGATATGCACTCGGCGGCGTTCACAGCAAAAATCAGGTTTGCTCGCGAACATCGCCCTACACGGCGAACATCAAAGCCAACGAACACGATAGCACGAGCAAGTTCGGGGAGCATCTTCGTCGTTTAGGGCTACTTTAAGGCCCAAACTGCGAAGCGGATGGTCGCGCGCCTTCAGTTGCTGAGTCAAGTGGACCTTGTAAGCGAATAATCCGAGATATTTGTGCAGAATTCTCCTCAGGCTAGGGCGTGAAATGCTGAGCTGTTGAGATCGATGGCAAGTTAATGTTCGTGAATTGAGTTTCACACTCTCGGCCACAGCAGCCACATTCTCATCTCTGTGCACCGTACGACGACGGGGACCATGAGTGTTGTCCGCTAGCTACCAGTCTCATGAACTTTTTGCACAAACTTGCGTACAGCAGTCACGGTGGGTGCTTCATTTCGGCCAAAGCTTCTTTTCAAAAAAGCGCACTGTTTGGGCTACACAGCAATCACTTTGGAAATAAGTTTTTAATATTTCCCAACGTTGTTCAAGCGTAAGGTGACTCATTTCGTTCCGCGGAGATATAATACTGACTTTCTGTCAAGATTTCGAGCGGGAGACAGCTGTCAGTGTCAAAATAACCTATGATTTAAAAAAATACCACTAGATGGCCCACCCTATACTTTAAATGACGTCGTCCGATTTGCCTACGTCGCCATTTATTGATTCTTAACGTGTAGGACCTAAATTGTCACTATATTTTGACAGATTTGGTCAAAAAATTCAATTTGAACTGCATAGTTGACAAGCAATTCAATTTTTAAACGATTTTTGCTGCAATCTTTTGAACCATCACAGAGAATCTAGAAGTCTCTGTTTTTGTCGACACTTCGCAACTCCATCTGACCAATCTGAGAGTGCCAACTTAAACATTTCCAAGGCCTTTTCCAAATCATGGACTACAAAGAATCTTCGCACGTTTTCCATATTACCACCGCTTACTCGCAAAACTAAATTCTCCAGCCGACGTCTGTCAATTACCCGTCTGATGATACCCCTTCCATTAAATTCATATCAATTCCACCAAATTAAGCTCACTCTAAATCACTGTGGAAGCACTTTGATACTTCCCCATTAACCCGCCCACTCAACTCGAAGGCTTCGAAGTCAAACACATCCCCCGAAGCCATGCAGCGCTTAGGCACACACAACTCCGAACAACGCACGATTTGAATATGCAAACTTCAGATTATTCAAATTCCCCACTTATCCGGTTAATTCTCCACGCCAGACAGCCTCGCGCTGGCATCCGAATAAGGAAATTATGATAAATCAGAATGCTACTTGTTTCGCTTTACCTGCAAGAATGCCCCCGCCGTGCTTCCCTGACATTCAGCGCGAAGCCAACACAAGTACCTACAGCAGCGGCCCAAGGCTGTGCACTTAACCACGCTCGAAAGAGCAAACCGAGCTTTCGATTGGACAGCTATTTGTAATGCGATCCAGTCGGCGCGGTTCAAGTTAACTAATCAAAGCCTTCCTGTGAGATACATGCTCTTCTTCGTAGCAAATCATTAACCAGTTAACGAGGGTTGAAAATTCAATTTTGAACATGAAGGGGACATCAGGCCGCCGCGTGGGAACACGATGTCGCCCTCACCCATCGCGATGCGAGTTGTTAAGCGCGTCCCCCTTTGATTGGCGGAAATGAACAGACAAGCTCAGAATCTAAAACATTCTAGCGCGCTGGCCCGCATATCTTGTAGCCATCGTTGTACGTGTGTGTTTCCTGAAGTGATTACCACCCGTGACTGCGGGCCAGCAACAGGTTGCAGGCAAAGCGGCCACCACGCCACTCATGGGAACAAGGAATCCTTTAGTTTCCCCGAATGATGCGTCATACCGAGGGCAATTAGGGAATCATTTCTTAGTCCGTGCTCACTCACGGGGAACCGCAACACACACACAGCCTATCAAGCGACGACTGCCACGGTCAAAGGGGTGATGTGGTCTTTTGAATTTTACGCTCGGCTGGCTCTGGGTGGTGTTTGCTTCTTCGGAGACCTTCAGAACAAGTGAATTTTTAGTTTGAGTCGCATTTGATGTAATCGCTCGAGCAGCGAACCCCGCTAGGGTAATCCTTGGGGCCTTCTGTGGAGCACTTCGATGTGAAGACGTGACGGGTGTATGTGGTCGAGTTGATGAGTTAATGATACTGCGACGGAATTTAAATAGATTCATGTCTGTCCCGCAGTTTTTTGGTGGTGGATTTTGACAGAGAACGAGGTGACTCAGGGTTGACCGCAGAAGATGTCCATGACAGCTTTAAGTGCGGTTAAGCGCAGAATGTGCCCGTCTTTGACTGTCCTCTGTTCTTGGCTGTGTGTGCCTGGTAAGCTGCTGGATGTTTTTTTTAATCGTGAAATAGGTAAAATATTCAGAGAAGGAAACAATAGAGGAGACAGTATGGAACCCTGAGGCATGCCACCGTCATAGAAAATAGAGAACTGCTGACGCGTTAATTGGGGGTGATCGGATGGTGGTTGCGGTCGTTTTTTGGAACAGGTTTGCGACCATTTTTGGCAAATTTAGTCGAAGAGGGACGTAGATTTTGAGGAGGCCACTTGCTGAGAGAGAACGAGTTTGGGACCACTTTTGAAAAATTTAATCGAAGAGGGACGTAGGTTTTGAGGAGGCCACTTGCTGAGAAGGAACGAGTTTGGGGCTACTTTTGATAAATTTATTCGAAGACGGACGTAGGTTGAAGGAGTCAGGGGGAACGGGTGGTTTGGGACTACTTTTTAGAAATTTAATCGAAGAGGACCGCAGGTTTTGAGGAAACGACTTGCGGAGAGACATCTTTTATAAAGACCGGGTTCGGGACACAAGTTGACACGGTTTGGCATTAAGTGTTGGCAGGGAATTGGAACTCAGTTCTTGAGTCTGGCAACTCCGGTTAAAAATGCAAATTATTCGATGAATCCATTGCCTGTGCTGAATTTCCGTGGCAAACTCTTTCTCCCCCAAGAACTCTAATCATTCACGACGTACCGCTAGATACAATCTCCAACGGCAGAATTTTCCCTCAAAGTCCCACAGAGAGACACACACGCAAACTTCTGTTTAGTTCAAGAATCCCGGTTCCCAACTGGTTCTCAGCGTTTACGATCGACAATGTCTAATTAAATTGTTGCAAGCAGCAGTCGCAGTTGAAAGATATATAGAACACCGATCGTTCAATTCATACAGGGTGTGGGTATTGCATTCTACTGCAATCTAGACCACCATCTGACGGGGTTTGCCGCAGGCGCATACAGGTACTTAATGAATGTTACGTCACCCGGGAGTTGCGCAACATGTCATGGGTGTCCATTGCGCAACCGAACCAGTAGCGGTGCCGCGGCGGCAATTGTCGAGGGATAGGAATTTGCATGAGATTAATGTCCGTCTTGGACGTTGCCTTTCTTTTTGGTGGCCTTCAATTGGTGGTATAAATGGGCGTTGATCGAATTTTGAAAGTATGTGCCTCGAAGGAGTCTGTGGGGGATGACAAATTATCGATGTGATCGATGGGCTTAAAAAGATGGAGGATGTGATCTTGGAACGAGACTGACAGAGAGAGATAAGGAGAGAGAACTCAACTGAATGGGTTGACAGAAAAGTGAGGAGTTAAAAAAACCTCCTGCTTTTTGAGGTGCCAAGCTGTCATCGTATTTGACAGCATTATGACTTAAGTTTTTATTAGAAGCTGACGACGTTGGCTATTGTATAAGTATCCCACTTACGAATCATTGATATACATGGTTGACCATGTTTTTTTAATTCATAGGTTATTTTGACACTGGCAGCTGTTTCCCGCTCAAAATCTTGACAGAAAATCGGTATCATACCTCCGTGGAACGAAATGAGTCGCTTTACGCTTGAACAACGTTTGGAAATATTGAAAACTTATTTCCAAAGTGAGTACGAAATGAAGCACCGCCGCGACTGCTGTACGCAAGTTTGTGCAAAAAGTTCATGAGACTGATAGCTAGTGGAAAACACTCATGGTCCCCTTCGTCGCACGGTGCGCACAGATGAGAACGTGGCTGCTGTGGCCGAGAGTGTGAGACGAGACTCAATTCACGAACATCAACTCGTCATCGATCTGAACAGCTCAACATTTTACACACTAGCCTGAGGAGAATTCTACATTCACTTCACAGATTAGGGATATAATTCTTCTTCTTCGGGTTGCGCTACAGTCCGAGGTGGACTTAGGCCCAAGTTCTACAGCAACAGCTTCTCCTTGTTCTCTCACGAGTGAAGGGAACGTTAAGTTTTGTGCCGACTCCGAAAGGCTATGTACGAGAAAATTTAAGTACCTAACAGTCTCTGTGAGAATTGTCAGTGACTCGAGAGAGGTGGTGCCGTAAAAATTTAAGCTGGTGTGTTGGCCGGGATCTAATCTACAGACATTCGTTGTAGGAATCAATGCCCTTGCTCAAAACGCGACGGCGATTCTGTGGGGAATCGTGAGACCTCATGCGTCTTATTTCACTCCGTGGAACTGAATTTTTGCCTTATGTTACGATTCCGATCAAAAATACCGGATCTCAGGATCTATTCAAATTCGATACGAATAGACACCATCGACAAGAGTACTTCCGGGTTCCACGGCTATACCCCCCTTCAACTTCCTAATCGCTTTGATGGAATGCATCAGATCCAACCCAACGATAAAAGCGAATAAAAATCTCAACTCCACAAAGTAGTGAATCGTAAATAAGGAAGAGACTTCCGAAGAACCCAATGCACAGGAAAACAAACACACCGCCAATCAATCAAGTCAACCACCCGAGCAGTCGTTAGATGCAATCACTTTGCGGTGACTTATGCTGGAAGTGCACTCAGGAAGCGCAACTAACAGCCCAACTACAGCCCCCCAGCTGATCTCACACTCAAGCCGAATTAGTTTTTCCATTCAAAACCTCAGCTGGAATTTCGTGAGGTAACCGAATCGAAAAACTATCACTTTCATGCCCAAGAACACCGCACTCGCCGCCCGATGCAAGCCACCTTATGTCTGCTCCCGTGTCAACGCAACGCGGCGGATACCGGCCAGACGAATATGGAATTCAAAACGCCCCGCGCATACTAAACACCTTCAAACGCGCCTGCCACCATGTGACGGAATCGAAAACGGTTTCCCCGGTGAAAATGATGAATACACGTTGATTCTGATTTTAATTTCGTCACAAAGGAAAACTCCAAGCAGCCGGACTTTGATTAATATGTGCCATTCCCGCAGATACACGGATTCACACTCCCAAGCAGCGAGACAATGGACGACCGTTCGTTTAAATTGTGCATTCATTCAGCCAAGACAATGGGAGGGTTTTCCCATCGCGCTAACCACTTCGATTGCCTCAGAATCTGGAGCGATTACGGTGAATGGTGAAAGATTCCCTTACCGTATACATTTCCATCCCAAGTGACAAAACACGCCACCGCCGAGTCGCGTCTAACTGCCGTGCCAAAATGCAGATGAAAAGATGAAAAGATACTCTTCTGCGCCCCGTGCACATGTGAGAAAGAAAGTTTTTCCCTGTTTCGGTTTGGATAGGTCGTTAATCCACACGAAAGCCGGAGAGATGCTCGTGCACTCCGTCGCCGCTGGTGGTGTTTCGCCTGCGAACTGGTTTGAAGATGCTGAACAGCAGCGAGTGCATTCCATAGATCGCACGCTGTCGGCTATGGAGATGGCATTTCATCGGTATGTGGGAAGCTAGAGTTTCACATTGAGCAGGGCGCCCCTGGGCCGGCGGGCCGCGACGAAGCTATTCAGAGAGGATCGACTTAAATATAGAACTGACACTAATAACTTGAGATGCGATTTTGGAGCGAGATACCGCGATGAGCGGCGCGACACACGCACGGAGGCGGCCGCATAGCAGGCCAAGGGATGCTTGTATGCGCGAAATTTGAAATATTTTTAGAAAACCCCCAGTCGGTCAGACGAGCACAGAGACATCGGATTCTAGAGACTCGCCGCCAACTCCACTCGTCGTCTTTAATCGTCTCAGCGGATTGACCAAGCGTATTCACCCATGAGATACAAATCATAAATAAAGACGATTCAGAAAATGTTTTATTTATCGCGTAAAACTCTCATGAGCGCAGCGCAGAGAGGGCCCCAGCGTGTATCCGCAGACGCCTGAGAAAGATACGAAATTTATGGAATACATTTTGCAGCTCGTTAAGATGCGAACAACTGCGCGAGCTTTTCAGATGAAAATTCGCACCTCCGCGTGCGGTTTGGTCCCAAAATAAAGCGTTTTATGTGCGCACCTTTTCTGCGAGATACGTTTTTTAATAGTTTTTTATTAGTTCATTCGCGCAAAAGTGAATGGATGCGCGGCGAGCGGCGGTGGCAATGGCAATAAATACCCCACTTGCCTCCGTTCGCGTTTCATGGGAATTTTGTGTGTTTTTGTCCATCTCCCCGACGGAGGAGGTGCACGCGGCGAACTTATTTCGGCACTTAAACAAATTAATGGAAAATAATTAATTTTTGAAAACGACCGGCACTCTCCAGAATAGAAAGTGACGGGCCTAGAGTGCTCCCGTTTTCAGGGCGAGGTTTGACTTTCTGTTTTCAGACTGCGCTCGAGATGGCCGTGTCTCCTGGGGCCGCCTCTCTGATGAGATGCAGTGAAAGTAACGCACACTTTTCAGAAAAAATCTAGTTTTTGGTCAAGAATATTGGTTAATGGTCGAGCAGATGGATGCGATATTGGGTTTGAATTAATTTGAACATCGCATCGGGCGGTGACTTTTTTGTGGGCGAATACGACCCGGGCGGGGATGCTAATCAGCTCTGTGAGAGTTAGGTGTGCCGCCGGCTGATTTGGGGTCCAGATTTGGGTCTGAAATGAGATTATTGTGTGCAGCGACAAATGACGCGGCGTGTGGTTGAGATGTCGAATTATTTGTTGCGCTGCGGTCCAATTTGTGGAAAATTTGGGTCAATTGGTGTGAAAAACGGGGCAGATAAGGAAAATTTATGGCCTGCGGAGACTTTCACTGGTTTGTTGATGGTCGATGAAGTGTGCCGATTGAATTCGGAGTGAGTGGAAATTCTTAACCTCATTTTGGCAAGGGTCCAGAAAAGATTACGCGACAAGACGTCGTCTGTCAGTCGACAGCTAATGGTTTGAGTTATAAAAAAATGATTTGGTTGAAATCAGTTTGACATTGATCACACTTCTCGATGGCCTCAATCAGGCAACCGATTAATTTTCTCTGGCATCTAATGAGCTTATCTTGAAAGACAGTGGCCATAGAACACATGTCTGATTGAAAGACGGTGATTAGAGTTAATGTTGCCCCCTCTGAATGATTGAACATCAACATGTTCGACATAATCGATTTGGTGAGGACGTCTACGTACGGTGGCGGTGGCGCGCACAAATCGAGGGCAACCTGGGCCGGTTTGGCGTGCGAAACTGGAGACAGCTTGCGAGAACTCGTGCCGGCATGTTGGGTGAGGCCCAGGTCCACTTCGGACTGTGGCGCCCTAAGAAGAAGAAGCAAGTCTGTGCTCTCGTATAAAGATTCGAGGGATATCGAATCACATCACCACTTCTTCCACTATTTTTTTTTTTTCAGAGGATTTTTGAAAAACTACTACAGCACTTAGACTCAAAACTGGTCCATTGTACCTACTCCAGTGCCGATAATTTGATACCAACGGCAAATGGTGACTGGACCAGATTCGATTGCACTGGGATTAGAATCTGGGACCCCTCTAACTTGGGGCAGGCACTTAACCAACCGCGCCATCCAGTCGCTCAGATTTGTGTTGATTTTACTTATTATCGATCCACGATATACCATTTTCAACTGTCTCTGCATGCTTCCGTAGTTGACCACCTTTCGTGTTTGCAATGACCTCGTTTGATGATCAGATATTCAACTTTTCCTCCGCTTAAAGCAGCAAATGTTTTTGGACCAATCATATCCGAGGTTAATCCCTGATTTTTTACGGGGTCCACCTACCCGTTGCTTTCAGTCCCCATGTGTTTTATTCCAATGGGAAAAATTTCCAAGATATTTTCAGCCTTCAATCCAATTCATTATTTCTTAAATTTCCTGTCCTTCAACAAATTTGTTCCACTCGGAGAGATGTAGTGGTTTAAAAGAGACGTACATCAATTCCTTACTTACTTACTTAACAGACCTCCCACTCATGGAGGGTCTGAGCCTGAGTTAGGCTGAGGCTGGTTCCAGTCATTAAGACCAAGCTGTCTTACATCCGCGATGACTTGATCTTTGTACCTGAGGTTCGGCCTTCCTCTCCTTCTCGAACAAGGAGGCTCGGATTCGAAGACGCTCTCAGCTGGAGCGTTGTTGTCCATACGCTCGATGTGGCCGAGCCAGTGCAGACGGATTTTTGCCTTCAGGACTACATCCACATCCTCTCATAGAGTTCGCGGTTGTGTCTTCTCCATTCGCCTTCCTCGCTGACGGGACCATATATCCGACGTGGAATTTTTCTTTCGAAGGCACCAAGAATCAGCTCTGGAGTTCTGCTTAGTGTCCAGCTTTCGGCTCCATATAGCAGGACTAATAAGAGCATGATTGTGGAGCATGATTTTGGTCCTTCAAGTCAGGAGTTTTTAGCCCAGTTGTTTGCTCTTTGGAATTCCAAGCCAGATGTTATAGCACTTCTCCTCGTCTCAAATGGAAATGAGTCTCATCACTCAGAATAAGTTTCGGAGAAAAATTTCCTGCATCCAATCATCGGCCTGCTGGCTTTAATTGTTGTGTCGGCTGGTCCTTGTAAGCACATATGCCAAGAACTTGAAGAACAATGAGATGCAATGTTGTTGCAAATAGGCCATATTTCTGGAATTCTGTCCTGGAGTTGCAGACAAACTCGAGTTGAAGTCTTCACATCACTAACTTGTCCCAGCTGTGGACATTTATCGATTAAATTCACTATGACTGCGAGAGAAGGCGCATAATGAAGACCAAGTGCAACTTTACAAAATATTTCTGCGATATTTTCATCGTTTTTGTAGACAGTTTCATCACTATTGCAACACTTTTCACCACATATTGTAGCGTTCCATGAGGATTATCTGCAATTTCGCTGCACCTGTTGTTCTTCTATTGTTCAAATTTAAACTTACTAGTTTAAGTACATTTAGTACTTTTTAGTACATGTTAAGTACACTTAAAACATTTTTAATACAATAATACAATGTGTGAGATGACCGAAGTAAAATCAATTAAAATCAGCATTCCACCAAATTATTCACTCACTTCCTTGCAAATCTATTTTTCAAACCCCAAGCAGACCTTGAATTCCTTTCAACTTGAGCCAATTCGAAACAATCAACGACAAGTGAAGAGAATCAATCGAACTTTTGATTGAAACACCACGCTGACCTTGACTGATTCTCCAGCTCCTCTTCCCGTCCACAAAACGAACACAAAAAAACACACTTCATTGTTCCATCTCATGTTCCAGTCAGTATCTAAGCAAGATCAGATACACAGCACGTTGTTCGCAACAACTTTGCACAATCAAAGACACCAATCTAAACTGCCCCTCCCCTCTGCGACCCCACTCCGTGGATACAAGACGTCTCTTATTTTGTATTCCTATTCCAAAACGGTGCAACGCATTTGCGAAACAAGCAGCAGCAGCAGCAGAAGCGGCAGCAAGCATTTCTGCCATCTTTGGGATAAATTCCAGAAACCATTTGGCACGTCAGGCCCATCTGATGGATGATGCGATAAAGACGAATTGTTTTAATTTATTTGTTCTCCGGCATGTCCTTGAAATGCCTGCTTTTGGGTATTTATAGCCCCCTGGGACGAGCGGTCGTGTCGATGGGCGCTCTGGCCAAGCGCGAGGGGAGCGCGAATGATGGACGACCGATATAAGCCACTAATAACTTTTAATGATCCATGAAAGGGAGACGCAGCGAGGAGGAGGTATTTAAATAAAAATCACGTTTCGCATAATATTTTGTCGTGCTCTCGTCAAAAAAAAATTGCCTTTTTGATGTCTTCACTGGTCCGCTGGGGAGGAGTGCAGAGTGGAAGAGGTCTTCTTCCTTTTTGAGCTGTTTTGTTGAAATATTTATGCATGGGCTTGAGGAGGGGGCTTGCTGCTGTTGGCTCTGCCGTGGTCAATGTGTTCTGACGAATTTTGATTCCGCCGACAGCATATAAATTCGATTGGGCAGGTTCTCAATCGTCGTCTTCACCCTTTGTTCAAGACCGTGAGAGCGGAGACGGAGATTAATGCTTCCAGTTAGCAGTCAGTCTAGTGTCAGCGATCGCGGATAAATATTTCAGTCGGAATACATGAGATCATAGGTCGCAAAAAAAAATTAGGGTGCGTCTTGGACAGAGAGGTTGTAAATTATGAAGTCTTTTCTATTCATGAGGTGCGTCTAATGCGTGCTTACTCGGATTAAGAACTGCCTTTAGGAAGAAAAGCAAATTCTGGGGAGACTGATTTCAATTTAGAGAACAAATGAAGTATCCTTCAACTCCACTTGGGAATTTACTGCGTGTTCAGCGAGACCTTCATCAATTGGATGAGATGATTCATCAAATGGACTTGCACATGCCATTTTGTTTGACATTTTTTAAGAATATCACGGTACTTGATTTGAGCTTGTGATGGTTTCAAGGCCAAAGTTCAAACCTTTAATTATTTCTCCGATGCCTGTGGCCGCGTCTGTCTGTCCGCTTTGCTTGCTATTTTTCGTTAAAATCTTGTTTGAGTTGCCTCTAGATGTTAAGAACAAGAAGGATCTTGATTCATCCAACACATTGTTCAAAATTCAACTCTGTGCTTAAGCAGATCACTTAGAAGGTGTATCCCTTCGTTTGCCTGTTTTTAATAATGTTCACCGTGAGATGGTTTGAAGTGATGAAAGAAAGTTGACCAAGTGGTTTGTGCCAGCCGCAGACAGGGACATTACATTTCTGTCATCACGTCATGGTGGCATGCATTTTCTAATGTCACCCTCTTTATATTTAATTATTTCCCGCCATTTGCCACAATCTGATTTTCCTAATTAAAGCGTCATGACTGGATTCAGAATTGCGTGCCTGATCGTTCGACTTTTTCAAAATGTAATGTTAACTGCAGCTACGATATTGATTTGAGGACGATATTTTGACCTAAGTTGACATGATTTGGTTTGAAAAATGTTGATACAAACATTTTTCCCCAGAAAGCAGCGTTCTGAGCCGATAAACTCGTTGGAAAATAGCCATTTAATTTAACATTCATTTTTAATCTTTTACTTTATTTCCATTCATAAATCTTCTAACTTTTTTTTTCCTTCCATTTCAGGTAAGTCTCGAAATGTCTTGTACAAATAAAAAACCATCACACGCTGGGGTGAGTTTGAAGATCATAAATTCTGTTTTCTAAAGAGTGGGGACTCAAGCAATGTCAAATCAAACAGACCAAAACGGAAAGTGAAAGAAATGTGAATAACTTAAGAACGTTAAAACTCTGAAGTATGTGACTTGAACTCTGACCACTAACTGGCTATTCGCTATAAAATTAATTATTCAACGTTTCTTATCTGAATACATCCAACACTTTGTAGACATTTGTTTACTAGTTTAGGAGCCCACATTTCGAGTCGTGTTCGAACTAAATGTGTATTGGGTCAGGGAAGTTTGTGGCTTTTTTTTTAAAGATTTAACTGGTTTTCTTATAGTGTGAAAATTATTATTTATTTATTTAAACCACTATTATAGACAATTTTTCGCCATTTTTCGGATTTTTTTAGAGTAGAGTCATGATGCCATTGAGTCCGACCGAACATTCGACTTCGGCCACTTTCGGCTAAAAATATTACCTTCGGCAAAACATTCGGCTTCGGCCAAATGAGACTGAAGATCTTTCCGAAGCCGAATGTTGAATTTTCTGTTTTCTGTAAAAATAGAAGTTGCAAGGAACGATGTGTTTTTTGTTATTCTCGGATATTTTGTATTTTGAAAGTGCGCTTGTTTACAGCTTTAAAATTAAAAGATTTTGCATTTGCAAGTTGGCAAACTATTAAATGGTCTGTATAAAAGAATGCAATTTACTTGTACTGGTTTCAGGTAGAAGAACACCAAAAATGGCAGCTAAAAATCCATTTTGGGGTTATTTCGAAAAAATGATGGGAAGCAACTTGCAAAATATTTTCCAAATAGGGTTCGACCGAACATTCAGCTTCGGCTTCGGCCGAAGGTGATCAAAAAGCCGAAGTTCGGCTTCGGCGTTGCCATTATTATTATTATAAAAGTAAAATGTCGATACATGTCCAAAACAATGGTATACTTCTTCTTCTTATGATACTACAGTCTGAGGTGGTCTTGGGCTTCACTCGACATGCCTCTCTAGCAAGCACGATCATTTGCCAGCTGTCTCCAGTTTCGCACACCAAGCCGGCCAAGGTCCCCCACGACTTGTGTGCGCCACCTTGTATGTGGACGTCCTCTGTTGCGTTGTCCCACAGGATCAGAGTAGAAGACACTTCGAGCCGGAGCGAAGTTGTCCATGCGCTCTACATGGCCTAGCCATCTTAGGCGTTGGATCCGTAAAAGCCTGGCTAGACTCATGTCGTTGTACATCCCATATAGTTCGTGGTTGAACCTTCTCCTCCAAATGTCATCAACGCAAACAGGACCAAAGATCGCGCGCAGAACTTTTCTCTTGAAAAGGCCAAGATCCGATGTTCATCCGCTTGAGATATTGTCCATGCCTCTGCGCCGTACAGCATGATTGGGATGATCAAGGTCTTGTATAGAGTCAACTTGGTCTTCCGAAAGAGGGCTCTACTACTCAATTGCCTTTTGAGCCCAAAAAACAGCGGTTGGCAAGAGTTATTCTGAGTTTGATCCCGGTACTGATGTTGTTTGTACTGTTTACTGCGCAGCCAAGGTAGACGAAGTCCTTAATTACCTCAAGGTTATAGCTGCCTATGTTGACGTTCTGGCCAAGTCGTCGATGTTGTGCGTCCTACTTGCTTATGCCCTCGTTTACCGCCAGACTTATTTTAGTCGCTTCCGTTTCAATTCCAGCAAACGCATCATTGACGGCTCGCTGTGTTCGCCCAATCCCGTTAATGTCATCCGCGTAAGCTAGCAGTTGAACAGACTTTTGGAAGATCGTGCCTCTTGTGTTGGCCAATGGGCTTTGCACGATCGTCTCAAGAACGATGTTAAAGAAATCACTAGCATGTTAGCGATCTAACGTTTGTTAAAAAATGGAAGCAACGTAATCCCCCGTAACAACGCACTCTCTCACGCATATTACAACACGTTGACGTTTGATTGCGTTCTGACACTTTCATACAAACGGAGTTTTTGTATGTTTTGACATTTCATTATAAAATTTGAGAAAATGAAAACGGGATAAATTTGCCTGGTAGACTACAGACTTGACGCAAAAACGTTAGCTCCACCACAGTATCGTCTTTCTTGCGTAAATCTCACTTTCATTTGAAAGCTTGCTGCACATCCAAGTTTCAAAAATTTCCATCAAAACTTCCTCAATCTCCATCATCTAACAGCACTTTTTTTACGACTTACAACAACCACCTCCATTCTGCTTCAATAAAAGCAAGGACTATCCCCACTGTTCTTGCCCGTTTTTCATTCCATTTCTCAATTCTCAAATATCAAAAGAGACCACAATGAAACCAAATGATTAATGACCTCACGTCAAAAGAACCGAACCAACACGCCTCTCCTGCGGCACTCCATTAAATCAAATCTCCTCCACTTCACATACCAAATGACCAGCAGCAGTCGTCAATCAGAATTTCCCCATAGTTCTCATTGTTTAGCCAAAAATTGGTCAACCTGTAGGCGTCTCAAAGCAATTCTTGAGTCACAGTAGTGTCCCCACAATTCGAACGCAACTCAAGCAATAATTCCAAGAGATTTCAAAACGAATTACAACCGTCTCCCCCCCGCTCGTTCTGTTCTCCTCGTTTTTGTATGAAATATTCATGATCATCTATCCGATCGAATCTGACGTACACACATTTTGTTGTGCGTGGGAGAATGAAACGAATTTTAGGCACATCCACCGCTCCTGTGGTTCCAGCGCAAAACTATTAGCAAAAGTTGCCCTCGCAATAATTTATGCGTCTCAGTTGTAACGGGAGTGGAATAAGAAGTCGACTGTTGTCCACTCTGATCGATTGTGGAGTAGCTTTGTATGCTAATGGATCTCCATCTCTCAAAGTCGCAGATTTTTTTTTTTTATTGCGTAACGTTTCTGTTGAAATTGAAAAGGCAAAAACCCCGTCGAAGGGAGACATTTAGATGTCATCGGCCCGTAATCGGTTGACAATTGATATTCACTTCACGCGGCTGCGATGACAACCAAAAAAAAAACAGAAAAGAAGAGGTGCCCAGTGCTGCTGGTTTAGGACGGAATGTGTCAGTTTAAAGTTCGAATGGCCGTCAGGTGAAGGGTTTATGTTCGACAGAATGCGCCTAACTGTGCTTTCTGCTGCGTGTCTGGTGTCTCTCTGGTGTGTCTTTCAGTCACCGACGGTATCGATTACACGAACACACTCGTGCAGGTTGTCTGCTGTCCGGCAAAACATGAACTTCCTCGCTTGTGCGTCGACCACGGGGGCCGGCGTCTTGTTGTGTCAGGGCCAACTTTACTTACTCTAAGCCATTCATTAGACCGACTGACTGACACCGCCAAGCACTCTCCCCGCCCCGCAACGTTTCCTCTTTTGTGCAGCGCGAGACGGAGCGGGCCATTGTCAAACGGATGCCGAGTCGATTTCGACTTTGAGAGAGCTACCACGCCACTGTCAGCTGTATTTTTTCATCTTTTCCACCGTCTCCCTCTCTCGCACTCTCTCTCAACGTTTCTCTAATAATAGTTCGTTACACAGAATGAATTTTGAAAACGATGAAAAGAGAAGAAAAAAAGTTCACAGAATATAGGTCAAGATCTTAACGGATGCGGGGAGAGCGCTGGGCGATGTGTGGAGCCCGGGCCCGGCCTCCGTTGACTGTATGGATATTTAATTTCCGAGTTAAACGATTGTTTTGTTGTGAAAGCGACACGCACGACAGAGCCGCATATCTGTCGTTTTGAGCTCGTAACTTAATAGATACGTTTTACGTTTTGTTTCATTCATAAAACCCGCCCCCATTTCATCAGATACGAGTGCATTCCCTGCGACACTCTATCGACTTTTTGTATCTTCTCTGTGCAGTCGTGTCCCTGGAGGAATGAGGGGTTTTTTTTATGATTTTTTGCATTTATTTTGTTTCGCTTTTGAGTCCCTGCAACGCTCTTGTGCCCACGTGACCCGTATCTGTCAGGTGAATTTTTGTGCGCGGCGTTATGGAGTTTTGCTGTCGCACATCTTCGGGGAGTCGTTAATGTCCGATTGCAGTGGGTTTCCTGTTCATAATGGACTTTGTCTTCACGTTTTATTACACCCGCCCGGATGCGTTCGGTGATTGACTTCCTGGGCCTTTGATACGAACCGCGAAAAATTATGGAAAAAAAACCGATTGTGCTTCACCTCAAATGAATTAAATTCTAGCGTATCTTTCGGCATTTGTAGGTCACTGTGAGCCGTCGAGTCCACAAGCAAAAGGCCCAAGCACCACCAAGGGCAGATTGAGAAACGGTGATGCATGAAAATTTAAACCGATTTTCAGATTTATGAGTATCTATTGATCGATTATGCTCTCTGTGTGTGTGTGGCTGTTTGCTTGATCAATGTTACCTGCGCGACACGGTGGCATTCACCGGATCGGTGTGTCTGTGTATTTCCAGTGGAGATTAATAATCTCTGTCGATTTAGCGATCTGAGGCGTGGAAAGGTCAAAGTGATGGCAACCAATTGGCTACTGACTGGCCAAGGGAGAGAAGGGGGGAGGGTATTTTACATCACACAAGTACAACAAAAGGGAAAGAAAAACATTAGCGATGAATAAAGATGATTATTGGAGGGAATTATGAGATGGATACTCTCGTTGAAGATACGCAATGGAATTGTGTGTGGGAACTTTGTTTTGATTCCAGTGTATCTGCTGTTGTTTGCATCGAAAGGCGCTTATTTACACCTCGGGACACAATGTTTGCTCATTAGTTTAAGTCCATGGGGGAGTTTGTTTGGAAACTGCTCTGCGGGGGATTGCGATTGCCCCGGGAGGGTGTTGATGGTGCGGAGGATGATTCACATGATCCGAGTCGAGGTCGACTATTCAGATAATTTTCAATAATTCAGAAAATTTTAGAGTGGAACTCACTGAGGGGATTTTTGCTAAGATTTCCTTGAAAAACTTAGCAAGCCTACGACCCATGGAGGGTCTGAGTGTGGGCTATCGCTGCCTTCCATCGTTGACGGTCCTGGGAACGCTGCCAAGACTAGTCCAGTCATCAAGACCAAGCTATTTTACGTCCGCGATGACTTGGTCTTTGTACCGGAGGTTCGGTCTTCCTCTCCTTCTCAAACCAGGAGGCTCGGATTCGAAGACCCTCTTAGCTGGAGCGTTGTTATCCATGCGCTCGATGTGGCCGTTCCAATGCAATCGACCGATCTTTGCCCTCCGGACTACATCCACATCCTGGTACAGCTCATGGAGTTCGCAGTTGTGTCTCCTCCTCCATTCGCCTTCCTCGCAGACGGGACCATATATCCGACGTTGAATTTTTCTTTCGAAAGCGCCAAGAATCAGCTCCGCAGTTGTACTAAGTGTCCAGCTTTCGGCTCCATGTAGCACGACTGGCAGAATAGGAGTTTTGTAGAGCATGATTTTGGTCCTTCGAGTCGGGGGTTTGGAGCCCAGTTGTTTTAACAAGCCGAAGTAGCATCGGTTGCCAAAGGCGATTCTACGTCGGATCTTCACTGTGATGTCGTTCGTGGAGTTCACGTTTGCGTTTCCGTGAAAAAATTGTTTTTCTTATCCGAGAATCGTATGATCTCATCAAAAAAGTGGTTTCCACGACCATTGGGGTTGTCGGAGAAGATCTTACCAGAATTGTGTGGATCTTGTGGTAAAAAATATAAGGAGTTCAGCCTCATCTTCAATTCCCAAGCTCATTAGCAATGACATTCCAGCTGTCAGCTCTTTAGAGAAGGCCAATCTGCTTGCTGCGAATTTCGCGGCCAGCTCAACGCTGCCAGATTCGACCTTGAGTCTTGAACGCCGTGAAAAAGGATTTCAGCACTTTTAAGATGTACAGATGTACAGCGGTTATCAGAAACAATGGATACTCACTCAAAAATTAACACCCGGATTTTAAAAATGTTAAAAAAAAATTAAAATCTCTCAAGTACAAGGAAAGATATTGAACAAAATGTCTATGCGGACTATTCGGTGCTATTGTTTTGTCCGACCTTGTATTTCATCGGCACATGCGAGCAATTGCACAGACTTGTGGAAGATCGTGCCGCTGGTGTTGACGCTTAACTTGTTCGCCCTTATAGTCCTGCTCCTCAAAAAGAACTCATTATTATTATGAAGCTGATGAACTTTTTGCATGAATTTATGCCTCGACCTAGAAGCCTCACCAAGCCTCACAATCTCTCGGTAGCTGTCTTCAGCCTTGAACCTAGAGTTAATTACAACCTCCCTTTACCATGGTCGTCCTCCATTAAATTATCCCATGGAAAGTCGAAGATTTTTTGTCTGCAGATGTGTTTGCACCGTAGACCCTTGACTGAACTCATGTCTCTAAATAGGTCATACAATATTTAGTTTAGACTCCTCAAACCGCCATCATCGCAAACTGAACCACAGATGTCCAGCAATATTTTTTTCTCAAATCAACTAAATGCGTCTTCGTCTAATTTTGATACCATATTCCTCTTCATCTCATAGCCCTGAAAATCTACGCCAGATGGTGAATGGAGTTAATTGGATATTCTCAGAATTTCGAAAAGAACGGTCGCAGTGTGAAGATTAATGCAAAAAGCCAGCTGGCTATTTTTGCCCCGAAACCAAAAGAAACAAGAGACAATCAGATTGCTGTCTGTTAAATTTGATGACTGGTGAAGTTATTTGATTTGGATCAAGAACAGTTTTAATTTAAAAATATGCTTCATCGGTCCGTGTGACGTCCAATAAATCGGCTTGGTTTCATGATGTCACAGGAATACGGTCACTTCTACTTAAAAATGGCAAGACTTATTTAAATAATATTCAGAAAGGTCTTCAGAATTGAGTGGAACGCCACCTTTAAGAAGTTCAATGAAACCCGATTGCGACATTTTACTCAGACTTGTTTTGACAGCAATTCATTGGTCTGATGACAATGACCGACAAAAAAGAATCGGCTTACAAGTGGAGGGGGACATAATCCCAACACTTCAACTGACCCACTCTAGCAAAACTCATCTGTGTCAAGGTAAAAAAATAAAAACATCGCAAAAGCATCGTCATACGTCTCTCGACCCATCACAGGATCCATAATGGATTTCACACCTCAACACTCCTCCACTCAAAAAGCAAAATAACAAAAATAGCTCGCACATGTTTACCCTAAGTATTTCCTTTGAAATGAATACCCCGCACAGAAGTCGATTCGCCGAGCATCCCGCGCACGTCAAGCACATCGATTTGCTTAAAAATGCTCATGTGGCACTTGAAAAATTTATTTTTGAACTTCACATAATCACTTGTGCTAAAAACCATACCCCCGGGCCTGCACCCTTCACCCTCCGCCCGCCGCCGCTCCATCGGAAGCATAAACACTCTAAAGTCCAGTCTTCTGAACCAACAGCGGCCCTCATTGATGCGAATCTACGCGTTTTCAATGCCGCATGGACTCAAGAAAAGGCGCACCGAAATTAGCGGTATCTGTTAACAAATTTGAAACAAATGCCAGCAGGCCTCCCTCCAGTCGAGAGGGAGATGAGTGATATGCGTGGTCTCGAGTGCGAGACCTTGAAGGTTGAGTCGAAAAAAGAATTCATACTGGCCCCCCTCTCCCACCCTGGATGCCAGGCATTCTTGAGCGCAATTGGCCACTAACTGTGCGAACTAAACTACTTTCAAAACAAATCGAGCTGATCGCGGGGGGGACAGCGGAGGTCGTAAATCTGTTGGAAGTTCAACATTTCGCCGGGCAGTACGCTGCCGCCTTAATTGTGGGCGCATGTTGAATGGCCGGGCGAAGATTTGTTGCGCCCGTCATTATCGCCACCGACCGAACAGAGGCAGATACTGCACATGTTTTTGTTGGTCTCCACTTCAATTTGGCTGTTTATTGGGTATTGCGTCGCAAAATAGGCCCAATCAATGTTTTTTTTTTTTTCCTCGAATTTCAATTTTTTCGGACCTCAAGTGGACACAATGGTTTTCTAAAGAAAGTCTTGCGCGCAAATTATGCGCGCCATTCACACACATTTCGGGTTATTACCTCGAAAATATCTCGAAGTACGTAATTGTAAGTGGAACGGATTGATTGGACGGCGGATGATGGGTGGCGTGGAATGGAAAATCGATGGCGAGTAGAGGAGTGGAGGAGTGGAGAAGAATGCGAAAAAAAGAAGACGGGAGAAGAATGCCCATCAATCAGGTCTGGGAGGGGGAAGTTAGAAACACAAACAAGTCGAATTCGGTGAATGGGTTGTCGTCAACACTGCAGAGAGAGAGAGATATTTTCGCTGATAACAGTGATTTTACGTCTGCCTTGAAGAGGGAAAGATTGATGGCTTTTTCACAGATGGTCGGGGACTGTGTCAGGAGAGGAACATTTGAACTTTTTTTGAAAAGGGAGCGACGGAAGGCGGAAATTGAGTAGAGTTTAAGCTGGCAAGCTGGTCGACTGAATGTTCTCGACTGACTTGATACCTAATGGACGAGAATTGTGTGAATTTAAATTTTAAATACTTTGTCTTGTTCAATGTTCCGTATTGCTTCGGTTCGACAGAATTGAGGAAAATGTCTCCAAATTTACAAAACTGCGACTGTACAGTCAGCGTCAAAAATGAATGTACAGTCAGCTGCTGAAAGTTCATCGTCTTAATTAAATTTCACCGGATTGTGCTAGGCCAGACATGAATACAGGGTGGGCAATAAAATGAACTGTAGAAACTAGAGCTGTACCGAATATTGATTTGGTCGGATACCGGATACCGAATATTCGGCCTGCAGCTAGGACGGATATCTGTCCGAATTAAAAGTATAATAGTTTGGTGGAGCGGTACAAGTAAAACCAACTTAAACATGTTTTTTCCTTCTGCTCCACAAGATATTCTTACTTTCTACACAGCAAAGATTTTGGGACATTTTTGAAGAGGTTGCGGAAGACAAACCAGATTGATTCTTCTGCCAAAAAAATACCAGACATACAGTATTGGACAAAACATTTGCAACTAGAAGTGAAATCAAGCAATTTCTTCAAATTCATTAAATTTTTTTTGCAAAAGCATAGCAACCTATATATATTCTGAAGGGTCTATATTTAAACTGTACAAAAGTAAATACATTTTGAAAACATGTTAAAGAATTGAGTAATCTGCGTTGATTTGTAAAGGTAAACTCTTATTAGTGCGCGACAAAACATTTGCAACTTTCAATGTATTTACAAAAAATCTACAAAACTCAGCTTTTAGTTGCAAATAATGCTTTTCGTTGACTGTCTTAGACCTTTTTATTTCAATATGATATTTAATGAAATTTCATTTTAAGCCATCTCTATTCGTCTAAGAAAAATGGTCTGCACTTTTGACATTTTCACTATTAATTTTGCGTTTGAAGATCTTTCAAAGGCTCTTTATCGGGTTAAAACCTGATAAAAAACCTGTGACTGAGGTGGCCAGTGATGTGTTTCAAAACCTCAGAAAAAAAAGTTGCTTTAGTCGAAGATTAATATAAATAAAATCCATTAAATCATGTTTTTCACTTAGTATATTAAGCCAGTCTTAATTCAAATAATTGCATTAAAGTCACTTTTGAGTCCATCAACACTTTCTTAGACCAAAAGACTGCACCAAGAGCCACGCTGTATCAATGTTTTGCTGTCGCATATCTTCAACTGTTAATTGGAACTACTAATTTACATCAAAAGAAGATCCTCCCTTCTCCCTCCAAGCTTCCAGTTCAAGCCTCGAGGTTAAAATCCATCGCCGAAACCAGTTTCAAATGAAAAGAACCTCCAGAAATATCCATGACTTCACTGCAAAAGCAAACCAAAAAGATATTTCGTTAAGCCCCTCATCGGAGACAACGCAGAGCGCTCTTCTTCAAGTCATTGCCCCAAACCGCCCGTTTCACCCAATCGACATCTTTAACTCTAGATTAGATCCACATCTTCGGCCCCCAAAAACACATCGTCCTCAATTCTAAGAAGTATCTCGCACTCGTACGTTTTATTCTTTCATTTAACTCTTTTTTCGCGCATTTTTCACGGCACATTACTCTCTCTGCGCAACTTCGGAGCCAGACTTCAATCGCAAAAAGCCGCCCAATCTCCCAGCAAACCACGAAGTCTATCTCATGCACACACCACACACCAGCAGCCGGCAGGCATTGGAGTGAACCTAATTTTCTTAAAAATCTACTCGAATCGTTGGCTTTTATCTGCACTTGAGTTCACAGTGCCCCCTGTCCCAACTGGGGTTTTGTTTGTTTTGTCCTCCGGCAGTGTTGTGGAACCAAGCCATTCGGCACTCGGCGCGAGAGCCCGGCTCAAGATTGAGTTGTAATTAATTATGGAATCAAAGCGTGTACACCCGACACACCAGCCCCCGCCATTTCAGTGTTTAACCTGTCTCGCCGTGGTAATTAATGACGTTTCCTCTCCCTCTGTCTGTTTTTGCTGCTGATGCTGCATTCCATCTGATGACACCCTTCGCACAATGGGAGCGAGCTAATTGTTCTAGATTCTGTTTAGCAACTGAGCTGAGTTGAGTTTAAATGGTTTTTTAAATTTCAACAACGACTCTGACGGTGAGCCATTGAACGGAGTGGAGAACGATACAATTGGATGCCCCGTCGGTGGGTTGGAGTCGCCAACTTCAATTCCAACTCTGACTCCCTTGTGTTGCTGCATGCATGTCCATGGACTCACAGGCTGTGAAGTGGAACCAGTGATATCCGTTTGTTACGCGACAGTTAATCTCTGCATACATTGCCACAATCAGACAAATAAATGGAGGAAAACCGTGCGAGTGTGTGTGTGTGTGTGGGGAACAAGTGACTCAGCCAGACATCGGATTTAGGGGGAAGAATGCATTTAGCGCATTTTAGGGTCACATTTATAGTGGAGAGTTAGATGGGTCGTTGGAAAGTGTTTAGGAGTTTGGTAGATGACACATTTTTTTGACAGCTGTCAGTGGAGGAAATGAAGAGTAGGCTGAGGGGATTCTAAGAATGAACAGAAGAACAAGCTGGAAGTCTTTTTGAAGATTCAGAAGATCCAGAAGATAGATCTCCCAAAGTTTAGATCTTACCGTTAATTACTTCGAACTCTGTAACTTTGCCAACAGCATTTCCTTATGAATCATCCAGACAAAGAGGGTAATCAAAGTTGTAACCATTCAATTCATATTCGGTGAGACTTCTTGAATTTCGTTTGTCCGATCCTAGAGAAAGAAGACCCTCTTAATTGTCTGCCAACTACAGAGGTGCTTATAGTCTCCTTAGCATCGCATGTAAGATCTTCTCTGCCTAAAGGTAGCCCTAAACGAAGAACATGCTCGCCGAACTTGCTCGTGCTCGCTGCATTTTCGTCGTGTATGGGCTGGTTCGCGAACAAACCTCATTTTTGCTGTGAAAGTGGCCGAGTGCATATCGCGGATTATGGACAATGTCAACAGTCAGCCACCATTTTATCGAGGAATTCACCACTTGTGCTTCCCTATCACACATGTTGACGGTTTGAAGAAGCAACACGAAATGAATGTTCGCCGTGTAGGGGATAACGCAAACGAGCAAGTTCGGCGAGCATGTTCGTCGTTTAGGGCTACCTTTAGAACAGCTTGAATTGGACAACGATTTTGGGCAAAAAATCATCTGCACTGACGAGGCGCATTTTCATGTCGGCGACTACGTTGAAAAATGCCGCATCTGGGGTTCGGAAAACCCGCACGTTATTATTGAGGTGTCAATGCATCCACAGAGTGACAGTTTGGTGCGGATTGTGGAGTTGTGGCATCATTGGACCATTTTTCTTCGAAAATGAGGCTGGGAACAATGTTTCGGTCAACGGGGGGCCTTACAGAGCCATGGTTTTATTAAGCCACACCCACATTTTGAACTCCCGTCCTTAAACTTCCGTCAAATTCAAGCAAAAAAAAACTAAGCCCTGATTCCCACTCAGCCTAACACCATTTTGAAGTCTCAAACTCGACCCAGCAACACAGTAGATGACTGCTAAATCAAATGTAGCACATGCACGTGAAATCAGACCACATTCAACTTGAGTTTCATCACTGAAAGTGGTTAGGAAGATGCCACATTACATGCAGAAGCTTATCGGTTAAGGTTTAAGTAACCCACTGACGTAATTGCGCTAAAAACGATCCATTGACTTTCCTAATTTGATCTTGATTGGAAGATCACTGTCTAGTCATCGGAGAGCAGATCAATCCTCTTGTTGGCAATCGGTCTTAATTTATTCGTAAACGCCCGCACTTTTAACACGAAATCTGACAAGATCATCAATTTGAATGCGGTTTTCCCATTCGCAAGTCTGCACTCAAATTCCTTCAAGAGTCGACGAAAGATGGGGATTCAAAATGTGCCACAAAATAGGCCTTGAAGTAGAGGGTGGTTCAATTGGAGTTTGCGAAATAAATTTATTTCATGAAAGATTAGACAATGGAATTTAGGTCATTTAGAAAATGGGACTCATTGGGAATTGAAATTTTGAAGTCGAATAGACATCCCCGTTTTCTTTAAAATATGAAATAAATAAAAGAAGATGTCCACGTTTAAGGGGGCGCACACAAATAAAGAGGACCTCAACCAAATTGACGTGCGCAATTAGAGACTGTTAGCAAAGGTCCCAAGTCCATCGCGGACTGTAGCGCAATAAGGAAAACAAGAAGGGCTAAATAATAAGTTTAGCAACACTATTGGCAACACATTTTGAAGTGTAAAGAGAGCTTAATTTGTCTCATGGACATACATTGGAGATTGAGGTTAAACAGAACCAGTGTTCTACATCTCCAATGCTAGATCATAGGAAAAATGTAAATTAAACATCCCATTCACGTTTAGACACTCAGTACTACATCCACAACAAAATCTGTACATGATGGGCCAAATACAAGTTTTTAAGGATCGAATTTCAACTTCTATTAAATTCTAACTTCCAGCTGTCAGACGAGATGATGTTTACCACGAAGGAGAGTTCAGCCAAGGAGGAAGTCTGTCCAGAGGTTGAGAGTTGTGACATAAAAGGCGAAGGATTTTGACTTTATAGTTGTAAGGGTTATCTGGAACAGGCAAAAATAAAGAAGACGATGTTCCTTCTTCGAGCGCTTTATTACAACTGTCTTTTTGGTTTCTTAAAGTGTTATTGGCTGTACTTTCTTTTGAGCTGTTGAGATCGATGGCGAGTTGATTTTCGTGAATTGAGTCTCACTCTCGGCCACAGCAGCCACATTCTCATCTGTGCGCACCGAGCAACGACGGGGACCATGAGTGTTGTCACGAACTTTTTGCACAAACTTGCGTCCAGCAGTCGCGGTGAGTGCTTCATTTCGGCGAAAACTTCTTTTCAAAAAACGCACTGTTTGGGCTACACAGCACTCACTTTGGAAATAAGTTTTCAATATTTCCCCACGTTGTTCAGACGTAAAGCGACTCATTTCGTTCCGCGGAGGTATGATACTGACTTTCTGTCAAGATTTCGAGCGGGAGACAGCTGTCAGTATCAATGATTTAAAAAAAAACAACCTGTGAGTGTTCCTGCTTCATCTCGATTCCCGAACTTTTACCAGTTTGTTTAATCCAATTGTGTAGTCGCTAATTTTTTGAGCCGTTATTTTAGGTCTCGGGTTTAGTTTGAATGCCAGACATGAAACCACCGAACAAACAGTCCTCAGTCTCTGGCTTCTGATCTCAAAATGAAACACTGTCTATGACAGCTTCCTTGGATTGTTGAAGCACATTTCAGTTTTCAAACCAAAGCAACGACGCATTGTCAGCCTCCGCCTGTTGCCCGTCCCCCCTTGGATGTTAGCTGCAAAAGCACATCAAAATGTGCGTAAACGAACGAGGTGATAAATTAAGTCAAACAAAAAAAAAACAAATTCCATATCGACCCATCAACCAACGCGAACAGGTTTACATTTCCTGTTTCATGTTCGCGCTGCTCCATCCCCTCGCCTGTGCACCAGTGTAATGCACTTTTTTGCCTCCGAGCTGCATTCCACATTTAGTGCTCCAATTTTGAATGCACACACACACGACGGCGACCCCTAGGGTATGAGCTCACCAAGCCCCTCTCCAACTCCGGCCACCAGCACCACCGACGAGAGTGTATTAATTTGTAGTGGAACACCTGTGCCGGTGGTGATCTCCCCCCGAGAAGTCATCGGAGCGTCAACAACAACAAAACAAAAATAAAATTGCATCCATCTGCTGTGTGCATTGTTATCCGTCGGATACACACGCATATCGCCTCGCAGCCATCACCGTGCTCGGGCTCTGTGAATGAGTTGAGGTTCTTTTATTCCGCAGCCACCGCGTGTGGGTGGGTGGCAATGGTGGCGCTGGCCGCCAAATGGATTCACTTACATCCCATGCCAACCTGTTGCTGGAATATGAACACAAAGAATAGAATACTCCTCATTGTAACCGTTAAGCCACGGGGCCTAAGGTCTGAATGTGTTCATTCTTCCGAAAGAAATCCAAGACTTTTAGCCGATGGCGAAGACGATGCGAGAGGAGAGACGGCTCAAATCCATCCTCATCCGTTCATTGTGAAAGAACTTGCATTGTTCGGATGCGAAACCTCTCACAGTCGCTCTCGTAAAAGCATGTTGACCTTAATAGGGATTAGTGTATCTGTGGCGTTGACGGAGATGCTGGCAGCCAGACGCACTCGCGGAGACGAACGACAGGTTGACGTTAATGTGTCAATTTATTATTATTTCTTCTCCTCTCCGCGTGCCATGTTCTTTTCATTCGGGCATTTCGCTGCTCATTTTGCGCTCAAAAGATGAGTCGAAATGAGGTAAGACGGCAGATCTTCTGAATTAAAGTATCTAATTATCTGGTGAGTTCCATTTCGCATTCCGGAGAGAGAACAATTGTCCGTAAAAAAAAAGCGCGAAGCAGACTTCTTTTCTGAAACAATTAAGCCGAATGATGAACGACTAGATGTGGGGCCACTTTCTAGGTTTGACGATGTCGGCGGCGACAAAGGAACCTGTTTAGGACTTAAAGGCATGGATATCTGGTGTCGTTAAAGTCAAGACGGCGATAGGTCTTGAGTATGCACATTCCCGGTTGGAAAGTAGAAAACCGTCCTAGTTTGTGCAACAACAACTCGGGGGGGTCTCGCTGGGTTGGGAAACGCGTAAGAACGTAATGCTTTATGATTCTGACGGTAATTTCATTTGTTTGGCAAACTTTTCAACGAAAATGGAACGATTACTTAAGGTTTCTCAAGAACTGGACGGAAGATGTAAGCGAATCTGTTGTTTTGTTGGCGGTTTGCTTTGGATTGGGTCAAACTTTTATGTGGCTTAGGTCGGTTGAGCTGGAGAGGTGTTGCACGAAATGAGTTCATGGATCTGCAGAACGATTTCGACTTGGAAACCGTTGCTTTGTGGTTTGGGTAAATGATGGTTGTGACATTCGCTTGCCAATTCTGACAGTTGACAGATCAGAAAAGTGGATCAAAGAAAGTATGATTTCGTGTGTCGCGTATTGCGGATGGTGTATCGTAAAAGTTTATTCCCCAAGCAGCAAGGGATGCCGAAATCACTTGACCAGCAAGTGGTTCATTTAATAGATCAGAGTCAATCATCAGTTATCAGTGGTTAATTTAATAGATCTGAGTCAATGTTTTTTTAGCAATGTACTGCTGAAGACAGGTGTTCGTTAACGTTACCTTTTAATGCAACGTAAATGCCACAAACCACTTTCTGGCGAAACGATTTTGCATTTCGTTCATGTTTTGACAGCTGACAGATCAGAAATTTTAATTTTGAAAGGAGAGTGGTTTTACATGATGTATGGTATGGGCGCCGTGGCGTAGTGGTTAGGTGCGTCGACTCCTACGCTCAATGTTGTCGGTTCGATTCCCGCAAAATCACCTTAATTTTTTTCACGGCTCCACCCCTTTCGAGTCACTGGCAATGCTCAAAGAGTATAACTGTCTAGAAAAAGCTTCCCAAAATCGCCGTTCGAAGTCGGCATTAAACTGTAGGTCCACTTCACTCGTGAGAGAACAATAGCACGCACAACACGAGTGATTGCTGAGAAGCTAGGCCCAGGTCCAACTCGGACTGAAGCGCCGCCATTATTATTGTTATTATGGTATCTACATTTTTAAGAAGAGTTTTATTCCGAAGAACTGCCCCGATTGCCCTGGATGTTATATCGGAGATCTTGTCTTCCGCTCCTAGATTGGAAAGAAACTTGAAAAAGCACTTCGTTGGGGTATGATTCATACTCTTGACATAATCTAACCTGTGTAGTCGACGGATGATTAATTTCTGGATTACGTCCTAATCTTTGAACGGCTCGTAGGGTTCGTCGTCCATTTACCTTCCTCGCAATCAAGATCAAATACCTGATGAAGCATCTGCCTTCTGAATGGAACTCGAAGCCAACTGGAAAAAGTCACGTATGAGCCGTATGAACGAACCTATTTTTAGACCTTCCACGGATAAGATCATTCGCAACGTTCCCGAAAACCATTTCATCCCTCACATCAATCTTCATTTGGTCAAGATTCTGTTTAGTTTTCTTTCTCGGAATCCCTCCTGAAACTAATTAACTTTCGCAATTTGTATCCAAATCGTTATCAGAATCTTCCTTCAATTTGATGTCTTTTTTCTGCTTTCTCTTTGCTCTCTGATTGCTGTGCGATCAGGAGATGAAATGAATTTCAAAGAACCATCATCCAAACCGATCTCGAAACACGTTAGACACGTGATTTGCAACTTTAAAAACGGCATATGGCAAGTTTCTCACACGCTCCCTATCGATCATCTTGCGACCTTACATCATCCAAGAAATCTGTTGAAATTGTCTTGCGCCTCCTCTCTCTCCTCTCTCAAACTTTGGAACAAACTGCATCTAATGAACCTCAGCGTTTCCCAACAGCCTCAAACAATGCTGTCTCCCATCGCCGCATCGATACATTCACATCATTCCCTCGAAGGTTTACGACAACGTCGAGCCCATTAATCGTCGTTTCTTGCAGCCTCCAACCCTAAACCATTGTCTTCCTGCAATTGAAGCATTAGCAGTGCTCCGTGCCGCACAGAAGCGATACAATTGTGCAATCCACATTGCGTAAGACACGCCATCATCAATTAAAACCCATTCGCCAGAGCAACTTATCAGATAGCGATTCACAGCCGCGACCACAAATGGATAAATAATAACTGCAACCCTGGCTCGAAGGTACATCTCAAGGTACACTCAAACCCCGGTAGCAGACGCAAGTCGATGGCATTTCATCGTGGCAATCACTTATCCAGTCGCCCAAGTGATTTACGGGGAGATCACATCGATCTTCTCACGGCTCAGCTGAGAGATCCGAAAATTCGATATCGGATGCCTTGCTCCAACAGATTCATCTCGCGGAGCGCAGTACTGACGCGAGAAGAAAGTAAAGATGGAGAATTATTTGCTCGGCCTGGCGCCATCTATCATTTCACTTTCCAATTTCCCCCCCTCTCGCCCGTGTGAATGGGAAATTGATTGATTAATTTGTTTTCTAAGCATGTTACAAACGCACTCTCAAACTCAGTCAACGAACTCTTTCTCTCCCTCTGTGTGTCTCCAGTTTACAAGTGAGGGGCCGTTGTGCCAATTTAACCTCTTAAGACATCAATTACACCCAAAACCAGTCGCCCCGGGCGACGATGACGACCGCCGTGCCGCACAGCACCGCACCGTGTGGCTAACCGTAATGAATTTGGTTGCGGCTTTTTCCCAGCACGTTTTGCAGTTGTCACAAAGGCGGTCGTTTAGGAAAATGACTTTGTTACCGAAAAATTAAAAGAAACGCTTCACACACAAAGCCCCGAGTCTCTCATTCTGCGACGGCATTGTCTCGAGCCGGTGGCAGTCAGTGAGGCCCCCACAGTCGCGCGGCTTATTGAATTAGACACTTGTTGAGTAACGCGCGACGCACTAAGTAGGTTGTCTGTTTTTAATCTCTCCTTAATCACATCGCGTCGCTCGGTTTTGACTTACATCACGCGCACGCAGTGAAGGGATTTGAAGCTAAGCCCCAGCTCCCGCCTCAGACAAGAGGAGCACAGTTACAAAATCTTCAAACTCCCCTACAATTGAGCGGTGATTATGGTGATGATGATTACTTTGCGCGCACTTACCCCACTGCCTGACTGACTGACGGTTATTACGTGTAATTAATTTGGAATTTGTTTTATTTCAGGAATGCCAACTACTGGACGAAGCAGAGCATGAGATGAAGATCAACGGGGAGTACGCGGAGAATCGATTTGATGTTGTGGATCCTTCTACGAGCGTGGAAGCTGTTATTTTACAAAATCAAGTTGATACGTTACAGTGGCAATTGAAGCAGGTAAGAGATTTGTGTGTGTAAGGGGGAAGGGAGAAACAAAAGGGCAACGAAGACAAAAGAGTTGGGCAACGAACTTAATGTTTGTTAATTTGTTGAAACTTTGGCAACTTCCTAACCGAGCGGAACCAGAATGTGACAACGCAATGAGCAAGTAGACAAAACGGAAATCATTTTTGCTCAATTAAGACGACTGGATGCAAAAGTCGACGTCAGTTTCTTGCTTTTTGTCTTTTTGTGAATCGTTAATGAAAAATGAAAGGTCAACACTTTTGGAAGGAATTCTTATTCAATCACAAACAGACTGCTACCCTAACTTAAAGGTCTCCGTTTAAAGCCTGTTTGATATCGTACGCCCCATGATCCTTGTCAAATTTCCCAAAAAATATGCAGTGAAAATAATTTGAAGTGATTTTGTCCAGAAAGGAGTCGCATTTTTTCAAACCTAAAATGTTCCCTAGCGTACAGTTAAATGATTTTTGTTTTCTTCTTTGCATGGTGCTTCAGCCCAGAGTGGACCTGGACCTCATTCAACAAACCTCTCAAGCTATCACGATCTTTTGTTAGCTGTGAGTAGTGCACACCAAGTTGGTTGAGGGCCTTTCCTTCATGTGTGTGCACATCTCAGAGCACATCTACTGCTCTGCTACGTTGTCCCACAGCCTAAGAGGCGATGACTCTATGGTCTAGAATAAAGTTATTCATGCGGTCTATGTACATCGCCATCGCCTTGAGCGTTGCGTCCGCGGACGCCTGACCAGACTCATGTCACTTTACAGTCCGCACAATTCATGGTTTAATCTTTTCTTCAAATCCCCGTAAACGCAAACGAGACCAGAGAACACAGGCAGTGCTTTTCTCTCGAAACGACTCAAGGACTTCTCATCCACTTTCGATATTATCCATGCTTCTGCAACGTAGAGTAAGACTGGGGTGATCAATGTAATATACAAAGTCAGCTTGATCTTGGGAGAGCTGGCTTTGTTACTCGATTGCCTCATCAACCCAAAGAAACAAGAGTTATTCTTCTTCTTAGGGCGCTACAGTCCGAGGTGGACCTGGGCCTCACTCAACATGCCTCTCCAGCCAGCACGATCTTTCGCCAGCTGTCTCCAGTTTCGCACACCAAGCCGGCCGAGGTCCCCCTCGACTTGTGTGCGTCACCTTGTACGTGGACATCCTCTGTTGCGTTGTCCCACAGGCTCAGAGTCGAAGACTCTTCGGGCCGGAGCTAAGTTGTCCATACGCTCTACATGGCCTAGCGATCTTAGGAGTCATATCGCTGTATAGCCTATACAGTTCGGGGTTGAACCTTCTCCTCCAAATGCCATCAACACAAAAAGGACCAAAGATCGGTCGCAGAACTTTTCTCTCGAAAAGACCAAGACACTGTTCTTCCGCTTGGGATATCGTCCATGCCTCTGCGCCGTAAAGCAGGACTGGGATGATAGGGTTTTATACAAAGTCAACTTGGTCTTCCGAGAGAGGGCTCTACTACTCATTTGCCTTTTGAGCCCATAAAAACAGCGGTTGGCAAGAGTTATTCTTGGTTTGATCTCGGTACTGATGTTGTTTGTACTGTTTACCGCGGAGTCGAGGTAGACGAAGTCCTTAACTACCTCAAAGTTATGGCTGCCTATGGTGACGTTCAGGCCAAATCGTCGATGTTGTACGTCCTTTCTCGATGACAGCATATACTTTGTTTTTCCCTCGTTTACCGCCAGACCCATTTTAGCCGTTTCCGTTTCAATGCCAGCAAACGCATCATTGACGGCTCGCTATGTTCGCCCAATCACGCCAATGTCATCCGCGTAAGCTAGCAGTCTAACGGACTTTTGGAATATCGTGCCTCTTGTGTCGGCCAGTAAGTTTTGCACGATCTTCTCAAGAACAATGTTTAAGAAATCACATGACAGTGCGTCGCCTTATCTAAAACCTTTTTTGACATTGAAGGTCTCATTGAGTTCGTTACCGACCTTGATGGAGCAGCGAGAGTTTTCCATCGTCATCCTGCTCAGTCTGACGAGTTTAGCAGGAATGTCAAAACTAGACATAGCGCTGTCATATGCGGCCTTGAAATCGACAAATAGATGGTGTGTGTCGATCTGGATTTTTTGGGTCTTCTCCAGGATCTGCCGCAGTGTGAAGATTTGATCGATGGTGGTCTTCCCGGGCCTGAAACCACACTGATAAAGACCTATCAGTTTGTTCACGAATGGTTTCAGGCGTTCACACAAAACGGCAGAGAAGATCTTATAGGCGATGTTTAGGAGACTTATCTCTCGATAGTTGGCGCAGTCAAAGGGGTCTCCTTTCTTGTGGATCGGGCAAACGATACTGAGATATATTGTCTTCAAAGATATATTGCCTTGAAATCAGCTTGCGTTTTGTGACGGCGTGGCAACATCATCAGAATAATTTAATTACTTTCGTTTTGAAACCATCAAGCACTTCTTAGATTTTCCAAAGTATTCCTATTTGGTAAGTGGGAATTGGTTCGAATTTTCGGTAAAGGATTGTAGACAAGTTTATACGCTGCGCATCCCGTTTCGTTTTTGACACCAATTTCTTTCTCGTATAAAGTATTTTACTCTTGGTTCATGTTACAATAAACAAATAAATACCAAGGCTTAAGTCGTTTTGTTGAACGTAAGAAACTGTACATGATATGTGATCTTCCTTAACTAGATTCAATTTGTTCATCTTCCCGAAAGTCGGATGTCAATTAACCATAACACCGAGAAGAAGAATCGGCAGACCGATGTGATACGGTAAAATCTGGTTTTATCCAAAATATAAAACAAGTCCTTCCCCTCTTGGTGTCATTAACTCTTCGAAATTCTCTCAAAAAAGATTAAAAAAGAACACATTTCCTCACACACTATGATACACACAGCCACCTCTCAGCAATGACAAGAAATCAAGCAAAACTTTAACCAAAACTCCACAAGAAAGAGCAGAAAATGGTTTATTGCACAAAGAACTTGTCGAATACATTTCAACAAGTCTCTTTACAGCTTTTAATCGCGCGGTCGTTACAAGAATTCTTTGGAAATCCATGGTAACGCCGTGGGAAAGTGTTTTGTTTTGACACTTTACCAGCCCAGTGATGGGCAGTGACGAACGGAAGCAGCGATGATGAAGTTTATCATGTAAAAGTAAAGTTAATTAGTCAAACGTGGTGTGTATTTATTTGGCAAGACAGACGAAAACAAGATCACCCATGGGAATGTTCGATGGAAACATCTGAAGAGGATTTTTCTTATCTAACTGTAGGTTTTGTTGGATTGTGAAAGGGTTACACTGAGAGGTGTGAGTTTTTCATCTTTGAACGCGGTTGGTTGAGTTTCATGTTTGTTCAACCAATATTGTTGCATCTTTGAACGCCGGTGTAAGCAATGGTTTGAAACTTTGCTGTCTATGAATTTGACAGGTCTAAAGATTTGCTTAGGTCTTTTAAAAGATGATTACATGAGTGAAAGAAGGCAAAAATGGAGAAAGAATGTGTGATTTTCCAGAAAGGTTGGAAGGAGATGGGTTGGATGGCCGAAAATACATCCCCTTCCAACTCTCTGGAAAATCACACGCCGTCTCTTCGACTTTCTTCGTTCTTCATTCAGTGCTGTCAGCTTTTGCTTATCACACTCTAAGGGTATGTTCATCTAGTCACCATGTTAACCAACATTTTTGTGAGATCTTTAGAGATGACAATTTCAACTAGAGCATTTGAATCCCCTTCTGATGAGACTGTTTTTAAATGAATTCTCCAAAAGTGGAGAGAACGAGTTGCCAATTAAAGAAGGAATTCTGACAGTAAATGCTTCATCCTTTCCGACCTTCACTTAAACACTCTTCTCCCTCCGTGTGGTTGAAAAAAGACGTGAAATAAGTCTTCAATGGACAATGAAAATTTGTCAATTTACATAAGTCCCACACGCCCTCGATGTGACTTGGGTTTAAAGTGACTTTTCACACAGAAAGTACTCGTGACCACCTCAGTCGTGACAAATGTGTAACTTGCTTACAAATAAGGTGACCGACCACACTTGTGTCACGAGATCATTTCATTAAATCTCTTGCTGACGACGACGGAGACATGGCACATCACAGGAAACTTCGTGCTGTCACGACTTCATTGATGGCTGTCAGACGTCATTGTTTGACCTATTCTTAGACCAATTTGTCAAAACGTTGTTGGCCATCTTGTTCTGTTTGGTGTCTCAATCATGATTAAGTCGAAAGAATTTTAATTCCTTTGGCAACCGATTGGTTGAGACCACCATTTTGTTGGATGAACTCACCTAACCTCATTTGAACAAAGAACCACATAATGTCCTGCCTTCTTACCCACTTTCTCGACGGAGCCGATTCGTGTTGACCTTGAATACAAAATCACTTTTCACCACCAGTTCCAGATCACTTTTTCTCAGGTTCTACTAGCCTCTTCAACTGGGTCTACTCCTCATCGAACACACTCCTCCCCACATCAGCCACCGCAACCATTTGTACATCGATTTCGCTTTTCAAGTCAGCTTCCTCCTTTGCATTGTTTTCTACTTCCACTAAGCAGTTCAATTATCCGTAGCATCTAAGCCCGAGGCACGATTGCAAAAGTGCAATCTCGCCACAACAACCGACACAAGTAGTGCATCGTTCACGGTGCCCCACAAGCCGCAAAGCTATTGATAGAATCTCCTCAACGCCGCTGCTGCTGACGATGATGATGGTGGTGATGATGATGGCCATCATCGCAACTATTTGAATGCATTTAATAAACATCATCTCGTACAGCACGATGCACATCGTCTGGGGTTTATCGTTGCAGATGTTGCTCGAGATACATTTTGACCGACTTCCATTAACCCAATTGTGTTGTGCAAACTGACGCGCAGTGGCCAGCGTTCCGCCGCCATGAAATCCGTGAAATGAAACAGATGAACAGAGATTTGAATACCGTGCTAACTTGCTGTCGTTTGAAAGTCTGATGACGATGAAAACGCAGCGATGCCCCACGGTAGCGTCTTCGATTCTCTGAACAACCTCCAGCCCTGCCCCTTCGAGACTCGCTGGTCTCGCTCGAGCTGCAATTAAATGACAGTTACTGTTATTAAAGTGTTTTGCTAAGACAGTTACACATACTTTCACTTTTTTCGCTCAAAAAATGTCTGCTCGATTGGGGAGGTTAGTCATGGTACCTCGACTGCAGCGAGATCCATGCGATTCTGTGCGCCCGTGGGGGGGAGTGAGCTTCAAGTGCTGCTGCTGGTGCAAATGGTGGCGTAACGTGTTTGCAATGTTTGTTGGTTTGTTGGTTTTTTGCTTGAGGAATTGCTCATTGAATAGATCCTGAGACCGCGATAGCCAGCCGTGCCTAATGTCTAATGTCACGATCTTATGATCCGCACATTCATTAGGAGAGTTTGCAGTTAGGCAGGTGGTGGTGGTGGCACTGGTACTTGGACAGGCGGTGGTAATCTCTTCGCCAGCCGCCACACCACCGGTGGAATGTGTTGTGTAATTGGATTTTGGGCGGAAGCTGCAATGATGAGGGAAAAAAAAACAAACACACACGCGAAAGAAGAAAAGAAACCGAAAAGGGAGGCTCTTGAATAATGCGTAATTAATGCGTGTGGTAGCCACATCAGCTTAGAGTAATCTGGGAATCTCCACGAGATGGGAGTCATTAGATGCTGAAGATGAGCTGAACGTCGAAGGTACCCACCGGTGCGAGTGGGGTAAATGTTTCCTCGCCTTAATGAGGCTGCTTATATTGCAATCGCCTGCGTGGACTAGATAATTCGTGTGTAGACATGCTCATTAGACAGACAGTGGGTCTGCGGTGGCAAGCGGAAATTAATTTTTAATTAATTTTTGACAACTTTGTTGTTCCCTTAACCTTAACAATTGCTATTGTGGCTTTAGACATTTTGTTCACATGATTCAATTATCGAAATGGGAGCCGAAACATGAGAAAAATCAGGAGATTGTTGAGTTTTAATAATCAAACTTGAGGACATTAGACACGTTTCTAAACCAAAAGCGTCTGGCAGCAAGATAGGTAGGTAGGTGGGTAGCACGCACAACACGAGTGGCTGCTGAGAAGTTTGGCCCAGGTCCATCTCGGACTGTAGCGCCACCATTATTATTACCTTCAACAATATGACCGCTATCAACTGTCAAAGTTCGGAGGTCCCTATTGGAAAACCCTTTATAATCTAGGTTTCCAGGGTTGTTTTTTTTGCATCTTTTTGTGAGTCCTGCTTATTTTTCGCCTCCCCTCGGGTCGATCTTTTAGGGAAGCGTCCAGCAATCACGTTGTTTTCATGCATAAATCAAACAAAATACTCATTAATCCAATTTTGCGGTTTGTTTTTGTGCATTCCCTTGTGAGTCCTACTAATTTTCCGTCTCGCCGTGCACATTTTTTTTGGCTCCGTTCACAAAGAAGGGACCTTTATATTTTCGCTGTGTCCATATTTTCGTACAACCCGCACTTGCCGAGTTTGCTTACAGTGAGAATTTGCCTCCTTCGTGAACACACCCCGTCATGATTTTCTCAGCAATTTATTCCGTTATTTTGTGCCAGGCTGTAAAGCGTGTTGTGACCTTTTTTGAACATGCAACTAATTCATGGACATTCCTTGTTGTTGGTTTTTCTCTTGGATATTTCCATTCATTGGTTGGATGAGACGATACTCTGAAGATATTGACAGCGACATTAGTCAATGATTCTTATGTCAAGGTGAATTATTAAATTGTAAGGACTTCGCCGAATCCGTTCATTTTTTTAACGATACAGCGCCTATTGTAATTTGAGAAAACTATTGGTGAAAGAATGGAACTTTGTGTCACATTGCCTGCATAAATAGTGGGCCTTGTATATTTTTCATTCGATCACTGATATTTGTGAAGAGGCGCTGGGGTTTAAACGAAGGCCCTCCTTAATAATATTAACATCAAATTTTTGATTCTGCTCTGTTTTAATCGTGTGGAAGAGTGAGATGAAAACAGGAACATTTGCTCTGAAGAATTACCATGTATAAAAGAATGAAGCAACCACAAAAGGGAGTGACAGAGAATTGCCGCTATAAAGATCTCTACTTTTAAAGGTCGCCAAACTTTTTTTTGATGAGGATGCTCTCTTAAAGACGTTATAAGGTTCAAACAAAGATGTATTCTCAGTCACTCGTTGGCAGTTAACTTCAGTGCCGGTCTACAAGTTGATTGAGGTTCCCTTCAATTTGTGTGCGCGAATCAGGACATCTTTAAAACTGTTGTTAAGTACTGGATAAATGTTTTAAGAACGGTTCGCGTTGACATGGAAGAAGCTACATGGTTGAGACTTTTTTGTTCGACTTTGCGGTGTTGATGATTATGTATGTATTAAGCACCCTTTAAGATTCGTTATATCTTTAAAAAGCAAAGCAAAATAATGAAATGAGAGGAAACAGTTATATTTGTTGTACAGATAGTGTCGCCGAAAACCATAAAATTCAAACTAATTACTTCCGATAAGTGATTTGGCAGCAAAGACAAAAAGATAAGGGTGGCTAATACATTTGGTCAGAGACTTACTTTTTTAATAATTTGTTCGCGAAAAAGAGTTAGGAATATCTTTAAGTGTCCGTAACAAGACACAGCACCTGTACAGATTGGTCTTAAGTGCGTCTGGATAATAGTGTGTGGGATATAATGGCCTAAGGAGAGTATTTCATATTTGTGTGGTGTGGCTAAAATGAGTCTCTGAAATGAATCGTGCGTACAAAAGCAGGCTTTAGGGTAAATTAAAGAGGATTTCTGGCGATACGAGTATTGTGGGCGATTTCATGAAGGGGAAGAATGCAATTGGCTAGAACACTTGAGCATCGTTTGTTAAAATAGCGAAAAAGCAAAAGACAGATCGTCATTGTTTGTCTATCCAACTTCTTTGCAAATACATATTTTCCTGTAGGAAATGTCAATTCTTGATCTTCTCTATCATTAGCCTTTCATTTTAAAGTGCCATCAATGCGTATGATTGCTTGACTATACACATTCCGCAACTTTTAAAAGATTCTCTTTAGTTAAACAGTGTATTGTGTCAAATGTTCCCATTTCATGTCTCCGCCTTACATGCTCTCAATGAATAGCGGTAAACTTTCCCAAGAAAACTGTTGCAATAAAAATTAATAGTGTAAAGTCAACAGCGTTTAGTAGTTACGGTTGCACATTCCATAATCGACGGATCTCAAATAGCCCGAGTAAACGACATAACGGCAGTCAGCAGTGAAAGTGTGCACTTGTTTCACTTGTCATTTTCAAATTCCTCAACACCACCGGTTGACAGCGGTTTTCTTAACTCATATTTTAGTGCATGCACTTGGAGAGGTGTGAATAGAAGATGATTCTTGCGTTGAACATGTGATCGTTCTCAAGAATAAAGCACCAACATAACAAAAATGAATATTTCATTCATTTATTTATACATCGAACTTACAAAAAGAAGCGTTCTGTCGGTCGGAACGCTCACCACGCCGTTCCCTTGTCGCCTTCCACTCTTTTTAACAGCTCTCCTGTGGGGTGCGCTCCGATATCTTTTTAAATGGCTGTGTTCAGCTGACAAATATTCAACAAACATGTGAAGTGTCTGTTTGAGTGACGACATTAATGCCTTCGAAGTGGGGAAATCAAATTTGAGAGAGATTTTCAGGTAATCACTGGCTTTAAAGATTACAGACATTTGCCCAACAAGACCTACTGTTCCATCACAGATTTCCCATCAGCAAATTCCATTCGAAACCCCTCCGCCAGTGTGTCTGCCTTCTCTGAGACTTGCGAAATGCGCATGCATATGCATCTGCCGACGAAAGGTCACATTCACCCTCGACGAGGGTCTTTCTCAACTAAATCAAATGAAAAGACAAAAGATGTGCACAGCCAAAGAGTTTTCCAGTTGAGCATCACCCCATCTGACAGACACACCTCTCAACTGAGCTGCACCCATTTGTCCGAAGACGTACCATTGTCTTGCTAAATTTTATTACCCTTATGCAATTTCGTACATGCACCTCCCATCTTTCTGCGACTGTACAAACCCCTAGCAGTAATTCATTGCGTCTTCCTCGTTGGAGAGTAATGTCAAAGCAAAGTTTCCGCTCGAGACCACATCGCCTGACTCTGAACAATAACCGAATAATTGGGAATCACTGTCACAACTAGACTTACATTACTTTCCTCCATTCATTACGGCCATAATTGAGCCAATAAAAGTGGAATGCAAGTGCAGTCGGAAAGCCACAGACGCGCCGCATCCACTGGAACTGCAACCTAATCTCGTATGTAAATGAGTTGCATTAATCATTCGGACTAGATTCGGTGGGTATTATGTGAACACCCATGGGCGTTCGTGTCACTTTATTGTCTTCGTCCGTAATATACTCGATTTCAAGAGTTTATCGAGAGACGAGGTGCATTTTTGTGACATCACCGACCGGGTTTCAGTTCGCTACTGCGTGAAGGAAACCGAATTTGAAAGGCAATTTCTGGTGATAAATCATTGTGCGCTTCCATAATCTCAACCAGTTTGGGTCACGCTATATCTTTTAATTGTTCCTCTCTAGTCCAACATTCCATTCAAAGTCATTCACGTTTTTGTTGTTTCATTGCAGGCCGAGACAAGCTGTGGCATGTACCGTGCTGTCATGGAAGAGGTTGCCCGATTTCTAGATCGCTTCCAGAAGACCTCAGCGCACTGCCGAACTGAGCAGATCTCACGTTCGAAGAGCATGTACCATGTGTACGATCAGGACAAGGGTTCGGACTCCGGCAACTCATCGGCATACGTCAGGGCAAGAAGCAGCACGAATCTGATTGATTTGAAGCGAATGTCGCCAAGTCCATTTGGCGATGAAAGCGTCAAGAGCAGCGGAGAGGATCACTACAGCATTGCATCACCAATCAGCCCGTACAACACATTTAAGGATTTCACTTAGTAAGTCCACTCGCACATCCCCCATCCCCACATCAAGACTAATTCCTTCTTTCTTCTTTCTTTGCAGCCGCCGATCCCCAAAGAAGCGTGGTGACCAGAAGCTCTCGCCCAGTGATGAAATCGAGGAGAAGCTCAGCAAGGAGGCATTCAGGCTCTCCAGAACGATCAACAATTTGTTGAACACACAGCAGCCAGATCTAACTCAGCACAGGCAGTCACTGGGTCCCAGGATCAAGACCCCCATATCGAATGCCAGCGTGATGCCGGACGTAGCCGTGCATCAAAAGACCAGCCTCTCCGCTGAGATGCTATTTCTGCGCACCATAAACATGCGAGACTCCCGGCTATCACTGCGAAGCAGCACAGATAGTTCAGTTCATTCAACATCTTCATCATCGAAGGTAGAGACCGATGAAGAGAATTACTCACCGCCGCTGCTAAGCAAACAATGTTCCAACTTGTGCTCGACCACAGAGGACGAGAGCGGATTCAGTTCGATCAGCTCGTTCCAAGAGATCGGAGTCCCCCTCAGCTCAACTATGATATCGAGTTCAACTGGTTCGTCTCATCTGGACGACACCGTCGATCAGAGTGACTTCAACTTGGACAGTCGAAATTCCACTCTGAAGGCAGCCACCATTCATCACACGTCCAACAATGTGGGACTGCCCCTGACCAGCGATGCCAATCGATGGGACATGAAGACCTACCGCACCAAATGCCAGAGGTTCTCGACACTCTCCAACGAGGATTCATCCACCGTCTTGTGGGTTTAGGCGAAGACGTCCGCGCGCGTCCACGCCCACACCCACAAGCTCACAACTAATTATACAGATTTCTATTCTTTGAGAATGCATTTTATGGAAACATAATTTCTATTTATTTAAGCCGTGTACCGATAAGTTATCATAAATCCTGTCAAACAGTGTCTCTCTCCGTCGTGCAGGCTCCGAACTCAAGCAGAGTTTGTGCACACCCGCGTATGCTGTAAATACAAACATATATTCTCTTGAAACAAAACCGTGCAAGCGGCAGCGTGCAGTGCGCTGCTGCAAACGGTTTTGAGGTTATTTTCGATTGATATTCTTTTTTATTTCATAATTTTTATGTTTCGGCGTGAGTCGCACACGCGTATTGATGCATCCAATGATTAGTCTCTAAGATTTTATTAATTTATCATAACTTTGTCTACTGTACTTTAACTTGTTTGTTCACATTTTAAGCAGGCATTCGCCCGATGCGAGATCGTTGAAGTGTCTTGAGAATTTGAAGAGAAAGTATTCGTACATTGAAAGGATTGTTTTTTAAGATTTTATCGAATGTTAAAATATACTTGTGTATCTGCGTATAAACATTGTATCTATGCATATGGAAATTATATTATAAATAAAAATCTTTTGTAGAAACTATGAGCGTTGTTTTGAATGGAGTTTTCGAGGAGGAGTTCCCCAGTGATGAATTTCTGCTTTGTTGATTCTTATTTTCGCATTAGCATTGAATATGTAACTTCAATATGGTAAGCATCATAAGCACCAACTGCAAAAGCGTGCTTGGAATGCATCAAAAGGACTATTAATCAACGAGTCGATTCGAATCACAATGAAATTTGCTTGAGAATCATCTTTGAATATTGAATCAACGATTCAGTCAACAAATGTTCGCATAATGGATGTTAAAATTGTAATGTGACCACATTATTCAATCGAGGGTCTTGAATGAAATCACTGATGGGCCGAGTATGAGTCTTGAATGAAACCGTGGATTTCTTCACGGGCGGACAAGCGCATGTTTTAAGGCTTCGTATTTTTAATTACTGAACCCGCCCTTGGGCATTCATGGTTAAGTGGTTGATTGCTTCTAATCTGGCGGGATGCCAGTAACGATCTGTGTAAATACTTAAGTCAAGTTAGGTAGGTCTCCTTGCGGCTGCGCCCCTTGCAACGCATCTACAGCAATCGTTGAGAGGTGAACCAATGTACGTATGCAGCGTGTACGCAACGTCCTAGGCAAAGTTACTTAACTTTATCCCGACCAGAAAACGGTCGACAGGACAACCCACCCATCTAAAAAAATACTTACATGCCCTGCGGTCCCGGGCACGCTGCTTTCAGTTATCCAGACCAAGCGCTCTGGCATCCGCGATAGCTTGGTCCTTGTGGGCTGTGATTCGAAGATCCTCTTTGCTGGAGCGTTGTTGTCCATTCGCTCGATGTGGCCGAGCCAGTGTAGTCGTCGTTTTTTGGCTTTTTGGACTACGTCCACATCTTTGTACAGCTCGTAGAGTTCGCGGTTGTATCTTCTCCTCCATTCGCCCTCGTCGCATACGGGACCGAAAATTCGACGAAGAATTTTTCTCTCAAAAGTACCCAAAATGTGCTCTGCTTTCCTGCTTATCGTCTATAACGGCTCGCTGGGAGCGACCTATGATGTCAATGTCGTCTGGGTAGCCCAGCAACTGTACGGATTTGTTGAAGATAGTGCCTTCTGTATTGACACCTGCCTTGCGCTCTATCTGTTGAAGGTTGAAGAAGTCGCACGACAGCGCATCTCCTTGCCGAAATCCGGTGCATGTTTGAAATAGTTCGGAGGAGCTGTTCCCAAATTCCACATTGCACCGCGTGTTTTCCAGCGTGACACGACACAGTTGGATCAGTTTTCCCGGAATCCCGAATTCGGCCATCGCCTTGTAGAACTCAAGACGATGGATGCTGTCGTATGCGGCTAAAAAATAACATTTCTAAAGAAGAGCAACTTACCTTGGATTTGCGAATGGCCATTCAATGACGACATCGTGCATGAAAAAGCACGAAGAAAATTTGCGAGAATTCTCCTGGAATGTAAGAACATTATAAAGCACAATCGCAAATCATGTCGCATTGCATGTCATGCCAATTGATAAGGCGGATATTACTGCGATTCAGGAAGAGCGCTGGATAGGAGAAGGAATGATTAGAAAAAGAGCGCGACGTTTATTAAAGCTGTCATAAGAGGTTGCACATATTGGGATCCAGATTTGTTATGAGAAAATGCTTAAGGTCGTAGATCATTTAACTTTAACCCCATAAGCGCTGATCGCTTGGCTGTGATCCGTATCCAAGCCAGGACTGCAGAGCTGATTCTTGGTGTCTTCGAAAGAAAAATTCTACTCTGGATATTTAGTATATCTACGAGCTGAACAAATATATGAAAATATATGAAATGGTACAAATCCGTTGAGTATACTGTCACGGTTATATTGAAGGAAAGCTCCAGCTAATAGAGTCTCGAGCCAGCTGGTTCAAGAAGGAAAGGAAAACCGAACCTTTGGTCTTGAAGCAATGTCGAAGTTAGAAGGCGGCAATTGCTCAGGCTTAGACCCTTCATAGTCCGCCTTACAATAACTAAGCCATTTTAGGTCACATTTTTTTTACGGAATGGAAAACAATAGTCAGCCTGTGAATCCTGATAAAACTTATACAGTCAATTAGATACTTCTAATTCTCAAGTGGGGGCAGGAAAATAGGTAGATTTTATGAACCTTCAATAAAAAAAGGTAAACAGTCGCTGATGAACTGATAATTGGTGTGGATGACTTGAAAAAACTTGCCCATCTCGGGCATAGACTGCTAATTATTCCCTATTCACTGACTAACTTAAATTGAAGGTGCTAACCATGGAGTCAATAACGGATCTTGCTGAAGACATTGACCTTCTGAGACAGTAAGGTGCTAATTTATTCCTTATCTATTAAATTAGCTTGTGATGAGTAGGATAATTTGTGTGTTTAAAGTTGAATAAACGATTGGAATAGTTTGTGACGCAAGGTACAGTTAGCAGTTTAAGGCTTCGTGAAGTAAATAAATAAGAATATGTGCGAGTGGACGGAAACACAAAATAGGAACTAAATTTACTACCGTTTTCCACAAATTGGCTTGTGTAAGAGAAATGTTTGGATTTACCTTTGTTAGCTACGACTAAGTCAATCTGGGGCAATGTAATAACATTGTAGCAACAACTACGAGTTAAAGCCCAACTATATGTGTACTATGTTCGAGCTTTATATCCATTCGATAAGAGTTTTACTCTTTGGTTAAGCTTTCGAACATCATTCCTGCTTGCCTACCCACCTACCTACACTACATGCTCCGACAGATCAGACAAAGTGCTTATTTCCACATCTATGTTCGCTCGTTTGGGATACTTAAGACTCTCTTCATTTAGTCGATGAATAGCTTCTAAGAGTTCTCCTGCGTCCACTTTTCTTTTTCAATTTTGAATATTTGCTCGCTTTTAGGTTTTTCGAAAGAGGGAGTTGATGCAGAGATGAGCATTGCAAGATTTGTGAAAAATTCCCTACGAGTATTGCTGCAATCCAAGCTTCTAATGATGTCAACTGATTGTCCCCATAAACAATAAACACGAAAGTTATTCACTATTTAGCAATGCTTCCATCGCCTCGCGACCTTGTGGACAAATGTCATAATCAGAAGCAATCAAATGAATTGTCTTTCTTTCTTTGACATGCATTGTGTCGAAATGTGACTTGGGACAAGAGATTAATAAACCAAATCATAGCTGAGGATAAAATCAAGATTTGGGCGAACCCTCTCACGCTCCCAGTCTTACACACGAATTTAACGACGGACCCTTAACAGCATTCGCTGCAGATGCAGGTGCTTCTACTCTTTGATGAAATCGATCTTAAGCACCTAATAAAAGATCCACACCTTAGGGCGGTTGAAAGGAATTGCCCAACAGAAGAAAGATTTTATAGCCCCCACAGCAATCCACCGTGACCGTCGTAAATCAAAGCGCGTCTGCAACAAGCAAATAAAACACACTCCACTTTAAATAGATCTTAACTAAGCATAGATATATTGTTTATTTACCATTTAATTTATAGGACGAGCAATAATATTACCGAATATTAACTGTTTATTCAATAGCTTATTACATAAATATTTAGAGATATGCAAAGTGTTTGTTTTTACATCTATCACTACCTTTTTACAATAACTTACAAGCACTACGTTAAAATAAGAAAATAGAATAGTAATATCATTTCCCTCCCTCAGATCCCTTGCATTCGTGCGATGATGTGTTGCGATGATGTGACGGCTGTCGGATACACAGAGGAGTGTATGCTCTTGATCGGATTCATGTCCCCAATCATCAGCACATCGTCACGGACAAATAAGGTTAAATATTGGACACACAAAGCCACAGGGTGTTTCATAAATACAAATTGATTCAATAAATTACAAAAATATTATCTCTCGTTCACGGCAGACCGTTAAGCGAACATGCTCAACACACGGCAGACCAGTTGTGAGTCAGGTTGTTCAGTGTAAATAAAATATGTGTAAAAATGGTTGGGCATATGAACCCAGCGTCATGACTGTGAATTGAATCAAGTGAAAAGTAGGTCCAGCCAGCTAGTTGATTCAAATCCCACGGAACCGAACCGCACACAATAGTTTGTCATTTAACAATGCTTAAAAATCTGTCTAGAAAGACACTCTAGACGGCACTAAACACAGATGATTACAGGAATAAACACGATACACCACATTTTTGCCGTTGGTCGGGTTTCTCCATCGATAGAAACCGCGCAACGCATGCAAGACAAGATACAAATAAATTCAACAAACGTCCCTCGTTTGTTCCCCTCTGTCGTCCCTCTCATGTGTATGTAATACTTCTTGTTGATGACTTCTGGGTGTGTTCTTCACTGTCTGTTAAGTCATTATCATATGCGTCGCAGTCCGGCCATTGTTGATGACTTGGCTTTTCTCGTTGGTTGCGTGGACAGGGGAGCGACTAGCACCTCAGACTGTGATGAGGGGGAGCCGGAACGACTGCTTTCTTCACCAACGACTTCCTGCAAGAGAACATTTCACTTTACTTCCATTCGATTTGAGGTTATGCCCGGTGAGGCTTACATTAATGTTCGTACAACTGGCCAAACGCATTTGCGCCAGTTGCGAGGCGGGTGTTAACGAATTCGTGCTCCCAAATGGCGAAGTCATCATCGTAGAGACGGCTCGTTTCAGCTTTGAAGGCGTTTTGTTAAAGGAAAATGCCCTGCCGACCTAAAAAAGACACAACAGCTCAGTAAAGACCTCTGAAGAGATAAAGAGACACAAAACATACCTTTAATCTTGTTCTAGCAGCCAACTTAAATGCCTTCGACAGCGTGCTCAGATTCACATCACTGATATCCACCTCCAGTTCCTGTGACGTCCTGAAGAGGAGTGCTTTATCCTGCAAAGAGAAACGTCATAATAAACCACCGATTCCAGTCACCTTATCGTTGCCAACAAACCGTATCAGTTCGACAAGCATTCTCGGCCATTTGCTTGCAAAGTGTTTTCAAGTAAACAACTTTGTCAATCTCTTCATCGGCAATCGTAAACGAATGCAGTTTATCCTTGTCTTGACGGCATAGCATCGCAAATGCTCGTGGACTGTCGGTGATGTCGATCACAAAACGTATCGCATTCAGTGACATCAGCTTTATGTGCTTAAAGCACTTTGTTGTGCTTGGCGATTTGGCACTGTTGAAACCTCTCGAACGCTTCTTACATACTTCAACAGTGTCGGAGAAGAGGTAGAGCATCAGGGTATCACCGCGACCACTTAAATTATCTGATAATTCTGTGACTTCACACTTGGATATAAAGCTGCGATTCGATGAGACTAGGTGTGCCTGAAAGAGGGGAAATTTAGAAATTTTAGTGAGACTTCGGTGGGTTGGTGAATAGACAAGCAGAAGGCACGTCTCAATTAGCTCCCATTATGATGAAAGGGAGAGACTTACGGGACATCCTTCGATATCGTTGAAAATATCAAATATTGCCATCCGACCTTCGGTTTTTCGCTTATCCTCATTGATGTGCGCCATCACTTCCTTGATGGCCTTCAGCGCCTCATCCAGTTTCTGATAGTCTGGATTATTCTTATTTGTGTGCTTAAGAATGTCTGGAAGAAGAGGAATTCATTGTTAAGGAGTTTGCATAAAGGGGGGGTCATCTTCTGTTTCGGTATGTGAACATTGAATAACTTAAGAAAAGAACAATCGATTTCCATTTATTTTCAACCAAGTGGTCGCCTCTGTTGACCGAAGCAAAATGTTGTCGTTTAGCTGCGCTTCCATATTAGGACTGAATTGCGCAGTTTCAACGGCACTATCACTGGAGCGGTCGATCAGTGATAGTAGTCTGACTGTGGGTATCACAATGGACTAACATGGTCTAAGTGTGCTGATGAATTCACTAGCATCTAACCTAACCTGAGTTTCCATCACTTCTTCGAGCATCTCGGGTGGAATAGGGATGATTTCGACACGAATGTTTGATTTGAGCTCGTCAATGGTCTTAGGCCTGCTGGCTCCTGATGAGTTGGAGTCGGTGGCGAAGGATGGAGTGACCTGGAGTCCTCGCGTGCGTGCATTGCTCTCGTGACCCCTTTAATGGAACGTGCGGGCGACGAAAAATGGTAATGATGATGATGACGGAAACTAATGCAAGTCAACCTTCAAAATGTGCCGGAAGGTTGTTGCACTGTCGCACCAGAATGCTGAGCTCGGTGGCGATACGACGCATGTAGTTTCGCGGCAACACTCTCTTATATCGCCTCAACTAGTTCATTGGAACGTCTTAGGGGTTGATGAACGGCATGTTGACGATCTCCTACTGTCCTGTGCTTAACAAAATTCGGCACCAAACGACGAATAGTGTTGTCGGACGGTACTTGTTGGCCACGACGATATGCACGCTGAGTGAACCGAACTGAACGACTATTTTCAATGTACACCGTCACTATTTCGGTGTGAAGCGATTTATTGTTAAAATTCTACTGAATTGACGTTTCAAAAACATGTCTCCTCAAGTCAATCGGTTGATAAATGTCAATGTTATTCAATGTTCACCTACCGACACAAAACATGGTGCACCTTCAGTTCAAAAATTTTTCATAAAATGACCAACCACGTGGTCTTGCAGACTTGCAGAACTTAACCTCAAAACTTACCGTTTAATAATAAACTTATGCTAGGCAGTCGCTGTACAGGACGAATCATCAAGTCTTGCAGAGTTTGTCGTCCGCACTCCGGTTTGGCTTGATTGATTTTTAAAAATGCATGAAATCTAGGATTTTGCGTATCACATTGAATCAGACACTCCTTCATTTGTTCGAAAAAGTTCACGTATGGCGGATAGGCTTTTATCAATTCATCACGATGCTGGAGTATGATCTCCCCGATTAGGCAATCCTCACGCCACTTGGTGTGTATCTCGCGTAATCGCTCCAACATTCGCTGATGCACCTCGTGGATTGGTATGAAATTTCCAAAAATTGCCCTAATCTCGGATTTGTTTAGAAGGGCGTCAGTGCACTCGGCTTTCTCCTCGAGGGGATTTTTAAAAAGCTGCAAAGAAAAACAGAAAGTCAGAGAGAGTCAAGCATTTTGTTGTGTTGCCAAGTCTTACGTGCACAATGGTGTCCAGGATGCCGACGTAATTCGATTCCGTGCTGAAGAAATCCATGAAATGGTTAAATCTCATCGATTTGTTCTTCGGTATTTGTTCAACGACGGACTCCGGCTCAGACAGGAGTTTTGCAGCACTCTCGAGCTTATCCGGACTTGTTGTGCTGTCAAAGAAACTTCCAGACACCGACAGCAGACCTGCATCCGAGACCGAGGATCGACGTTTGCCAGAACCGATTGGAGTACCTTCCAATTGCATACGTTGCGAGAAACGTTTCCGTTTTCTCTTATTGAAACTTATCGGTAACGAGTCCCGTCGGTCCGTATTTGGAGTATTCGCTATACTGTCCAAGTACTGAAAAAAAGAAAAGGAGTCATCTGCTTGTTTCTGGAAAGGATAATTGATTCCAAGGCACACTTACATCGCCGAAGAGGTAATCCATTTCATCCGCGTAGCCATTTTGAATGGTGTACCAGAACCAGTCTGATTTCAGAATGTGCGTCCGACTGTTTTTCGGCTCTGGCTTGGCCTGAGTGAAGTGCTCATCGACAACCTAAAGATTCGAAATAAATGAGGGAATGAAGAATGTGACCGATTGCGTGGAAAAACTGAAGCGAAGACTTTTGAATGCAATGAAATGCAATGAGTTCTTGTGCTGTGAAGTGAATCTGAATTGTGTGTGCTTTCGAAATTGAGTGTGTTCTTTAATGCTGGTGTGTGACGTCTAGTGAGACTAAAATCGCAATGCTAGGGTGAGTTAGAAATAACAAACAATACAAACAAAGTGGAAGATGTGGCGTGGAATGCTCTAAATTTGCCCTCGAAATGCAACTAGATTCTAAGAGATGAGATGATTTATATTAAACTCAAAGACACGTTTTCTCAAAATATGAGCAATCCTTAGGGGGATAGTAATGGATAAGGTAACGAATGGAATTATATTGACTAACAGAAGAAGACGTGGAGTAGCGGGTGGTAAGTGCGACGACTCCTATACTTTAAGTCTAGGTTCGATCCTCGGTAAAGATACCTTTCATATTTTACGGCTCCACCTACTTCGAGTCACTCACAATGCTCAAAGAGTATAACTGTCTACAAAGAAATTCTCAACTTCGTCGTTCGGCGCCGGCATTAAAGAAGGGCCCCCTCGACTCGTGAGAGGACTATCGGACGGCACAAAACAAGTGGTCCACCCCGGACTGTAGCACCACATTTCCACTAAAGCTTAAGAAGGGTACAAGTTCTTGACCTGACTCTACCACATCGCGAAGTCGCTTACGTTACGTCTGGGGTGGACCTGGGCCTCAACCAACAAGCCTTTTCACCTAACACGATCTTCCGCCAGCTGTTTCTAATTTCGCACACCAAGTTGAGATCAAAACGACTGGATGGCGCAGTTGGTTAAGTGCCTGCCCCAAGTTAGAGGGGCCCCCGATTCGAATCCCAGTGAAATCGAATCTGGTCCAGTCACAATTTGCCGTTGGGATCAAATTAACGGCACTGGAGTAGGTTGCTACCTGGCAGTGCAACTCAAAAAACATCCGAAAAAAAAAAGTTGAGGTCCGTCTCCACCTTAATCGTGAATATTCTCTGTTGCGTTGTTCCACAGATTTTTGGGGCCGCAGCTAAGTTGTCCATACGCTGTACTAGGCGTTTGATCCGTAAAAGTCAGCCACAACTGACTTGGAATTGAAAATGAATGGTTATTGGATTCGGATCTTAACCAAAGGATCAATGATCAAACATTTCGTCCGTAAGTTTGGAGCACTAAACTCGGGATTGGCATGAGTGGAAGATTAAGTCGAATCATGCACATCATGTACACTGACTAATATGAGGAAACTCGAGGGATGTTTAAGTCTTTTTTACGTAAAACTCAGTACTGAACACACATCAAAGTTGGGTAAGGTAAAATTCTAACTTCCACAGCAACCACTGATGTGCGTGCTATTTTTCTCTCACGAGCGGCCAAACGAATGGCCCACGGTCCAATCTAAACTTCGATTGCAAGGCCGCCTACGGCACCATGAATAGGGGTTGAACCATGACTAGTTTTGACCTTCCTGCCAACTGACTGTGTGAGATGACGATGGAGAATTCTCGCTGTTCCATCAAAATCTGTAATGAACTCACCGAGACTAGGCGACACGATCCCATGCTACTTTTTCAACAGCGTCGTAGAGAAGATCGCGCGGCAAGAAGTCAACACCTTCTTCCAAAAATCCGTATACTGCTGCCATACGCGGACGACATTCACGTGATTGGCCGGGCACAACGAGTAATGCAGCGTTTGTTAGCAATAAATCATCAATACCGAGATTAAACTGTTGTTTCTTTGGGCTCGAGAGGCAATTGAGGAATAGAGCCCCCTTTCGAAAGACCAAGCTGACTTTTTTAAGACATTAATCATCCCATTCCTGCCCAAACATGGATAATATCGAAAGCGGATGAAGAAGCTGTTGATCTTTTCGAGAGAAAAGTTTGTTGGTCCAAGATTCAACAACGAACTCTATGGGCTGTACAGCGACATGAGTATAGCCAGAAGTCGACGGGCTTAATGCCTTTAACGCCATGTGGAGCGCACGGACAACACTGTTCCAACCCAATGAGTATTCGACTTCGCGTTCTTGAGACAACGCAGTAGAGGACGCCCACAAAACCGATGGCGCACACAAGTGGAAAAGGACCTCAGCCAGGCGCGCACAATTTGAGGCAGCTGGCTAAAGGTAGATTGTGGTTAGATCCTCCTGTCGAATTGGGAAATCTTTTGTCATCATGTTGCAGCAAGTTCTCAAGGCATGCAGTTTATTTTATTTTATTAAGGAAACTACAATTTGCAGCATAGAGATGTTTTTTTTGCTCGTGGACGTTTTTCTTTGTCATAAGTTACTTAATTTTGGAGCAAGGGAACAGATTTCCACTCTTTCTTGTAGTCTTTCGTAGATTTTGACTGTTTTCGACAGCTAAGGCAACAGACGTATTCATTTCTAGATGCGGTCACAAAAAGAATCATCTGTTCCACGTCATCATCGATGCTATGGTATTATTATTTATCTGACGTTTGTCATCTCCAACTCCAATACCTCGAACACACACAAACTCTGGTGACAATTACGCACGTTTCCTATTCAATAATTCACTTCATACAAAAGACTCAATATCATTTCAAATCATTCACGCATTAAGCCGTTCTCATACATTTACCAAATGGCTGAATATAACTTTTCAACAAAAAAAAAAAAACAAAACAATTAACAATTTACGACCGACAACTAAAGAATTAGTGAGACAAATAGACAAGCATAAATATACTGGGTAAACAGCACAATAAATTTATTTCAAATTCAAAACGTTTTCCTTCAGAGAGACTCTTGTTTTATTCGAATTCAGATTCAGCCATTTCATAAAACGAAAACATCAAAACAAATAAAAAGAACGAAACGTAGAGTAAGTTAAACAAAAACAAATAAAAAAAGAAGCGTTGTGAATATTCTCTCAATGGGTTCGGACATCGGAAGGATCTTAAGAAGAAGAAAATGCAATTTGCGAAGCATCTCACAGCTGAAATGATTTCGTGTGGATGGTGGACTGTATACGGTTCTTTTGAAACAAATTTATTGTGCTGCTTGTTTCTGGCTTTCAATCAACGAAACGGCTACAAATGTGATTCGATTAGAAACTAAATAAATCCTTAATTTATTGATACAGAACAAAACAAAGCAAGACATACTTATATTTACATCAAATGAGTGTTTTATTTCTATCAGTCTGTCAGGGGTGTACATTAATGCGTCGCAAATTGCAGTTATTCTTACTCAAAATTGTGTCTCATTGGAGCTTCTAATGATATTACAAGGAATGGCGGATGTTGCGGTGTCAATTTCATGGGAAGCTCGTCTCGAAATGAGGGAAGTGATGATGACTGTGTATTTTTTGTACCCGATGGGGAATTTTCGCATACTAACTGAGAATATTGCGAGCATGAGGTCTTCAATCCTACAGTCCGAGGTGGAATTGGACCAAGCCTCTACAGCAACAACTCGCGTTGTGCGTGCGGTTTTTCTTACACGAGTGGAAACAGTTTATTGCCGACTCCGAACGGCGAGATTGAGAAGTTTTTTCTAGACAGATATACTCTTGGGGCATTGTCAGTAACTCGAAAGAGGTGGAGCCGTGAAAAAATGTTAGGTGTTTTTTTTCGAGATTCGAACCTTAGATCTCGAGCGTAGGAGTCGACGCACCTACCCATTACGCCACGGCGCTCCACGATAGTGTCGTTAATTTGATCCCAACGTTAAATGGTGACTGGACTAGATTTGAAAAAACCGGATAAAAGCGCACAAACTTTGCTTTCAATGGGATTCGAACCCTGGACCCGGGCAGGCACTTAACCAACATAACTAACTAACAAATTATCAGAGTTAAGCTTGCGTCAGATTTGTTTCGCAATAAGTCACGTCGGCGCAATTACCTAGTGCGTCACGGCGGTCGTGGTATGAAACTCATTTGTGAATTAGCCAACTAATCAGTTAATTGGTTCGTATCGTTTAGAACCATGTTTCGTTCGTAATTGATGGAGACCGTGAAGTATGATGTAATTGCATTCTTTTAGTCAATTACATGAAAACCTTGATTGGATTCTTAATTGATTGTTTTCATGAACAACTATTGGTGGCTGATTGTTTGCTTCCCTAAGGGCAAGAGATTTTAAAACGCTTGCAATTTGCTGACTATTGGGCGCCAATTTGCTTTGTTATGCTGACTATTGGGCGCCTTAGAATCCACTAGATTAGGTAGATGGGTGCCCTTGCTGACATGAAGAACATGTCAACGGGTCACTTAGACCACTATGAGTCCATTGTGACCACTATGCCCACTATGAGTCCATAGAATCCACTAAGGGAATACATTCATTATTCAAGATTCCCTTAAAAATTACGAATGTTTGCACAAATCGCAGATAAAATCTGTCTCCATCGCGAATTAGGTTAGTGATCAATTTCGTGAACTACAACGGGGAGATTCACTCTTAGGTTAGGTTCAAGTGGCCAATTATAGGTTAACAATCTCATTTAGGGCATTGTGGTACCACACGAATGGGTTGCCTCCTAACCATGAAACCGTGTGGTGCTTGTCACGAAGTCCTGAGAGATGACCCGTCCTTTCAGATTAGACATTGTGAACGTTTCAAATTTAGTTTTGGCCAAATTTGTTTTGTAAAGAGGCAAGTTTGAAGGCTATGATTAGTGGTTATAATTGTATACTCTTTTGGAAAATTTTTAGTTATATCGAACAGCTTTGACGGTGGTTCTCTACTAGGCTCGTTCGAGTTCATCCATTTCGCAATTCCCCGGAGTGTCACTGTGTCCCGGCACCCAAGTGAGTGCCATTCGGCATAAAAAACTGAACGTTCTCAACACAACACAAGTGGCGTTGAAGCTAGTCACAAAGTCCACCTTGGGCTTGATATGGAAACCAATTGTACTCCAGCTGTGTTCTTTAAAAGACTGATCAATTTTAAGATATTGAAAGCTTTAAAGTTGACTCTGAACTAGAGGGACAACGCAACAGAGGACGTCTGCGTCTCAGATGGCGCATCCAACTGGAGTGGCACCTTAACGAAAGTGTTGTTAGAAGACGTGATTTGTTGTTTGAGGTCCAGGTCCAACCCGGACTGTAGCGCTAAAAGAAGACGAAGCATCTACTGCAACGTCTGCAACAGCAGCAGAAGCAGGAGTAAAAGTTGTAGTAGCAGTTGTCTTTGTCGTCGTCGAATTGTTGCAATTAATGAGGCATCACATTCCTTGGAAGAAAACTTGACAGGACCTCGAACGACTACGTGCCGTCATCAATTGCATAACCTGCTAATCTGTACCTGCAGTTACACACCTCAAATATGTTCAGTTTATGGTATGAGTACTTCTTGAACTGGATAACGATTTTAATCGTCTGTCAAAACTTCTGAATGATCATTCCTTTCCTTGGACTAATTTTGGCGAAGAAAACCGCAACGAATCACATGCACACTTTCAATTATACAACAAGTCTGCTTCCGGTGCAAACTTGATTGAAGCCATCGAAGCATACTCAGTGGCTTACGTACCAACAGCGTCCAAATTGATCATCACCTCCTATACTTTGTAATATCATTTGAAGCTACTGTTTGAGATTAAAAAACCGAAAAAGTGTCTCTTAACTTAAAAACAAATTTGTATTCACCGAGAGAATTCACAAGACAAGAATAAAACAACAAAACAAGAGAGAAAAAAAAGGTAAAAATAAATTGAAAACATATGAATTTAAGTACCATTAAACGATCCCGATCATTTGCATACAAAGTAGAAATATCACACTCATTCTCATTTCTAGTCGCACTGCCTACAGTGGTGGAGGCAGCGGCGGTTCCACTAGCAGTGGTTACAGAGTACATTCTATCAGTGCATGAATTGCTAACTGGTGGTTGCAGTGATAAGGACGGTTGTGATTGCAAAGGCTCTTGTAAGTAATTAGCGGCAGAACTATTGGTTAATGGGTTAGGAATAGCATAAGAATTACTAGGATTAGTACCAACACCACATTCAGCGTATGGACTCTGCACTACGGTTGTGTTCTTTGAAAGGCCAATAGATTTGGGAGCTTTGGGTGTTTTAAAGTCTGTAGCATCTACGGCAACGCCAGCAGCAGCAGCAGGAGTGGACGTCATTGCCCCCGTCGTCGTTGAATTGTTGCATATTTCCGGTGACAATTGCTCGGATTTATTATTCTTTGAGAACGTCCCACTCAGTGACTTGGGGACTTTTTTGTTTGCAATCGTGCAGCTAGTTGAGTTTCTTGTAAATCGATCGCGGAGACAACGTAGCTTCTCTTTGACTGGCTTTTTAATTGACTCATTGAATGTGCTCTCCAGCGAGGTAATTGAACAAATTGATGCATCTGGATCGACCGAACTACGTCGTTGGCGTAGCATTTTTGCAATTGGTGTTCGTACAGCAACAAAGCTCATGCTTCGCTTAATGCTTCGTGTAATCGAACCCGTACGAATGAGCTTCGGTTTCTTCGCGCTCTGCACACTCGTTGGCAGTGCAAATGAATCCACCGACACCATAGATACGCTATCGAAGCTGTTTCGCTTGCGTTTCAAATCTTTATTGCCGTCGAGAAATTGCTCCCCAGCGTCGTTGTCATCGACATCTATTTCGTCCTCGTCGATATCTTCGTCAATTGGATTTGTGTTGTTCTCTATTATCGAATAGAGCTTCTCTGGCGCCCTCGACGCGCCGAGAATGGGTGAGATATTGTTGGGAGTTTGGAATTCATTTGCCTCATTCAATGTGAGGACAATTCCGTCCGGTTTCTGCGTCTGATTCTCTGGCGTGTGGGGCGACGTTGCCTCGTCGACTTCCATCATTTCGTTCGAGCTCTCTGCTTGCTGTTGCATTTGCTCACAAATGTTATTGTTATTCAATGAACTACTACTGGTATGGGAGGAGGAGGATGTGTTTTTGGGGGACGAGGAGAGGTTTTCGGGGAAATAACCACCAGTGTTAGCCATAACCTGAAACGTCACCAAAAAATGCAAACATAATATTTAACGAACAAAACTGATTAGCAATCAACACAAATTCATTTCAAATATGTAAATGAAATGACTGGCGACAGTGAAGGGGGAAGGGGGAGAGTATGATTTATGTTTGAACTCACAACATGCGAGCAATCCGGATCGTCCAATTCGGCAGGTACGCCACCATTGCTTCTGAGCACATCCAGCATGTGCTGATGTTCGTCTGGGGGAAACCCAAAAAAACATATTTTCTGACCTTCGAAAGCTTTTAGTTTGTGCTCCTTTGTGAATTCGTCTGTTGTTGCAAGAAACTGTGGCTCATCGCGCTTATCCCAGGCATCGTGCACCCACTGGGAACGGAGTACTGTGAGGCGAAATGTTTTCGCGTATCTGCAAAACAGAAAACGGGGGAGAACTGTTAGTCGAATGTGTGTTTGGAAAATGCTGATGCTCTTACTGATATTTATCGCCACCGCTGACGTTGCTTATTAAATGCGTTACTTTTGAATTCATTTCCTTGCGAATTCCACCGCCCATTGAGTGAATTAGTTTAACCAATTTTGTCTGGAAAGAGAAACAAGATTGATCAGATTAGAATTGAGTGTTCCGGGGGTTTTCAGGGGGTGTAGTGTACCAACTCATCCTTCTTTCGGATTCCTGTAAAACATGTGATTACTCCTCTCATGGAGTAGTTGTAAATTGGTCGTGCATTATGCACAAGACCTTCTTTCGTTTCAGCTGCATGAAGTAAGGCGGGAGGTCCCAGTATTCTGTAAAGAAAAAGAGATAACGAAGGGATTAGAACAGAGGAATGAAGTAAATTCAATAGTTTTGAGGTTAGAAATGTAAAAATAATGAAGTCTGCTCAGCAACTGACTTCTGCATCAACTTGGTCGAAGCTCTCGCTGATACCTAACGCAAAAGAAGACTATGTTAACATTTGATACGTAAAAACGAACGAATGCAAAAGCAGATGTATTTTTATGAATTTTCAAAAGCCTGGGCATTTTGGAAACAATGAAACTCTTCGTCCAGTCTTGGAATAACCTTACGTTTGCTATCGTCTACTATACTTGGGTTTGTAGATTTAAAACGACTGGATGGCGCAGTTGGTTAAGTGCCTGCCCCAAGTTAGAGGGGTCCCAGGTTCGAATCCCACTGAAATCGAATCTGGTCCAGTCACCATTTGCCGTTGGGATTAAATGAACGGCACTGGAGTAGGTTGCTACCTGACAGTACAATGGACCAGTTTTGAGTCTGAGTGAGTGCTCCAGTGTAGCGTTTCAAAAAATCCTAAAAAAAAAATGCTTGGGTCTCTAGGTAGAGACAACGACCTCAGATTTCGACGAAAGGCTTTATACACCTCAAATTTAAGGACAGTGCTTCAATTAGGATTTCTCAAGATCTGTGCATATAACAACTAGATCATATACAATAGCACCTAATTAAATTGTTAAGGTCCAACTAAAACGGCCATGGGGAAACTTAAGAGAACTGATGCAACTGAGCAAGTACTCAAAAACAATACACAGTGACCATTGCAACTGCTTCGATCAGTTTCGTTCACTTTGGCCTACTTGCGCTGGAGGGAAATAAATAGCAGCCTGCCTAGGGAAATGTTATCTGACAACAGAATTCTCCTTAAGTTTCTCTAAGCAATTATAGACATTTGGCGATGTTTCTGGTTCCTTTTCGTTTCGTTTTCTTTTTTCTGGCTATCATTCTTGGCACTTTGAAGGCAATAAATATATCGACTCCTATTGATGCCGCTTGGTGTTTCCCATTCAACAATGCTTCAGTGAAAAAAAAAACAACCATTCAAACGCTTTCTTACTACAAACACGCATCAGTTTAACCTTGACTCCCATAAATCTTTCCATTTTCGCATTGAATAGAGTTGCGTCGTGACACTTTAGGACTGAATAGTCTCCTTCAACAAGCAGAAGACATCAACAACAATCGGACAACACAGGCGACACATTGGTGCACGCTTTAGCTTAACGCCAACGCCAACAAAGGCGCCACTCTTATGATTAATTCTCTACACACCATAGTCATTTGACAGCTAACCTTGAGATTTGAGACATTGATGGCGGCATTCCGTGATTCATATGCAAGTGATTCTAAACCTACACAATGACAGCGAGATTTGCTTCGTTTTGTGTTAAGATTTCACGCCTGTATTAATTGCGCAATCTGTCAGTGGATCAGTGCTAGTAATCACGTCGGCAATACGAGTTTCAAAAACTTTGGGAAATACCTCGCAAAGGAACGTAGTGAATCAAGAGAGAAAGGTTATTGACATCTTAGCGCTTAAGTTAGCAGCATTTGTATGGAGTCCTTAAGGCCGAGCTGAAATTTAGCTTTAGAAAATCAGAACCGGTCAGAACCGATAGAAAACTAAACTGAAGCATTGTCAAATTTCAAAGTGTCCACAAGGAATCATCTACAACGAGATGTTCAACTTTACAACGATTAATTCCCCTGTTGGGTGAGGCCCAGACACTGCCTCGGAGCTGCGATTTGACCCCTTTGGTGGACTTTTTTTGTGGGGAACCGTGAAGGAGCGATGTTATGCCAACAATTCGGAAACGATTTAAGCACTTAATGTCAATATCATCCAAGCAATTCGTGAGCTACGTGGGCGCCGTGGCGTAGTGGGTAGGTGCGTCGACTCATAAGCTCGAGGTCGTCAGTTTGAATCTCGAAAAAAACATCAAACATTTTTTGACGGCTCCACCTCTTTCGAGTCACTGACAATGCTCAAAGAAAATAACTGTCTAGAAAAAGCTTCTCAATCTCGCCGTTCGGTGTCGGCATGAAACTGTAGGTCCCCTCCGCTCGTGAGAGAACAATAGCACGCAGAACACGAGTGGTTTCTGAGAAGATAGGCCCAGGTCCACCTCGAACTGTAGCGCCGCCATTATTATTATTATTATTATTATAATCTGTTACATTATTATAATCTGTTTACATTCGGTTAATGACCTTTTTATATTCCATCTGTTTCTTCTGCCATCGGCGGAGGAATTCCTTCGTTAATCTTGACCGAACTTATCGAAACTTGTCATTTAGGTCTTTACTGCTTTCCCTTAATCGCAGGAAAGTCGTAAAAAACTGCTTAACCTCATCCAGACTAAACTAGTAACGTCAGCCAATGCAGCTAAATTTGGATTCTGATTCATTTAAAAGGCACTTCAGATCTCGCTTATCTTCCTCAGATTTGTGGAAAATTTCCCTTGAGTTTATCGCTGCAAAATGACAAATCATACATCAATAAAAAATACATGAGTGACCGTTTACAGAAAAAAACCTGATCGCAACCACTTCATTTCGAAATTGTCGGCCACTTGCCGAATGACAAATCATAAGTAAACGGATGCAAAAGACAAGACACGAACGCTGTTGACCTCAAAAGCGACAAAATTGCGACGAAATGTAAAAAAGCCTGTAAACTCAGCTGTACGAGCGATGATTACAATTTGATTTGATTTAAAATTCCGAAGGAAAAACTACTCGAATGACTTTGATAAAACATTTGAAATTCACAACATCCAACAAGACTTCAAGGACCACCCCGAGTATTGCGCCAGCGATCAAAGTCACATCGATAGACACTCGAAATTGATATCAAACAAAACTTTCACCGAATGAATTTGCACAGCATCCGAGACTTACCGTCTGTGACATAGATTCTTAGGACTAAATTCCAAGTGTGCCTTACGTCGGCCACCAACAGCACCCATGACTTCAGACAAAACACACGAATAAACAAAAAACGAAAACCGCACTGAAACTCCGAGTCACCTGCCCCGGACAACATTAACCACAAGACTACATGGGAATTTGCATCTGCACGTTTTGTCTCGTTCTCTTTCATGAATTTTTTTGTGATTTTTTGTAATCAAATAATCAAACAATTGGTTAACAGATTCCATCAAGAAAACTTGCTCCAAAGCAGCAGCAGCAGCAGTAACACACAAACGGGCCGTATAATGTGAGCAAATGTCGTCAATTGGAATGTAAACACAGAACGGGCCAAGAATATAAAATATACACGTTCTTAAGCATTCCTTTGCCTCTCACTGGAACACAACAGAACTTGGAAATTCCGCTTGTGAGCAGCAGCAGCAACAAAACGACAGAACAAAAAAAAAAAAAGTGTTCCGCCCGCCCGGTAACACCTAATAAAACAATTCCTGACGAGCTTCACTCACAGAACTGACGATTGACTGAGGAGACCATCTCAACACATCCCCCGTCACATCAGATCAGTGCGCGAGTAGTGCTTTTGGGGTGAACTAGAATTTGTCGCCGCCATACGGACACAGCCCCCGCCGAGAGATCACACAACTAGAGGAATTGCTTTGAGGAGCGTTTGATTAATTTGTTGATTCGCTTCGCCGCCACCGCTTCCACCGCCGCCCGCCGTCAGCGGTTGGGAAATAATAATTTGCGCGGACAGAGAGCCATCACACTTTGATTGTAAAAATCAGAAGGGAGACAAGAAGGAGGTCGCCTCCCCATCAGATATAATTTATATTCGTTTAATTTTGTTTTTTCCCCAACACAAACACGTCCCCCACTCTTTCGTTCGGTTTCATGGTGACAATTTATTTTCGGCGGAAAAGAAGAAAAATCATCTAGCGCCGACACGGACATCAATTCATTCATTGATTTAATCTTTCGACAAATTAACAAAAACAAAGGCGACATTTCAAACGTCAACAAAATGGGAAACCGCTAGAATTCCCCGGAACGCATCGCGCCTTGTGTCGTCGTGTGGCAATACCTCACAGAGTGGAGAATGTGGTGCACGACCAACCACTTGACGGCGGTTTATATTAAGAAAATTGCGAAACAAGGAGTATCATCTCCGACTTGTGGCGCCAGATGCGGCGTAAAACATTTCGTTTTTCTCCTCCAAAAACCTCAAAAACGAAACGCACACAGCAAAATGCGCGATGCCTAGTGAATGCTTCAAGATGTAAAGTCATAATATTTTCATTTAATGCTCCCCGAGACTGGAAATTAAAAGCATTCTGACATTGCGAGCCAAAGTGGAGCGTAGAGTCCTCGCGCCGATACCAGGTATCATCTCTCGGCCGCCTCTTGCCGCCTGGCCCGACTGACTGGGGCATTGAATTTTATTTCGTAATTTCTTGAAAATTTTCCAAAACGTTCTGAGTGCTGCTCACTGCCTCTCTGCCACGTAGCACTCGTATGCACGAACACACCCCGGGGGGGACGCGAGCTAATAAAATATAATGAAACAAAATCGCTTCTTGAATTGTTTTGCACTTTAAGTTGCTGTAAATGAATTGTTTGTTTTCCCCCTAGTCCATGGAGAGATAGACACAACGAGAGCGGCAACGAGATTCGCACGAAGGTCGGGTGTGTCCAAAGGCTTGTGGCGGTTGACTTATGATGTAAGACAAAGAATGAGAGTATTTTTCATCTTTCTTTTGAAGGGATGAGCCTTCAGTGGTCACTGACCTGTCAGTGGGAAAATATTCCATCCTCATGCTTGGTTCGTCTCTCGATTGGATCTTTACAATGTAAGGCTGATTTTGAGGTTAAGAGGTGTAAGTTATGGCCGGAATTATGGCCCGATATATTTATGTTTATCGTAAATTTCAAATTGTGGCTGTAAATCAGTGGATTTTCTGAATTTCAGACATTTGGATTTTTTTTTGGTTGAGAGGCTGAACTAACAAGGTTTACCAATTAAGTTTGAGGGAAATATTTGATCATCAAGCGGAGCCCTTCAGAGTTCAGATCTATTAATGAATTCAACAGCAGTCAGAGACTGACTCTCTGGCATTGAGTAATAAACGAGGAAGCGGTAAATAATTTTGTGTTTGGAAAAATTAGGATTTATGGCAAGGTTTGAGAAATTTTAACATTTACAGAACATTGAAAGTGCATTAGGACCACGTTGAAACCGCTAGAACGTTGCATTTCTGCAGCAGACACGAAAAATGCACAATGTCAGTGTAGACCAGGAACTTTACATACCCGCAAAGAAAATCATCAAGACGCGTCAAATCAGAAGATCTTGGAAGAAAATTTACTGGTCTAGCAATGCTGTTCAATAAGTCAGTGACTTTGATGGCAGATGGTGCTCGGATTGCAAAGAAAATATTTTTTGAAACCTTTGTTTCCAGCCAGTAGCTGGAGGGTCAGGGCCTGAGCTATTACCGCCTTCCATCGGTGCAGGTCTCCAGCACGATGATGATAGTAATCAAGACAAAGTTGCTGTCCGCGATTACTTGTTCTTTATACCGGAGGTTCGGTCTTCCTCATTTTCTCATGTTCTTTATACCGGAGGTTCGGTCTTCCTCATTTCCAGGAGGCTTGGATTCAAAGACTCTCTTGGTTGGAGCATTGGTGCTCATTCGCTCGATGTGGTCGAGCTAGTTTACCACTACCTGGCATCCTTGTACAGCTCATAGAGTTCGCAGATGTGCAGAGGATTATTTTTTGAAAGCGCAAATGTCTTTGGAGAATTTGACTACTCTTTTTGGTCTTGTCTGATGGTTAAGCTTAGTTTATGATGCCCCGCTGTAGTTTCTTATCAGGTCCATATTTTTTTTTTTTTTTTCGAAGTATTTTTGAAACACTACTGGAGAACTCAGACTCAAAACTGAGTCCATTGTACTGCCAGGTAGCAACCCACTCAAGTGCCGTTAATTTTATCCCAACGGGAAATGGTGACTGGACCAGATTCGAAAAACCGGATAAAAGCGTATTAACTTTGCTTTTACTCTGATTCGAAACTGGGACCCCTCGAACTTGGGGCAGGCACTTAACCAACTGCGCCATCCAGTCGCTTTCAGGTCCATGTTGCTCCATTTTTTAGAGCTCTATGACTTAGAGTTGAAACACAAGTTGAGTACATAGCAGACTATTATATGGCGTTCAAGGATATATTTAATGGCATTAAGCATTCGAGCACAATCGAATCGTCCACTCGATATTGGCTTTCAACGTAAACATACCGTTCGTATATACATATCAATGATTTCCAACAGCCCCAGGCGAAAAATATCAACAACGTCGCCTTCGCCGCAGACAGGACGAAGAATTTTTCTTTCGATGGCACCAAGAATCAGCTCAGCAACCCTGCTTATAACCCAGGTTTTGGCTCCATACAACAAGTCTCGCAACGTATTAGGAGGAGAAGTTTTTAGGAGTTGTTTCGTAGATCTTTTTGATATGTTTGTCCATGTTCAGATGTCAGAAAAATAGCTTCTATGCAATCCGAGATTCAAAGTCATTGACTTACGAACAGACCCCGTAAAGAAGTTCCGCTACTAGTGACTTCTGTCATCGTTTTCGAATACTGACGACATTAGTGCCCTGACCACATTGACGTCTATCACACAACATTTTATAGAAACTGTAGAAATAAACGAGATATCTTCGTTTTTCATCTGCTCTGTGAGAGTTGTATCCCCTCGGAGAGAAGTGACGGAGAAACCAGAAACCCTTTTGACATTTATCCCCTTCTCTCGATACTTTCGAGTAAGACCTTGCCCTTAGCTGAGGTTTACGGAAAGATTTCTACACCAAATCAGCACCAACAGCCGCCCGTTTAAGTTTCAAAATGTCAAACGCACACATGTTGCTCAACCCTAACCTACTGAGCCGACCATCACAGCAGCCATCATCAGTCTCAATCTACTAAACTAATCTCAGCCACTCGCTCATTCCACCAGCAGTCATCTTTTAATGGCTTTTCCTCCACTTTAGTGATCACGCCCAAAATAAATCTGATCTGGTTTTGTATTGAACCTTGAATTTAAATCGCCATCAATCATTAAGACCGCACTCGTAAACCCATAAATTACGACGCCTCGGCTAACGTTGTCTTTGGCGGACGGCAAATGCGTGCCCGTCAATGCTCCACCGTCACACAAAGCCACACTCGTGCGAATAGAGCTCGCATACAATGAAAATCATAACGATTAATAGAACGGCATACTAGAGCAAACAGAATCTCTTGCCGGAACAATAGGTGCCCTTGCCTCTCTTTAATTGAATCAATAACACACCATCTCCTCAGCAGCGTCTTTTAATTCCCATCAAACCATGAAATATTGCCAACAGAGTATTCATCATCCAAGCACCATGACTTCAAAAGATTCCACATCGAGGGCGACGACGACGACGACGATGGTTTGCTTCTGCGTCTGCGGCGACGATGAAGACGTATCCAAAGAGTTTTACGGTCAGTGCGCACTGCGATAATGATGTTTATGGATTCGCTTCGTTGTTGTTGCCGATGCTACAACAACTATGTTCCACTACTAGCGCTGCTGCTGATGGTGATGGCGATGACGATGATGACGAGAATGAAGATGATCACTCAGAAGGGTATTTTGTTCAAGTACACATCTGCGTGAACGACCGACAGACCAACCAACCGGGAGCTAAATTCGCGTAATGAATACACAAAAAGAAAGGCCCGACTGGCACGGCGGTACAAGTGTTCATAACAACACTACATGCATTCGAATCGAATCCACTCCCCCGTTGCATTGGCACTTGCATCTCTGCTCGTTCTCGTTTCACTGTTGCTTCATTATTCCTTGCTAGTGCCAGTGCGGGTGACAGTCCCCTCCAGCGACGATAGTTGTGAGAATTGTGTGCTCCCAGCTTGCAATTGTTATGCAAATTACACCAGTGACGACTGCTGACTGTTGCCCGGGATGTCGGAGAGATGATGAAAGTGGCTGGTGGGGTGGTGGTGGTGTATCGGTGTAGATAGCTCGAACCATGGAGAATCTAAATCAATTGAACACAGGCCTGTCGCTGGTTGTTTTCTTCGCTATTCACTCGTCCCAAGAGGAGATCTGTAATTAGCTGCAGCAGTGCATATTAGAATCTAGAGCTTCTCCAGCGTGTGATACCTCTCTCTCGTGACATGCGAGATGCTCACAACGGGCGAATGTCGTAACCACGACGACGACGACGACGACAGAGTAGAGTTCAATTCCTGTAACCCTAGCATTGCCAGTGGAACGGGGTGGCCTCCAATAAATTTCCACAACTCTTCGAACAACCCCTCTAATTGATTGTGAGTGCGAAATGCATGATTTACCGACTGCAGCCTGCTCAGGGCACTTGTAAGTCGGTTAAGCGCGTGCCGAGACACTTACCTGTGTTTGCTCTTGTGTATCGCCTCGTAGATGGGACCGTCGAACTCTTTCATCACGAAGTACGTTGTCCAGTCGTTGTCGGATAAGATTTCCAGACCTGTTTCCGATGTAAGGACGGGTACACCAAATGTTCGGGCGGCTTCCACTATGGATTTGTCGTCTACGACGCTGCTCAGCAGGCATATCCTTAGATTTTCTGGAGATGGCGATATTGACATTTCTGTAAAGAAATTGAAAGAAAGACAGGGTTTTAGTAAAGAAAAGATGGAATCTATTGAGGTAAGGAACATAGATGATATGGCTCATTCATTTAAAGAAATATTAATAATGGAGGGGACCTAAATTTAATGCCGAACGGAACAAGCGTCTACGGATCCAGCGCAAGATGGCTAGGTCATGTAGAGCGCATGGACAACTCGCGGTCGAAATCCACTAATCGCGATCTGAACAAACATTGTCAAAGATCAAGCTTTCTTTCGAAAATAGCAAGGCCTTCTTCATCCGCTTATTTTTCCATGCCTATGCGCTGTAAAGCAGGGTTGGGATGAACACGAAGTTACAGTTGCCTTTTGGGAATTTCTGGCTTATTCGTCTGTGTTGTCCGTCGTTTTTCAAAGACAGCATATACTTCGTTTAATTCTACACCCATTTTAGCTGAATCCACTTCAATGTAATCAAACGCTTCAGTGAGGGTTCGGTGTGTTCGATCAACCACGTCAATGTCATCCGCGTAGCAATTGTAGCGTAGTTTGGAAAGTTGTGCCTTTGGATTTTATTTATCATTTTCCGTTTCTGTCAACAGACGTCTCATCAAAAGTGTTACCACAACCAGTTTTCCTCTGCAGTTCATCAAACGAAAGTTATAACTAAAGTCAACCGGCAGAATTACTCTACTACTTCTCTAGCCAATTCTAGAGGCAATTGAGTAACAGAACCATTTACAGCACGACCAAAGGGGCTCCTTTAACTTCCATCCTCAATTGGGCTCTGCTGCAAAGTGCTAAAACATCAATGTTCTTAAAATTGTGTGAAAAAACTTTTGAAGACGATTATTTTTCGCAGAATGTATGACGAGTGAAAATGGAAGTTCAACACCATCTGCACATCAATCTCGATGTCTACGGATTCAATCCCCTTCATCAGCATAGCAATGTAAAGCAAATGCCGGCGCGGACCCCAGTTTGAATCCAGCCTAAAAGGATACTACATTAAAGAACTTCACTCACTTAAGGTGACGCATGCAAATGGAAGAGCAGACAAATGATATTTTGCCGACTGGAAATGCTTGTTCGTTGCTGCGTTAGGCTTCATATTGGCCAACGTAGGGAAACACCGTTATCAGGACAAACTAAAAAAGGTTGCTGACTGGGTTATTTGAACACTACTACCGTTATGTACGAGAATACAGAATGATCTTGAAACCTGTGCAAAGCCATCTTAATTGTGCAACTTGAAATTGGTCACTTTCTCGACGTAAGTAGTTAAAGAAGACCAAGTTTAGTGCGTGCATGAAAAATGTTTCGATGTCGTCCGATTCCCTGCAGTCTTATTGAGGTCTACGTCTACCGTGACTCAAGAGGCACAAGCTAGGCGACGAGATTTAAGCTCGTTTCTTAAGCGTTTCGTTTCCTCTGACAAATTCGATGCAATTTTTCTGATGAATCAGAGTTTTCTCCTTCCCATAGCAGCGCTGCATTCAAATGTAATATTTTCCAATTTGACTGTTGCCGTGTGTGAATAATTCATAGCAACAGTCCCTCCTTCAAATGCATCCCCTTCAGAGTTCTGACTCATTTCGCAGACTTCAAGTGGCTCGCGCGCTTTGCGGGGCATCCCAAGGCTTTTCAATAAAATTTTATCACCAGCATTTCCATAAAGCTTGTTCCATTATCTGTTTACTCTCAGAGAAAGTAAGCAAACTTGACCTTCCCAGGCACAGCACCGCAGCCGCCACCTGGAGGCGGTCAGCTCATTCGATTCGCGGTACTCCTCGTCACGGTGGGAGATGAATCCCCCCTCGAATAATAATTCCACAAACCCACATACACGCCACGCCACCAGCAAACAATAGACTCATTATTTTCCCAATACCCGACCGGGCTTTGTTTACATGGCACATATCGCGCACGCACCCGATGAAAGCCCCCCCTCCTGGCGCACATGTGTTATCGCGCTGATTGCGAAAAGGAAGAGGCACACAGCGCGGCCAATTACAAACCAATTATATTCCCATTTTCCCCGAATCAATAAACACAAACATCATTAGGAGTCCATCCGCAGCCTCCCGCCTTCCAGAAATTAGCTGCTGTCCGCACTGGCGCAACTCGTTGCGGGCTAACTGGGCTAATCTCTTTGCACCAGGCCATTAATAGCACCGGGCTGTCAATTGCTCATTTCCTCTTCGCGCCGATTCGATATTAATCGAGCGACAACAATAGATTCCCCCCGATTGGCATCGGTTTCCCTTTTCTTGTTCTGTAACCGCAAGATTACCTGCACTGCTTGACCAAGATGTCAAGGCTGGTGTCGCCGCCGAGCTCCTCTGCGGGGACGTATTTAGAAGTAAATGCAGAGCAGAGCAGAGCGAAACCCCCTCGGGCGCGCTGGCCCATGCACGGCTGCCGGACGTCGGACGTCAGCGGAATTTTAAAAATAAAAATATCAATTGTCAATCAATCGACTCGAAAGTCCTTAGCTCTGTGTTTCGGAGGTGGCGTCGACGAGAAGTTCGCTCTGGCCGGCACTTAGACGCTGTGCTCGTCTTTCTTCTTCTCGCTTCGCCGTGATGTTCTCGCAAAGGGGGTGATCTTGTTTTTTTTTGTTGGGTTTTGGGGACAGCGATGGAAGATCCATGTTGTAGGCGAGGTACGGTCAACTGAGTGGCGCGTGTGGACTTAAGTTTCGTTTTATGTGCTTAAGGATTTTTGGGTCCACAGACAAGTAGTTGTATGCCGAGAGCAATTATAAATAAATAAATTATCTGAGGAAGAGTGAAACATTGTCTTCCGTTTATCCGGGGGATTGCTGATTGCGTCAATGGACGGAGTAGAACATGAATATTGTAGACTGAGGGTGTTGTTTTTTTTCTTTCTTGCTCAAGTAGATTCAGCAGTATTTTGAATTTTTGAGAGAGAATACATTTTTTTATTGAAGTCCGACAAAAATGTCTCCTAAAACTGCAAAAAAGGGAAGGAACAGAGCGGCCGTTTCGGCCTTGTACAGTCGAACTCAGCAGTCCTAGGAAATTACTTAAAAATGTCAGTGTACACCATCACGCTGGTCCAGATGTTTTGTCTTCTTGTCCTCTTCTTGCCTTCTGAAGACGTGGTTTCCCCTTTAGCGAATCACTGCTTTTTGTAAGATTTTTCCTCAACTTTTAAGTCATTTTTCGCGCAAGAGGTAAACTGCATTGGTCTTCTCCTAGAAACCCGTCTGTGTTTCTAAAGATATTTAGGACGACGTTAAGTGCAAGTGTGAGAAATATTTTCAGACCTCTTAACGTCTTTATTGACGGTGAATTTGAAATTTCGCTCCGATAGATTTTCCACGAAATAAGTCAGATTCCACTTAAGCAGCGGTTCAAGCAGCAGTCTGGTGAAAGCAAACAAATCTTACCCGATTTTCTTAACGTATTCGTCAGAAATCAGCATCCAGCTCTTTTACTAGAATTGTCTGTTCATGGAATCAATGAGTCTCTCCTTGGCTGGGTAAAGGTAGCACTAAACGACGAACATGCTCACCGAACTTGCTCGTTTGCGTTATCCCCTACACGGCGATCACGTTTGACGAACATTAATTTCGTGTTGTTTCTTCAAACCGTCAACATGTGTGATAGGGAAGCGCAAGTGGTGAATTCCTCGATAAAATCGTGGCTGACTGTTGACATTCTTAATCTGCGATTCGCACTCGGCGACGTTCACAGCAAAAATGAGGTTTGCTCGCGAACATAGCCATACACGGCGAACATCAAAGCCAACGAACACGACAAAATCGAAATTTTTCGCCAGCAGTGAACTGAAATTTCATAGTCCTCCGAAGGAAGACCAGCAAGCGCTTCTGTGATGAGGAGCCTCCAACATCAGCTCTCACCTCATTGACACCGAATAACTGCCACCTGATCCGAGCAAAAGAGATAACAAGAAAGCCGCGGATTTCTTACAGACGTTGGGGAGCATGCGCTTAGTCTGTCTACATTCTGGAGAGTCATGCCACCTGCGGTTGTGCTCTCGAAAAGTCCAACCATCGATGGAAGCCCTAAACAAGGACGTGGGCAGTCCCAGCGTAGGTTCAGATCCTGAGAATGCCTCATCTGATCCTCGCCTAGCAAGTTCATCGGCGATCTCATTTCCTGTGATCCCGTGGTGCCCCGGGACCCAGACAAGTCTTAGCGAATTCAAGCTACCAATCAAATTCAGAGAAGACTTGCATTCCTCAACTATCCTGGAAGTGGTTAAAGGGTTCAGCAAGGCCTTAAGCACAAATTGATTGCCGCTACAGACGCAAATACTTCACCCCTTCCACATATTCTCCTAAATATAGTTCGTAGCCATTAGGATCGCATAGCTTGGAAAAGCGACGCAAATTTACCTAACGAGGTGTGTAGTCTACAGTTGTCGCCCTGCACGAAGGCACCAGCACCAGATCCTTCATTGGCCATGTGGCTTAGTGGTTCAGAGCGTCGAAAGCGGCTTTATCAGTCCATGATCCGCAACTTTTTCATGACATCACCATCTCTCAAAAACCTTAAATGCTTATAACATACAATACCCTCTCAGTCTGATGGCAATGACAACTCTAAAACTATCCAACGTAGAGTCCAGCAGCAATCAGAGGCGTCATCCTACGTTTGACGATGAGGAGGCAGGTTGGCAGTCATTGTTTCCTTAATCCCACCACCCGGCTGGTCTTTCAACCAACACCAGGAAATGGATTTCTATATTAGAAAATTACAAGCGGCTTCTTTCTAGCTTATAAAATGTTCGAATGCTGCATTTTTTGATACAGTGAGCCGACGGAAGTTCACTGATATTCTCAGTCTTGTCTTTGAGAAATAAATGAAATTGCCTTCTTCAAAAATTGAAAGAGTTGGGTCGGCTGCGGCTGCGGCTGCATGCATCACAATTGTGTGACGATGAGGTTCATACAAGCCGGTAAACATCACTGCAATAAGTCAAAGTGTGCCACATTGTCTCAGGACCTTCTTTTGTTTTCGAACAAAACAAACGAACTTTTGAAAATTCCGATCTTCATCTGAAGACATGAGACTTCACTCCAGTTCAACTGACTTAAGGTCATAAGTCAAGTGATCGTCATTTTGGGTCGTAAAATTTGGAACAATTGAGAGACGATTCAGATTTTCAAACAAATTATTGAAGATAAATCGCATTCCATTTCAAATGGGTTTGTAAACAAACAAAATTTGTGTTAATTATCTTTCCGTTCTGTGGATCTCAAGTTCATCACCTCGTTCGGGAGCAATTGCCAATCATGTTAACTCTGTGGAGTCAGTCCCTCCAGTCATCGCTCTCCCGGTTGACCTTGTGAATATACAAAACAGAACTGTTGAATTTGGGCAAGTGATTCATGAAAAGTCCCTGAATTGGCGAAAGAATCAACATTTGGGGCGGAATTGGGGTCAAGATGAGTGACCTTATTGTTTTTTTTACACAGTATTTTTTATGACTAGCGAAAGAGGTTAACAATTATTGTTTCAAGGACAAGGACTGGAGGAAAAACGAAAATGGCTGATTGCTTCTGAATGTAAAGATGGACTCTCAACCATCGATCGGGACTGGAACAACAGACAAGCAAGTTAGCTACTTGTCAACTACGGGGAATGTTCAATAAGTCAGTGACTTTAAAATGATTTTTTTTTAAATTGAATTTATTTTTAAACGTATGAGCACCTCAACAACCTTATCTTTTCCGGACAAATTAAAAAAGGATCAAGAAAGTCAAAAGCTGCCATGAACCTGATAGACAAATTCAAATGTCAAAATGAATGTCAAATGGATGTTTCAACGACAAGGACTGGAGATAAACGTAGAGTAGCACAATGGCTGATTGCTCTAACTGCACTTTCAACCATCGATCGGAACTGGAACAATAGACAAGCAAATTAGCTAGTTGTCAACTACGGGAAATGTTCAATAAGTCAGTTACTTTGAAATTAATTCTTTTTTTTTTTCAAATTGAATTTATTTTTCACTTCTGTTTTTTTTTCTTGAAATTAAATTCATTTTTCAACGTACGAGTACTTTAATAAAATTTTCGAAAAAAGTAAAAAAGGACAGAAATGCCAAGAGCTCCCAGGGACATGCTAGACAAAGTCTTTCAGTTAATAAAAGGGAAGATACGAAAGATGTCTAAGTTCTTGTTATGTCAAACTAGCGGAAATATCCTCAGGCTTCAGGAAAATCGAAGTAGCAAAGCAAAGTTAATTTATTTCATGGAAAGGAACCCTACTTCGTCTGCGTTATCTAAGATTTCATGAAAGGATATCTTTGACATCCTGATAAACGAAGCAAACGATTAACTTAAGACTGCCAGGAGACTAAGCGATAAGAGGAAGATGAGCTGTCAGCATCACTAGGGTGGTGTCAAGCCTGCTGGAACAACTCCAAATGAATCCACAAGCTTAATCCGTTCTCGACACTTTCACATTGAGATCGATAGCGGACTACAACTATTATCTCATGCAGCCCCTGCTCTGGCACAGTGGCTAACGAAAGCAGTTCCACAACGATATCTTACCGCCTGAAATGTCAAAATGGGTGCCGTAAAGTTAAGTCGTGCGTAATAACGCTGAATTTCGGAATTCCTCTTTATTTGTCAATTTAAAAGCGAAATAGCGCCGAATTCTGAATAAAGCCGTGCGCACCAATGCCGAAGTTAAGTTATTTCACGGCACGGCCAAAATGTGGAAGAGGACTCACGTTTTTTAATGCAGACGCTGTGCAGAAGACGATTTGGCAGGTAAATCAAAAAAATCTCGTCTCCCACACACATGACAAGATCTGAGGGCCAATGGATTGAAATATACACTGAAGGTCAATTAATCTTGACCTCGATCAAAGTGTCCGTCCCGAAATACCTTTAAAAATCGCAAAGAATTCGCAATCAAATTATATAAACGGAAAAAGCAAAAAAATGCGATTCTCAAGCGCAAGCTAAGAATGATCAGCCAACAAAGATCAGCGAATTGTTTTGCATTTATTTCCGAGATGCCAAGTCAACCGTGTACTCAAAACAAAGCCCCATATTTAGACTACAAGTGGAAGATATTTCGCTGACGCTGGCCATTATTGCAAACGCCAGTGTCTTCTCCTCCACTCCCACTCGGCGGCGACGGCGGTGGGGGCTCTGGGACGAGTTCATACATACATTCGTACGCGACAAGAGTATGCATACCTCCCGAGCATGTTTCGCTTTTAATTGCTCCCCATCTATGCCCATCTCGCTCTCTCTCTCTCTCTCTCTTACACTCTGTGAGCTTGTGTACATTCGGTTTTTCTGTTTATTTTTAGAAAAATATGTTCAGCTGTCAAAATTGTTGCCATTTAAACAATACAACCGCTGAACATAACGTGCGTTGAACGCAAAAACAAAACGCTCACAATGCCTTACGTCTCCATTTTCCCACACAAACACACACACGGACATGTGTGAATGGGAAAACTCGAAAAAAAGAATATATTTTTCAATAAAAACAATAAATTCAAAAATATTATGTGCTCAGAGATGAAAGAAACAGGAAGCCCAAAGGGGGACGGGGTGACTCTGGTTATTTTTTAGAACCGCAGAAACATCCTCCAAAGCACACACACACACACATCGAGAGAGGCTGAGTGTGGGTGGAGAAGCACCCATCGCTGAATATTATTGTTTTGGCAATTCATCAATGTTTTTAAAATTTTTATGAATGTACGCGCGATATTCGCGCTCACGTTCGTTCGGGTTCGCTTCCACTCTCGGTCGAGCGGGCGGCACTAAAAATAATTTTTATTAATCCCATAAATCAAACAAGTTGCTGCCGCTAATCTGTTAACACATCCCTGAGATCGGCTGCGTTTTGTTCGATTGCATTTCACAACCAATTTTCCGGCCCACTCCATCTTTTTGCTGTGAATTTGCACTTTGAAGCGCATCACAGCGAGTGCCGTGGCCCGTGGCGGTGGCGTTCGGCAGTGACAAACTCAATTTGTCCTTCCAACTCGTGTAACGGTATTTTTGGGATGTACAAACAAATAAATCAATTTGTGCCTCTTCCACTAATTGAGTGAGGAGTGATCTGGATGAAGAAGTGGTTCTGCCTTTTGTTTCGGTAGAGGGAAGTGGGCAAGTTCCACTTTAGCGTGTATACGCGAGGAAATTATGGTGATTTATTGGAATGATGAAAGATGTAGATCAATTCGACTTCCTTGAGCTAGAAAGGGGGACGTGCGCCCCCACTTTCTTTGAAGACCTTACAGGCGCAGTCTTTGGAGGACGTAGGTGGAGAGATAATCCGGTGACGTAAATGAATTTGGAATGCAATTTAGGTTACAGCTGATAAATCGTGAGACTGTCACGTTTCAAGCAATTAGAACCCGGAATGTGTGAGCCGCATATGTAAATGTGACACATTCACAACAGCATTTGATGTCACCACTTTACCCGAATCGACTGACGTGCAGCGGATGAATTAATCACCCGAGTTGGAGACTTCAGTCGTCGTGACAGGAAGTAGTGCAAATCGTCGCTTTGAAGGTGAAGGAAGGATTCACTTTCAGAAATATCACCTAAAGGCCGTAAGGAAATCTTAGTTCACTAAAGCAATATACAGAAATTATACTCTTATGCCAAAACAAGCACTTCGTTCAGTTTCGTTAAGTTGGTTAGCTTCAACTTACTAAAGACGAAGTGAAATTAGTCCCTCTCTACGTTCCTAAATGACAGTTGGTGTTGAATTGATGTGGACTTGGACCTAGCTTCGTTTAGTTTCGTTAAGTTCATTAAGTTAAGCTTACTTAAGTCGAAGCGAAGTCAGTCACTCTCTACGTACGTAAATGACAGTCGGTGTTGAATTGAGGTGGACTTAGACCTAACTTCGTTCAGTTTCGTTAAGTTCGTTAAGTTTAGATTACTTAAGTCGAAGTGAAATCAGTCGCTCTCTACATTCCTCTCAGATATTTGTGCCTCCTCCAGGTGACGATGCAGAACTCTTGTTGCACCAGGATCGGTAAGTGACGTTAAAGATCTTCAACCTAAGAAGAAATGTTTTACATAAGTCAACGAGCTGTCAAATGTCATTTTGAACATCATTAAACTCATCACCAGCCAAGACCAAATACATGATTGATAGTCATACAATGCTCAGCATAAGGTAAGATAAATCTAAAAAGGCATTTGAGTGTAATAAAACAAAAATCGTGGAACATCTGACAGGAAAGATTGAGCCGCACAGACGATGTCTCCAGGGACAGTTTTTTTTTCGTCTGTGATGATCTTCGTTTATTTCGACGCCATGAAGAACATATTAATCACTCTTTGCTCAGTAAATTCGTAAACGTCACACTAATTAAGCGCTGCGATATACGCGTACATACATAACATAGGAAAATGTTCGTTCGAAGTAGACGAACTGCATTATTTGCTGTTTACAAACTTCAATATACCGTCAATATCGCGCAGTTACGTTAGCAAAATTATTTCGACTGAAGGCGTGTAAATTTAAAAGAAAAATCATAAAAAATCGTAAAAAATTGAGCAAAATGATTTCTCATAGAAAGACATTATTTGAGTCACCACTAAACTGTAGCACTAACGAAGCCAGTACACGTAAAAGAAAAATGTCTTGTCAGCATTAACGAAGAATGTCATATGAGCTGAACATCAACCTTGGTAAGTAGGCATTTTCTAAACAATGATTTCGTTGGCGCTTGTTATAATCACAGTCTGGTTTGAAAGTTAGGTAATGCGACGATGCTGCCACCCGTGGAGCAAATATCTTGATTTAATTTGAAGACGCTTCTCTTAAAATGAGGATAAGAATTCAATAAGCCCACCATCAGGAAATGCAAGATGTTTACCTGCATACGTACACAGTCTGTCCCATTTTCGAGACTGATTTAAATTAACAGGCAATTGCGATGTCATCTCTGATTGATCTGTTAAACCTTGTGAATACATCCTTATTATGACATTATAACCAAACATCAAATGCGTCAGTCTTGTTTGAAGTTGGACAAAACTGCTTAAGAAACAAACGAATCGATGAAAAACGCTTACGGTGACCAGGGTCAATTCCGTGCACAAGTATTCCGCTGGTTTGGTAGATTTCGTAATGTTCGTGAAGACTTTGAAGATGGCGAACATCTAACTAAGCAAAGAGCCTCAAGGAATGAAGAAAACAATGGGTCAGAAAAATTCTGCGCTCTAACCGTTGTCCGCTAGAATTATTGAAGAGATGACTAGCATTCCTAAAAGTGGGTTTCATTGTAGATGACCTATAGGAGAAGAAAGTGTTGATGCAGAATAGCATCAAGATGATGTTCATTGTTTTCTTCAATTCGATAGTGAAGACGTAGAAGCTAGAGCCCAGGTTCATCTTACAATATGGCGTTGGATCTTAATACGTAAGCGCACCGATTCCAGACTGTAAATCAAGGGATCATCTGACGTAACACTGTCCTTACAAGAAAATCGTCATTATCATCAAAAAATAAAGTAAGTTGACAAGAGCAAGAGTTTTGTGACGCATAACCTCACAGACCTTTCTTTAATTACAGTCTCAGTGAAAGATGTTGACGAAGAGCATTACATTTTAAGCGAATATTAAATGCTCCAGTGCCGAAGGACTCCACTCTAAGCCGGGGGGACAAAGCAACAGAGGACGTTCACGTCAAAGATGAATTTAAGAAAGACCTCAACCAACTTGGGAAATTGAAGACAGTTAGCGAAGGATCGTGATAGCTGGAGAGAGATGTTGGTTGAGACCCAGGTCCACCCCAGACTGTAGCACCATACGAGTACAAAGGAAAAGAACTGCCGACGGATTTTAAGGCTGCCTTGAAGCATTCTAAATGTTGCTAAGACTCCGTGTGCTATCGGAACATGCGCCCAAGGCATTGGTGCACAAAACATGTTCTGAAGAAGCTACAAAGGTTGGCCGTCCATTTGTGAGTGTTTCTTTCACCATCTTTCTCCACAAATGACATCAGGCAATACTTTCCGGAAATGAAACTCCCACTCTGTCATCGTAAACATCTCAACGAAACATGGAACGTATCATCTCAGCCGAGACATACCCTTTCGAACTTCCGTCGTAAGTTTTGTTTATTTCTTGAGAACTCCACTTCCTCCCCACATGCTGTTCCATACGGAACCAGGTGCAGATCCTCAACTGAACAACCGAACTCCTGCATCCATGTTGTTTTCCATGGCGCAGAGCAGGCGATTCATTTCCGCCCTCGAAATCTAGATCTCGAATGTGGGCTATAAACAGAGATGCCAGCTGTAAGCGGGAATCCATTGAGAAGCCAAATAAACTGACGTTCCTTCGCATCAACTCAAATCAGCTTCATCACACGACATCAGCGTGCCTGCATTCCTTGAACAAAGACAGCACGACTAGCGCCGTTGCTTTGATGCCAAATGCACTTCGCCCCAGGAACAGGCGAGCTCCCCCCGGCGATATGTGCAATTCACTTGCAATCTTCCAAACGTAATTAAATCCAAAAACTATTGGCGTAAACAGAATTCTTGAATGAGAGTGCCTTTGGCCTCACCCGCACCGCCTTCGCCGCTGGGCGATGAAATTTATTGAAAAAATCTCAAACAAAACCAGACGTCGTCGGCTGATTGCATTCCCCAAATGGGCCAGACCAGGCCAGAGAGAGAGAGAAGAGCAAACGCCCGCGACTGGATGTGCTTTCAATTGATGTGTTTTCTTAAATAAATTTATCACTCCGAGATGGGAACTGTTTGTTTTTGGAAATCATCAGACACGATGTACGAGCTGGCCCCCGCGTGTACGTGTGCGCGCTTGCGAAAGACCTGCCCGAAGGAGATGCACCGACGGTGGCAACGGCGGCTGCACCCCTAATCGGGTGTAGAATTAAGTGCACTGTCTGAGAGAGAGACAGAAATGCGCGCCTGGAAACAGACCGCACGGCAGTGGAAGAATACACAGGTGCTGCTGTGTGAATATTTAAACAGGTGTCAGGGGAGAGTGAGGCTCTTCCCGCATTCCGCAGTTGTTTGTGCTTTAGAGGCAGACTCCCATCCGGCCCCGGCACATCTAAGGTCACGGCTTGTGTTTCGTTCGGCCGAGACGCAGGGGGACGCGATGGAATCTAACAGCGTGCGGATTTTTTTTTTTTCCTCTCGAAAACTGACAGCAGACATCATGAAAAACGAGATCAATGTCTAAATCGTCAAGATCGCCGAGCACTGGCCTCAGAACTTCGCCTGTGAACCGTCGACAGCCGCGTGCCTGTGCTCAAAAGTTCATGTCCATCTCGCCACCGTGGCCAAGGCGAAGATGCGCCGAAGGTTTGTTGTTTTCTTTCCTCAAATCGAGCACAGAACACAGCGGAGGCCGTGATTCACACCCTCGAGCTTGTTTAGATATTTTATCTCAAACTTCAAGTAGATGCTTTGTTTTTTTTCGGTTCTTTTTTTAGACCGTGAGTACAGGGTCCCTGAGCACGAAAACACTCTTTTTCGCGTGGGTACACTTCGATTAAGTTTAGTTGTTATGATTTATAGACTCCGTGCTATGAGATTATTACGCTAACGCTGATGGAGCGCGGAATGTTTAGGTTAACAATTAGGCGGTGAGTGTTCTGGACGAGAATAAGCGGCTGCCTTTGTTATTCGATTAGCGAAAGATACACACATCTCTGGGGGCGGAGGCTCTCTGTTTGAGGTATGCGATTGGAATTGAAAGGTGGCGGCGCAAAGCAGTTCTTGTGGGATGATACGGTTTGGCTGCCCAACTCTGGGAAGCTAATTGCGGTAGGTTAAAAAATGTTTAGAGGAAAACGTGCCGTTTATGAGAAAACAAAGTGTTGTCTCTGAAGAAGTGGAGATATTTTATCGACTGCTGTTTTTTTTTGGAGGGTAATGCATTCCACGTTTTAGAGAATTGGAACATTTAATTTTGGATTGCTACCGAGTTACTCATTGAATTTCTAATACAAAGTGCGCATGCGAATCTTTCAACTTCAAGAAGCATTTGATCGCGGAAAACATTGCCACAATTTAATGTTGACGTGTCCCCAAAATCCTTTCCCAGACTTAATCTGCACAAATGGCTATTCAATTGGAGGTTATTATTTGAATCTGGCATATATCGCATTTTGTTGGTACAACTGCCGTAATTTTCACTGAGATATAATCTTCAAATCGGAACATTTAATCTTTAGTATTTTACATCAAAATTGAGTGGGGTTCTAGTCCGTTCATGATTTATTTTTATGTTTATCGATTTTTTTTAATTCTTTGAGACAAGATTTTGATAAAATCGAAGATAAAATATCAAAAGATGTGAAAAGCTTCAAGCTTGACGTTCAATTTTAAGCGTTGAAAGAGGGAAAGGCTATTTTGTTGCGAATTATACTATATTTCTTGTGCTTTGTTTTATTCATGCCTTTGAAGTCTGGAACCTGTGGCTTCTTAAACGCTGTCATACGGAGTCGGCATTAAACTGTATATCCCACTCACTCGTGAGAGAATAATAGCAGGAACAACACGAGTGGTTGCTGTAGAAGCTAGGCCCACGTACATCTCGGACTATAGCAACAGAATATTAAACTGTAGGTCCCCTCCACTCGTGAGGGAACAATAGCACGCACAACACGAGAGAAACAGTCTTGAGTTTATGCCGGATTAATGCACCTAAATGGAGTACATGCTCCCCAAATCAAAGTCGTAGTAGGTCCCTAGTGATCGCCAAATTTTATTGCAAACGCTAGGCAGGGATGCTGGGGAATCTTCGGTGTCGGTGAATTGGACGTCTTTTACTAAAAAGGAGCCACTTTTGCGGTTGCTCGTTTGCTTAGCTCATTGGACGTACCGATTCTTGTTCTCGAACTCGTACACCACCCGGTTGTATATAGACAAATCTCGTGCCTTGATCTAGCTAAGAGAAGATAGTAGGGGGTAAAAAGATAGAAAATTAAAAAATCCTAATGTCCTAACAGAGCTCAGACGGGACAACTAAAGAAAGGAAAAAAAGGAAACAACGATCAAGCATTCATCGCTAAAAAAAATCACCGGAAACTTCTGATGAAGTCAATCAATGCTGATTCAGGCTAGCTCTCACCTAAGTGACCACACTTCGTGAAGAGCTCTTTCTTCTCCTTTCAATCCATTTCCAACTCAAACAAAATCACTTAATTTTTCACTTCCAATTCAGGACAATCGCCCTAAGCTTCGTCAACTTTGTTTTTTTTTAGCACAATTACAAATAATTCACACAAATATAGACTGAAGGTAACTGATTGCCAGCTCACTAGAAGATCTGATGGCACGTGAATCACCCCCTGTCGAGGAGCACTAATTGCTATGACAGGGCGGTCGGTGTTTCCAACGTACACGACACCTAGTCAACAAATTGAATGATGTCAGGAACACTCTGGGTTGCAATTGTCATGAGAGGGTTATGTAAAAATTCTGTGATCCAATCGCATGGATATTCGTTCCATTTTCAAGTGAAAAATTGTATTTATATTTGGATGAGGTGATTTTATTGAATTTTTTGTCACAGAAATGTGCTCTTGTAGTGCATTTGACTAGCAATTTTGTGTATTCGGTCAGTTGCTTCAGTTCTCTTAAGTGTCCGTACGGCTATTGTAGTTGTCCCTGTTGTTTAAGATCCAGATCGAAACCGTACGGAGAAGAAACGCTATGCTAACAAACCCACGATCATTCACGCCTTGAGGAGACAGATTGAGCGAGGGATCAACGAAATTCAGCCGCATTTCTGGAGCACAGTCATAGAAAATGTCGATAAAGGAGTCCGAATGTGTCAGTGTCAGTTGTTAGAAAACTAAGCAACAAAGATAAACAAACAAAGTCTTTGACCAAAATCCTCTTAAAGGGACCTCCATCTTTAAATTACAGCCCATTGTTGCATGTTAAATTCAAATAAAAAAATCCGAAACAATCAAAAAATCTACAATCGAATCATCTTTGTCATCACCCTGTGTCTGTCTATACCACAAATTATTGTAGAATAACCCCCGGAAACAGTCTTCCCATCGTCCTGCCAAGACAGTTAACCAAAGCCGAACTATTTTTATCGTTTTATTTGGAAGAGCACCGTGATTCAAGAGCAAGGAAGTCGTTAATGCGCACAATGACAGACTCCTTCGGTTGCCGCAAGACATTGAAAAAGTCATAAAAATGCTTTCACAATAAATAAACAGGACGACGCGGGGCAATGACCCCTCTCTCCCACAAATCGCAATTCGTGCTCATAATTCAACAGATTTAATTGCTCATTAATGCACTTGTTGAATGTATTGATTAATTTCTCTTAATTTCCTTTCGAACAAACAACAAGAGTGTTAAGTTTCGATAGGATACGTGTTTCGAAATGGAGGATGTGCTGGCAACAGATTGCTGGCTTTAGCCGTCATTGTGCTTCATTAATCAATTCGGGAAAAAAACATGTCTAAAGACAGAAGAACAGATTGTGCACATCAAGTTATTGGGAGGAAGCACTTTGAAATGCCTACGTCCATTCCATTGCACAGGATAGACATTTTTGTTGAATCAATTTCTGTTGCGCATGGAATCAGTGCATTCCTCAGACAAAAACTCAAGGAATTGCTGGAGAAAACCAATGACTATCTAGTTCAAATTCATCGTCTTTGTTTCACCTTCAAGACATGTAATCGGCAAACAAGATTCTTTGTTTCAAATTTCCTCAGGATGTGTGCACTACCTCAAGCAGAACCATTCTCGATTTGATTGCCAATGAATTCAAGGACTTTTTGAGTAAGTGCATCGACTCTTACGCTCGAAATCTAGGCTCTACCTTTTTCGAGTCACTGAAAATACTCAAAGAATGTCAACAAAAATGCCTCTAAAACTTCGTCGTTTGGGATCGACGTTGAACTATGTGTCCCCATCACTCGTGAGAGAACAATAGAACACACAACACGAGTTGTTGCTCCAGAAGCTAGGTCAAAGTTCACCCCGGACACAATAGTATTTTTATCAATTAAAAAACTGTAAAAATCTTTTAATAAAATGAGAACTTTTAGAATAAACTCTTCAAGTATGCTGCAAGCCACATTCATCATCTGAGGCTGAATGGCATTCCGCACACGAAACGCAAGTACACTGCATAACCATCGTACCAATTCCAATTGAATTCGATCTTTTGAAACACAAAGATCGTCTTTGAAAATGTAGACTTTTCAATAGTTCTTTCTTATTTTCAACTTTTATACAAGAACTTTTCAGATCTCGAACTGACAGATCGCTTGAAAATATTGATATATGGGAGTAATGCGGGCTTGTGTCAAACATAGATTCGTCGTCGGAAACTTGGTGGTGTCTATGAAAAAGACGAAGATAGATGAAGTCAGAAGTCAGAAGTCTGTCGTCAATACCGGGTTGGCTGTATCAAATGAGGGAGAACCAGCGATCCAGCCAAAAGTTTCTTCACACTTCAGCCTCTTGATTCGAGAAGATGAGAAAGACAAAACATCCATGTCTTCAATGTACATATGTAGCTCTTCACGAGGCGAGTGCGGAGCGGCTACAGAGAAGGTGCAAAGACGTTTCTTCCCATTCCGCACGTTTCATAACACATCTTTGCAAGTTCAAATAACATTTATGACTTTATACCATAAAAGAGGAAACCATTTTTAAACAAATCATAAAATGTTTCTAAACTGTCATTTAATTCAGTAAAGTGGAATATTGGGGGCATTGTTCACACTTGCTAATGAGGCTTAAACTCATGCCGCCATCAAAAAGTGCCGAAAAATTATCAGCGATTATTTGTGATCACATTTGAATCCAAGCGAACTTGAAGACATGTGTTTTTTCTCAACATAATGGTGTCAAATTATGGGCAAATTATAGTCTCACCGACAGACACCGCCATCTCGATACCATCGTCTCACGAAATTGACCAATCAATTGGTCATAAAGATCACCTGATTAGCCACCACTAAATATCATGTTTTTACACAAATATGCTTATTTTCTGATCAATATCGACATGCCATCGAAGATTAGCGCTTTGGACGCCAACTTAAACCGCATTTTCTGCGAGCTTCAGTCCTAATTAGTCGATAAAGTCTTCAAAAATTGGGTGCTCTTAATGCACTCGGCAAGAAATAGTCTACATTCTTCTGCTAGAAGGTCATTTCGATAAATCAACGACGACTGACGCCTTTGCAGACGTCATTGGATGTGCTACGAGGAGAATATGATAAGGATTCGTGTTTATCGACTGATTTTATCACTGACTGCAAACCTGGGCAACCAACGTTTGACGCCGTTTTTTAAGTGACGGCGGGTAAAATGTCAACTGTCAAATGTGGGCATGTTCATTATGATGAAATATCTGTGCTTGATCTGAATTGAAACACGAGTAAAATGATCTACATAATGACACAAAGCAGCATTTCGAAGCGCCGATCGAATTCTCACTTCTTGACGAAGATCTCTCGTGTTAAACATGACAAATTGACTACGCAGAGGAAGTGATTCGCAAAATATGTGACATCATGTTAAACGACTACAGGATGAAGATCAGCAGGGAGCTCGACATGAAAAACATTTCAATTAAACACGAAAAATTAGACAAGAGAAAGCTGTCAGCAAGATGAGTGCCGCCTTTGCTGACGGTGGAATTGCATCACAACTTCGCAGCAATGTTTGAACATGTCTTGGCGCAATACGACACTTTCTGGGGGAATTCATGGCAGTTGATGAAATATGAATTCATTATCACGCGTCAGACGAGAAGAAAACGCAAAAACAACTGAGTTTGGTTGGCAACCCTGTTTTAGGGAAGGCTGGAAATTCACTTTTGACAGTGGGTAAGGTCAGGGCTATAAAATCAGAAGGGAATTTTTAAAGGAAAAGAAAAGTGTGCATTCTATGCCGATCTATAACAACGTTTCAATGCTGAAATGAAGGGAAAATGAGTGCGATTGGATAGAACATAATTTGGAGATCAATTTTCTGCAAAATTTTCACATAAAATCTGATCAAATTTGGATACAAATTGCTACTTTGTCAGCCTTTTTTGCGTATACTCCTGATTGTCAAAGTGAAAATGAACGAAGAGGATTTCTTCCAACCAAAAAAAGGGAGATTTCAGGAAGTCATACACCTTTTTGTACCGTTTTTGGTCGAAAAAGTAGTAGAAGATTTTAATGCATTTGTTACATTTGTTGTCAAGACCAATTTATCGATATTTAACTCGGTATTTGTTTCGTCTGTCATCTAGTTTCAAGGAATTTGGAAACCGACCGAATAAATAGAGATCGTGAATGCTGTGGAAGCTCCGTTAGGCTAACAGCGACTGTGACAAAATATTTGTCCACCTATGGAAGATGTCCGTCCAAGTGATTGAAAAATGTATGCAAGCTGAAACATGAATCGGGAAAATTTGTCGATTTAAAGGATCCGTCTCTCTAAGGTATCTGTCCGCAATGGGAGGGTTCACTGCTACTGAAAGAGATTCCTTCTTGGTACTGCGGGTGTAGATTAGTTAGGTTGGAGTGGCTGGAGTTTGCACTTAGACCAGTGTTGATCCATTGTGCTGCCACTACTTCGGGAGTAATTCACAGCGATCGGCTGACGGAAGCGAAAACTGGAGAGCCCCAATGTGTAGTAGCTTGTTCTTCGAAAGATAAGAGCTCCTTCTTCGTTGACCTGTCCATTCAGAACGAATGCAACCATCACATCTTTCGAAATATGGTTTAAATATCAAACCATCAGGCAGGCGTCTGCTGAGTGGAGCCAGAATAAAGTTGTTGGACCAAATTCGGGACCTTTTCTGGCCTCGTGTGAACATCACCTCTGATAAGTTGAAGTCGTTGATTGAGGACTAGCAAAGAGAGCATTCGTACGAACTTTAGCCTCGTAGCCCTTAAATGCATAAGTGGGCATGGAACTGAAGTGTTGCAAAAAAAAAATAAAGGTGGTGTTCAATTCGAGAAAAGACATGAAATCAAATGATTCTCTTGGTTCTCGTTATTCAATTACCTTACTATTTGTTGAGTTTGAGTCAAGTGTGTCGGTGTTAGCAAAAATTCCTGAAAATTTGAAATGTTAAAATGGGATAGGCGTGAGAGCTTAAGCCAAATAACCATGACTTGTGTCTCTAGCTCTAGGAGTCTCCAGTCTGGTCTAGTCTCTAGGAGAAGATTCAATTACGACCTGAACGGGCTGTACAGTATCCACGAATTGAATGCCGTAAATGGCTGGGCCATACAGAACGAATGGACAACTTAGATCCAGCCCAAGAATATTTGACTCTGAACCAGTGGGAGAGCGCAAAAGAGGACGCCCACCCCTAAGGTGACGCACAGAAGTGAAGAGCAATCTCAACCAACTTGGTGTGTGTAGTTGGAGACAGGAAGCAAACGATCGTGCTAGGTGGAGAGGCTTGTTGGTTGACCTGACCTGTAGCGCCATCAGAAGAAAAAGAAGAAGTGGAAGTGACCACCGTAGTCTAGTTAATAAATGCATCGATTCCTTTGTTAAAGGTCTAGGTTCGGTTTTGGATACAACAACTTTCATATTTACAACACAACCTTATTCTTTTTCTTCTTAAGGCGCTACAGTCCGAGGTGGACCTGGGCCTCACCTAACATGCCTCTTCAGCCAGCACGATCTTTCGCCAGATGTTTCCAGTTTCGCACACCAAGCCAGCCGAGGAACCTATCTCAAGTTAATGACAGTGCTCGGAGACTATAACTGTCACGTAAAGTTGTACTTCGCCCACCTTTGGCAGAATAATGGTTTGCACGAGGCTTACGAGGTGTTGCTGCAGAAATGAGGCTCAAGTTCACCCCGGACTGTAGCGCCGCTGGAAAAGTTGGGAACAGAAAAACTCTTTGGGAACTTATAATCTTCCTGTTTTCTTGTAGAGTTAGAGCCCCAACAGCTCGAGAGATTTGACACAACTTGCACCCTTTTCCAGAAATCGTGATCTGAACGAATAACCACCAACTTATCTTCGAAATAAGTAAAGAAAGACGATTAAAACTCAATTTATGTCGTTCTTATTTGCAGAGGAAAGTTATATGACTCCTTTACGGTTAAACAAAATAAATACGTCCACCATTTTACTGCCCCTAATGTGTTTAATTTTAAACCAAATTATGACTGTCAACCATCTCAAGGACACCAACTTCCCACACAACTCGCCAACAACAAAATAAAAGAGAAGGATAAGTCGAGCCAAGACTACTTGAAGAAATTCTAAGATTTCGAAGAATTCGGCTTTGGATTGAACAAAATCCTCTTGTCCGTCCTTCCTTCATTCTGCTGAAATCCATTCGCTAAAACGATACCATTGCAAGTGCGACTTAAGTGGAAACGAATGCAGCAAATTAGGAGTCTCTGCCTGGGGTTTTCGGCACTCACAAATCTCCTCTCAGTCACAGGTAGATGAAGTAACCCAAATTTACGCATTAGAATCGCATCCGTGGCAGCAAAACAAATTAAAAACCAATGAGAACTCATGGAATCTCCTGAAAATGTGACCGCGACAGAAAATAACGAACTAGCTCCCAAATTATACACTCATCGCGAGTTCATCTTAATTCAAAAATAAATAATTATTTTTAAACAAGTATTTCGGCACCGAAAATACATTCCTTTCCATGAAACGGAGGAGCCAAATAACAAAATTGTTCGAAAAGAAAAAAAAAACGAAGAAAAGTGCAAAGAATTTTCTATGAGTTTTCATTATTCCTAGGATTTTAATGAAGATCCGAGGAAATTCCCAACACTTAACCGTTTCGCGTTAAATATGTTTTAATTTTTAATCTCATCCCCCCCGCACAAGATCCAATAATGTTCCGCCCACGCACTTGAGCAGAGCAGCGAAACAACTCTCTGACTAAGAGTCAGGCCGCCTTGCAAATAGAACATAAAACATCCGAAAATTGTCACCACCATCATCATCATCATAATCGGAAGACGATGACAGAGAAAGTCGACAGAGCGGGGCGAGAGCCGGACATCTCCTGTTTTGACTCGCTTGAGAGGGCACAGAACACGCGGAAAAGTGACTCAACGCCTCCAATTTTAGGAGCCCAAAAATACACAGAAGCCGGGCCACTCAATGAGGAATAACAATCACCTGCATGCATCGATGCTACACATATTCGCACTTAAAATAGTGTATCGATGGATTTGCTTGGTTTCCCTCACACGGATGATTCGTTTGCCTGCTTCATTTTAATTGTTCAAATTGACAACTTTGTTCTGTGCGCGAATGGACGATTGGCACTGGGCCAAGCTAATTAAATCTTCCCCCCAAAAAACAAAACAGAAACAGAAACCGAAACAGAGGCACAACTAGGGTTGCTGCACACAACTAATTGAAATTTGTCCCGCATGAAAAGTAAAAACGTTTATGCGAGTCGTGGAATTTTGAGTGATTACTGCGCGACGCTCTCTTTGGTGTGAGTCTTGTCAAGGACAAGAATAGGCTTTGGTGACAATTTCTGTGCTTGTGCCGTCTTTGTGTTGCTCTGAGTTTCCGCTAAGAGCGCGATCGGTGTGTTTGTGCCTGCGCTTGTGACTGTTTTCACGCGTAAGCTGAACGAAAAATTGAAAAATCACGTTTTTTCGAAACTCACGAACACACACGTTCGCCGAACTGGGCGGCCAGCAACCCAGCCTATACCTTCTCAGAGATAAGTCGCAGTAAGTTTATTCGTTTTTGAGTGGCAATCAAATGTGGTTATAATCAGTTTGAATTCTTTTGAAAATTGTTTCACAAAAACGACTTCAAACTACAAATTCTCGCGGCACATTGAGAGGCTGTAAATAATGCTGACAATCGAATTATCTAATGCCTCTTTGTGAGGCCCAAAATCGCATGACTTTCATCATCGTCGTCGCTTTTCATGGTCAGTCGTCTTCGAACGGGGGTGTTTGTCATTGAATGCCATCGCGTACTTGAGGAATCGAATCGTTCGTTTGATCGATTGATTAAAAGCACTTTCCTCCTCCTGACCCAGTTGATGTGTGACGATTGAACTCCTGCCACGAGATGGAAGAGATCTTGACCCGTCCTGAGTGTTTGCTTTGATTCACCGGACAGTGAACTTCTGCTAATTTTCAATTTTCCCCCCACCACACTGATCCAAATATACGAGTCGAAGTGGATGATTAAGAACGTTTTTTTTGTTGCTTGGGATCCACTTATTTACAGCGAGTGATCGAGAACTTCACGCAACGTCGAGCGATTTGTTCAAGGGGGCATTTTAATCGATTTCCTCTTTCACTTCTGTCATCGTGTGCTTGATGTGTTGGCGGGATGATCTGTGTTCAATCTTCGAGTGGAACATGGTCTGTTGCGGAATTTAGACATGTTCTCCTGGGCACAGGTAGACTTCCAATGCGAAACTTTCGTGTCTAACTGGTGAACTGCTGTTCTGTTTGACGGAGGATCATAATAATCATTCAGGTAGAGCGGCAAAACAAACACAACGATAAGCTGGCTATTTACCAACAACCCTCGAGCATTCATTTTCCGGAACAAAAAAAGGAAAAAGGGACGCGCTTCGACCTGTGATCCCACAACGCAAGGGCACAGGCTTCGTTAAGGGGAATGAATGCACCCCTAAACTGCTGTCCGTACGCAATCTGCCATGCATCCTGGAAATACCAGCAGACAATTCAGTGGAATTATGTTCCCCCTCTCCTAATGCCGTTGTCGTCGTCGCCACCGGTTGGAATGTTATCTTTCGTTTGCGCCAAACAACCTTTCCAATTGAATGTGATTGACTGCGGATTGAAAGAGACTCTCAATTGAATGCAGAGTATCTGCATACTCGATGCCATCGACTCTTGCAACTTTATCGCCAAGCATGACTTTGATTACTGCGCACAAGAAGCGTAACTAATCACTAAGTAATTAGCTTGGAATTGTGCACGAACATTATACGCAAGTCAGGCATACCACTGAGAGATACACAGACAGCCCTGATAAGCTTGAGCAGCTACTCAAGCGATTATCGAAGAAACGATAGAGAGACGGAGGAGTACATCAGCAGAACTTCATAATTGATTGGGTAGACCACACGACTACATCAGCAGAACATAACCAAGAATTTCAGAAGCCACAATCGGTTTTCTTTTTGTATCTGCACTGGAATCTAATCAAGGAACAGCTGAGGCAAGAGACTATCCATCATTAGCTGTTTTCGATCAGCAAATGTTGCTTGGCTAAGTTTACGACCGTCATCCTTGGCAAATGTCAACAAAAAACAAACACTTTACCCCGTGGACTGATGGAATTCCACAAAATTAATGGTCTCTTCGCGTCAATGAAGGTCATAAATGGATTAGTCATCGATGTTTACATTGATCTGCGAGTCAGGTACACAAACGCCCATGACATCGTAAAAGGGTTCTCAATTAAAAACCCACGACTTCTTCCCCAGGTCATGCTAATTCCCACATTTCCAAGAACCAAGTGCAGAATTCATTTTCACATCATTGACAATCGGATATCCGTCAAGACTCTCCCAACATTCGCCTCGATTTATTGCCTCTCGACCGTGTTTAGCATAAATTATCCACGACATCAGCGCCAACATGAAAGTCATCGCTATGGTTTTGCGTGTGCGAATGTGCCTGGGGTCCAACTGGTGCTGGTCCCTTTATCACCAGATGCAATTCATCAGATGCATACGACTAGAGCATCATTCATTTCCTTATTCACTAAAGATATGCGCAAAAATAAAGCATCTCCCTCTCACAGGAGATGCTGCAGATGATGATGATGATGATGATTAGACGAGGAGGCGGTTGGAGAACAACACAAAAATAACCCAAAGATGATTGAAAAGAATTGAGAGGGAGGTCATGAGAACACCCAGAACACATAGCCTACGAACGACGGACACGATTATGACTAGAAAAAAAAAAAGAATCGACAGAAGAACATTTGTCGCCAGTGCAAAAAAAGACAAGATTTTTAAAAATAACCGCAACCTCTTCTTCTTTTCTCATTCAACTGTGTGATGGGTGATGGTACTTCCTGTAGCCCATCCTCCCTCGTTCCCAAACCCCACGCAGTCCTCCAACAATCATAAAGAATTCAAGAATGAGATTCAATTTGAATAAATTTTTTGTTGTAAATTGGGAAATGCCACCACCACTCACCGTCACTTTTGGCCGACGATTGTTCCTCGATGGTTTCCATAATCGCCCGAAATCCGTAACCAAACAAATATTCACTACAAAATCAAGTTGTTCTTGCGTTTTTTTGATTTATTTTCTGTGCAAAAATATAATTTCAAATGTAAACTGTTTCTATGCTAACACGCGGAATTTCAATGAATTCACTAGACATTGCCACTGGCACACGGGCGAAAAAGAATGCGGTCAGCAGTACAAGTACAGCATTTTTCACAGAAGATTTTCCTGCTGTTTTATTTTACTTTTTCTCTGCCAAAGGAAACCGCCTGTTCTGTGTCCTCGTGAGACCGAGGGACAGGCAAACAACAGAAAAGAAAATAATTGATTCTTGACGCGGAACGGAGGAGACTCGGTTTTGTTTCTCTCTATTCGTTCATAGGGACACACTCACGAATATTTTCTTTTGTTTTTTTTTTTGGTTTCAAAAACTGAACAGTATATCATGCAATTTCTTTTTTTTGGGGGGGCGATGGGATAGCACTCAATTGCGACCGATAGCAAATGTTATTCACAAGACGAAATTATTGAAGAAAAAATTGAATTGAATTTCTTTCGCGTGCGGACAAACAGAAACGAGATTTGGATTGACAAGCAAAGCCGCGAAGCAGTCAACCGACTGTGGTGTGCGTTAAATTGAAATTCCAACGGCTTGCAGTGGACGATCGTGTGCGATGGGATGCGATGGTGGGATAGGATTCCGGCGATCGGCACGACACTGAAATGTGTTCAAGAGCGGCAATTGTGTGGCTACGTTCAGTGAGTAAGCAGTTGATGATTTATAAATTTTTTTTTTTTTAAATTCAAATAAAGTTGCTGAGTGGGTGTGGGATGTTTTTGGAAGATTTGTAAATAGCGGATCGGAAACTATATTTACGCGTTATTTTTGGACTTTTTAATGAGTTCGAAACATATGGACATATCCGTTTCATTTTTTAAGGCAAAATTGGTGGTCAAAATTGAGTGTTTTGTGGGCAAAAACCTTATTTTTTAGAAAGTCTTTGCTTTTATGTTGAATGGTGTCATAAAGTTATAATTTTTATCTAGAGCTACATATGTGGATATCATCAATTAAAGAGACTTACATTCCACAAACTCTACTTGCGAAGGTTAAGGGCCGAATCACGAGTCCGCACGTTCCGACTTTAATAAGCGTTAGATCGAGTTTACGACAATTTTACGTTAATAAGAGGCAGCGTCGTTCGTTAATTTGAGTGAAAGCCTAAATATAATATATAATAATAATGGCGGCACTACAGTCCGAGGTGGACCTGGGCCTAGCTTCTCAGCAACCACACGTGTTGTGCGTGCTATTGTTCTCTCACGAGTGGAGGGGACCTACAGTTTAATGCCGACTCCGAACGGCGAGATTGAGAAGCTTTTTCTAGACAGTTATACTCTTTGAGCATTGTCAGTGATTCGAAAGAGGTGGAGCCGTGAAAAAATGTTTGATGTTTTTTTTCAAGCTTCGAACCGACGACCTCGAGCGCTGGAGTCGACGCACCTACCCACTACGCCACGGCGCCCAAGGTAATGTAGAATTGTCTTATCCTCTTCCTCAGCAGAAGTCATTGTACATATCCTTCTTGCATGTGTGCCCAAAAGGCAGTGATCTGTGATTATGCCTACGGCTTTTTGATTTTTGAGCGTTCTTGTTCTCTTAATGAGCGACATTTTTGGCTGGCTGTCCTACAAAATCAAATCATCTGCGATTTGCAAGTAATACGAGGTTTGTAACTTTAAGTGAGGGCTAGGAGGTCTCCCATATCAAATAGCTTATCGGTTGTTTCGCTGTGTGAAATACCACTATACCCAGCATAGGGAAGGTTGCATCTCAACATTTAACCACAAGTCTTACCATCTCAGATTTAATTGATGGTGTGTCCAGAACCTTCCTGGCTACCAAACTGTTTCTATATATAGCGAAAAAATTCCCGTCTATCGGATTCTTGACAATAAGCCTCTAAGATAATTTTGCTTTCTGCCTGGAATACACTGCAATGATTTGGCAGTCGAAGGGACAGGAAGAGGGGAATCTCTAAAGATGTCGCGAAATCTCCTAGCCTTGTGACTTCATCCGTCTTGAAATAATCTATGCAAATATGCAGAGTAGTAGATTTCCTGACTATATTTTTTTGCGCAATCCTCTCTGTCTGGGATTGAAATTTTGCAGCCAAGTCCTCGAAGGATGCGATATAATCAGTGTGCTTCGGAATCTCCGCGTTCTGGTTTATTTTTCATACGATTGAATTTTACTCCATCAGTTGCATTTTCTAAGTCCGGCCGCTGCCTCTTTAGCTGATGTAGTGGATCGAAGTGACGTGTAATGCAAATACGCGCAGATCTCTGGTATCTTCCTATCTTTTTAAAATTGTTTTGTTTTTCAGTGCGGCCAACCCAACAAGAGTTATGTAAATCCTTCTCTGACGATTGCTGTTTCCATCCAAGTTGCCAGCCTTGATTGGAGTCTCCATTTGAAACCGAGGGCGTTCCTGCATGTGTTTACGTCCAGACCAGTTCTCTCTGTCCATTTTCTAGCTTTAACGAAGTCTCTATTAAATTACTAATGGTGTGAAGAAATTTGCCTATTGCACACACGAAAAGAACCAAAAAATTACGTTCATTGACAAAAGAAAATTGTTATGAAATCTTCCCAATTATAAAATGGCCTCTTCCAATTTACTGCATACGTCAGGAAGACCTCTTTCACAAAAAAAAAAAAAGCCAAACATTTTCCCTCTCTTTGGCTTCTTTAATATCTCACTTAATTCAAAACGTTCACAACTTCCAATGCAATTGGAAAAGAAATAAATAAATTCACTGATACCTAACCCACGTCCATATCCCTAGTTTATGTTATGATACTGAGTCACCGTCCTGGCACAATACAGGAACGGCGAAGCAGCTGCCAGAAGCAAACCAGCACCAACCCAAGGTCTATGCAGTGTCCACGCAATAGATGTGATGACTAGAGCCAACGAAAGTGACAGCATGAGGTTCGTCCCAACTGGATAGCGAGGATCTGGCGCCAGTGACGACAGGTATTGGACTTGTGACACTGAAAAATAAAAGAAATCCGTTCACTCTCCAATCACAAAAAAAAACTTCCTCGGAAACTCACAAATAATGTGAAGCAGTGAAGCAGTGCATGTTGCTCCGAAGAACAAGCAAACCCAACCCACAAATCGGAAGCCCCAAGTGGTCAGCCGTTGAGCATGATGTTCCTTCCTAAAGACCTCAGTCAACGGCAGTTCACCCGGATAGACGAGCAAAACTTTGGTATTCCTCGACGTCACATATGGCTCCAGCTTTCCCTTGTGCATTTTACCGACAATTGTGTACTGAAATGGAAGACTGATCTTCATCTGGGTCCAGACACAATCATCATTTACTCACCAGTTCACCTTCCATGCCAGCGAACGAAAAGAGGAGTCGAATGTCCCCGATTTCTGGGTTGAAAATGTCATCGCTGTGGTAGTACAGTCCCAAGTGGAGTTTAATTGAGGTATCCTCCGGCCTGGTGTCAGAAGTCAGCTCGACGAAGTTGTTGAATTTCGCCTTGATATCGTTTCCAAGCTCGTATCGGCCAATGAAGACGCTATCAGCGACTTGTGTCTCACTCTCTACGGGGAACTTCTTGGGGTTATGATGCCCGGTTTGGATGTAAAAATTCCTAGAGTCGATGAGTTTATCTCTCCACTCCATGGTGTAGTAGTAGGTTTTGCTCTCAGTCTGCACGGAGGCAACTGAATCGCCATAGTTTTGCTCCCTAAAGTCACAGGAATCAATGGTAGTAAGGACGGCGATTTAATCAACTTACATAGTCTGCTCAACCCATTGGTACATTTGTACACGTCTCCTCAGCTTCACCGCCAACACTTGGATGTTGTAGTCTGGTTCAGTGAGAGGTTCTCCAACAACTATCGGCCCCGTGATGTGTATAATTCTTCCCTCATAAGTACTTTCGATTTCTTCAGCGGCGTTGATTGAAACTGTTGCATCGAGTGCTTCATCTAAAGACATTATCGTATGAACTGCACGTCCCTTAAATGAAATGAGCGCTGATGAGTGATAAGAATGAATACAAATGATATTTGTTACCTCATTCCAAAACAGAATTGTTGTTCCGGCACCAAAGAGAATCAAGCCTATTGTGGCTATTAGCCAACAGGAACGAAACTCTTCACTTAGCGTCATCGTTGGAGCATGACAAGTGGTCGACTTTGTTTATATTTTATTTCATTTGAAATGTTTTATCGAAGGGAAAATGTTTGTAAATTTAGAAGTGAATTAAATGTAAATTTTCACAGCTGACAGATGACAACTGAAAGTGAATGTCAAACAAACGGTTGGTTGCGTTCAGTGGGAAACAATTGTATTCGATTGGTGTCTTAGCGAAGACAATAACCGAAATAACGATGACTAAGAATTTGAATGGAAATTAAAGTTTGGAACAAATGTTTTTGATTTTGATTTTGATTCTCTTGTTGATTCCGTTGGATTTTCGTGTCTTCAAAGAAAATTACTGAAATATCCTGAAAGGCTGTATATCCAATGCCATGTAATTTCACTTTCCCCTCGTTAACCTTTGTAGCTTCTAAAGGGTGACTAGATAGCAATGATATTTTTTCAGTTGTTATGTTTCAGCAGCTGTCAAAGTTACCATTGACATCCAGCTGTCAAAATATTCGGTAAGGTTTGCCATTTCATCATGCATTGCTTTACATTTGCCAAACGTGTGGAATATTATTAAAAATTTCGAAATTCCGGGTCAGTTGTAAATACGCAATGTGAATTTCGTTGTGAAGTCGGTCGTTATCATGGCTTCAGCGTGCAGGCAACTCGGCTCACCGTGGAAAAGTTTGAGCCTGAATACACTTTTTTGGACCTTCAACCACCAACCAAACAGAGATTGGTGAGAAATGGAGAAAATACAACCGTTATAAAGGCGAATATCGACGTATTTTGGCCGGTGTAGAGGTGAGTGTCGAAGAGACAGAAATGTCGATTCGGCGCCTATGAATTGGCCATCCACAGAAAGTCAACCAGGCTTATTTTGCGGATAGATTTGAGCTTACTTCCGAGCTGACGCACGAATTGAAGGCGGACGACCATAGACAGCACCGTAAGGTCGCTAATTGGGCGCTAAAATGGTTCCCTGGAGATCCGGATTTTGGCCAAAACTCATCTCCCACACGAGGCCCATTTTTGCGTCAGCAGCTATGTCAACAAGCAAAATTACCGTTACTGAAGCAAATACAATCCAAAGGGGCTTGATCAACCATCAATGTATCTGAAAAAATGTATTGTTTGGTGCGGTTTATGACACGGCGGCATCATTGGACCTTATTTCTTTCGAAATGAGGAAGCAGACACCGTTATTGTCAATGGTCTCTGGTATAGAGCAATTTTAACAGACTTTTGGAGGCCAACGCTGTGGTTCCAACAAGCCGGTGTTACATGCCATACAAGCGACCCAACGAGTCAAAGTTATGAAGGAGAAATTTGACGACTGAGTCAGCTCACGGCGAGCGTTCTTCAATTGGTCCCACGATGATGCAACTTGACACCATTCGATTGTTTTCTCTGGAGCTACGTCAAGTTCTTGGTCTACGCTAACAAGCCAGCCACTTTGGACGAGCTCAAGGCCAACATCGAGTTCTCAAAAATTGGATACGCGGTCGGTCCATTTTGGATAAGCACTGCCAGCGAAGCCGAGGCGGCGATTTGAATGATGTGCTATTTCATACAAAATGGCATGAATGTGGCTTCAAAATAAATCCAGAATTAATTTTATATCTCACATTGTTCTTGTTCCATTTAAATTTCTTTTCCTATTATTCTTATCTGGTCACCCTGTGCTAGCAATTTCAAAGACCAGAGACCTCTCTTGGACTGTTGCCAGCAACACTCTCTTAATCAACGTTAGTGGACCACATAGTGTCAAAAAAAAGTCTGCTCAATTGCCTCATTTAAAAGCTTCAAAATTGGACCGACAGCTTGAAATACTCCAAGCGAAGCTCAGTCGACCATTTGAATGATGTGCTATTTCATACAAAATGGCATGACTGTAGAAGAAAACAAAGAAAACCCAGAATCAATTTTATATCTTAAACGGTAATTTTTTCATTTGAATTTCTTTTTCTATCGTTTTTATCTGGTCAGCTTGTACCAAAGCCACGCCCCAGTCCTGTTCTATGTCGTAGAACGTCATCGACCTCGTCAACGTCATCGCCTCGACGTCTTCAAAAGAAGACGAAAAATTCTTGGTCGCTTTGAGAGGAAAGATCTTCCACTTTTTTTTGGCTTAATTTGTATTGATGGTGTTTGAAAGTAGAGGCACAACGACGAACTTCCGGGTCAGTGAACACTGTCGCTAGACTGATCAGATGAACAGGAGTTTCTTGTCTTAAATGGCTAGGACACGTAGAGCGAGGAAACCAACGCTTCAACCTTCGAGGACAACCCTGGCAAAAGCAGACCTCGTCTCTGGCGGCTTGATCAGCAAGTAGAGCTCAGAAAATTGAACGTGAGCAGTTGGCAGCACCTAGCCACAGACCGGACTAGATGAAGTGTCATGTGAGCTGATGTCCAGGTCCACCCAAACTGTAACGTTTAACGAAGAAAAAGTTGTGTATCCTGGCTTTCATTGTGACAGCCCTATTTTAGTAAAACGAATCAGAATGATTTTCTGTCTTTGTTCTCCTCGATTTTAGACAAATCTGAGTGAATACACACTCCTTTTCACTCCCTTCTCACAAATTAGGCATCCCATAGGATGTGGTATCAAAACGGCGCCTTCATGGCGCTAATTGGGTGCGATAAACAGGATCTTTATGTCCACCGCCACTTTTACCTACCTACCTACCTACCTACCTCTCGACGTTGTTGAACTCAACCTCTAAACGGAGACTTAAACCTTAAATTAACGAAACTTAGTGAAAGCACTCTTCTTTTTGCCGTTTCTTGACGACATGTGAGAAACTTTTGACATACGACAACCAAAGACTGTTCCATTGTCCGGAGTAAATATTTGTCCCCAATCCTTCAGCTCTGCTGGACTTGAATGCCAAATTCCTGACTCAAATGAATCCCAAAGACCAGATCACACACAACCTAACCTCATCTATCCAACGATCCCCACGGATCACAATTGATGGACGATAATAAAACTCCTTTCACCTCGTCACGGAAACACAATTCAAAGAAAACAAATAAAACCCATTATCTGCCCCATCATTCGATGGATTTTTCTCAATTTCGACACACCATCACACCTTCTCGCCGCTCGACGACCGAGACATCCTGTCACTCTGCTCTGGGATCATCATCGTGACTCACAGCAGCAGTCCCTATCCGTAATAATTTGTCACACACCGACTCCCAAAATCGAATTCAATTTCGAAACGAAAGAAATTCCCAGCCACACAACGAAATCCAATTATAAAAGCCAATCCCACACATGAGCACAATGAAGACGGAACAGGTGACACACTGGGCTCCCAAGCAGGAGAGTCCAGTGCGCTTCCAAGGCGACGCTCCAACTGAAAGGAAGACCCGGCTATTCATAGAACCAAGGAGCACATCTCGTGTGCGAGTGAAAGAAATTCCTCAGGTGGTCTGACCTCAAATCTCTCCGTCCGTCCACTCTCTCTCATTCAGTCGACGAGGAACCAGTGTACCCTCGAAATTCCTATGCAGTCGGTTGCCTTTTGTGCAGCCTCGTGTGGGAAGGAGGGGAGACGGAGAGAAGCTATCAAGGGGTCGCTCGTTCCTAGAAAAAGGTCTTAAAACACTGCTGTGCACACAGAGTCCGTCCGTTCGGACTCACTTCTCACAGCACGCCGTAAATAAAAAATACAAATGAGTCTCCCCGGTAACTGGTTATGCTTCATTTCTGGCGAATCCCGTACTCGACTCCTCCGGAGGCAACCAGGAGTTATGTGCTCGCTTTCAATCTCGGAACGTCCTCGTCATTCCGAATCGCCGAGGTGCGGCCGGGCGTAGATTCTTTTCTGTGTCACCACGCTCCCCGGTAGCGGAGGACCGAAAGAGGACGAGTATAATTCATTTCAGGAGTTTCGTCTTCGTCTTGCCCGCCGCCGCCCCCGCCGTCGCCCGGGAAGCAGGTAATTTGGCATTCAGCGGTGTATTTATAAACGTGCCCCGACAAGGATGCGGTGGTGTTGTGTACTTTGTTGTCTTGGCCGGAGGTTAACTGCTTTGGTCTCTGACTAATTAATGCGAATGGGTGACGCCTGACAGCGACCGGACGACCGACCGACGTCCCTTATGGTTGAGCCGGTGGCAATTTTCCTGCCACTAGATCACCCCCGTATCTCGTGCTAATGATGACACTTTCATTGTATTTGGGTTAATTAGACGTTCGGAGACAATCCTGTGCTCCTTTTGGCGGCGCAGGGGAATGGTGATGAAATGCCGCACTTGAACGCACACGTGTGCATGACTGGGTGGCTGTGTCCTTGGCGGGGAATGGTGTCAAGTTTCACTGTTGCATCGCACTTGCCGTCTGTGCGGTGGCGGCTGGTGAACTTGTGGTACTTGGCATTCAGCGCGAGTATCCTTAATTAGGGCCTTAACGATGGGGTTGCTAAGTGGCTGCCAATCGAATTATCGCATCTTCCCGGGTGTCATTTGGGCGTGATGAATGGACGTACGTGGGGTAAGCGAGGCAAATGGTGGTTGAATCTTGATGGAGGCTTTGTCTTGGAGTCGCTTTTGATTTTGGTCCGCGGAGGATGAAAAATTTAAAGTAATTTGGGAAAGATTAATCTCTTCGTAATAAGTTGACTCTGTGGAGGTCAGTTGTGGGTAGCTGCAGCAAATAAAGTGCCAGGAAAGTCAAAGTAATCGGAATACAAACGACTGGATGGCGCAGTTGGTTAAGTGCCTGCCCCAAGTTAGAGGAGTCCCAGGTTCGAATCCCAGTTAAATCGAATCTGGTCCAGTCACCTTTTCCCATTGGGATCAAATTAACGGCACTAGAGTAGGTTGCTACCTGGCAGTACAATGGACCAGTTTTGAGTCTGAGTGCTCCAGTGTAGTTTCAAAACCTCCGAAAAAACAAAAAAAAATAACAAGCTGCTCTAAGGCCCGAACTGCGAAGCACTAACGAAGCGGATGGTCACGAGCATTCAATTGCTGAGTCAATTAAACCTTGCAGGCGAATCTTTGTACAAAATTCTCCTCAGGCTAGTGCGTGAAATGTTGAGCTGTTCGATGGGAGATCGATGGCGAGTTGATGGACGTGAATTGAGTCTCACATTCTCGGCCACGCAGCCACATTCTCATCTGTGCGCACCGTACGATGACGGGGACCACGAGTGTTGTCCACCAGCACACCAGTCTCATGAACTTTTTGCACAAACTTGCATACAGCAGTCGCGGTGGGTGCTTCATTTCGGCCAAAACTTATTTTCAAAAACCGCACTGTTTGAGCTGCACAGCACTCACTTTGGAAATAAGTTTTCAATATTTCCGAACGTTGTTCAAGCGCAAAGCGATTCATTTCGTTCCGCGGAGGTATGAAACAGCCTTTCTGGCAAGATTTCGAGCGGGAAAAAGCTGTCAGTGCCAAAATAATAATATGATTTAAAAAAAAACACTAGATGGTCCACCCTGTATAAACGATATTTCATTTAGCGCTTCTTAACTTTAAATTCAAATAAAACAAAGAGTCTCTGAGATATCAACAACATTTTTTATTCTTTCCAAAGATCCATAGATGCCATTATGTATGGAGTATAAAGTCATTCAGTTCTCTGGGTAGCGCGCATCTGAAATATCCCATTTTTCATGTCTCTGACGCATAAATCGGGCTGACTTTGACCGATGCCATGGGTTATGTTTGCTTTGGTTTGTGGCTTATTCGCACAGACCTGGACTTCAGAAAACCTCACAAGAAAAAGTCTAACTGGGTCAAAACGCACGATCTCGGTGGCCAGTTCATATCACTTCCACGTGAGATGACCATGCTCTCGAATAGCTCGTGCAGAATTTCCTATGTGGCGTGAGCTGTGGGGCACATAGTCCTGTTGACAGCACATGTCATTGGTGTCCATATCATCCAATTCAGGCCAAAAGAAGTTGGTAATCACCGACCTACAGCGCTCCCCATTGACGGTGGTGGCCTGTCGTTTTCAAAGAAATATGGACTGATGACGCCGCCGCCAGGCCAAAAAACACACTAAGCAGTGATTTTTTTGGAATGCATTGGACGCTCTTAAATCTCATGTGGATTGGGGATTGGTGTCGTCCCAAATTCGACAAATTTATTTGTTGATGTACCCATTCATCCAAAAATTTACTTCATCGCTGAAGATGATTTTTTGATGACAATTAGGTTCAGTTTCCAACTGCTCCAGAGCCCATTCAGCGAACACACGTCGTTGTCTATGGTCGTTTACCTTCCGCTCCTGAATCAGTTGAGTTTTGTCCGGTGGCAGGCCCCAGTCACGACACAAAATTCGCCAAGTTGTGGTCTGCGAAAAGCCGAGTTCTTGTGAGCGACGCGAAATCGACTAGCTTTGGATTCTCCCGCACACTCTAACGCTCTAACGGACAGAGGCGATGTTTTCATCGACGTCGTTGGTTTATCGTTTACTGAACCAGTGGACTCAAATTTATCCACCACTGTGCGAATTGTCCTCTCGGTAGGACGATTATGGCGACCGTAAAATGGGCGAAGAGCGCGGAACGTTGACAGAACAGAAAACCCATTTTGATAAAACAATTTTATCATTTGCACGTGTCCATCGATGTTGATTTGGCAAAACAAACTGAATAAATGACAGCCAATTTGAAAGATGTAGCTTCAACAATATGGCCGCTATTAACTGTCAAAGTTCAGAAGTCCTTATTGGAAGACCCTTTAGAAGTAGGGAGCCCGGGATCGTTAAGGATTGAAGGCAGTATTAGCTCAGGCCTCCTTGGGTCGCCTTCCCTTGTCTGTCCAACTCTTTCTGAGTAAAGAGACGTAAGGCGTAAAAAAAAACTCATTCACATTGAACGACTCAACTCCCAGTCGGATGATGAAGAAGCGCCCATATCTAAGCCCTTAAGCCGACATCAACTGTCAAAGTTCTGAAGTCCCTGTCGGAAGACTATTTATCTCAGGCTGTACCATTGCATTGCTTGTCTTCGAAACTAAACATCACTCGACGGTAGCACCAACGCTGTATTGTGTTTCAGGCCTACCTGGCAGAGCCTTTTAATGGACTGTCAGTGTCAAAATCGAATTTCCTCTCTTGACATCATCTCCCTTTCGATTTCCTATCAAAAAACTACATTTCTTGTGTCAAATTTCGGTAAACTTCCCGTTCCGTAGGGCATGCGGGTCTCCTCTACGAAACCTAACCTAGTTCAAGTCTATTCCGAAACGTCATCACTTTCGTTTCGAATAGATTGAGTTGCCATGTCATAAAATTGGAAACCTTATCCGCCCCAAGCCCAATCAACATAAACAATCCCGACTGCAGGTCGGTCGGATAGAGTCCACATCCCAGACGCCCTCTCGGCCACGAAAGCGAAGAAAAAAAACACTTTCGGCTTCATTTTCAGTTTCACTCCATGTAACCACCAGCGATCAGCGTACATGGTCCCTCACACATGACTGAAGGTCCGCAGGTTGCATGTGGTTCACCCTGCGCCGTCGTGGTCTGCTCTTCAGCTCCCATTCTCACTCAACTCTCGAGCACGCATTCCTTTGATTCTGGTTCCGCCGCTCAACCAGTTTCAGACTCGTCCAGAGCTGGAACATTTGTTTACCCACACAGGTAACGCAGACTCGGAGGAGATGAGGACGGAGGCAAAAGAAAACGAAAACAAAACCAACAAAGGTGTCCCTCTGTCTTCCCGAGATTCGAGTCAGAGTCCGAGGCCTTGTTTCTTCTTCGCTCCTCTGTTGGTCTTCACTTGGTTTCCCGTGTGCACCTCCGTCCTCCCGTCACCCGGCTGAGATGCTCTGCTTTTTTTATTTATTTATTATCACCGAAAAACAACGAGGAGGCGGAGGAACACCTCCAGAGAGGAAGACAGCGAGTGGAACACACTCGCAGCAGCCGAAGGTGAGATACTTTATTAAGCATTCGTTCGGCGGGATCGCTCCAGCGCTGGGTGGAGAGGATCCACGCTATCAGATGCTAATTTAAAATGCGTGTTCCGAGTTGCCGGAGGGCTGGGGAGAGCGGCGGCGGTGGCTGGAGCTACAACCCAATGACACTCGACGCCTTAAAGACAAAAACGCCGAAAGAGTTCCCTTTCGTCCGTTCGTTCCTCGAAGGAGAACGTCGAAACTTGAATTTTAGGTTCTGGTCGGTCGGAGCGGGGAGTGGAGGCGCGGAGCGGAGGCTGGAGATGATGAAGAGGAACACGTGAAGTGGAAGAAGCATTGCACCACCGATGCGAGGAATCTCTCGCAAGGGAAGCGATATTTTATTTCTGGCCACGGCCACGGCCACGGCCGTCATATGATCGTATGTAGAATATTGGATCAGCCGGGACAGGAGGTCCAGGTGAGATCATAAAACCGATAAGAGGGTCCCCTCTATTGCCGAGCTTAGACATTCCGCAGCGGATACCATCGGCGCATCATCGAAGGGCAATGTGACGACGATTTCGAGCATCGTCGTCGACTTTGCCGGTGATGCTGCGACGAGGATGCTGTTTGTGGTGCCCTCGCGCGGGCCGTTTGTCCTTGTGGCTGGTTGCTGGTTGTTTTTGCCGAGCTCTTTCTTCTGCGCTCACTTGGGTTGTGTTGGCGAAGTCGCTTTTGTTTCGCCCCTCGTGAGTGTGGCTTGCAGTCGGTTGCTATGCACTCGCAGTCGGGCGGTTGGCGGATGGTGGTTCCTGTGGATTTTTGAATCTAAATTTTTTGTGCGAGGTTCTTGCAGCGGCGTGGAGGTGATACATTTTGGGTGCAACGATCTGGTGAGGAATTTGAGGTTCGTGAATAGATCTCGCGATTGCGGACGGAGAAGGAGTGAACGCATGGGAATGCGATATCTTGTTGCATTCGGTTGTCGTCTGGAAATATTTTGAAGAAAATAAATTATTTTGTGCGAAATTTTGCTTGTAAAAAATTCTGGAAAAGATCTGAAGTCGCAAGACTTATCATTGGACTCGTGGAGATCACAGCTTCACCTGCTGTTTGCCGATCTTGAGAAGGAATTCGACAGTGTGAGTGGAGAGGTGGTTGGGAGTGTCCTGCGCAGGAGAGGAGAAGATGTGATCAGTTGACGTTTTGCATAGAAGATGATTCTCAGAGGAATTCGACATTCAAAGTAGAGTACCACAGGGCTGCATTCTAACACCGATTTAATTCCTGTTTGCTTAAAGGTGACATGCTTTGGGGAAAACTGCAACCGAACTGAAGCAACTAAAGGGTGGGTTTTGCGCTCTACTGTTCTCTCACGAGTGGAGGGGACCTTTCCCATCGGACTGTAACGCTACCATTATCATTAAGGCTGATAATTATAAAGAGTGGGCCATCTAGTGGTGTTTTTTTTATATCACAGGCTATTTTGACACTGACAGCTGTTTCCCGCTTGAAATCTTGACAGAAAGTCCTTGAACAACGTTGGGAAATATTGAAAACTTATTTCCAAAGTGAGGGCTGTGTAGCCCAAACATGGCGTTTTTTGAAAAGAAGTTTTGGCCGAAATGCAGCACCCACCGCGACTGCTGTACGCAAGTTTGTGCAAAAATACCGTGAGACTGGTATGCGAGTGGACAACTCCCATGATCCCCGTCGTCGTACGGTGCGCATAGATGAGAATGTGGCTGCTGTGGCCGAGAGTGTGAGACTCAATTCACGAACATCAACTCGCCATCGCAGTCGATCTCAACAGACCACCATTTCACGCACTAGCCTGAGGAGAATTCTGCACAAAGATCTCGGACTATTCGCTCACAAGGTCTAATTGACTCAGCAATTGAAGGCGCGCGATCATTCGCCTCGCAGTTCGGGCCTTAGAGCAGCTTTTTTTTTGTTTTTTGTTTTTTCGGAGGTTTTGAAACACTGCACTGGAGCACTCAGACTCAAAACTAGTCGATTGTACTGCCAGGTAGCAACCTACTCCAGTGCCATTAATTTGATCCCAATGGCAAAAGGTGACTGGACCAGATTCGATTTAACTGGGATTCGAACCGAGGGACCCCTCGAACTTGGGGCAGGCACTTAACCAACTGCATCCAGTCGGTTTTAGAGCAGCTTGAATTGGACAACGATTTTGAGCACGTTTTTCATCTCGGCGGCTACGTTAACAAACAAATTGCCGCAGCTGGGGCTCGGAAAACCCGCATGTTATTGTCGAGAAGCCAATGCGTCCATAGAGAGTGACAGTTTGGTGCCGATTGTGGAGTGGTGGCATCATTGGACCATTTGTCTTCGAAAATGAGGCTGGGAACAAGGTTTCGGTCAACGGTGGGCGTTACAGAGCCATGTTAACCGACGTTTTGTTTTTACTAAAATTGAAGACATGGATTTGGACGACCTCTGGTTCATGCAGGATGACGCGCCAACGTAAACTGACGTAAACTGCGAACAACTTTGTTCCCATAGTGAATTCTTCTTCTAGTCCGGAGTGGACTTGGGTTTCAACTTACAAGTCTCTCCCAGAACGGTCTTTCGCCAGGTGCCTACAACTGGGTACAACAAGTAAATTCAAGTTGGCGGGCACAGTCGTGGAAGGATATCAACCAATTTGGTGTACGCCTCCCCTGTTGCGTTGCGTTGCGTTGTCCCACAAGCTCAAGGTCGAAGATTCTTTGGGCCTATGTTATCCATAGTTGACATTGGATCCGTAGACGCTAAGTTCATGTCGCTGTAGAGCCCGTACACTCCGTGGTCACCCGTCTCCTCCTCTAATTGCCATCAACGCAAACAGAACCGAAGATTGAAATTTGACGATTCTTCTGGTGACTTTTCGTTCGGTTCGTTCAGTTTTTTAAGTCAAATGGTTGACAATTTAGCTTCGCTCAGAACAAGGACTACATTTTGTTCTCATCTCTCTCATTTTCAGTGACCCGCTTGTTCCACTAAAGGAGTCGCATGTTTCCATTCAAAATTCGAGCTCTGACTTCAATGTCATTCGATCGCGGCTTAAAATTGAGCAGAGAATGTCACACTTCATCTGTTAATTGAAGTCAAATAACCCAACGGACTTCAGTACTTTCAAATTTGCTATAAAATCCTCCCAATCGTTTAACACACTTTTGAGATGTTCAACAAGTGCATCTCAGACTAGACCCGACCAAAAATTAGGGCGATTTCTGACTCACGTCAGAAAGAGGTGTCAAAAATCCCCAAACAGATCTAAATTCCTCCCGATTCAACAACAAAGAGAAATCCCTGACTTGCGCTAGAGCACTCACACAAATATCCTCCGAAAAGGCAAGCGATCCCTGCACGAAATTGTAACGTGCCAATAATCACCTCAAAATGGTCCCGTTTAGGCACCGAACCAACGTTTGAATTCGAAGGCAAACGAGAAAAAAAAACGGGATGCCAGGTAAAAGGAATTTTCAATCCGATTCTGTGGGAAGACACACACACGCAAACCCACACACATCCACCAGAAATCCTCACGCAAAACCCGCTCCGGCAAGTCCCGAACCGGACCCTAAGGAATGCGCTATGATTCATCATCTCCTTTAGTCGTCGGTTTTTATGTCTTATTTGCTTCCCTCGTCTGTTCTGTTTGTGAGTCCCTTTGCCGCCGCCGCGCCGCTGCCGGTGCCCCTGCACGCCGTCATTCAGGTGTTATTGGATATCTTGCGGCGCACACCAAAATACACAATAAATTTCCAGCAAAAATTTAATTTCTTCAAAAATCACAACACCAACACAAAGGCCGCAGCCGAGCCGAGGAGAAAAGGGAAAAACGGCAAAAAAGGATCGCACAAAGGGAAAACAAACTGCGAACGGACGGACGGACGGAGAAGAGTTTACCTGGCGAGGGGCTGCGTCCGAGGGCGACCAATGAAGCACACAAAGTCGCACTACACTCCCATTATAACTGTTGCTCCCGTCGTTAACTGATCCTCGGAGTCCTGGACGCACATGTATCCGAATCGTTGTGCCATCGTCGATTACAGTCAAGTCCCATTCCGACTGGCGAGTGCGACCAGACCCGCAGGCCTTGCTTGGAAGTTGGAGGAACGAATTGCGCGCCTGCGCGGCTTCTTTTTCCCCATCTCTCTCGCTCTCGCTCTCGGCGACTACTTTGCGACTCGTCTGGTTGGTGTTCTCTTGTCCGTTGGTGTCGGAGTTTCCATTATATCCGAGTGAATGCATGCATGTCTGGACAAGGCCTCCGCAGCAGCGGCATTCATTCGGTTCACCTCAGCTCTTGTCCGTAGCCTCATCCTTTGTGCTTCCCTTTTGGCGTGTCTTCTGTGTTTGCACTTCGGTTTAGTTTGAATTTTATTGAATATTCGTACGGACGAGTGCATCTCTGGGATACACACACTCGCGCCCCGTGTGGACACGAATTTTTTCGCGCTTTGCCGAGAAGGGCCGAGAGAAAAACGAAAACAACGACGCCAGGCATGAGAATGATATAACCACAAGAATATTTGGCTGAGCGTCTGAAAGTGGTCAGAATGCAGTTTTGGGGCAGTGACAGGGAAGGAGCGCGCGGTTTTTCGCGCTTGAATCTGTTGCTGTTGGCGAAATGGCATTCCAAAGGCGTTCACGTCATCCGGATGGAAGTAGTATTCACTTCTTTAGGAGGCCGCATGTCTGGCCTCATCATTCATTCGATGGGCGTTAACCGATTTAAATGAACAAAGCGATTTCTTAGTCGACTTGTGTGGACTCATTCGATTCAGAGTCGGAGGAAAGGCAAGTCACAAGAAGGGGACTGAACAGAACTAGACAACGCGTTCGTTGTTGAATGAAAAAGCTTTTAATAGCAAGACGTAAGGTACCACGTAAAGCAGAGAGGATCACGTGCATTTACATCAACGATCGTCGAAACGATCCAAGTGCCTGGGTTCCAAAGTCAACTTGAGTAAAACTGCAATACTAAGGACGATCCTCCAAGCCACTCTAGTTAGGAGGGCCTTAAGAGTCTGCCATAAGAGGCATGCCGCAAGCAGGTTTGGACATGATACTTCATCTCCCTCCTCTGTACCTATTCATTAAAGGCTGCGGCACAAAAAGTGCCCCAGATTAAGAGAGTCCAACTATATATGCGGCCATAATCAAGACTATCAAGATGATCTGGAAAAGAAATATGGTTTTAGCAGCCTAACAGCGACAACCGACTATACAGGGTGGGCCAAAGACAAGCTTCTTCTTACAAATGCAATAAAATGAACAAAATTAAAAAAGGAAGAGGGCATTCGCGCTCTAGTCATGATCGTACCGAATACAATGAAACAATGAAATATCAATGCGGATAGCTCCCTCAGACGTACAGGTCCCCTAGGCTTACAGGTCCCTAAGGCGTGCAGGTTCTTTAAACGGACAAATTTTCCCGATTTACGTTTCAGTTTTGCATTCATTTTATGATCTCTTGGACGGACATCTTTTTTAGGCGGTCAAACTGCAGCCACTGCCGCTGTTGGCCTAAGGGAGGCTTCTTTCTAATGAACAGTTTTCAGACTTCTTCAGCTTCCCCTTCTTCAGAACGGTGCTCTCCAGTTCTTTCCTAGGTACCTCTGGTATCCCTCAAGGGAGTCACTTAAGTCCTCTTCTTTTCATTTTTAAACTGCAGGGTGGGCCAAACACAAGTTTCTTTTTAAAAATGCAATCAAATGAACAAAATTAAGTGCTTACCATGTATTATGGCTCCATTAGTAAGAGCCAACATTCGCATTAATTATGAAGGACAGCGTCGATTAAGTGGCTGCTTCGCCTGGGTTCGCAGTAGCGCATTCTGTCACCCCAATTTCCCAAGACCCGGTTGATGGTTTCGGGCTGCACCTTACGGATTGCTTGGATGATGTTGGCCTTAAGTGCTCGATTTCCGGATTGTTGGCATAATATCGCTCCTTCACGGTTCCCCACAAAAAAAAAGTCAAATGGGGTCAAATCGCAGCTCCTAGGCGACCAATTGACATCGCCAAGACGGCTGATAACACGATTTAAGAATTTGGTGCCCAAAAGATCGATTGTGGCATGGGTTGTGTGGCATGGCGCGCCATCCTGCATGAACCAGAGGTCGTCCAAATCCATGTCTTCAATTTCAGTAAAAAAAAAGTCGGTTAACATAGTTCTGTAACGCCCACCGTTGACCGAAAGGCTGTTTCCAACCTCATTTTCGAAGAAAAATGGTTCAATGACGCCACCACTCCACAATCGGCACCAAACTGTCACTCTCTGTGGATGCGTTGGCTTTTCGACAATAACGTGCGGGTTTTCCGAGCCCCAGCTGCGGGAATATTGTTTGTCAACGTAGCCGCCGAGATAAAAAATGCGCTCAGAATCATTGTCCAATTCAAGGTGCTCTGAAACCGACTGGATGGCGCAGTTGGTTAAGTGCCTGCCCCAAGTTAGAGGGGTCCCAGGTTCGAATCCCAGTGAAATCGAATCTGATCCAGTCACCATTTGCCGTTGGCATCAAATTAGCGGCACTGGAGTAGGTTGCTACCTGGCAGTACAATGGACCAGTTTTGAGTCTGAGTGCTCCAGTAGAGTTTCAAAACCTCCGAAAAAACAAAAAACAAAAAAAAAGCTGCTCTAAGGCCCAAACTGCGAAGCGATAACGAAGCGGATGGTCGCACTCCTTCAATTGCTGAGGCAATTGGACCTTGTAAGCGGTGAATCCGAGATCTTTGTGCAGATTTCTTCTCAGGCTAGTGCGTCTTCGACTCTGAGCATGTGGGCGTTGTCCGTACAGAGGACGTCCACGTACAAGGTGGCGCACACAAGTCGAGGGAGACCTCGGCCGGCTTGGTGTGCGAAACTGGAGACAGCTGGCGAAAGACCGTGCTGGCTGCAGAGGCATATTGAGTGAGGCCCAGGTCCACCTCGAACTGTAGCGCCCTAAGAAGAAGAAGAAGAAGTGCGTAAAATGTTGAACTGTTGAGATCGACGACGAGTTGATGTTCGTGAATTGAGTCTCGTCTCACATTCTCATCTGTCTGTATCTGTGTTGTCCACTCGCATACCAGTCTCACGAACTTTTTGCACAAACTTGCGTACAGCAGTCGCGGTGGGTGCTTCATTTCGGCCAAGACTTCTTTTCAAAAAATGCACTGCTTGGCCTACACAGCACTCACTTTGGAAATAAGTTTTCAATATTTCCCAATGTTGTTCAGGCGTAAAGCGACTCATCCGCGGAGATATGAAACTGACTTCCTGTCAAAATTTCGAGCGGGAAACAGCTGTCAGTGTCAAAATAACCTATGGTTTAAAAAAACACCACTAGATGGCCTACCCTTTAGAATTATAAACCACAATAAAAATGGTGGCGCTACAGCCCGAGGCGGAAAGTCCCCTCCACTTTTGAGAGATGACCCACCCTGCATATGGTAACTTTCGACATCTTGAAAGCTGATTGTGGAGCGCATTGTACGGGATATTCTGTCATCTAGTTCAATCCACAGATTTTCAGCGGTAATGTTGTTCAACTGGGGATCGGAAAAGGTGGAAGTCAGTGATGTCTGATGACAGAATGAATCTGACGGGACCACTGATTCTTGCAACCGATGGATTACACCAACAAATGACAGTTTGTTACCGTATTTGATCTTAAAAATGGCGAACTTTGTTATTCCGTTCTATTGTTGTGGACTCATAAATAAATCATTCCCTCGTTCATACAGCGAACCCCCATATCGATCGCATGCAAAGGTGCGTCAGTTGTTTCGCGTATCTTATCAATGAAATGGTGAACGTTTGTCTGCAACGTGGCACAGAGAAAAAAAACGAAACAAAATCCGATTTATCGGCGTTTTATCAGCTCAAGAAATCGCATTCCTCATTTGGAACACCCTCTGTTGCGTCAGATAAGTGTCTTCGTGTGTGTCATCCAGGTGTTTACGTTTAGAATTTTTGTGGAATCAAATATTTGTACTTACCAGTAGCACCTTGTTGATAAATACAGACGTTTTTTTCAGCGAAAGCGGTCGGGGAACGCCGTTCCTAGGAATATTCACCGGTTGTTTTTTGTTTGAGATGGGATATTGCTTGATCCATTTGAGACACCCAGACGAGCATGCGGAAGCGGAGTGGAAGATTTTGAATGAACTTCAGTGGAACTTGAAGCGATAACACGTGGTGTTTGCGAACCAGTCTGTGAATTGTAAAAGGGGAAAGCACCGGTGTGACAGTGACCACAATGCACACCCTTACGGACTGTGTCATTCGTCACTGTGTCAACAACACAGCAGTCGCACCTGCAGGGCATCACTTGAAACGTCAAAAGAGGAGAATCGCAGATGTCCACTTGTCCATTTCCTTCTTCTCTCAAAAAACCTGGCAACCAAGAGCGCGATTGTAACAAGCAATGTGCCGTTCATTCGACCACAAGCAGAGGGTTCGAAAAATTGCCCTGGCCTCCCATTGAAGCTGTCAAAACGTGCCCGTGAGTTATTGACCTCCGCCGAAAGAGACGAGTGGACACCTGCAATCCTCCGTCAGTCGATGGCTTCCGTGTGATGTCGGGGGACACCTGCAGTGGCACCTCCTCCCAGTGCATCAATTCAAAGGATTTCGCCCCCGAAAAAAAAGAGAAGAGAACGAGAAGGAAAATATTTCCCGCATTAATTGCAAACAAGAGGCGAAAGCCGACGCCAAAGCCAAAGCCAACGCCAACTACCGACACAGCGCCTGCACATTGTCCCGACCATATCCGTCAGTGAGAGCCGGAAAGATGCAAAATAGTGTGTGTTGCCCAACTACGCCCATATGGAGGAGCAGAGCGGCCACTTCACAGTTCGGCCGTACTTCCGGCGGCGTTGTCCAGCACACGATGACGTTTCTTTTCCTCTCGAGTCCTGGTTGTTCTCGTTTTTTTTCTGTTCGGTCTTTTGCTTCTGTCTGCATGCTTCCCCTCTGCTGGCTGTCCGGTTATTTCAAATCCTTTATTGGTTACAGCAGCGCCGCCATCGCCTTTTGGCCCGAAACATCCCGACCAGCATGTGTGCGAGTGTGTGTTCGCCGTTGCCTATGCATGGGGGAATCAATATTGCTTTGCCGGCGCCAGCAACGACCACTGCAGGCGGTGCAGTAGCAGCAGCAGCAGCACACAGCCCAGCCACACACAAATGTCCTGCGAGCTTGGCTGACAATGAAGTGGCTTCCTTCGATGGCGATAGGACGTAGTTGCTGATTTATTGTGTCCTCCATCCGTATGGATATGCTGAAATAGGACGATGGCTCCTCTCGCCAGCGCACTGCACAAATGCCGGTCGTGACAATTCCATGTGACCTTCTTGGGGCTGCTCCGCACTTTGTCGTCAGCAGCTGCGGGGCGGAGGGGAGGATGAGAAGGAAAATTGAATATTATGCACAAAAGTATATGGGGTTTTGTGGCAGGCTCAAGGATATTTAAGGATGCATCTACGTGAAGAGAGGAGCGAACATCTTTTTGGAGAGACCGAAGAACTTTTGGGGCAAAGCAATTTGGCTTGCATTTCTCGGGTGTAGTTAGTGTTAAAGTTTGCGCTCGCATCAAGGATGCGATGTGTGATGAGTGAGGTCACGATGCGACTGGAGGGACGGAGCGGGGAAAGAATGTCAAGGGAATCCATTGGACACCATAAATACCCTTTGTGCCAGTTTATCCAAAGGATAGATTCGCCATTTGGCAGGATTTCAAGAATATTGTCTTACCTCGGCGATGCGAGTTAGAAGACAAAAGTTTGAGACTCCGATAGGAAGTTGGTTGTTGTTTCAGCGTGTAATCGTTGCGAACAGTGAAGGCGAGGAAGAGCCGAGCTCTGGAGGAATGGATCAGCGTTTAGCTGGAGGAAGTGCTCACGTCAAGTGGAATAGTAGCAGTGATTTGATGGAGAAGAGAAAAAAGATTGAAGTTGGACGACAAACGAGCTCTGCGTTGGGCGCCATAAGTGAATTTGACTTCTCTGCTCTTGAAATATTCCTTCAAAGAAGGATTTTTGGGTTAAGATGAGTTATCTTGAAGAGGGAGTCCTTGAAATGGAGTAACTTTCAGTAATTTGTGCTTGGGAAGTCTCTGATTTGAGAGGAGAAGTTGAGGGTGTAGGAAATTTGGATGGATTTTAGCTGGAATATATCATTTTCATTGGGAGTTTGATAAGAATTGACTCTCCTTCAAGCGATCACAACCGGAGGATGTCAATTTGCAATGAAATTTGCACAATTTTTCAGAAAGACGGACAAGGATGCATGGGAACAGCAAGGCCTAAGCACACACTCTTCAGCCAGGTCATGAATTGAGTAAAAACTTGTGAATAATTCAAGGCCCCCTCGAAATTTTTGCATTTAAGCCGAATCCTCAAATGTTTCGGATCGAAGATGCATAGAAGCGTGATTGAAGAAAAGAGGGTATAGCACTTACTTACTTAGCAGGCCTACGAACCATGTAAGCTCTGAGCCTGATATATCGGAGCCTTCCATCGCTGACGGTCCTGGGCACGCTGCTTCCAGTCATCAAGACCAAGCTGTCTTACGTCCGCGATGACTTGGTCTTTGTACTGGAGGTGCGGCCTTCCTCTCCTTCTCGAACCAGGACCAGCTCGTTTCGCCTGTTCTTCAATCGCCGTGAAAGCTTCTGCTACGGCTCGCTGGGAACGCGCAACGATGTCGATGTCACCTGCGTATCCCAACAGTTGGACTGACTTGTTTACAGCAGCCCGCCCCACTATCTTCTCAAGTACCAAATTGAAGAAATAACACGATTGCGCATCTCCTTGCGAAATCCGGTGCAGGTTTCAAACGGCTCGGAGGTCCTCGAGCCGAACTGCATGGTCCATCGCGTATGTGTTAGCGTGGTGCGACACAACCGGATCAGTTTTCCCGGGATCCCGAATTCGGCTATCGCTTTGTAGAGCTCAAGGCGATGGATGCTGTCGTATGCGGCTTTGAAGCCGATAAATAGGTGATGAGTCTCGACTTGAAACTCGTTGGTTTTTTCCAGGATTTATCTCAGTGTGAAAATATGGTCGATTGTCGATCTGCTGGGCCGGAACCCACACTGGTACGTGCCGATTAGTGTGTTGCAGAGAGGTTTCAGACGTTCACACAGTACGTTGGATAGAATCTTGTATGCGACATTTAGCAGGGCTATGCCTCGGTAGTCTTCGGTAGTCTTCGACTCTGAGCCTGTGGGACAACGCAACAGAGGACGTCCACGTACAAGGTGGCGCACTCAAGTCGAGGGGGACCTAAGCCGGCTTGGTATGCGAAACAGCTGGTGAAAGGTCGTGCTGGCTGGAGAGGCAGGTTGAGTGAGGCCCAGGTCCACCTCGGCCCTAAGAAGAAGAAGATGCCTCGGTAGTTCTTGCAGGACATAGGATCGCCTTTCTTGAAGATGGGACATACAGAGCTGATAGTTCAGTCTTGGGGCATGGCTTCATCCACTCATACACTGCACCCTACCAAAACATCACCACCATGTTTGAAAAATTCCGCTGGGAGGCCATCAGAGCCGGCAGCTTTGTTGTTCTTCAGCTTTATGATGGCCGATCTGACTTCTTCAAAATTGCGAGGTGGGATTGCTTTTTCATTGACTGAAGGTGGGTTCTCTTCTTGCCCTATCACTCTCTCTACGTGATGCCCTTTAAGAAGCTGCTGGAAATGGTCCTTAAATACATCTACTATTTCCTGCGCTTCGGTGACTAGATTTCCTTCACTATTTCGAAGAACCTGCGTTCCGGGTTTAAAGCCAGGTGCTTGGCTCTTCTAAAAACGACTGGATGTTGTTTCTGTCGCGAGACTCCTCGATACCCTTGAGCTGGGAGGCTGAGTAGGCCCTTTTCTTCTTACGCAGGATCTTTTTTTCCTCCCTTCTTCTGATTCGGTACTCTTCCCTTGCTGCTCTTGTTTTGAGCTGTAGCGTTAGCAAGTGTGCATGATTACCAACTTCTTTTGATCAGAATTGGATGATATGGACACCAACGACATGTGATTTCAACTGGACGGCGCGGCGCTACGTGTCACACAGATCACGCCGCATTGGAAATTCTACACGAGCGATTCGAGGGCATGGTCATCTCACGTGGAGGTGATGTGAAGTGGTCGAGTAGATCGCGCGGTTTGACCGAGTTAGACTTTTCTTGTGCGGTTTCCTGAAGTCGCAGGTCTATGCGAATAGGTCACAAGCCTCGATAGCGGAGGATCGAATGGATTGGAGATCTCTCATGCGTGCATTGCCCCCGCGACCTCTTTAGTGGAACATGCGGGTCATTGAGAATGAGATGAGATGAGATGAGATGAGACCACCCTCAAAGCCAACATAACTCATAGCATCTGTCAAATTCAGCCTGATTTATACGAAAATTGTACATTTCGGATGCGTGCCACCCAAAGGAGCCGCGGCAGACATTTGAACGATGTTATATTCTATACATAATGGCATCGATAGAACTTTTAAATGAATGAAAAAGTTCGATTGCACACACTTCTTTTTATTTAAATTTAAAAATAGGAAGCGCTTAATGATTGACCCTTTACCTCACCAGTTTCCGACTGTGATGTTGAGCAGGGGGAATTTCACAGCAGAATCCTCATGCACATGTCAGAGAACAGGACAAGTCCAAGACTGTGTCTGCAATTCAAAGCATTTTCATATGTTGCCAACTTCCTTTTTAGGTCCGGAGTTCTGACGCCGTTTTTAACAAACCTAAATCTTGTTCAAAAAAAAAGGATAAGTGGCCCAAACCACTTCTGATTTCAAACGAAATGATGATTCATACACCAATCAGTCTGAACGAGCAGTGCATTCCTCATCCTCGCCTGCCGACACACTCACCATTGGCACACGCACTTCTCACTCAATTTCCATTACATCAAAAACCCACCCCAGTCCTCTCCCAGAGGTGAGCATGCGTGGTGTCTCGAACCAAATCTCGGCTGCCCTTCGAGTGGGATGCCATCACATCATCACACCATCAGCCGGAAGCTAAATTGAATTCGCCCTTTGTTCGTCGTGATTAGAAACGATTTTCCGTTCGCACACCCACACACACACCCGCACACGCTCGCCTGCCAGCAAGGACTTCTCAGAAGGAAACCAAGAACTTGTTAGAAACAGAGCTAGGGGCAACCGTGCTCTCAGTGTGTGTGTACGGCACGATGGGTGGCGGTGGTTGCGGTGGCAAAGGACACGAGAGTGAAACTCCGGCGAGTGTGGAACAACCGAAAGGACAATCGAGAGGTCATAAAAGTCGTCATTAATTTGGTTACGGTGCCGCATACTCTGTGCAGGAAAAGAGTTGAATGGAGGCAACGAGGACAAGGATATCCGTAGTGGCTTTGTTGTGCGACAGACCGCGTGTGTGCGTGCGTAGGACAACTCGGCTTTGGCATCGGCTTCTAATTATAGCGCAACTTTATGCCGGGATAATGAAATTAAATATTTCCCCACACCCCACACAATTGGGGATGGATTTCAGGGAATTAGGACGCACAAGGATCGAACTGAATTTGCTCGCAATCACGCACCAGGATTTCCCATTTCGGGATGCCTCTGAGGAGTGGTGGGCGGTCGACTGGGCGGAATATCGATGGGGGAATCAGATTTGAATACGTAATGAGAAACTCGAGATATCCATATCTAATGGGATCCTTATAATTTTTTCATACCACTCCTTGGCTTTGGCGTCGCTTTCACAGGTAAAGCGTGGGCTCGCGGATAATTGTGGGATACCGAGTCGTCGGGCCAAGCAAGACGAACGTGGCATACTCCTCCTCGGGGCTGTTTGTTTGAAGAGTCACAGAAATTCATTCGAAAAACACACACAATACCAACGCCCGCCGACGCCTCCGCCGCCACCGTCACCGTGGCCGACCTCGCTGTCTATAAATAATCTCCACCATTGACTGGCGGCGATAATTGCAAGCGGCGACGCGATTTATTATTTATTCAGGCGCGGAGTTCACGGCAGTTACACGCGCAGGTCAGTGTGCAGTGTGTGTGCGTCAAAGGAGCTCAATAAACACTCAATTATGAGACACCGGAGCGATGCAATACCCGTCGCTCGGTGGGCAGAGTTGCCGTGGGCGGCGCGTCGCGGCGCACTGCCTAACGCTGCCTGGGCTGGAAGTAGTGGAAAATTATGTGTCAGTTGAGAGTTTAACGGCGGCACTCTGTTGAAAAGGGAATTGCCTTGGATAAATTATTGACACGAGAACGCCTGTCAGGTGTGTGTGTTTTGAGGGAGACCTGCATGCATACGCTTAAAGGTCAGAAACATCAGCGCTGTCAGAGTGACAGTCGATTCATGACGCATGTTTCACATAAATGAAATCTGATATCGGGTGTGGAGGCAGAGTCGGAAAAGAGGTTAGCCCTTGAGCGTGAGAACAGAAAGATTTGTATGCGCTCAACAGTTGATCGAGATTCTTGTTGAGGATACAACTTTGATGACATTTGTGTTTCTTTTTTTACTCATTTTTGGTTTTTTGTGGGCGTTATGGTCTGTCTGAGGGCGCCGTAGCCGTGTGGGTATGTACGTCCACCCATTTGCACTTGACTTTCGCAGTCTTGGTTCAAATCCCAGCACAAGCAACAATTTTTCAAAAACAAAATTGTTCGCGTCTTCACCTCCTTCGAGTCACTGACAATTCTCAAAGAATATAACTGTCTAGAAAAAGCTTCTCAATCCCGCCGTTCGGAGTCGGCATTAAAACGAAGGTCCCTTCCAAACAAGGCCTTGCTTCTCAGCAACCACTCGTGTTTTGCGCTCATCTGTTCTCTCAAAAGTGGAGGGGACTTTTCCACCTCGGGCTGTAGCGCCGCCATTTTTATTATGGTTGATAATTATAAAGGGTGGGCCATCTCGTGGTGTTTTTTTATATCATAGGTTATTTTCAAACTGACAGCTGTTTCCCGCTCGAAATTTCGACAGATTTCGAATCCGAGCCTCCTGGCTCGAGAAGGAGAGGAAGACCGAACCTTCGGTACAAAGACCAAGTCATCGCGGACGTAAGACAGCTTGGTCTTGATGACTGGAAGCAGCGTGCCCAGGACCGTCAACCATGGAAGTCAGCGATAGCCCAGGCTCAGACCCTCCATGGGTCGTAGGCTTGTTGCACTTGTTAAGATGTTCTTAACCAAACTGAACTGCGGTACACCGGACTGTTGGAAGAGGATTGTTCCGAAGGGTGTTAGTCTAGGTTTGCGACACGACTTTATCGTTTTGGAGGTTTTGATAAATCCACGGAGAAAACAATTAAAATCCAATGGAAATCCAAAAAAGATGCGTTCAAGTTGACTGCTGTTCTTTTCTTCTGAAAAAATTCCAAAGAGGTCTTCTTGAAACACCACGAAAGTAGGGCACCCATAGCCCAACCTTTGAATTCCTCTCACTCAGGCCATACTCTTTTCTCAAATTCACAGCCCCCTCCCATGCGGTCAGTCCCAATTGCCCATTAATCGACTGAATTCTCGAGAAAAACAAGCGCTCCCATCATTAAGCCATTCCCATTGTGTGGACCAGTTCTGTCTCCCCAAAGACAGGCCACATGAGAGATTCAAAGATATCGCCACCCCCTCGCACGCCACTCTCACGAACAATAGCAGCAGGCCCCCAGCCAGCGATCGTCTCCATCGAAACACCATCAAAGCTTCGCCTGTCTAACGAATAAAATAAATTGCGTCTGTGTATGGTTAACTATTAGTCGAATTAACACACAATTCCGGCTCGACGTGCGCTCCAATCGAACCGCCGCCGCGAAGCGTCTCGCCCGCCCCACCGAGTCGAACCGAGAACCGAACACAATCTAATGGAATGAAATTAATCGTAATTGTGTTAATTGATTCGGAAATAGAACCATCCGTCAAGATATCGATTCGCCGTGGTTCTTTGGTTCTCATCGAAAAATGCCACACACACCGTCGCGCGGGAAAGCGTGCTGCGGATAAACTATCTAAACTGTCCCAGCAAGGCAATCAATAATTGGACGTGGAGAAATTCTGAAATTCAGAAATTTCCTTAGAGCAGAAGCGGTGGCGCAGTCGGTGCAGCTGCTGCACGACATTCGCTTCTGCTGATGCTCTGCCATGGGAACGGGAACGAGAAGCCGTGTTTGCCGAGACGTCTAGATCTAATTGGGAAGACAAATTTACACATGTGCCGGAGTGGAGCCAGATCTTCAAATTTGTGTGCGTTTAATTTGATTAGAGAGGATGAGTTGGGAGCGACTTCTGAGGACGAGCGAGAGATTTGCTTGCGCACGGAGTTTCTGGTGAAATACGTGAGTTGATATCTGGGGAAATTTTTCAAGGTTACTTAGCTGAAGGCGCCTTCAAGATCCTGTCTTGATGAATCAATTTATTCATTGATTTTGACACCTCACAAGGTAGCGTCCATCAGCATAGGGTGTGGCCAAGTTCCGAATCCTGCTTAAATTAGACGCGATTGTAACCTCTGGAGCCCGAAAATACATGACGTCAGTTTCATATGAACCTCTGAACCTATTTTTGACAAGCAGATAAGCCACTGCGTGACTCCTTGATGATGGCATAAATTGTGCAGCCCGCAGAGTTGCTCAAGGAGACTGTCCAACTTCTTGGTTACGTAGATTGACATGACTGCACGTTCCCATTGAACCATTTTTTTTTCTTTCGGATGATTTTTGAAACACTACTGGAACACTCAGACTCAAAACTGGTTCATTGTACTGCCAGGTAGCAACCTACTCCAGTGCCGTTAATTTGATCCGAACGGAAAATGGTGACTGTACCAGTTTCGATTTCACTGGGATTCGAACCTGGGACCCCTCTAACTTGAGGCAGCCACTTAACCAACTGCTCCATCCAGTCATGTCCTATCGAACCATGCTTGAAATTTGTATCGAGGAGCAGTTAGTCTATTGAGACCAGCTGCGGATGAAGAAGAGATGAAATATGAAGCAAAAATCAAAGCGATGATCATCTCTGAGCACAATTCCAAAGTAATCAAGAAGATCACCCAACTGGACGAAAACGTTCCCTCAACGAGACAAAACTGGACGATAATCAGAGCTGGATGATCTTCTTGATCGGACTTACGGTCCTATCCCCGACTAAGGAGAAAAGACATTATCGCGAGAAGTTAAGTTCGAAAGGAAATAATTCCGTGGTTCCATTCCATGGTTCAGAGGGTATTCTAATCTCAGTCTCCGAGCCTCCTGTTTGAAGATGGAGAGGAAGACCGAACCTCCGGTACGAAGACCAAATTCATCGCGGACGTAAGACAGCTTGGTCTTGATGACTGGAAGCAGCGTGCCCAGGACCGTCAACAATAGAAGGCAGCGATAGCTCAGGCACGCTTTATTACGGGTTCCAAATGGTTTCCCACAAACACTCTATTGGAGTGACCTCAGTCAAACCATGTGGCTGCATAATGGATCGATTCTGGTCTAAGTGCGCACCTTACCTTACTTCTTACCTACGTACCTACAGGTTCAGACCCTCCATCGGTCATAGGCCTGTCAAGTAAGTAAGTATAATCTCAGTTGGTTGGTTCAAGAAGGAGAGATAGTCAAAATCTTCCACCAAAGTCACCACGAACTCGGGCTGGTAGGATTTGTCACCAGGCGAACCTCTCTGCAGCCATCACGCGGTGCCCATTCCTCAACATCCATTAAAGGACCTAGCCCGCTGATCTATCACCCGTCAATCAGATTGATCACATTGCGAACGATGTCAGATACTCCTTCAGTATTCTTGACGTTCGTACGTTCTGAGGAGTCAACGTAGACTCGAATCATTTCCTTGTTGTATCTAAGGATAGAACAAGGATATCGAGAGAACTTCGGAGTCAAGGAGTAAAGCGACGGCTTGACGTGGGGAAGCAACCATCGCAACAGATAGCCAGGGATTTAACTGATCGAGTCTCTATGAAACTCTCCGAAAGTTCGACGCCGCCCGCACGAACAATAAGAGAAGAATGGAAGCGTTGTCAAAAAGCCATCAGAGGAACCTCTACAAAGTGCAGGGTTTAAAGACATCATCAATCAAGAAGAAACCCACCTGGTTTTACAACGAGTTAAGGCAGGGACATGTAGCAAAGCAAGAATCCTCCAAAGACGACTGGATGGCGCAGTTGGTTAAGTGCCTGCCACAAGTTAGAGGGGTCCCAGGTTCGAATCCTAGTGAAATCGAATCTGGTCCAGTCACCATTTTCCGTTCGGATCAAATTAACGGCACTGGAGTAGGTTGCTACTTACTCCATTGCAGTGCAATGGACCAGTTTTGAGTCTGAGTGCTCCAGTGTAAAGTTTTAAAAGATCCGAAAAAATAAAACAAAAAAAAAGCTGCTCTAAGGCCCAAACTGCGAAGCGATAACGAATTTTCAAAACTGCCATGATCCATTTCACTCCTTTCTCACGAAATGCCCACTGGCAACACTATTTCTCTCTCTTTCTCTTAACTCATTCGAACAAGAGGCAATCGCACATTTTGACATCTCGCATTTGAACGCATATTCCCCACTGCTCGCGCTAGTGTATCAAAACAGAACAACCACAAAAAATTGCATCAAATCTCGCTCGTCGGGAATGTCCTCTGCCTTCACACACTCGCCCCGAACACAACCCCGCTGCCCGGTACTGTCACTGTCACATCGTCATTGTCAAGTGAAGAGGAATGTGTGTCTCTCCTACCTGCTGTTTCGTCCGCCCCACTGAATACAAACCTGCACGGCTCACACTCGGCTCTCTGGTTATTATGTTATTCATTCTAACACCCGTATCTCTAGCGCTTGCATTATTTATTTATTCCTCGGTCCCAAACAAACCGAGCAACAACAACAATGACAAGACATTTTTATGCCTCTTCATTCAACAATGAACGAGGACGAGGACGAGGAGGAGGATGGAGAGTCAGCAGACCAAAGATTTCGGAAGATTCTCTCTCTCGTCACTTCGAGGTTCTTCGGTCTTGTTCGTTCGTCGTCTTCGTCTTCTTCTGGTTCTTTGTTGCTTTTGGTGGTGAATTCTGGTCTGACAGGTTCCACTCTGACTAGTAGTTCCTTTTCCTAATTCCTTTTTCGCCGGTGCACCTCTGCTGACTGTGTGTGCGACGAGAGAGTGAGAGAGCTCCACATACACAGGCAATGTGCTCATGTTTGAGCAGAGTTCGAATGGAACCCGGTTTGAGTGGAATTGGAACAGCTGTGAGAGACACGTTCGTCGGTGGTGGTGGTGGATTCGGCAAATCGAACCCAAACCAAACCGAGTGTTGTTCATTTTCAGTTGGTCTCGTCCCGTCAGTTCAGTTCAGTTTCGGAGAAGCTGTTCCGACGTGTAAACGTGTGTATGTGCGCGCCGTGTTAATCAAACGCGAAATCCGGAATTCTACACTAAAATTTTTGTAATTTTTCCCTGATTTTGTTGCGTTAGCTTTTTCTTTCGTTGCTCCACTTTCGTATGACTGACACTGACATTTGACGACAAGTGCACGCTGTCACTTTGAGTGCTGTCAAACCGCTGCTGCGAATGTGAATGAAACATAAGAGCGCTCACTCCGGCTGTGGGTTGTTTCTCTAATCTAATCGTCGTCGTCGTCGTTTTCGTCTCCGTTCCCGTTCTCCGAGCGATATTGGGCCAGATTAAGTCAAGGTGGCATACCGCACCAAAAATTCCATCTGACACAAGCTTTTGATATTGTTTTGACACTTCACTCCACTTGTTCCCGTTTTTTTCTTACTCCGTGTGTGTAGTCGCTGTCATCGCGGCCAGACTGTGATCCCCCCAATTCGACAAGACAAGTGATCCCTAAATCAAAACGAAGCAACAACAAACAACCGTTTCTTTTTGGAGAGTTGTCTGTCGTCGCTGCTCGATACGTCAACGATCAAAGTACCGTCATCGAGTGTCAAAGTGGGATCTCGCTTGTTATCACTTCTGATATCAAACGTCCAAAAAAAGCGAAAGAAAACCGAACCGAACCGAACCGAAGACCGTATATTCCCGTCTCTCTCGCGTTCAGCCCGAATTAGATTAAGTGCGAATTTTTGTCAGTGAACGCGTGTGATTGCGTGTTGGTGTGTGTGTGACAGAGAGGAAAGAGGGAAGCACGATGCTTTAAGCACACACAAGACCAGCTAAAAATATATCCCACGCAGTGTAGTCTTGAATTTAATTCCTTTTTTTTCATTCTCCTGCCTGCCAATTTTGGCCCCCATCTAGTAAATCACCCAACACTTAGTCGCTGTCTCGCTGAGGCTAAAGAGCAACAGAGAGAGAGAGAGAGTGAGTGCAGAGAGACCCAGAGAGAGTGAGAGACCCCACTTCGCATTGAGTGGTATTTTCGTGTGTGAATCTGACAGAAAAACAACAAAAATTATGCAAACGTGAAGAAAAAACGGCGGAGAACTCAACTCATACACACGCTCAGACTCGGCGTGTTCGCTCGTTGTTGCTTTTTTGTTCGATGATCAACGGTTGTACAGTGCAAAACCACTGTTCCCTGTGCCGGCCTTAACCGAGGTGCATACAACACAAGTCGTAACGTCGTCGTCGTTGTCGTCGCCGTTGTCGTTGTGCTCGTCGTCGCCCGTTGTCGTTGTGCTCATCGTGTTCGTTGCTGTCGTTGCTGTTTGCTACTGTCACAACTGTCATTGCCGGGGGAATATTTGCAAAATTTTGGTGCTGCCGTTTGTCCAGCTCTCCTGTCAAATTTTTTGGTTTCTCCTTTTGTTCTTCTTTAAGTTTGCTTCAGAAACGAAACAACAACAAAAAAGAAAAGTGCACCCGGTCGTGTTTCAATTTCTGCAATTTCTGGTGACTAGGTCCAGTTCCGTTCGGCTGGTTGGCCGAATTCAGCTGATTTTGTTATTTTTTGTTTTTTAAGAGAGAAAAAAAGAAGAAAAGAAAAAAAGTCATGGCCTCATCAAAGTGTCAAAAAAAGTGCAATTACCAAGTGTGGTCGGTGTTATGTTTTCAATTGTTATTCTTGCTAGTGAATGCTAAAAATCTGGGTGATTCAGCGTCACCCGGTGGTGGTGGTGGTGCTGGTGTTGGTCATCATTTGCATGCCGACTCGAATAAGGATACGATTAGGGAGGCATGCGAATCGCTCAGCGGATATTTCGAGTCGATCGATGTTAAGATTGATGGAAACTATGATTTAAGAGGTGAGTTCAGTGTGCTCGAGTTGATCTTGGTGTTGTTTTGAGATTTTTAGATTAAGTTTTGTAATCCCATTACTAACGGTACACTTGATATGAATTGAATTTCAAATTGATGTGGAAAGAGATTTGTCTCCTGCGAGGTGTTTGGCGTTTCGATTAAGTCGGATTTTAAGTGCTATTTTTGCCTGATTGCTTTGTTGGATTTTTGGGTATAGTTTTGCAGGAGATTCGTTGTGATCTGTGGTTAATTGACTGTGGAATTGGGCTGCGTTTACAGAGAAGTTGGCTGGAGTCTTTCGTCGACTGCTGTGACGTCAAAAGTGAGACGTCAAAAGCTTGGAAATTCTTTGACAACTGAAGCCAATTTTGTTCACTCCTTGTTGCATTTTAACAACGCATTCTTAGCAAAGTGTTAACACGTTGAGTGCCACCGTACAGTCCAAAAAACTGTCCCCACAGGCCACGGATTTGTATTTTATTGACACTTCGATTACACTCTGGTCTCACGCGGCACAGCAAACCCAAATTCGTGTGAGACCAAAGTGTTTAAATTCAATTAACAATCCGATTGTAATAGAACAGGACCCTTCATTTGTTACATAAATCTTAAAGCGTTCCATTTCCATGAGGATCGGATCTTAAAAGAAGATTTGTCTTTCTGAGGCAAGAATGAGGGTCTTTGGAAGGCCTTGATCCTTTGCCCAGATATCAACTCATCGAGGCATAGGGAGAGAGGTGCGAAATCTGGGCGAAGGTCATCGGGGCGTGCCATCGTCATTCAATGAAAGTAAGTGTTCCATCAGTTCAACACGACTGGATGGCGCAGTTGGTTAAATGCCTGCCCCAAGTTCGAGGGTCCCAGTGAAATCGAATCTGATCCAGTCACCATTTGCCGTTGGGATCAAATTAAGAGCACTGGTTGCTACTTGGCAGTACAATGGACCAGTTTTGAGTCTGAGTGCCCCAGTAGAGCTTCACAAATCCTCAAAAAAAAAGTGTTCATCAGAGAATTGAAGTCTTAAGTTGTCATCCAATTTTACCGGTCTCAAGATGGCTGTTCATATGATTTTTCACTTCAATAATTTCTTGTGTTGAGGAGATTTTTCTCACCACTCTCCACTTTTTGTTAGAGTCTGCGTCATTTTATCGTTTTCCTGCCAAATGATGGATGGGCCTTTTAGCAGTTTCCTTTTAAAGCTGCCAGCAAAACTCCATTGCTCCAGATTTTGTTTTAATTTTTTTCCTTACGAAACCGGGTGGTTTTCGTAGTTTCAAATAAATTATGACTTTCTTGTATTAAGGGAAAATCGAACAATTTTCTGGGACTGCCTTGGCCATAAGCCAATTAGCTTATTTCAGATTCATAATGTCGTAGTCTTTTGTCTTTCTGGTTCTCGAACAGTTCGGTGTAGCCTCTTTAGTTGACAATGTAGACAAGGGCAGGTTGTTTAAAAACATTTCGATTAAAAAAAAAATCTAGTTTCCTTAAAATTTGGTATTTACAGTAGACTCTCGTTAGCGTGAACACCGGATAACGTGAACAGATTTATTTTTACATTGACATCTCTGCAAAGTTGAACAAATCATGGGGGAATGTGAACTTGCTTAATTTTTAATTGTTTGCGTTATCGGGAGTCTACTGTATTTGATTACGAACAACCACACAAATTGTATATTTTTTGACTATTTCGTGAACGATTTATCGTTTCTGACTCTTTAAGGTCCAACTATGATATATAATCTCCCTTTCTGGTTGCCTTGCTGTGGCGGGAGGGCTTAAGAGTGAAAAATCCTCGGTTCCAAAGATCCCAGTTGAGACATCGAACCAAAAGCCAGAAACGTCTTGACTTTGACGATAAACAAGTTAAAAAAAACAGTATGACGGACAAACAAAGATTGGAAAATAGTCCAGGTGGTACTCGCGACAGCGAAAATCCACCCGTAGTCTTCTCAACTGCGGCTGGGGCAAGGATTCTGGAGGGGAGGCCCCAACCATCATACCGCCTCCCCCCTCCGCTGGAACCCTTGAATTCGAAGATTCCTGCCACTCACTCTACGACGCGTTTGATAGGCTGAGTTGGAAAGTTGGAGAAGCACGGCGCAAAGAAACTCCGAAGGAGGTTGCTGAGAGTCGCACCTCTTTGGTGGCGACGGCAAAAAGAAACAGGTCGGCAGAGGTAACTCCAACCGAAACCGATCAGTTTATTAGAGCCAACGCTACCTCCTTTTCTGCTAATTCGAACAGGATCAAGAGGAAGAAGGTCTCAAACGTTCTTGATCCCTCTGCCGATGGGTCTCCCCGAGCACGGTTCCCCACAAAAAACAGTCCAAAGGGATCAAATCGCAGCTCCGAGGCGGCCAATTGACATCGCCAAGACGGCTGATAACACGATTTGGGAATTTGGTGCGCAAAAGATCGATTGTGCCATGAGCTGTACGGCATGGCGCGCCATCTTGCATGAGTCAGAGGTAGTCCAAATCCATGTCTTCAATTTCAGTGCGAAAAAAAGTCGGTTAACATGGCTCTGTAACGCCCACCGTTGACCGAAACATTGTTCCCGGCCTCATTTTCGAAGAAAAATGGTTCAATGATGCTACCACTCCACAATTTGCACCAAACTGTCACTCTATGTGGATGCATTGGCTTCTCGATAATAACGTGCGGGTTTTCCGAGCGCGAGCCCAAGATGCGTCAATTTTGTTTGTATTTTGAACGTAGCCGCCGAGATGAAAATGCGGCTCTCTTCGTCAGATTTTTCGCCCAAAACTGTTGACCTGCGTTGAAGCTGCTCTAAGGCCCCTACTTCGTAGCGATGACGATGCGGATGATCGCGCGCCCTCAGTTGCTGAGTCAATTGGACCTTGTAAGCGAATAATCCGAGATCTTTGTGCAGAATTCTTCTCAGGCTAATACGTGAAATGATGAGCTGCTGAGATCGATGGCGATGGGGAGTTGATGTTCGTGAATTGAGTCTCACACTCTTGGCTGATGTGGATGCGCACCGTACAGCAACGGGGACCATGAGCATACCAGTATCACGAACTTTTTGCACAAACTTGCGTACAGCAATCGCGGTGGGTGCTTCACTTCGGCCAAAACTTCTTTTCAAAAAACGCACTGTTTGGGCTACTCAGCACTCACTTTGGAAATAAGTTTTTAATATTTCTTAACGTTGATCGAGCATAAAGCGACTGATTTCGTTCCGCGGAGGTATGATACTGACTTTCTGTCAAGATTTCGAGCGGGACACCTGTCAGTGTCAAAATAATCGAGGATTTAAAAAAAACACTAGATGGCTCAGAGTCTTTGTCCTGCGCTTTTACTGTTTCATTCTTTTCTTAGATTAATACAGTAAAACTTCCTCTTGCGGAGAGATCCCTTAAACGAATACATTTTCCCGATTTAAATATCGATTTAAATTTGTTTATTATTCCTTCAACCATTTCCCAAGGCGTCTTTGTTGGCAGATACACATATTTCTTTTTTCGGAGTATTTTTACTCGAGCACTCAGGCTCAAAACTGGTCCATTGTACTGCCAGATATCAACCTACTCCAGGGCCGTTAATTTGATCCCAACGGCAAATGGTGACTGGACCAGATTCGATTTCACTGGGATTCGAACCTGGGACTCCTCTAACTTGGGGCAGGCACTTAACCAACTGCGCCATCCAGTCGTTTCAGATACACACATACATGACTTTTAACTGAAGTCGATTTAACGTGACACACAAAAAGTGGTTTCCTACGTTTTTCTGAGAATTATATTAGTCTCGTCGAGGGTGTCAATTTGGAATTTAGCAACTATAGCTCAACGACTAACAAACTAAACTAATTAGCAAGGTATGAGCGTTGTGCATGGAGAAATGCACGGAAACGACATCAGACGTTTTGTTTAAATGAACTGACGGTCCTGGGCACGCTGCTTCCAGTCGTCTAGACCAAGTTGTCTTGCCGTTGCGATGACTTGGTCTTTAAACTGAAGGTTCACTCTTCCTCTCCTTCTCGAACCAGGAGGCTCGGATTCGAAGACCCTTTTGGCTGGGGCACTTTTGACAATAAGCACGACGTCATATCGTGTTTAGTAGTTCAAAATTTAGACAAATTGGTCTGAGACGGAGAACGACGTCAACACTGAAGCTCTTGTTTAAAGACATTCATCGTATGAACAGAGATGCGTGGCCATTTTTTGATCTCTCGCCAACATACTTGCTCCAGGAGCTGGAAAACCGAGGAAGTTCCTCAACGATCAGACGTCTGAAAACATTCTTCTTCATTCATTCTTCTTTTGTTTTTGAATAATTGACGTTCTTGTCGTTGAAGTAACTTCTGGTCTTCATTTTCCTCGAGTTGACTAAAGTGAGGCTGACAACGTCATCAGAGCGGAAGGCGATTAAGCAGAATTTCAAAACTGTGACTCATGTCACATGCCCAGGAGCCTCTTCCCCCCTTTCATCGATAGCGAATTGCATGAAAATGAATATCAACGAGGTCGACCGAAAGCGCCGCACATGAACCAGGTTTGCGAACCTTCATGTTGCACTCATCCCTCAAATTGACTGACATCAGCCTGATTCTGTTGGTCTTTCCCACAGAGTGTGCACCAAAAGGGACTTGTACAAGTCCCAAGTCCAGCAAGAAGCAGTTCAGTCCAGTCGATCCCATCCACAGCCACAATCTCTCCATCAATCACGCTCGTGTAACTTCCTCTGTCAGTGATGCTTGTCAGTTTTCCCCCGAACGCCGGCCATTTGCATGCACTCATCGGTCCCTTATCAATCCAATGTCACTTCTGAGGATCATCAACATCAGCCCGGTGCCCGGTCTGTCTAGTGCTCTGTGGTGGTGCTCCACAAAGCCATTCCCATCCCAGCATAGATATGCCACACAGCTGTCATTCAGCGGCGATCCTCGGTGCTCTACGCAATTCCCCCTAATCGACTGTGATTAGAATTTAAATGAATGGTCGCCACTCTCGTCCGACTCGCATTTTCGCACTTCTCGCACATGGGCTCTTTTTTTCTGCTCCTGTTTTATTATTCAGCGAAACACACAAAAAGATTAGAATCTATTTATACGAGCGAATGCAGGCAGCCATCGGTTGATAGCGATTGTAAACAACTTCAATTGCGTGCTGACTGAATGCTGTTGACCCCGTTAAGCCCGGCAATCGGTGCTGTAATCAGACATTCAGACAAACACACAAAACACAAACCCTCACGTCTAGTGTGTAGTCTGTGCACAGTTGTCGCTGCTTTCTGGTAAATTAGTTCCACGGAAGAGCCGCCTGAATAATCCAATCCATCGAAACGAGTTTCTTTCCGAGAACGACACGCATAACAAGTATCCGATGGGCATTTGATTTATGTGAGATCACAAATTTATGAGGTATAACCGATTTTTGAATGTAGGCGGTGATGGTCGCGGTGATGGAGGAGGAAGACGAGGAGGAGGATGTGCATACACGAGTGTGACATGAATTGGCCGGCCATCGGGTGGATGTCATTGTTCCAAGTTTAAAATTGATGTCATCTTAATAAATTTTCTCAGTTCGTCTTCGCTGCTTCCACGAATGAATTAGCGCGCTCGTGGTTTGAATCTAATCGAAATTCGCAACGCAACACACAGTTCGCCCCAGTCCGAGGGGCGAGAGCACACCGCACTGGAGACTGATTGGCGACTGTAAAGCCAAATTCATGTGTGACGACGTCATGTCGCAACGCTTCGAAGGCCTTAATTGTGTTTTCATTGAGTGATGACTGCTTTTGGCAGGGCGGCTAGACCAATTGTCTCTTTTGACCTGATTGCTGAATGAATTCCGGCGGTGGAGATCAAAGGGAAGTGTAGTCTTGGGTGGTGAATTGCAAGGTTCGAGGTTTTTGTGGTTCTGCTGGTGTCGGGGATGTGTTCGTTTGTCAAGCGGTGAGGAGATTAGGAACTCATTTTGGACGGGGATGACTTTTAAACCGTGATGTCATTTTTGACAGTTGACAGCACTGACGTACACGGAAAAAGAACAGAACTTATTTTGAAATTCTGTCGAAGAGGTGGCAATTTTTATGGTCCACATAATTATTTGTGAACTTTGTTGTGTTGCAGATGAATTTTGACCCACTTGACGTAATGCTGACAAGGCGTCGCTTTTTTTTGATCATTTTTTAAACACTTCTGGAGCACTTAGGCTCAAAATTGGTCCATTGTACTGTCAAGTAGCAACCTACTCCAGGGCCGTTAATTTGATCCCAACGGCAAATGGTGACTGGACAAGACTCGATTTCACTGGGACTCGAACCTGGGCCCCCCTTGGGGCAGGCACTTAACCAACTGCGCCATCCAGTCGCATTAGTGTAGCATGTGTATAGGCGGTGAGTGGCAGTGTGGCAGAAAATTTGTCATTTTTCCCTCGGAAAGAGTTAAGTCCTCGTCTGGCCGGGTTCTGAAAGACTGGAAAACGATCTCTGCTCTCTTCCGAATCAAAATGTCATTTTTGACAGTTCCACTTCGAATTTGTTTGACAGGTCGCCATGAGTGGACGGAGGACAGAACTTACTTTGAAATTCTGTCTTCTGTTTGATGGAAGAAGACGTCATATTCATGGTCCAATCATTGATAAACTTGGGCGTATTTTTTGATGAATCTTGGACCACTGACATTCGAAGTGACGTTAAGTTAACAAGGCGTCGTTTAATATAGCACGTGATCTGTCACAGAAAAAGTGTAACAGGAAGTCTGCCACATATCACACACCGCACAGGATGACAGTGCGGTCAGGATGTCGGAGGATTTCCATCCTCTTTCAAACCATGACGTACATTTTAACAGACGATTGGATGGCGCAGTTGGTTAGGTGCCTGCCCCAAGTTCGAGAGGTCCCAGGTTCGAATCCCAGTGAAATCGAATCTGGTCCAGTCATCATTTGCCGTTTGGATCAAATTGAAGGCACTGGAGTAGATTGCTACCTGGCAGTGAAATGGACCAGTTTTGAGTCTAAGTGTTCCAGTAGTGTTCAAAAAAATGTTTGACAGTTCATCTTGAATTTATTTGACAGATCGACGAAGGATAGAAAAGGGAACAGAACTTATTTTGAAATTCTGTCTTCAATTTAACGGAAGGAGATGTCAGTTTTATGGTCAACATAATCATCTATGAACTCGGTCATATTGTGGACAAATTTTGGACGTCGCTTAACGTAGCATGTGTTCAGGAGCTAAAATTGAAAGTGTGACAAGAAATTTGTCATTTTTCCTTAGGAAACATTAGTCCTCGTATGGTCGAGATCTGAAAGACTGTGCAAATCAATCTCCACCCTCTTTCTACCCAAGATGTCATTTTTGACAGTTCCACTTTAAATTTGTGTGACATATCGCCATTGATGCACGGCGGAGACAAAAAAAGAACAGAATTTATTTTCAAATTTCCGAATCCCTCCTCCCTCCTTTCTCCTCTCTCCTCTCATCATATTTCACTCATTTCTGCAAGCAGTGTCCCAACTTCCATATTCTGACTTCATTTTGCATGCCAGTCGTGCTGTTGCACATTGCAATCAATCGTTGATTTACTCAGCAGTTCACGATTTGAAATACTTCCCTGATGTCATCATAACCCTTGAGCATACATTTTGACACTCATTGTTCATTCAGTGAGCGTCCATTTAATGATCCTCGTTTTTCATCCTTTTTAAAGCCTGTCAATACGCGCTTGACACCGAAGGGACTGCTCGAAGTGAAAATAAAGAATCTGAACACCTATTGTTTCTGATCACGATTTGCAGGATTTTCTTTGAACTCAAAGATGCACAGCGAGCTGTCACTTTGGTGCATTGGAAGTCTGTTGTGTGCTGCTGCGCTGGTACTGGAGGTTGATTTAATGGTTGGTCCCTGAAGGCAGTGTTGATGCTGGGCAGGACATTCTCAGGAAATTTTTATTTGAAATTTTATTTCGATCCCGGGAGACACTAAAAATATTTTGAGGGCAGAACTGTCATGAGAATCGTTACAAAATTGTCACTTGGAATCATCGAAATTTGAGGGTCCTTCGTTGGGAAAAATAAGAGACTCATGGAACACGAGTGATTGCTGGGGAATTTCCAGCATGGGATGGAAGTGCTTCCTTCGCATTCTACTTTAGGAGGAGCATCAGTTTCTTGATGGTCTTTCTGAACACAGCCGGTGACTTAAATTGTTTCAAATTCGCGAATCAAACTTGAAAACTTCTCATCAAAGGAAGAATTTGTTGATGAAACCTGTTTTTTCGTTCTCCTTCTTAAAGGCTCCTGCCTATAGAATACATAACGTGCGTCAGCTTCAGTGATTATACTTGGTGCAGAACGTCGGAGAATGAAGCGGGGCTTTTGGGGAGAGTTGAGCCAGATTGCCAGAAATAGAACGCGATGTGGCTAAAGGAACTAAAGAAGAAGAAGAAGTACGATTATTCGTTGAAGAAGCTACGCTAAGGTTCTACGTGAGCTGTGGCTCTAAAAGCCATTTTCAGAAGCTGCAGCTAATGACACAGGGCATCAAACAATCAATCAAAAGAATCTAGAGGAAGAGGAAGAGTTCCCTGGACATTAATTTCCTCCCCTTGACAACCATCGCCACACAGTCATTCCCGCTGACAGCAAATATCCACAAGAACGCCTGTCTGTCTCCCATTCTCCCGGAAACTAGTCCATCACAGCCCGTCGAAATCAAGGAAACAAATCACATATTGCTCATGAATTTGTAATTTCTCCCCTCACATGGACGCCCAGTGCACACTGTTCGACTGGTAAAAATGAAATGATGTATAACCTCAATCTCCCCGCTCCCTCCCCAGTCCACTCATAAATGAATTTCATCAAAAAAAAGAAGAGAAGAAAAACCTCTCCAGTGACTTGCCAAAAATACAAATTAACCGAAAGCAACCCAAACGTTGTGCGGTTGAAAAGCGCGCAAAACCCCCATAGAGACACTTCGCTTCGCTCCCGATGACAATCAATGTTACTGACGCATGTTGAAGCCAAAAGACATCCATCAAAACAGCATGAACTCAAAGCTGACCTGCATAAGTAATTTCCTGCAAAAAACTCCGAATAAGACAGCCATTCAGAGGAGAAGAAAAGAAGGCAAATGAAGGAGAGGAGCAAATGAAGAGAAGACAAAAAATAAAAAAAAAAAACGTCCACGACACAACACGTAGTTTTTTATTCACCGGCAAAAATGCTTTACTCGACTTGAAGCGAAGCGTAATGAGAAAGTAAAACTGGCGAAAAACTGTGCGCCACACTGACAACGGCCGCGGAGGCAGAATCCACTCGACGACTGATGGAAACTAAGGCAGGCGTCGGTTGACATATTGGGTCAATGACCAAAAAATGACAGGAAACACGCCATCAATTTCGTCCAGCGAAAGATTACAGATATCTGTCAGTGGTGTACTTAGGTTTTTTTTGCCTCTCCTTCCAAGCAGGGGCCGATTGGAGATTTGAGGTAAACGATGGTGGCGAGGTGAAACTGTCAGCCTTGACAGTTCGAACTGAATGCACTCATTGTCATTGTCATTCGTTGGTGGTGTCGATTTACGAACTCGTGCAGCCGGACTTAAATGACATCGTTCGCATTTTGACGTAAGTTGAGACTCACTAATTGAACGTGAAATGTTTTCACATTCTGGGCGCGAGTTTTGTTAAGTATCAGCAGTTTTGATTAGGCTGTCGAGATTTGTTTGGGTTTTTTTACGGCCAACGTGGGTCTTTGGGTTCTCGTGTGGCATATAAATCGGTTCTTTTTGTTGACATGAGGAGCAAAAGGTCGTTTTTAGATCATCCAGAGGGGACTGGGGAAAATGAGCTTCAAGTGAATGCCTTACTTGTCATTTTTTATCTTGATTTGACATCTCAGTTGACAGTTGTGCCCTTTGCAAATTCCTAACCAGATGTCATTCGCCAACTTCGCAGACGATGAAAAACAGGATTTTTTGAAGTTTGTCAAGTTTGTCTTTCTTATTTGACAGTTGACAGTTGGGAGTTGTGCCCTTTGCATACTCGTAACCAGGTGTCAATCGCCAACTTCACACAAGACAAAAAAAAAGTGTTTATGAATCAAAAACTCAAGTTTTACCTTCTCATTCGACATCTCAATTGACAGCTGACAGTTGACAGCTGACAGTTGACATTTGACAGTTGGCAGATGTGTCCTTTGCGTTCTCGTAACTAGATGTTAGTCGGCAATATCGCATACGGTGAGATTTTATGAATCAAAAAACTCAAGTTTGAACTTCTTATTTGACATCTCAGTTGACAGCTGACAGTTGACAGTTGATAGTCGTGCCCTTTGCATGCTCGTAACCAAGTGTCAGTAGCAAACTTCGCACGGGATGGAGAAAGATTTTATGAATTAAAAGCTGAAGTTTTACCTTCTTATTTGACATCTCAGTTGACAGCTGACAGTTGACAGATGACAAATGACAGTTGGCAGTTGTGCCCTTTGCATACTCGTAACCAGATGTCAGTCGGGGGTTTCGCACACAATGAGATTTTAAGAATAAAAAAACTCAAGTTTTACCGTCTTTTTGACTTTTCAGATGACAGCTGACAGTTGACAGTTGTGCCCTTTGTATATTAGGAACCAGATGTCCGTGGTTAACTTCGCACGCGACAAAAAAAGATTTTGTGAATCAAAAACTCAAGTTTCAATTTCTTATTTGACATCTCAGCTGACAGCTGAAAGATGACAGTTGACAATTGTGCTCTTTGGATACTCTCAGTCGCCACTTCGCCATGATTTCATGAATTAAAACCCCAAGTTTTACCTTCTCTTTATGTTCTGAGCAATTTCGCGTCGAGTTCAAAGTCCGATGGATGACACTGTTTGATCTGTCAAAAGGCCCGTAGCCATCAAACCGCGATGATGGCGTAATAATTCTTTTAGCACTTCCGACACTCGGTGCTTAAAAAGTCCCCTCCATTCCCTGCGAAGTTATAACCCGGCACAAAATTAAAAAGCAAACCACTCTTTTAACCGTCACTTAATTTTTTCTCCTCTTTTTACGACAGAACTTACTGCCATCCGCAGTCAAAGTCATGTCGCTCTTTTTTTTTTAAAACAATTAGCAACCTAAATCCTCAGACACGAGTCTAGCAACATCTATTAGATAATCTTTCACCGTTCCCCCGCCTGACAGAGTGTGTGTGTGGCTTGATATTCCGTACGTTTTTTTTCCTCATTTTCTCCATAACTCTACACCAGTGTAGACTGTTTGACACCTTCTATCGCCACCCAAAGCGCGTCGCTGAATGATTGTGTTAATTGATTACACTCGCGATAACATGCATGTTAGATACACATGTCAGCTAGTATCTACAACTAAATAAATTGTGTTAAGCATAAAATTTATAATTTCAACTGCATGCACGTCACATGAGTTGGGGTTTTTTTTTCCGTTGCTTTTGTCTATTTTTGTCAATTGAAATCAGTCAGTCAGTCTCTGCACGCTTCCGTGGGTTTTCGGTGTGATCGAGGTGTAAATGAGTTCAATTTGGGGTGTGTTCGTCAGTCGTCGCTCTAATTGAATGCGCTTCGTTATCTAACGCTAACGAGGGCGTTGCATTTTGTGCTGACGATGGGTGGTTTATGATGCTCTTAATTCTTCTACGACATCCATGTGTTATCTTCATTGCGCTCGGGAGAGTGAGAGCAAATAGCAGCATTCCGAGGTAATCTCTGCACATAAACGAAGGAACACAATGCCAGACGGCAAACAAGGGGTTTGTGACGTTTCGTTGGCTGACAGATGCTGAGAGCGTTCACAAAACTGGATTAGATGTCAGTTCTGGGGATGATGTCAAATTATCTCGGGCTGATAGTGGAGGTGAAGTCATTCTGGTGGAAGTCGAAAGGCTTGTGGCAGAACAAAGGGGTACTTGTCGCTCACAAGTGCACTTGAGTCAGTGGTCGGATTAAGAAAGTCGATGCAGATAGTGGACCTTTGTGAGAGGGGTGCTTGTCAAGGTGTTCGTGATTTTTTGCACGTTCTGCGGATACGTGCTGAGCAACAGGAAGGATGAGGTCATTTGCAAGTGCTGCAATTTCAATGGAGTTGACGCAATCGACAGTTGGACGCATTTGGAGGTTTAAGCTTCTAAAGGGGTTTTTGAGGATCAAATTTCGACTTCTCCTACCCAATTCTAACTTTGAGCTGTCAGACGAGATGATGTTTACCACGATGGAGAGTTCAGTCAAGCAGGAGAAGTCTGTCCAGAGGTTGAGAGTTGTGGCATAAAAGGCGAAGGATTTTAACTTTATGGTTCTCCCAGGCGTCGACTTATCTCGAGGGGATCCAAATCCGTGTAGGCAATCAAGTGGTTCATCTTCTTCTTCTTCTTAGGGCGCTACAGTCCGAGGTGGACCTGGACCTCACTCAACATGCCTCTCCAGCCAGCACGATCTTTCGCCAGCTGTCTCCAGTTTCGCACACCAAGCCGGCCGAGGTCGCCCTCGACTTGTGTGCATCACCTTGTACGTGGACGTCCTCTGTTGCATTGTCCCACAGGCTCAGAGTCGAAGACTCTTCGGGCCGGAGCTATGTTGTCCATACGCTCTACATGGCCTAGCCATCTTTGACGTTGGATCCGTAGACGCCTGGCTAGACTCATGTCGCTGTACAGCCCATATAGTTCGTGGTAGAACTTTCTCCTCCAAATGCCATCAACGCAAACAGGACCAAAGATGGCGCGCAGAACTTTTCTCTCGAAAAGACCAAGAGACTGTTCATCCGCTTGGGATATTGTCCATGCAAAGTAGATCATCACCGTTTGTGAAAATGTCATTCTGACACTTCTGTGTTCGTTTTCTAGGAAAGCAGAGGTGATAAAGTAGAACCCTGTGGAAGTCCGTTTTCTGGTGAAATTTTACGCAATTTTCTATGAAAAGCAATGGTGACAAAATGGAACCCTGCGGAAGTCCGTTTTGGTACAATATTGCCCATAGCTACGACCGGAGGTCCTTCTTTTCTTCGTTTTCCAGAGTCGAGCGATGAAAAGTGAACGTTCGTTGATCTCCATTTCTGGACCAATACCGTGTGACGACTGTAGGTCAATTTCCTTAAAAGCCGCACATGTTGCAGCTGACTTTTTCGTAATACGAAATTCGTTCAGGATAATTCATTAAGCGCTACCTACCTTCAAATTTAAATAAAACCAAGTGTGTGTAAGGTATCATCGAAATTTTGTACTCCTTTGAAAGACCTTTCGATGCCATTATGTGTGAAATATAGCATCGCTCAAATATTCGCCGCGTCTCTGAGTGGCGCGCTACCGAAATGTTCAATTTTTCATGACTCTGGCGCACAAATCAGTCTGAATTTAACCGTTGGCTTTGAGTGCCACTGTAGTTTGTGGCTTCTGCGCATAGACTTGCGACTTCAGAAAATCGCACAAGAAAAAATTTGACGGGGTCAAATCGCAGCTCCGAGATGGCCAATTGACATCGTCAAGACGGCTGATAACACGATTTGGGAATTTGGTGCGCAAAAGATCGATTGTAGCATGGGCTGTGTGGCATGGCGCGTCATCCTGCGTGAAACAGAGGTCGTCTAAATCCATGTAATCAATTTCAGGGCGAAAAAAGTCGGTAAACATGGCTCTGTAAGGCCCTCCGTTAACCGAAATGTTGTCCCCAGCCTCATTTTTGAAGAAAATTGTTCCAATGTTTTGAACGTCTCTGGTTTTTCTCTTAGACTCTACAACAATCCGTCACATCAACTGTCACCCACATTTCATGAGCCCCATCTGTCACCTACTGTCACTCGAACTGTCAAAATCTGTCAAACTTAAGTGACAACCAAGTCTATCTTTCACAAAAGACAAAAACACATTCGCCTTGTGTCATCTCATCGCCACAAAAAGTGGTCACAAAAACTGATTCCCACCAAACGCTACTTAACGGTCTTGGCTTGAACGATTTATTTCATTTCAAGACATCGGCACTGGGGCTGTTCCTTTCCATTTGAAATCCATTAAAAGAAATGTGTACGAATGACATGAGCATGATTTTCGGTTATTGCCTTGAGTCAGCACAACAATTAACGATCCAACAAAACCGCAAATGTTCGCCTTTAAATCTCCCTGTCGAAACTTGAAACACACCCGCAGCACTCCCCTCCTCCCCCCGTCACCAGTCCGTCACCACGTCAAGCTGCAAGATAAACGATGTCAGGCCATCCGTGAAACCGAAACCAATGATTATAAATTTTCTGCGTTGGCTTGTGTTTTTTGGTGCTTGTTTTCAAATACATAACAATTTCCGTTATTTTATTACCATCACAGTACAGTTAACAATTAAATCCTGACAAGGCGAAACGGCGACGTTTAATTATCGCTTGACACAGTGCTGCCAACGCAAGGGGGAAAAAAAAGCTCGAAACTTGTTCGAAAATGTTCTGAAATTATGAATGCAACTTGTTTTTTCGATGCTGTCTGATGTGTTGCTTTGCTTTGCGGTTTAATTATGACAAATCGATGTGAGCTTTTTTTTGTCTCGTTCGTTTTTATTGTTTAATGAATCAATTCCTGGTCTCGTCGTGGTTGTTGCATAACTCGATTTCATTCATCGAATTCTCGGTCTGACTGTGGGAAGTCTCCGATCAGAACCGGCTTCCACTCCCAAAATTGATAAATAATCAATCTGTCAGAGCTCGGCTCGGTGTCCCGACGACGACGACGACGACGAGTTCTTCGTGTTCATTGTTTTATCGATCGAGAGACTGTGTTCTGTGAAGCAAAAGATGCAAATTATTCGGGATTGTCATTCGTTTAAACACACTAAGTGGACGAGTAGACAAAGGGGCATAAAATATGGACTGCTGACATCTGTCAATGACACAAGCAGACGCGATGAAGAATGACACAAGTCAATAAGAGAGGGAAAGAAAGGGAATGAATTCCCCGAAAAAGAGGAACCAGAACAAGTTTTCGAACCCGACAAATCGCTTTCCATTGTACCTAGGTCATCAAACGTCATTGTTATGTCAAACCGAACGCACACATGCACCCATTTGATGGAGGGAAACAAAATGAAACCGACTCCGTTCGTTGTGTGTACAGCGTACAGCGTACAGCAGAGTCAAGCACAAGAAAAGGTGGCAAAGTGAAGGTAAAACTCAGTCGAGGTTGCCTCCGGGGCCTTGCGGGAGGAAGGAGATAAGATAAACTATCTGTTCGTGTCATAAAAAAGGAAAGAAACGAAATAAAAACAAATTCACATAATAATCGTGTGAAAAATGTAAGCAATGCAGGTAGATTCGTCGTCGTCCGTACCTACGTCTCTCTCTCGTTCGGGGTCTTCATCAACGGCAACATCATCATCGTTGTCCTCCTTCACCTGTTTCGTCGTTGCCGACTGTTTCCATCGTTCGTCGTCATTGTTGTCGTTCTAGTCAGACCGTCGCATGTAGGCCTCGTTTCATTTTTCCAGCTGAGGGGTTGTGTTTACTCTTTTATCGCTCTGTGTACACAGAAATGCAAGACACGGGGACGACGACGATGATAAAGCAGTCAAGCAGTCACATTCAACATTTCCGACATGGGGCGACTTTAATTCGGTTCGAGAAACAATCCACCGAGCCACCGCCGGTGCCGCTGGATGGAATTTCGGTGAGCTGAGGCCACTTTGAGGCGGCCTCCTCGGCCGAAGTAATTAGAAAGATCGTCGTGATGCGGCGCATCTGACTCTGTCCCTGACGGAAATGTGCATTCCGTCAAGGACACACATTCGCTTGTGGGAAATAATCTTTGCATGGGTTTTCCTTTCGAGAAGGAAACAAGAGGGAAAATCATTAGATACACCCGAGAGCAGGAGGCACCTCCGACTGTCGCACAGGAGGAGACATGACGGAAGGAAGTGCTTCATGGTTTCATGCTTTTGTGCTGGAATGAGATCTCACTTGTCCTTGATCCGTGTGTGTGTGTGTCCTTTTCGGTTTGCGGCATTTAAATGATAAGCAATTAGAACGGGGGACGTGTGTGCATCTAGTTTAATTATTCTGTGGATGGATGACATTTTTGAGATTCGCTTTTCTTTCACCGCCTCAAAGGCAGGCACGACGACGATGACGACGAGAAGTAGGGCGAAAATGATTTAAGGGATAAGTGGAGAGTGGAGAGTGATGTGTCATGTGCATGGGAGCTAACAGATGATGAAACCAAGGAATGGATCTAACAGACACTCTGTGGTTCCCCTCCAGCTCGTTGGGAAGCGATAATTAGTTTTAAGTGAGCATGGCCTTGATGGCGGGAGACGTCCCTGTGCGGGGAGGGGTTCTTTGATCTTCAAAGTTAATAATGAACAGTAATTTTCAGAAAATGAGGGTTGGCTCTCTTAAATTTTCATAATTTGTGTGAGACTCTCAGACCTTCTCATGCAATTGTTCACTTAACTCACGACTTTTTCTGACGGGCACTTGCTGATGGGTCGGAAATTTTTGCGAATTTCTGCTTTCAGGTGGTCTTGACTGTGTTCATTCTGTTTCTGCCACTTCCTTTTGGTGTACTTCCTCTTCTTTGTATGGCGCTTTAGTTAGGGGTGGACCTGGGTCTCAACCAACAAAACGACATTTTGTTAGCTGTCGTCATTTTCGCACGCTTTTGTGACAAAAAGAAAAGGTTTCTCGCTACCTCCCAACTCAAGGAGATCGAAGCGTTTAGGGCTTAACAGAAAATATGGGCCTTAGCAGAAAAAAATGCAAATTTCAAAATTGTCAAAGGCTCTACAGAGACAGGCTCTACAGAGACAAGCTCTACAGAGACAGGCTCTACATAGACAGGCTCTACGGAGACTGGCTCTACAGAGACAGGCTCTACAGAGACTGGCTCTACGGAGACAGGCTCTACATAGACAGCCTCTACAGAGACAGGCTCTACAGAGACAGGCTCTACGGAGACAGGCTCTACATAGACAGCCTCTACAGAGACAGGCTCTACAGAGACAGGCTCTACAGAGACTGGCTCTACGGAGACAGGCTCTACATAGACAGCCTCTACAGAGACAGGCTCTACAGAGACAGGCTCTACGGAGACAGGCTCTACATAGACAGCCTCTACGGAAACAGGCTCTACAGAGACAGGCTCTACGGAGACAGGCTCTACAGAGACAGGCTCTACGGAGACAGGCTCTACAGAGACAGGCTCTACAGAGACAGGCTCTACAGAGACAGGCTCTACAGAGACAAGCTCTACAGAGACAGGCTCTACAGAGACTGGCTCTACGGAGACAGGCTCTACATAGACAGCCTCTACAGAGACAGGCTCTACAGAGACAGGCTCTACAGAGACAGGCTCTACAGAGACAGGCTCTACAGAGACAGGCTCTACATAGACAGGCTCTACGGAGACAGGCTCTACAGAGACAGGCTCTACGGAGACAGGATCTACGGAGACAGGCTCTACGGAGGCAGGCTCTACAGAGACAGGCTCTACAGAGACAGGCTCTACGGAGACATGCTCTAACATAAATGATATGAGGTTTCAACAAAGAGGGACCCACAAGCCACACAGCGGGTATTACAATCGACTTTTAGAACTTCGGTTTCGGAACCCTAATCCTGTCAGTCTTGCTATATGGAGCCTAAAGCTGAATGATAAGCAAGACTGCGGAGCTGATTTTTGTTGCCTCCGAAAGAAAAATTGTGTGTCAGATATTTGGTCCTTTCTGCGAGGAGGGCGAGTGGAGAATAAGACACAACCGCTTTTTCTTCGAGCTGTACAAGGATATGGAAGTACTCGTTGTCCAGAAGGCAAAAAATCCGTGGACTAAACGGACTCGGCCACATTGAGCGAATGAAAACCAATGCTCCAGCTAAGAGAGTCTTCGAATCCGAGCCTCCTGGTTCAAGAAGGAGAGGAATACTTAACCTCCGGTGATCGCTGATGCAAGACCAATGTGTCTTGATGACTGGAAAGGGAACGCTCGGGATTGTTAGCTTTCGATGGGGGCTATTCCTCAGGCTTAGATACTCCAGGGGGTTCCAGGCCTTATAAATAAAAGGTCAGTTTTGCACACCAAGTTGGCTGAGGTCGTTCTCGACTTGTGTCCGGCATTGGTTTCGTGGGCATCCTCTACTGTGTTTGCCACGGGTGTGAAGTCGAAAACTTGCAGTAAATGTTCTTATCCCCCTATCATTTATCCCGTCAGGACATTCGTGGCTATCGCACGATCTGCTGGCAAAGACTCAGTCATAAAATGGCGGGAAATTTGCTGCTTGTATTCAACCAAGAGCCTTCAAATTTGACCCGAACTAAGACAGAAATCGATGAGACTTTGGATCACTGCCAAAATAAATTTAAGGCTGAAATCTCTTGCGAATGATATCCCTCAATCCTTTAAGCCCTGAAATAGTCCAGACATCCATCTCATCCATTCCACGGAACAGCATTCAAATGTGTGACCATTCCTCAGAGTCAACCCATGATTTCGATGACAAATGTGAATCCCTTTTGTGACTCCTTTGGAGGATTTCTCTCGAAATCTGGACCCTTCTCAAAAAAGCCCCCCATCACTTGGCCAGAGACGATTGAAGCCATAAAGTGTCATCAGGGAGCTCCAAACAGCATCCAACACAAAGAGCCGTCTCCCCTGTCAGTCGGTCATTAACACATTTCGTTCGTTCGTTCGTTCCCCTTCTTTTTTTGGAGTTCTCCTCCAGCCAGAGCTGGCTTTTTGCAATTCCCACACGTCTCGTCGCTCCGCAGCATCAGCAGCAATTCATCAACAAGAACAACCGCTCTCCGGGATTTAGTCATCATTCATCATAATCCATCACAAAGTTGTGAAGAGTGAATGGATGTAATGGGCGCCACAGTTCTTGCAGCGACTGGCGCACCGCAAAAAGGGTCAAAGAATCGAGCCAAAAACCCGCAAATTCCTCCGCATCGACTTCATTTTGGCAACGTTACGAGGTCTGACCGACTTCGGCTACCGCCGCCGGATGCCCATGTATGCCCCGAATTTACACCAAAATTACATGAAACATTGAAACACAATCCGGAAGCGTGTTCAGAAACAGAAACAGAAACAGAACCAGCAGCCACTAAAATCCATTTCGGCAATCGACCCCCGTCCTCGGCGCAAGTGCCACCATCAACACGTCCATTCCTTCTCGCCCGTGTAGCTCATTGTTTAAAGATACATTAAATCGTGATCTGAATATTGAGCACTTTTTCGACGAATAATCCCACTTTCAGGTCTTCCTTGTGCTCGGGTCTTCGTTCGGCTGGCCCCGGTCCTCTCCCACCGCTCTGCGTCCACTTCTCCTGCGCTGTTTTCTTTGTTTCTTGCCTTTTTTCGTCGTCGTTCTTTTTTTTTCCTCTCTCGTATTTTCTCGTTTTTCTGTGCTCGTGTTGCTGTTGTTGTCGAGTTGAACTCTCGAGGGGAAACAAAATTCCTTACCTTTGTCCAAGAGATGGTAAAGCCATTACACACTTCACATGGACCGCTGCTATGGCTGCTGCTGCTGTTGCTGTTGCTGTTGTTGCTGTTGCTCCAAACTGGACGTGGACTTTCGGGGCCAAGTCATGGTGTATTACCCAGGCAATAACCGGTTTCGTTCCTTCATTATTCTTCCATTACCAAAGGCAAACATGAAATCACTGAACTGGCAGGGGACGGCACATCGAAGGAACAAACGAATTCCTTTCTCAAGATCATTCATGAAGTGGTGGTGGTTCTCTGCTGGAGCTGGTGTTGGTGGGGATGGTGAGGCTACATGATCTTGCATTTGCATCGCCCCAATGAATAAAACACCATCTCTCGCATCGCATGTGAATGTGGCTTTTTTTCGAGTCGTTTTTGAATTCATCTGGAAGAGGCCGGAAGCAGGTACGGGCCCAGCCCCATCCTCCGAGACAGTCATCATCATCATCCCGTATCGTCACGGAGAGCCGCATTAGATATGCTAATCGCGAAGTTATTATCTGCGAAATATGCTGCTAACTGAGCGGGAGACAAACGTGAGTCGATCTGTGAAGTGAGTCATCCGAGAAATGGAGCCTGAGGTGAACAGTGATGCCGTAGAGTGGTGTCATTGTCTCTGGAGGGAAATTCGAATTCGAAATTTGTTCGTGGAGTTTTTGGGAACTGAATTTGGGGCGACACGTTTCATGAGGTTTTGTGTGAATGGCAGAGAGTTTTCTCGAAGTGAATGCCGTTTTTAGCTTTTTATCACTTTTTTGACGAAATTTTGAACCAAATTTTGGATTTTTGGGAACAGGAGGAGGAGGAACAGAATTCGAAACGACATTTCATAAGATAGAGTGTGATTGTTGGTGTTTTGTGCCATTTTTGGCTTTGCAAGATTTGTTAGCGTTCATTTGAGTAAATTCTGAACCAAAATTTGACCAAATTTTGGACTCTTGAGGAACAGGAGGAGGAGGAACAGAATTTGGAACGCAGTTTCACGAGATTGAGTGTGAATGTCAGGGAGTTGTCTCGAAGTGCAACAGCTGCGACAAATTGCGTCTTTGGCTTTGCAAGATTTTCTAGCGTTCTTTCAACGAAATTTCGAACCAAAATTTTTGGACAAATTTTTGATTTTTGAGAAACAGACAACATTTCAAGAGATTAAGTGTGGCTGTCAACGAATTTTCTTCGAGTTTTGGCTTTGCAAGATTTTCTAGCGTTCATTTGACGAAATTTTGAATCAAAATTTGGCCAAATTTTGAACTTTTGCAGCGCAGGAGAAGGAGGAACAGAATGTGGAACGAGGTTTCATAAGATTAAGTGTGAATATCGAGGACTTTTCTGCCGTTTTTGGCCTTGCATCATTCTCGAGGGTTCTTTTAAGGAAATTTTGAACTTAAATTCGGCTAAATTTTTGACAAATTTTTTCCGTCCTCAAAGAATTTGGAACAAAGTTTCATGAGATTGCGTGTGAATTTCAAGGAGCTTGCTGCCGTTTTTTATGTTGCAAGATTAACTTCCGCTCATTTGAGGAAATTTTGAACCAAATTCGTCAAATTTTGGCTTCTCATAATCACGTTACACTTCAGATTGCATTTACGCCTCAGACAACGTCGAATGAACCCCCAACGAAGTACTCTCTTAGAACTATTTTACTTAGCTTCGATAAGGAGATCAAGACGTATCAGAGCTACACTTTTGTGTCAAAATTTTGACGAAATGTTGCCTTTTCACAATTACTTTGCACTTGAGAGTGCATTTTTGCTCAAACAACGCCGACTGAAGCTCCGAAAGAGTCCGTGCAATTTTACTTAACTTTGACGAAGACGTATCAAAATTTGGTCAGAATTTGGAGCATAGTTTGGTAAGGTTTTTGTGTGAATGGCAGAGAGTTTTCTGCCGGTTTTGCCTTTGCAAAATTTTCTACTGCTCTTTTGACGAAATTTCGAACCAAAATTCGGTCAAATTTTGCTAAGAAATCATCTTTTCGTTCTTCAAGACCTTCGAGGTCGTATGGGTTATTGAAAAATCTGTGATTGCACAGAACTCCACGGCTAATTCTGGCCATTCAAACCAAAATTCACATGACCAGAAAATACCTCGTTCGAAAAAGTCTTATTTTCATGGAATATTTGGCGTATTTTCTGATCCCACATCTTTTCGATATTCTTCTTCCATCGATTTAGGGAACAAAAACGTGGCTATCGTTTGTCCTTGAATTTGGTGGTTGAGTCCAAGCATTCCCTTAGAAAATGCATGGTCTAATAATTACTCAAGTCCTAAATTATAGAGTGACATGCTTGGGTGCATCAGAATGGGTCCACTAGGACCGAAGTAAGGCGTGGCTTTCTGCCTGCCTTCTCACCAACCTAACATGCATTTCCTTTTCATGAAACGCATCTCGGGTTTCGTCACTCCAAATGTGGCGGATTTGCGTGTTTATGCAACCATGCGTGCGTGCTTGAACGATGGGCATTACTTTGTTGCATTAACCCAATTGGCCCACTTCACTGTTTATGGTCTGAAGAACTGAGTTGTTGAGTCAGTTGGACTTTGTAATTATGACAGGCCATACCTTCTGTTTGATTGAGTTTTTTGGTCCATCCAATTTTCGACCATGATGGGCTGTATCCGCAATGGAAGGAAGTACTCTGTTGCGTTGTCCCATTGGTCCAGAGTCGAAAATTCAGTTGAAAACTATAAAAGTTTGAAAAAAAGACTCATTTTCCATATCCCCGGCTCCACTGTGCACTCAGCACCCACACAAGCTGACGAAAAAACCAAAACTCGTAGGCGTGAACTATCATTAGCAGGTGAACCCGACCGCAGCATTAGAGCTATTTCATGTTTATCTATCAGATAAAATTTGCATAACTGCCAAACGAGCGACAAAGCCCGCGTCACACACCCAAACAAAGAACTCCGCCACTCACCAGTCATCAGTGCCGTGGCTGTGTGTTGTGTGCCGCTGTGGGAATCGAAATTGAGCACAAACGTGTGCCGTCCCCACCGCCAGACAAACACTGGCTTAGCTGGTTGAGACGCAAATTACAGAATTATTGTAATTCCAACGAAGCCCTGAAGAGAACAACGCCACGGCAACTCCAATTAGATTTAATTAGAAAATAATTTTGAAAAATTTTCCCCAAATCAAATTTGTATGCAAAGCACTCGACAGAGGAGGAGGAGTCCTGCCTCCAACCACAGTCCGGTGGAGAAATGTCCCTCTTTCGACTGAAAAAAGACCGAGCGGAGCAAACAGAATGAAATATCCATGAGGGCGGCGAAGATGAAATAGGCAAACGGAGCGGGTTTGAGATGTGTAGGCAGGCGCTCTCCGTCCCTGACGGAGGATGCAGGATGACGAAAATTATTAATTGTCGTCCCTGCAACGAGTCGAAGTCCTCTGTGCTCCGTTCGCTCCGGCCACCGCTCTTCAATTTAGCAGAATCTACGGGTCTTTTCTCTCTCTGTGCTCATTTCGCCCCCTCCCCCCCCAACCCACGGCGGCTCACCCCTGGACGGGGTTTCGGTTTGAATTTGACGGTAAATTGAATGAGATTCGTTTATTTATCGCGCCGAGAGGAGTGGAATTAAATGAATTACATCCCGGATCTAATTGAAGATTCATGCAAATGAGTCGTCCTCCTCGTGAAATGCGTGATTTTGCTCGCATCCTCCCGACGAAATCCGTGATTAGTCAGTCCGGCGACTGGCTTTGAGGAGAGAGCGACAGCGAGAGAGAGAGAGAGGGCGCTGCCAGCAATCAATCAAAAGTCAAGAATGAATGTAGCCAAATCTCCGTTGTGCGTTTGGTAAGTGATTTCTTTTTCTGTTCCGTTCGTCCAGCGTCCTTACGAGAGTGGGGGGGAGGGGGGGAACTTGTTGACCCAGTTTCTCGGTAATTAATTACGCTTTTCCTGAGGAGAGTGTGTGACAGTGGTCTGGGACTGAAGTCATTAGTGGTGGCAGTCGAGTGCGCTGGTTGTTGGTTTTTGGGTGAAACAAGTCAGAAAGTGATTAAGGACGTTGTTGTAGCACCTTGACTGGATTCAGGAGGACGGGGGGGAATGCTGTTTAGGAGAGCTCATCAGAATTCATAATGGGTTCGTGGTTATCTGAGGAATTTCAAAGGAAATCGGATTTGGAATTGATGGCGGATGGGTGGTGAAGTGGCTTTGAGTGGCTACTGAAGGATGGAGTTCTTCGAGGTTGAGTAGCGTGGAGGATGACTGCGAGAGGTGGTCTTCAAAGCTGAACAACGTGGCGACTGGCCATTAAAAGACTTCTTCAAGGTTGAACAACGTGGAGGCTGAGAAAGGTTGAAGACGATAGTTTTGCGGCTGGGGAGTGCTTGAAATTGTTTTGAAGGCACCATTACCTTTTGAGAGTTCCTTTAAGGTCTGAGGGTTTCCCTTATTTTTCATGGTCAAAGGGAAAGAGGGTTTCAATAACTTTTCAACGGATCTTCGCCCCTGGTTCGCAGTAGAGGAAGACTATGTTTGAGATCGAACACACAAGTGAAAGACAACTTTCACCGATTTCATGTGTGACACTGGGTGCAGCTTGCTACAAATTGCACTAATTCTAGCTGTAAAACTTGCTAGTTGAGGTCAAGGATCGGTTATAGGGCCCCCATTAGGAAATATAATGTACTAGAGTATCCAGTGAACTTCGCTACGCCCTCTCTGGTGAGCGTGTCCCCTTCTTTTTTCAGAGGATCTCCATTTTTCCAGTGTTGTGCAAAATTTCATAATTCTCCCTCGAATGTTTGCGGAGAGATGCGAATTTCGGTTTTTCCTGTGGCCTAACGCGTCAACCAATTTCGTGCAAACTTTAGATAAACCATCTACGCGACCATACGAAGGGACTCCGCCATAGCCTCTGTAACTTTTTCGTCACTGCTGCCTCTGACTTCAAATTCATCATGTAGCGTGTTTCTATCCTCATCAGGTTATGCGGTGTTTCCATCGCCACAAGATGTCTCCTTAAAAAAGGTTATAAATCTGAGACCAGATAGATGTTCTATTCCAGCTGCTGTCGAAGTTACCAATGACATCCTTCTCCTTCTTCTTGTGGCGCTACAGTCCGAGGTGGACCTAGGCCCCAACCAACAAACCTCGTCAGCTACCACGAGCTTTTGCTAGTTGTCGCTAATTGCGAACACCAAATTGGTTTCCGTTATTGGAGCGAACACAATCCACAAGTGCCCGACCAAGCCTCAATGCATCCACAAAGTTTGACTGTTTGATGCGGTGTATGGCATGGTGGCGTCATCGGTCCTTATCTTTTTCCAAATGAGGAAGGAAACACAGTTATCAACAATGGTCTCAAGTTTGAAGCGATGTCAACCAACTTTTGGTGGCCAGAACTTGGCAATATCGATATATCCGACCTGCGATTCCAACAGAACTGCATACCAACAGAACCATACAAGCGACACAACGTTTGAAGTTTTTAAGGCAAAATTTGGCGACTGGGTCATCTCACCGCGACCGTTCATCAATTGACCGTCGCGATCATACGACTTGACTCCAGGCGTCTCCCAGATAAACGGGCTTGCTTTCTAGGGTGCTTCTGACCTGTATTTCGATTGAGGCTCGTTTGAACGAATTCCGAGAACATTCGATTTTTTCCTAAAAAAATCATTATTTCTTTTGGGCTACGTTAAGTTCCTATTGTACGCTAACAAGCCACTCACTTTGGACGAGCTTGAGGCCAATATTCGAGACGCTTTTGCCGGAATAACGTCGCACATTTTGAACCGAGTCTTCAAACTTGGACCGACCGCTTGAAGCACAGGCACCGAGGCGTTAATGATGTGCTATTCCATACAAAATGGCATGAGTATAGCTTTAAAGTAAAGTCAGAATCAATTTTATATCCCCCACCGTGGTTGCTTTATTTAAATTTCTTTTCCTATCGTTCTTATCTAGTCGCCCTGTAATTTGACAGTTCTGACTTTGAATTAGATCTGAAGTGAAGGTGTCTACAGAAGACTGATTGGCATCATTTTCTTTTTTTTTTTCGGAGGATTTTTGAAACGCTACTGGGGCACTCAGACTCAAAACTGGTCCATTAGCAACCTACTCCAGTGCCGTTAATTTGATGCCAACGACAAATGGTGACTGGACCAGATTCGTTTTCACTGGGATTCGAACCTGGGACCCCTCTAACTTGGGACAGGCACTTAACGAACTGCGCCATCCAGTCGTCTGACTGGCATCATAGTTGGACATAACAAAAACTAGTGTTAAAATCTAGAGCATGGTTTGGAGGTGAATCGTGAAGAGACGCAAAGAACAAGTGACACATGCTTCGTTAAGACTTTGTGCTCCTGAAAGGATTTGCATGAGAATACAATTCTCTGTCAGAGGTTTTCCCCGAACGACAACAGCGCCATTCATTAAGTCGAACCCCTGGTGCTATACCCTCTTCTCTCACCCGATAGCACAGAGAAAGAAGATTTCTCTTGGAAACCACACTCGAACTGTCATCCGCTGCATTCGAATGAACCTTTGTCCACCTTCTCAGATTCTCGTCTCCAAGTCAGAAACTTTCAATTAATTAAATTTCCATCAACATCCCACCTCCCACCCCACAAAAACCACTTTACACTTCCACGAAACCCGAGCGCACTCTGACTGCGTAAGCCTTTGTAAGCGAACAAAGTAAAACCCATTCTCCGATTGACACATAAAAAGACTCATGTTCAACACGTTCTAAGCCATTATCTGACGCGTCGCATTCCCGTATCTCCGTGGCCTGCTCAAATTGTCTGGCTGGGTATTGCGGAGCGATACCCTACACGGAACACCTCCAGCGCTTATCGTTTCAGATCTCATTTCAATTTTAAACACACACACACTCGCACACACGCTCAGGAGGACGACTTGCGAAGGAGACAGAAACCGGGGGCAGGAACAACGAAAAAAGGGAACCTCTGAAACGCGTTTCATTGACAGAATGGATTAAGGTCTGTTTCACTTCTCTTCTCTTTTTCATTTCCATTGAGAGACCGAACAGAGCTGCGTCCCCCCTCCCTGGATCGGTGTGTTAATAGTTTTCCTCTTGGAAAACGTCCCCCGAAACAGCTCTATCGACACTGCGTCTGTGTGTGAGTTCTTTTTTGATTTCGAGCGCACACACTCTCACCGGCAGTGGATTAAATTTGTGACATTACCTTTGAAATGAAACAGTTACACAGAGTGTCCCCCCTGTCAAAGTGGGGTTAAGCGCAAAAAATGACAAAAAACAAACAGAGCTTCTGAGCGCTGTTCGTGTGTGCCGCTGATGTCTTTGACACTTCTGACAGTTGCATGAATATCTAAAATAGTTTCAGTGATTTTTATCTCCGGCGCCGGGTGACAGTCTTTTGCTGTGTGTGACATTTTATAAACGATGCACAGTTAGGTGTCATAAAAACAACAAAAAAACACAACACACAGAATGAAAGGAAACGCTTGTACTTAAGCGCGACTACTTGTGAGTGAGTCCATAAGTGTTTTCCTTTTTGTCATTTTCTAACTCGTTTGGTAAGGTCGACAGTCGTAAAAAAACACGCAGCCAGCAGCAGCAACAACAACAACGTAATGACAAACAAACATAAACCCTGTGTAGTGCAACTGAGACAAAAAAAGAAGAAAACCGTGACCAGATGTTAGGAGTCGGAGAGGATTGCGTGGAATGTGGGAGTAGCACTGTCGCGCTGTCAGTGATCACTATCTGCACTTAGATGGAAATTTATTCGCTTCGTATCTAAATTGAGTGTGTCGTGAGAATGCAAGTGAATTTCACACGTTCTTTTGTGGTTTCGTTTAAAGAAAACGTTTGACACATTGTAAACGATTTCATGTGTCATTTCGAGGGTTTGACATTCTTGGGTGATGTCGCAAGGGAGGTATGTCAAGGAGAGGCTGGTTGAGACTTTCTGGCACGAAAAACATTGTATCCAAGGTCAAGACTGCGTTGAATTACAAATCTTTCATAAAAAGTTGGCACTTTGACAGTTTTCCTGTCAGATGACATCTCAGAATTCCTGCCAGACTGAAGAGAGGGAGACAAAAAGAATCTCTGTCAGACTGAAGAGACTGAAGAGACTCATTCAATGTTTGATTCCTAAGGTCACAAACAGCAACAAAATCATGAGGAGACTCTATAATTGCGTAACGTCACTTTGACATAACGATGGAGGATGTGATTGCATCGTTGCTGAATGTCACTTTGACTTTGAATGCCACAATTGAATGTGACATTGGTGATCTGAGATGTAGCAACATGCTGCATGATTGAAAAATGTGAGTGATATGACAGTTGGAAGTTGACATTTGTGACAGATTGTTGCGTAAACGTGACGTTTCTGTTGAAACACTTCAGAATTTGGACAAATCAAATAATTTGAAGGAGATTGCCCTGTCTTCTGTCAATATCTGAAATATCCATCGCCCAAGGTGTTCAGTGAACAACTGAACATCTGACAATTTATTCTCTCTTAATACAGGGTGTTTCATTAAATGGGTATAGATTTGCTTACTCCATTAAATTGTCTTTTGCCACGTGTTAAAATATCCATTGACCAGAATTGTGAACGAATGAACACTTGACAGTTCTTTTTGTTAAAACAGGGTGTTTCATTTAATCGGTGTAGAGTGACCGTCCAATAAGGCGTCTTCTGTTAAGAGTTAAAATATTCCCCGTTGAGGATGTGTACCACATAAACAAGTGAACATCTGATAGTTTTTTCGCCAATACAGGGTGTTTTATTGAAGGGGTGAAAGGTGGCTTACTCCAATAAAGCGTCTTCTGTTAAGGGCTAAAATATCCATAGTACAGAATGAGTACAATTGAACAACTTACCATTTGACAGTTTTATCGACACTACAGGGTGTTTTATTGAATGGGTCCAGAGTGAGCGACTCCAATAAAGCGACTTCTGTTATGGTTCAAATATTCATTGTTCAGAATGTGTTCCATACAAACAAATGAACGACAAAACAACTGACAGTTTTTTTTCTTTTAATACAGGGTGTTTCATTGAATGTGTATAGATAGGCCTATTCCAATAAAGCGTCTTCTGCCACGTGTAAGGTTGGGTTAGGTTTTGGAAGTGGAGTGTGATTGTTAACTTTGCCGATCGAGTCTAGGCCATGTAGAGCGTATTGACAATTTAGCTCTGGCCCAAAGAGTCTTCGACTCTGAGCCTGTGGGGCAACGCAACAGAGGACGTCCACGTACAAGGTGGCGCACACAAGTCGAGGGGGACCTCGGCCGGCTTGGTGTGCGAAACTGGAGACAACTGGCGAAAGATCGTGCTGGCTGGAGAGGCATGTTGAGTGCGGCCCAGGTCCACCTCGCACTGTAGCGCCCTAAGAAGAAGAAGAAGAACAACAACAACAACAACATTTTTGGGACTGTCTCGCTTTTGATTCATTCATCGGCGCACCATACGGTTTTTCAAGCGAACTAAACAAAAATTAACTGACAGCTGTCAAATTGGACAAAAAGTACTGCCAAGTCAAACAACATTTCGTGGATCATTCGCTTTTGGTTCATTCACCGAAGCACCTTTTGGTTCGTCAAGCAAACTAAGCTAAAATCAACTGTCTACTGTCAGCTGTCAGATTGAAACAGCAAAAAGTGTTGCCAACTCAAACAACGATAACTACGATAGACAAACAGAAACCAATTTTCCTCCAGGAATTCTCAATGAATGCATGCTTTTAAGACGCTCCCTGTTTCGGATTTTAAGGCCATTCAACTGAAAATTACCCGTATCTTGCGCTGTAAAAATTCTTGTGGATTTATCTCCGTTCTCCGATGCAGAATTTGGTTAATTATTGGAAATAGAAACCGAGTGAAGCAAGTGTCAACTGTCAGCTGTCAGATTGTGACAGCAAAAAAGTGTTGCCAACTCAAACACAAATCACTGCGACAGACAAACAGAAACCCATTTTCTTTCAGGAACTCCCACACAAAGATCTCTTCCGACCTCCGTCGATTCTCGAAAGTGAGTACCTCCTGTTCTTTGTCAATTTTTGAGGCCCCAAAAAAACCACACGCTCGATTTTCGAACACATGTTCTCACCTCGTTGCCCCAACCCACTCCCTGTTAAGGGACGTGTTGGCACCACAGAGCCACATCCGAATTTTGCGTTCCAAAAGAAAATCGTTCCCCCGTCCAAAAACAACACGAAACACAATTCGACGCCCTCCTGCTCCGCTCTCAGTGCCAAAACTCTGTTATTAATTCGTTGGAATCCTCAAATAATTGCCAGTAACCAGAAAAAAAACACAAATTTCCTCTAACCTTTACGTAACGCCGAACGAGGGAACGAAAGAAGCGAAAGAAGCGAAGGAAAAAAAAACGAAAATAATTTACGTAAACCGAACAAAGGCAAGAGCAGAACTTAAAGATCGTTCTGCCGCTCTTCTGACGTATCGCTGCTTTACTTTGAAATAATAAACATTCTCGCGAACAAGAAACATTAGACAAAATCCCAAAATACCCCCAAAAAAATAACTCAATTCTATTCTTGCCCCCCACACGAAACGAGAAAAATGCGAGGAAAAAATACGCGAACTTTTCTTACATCAGCCACCGACGAGCGTGTGTGTGTGTGTGTGTGTGTGAGCGCGGGGGTGAGGGTGGTCAATCTCGTGATGGGGTCCCGCTACAACAAATATTTGCTTTTGTTTATCAAAATGCCGAAGAGTCGTTAAATAATTCAGTTATTTGCGCAGGTACAACCCCCTAAATGGGGTGGGGGTGTGGAGAGAGGGTGCACATATTTAATTCTCAAAAATGCGAAACCCCCGGGCCTACCCCATGTGTTGGCGGGGTGTTGTGCTGTTTATTTGTGCGGATGTTTGAGGCGACGTCTGGTCTAAGTTTTCCACAAAAGTGCCGCGCCGTTGCATCACGAATGAGTAATTTATCGAAGATTTTCCCATTCGCGGGGTGTGCCGAGGGGGGTGCCTTGTGCCGGACATGTCATTAGCTCGGGAACACGAGACACTCAGGGGTTGGAGATTTGTGCCAACAGAAGCCGAAAAGAGAACAAAACTCGCTCGGAAATAGATATTTATTTTGTTTTTGAAAATAAGCCACCACCGCTGAGTCATTGTTTGGCAATTTCGTCGAAGCGAACAGCGAGCCAGCGGCAAGACAATTGCGATGCGCGGCGAACAAAAGAAGAGCACAAAACGCGACGAGGGTCCTTAGAACAAAGCGACGAAGGAATAATTTAATTAATTCTGACTTCAGACAGCTCAACGAGAGGGGTGTTTCCTCTCACTCTCTCTCTCTCTCACACTTGTGCACTTGGGGGAGCGGTTCACCCCACCCATCTGTTGAAATCTGGTGAACGTCCATCGCATTAGAGACGACGATGGTTACGAGTCGAGGCAGACGACAAGATTTGCGCGTCACGTAATGCTGCGGTGTACTTGGATGACTGCTGCTAGATTGGAGTAGCGCACTTAATTGGATGGGTTCCAAGCCATAAACGCATGCATGCATCATGCGGTGGTCCGCATTCTTGCGGATTACATCTTCGGATGCCGATGCAAGTGCGGTTTTGCAATGATTGCCTCTCGTCCTCGCAAGATGCGCGACTGTGGACGGTGTTCGTTTTTTATTTCCCGTTTTATTACCTTGTCAATCGGGTTGGAAACGCGGGTATTTATAGACCATCCAAACACGTACGCAAGTTGGGTGATTTATGGTCTGGATCATGGATGCAACAATGTTGCGAGTCCATTTCAGTCGAAGTGCAGTCGGAATCACTGGCATTCCAGTGACACTTTAACGACGATTTGAACGCGGGGTTGGAGTGTGGCCACAAAATGGATGGGAGCAATCGACCGATATGAGGAGTTGATAGGTCTTAATGGATTCCCGATCCTTGGCTTTGGATTGTTCCCCGATGATGGTTTCTTGGAATGTCTCTGGGGGAATGATTTTGATCTGGTATTCGCGGCTTTTGAAGTTTTTGTCGATAAAAGCGAAAGGGTTTTGAATTGAAACAGTGGCATCACTGGTTGGCAGATGGATCTCTAGTTTTAAGAACTCTTCTTTGAGTTTTTTGACAAATTTTGCTTGTAATGCAGGAATTTTGGCGAATGAATACCAATGAGTCGTCGAATCCGAGCCTCCTGGTTCGAGAAGGAGAGGGAAATCGAACCTCAAGCTTAAAGACCAAATCATCGCGGATGCAAGGTATCTTGGTCTTGAGACAACTTGGTCTTGCTGACTGGAAGCAGCTTGCCCGAAACAGTCCGCCTCAAGAGGCGACAACTGCTCAGTCTCCAACCCCCCACGGTTTGTGGGCTATCAGTTGAAAAGTGATAATAGTCAGCTAAAAAGACGAGATGACTGCTCGGGACCGTCAGCGATGGAAGGTGGAAATAGGGGTCGCAGGCCACATAAGTACGAAAGACGCAAGATTTACAACAAATTGTTGCTCAAATTCGTTTGCATTTCGTCAGGGTTTTGTGAAAAGAAGATTTAAACCACTTTTTTTGTTGGAGATGAGTCAAAATTTGTGCATCCTCGATGATTGTGCTGCGAATCACATAATCGTGAGAATTAACATCTCCACGACGTGAGATAACACGGCCATTGAATTTTTCGCGAAAATGAGCCATTGTTTCGTTGGCTGTGTGGCAAGTGGCACCATCCTGTTGGAAGCACATGTCGTCCAGGTCTATATCCTCAATTCTTGGCCATAAGAAGTCCGTTATCATTTCGCGATAGCGAACATCGTTCACGGTAACTGCTTGGCCGACCTCATTTTCGAAGAAGTACGGCCCGATGACGCCGCCAGACCATAAACCGCACCAAAAAGTCACTCTTTGTGGATGCATCAGCTTTTCAGCAATCATTTCATTTCCTACAGACCCGGTCTGCTGAAATTTGCGCACAATTCTATCGATTGTGGACACATTTGGTCGATTATGCTGACCAAAAAAATCACGAAGTGAACGAAATGCATTTTGATTTGAACGCCCATTTTCGTAAAAGGCTTCAACAATCTTAACGCGCTGTTCAATTGTGTACCTCTCCATGGTTGAATCTATTGAAGACTGAAACAAAGAGATGTCAAATTAAGTTGGGCAAAAAAACTTGTGTGACTCACAATTAACATCGTGCATTATGTTTGGAGCACCCTTTAGTTTTCTTTCATTCCATCTTTAAGGGCAGAATGTGCACAAATTGTTGGTCTAAGTTAGCTGCGGCAGAATCCCGATTGGGTTTTTCAGCACCTAACCTAACCTTTTCTGACATTATGTTGTGCGCAGCTTGGCTTTGACTGACATGACACCGATTGATGAATAGAAAGAAAGGCAAAGAAGAATACGGAATGAATTAAAATACCATTGATAGACTTATTTAGTTTTTCACAATTTTTTGGTCCTTCGAGCGACATTCTTAATCGTTGTCAGTCCTATGGACCTGCTTCAGTGGTTAAAAAACGGTGTGAGTATTTTTTATTTATTTTTTACTTCAAACGATATATGGCGAATCTTAAAGGGAGCCTAATACACTTGGCCAAGGCTGTAGATACTGATCCAGCCAAGTGCCTAGATACCTGACTACACTTTTCACAACTAATGGCTCCCCCTGCGGGTCAACTATGCCGAACTTGCGCCAGTTTCTTTTCGTGTCCCTTGAGGCCTTGTATAACGGAGTACGGAAAAGGATGGTTTTACACTTCATCCAGTCGTCGCAAAATCGCTGAATTTTCTCGAAGTCACGTTGATCTCGAAGGATGTTGATGACCTCAACCTTCGGCGCTGTCCTGTACGCCACCAAGTAGTCGGCATATGCAATCAAGTGCTTCATGGAGCCGATCAATTCGCTGGTGAAAATAGCGAAGAGGATTGGTGAGTTAACGGCACCCTGCTGGAGCCCATTTTTTATTTGGAAAACATTAGCCACTTTTAACAACATAACTTCTACTAGTTATCATGTCATACATCGTGTGAAGCAGTGACTTGCTTATACCCATTCTCGTCAACTTAAGGAAGAGGCCTTCTAACCATACGGTGTCGAAAGCCTTTTCCAAGTCAACGAGGCTGGCCCTGGTGCACTGGGTTTTTGCTTTGTTCCATTGAATGTCGGACACCTATTTTGACGCGGCATGTACAGTATCATGCCTCGCCCTAAATTCAAATTGGTTGTTCGGTATTATTTTTCTGTCCTCCCCCACTACTATGCCACCTTAGATGTGTTCGCTATTTCCTCCCTTGCTTCAGTGATTCAAATTCAATGATTCATCGGGCTTCGGTATCCATAGGCAGAACGTCGCCATCTCAGGCCCTGGAATAATCTCGTCATTTTCCAACTTGTTTTTGCTTGTCTCTAATTTCTTCAGTCTCTCTACGAGGAAATCGAATAACAACTCCAACTTACCACCGTCATCGCCGCAGATGTGAATTCTCTCAACAAAACTCCGCCAAAATCCCATTTCAAAGCCAAAATCCATCGGACGTCGGTTTAATTTATGACCCACCACGCCATGCCCACCAACTAGACCACATCCGAGAACAAGATTAAGTACACCGCCTTGACGCACCAAGAGAACAGCCTCATCCCTTTAGAGCCACTGATAGAAGACAGCTTCAGAGCGTCTCCACTCGCGCGCTTTATGAAACAATAAATCACAATCACAACGCATTTGGGGATCATCACGAAATGGGTTCATCCTCCCCTTCCCCTCCCCAACCCTCACCCGCACCAATAATCGATTTATGAAAGAAAATTGAGACACATTATCCTGTCGTTCGTCCTTGTTTATGGTCGTATGACATTTTGAAGAGCCCCTGATTCCCACATCCAAGTCAAGTCCTCGGTATGAAGATACAAGTGGTTTCGGCAAAGAATTTGGGTTAGAGAAGGAGAGAGAGAGATAGATAGATAGATAGATAGAGAGAGAGAAGAGGAGAGGAGAGGAGAGGAGAAAATGTCACATTGTTCCACTGACAGGAGCCCATGCCGAATGACATACTTACCTGTCAGTTTATGGGAAATCCCAACGAGGGAACCTACACCATCTCCCGCAGGTATCAGCGAGCCCATACATCAATTAACCCTCACCCTCCGTCATCAATTGTGACTCAGGCACGGAAGGGAGTCAGAGAGAGAGAGAAAAAACCCGATAGTCATTCCCGGGCTTGTCATTAATTCACCACCGATTCCGAATTCCTTTCAACTTGTCCACAGAAGCGACCGACCCCTGAATTCGTCCAAAACGGTCTCAGTCGCCCGCCCATAAATACCGTCGTACGTCATTAATCTATGTCACTTGACAGATATACACGCTTTCGATTCGTGTCACTTGGTGTACACTACTAACAAATTACTTGTGAGACAAATTTCCGAACGCCCCCGCCGCCGCCACCACCGCTGAACGATATCTCACATGATTCCATGATAGTTCTCTCGCCCTCCCTCGGTTTTGTTCAAAAATAAACAACGATCGGCAAGTGTCACTTCACTTGACAGTTCCTACGTAAGCTCCGTGTGCTTGGGAGTGCTTGTGAGGGCTTGTGAGGGTCTAGTGAGTGCGAGGTGTTTACGTTTTTTTTCGCATTAAACCCTTCTGACATTTCAAAGGCGGCAGTTGAGACCCTCGCACACCCTCACTCAAACACCGATGACATTTGAAATCCAGGAGCTTTGCGAGAACCTAAAATTATCAATGGCACGGGGTTTTTCGATATCAATGGTCTCGGTGTCGTTGTCGGTGTCGATGTCGGCACAGGGTGTGACGGAAATGTCAAGGCGAAAGTGCTTCAAGTGATTCGCACGGGGGGTGAAGTGAAAAAGGAAAGTCTAAATAATTCAACAAATGAAACCTTTTAATGCATAAAATTTTAATTCAGCTCTCCTTTGCTATTCAGCAGATAACCTCTCGGAGCGGCGGTGGCGGGCGATGGATTTTTGAATTTAAATTTCCGTTCTGTAAGCGATATGACAGTTTGATGTGTATTAGGATAATGGCCGACGGGTTAACAAATCCAGCACCGGGTCGTTGTGTAAATAATTCAATTCGGCTGAGGAGGACGAGAGCAGGAGGGCGATGTGAGAGTGAGAGAGAGGGAGCGATGTGGAGGGAGAAAGGTTTCAAGGGTTCACCCTTAAGCCTTTAATCGGTAGAGGATTGCGTAAACTGACTCTCCCGGGAGTGGGAGTGGGTGTAAGTGACTTTTGCCGAGTGCGGAGTGAGAAAGGGGATCGAAGCAATTGGTGGCGGTGGTGGATTTAAATCGAAAAGTAGAGTGGCGTGGTAAGCCGATACCGCCATGGCGCCTGTTTTTTTTTTTGGGTTGAATGGGAGACTGTCAGTTTTATTTGCTTATTCGGGGGATATTCAATTCATCTTAGGCCTGTCGGGGGATTGGGGGAGCTGCTCTTATGGCTACAGCGACAATCTGTGTCGGAGAAGCGTTATTTTTTGTCATAGACGCTACACTGGAGCACTCAGACTCAAAAACTGGTTCATTGTGCTGCCAGGTAGCAACCTACTCCAGTGCCGTTAATTTGATCCCAACGGCAAATGGTGACTGAACCAGATTCGATTTCACTGGGATTCGAACCTGGGACCCCTCGAACTTGGGGCAGGCACTTAACCAACTGTGCCATCCAGTCGTGCAGGCAGCAACTTACTTTTGAATTTCTTGGTCTTCCGCAGTTTCTTTTGTGATGAGGACCCTCCATCATCAGCTCCCATCTCATCAGCACCGAATAACTGCCATCTGATCCGAGCAAAGGCGGAACAGTGGCAGTTGAAGCGCTCTGCAGTGTCGTCTTCTCCACTGTCGTCGCAGAGGGTTCTGTCGCTTAGGCCAAGTACATTTAGGTGCTTGGCGATGGTGTAGTGGCCCGTTAGTACGTCGGTAAGTCGTCTGTCGAGTGATAAGAAGAATGCTGTGAATTTCTTACAGACGTTGGGAAGCATGTGCTTTGTCCGTCTACAGGCTGCGCCATCTAGTATTTTTTTTAAATCACAGAATATTTTGACACTGGCAGAAGTTTCCCGATCTAAATCTTGACAATCTGTCAGTATCATACCTCCGCGGAACGAATTGAGTCGCTTTACGCCAGAGGCCAGACGCCCTGTTGGTGGCCTCACAAATTTCCTCGTTCAAAAACCAGTTGCATGAGAAAAATTACACATTTCTCGAATTTCCGTCGAAAGATGGTCATTTCCAAGTCACCACCACCCACCTGCTGTGCACCCTCCACTCAATCTCCTCCAGCTCCATCACTGTTTCCGGTTTCATCACCATTCCCCGCACTCCAGCAGGACCCTTCACAGCAGGATGCCCATCGTCAAAGTATCAAGTTCCGCATCCAAAACCACACTCAATCGCCATCTCTCCTAATTGCACGCATCGTTCCCATGCAAATATCCACCCATTCAAGGGCCAATAAAATTAATCGAATCTGGAGGATATCTGCCAGAGTCTCCCTCACCCCCCACATCGTCATCCATTACCGTTATTGTTTATAAATCATTAACTGCCTTCATATGAAAGCAATAAACTTTCTCGGAGTACGTATCGGGCGAAGAGACTTGGTCCATTGCCCATTTGCAATATTCATTGAGCCAAAATGCCGAACTGATAGCCTTGGCTACTCGCTCCAGAAACCCTCCTCCTCCTCCTGCTGGTTCTCCTTGGGGGATCCACAGTTCCACCGAGAGACCATCAATCGTTCAAATAGAAAACAATGTTCTAACTATTTTCCTTATGCAAACATATCCTCCATCCCCCTCTTGCTCTCTGTCTGTCTGTCGTCCCACGACCATTAGGGGAAACCTAAGGCGCAATGCCCATAGATCCCCTAATTGGATAACTCGTGTCCTGGGTTCCTGGACTGGAATGTGAACTTGTGTATGGCAACAAACACCGAAACGTTGAAGTGCTCTGTGTGACAGCAACAATTTGTCTCCCACTTCCGGGATTTTCTAGTTTTCCTTTCTATTCCTTCCCTCTCACCTCACCCCCTCTCCGCCTTTGGTTTGTTCCAAGTCAACAAGCGACGTTGTGTGTGTGCTCCGCTGTGCTGTGCTGTCAATGCGCCCAGTGTTCAGCAAACAAATTCAACTTAAATTCATTCCCGACTCACTCACACGCACACGGCCGGCAAGTGGTACGTCTTCACGCACAAGCGAAGAGAGGGGGCGGAGGACAGAGGGTTGGTGTTTGTTCTAGTTCTAGATTCTTTGACTGGGGAAAGGACGTGCACGGGTACAACGATGACGATGTCGTATTTGCGTTTCGTAAGACTGTGTAAACAATGAACACGTTGACTCGCTCCAGTCTGGCTGAGGAAGCCCTCTGAACGCCGAACGGCGAGGGAGGGGGGAGTTTAATATTTGTCGTTAGTTTGAAACTGATAAGATGGTCCGGTTGGGTCAAGTGATAGGAGGGGCGGCAGAGGAAGAGGGGTCTTATCATGCGGTTGTCTGCGGCGAAGTGACGATTTAGTGAAACGCCTCTCTCTTGCTCTCTCGGTTTCTCTGCGTCTGTTAAAGGCTTTGTTTTGGGGCTTGTAGGAGTGCCTATAATGGGCTTAATGAAATTATAAGAACCATCGAGATGTGGGCGGGCATCTGCTGCTAATGGAGCAATCTCATTTTCCCAAGGACGACTGATGAGAGAGAGAGGTCTTCCCCTCCAAAAGGACCTACTCACAGCTCGTGGAGAGTCCTTTCCCCCCCGAAAGGAGCTCTGCGTGGCTGAGAGGAGGTCACATGCCTGTTTCTTATGGTTAATGGAACAAGAATTGTGGTTCAAAGTCCTTTTAATAAAGTTCGTGTGGCGGCGGGAGGGGATACAGCATAAACCACACGTTGACTCTCTGGGATGTGTGTCAGTCTGTGATGAAGTCCCTCCCTCCCCCACTCATTTTGAGTGTAATTTGTTGACGTAAATATATCAAGAGGAGCTGCTGTCTGAAGTGTGTTTGATGAAAGGACGAAAAGGCGTCCATTGAAACTGATGGAGGGGACTTTTGCGGTGCTGATGGTGTTGCGGGGCTAGATTGAGTGGGAAATCTTGACATTCATCTTGATTTTTTCTGATTATTTTCTTTGAAACCATTTAAATGATTTAAATGACAGCCATCAGTGAAAAGGATTGCATGTGCTTAGCCGGTGGATGACGCGCAAATGCAGCATACACTTTGATTCACTGAAAGAAAGCCATGGATTGCGACTGTGGACAGAGAGGAATTTGTATGAACATCAGGAAAATAGTCTTAGTCGTGACGCTTTTTTCTTGACTCTTTTTCGTAATTCTTTCGTGACTCTTTTTCGTGAATCTTTTTTCGTGGCGCTTTTTCCATCGTTTTTTTTTCGTGGTTCTTTCGTGAACCTTTTTCGTGATTCTTTCGTGACTCTTTTTCGTGAATCTTTTTAGTGAATCTTTTTTCGTCACACTTTTTTCGTGACGTTGACATTTAGATGCCTTACTCCTTTTAAACACATGCTGGCTTAAGGTGCACCCAAAAAATTTCCAATACTCGTCACAAAAATTTCGTGACGAATTCAGCAAATTATTAAAAATAAAAGGCAATTAATCTTCCCAGCGATGTGGTATGACTGGCTTAGTCCACTTAAAGCATTAATATGAGTGTTTAGAGACAAACGTCACGTTTTTTTTTCGTTACGTGTGTCAACAGATTTTTTTATGCTGGGCACTCAAATCGTTTTGGAGTCATATAAGACACCACTTTGTCACTCCCCGTTTTAGAGCGAAATCAAAAAGTATGTCCGTCACGCAAATTTTGTGACGCGCTTAGCAGTATAGGCTGTATGAGTAGCTTCTCCATAATGATTAAATTAATGATAAGTCCAAGGACGCTAATAATCTTTGATATGTACCTGTGCATTAATTGTTTATCCCCGTCACGCTTTTTTCGTTACGTTGTTTCAACATATTTTTGTTACGCTGATCAGTGAAGTAATATTGGAACCATACAACACGTTGTCTCTTCGCATTTCAGAGAAAATTAAGAAGTATGTCCGTCACGGAATTTTTGTTACGTCACGTGACCATTTTAATGTTCTCCTCATTAACACGACCGCGAGCAGTGTGTAGGAAATGGCCATACATAAGCATTTTTTCCCCGCTTCCCTGTTTCGTTACTCTCTAATCACCTCTTGATGGAGATTGTGTTTGATTTGATCGTCTTTGAACTTCCACAAGAAAGCAACAAACACTTTCATTCGACAGCAGCTCCTCTGGCAAGCAAGTGGAAGCTGATAGACATGTCAAACTGCCGTGACACACAGCTGTGCTCCGTCTGGTGTAAACTCGTGAATAACTTCACGACTTCCCCCTCAAAGGTCAGTCACAATCATAATTCACCATCGTTATTGCCGCGCTCATTTGTCCGTGACGACGACGACGCCGACGGCGACAAACCTTGAAACACAAAAATACCCAACAGCTCAAGCGACAAATGATTCATAAAACCTGTCATTTCATGCAGCTAATGAAGCAATTAATTCCCTCCACTATCGGGATTACAGATACTTATGGAACTTGTTCCGGACCGAATCGGGAACCCTTCCCGAAAACGAGGAAAATCACTCCGCCGATCGATACAAATCATAACGTGCGACAGCTTCGCTCGCTCCCCCAACGAATGGCTCCCAAAACCTAATCCCAAGCCATTCACACTTCAATAAAAGAATTCCAGACCGCCGCCCCGGCAGCAGCAGCAGCAGCTCCCCATCCACGACCGCATCATCAGAGAAAATATTAGAAAATAAATTGCCTCCACCCGTTCGCAGACTCAGTGTGCCACGGGACACAGCGGGCGGCTCTTCTGTTTCCACCTTCCTGCTCTGCAATAAATTACGCAATATTCCCTGGATCGCGCGGGGGACGGACGGAGAGGATGGGATTGATGGTGTGTGAGCCGGAGGAGGGGGTAGGTGCTCATCTATCTTGTACCAGTGGCACTATTTACTTCCACACTTTGCGCACACCACCACCACCGCCACTTCAAAGCGGCTTAAGTGATTGATATTTATTTAACGATTCTCTGCTTTTTTTCTCTCACCATTCCCCCGTGCGTCGACCCTTCGTGCTGCGTCACTCGTCAGCAATTGCCGGCAGGGGAGGGAGGGAGAGGATACGTCACGTAATCGAAATCAGCTCAAGATGTGTAAACCAATTGACAGAGAGAGGGGGGGGGGGGGCGCACCAGCTGCCACCAGTTAACCAGAAAACAAAAAAAAAAACCTAAACACACGTCTTGGTCTGCTCACTATCCCCCCTGGCAGCAGTGCAGCACTTCGTCGCTGCCGCCCCCCGCCCGCCGTCCGTCGAAACAGCAGTCAATCGATTGGAGTCCTTGACATTTCGTTTGGGGGCACAAATCCGTGCTCGCACCAACCCTTCGTCACCTCGTCAAGTATCCAACGCTGTGCTTGTCTGACTGCGTGCGTGTGTGTGTGTTTATACGAGGTACGTGCTCTCGCTGGCGTGGATATGGATTTCCCTCACGCACCTTGCCGCCAACGAGCCCCGAGGGCATGCGGTGGCTGGATGGAGGCTGAACTGAGCTGTAAGGCGATATTAACAACCATTAAACCAGAGGTTCACCACCACCACCACCATCTCCTCTCGACTGCGGCGGTCTTGCTCTCTTGAGAGAGGTGACAATTTTGTAATTAAGGAAACGAACCCCGTGACAAATGCAACAACAACAATAGTTTCATTTCCCCACTCCTCGGTGTCCCTGTGTCAATTAAGCGCGAGGGATAACGATTACGAAGGAATTACTCATGCGGAGGGACTCATTAATTTGTTTCCCTTTCTCCCCAACCCCCCACGTGATTGCTGTGACACAGTGCAGCGTTTACTTTTAATTATGACAGTGCCGGTGGAACTCTTAAGGGATGCGTCTGGAAAATCTGATGAAATGTGTCAGGGGACAGTGGGCCCCAGTGCGACGTGGGCTGGGATTGAATGCGGTTGAGTGTGGGTCACCAGGGACAAGTGGAAAACTGAGAGGAAAGCTTTGATTTGGAAAAATATTATGTCGTCGTGTTTGATGGCAGATGTTTGTGTTTGTTTCGAGAGCATGGCACATGATTCCGATTCCGAGGAGTGTGCAGTCAGTGTTGACTGAGCATGAAGTGGGTCAACAGTTTGCGATGGCGAATGAGATCACAGTTCACGCATTGGGAGCGTTGTTGTTGGCAGGAGGAGGAGATTCAAGCACAAAGTCACGTAGAGCTGGTGAATCGATTGATGGATGGACATGGGAAGTGAATTACCACAAGGTCGCTTGGAGACGATTGTTTGAACAGAAATTGATGGTAATCAGCCCTGAAAGGCTTTCTGTGAGGTCTCCAACAAGTGACTCAATCGAGATTTGGTCAAATTCATTGATAAGCTACATTTGGACAAAAGTTTGCATGAAACGGCTTCCATTTTGGAAGTCAGGACGATTGCAAAGCATCTCCACTCTAAATTAAACACGTCTTCATCGAATTTTTTACATCTCTCGTGCTTATTATATATTCTCTGTTCTATATTCTAAATTCTATGTTCTATATTCTTTATTCTATTTTCTATTCTCTATATTCTATGATCTATATTCTATATTATATGTTCTATATTCTTTATGCTATGTTCTATATTCTGTATTCTGTATTCTATATTATATTTTCTATATTCTATATTCTCTGTTCTATATTCTATACTCTCTGTTCTCGGTTCTATTTTCTATGTTCTCTGTTCCTAATTCTATATTCTATATTCTATATTCTGTATTTTATGTTCTTTATTCTATGTTCTATATTTTATATTCTATGTTCTATTCTCTATATTCCATAATCTATATTCTATGTTCCATATTCTATGTTCTTTATTCTATGTTCTTTGTTCTATGTTCCTTATTCTATATTTCATATTCTATATTCTATATTCTTTATGCTATGTTCTTTATTCTATGTTCTATATTCTATATTCTTTATTCTATATTCTATGCTATGTTTTATATTCTATATTCTATGTTCTATAATCTTTATTCTATGTTTTATAGTCTATGTTCTATATTGTACATTTTATATTCTATATTCTCTATTCTATCTTCTATCTTCTATGTATATTGTATGTTTCATATTCTATATTCTATGTTCTATATTCTATATTCTATGTTCTACATTCTATGTTCTATATTCTATGTTCTTTATTCTATGTTCTATATTCTATGTTCTATATTCCCCCGCTTATGTTACATCAGCTTGTAATTTTGAGTGGTTGTTGCGAGCTTGTGGTTATCAGTTGACTAAAGCGACGCCATAAGTGGACGCCCACGAAACCGATATCGCACACAAGTGGAGGAGGACCTAAGCCAACTTGACGTGCATAATTGGAGGCAGCTGGCTAAAGATCGTGCTATTTGCAAAGGCTTGTTGATTGAGGCCCAGTTTCACTCAGGACTGTAGCGCCATCAGAAGAAGAAGACTTAAGATACAGTCAAAACTTTTGACTCAAAAGTAGCTTTTGTAGATCAAACCTCTTGCTTGCAACCCCACGCCTCCGCAATGACTTCGAAATTCAAATTCAAATTCCACCTGTTGTACACCTATGCACACATACGTCTGCCTCGAGTCAACTTGTTGCCACAACAGCACCAATCAGCGAAAATATTTGGAGACTCCTTGTGCTCGTGTGATCGACCTGCTTGAGGCTTCGATGCGATCAATCATGCGCCTCTAAGCCCACAGTAAGCCCGATTGTACGGGAGTCAACTAGCAAATAGAGGTGGCACACAGAAATGAGCATTCCATGATTAATTAGGGCGGTGGCCGTGTTCATCTAATCTCGAGTGTTTATTGGGGCTTGTCACCGAAACACGCAACCAGTTGGTTATCAGTTACAACTTATTGATTTTATGTTCTTCAATGGCAGAGAGTTGTACGGAATGTTGAGGTTGTTTTGAAGTTCACTAGCGTTGTTATGCTGTTGTGTGGTTTGAGTTGTTGTCTGGCTTGAGTGTGACTCAAATGGGCGTTGGGAGGATCGGGATCATCAGGGACTAAGAATTGATTGGTTTACAGACTCAACATTCTGGGGAACATTTTTCCCTATGAATTAAATTCTCAAAGCAGCCTGAAGGCCTGATACTACTGTTGTGTTGAGACGATTAGTCTGATCACAAGCCGAACAGAGGTTTGAATTTCGTCAGGGCTTCCGCAAGGAGGAACTTATTCAGTGCTTCGTCCATCAGTTAGACGACTGGATGGTGCTGTTGGTTAAGTGCCTGCCCTAAGCCACATTCTCATCTGTGCGCACCGAACGACGACGTAAAGCGTCTCATTTCGTTCCGCGGAGGTATGATACTGACTTTCTGTCAAGATTTCGAGCGGGAAACAGCTGTCAGTGTCAAAATTACCTCTGATTTAAAAAACAACCACTAGATGGCCCACCGTGTATAGTCAATTTTGACAAGATTTCGAAGATGAAGTCTTGAATTTTGGAACCCGAAGAGTTGCCTGTCTGTCTGTCGGTCTGTCTGTCGTTCGGTCTGTCTATCTGTCTGTCCCCTCAAAAACAACATCAAATTTGCTCCTTTTCTGAAGCAGCACTTGAGCACAGTCACTTTCCTGTCGTCCTTGCTTCAGCCGTTCAAATCAGGACGCCATCCTTCGACTGTTTTCGTGTCAATCCCTTGTCACTTGCCCCCTCGAGCACTCGAGCGTTACCCCACTTAGGCGCCCTTAATTTCCATGTGATTTCCATTAAATTTTCCGGTTTTTGTTCGTGCAACATCTGTCAGCACTCGAATCACAGCGCTAAACCGAATTGCGTGCCTCAAATTGGCAAACAAACGCCGCCCCACTAAGCCCCCCATACAAAACTAAATGTTATTACCCCCGTAAATCCTCCGCAAACACCCACACAGGCCGCGCCGTGTCGCCGCAACAACAAAAATCATAATCCCGCCCGAGCCACAAAGCCCCACTGCTGCAGGGGACCGTAAATTATCCCAAAATTTAAGCTCATTATTCTACACGAGACTTATCTCGCCGAATAATAAAAACTGCTCTTTGTCCCACGAAAGACGGCCACAGTGAGCGTCACCCGGCACCAGTCAACGACCACAAGCGCCTTGGGAAGGATGCAAGACGGCAGACCTTTGCCCTCAGCCCAAACCACAGGCACAACAACAACACCCTCTCTGCCAGTGACTCACATCCCTCTCGGCAGACCGCGCCAGACACGACAACGATTCGGCAGAAAATCGCAAAATTAAACACGAAAAAAAGGAGCGTATTCGTTGGCTTTTCGGTTCGCTAATTTTTGCGCCCTTGTTGTATCCAGCAGAACGCTCAAACATGTGGCCGGGCCATGGACAGGGATTTTTTTGTTGCCTCGGCCTTCCTTCGCTGCGCTCGGCTGTGTGTGTCGACGGACACGCCGAACTTCATTCGCAACTCCAAAGGCCATGTTCTGGTTACGGTTTTCGGCGAAATGGCCAAGTTCCTTGGCATCGGGAGTCCATGAAACCCGCACACATCCTCTGGGGGAGCGCACTCCGCATGCATGAGTGTGTGTCGACTGCTTCTTTGTGTGTCCCTTCCCTCCCCCCCGGCTCCGGTTGTGTGCTATTTTGGTACATAAACTCCTCGTGTTTGTGGAGCGGATCTTGTTCGTTTTTCCGAGTGTATCTGTGCGCTGTTCTCGCCCGCCCTCCCTTGTTTTGGCGAGTTGTACACGATATCCCTTCGCCGGCGGGGTGCAGAGTGTGCCATTCGGCGGTTCCGGGCGACTGAGCTGCACGGCCCTGTTCTCCGTGTGTCCGTATTCGGGTTAACCAGTAATTTGCACTAAACACTGGGCGATAAGTCTGGCGAATAAAAATGCGACATTTACGAATTTTAGTGGCTTTCAATTAGCTTGTTAGTGGAGTGGCGGCTACAGCCGGCTCACCGCTAACAAGCCACCAATTAACAGGCGCTGCCACTTGCACAGCACGAGGGAGCGAGCGAGAGCGGCGACCGAGAGAGAGGGGGAAGCGGCATCAACGACTGTGGTGGCCGTTCGAATCGCATAAAAAACGTTTTCGTGTAATGAACACTGTTTATGACAGAACCGGCCATTAACGGTGACGATGACGATGTCATCGTGACCCCTCGTTGGAACTTTGTAAATCATAAATAATCGTTAATTAAGTGCTCAGTTGAACACGAGAAAAACGAGCAAAGCCCGCAAGGAAATCCGGGGACGACGCTGTCTTTTGAGGAGGAACCCTTTAGGGAACAGTCACCGCAAAAAGTTTTCCTTTTTCCCTTTTTTTTTAGAAGTGACGGTGAACCACTTTGTTTGACGTGTAAACAAAGTAAATGGGTCCCTCGGTTGGCCTTTTTTGGGCCTCTGAGTGGGATGAGGGTTGGGTAAGAGAGTCTAAAGGGTTTTTGGCAGTTCAGGAAGTAGGGAGAGTGGTTTCGTTCTTGAAAGAAAATGTAGAAAAGACGTGGGTTTTGGATCAACGTCAAAGATTTATTTCTCCTCTTTCGTTGCTTCATGATTTGAGCGAGCAAAAGAACATCAGCATCAGTCAGTTAAGTTGTTTCGTCACAAGCTCTGAATGGTTCAATGGGTAGGAGATTGCCCGATCCGCTTGGACCTATGAGTGCTTAAGTCCGACTGCAAATTGTGCAATCTGCCACTGGCCCCTAATCTAACCTAAGGTCAACAACTCGTATAATGGCCGTCTGGAAACTTAAGAAAATTTAAGCAACCGAGCGGAATACACAAAAACAATACGCAGTGACCGTAGTAACCGCTTCGCTCAGTTTCGTTGGGTTCGTTCATTTTTGCCTACTTACGCTGGAGAGAAAAATGAATCGTCCCCTCCAGTTATACTCAGTGACTCGAAAAAGGTTGAGCCGTGAAAAAATGTTAGGTTTTTATTCGGGAATCGAACCAACAACATCGAGCATAGGAGTCGACGCACCTACCCACAACGCCACGGCGTCCAAGGCTGTAGCTCCTTTATTTAAATCATGTGTTGAAAGTGATAAATTATTTGCAACAGTAGTCAAATGTTGTCAGGCTAGTCGAAGACTGAAGTACTGTGTCATTCATCCACTATCATTCCGTCTTAGGTCTTAGCTTTAACTAAGTCTAATTTCCACCTTTTTTTTTGTGGCTGATTTTTTGAAACTCTACTGGAGCACTCAGACTCAAAACTGGTCCATTGTATTGCCAGGTAGCAACCTACTCCAGTGCCATTAATTTGATCCCAACGGCAAATGGTGACTGGATCAGATTCGATTTCACTGGAATTCGAACCTGGGGCCCCTCTAACTTGCGGCGGGCACTTAACCAACTGCGCCATCCAGTCGTCGTGTTCCGCTCTTGACGGTTTTTTGAAACGCTGCTTTTATTTATTTATACTAAATCTTGCAAGATGATTGCTATACCGTATGATCGGACCGATGTTCTCTTCTGGAACATATTCTCTTTTGGGGGCTTCAAAGACAGTCTCGACTGGATTATTACTATTCATGCGCTTGAAGTCACCGGTTTATTGCCGAATTTTAGACGTCTAGGGACAACATACCTTTTAGTCTTGCTCAGAATAGTGAATGAAACATTTAACGGTCTTTCTTTCGAACAGATTTAGAATTAGCTATCAACGCATTCCATGGCAAAAAAAAAGCAGTTACACAGAACAGCCGTGTGATACTTCATTTCGTTCGAATATTTAAAGATACATACTACGGAAACCTTCGCATGGACCCTCAATAACAGAGAGGATTTGCAGCCTCCAGCTGTGAACCATGGAGTCTGCCTCTTACCGATAAAGTTATACGCATCATTTTTTACCTCTCCAGCCCATCCAAAGTAACGTGAATTTATTTGCAATTGTAGCCACTCCAAAATTGATGTTTGCCATACATTTAATTTCGGCAATCTGCAGCATCTGGGTAGTGCAAGCATTTTAACACGGCTTCCCCTAGCCCATTGAAATTATGACCGCAGTTTTGAACGATGGGATGTCGACTTGCCGTTCGTTGCGATCATCTGAAGAGCAACTCCTAAAGCTTAAGGACAAGACAGGAAACGTATGTACGGTTTTCTGTCTGACTTGCTATGAGGAAATTTCACAATAATTCAAAAGCTGAATATGCTGAACTTCCTGCAGACGGTTAAAAGATTCATCAAATTTGGTTGAAACAATTTTCAAATCTTCAGTAAATTGATTTCGATAGCTTTAAGTTTATGATTTGCAAATTTTACAAAACTTTGCTCCGAAAAAATCAAAATTGTGTCTTTCGGTAATCTTGACATATTCTTAGCTCCAACTTTTCTGTTTCAAGTTTAAGTTTAAATTTAAGTTTAAATTGTTTTACTTTTATTTTATTGGACACTGACTAATTTGTTTTCGCTTCTTTTCTTTTCAGGTAAGCATCTGAAAACTCGACAATTTGATGTTCTTTGCGGGTAAGTGGTCAACAACTATGTTGACCAATTTTGACAAAAAATCACAATCGCAAATCTATAATTTTTGTTCTGAAAAGTTACGAGTACAGCAAATAGTTAAGGTACACACGATTCAAGATTCTCATGTGAAATCAAAAAACACTTTTTGAACTGTTTTTCAATAAGCACGCCACAGACTACAGCAATCACAGTGACAGCTCTGTTCATAGATGAACTTTGACAACTGGGAACAGAGTAACACTCTCTTGTTAAATACATCTCTAATGTGACAGCTGTCAACGGACGAGGAACTGTTTGTCTTTGAATGATCCAGATTAGCAGTTATTCTCCTTAATCAAAATTTCGCCAGAATTAAGGCCTTGTAAAAAAAAATTCTAAACTACGCCCAACCGCGGCCATTTTCCCAAAAATTTAATTCAAAATGTGCTATAGTTGCCTACTTGACATCTTCTGGAATCCAATTTTGACACAATTTCCTCTGAAATACAAATTTCCAAACAAAATCGGCGACACGTAGTCAATCACTCCCGCTGCCAATTGAAACCCCACTTAAAACTATACCCATCAGCCTCATGTCAAATTTCGACTTGACAGCTGTCAAAAAGCATAATTTTTTCCTTCAAAAATCTCATGGTAAGCAAAAATCCTTGTAAGCTCTCATTAAAACCAAATTCAGGGCATGACTTTCGAAAATATTCATTTCCACGCTGACAGATGTCAAAAGCTGAAAAGTCTCCTATCCCCTGATGCAAAATTTTACACGAAATAAGAATCAGTGAGTTCACCCCTCCCCTCTGCGCCGCTATGTAAAATTTAACCCACCCCCGCCGTGACTCAGCAACAGCCTTCCACACAACCACCAACCCCCAGTGACAGTGTCAGTTTCACGTTCAAGTGTCAAACGGCCATGTTTGCGGCAGTGACTCGTAGCACACGAAAATATTGTCTGCCGATTTCTGAAGTGAACATTTGTCGCCATTCCCACTTTTTTGCTGCTCAACTGACAAAACAAGGGTGGGCCCAGCGTCGTCCGCCACCCCAGCGACGAGCGACGACCTAATGATGGAATAAAACTGCAAGCTCGATGTATTTTTAATGCGACGACATGGACAGCCCGGCTGGGTGGACGTTGACATTTAATCAATGGCCGTCATAAGCCATCAGCGGCAGGCCCGATCGAGCGGCTCCTTCGGACAGATGTGACACTGACATGCGATTGTTTTCAACGGTTATTGTTACACATTTGTGGGATTTGCTTTCATTTCTTCCGCCCGTTGTGTGTGTTTTATTCTGCGCCTGCTGATGAGTGGGAAAGCGAATGAATCGGCCCACCTTCGGCAGGAGCTAGAGATGAGTTAATAACGATCTGGACGGTGGGTGGCGGCTGGTGTTTTGATTGCCCCAACTACGTGCTCCGGGCCAGAGGAGATATCAACCGCATCCCCGTGCGGACCACTTCACATGCCAATTGGAGTGTGTGCGCCTGATTTTGTTGGATGTGTGTATTGATTGTTGTTTTGTATGCTTTTCGGTTCGATGTCCTCAAGGGGGGCGTTAGTTAACAATGGACGGTTGACTGTGGACGGTGTGCACAAGGACGTGGCATGTGTAACTGACAGCCATCTGACAAAGCGAATTCAAAACGATTGAAACCAAAGACACAGTCGAGCGGAAAGACGCACACACACGTCTGCGATGTGTGCCCAATTGGTATGGAGGCCCCAGCATCGGTAGCCACAATCTGTCAATCGGATTTTGTTTGATTCGATAATTAATATTGACACTTGAAGTATTTCATGCCCCATGGTTTTACAATTGAACGTAATGCTCCTTGGCAGGGCGCGTGTTACCCGAGAGGGGGGCGGTCGGTGAAACTGGGAGCTTTAGGGTTCTCCAGTTGACTGCGGAATGAGGTTAAATTCCACGACTGAGTTGGTCAGGGATTTGGGTTGTCAGCAGACAGTGGTTAGTCGAAGTCACCGCAGGACGGGGAGACGCATCTGCTTCAATGTCAAAACAGAAAACCAAGTGCCGACGCCAAATCGAATGTCAAATTTGTACTTAGGTCTCTTGGGACTAAAGTCTTTTGTCTCTTTAGTCTTTTGGGGCTAAAGGCAGCTGAGACTGGATATTTGGTGGGTGCGAGGTCTACGAGTGCGACGAAAACTTGACGCTGAAGTTAAATTCTTCACCATATTGGCAGCAAATGCATGATACTCCGGATCGACTTGAGTTTGGCGGCCAAAATTGGTCTCGAAAATCATTCTTAAGCTAGAAAGATTATTGCTTGACGCGGCGGATGATTCTTGAGTGATTATCGTGAAAATGAGTCGCAAATCCTTTGTCGGGCGCCACGCTTGTTGACAAGAAAATTGGGAAACAAAGGCGTCATGGCGGTCAAAATGTGCCTTGAAGTCTGATCTGAAGTCTTCTTAGGGTCACCTTCAACCCTAAGAAGACTTGAACTCAACAAGCCGTCAAGTGAATGAAGTAAGAGGCCCCATCATAAGCCACGTCTCTTCAAGATATAGGGTCCCCCCTCACATGATTGAACTCAATTCGGCGGATGTAGCAACCTCCCCAAGTCGCCATCAAAACAACTCACTTGAACAAATCTCTGTTCGCCTTGTAAGACTCAATTGCGGAGCTTGTCAAAAACAGCTCGAACTGGACCTCTTACTCCATCCGAAGGTAATTGGGACGTCAAACACTGCATAGAGCGCCTTAAGTGTCAAATGATTTATCCGCTGTCAGGAGTGTCATTGCGCGCAAGTTTTCCACTCACCGGCTGCAAGTAGTTTGCACTTCAACTCTCCAATGCAGACCGACAACACACGAGGCAATTCATTTTCGGTTCGCTCGCTGAGCAATTGGCGCACACAACGACAACAGATCGTGTAGTTCCTATGACATGTCAATGCCGCTGCTGTCACCATCGCCATCGCCATCGCCATACAACACCACACGGGCGCAACGCAGAAGAGAGGGGATACAAAAAAATTGAATGCAACCGAGCAGCAGCACAATGCCTCCTTGCCGCAGCCGCCCACAGTCGACCAAGAGCGAGCGATACGAGTTTGTGTATTTTTAGACGTGGAATTCGGAAAAGCAACCGCACTTGCACCGCCGCCCACCGCCCACCGCCTCGCAGGCCCACGCAGAGAGAGTACGAGTGCAGAACGTTGCAATTTGAACAAATTGAATGACCTTAAGATGCCGAGATACCAACAGATAGCCACAGATACACGCAGATACAAAGGCCCCAGCCGTGGACACGACCGAGTGTGCCGGAGTGTCACAGCGTCGTCGGGGAGTTGTCCAATGCTCCGGTGTCGTGTGTATCGTTTGGGCGGTTCTCGAGACATTTTCTGTCGCAAAAAACTCAACGCGTGGTCTTAATTTTAGAAAATTTTTCGCGTAACATGTGTGACGACAAGTGCCACGAAAAGACAGAGCACACCACCCCCGAGGGCGGTGGGTGCGTAGAGGTGGGGGACTCGGAAGAGACTCCGCTGGCCAGCGTGTGTACGGGCATCTCTTTCATCTCTCGGATGTCTACGATGCGGAGGATTGCATAAATTGAGAGTATCTGCAGTTCGGACGCGACGCCTCATTCGGATCGTTTATTTCGGTCGCAGTCACCGGTCTTTGACTCATGGGCCCGAGGGCAGTCACATCCGGATGTGTCGTGTCGGCGGCTGCGGATGGCTAATTTCGAATTCGTGTGAAGAAAAAATGAGACATTCATGTGGAAATTTATTTTCAATCCGTGACGCTGCTGCCGGCGTCTGCAGAGCGACGAGGGGAGACGGGGGGAGGGGGAAACGAATTGCAATTCTGAGTCGAAAGGACTGAAATATTTCACTTCATTTGTTGTTGAATTGGCCATGGGATGTGGGTATGTGCCCCTGTGTGTGTGTGTGTCGGAGATCTGACAAATGGCATCGTTTCTGTAAAGCTTCAAGGATTGATCTCGATTGTGCGGGGGTTGGCTGGCGCCCCTCTCTCTCCCAAATCGATTTTCACGATTTTCTGCCACACCACAGAAAAATTGCACAGCCGGGGGGTGATGAGAGAGGGAGGGCGAATGTCTGTATCTTTTCGGCGAACGAATGTGGAATTGTGGGTTGGGTGCCGGAGGAATGTCGGTCCAATTGACAATTGAATCGAGTTACAAATTGAAATTGACGCGTTGCGGCGCGGTGTGACGGGGCGGCGCGGCGACAATGACGGTGAGCGCAGAGAATTGAAAGTGAAAGTTATGGGTCATGGCAGGCCGCTTGGTGTTGAACGATGTCGCAGGAGACGCGTTTGTTCGGCTGTCGTTGGATAAATGTCAAAAGTTATGCGCGGATACACGGGCGAACAAAGAAGCCAATTGAGTTTGGTTAAGTGGCGTTTGATACGGTTTTTTGCCGTTTGTCAGTCGATGCAGAGTTGGTGCTTTAGAAAAATGTCAACCAGTTTGTTGTCAAGTTGTCAATGAAATCACACCATCCCTCCTTCACGCTTCCAGAAGGAGGGGTGGTGTGATTTGTCTCAGAGGCGTCGTCGTTTCTGCATCTGGCAACGACGCTTCTTGCAGTCACGTTTGACGTTGACTCGGCTTAAGGGTGTCGTTGATTTTGCATCTGGCAACGATGTCTACTGCAGTCACAATCTGCTGGGAGGCGGAGCGTTTGACGTTGATTCGTCTTAAAGACGTCATTGACTCCGCCTGGCAACACCACATAATGCAGTCATAGTCGTAGACAAAGTCTTGACGTTGATTCGTCTCGATGGTGTCACTGATTCTGCCTCTGCAGTCACAATTTTTTCGGAGGCACAACTTTTTACGCTGATTTGGCTCAAGGATGCTGTTTTTTTTGCATCTGGCAACGACGCTTCAATCAGAATCTTTTGGAAAGCGTTTGACGTTGATCTGTCACGAAGCTGTCGTTGACTCCAACTGGCAACGACATGTAATGCAGTTACAGTTGAAAGTAAAACATTTGACGTCGGCTAGTCTCAGAGGCGCAATTGTTTTTACATCTGGCAACGCCGCTTAATGTAGTCACAGTATCCTTGATGGCACCGCGTTTGACGTTCATTCATCTCCAGGGCGTCGTTGTTCCTGCGCCTGGCAACGCCATATAATGCAACATTCAAGGGCACAGCTTCTGACGCTGATTCGTCTCAACGGAGTCGTTGATTTTCCATCTGGCAACGATGCCTACTGCAGTCACAATCTTTTTGGAGACACAGCTTTTGATGTTGATTCGTCTTGGACGTTTTTTTTTTGTCATCACGACGTCATTGACTCCATCTGGCAACGCCTCATAATGCGTCACAGTCGCAGACACAGGTTGGCGTTCATTTGTCTTAACGGCATTGGTTTTGCATCTGCCAACGCCGCTCTATGCAGACGCGCTTGACGTTGACTTGACTCAAGGGTGTCGTTGATTTTGTTTCTGGCAATGATGCCTGCTGCAGTCACAATCTTCTCGGAGGCACAGCGTTTGACGTTGATTCGTTTCAACGGCGTCGTTGACTCCATCTGGCAACGCCACATAATGGAGTCAGAGTCGCAGGCAAAATCTTGACGTTGATTCGTCTCGATGGCATCGTTGGTTTTACATCTGGCAACGACGCCTAATGCAGTCACAATCTTTTCAAAGACAGAACGTCTGACGTTTATCATAGATTGTCTTCGATTAAATGCAGTAAAGGACTGCAGTCGAAAGGAGAAGCTTCAGTTCTCCACTTTTAGAAGATTTTCTTCGGCGTAAATCGAAATGTCGCTTCGTGTGAAGCTCTCTATGAAGCGACCGCTTGAAGGGTGCCGTTAGGCTATTCTGATGTCTGATGGCTATTATTTGGCTTAAGCCATGATGGAAAGAGTACATCGCAAGAGTGGGTCTTCAATGAACAGAGAGTAGAATTTTTTGTCACGGAGTCAGAAGCCGTGACGCTGACATGACATCCAGGAATTGCAGTCCACGTCAGGAGAGTTGTACCTTCTGTCGAATGGCTTATCCTTTTGGGCGCTCAATTATCGTCGCAAGAAGTGTTCATCAAAAACGACTCAATCTCAGGCTCAACGCAACGGGTGCTGTAGGCCTTCCTATTGAGCCTCAGCGTCATCATAGGTCTGGGTGTGCCCCTCTATTTAATCTCAACGGCCTCTAGGGTCTCTAGGCAGTATGACCAAGCTCGACACAACAGCCGCTGTAGGCCCTCCTCTTGAGTTTCAGCGCCCCCTAGGGGCTTCAAGGCAGTACGACGAAGCTCAACGCAAGATGCACTATAGGCTCTCCATTTGAGTCTCAGCGCCCTGTAGGGTTTGTAGTCCCTCTAGGATCTCTAGGTATGACCAAGCTCGACGTAGCAGGCGCTGAGGCCCTCTTATTGAGCCTCATCGTCCTCATTGGCCTGGTTGCTGTGTGCCCCCTATTTGATCTCAACGCCCTCTAGGGTCTCTAGACAGTATGACCAAGTTCCCTTCTCCTTTTGAGTCTCAGCGCCCTATTGGACTTCAAGGCAGTAAGACGAAGCTCAACGCAAGAGGCGCTGTAGGCTTCCCTATTGAGTCTCAGCGCCCTCAAGGATCTAGTCGCTGTTTGCCCTCCTATTGAATCTCATCACCCTCTAGGGTCTCCAGGCAGTATGACGTACTCGCAATTCCACAAAATCGTCACAGCGTCATTTACGAAAGAGACTTTTAAAGCCTCCACGTGGAACTCCGTCACAAAAAAGGGAGTGCCTTGCAATTTCACATCGAAATGCAAAGAGGTTGACAGTTGGCATCAATCATTCGCCTGAAGCCATCCTCCGCTCCCACCTGTTCTCGATGAAGTCGTTTCCAAAACTCCAAAGCTCATGCATGACAGTCAAGTCCCTCGTCCTCTCAGCCAACTTTCAAGGTAAACATTTCAATCCGGTCCGCCTGGAGGGCTGTTCAGAGAGGAGGAGGAACTTTGAAGTACTCAACGAGGGGATCATCTGAAAACTTCTGGAATTGCAAGAACTCAGTTGCCCCCTTTTTTTGTTTTTGAAAAAGTGTCAACCTTGAGTTGTGGTGGTGCGAGGACATGTTGACAATCTCCCAGAGTCCCAGGGGTAGTCCTTGACTCTTGGAACGCAGTGGAACTTTGTCGGATGTAAGAGACGCACTTGACTATGATTGGGGGAGCTTTTGACGCTGACATTGACTGACATGACGGAATTCTCTTTGTCGTCCTTGACTTTCGAAAGCATTTGAAGTTGAAGCAGAAAAGGGGAGGTTGCATGCGCAATGGAGCCACTTCTTTTGTTTGGAGTTCGAGCCGCTGATAAGCTCTGGTGAGTCAAGGCGCACTTTGAGCCGCGGATTTGATATGTTCTCGTGACTAATTGGGGTCAAGTAAACAAGAGCTCCGCTGTCTGATGGTGGAGGCATGAATGTGCAGCGATGGCAGTCGACGCGTTTTTTGTTAAGTTTCCGATTTTTGTCGCGGTCCGCCATCAGGCATTTGTTTTCTCATCTCTCTCAGAAATGTAGTCAAATTTCCCACTCCGAGGGCACTCCAAACCTGATTATGGCGCACTCCATCCGTGGTGTTCCACCACCAAAACCAGCGTCCATCACAGACTCGGGAATTCATCGCTCAGCTTCACCCGTAGGAAGTGCAAGAGATTAAATATGCAAATCCCCTCCCCTGTCCAACTCGCCACTCACTCTCCAGGACGTCCGCAATCAACCCTTGCCAACAGAGCAGTGGAGTCCCCCCACTCAAACAACCGCCTTCTCCTCCAGTGAGTCAATGCAAATTTGTTGCGCCGCGCTCCCCTGTATGAGTGAGTCCCTTCGCATTCGGATCCAACTGCAGACGACAATGAGATACTCATATCTCCGGCCGGGGCCGAGGCAAAGGCAGAGGGAGAAGGAGATTACAAGACGCGTCGTGATTAATGCACCAAGTAAGCTTCACCAGAACGTCACGTTCACACTCTGACTCTCCAGTCATTTGCAGTGGCTCACTGCAGCACAGTCACCCGGCTACATTTCCTGTGCCCCAATCTGCTTAATCTCCGTGCGGTACGAGCGAATGAATCACTTGCCGGCGGAGTCCTTCCACTCCACGAACGCACACGCGCACACAGGATCCCGGGGAAATCGTGTCAGCAGAGCCGCCCGCCTTTGTTCGCCCGTTGGCTCGAACGACTTCAAACTTTAATCCCGCCAGCGACAAAGAACTAAATTAAGATCCATTAATTAAATTTAATATGTCGTGTCATCGTCAATCGTCGCAAAGCCGGCGAGCCGGGTCCGACGAGGATCCCAGTCTCTCAATCGGCCTCGTGTGTGCTTGCGCTCGGGGATGCCATCGATGCTGAACCCAGGCGGGGGCCTCGCATGTGTGGGGAGCGACTCGTTAGCTCCTCCGCCGCCTGCGGAGTTCGAATTCGGTTGCCAACCCCATCGGTGCCGCGCACCTCTGGCATACACAAAGCGTGTCGCCAAGCCGACTGTGCTTCACAGTGGCATCGATGAGGAGGCGGAGAGGGAGGTCGAGAATTTAATCTTTTTTTGTTGCTGCCTGACAGGAGCAGTGAAGGACCAAGAGCTGGTTATGGATATTTCCGGTGAAGCTCCCTTCACAGCGAATATGACACGGTGATGGGTCCTGGGCAAATAGGAGGCGCCCACAGGTGCCGGCAGTCCGGAGGTTGGGCGAATGGGTGGATGTTGGCTTGGCTTAGCGCACTCGAGTGTGAAAGCGTTAAGTTGTGTCGTTTTTGTATTCAAGCAAAAAAATATGGAAGTTTGTTAACTCCTCGAAACACGGCCGACGACCGGGGCTGGCGCAAAAGTTCAGTCATTGTGCCTATCGTCGGGTGGGAGGCGGTGGTTGGCATGACTTCGAAAGAAAGTTTCAAGGAAACCATTATACCCCAAAGTGTGACAGAGGCCAAAGTTTGGGTGGGGTTTCTCACTGATTTATGGCGGTTCTCGAGAAGTTTTCAAATTCAATTGAACTCTTTGGAGGGAGTTCCTTGAGTCGAGGGGAGGGAGCTCCTTGAGCCGAGGAGAGGCAAGCAAAACGAGTGACGCGCCTTGATTTATGCTACTTTTTTGAGTGAGAGATTTGGATTGGGATCTGCATGCGGAGAAGGGGTGCCCTCGGATGATGTGGGGGGGATGTGTAATTCCTCAGTGACATGGTTGCAATATATCAGCCGAGTGGAGGACGTGTGCTGTGTCATTCATTTTTGCGAATGAAAACTTTTGGATGAGCCTATTCAAAGGCAATGGAGCAGACCAGCAGCATTGATTAGGGAAGCATCTGTGACAACATTTCAAGACGGAGGTCCGGGGTTCGCAGCTATTCCGTTTTAAAAATTGCGCACTTAATCCCAGAGCTGAAAGACCTACTATCTAGCACTTCCGTAGCCAAATAGGAGCTCTGGCGACCGTAGCAATTTTACTTTAAAAATTGCACATTTTTTTGTCTGGCTAGAATTAAACTAAGCTTTGCATAGCCAGTGAAATAGACAAGTAATAGACATTCGAACCCATCACCATCGACTGAGGGGACGCCGCTTACATCAGTCCGAGCCGAGAGCTCAGAATTTCGTGACTAATTGCCTTTTGGAACCAGCCAATGCCAGGAAGTCGTGGCCCTGTGGGTTCGTGCGTCGACCCATGCGCATTAGACTTTCACAGTCTAGGTTCGAATCCAAGTTCAGACAAACAGTTTTTCAAAAAAAAAAATTGTTCGCGGCTCCGCCTCTTTCGAGTCACTGACAATGCTCAAAGAGTATAACTGTCTAGAAAAAGCTTCTCAATCTCGCCGTTCGGAGTCGGCATTATACTGTAGGTCCCCTCCACTTGTGAGAGAACAATAGCACGCACAGCAAGAGTGGTTGCTGAGAAGCTAGGCCCTGGTCCACCTCGGACTGTAGCGCCGCCATTATTATTATTATTATAAACCAGAGCTCGTTCTGTTCTTAAGGAAATACAGCACTCCAAAATGGAAGACACCCAGAATAAAAAACATTCCCCTCACTATCTCCAATAAAGCTAAGTTCCTTGGAGTTACGTTGGACTCCAGACTAAACTGGAAGAGGAACACCGAGGAAAGAATGAAAAAAGGTCTCAACGCTTTTTACACTTGCAAACAGACCTTCGGCAAAAGATGGGGCCTACAACCACACATCATCTACTGGTTGTACATGGCCATCCTCACCTACGACAGTATTGCTTGGTGGGAAGCAGTTAACACCAAATCCTACAAATGTTAGCCTGTCTTGGCGTTAAAACGTCTTGTCTTGGCTGGAAACGATGCTTCACCTTCAACCTTTGCATCTCTTCATCAAGAGTTCTTCCGCCAAATCAGCCCTCAGACTACGGGAATGTCATAACTGGCATCCAAACAGCTACGGACATTCAAGTCTGCTCGAATCTCTCAGTCGCAGGGGTCTCTGGACTAATACAGACTACGAAAAAGCCGAGTATGACTTTGACAAGAACTTTACGATCTTTATCCCAGATAGGCAGGATTGGGAAAAGCCTGACTTCATCAAAGGCACACCCATTTTCACTGATGGATCGAAAACAGAAGACGGTACAGGAGCGGGAATCTGAGACACTAAGAGACACTAAGAATATACAATGCCTATCGGCTTACTGACTATTCTAGTGTCTTTCAATCAGAAATCTTTGCCATTGAGAAAGCTGCGCAGATTGTACAGCAAATGGACCATGGAAATCACCTTCTGCTCGGTCATTTACTCATTGAGTCAAAAGACTCATTGAGCGAGTGTCTGTCTGGCAAAGCCACCCAGGCTGCATCATATCCCACTGCTTATGGCTCAAATAGGATATCAACAAAACCAAATCCCTTATATCCAACAATAAGAAAACCATCTCAAGAGGGGTTCTCACTGGCCACTGCAGGATAGGTGCAATGGCTAGGAGACTAAACCTCTCGTCGAACGATTTCCGTAGGAGCTGTAGGGACGAAGAAGAAATTGAATCAGTGGAGCATCTCCTTTGCCATTGTCCTGCTCTACAAGAACGACGGCTGACTCACTTCAAAGCAAGGTTCTTTCACGAGCTCAGCGATGTGGCGAAGGTACAGATCCCTGACCTAAGGAAATTTCTAACTAGAACGGGGTGGTTTTGGTAATTACAGATTGACCCTGCGTTAATTCTCTGTAAGCATGCAATCCTTACAGGGCATACACAATGGACCTTCACGGCCTCTGGGTGTAATTGCAGGCAACAGCATAAAGCCCTCCTAACCTAACCTATGTCCAAGATTTTGACTAGCACGCAGTTGATATCAAAGAGAGGACGCAAGACCTTCGCGGACACACAAATTTGACTGGCCTTAAGCTTGCCATCTCCGCCGACACCAAAGCTAGTCCTGCATTGCTCGCAGCAAAAAGAAGAGTGATTCCAAGCTTCCATCCAAACAAAGACACAGTCTGTCACATCACCCGCGCGTCTAATTCCGACCAAAAAATCCCAAAAATTTCCTCGATAAGGCGACTGGGTGCTAAATTTAGACGAAGCATGTCATAAGCTGAGAATGTCTTGCAATTCGTCATCCCCCCAAAACTGTGTCTCGGACCATCACATTCCCTGCACAACTCCCACTCCCCATCACACACAGCCTCGTGCGTCATGTGCTCGAGGGTGTAGTTGCCACTCAGCCGCTCGACTGGTCATTAATTTTGACAAAAAACAGAGAAACGTAAAATCACGAAAAACAGGAAACACTGCCTGCCCTAATCGACTGGCCCCTCCGCCGCCATCTGACTCACCACCAGTAACCCGATAGGTCCCATTCAAGACAAAAGAATGTGGAAAAAGCCATCCCCCGATGAGAATGGTCTCGATTTGGTCACCAGAACCGTTCAAAACAATTACCATACCACATGTCTGGATCATTAAACTTCGAATGCGACCAATCGGCGGGCGTGCGTGTGTGCGCTCGGCTTCGATTCGAAAGTAAATAAAAGACGAGCACAAAAACAACGACCAACGAGCCGAAGAATTAAAATTGAAGGCATGATGCCACCAGTGAACAATAAATGGTCGAGCATTACAAAATGTTTTCACATCTGTTATGGCATAGGCGCCGTGCCGTTCTTTATCCATGAGAACGACCCTTCATCGACGCATCGAGTGGCGGAGACTTATGAATTCACGATACGTTGTGGCGACGAATAGCCGCCACTGCCGCCACCGCACCGGACTAGTGTCACAATTCACTTACGGCCAATTCAGACAGCCATTACGATGGGACGCGATGGCATGCAGCGCAACAGCACCAACCGCTGGCAAGTGCTGTGACAAGTCTAATGATCCCTTAAATCATAGTTGGACGCGGTCGCGCGCACCTAACCTCACCTAACCCACTTTTCAGTGGAAGCTCGTCAATATTTCACACGTCGGTGCCGGTTCCACCGTAACAGTGGCGGCGATACGATGCGGACCGGCCCTACCTCACGGTGTAATCGAAAATTTGGCGCACGTACTCGGGGTAATTGAATTATAATTAACTGCATATTAGTCAGGTAGCTCGATGGCAGTTTAAACTTTGCTTCGCGGAGGGATAATTGCCGGGGGATCTTCCCTTCGGTGGGCGAGCGCGTCACCGCATCCCATGCGGGGATGCATTTTTAATCGCCGCCCCGATGCAGGCGCAAATTTGCATTCGCAACAACTGCTTGCGCCGTTGAAGGACTCGGGTACATCCATTAAACATCGATTCCTGATTAGGTTGCTCGCATGCACGGTGGCACGGAGTATCTGCGACGACGACGGTGTGCGCTCCAGGCGTATCCGGGCGATGCCTAATTGTACTTCAGGAAGTAATTTGGCCCAAAGTGGCGGTGTACACGGTTCTAAGTAGTCCCCCCCACACACACGGTTGGTGGGTGGCGAGTTATCGAACTAATTACCCCGAGAGGAGCGCGCTGTGGGTGTGACTAATTGAGTCGAGCACTGTTGGCAGATTTTTCTCAATCGATACGAAAGCTCAGACGGTCTTGGAGCGGCTTTTGTTGCCGCTGCTGCCGACGCTAATGTTTATTTATGAACAACAAATGAAATCAGATAAAATGCAAATAGAGCGTGAAATCGCTGTTCGCATACGGCGAACATGACAGCTCTCGGATCGACTGACGTCTCAAGCCCCGAGTGGATCGTGTTTTCGGTTAAAGGTGTGCTGAGTGTGTGTGTGTTTGCTCGGGGGTCTTGAGATAAGATTCCTCAGGGTTGCTGTGCTTTGGGGTCTCCCTCTGTGTTGTCGAAGCAAATGAAAGGTTTGTCGTGCAAATTTCCGGACATTCGAAGTGTCTGAAGGGGAGTGCGTCACGATGGGGGAAGTGACTGACATTTGTCGAGTGGCTAGACGGGAGGAGCACTCCTCAGACTCTGCCAAAGGTTGCCTTTCATAAGCGAGAGACGATGAGGTGTCTTGGTAAAATTAGCTGACATGAGTCAGCGGCGGAGAAGTTCTTTTGAATGGAATTTCTTTCAAGAATGTGTTTGCATTCGACTGCGGCAAGGTCGATGTTTTTGGGTTCGTGGTTGTTGTTTGCACGGGCAATACCTTGGCTGTGACGTTCTATTTGAACACAATGCATGTCATGGCTGGTCGTCTGCGCCTCGTTCTGGGAACGTTTTTGAAGGCATTTGTGGTTTGTCAATGACACCGAGTACTCCTTTCATCTGAAGGTCAGTGGAGCCTGGTAAGTGCTGCTTTCATCCGAATTTCAGTGGTCTTGGAGAGTTTTGGAGATCCCAAACTCTGGTTGCTACTTGGGGAGAGGTTTAAGCTTAGGAAGGGTTTTGAGCTTGAGTTGACAGATGAGGTGAAGAATCATCCATTTCTATCTTCCTTCCGATCATCTTTGAGTCCAACAATATCTTGGGGGTCTTCTGAAATTTCAGAGATCGAAGTTCGTGTACTCAAATCCAAACCCATGTCGAAAACGTGGCCTCAACTTTTTAAGGAATTTGAAACATCTAGCCCAATGACATCATTTGGGGTTGTAGTCTGAGATGAACCGGGGTTACAACTGCAATTCATTAAAAAGTACGGTGGGATGAGCACAACCTTGTGGAACTCCATTAAAGGCCAAAAATCCACTAATAGTGGATCATCGATATTTTTTATTCGTTTGAAAGGCCTATCGACGCCATTATGCATTCAGTTTCGTTAAGTTTGTTCAGTTTCGTTAAGTTCATTCAAGTTCGTTAAGTTCGTTTAGTTTCGGTAAGTTCACTCAGTTTCGTTAAGTTCATTTAGTTTCAATAAGTTCACTGAGTTTCGTAAATTCGTCTAGTTTCGTTAAGTTCGTTCACTTTTGCCTACTTACGCACGAACATAATGACTCGCTCTCAACGTTTGCAAATGTCAGTTGAGAACTAAATTCTCCTTGAGTTTCTATAAGCAGTTTTGGACACTTTGAAATTTGCCTATGCTTCTGGTTGCTCTTCGTTGTGTTTTGACATAAGCTTTGGTTTTCGAACGGCTATTATAAAGGTCATTTCATTAAGCGCTTCCTATCTTTAAATTTAAATGAAACCAAGTGTGTGTGAGATATCATTTTTTTTCTTCGATTAAACGGCCTACCGATGCCATTATATATGAAATATACCATCGTTGAAATGTCCGCCACGGCTTCTCTGGGTGGTGTGCACCCGAAATGTCAAATTTTCCATGACTCTGACGAATAAATCACCCTGAATTTGACTGATGGCATGGGTTTGTTAGCTCTTTGAGGGGCGCTGTTGCTTGTGGCTTATTCGCATTGACCAGGGACTTCAAAAAATCCTCCAGGTAGAAGTCTAACGTGGTCAAATCGCACCATTACGGTGGCCAGTTCGCTTCACCTCCACGTGAGATGACCATACCCCCGAATTCAGTTTCGGTAAGGTCGCTCAGTTTCGTTAAGTTCGTTCAGTTTCGTTAAGTTTGCTCACCTTTGTCTTTTTTACCTCATCGCCGTAGATGATTTTTCGATGAAAATTAGGGACAGTTTCAGACTGCTCCTGAGCCTATTGAGCGAACACACGTCTATGGTCTGGTCGCTTACCCTTAGCTCCTGTCAGTTGAATTTGTTACGGGTGCAGCCTCAAGTCAGGACGCAAAATTCCCGCCATCAACTGTCAAATTTCGGAAGTCCCTATTGGAAGACCCTTTACAACCACTTTTTCGGATTTTTGGTCGAAAAAGTCATCACCTGCAGACTTTTCCAAACAAAATGTTGGTCCAGAGTTTTAAAGGTTTACACGTTGTCAACGAAAGGCATGGTACAACAATGAAAATAATTTCCTTTGATTTCGCTCGCTTTGACCTCAGGAAACGTCTTTACGTTTCGAGACAATTTAGTGAACAAACTCCTTTCATTCTAAACATCCTTCCAAAGGACTCTGCTTTTCTGTGAAGGGTTTCTGTGACTTCCTTTGAAGAACCAAGTCCAGTCTTTGACACAACTCCCGTCAAAGGCTGTCGCTCCCTTCTCACACGATGCAAACGTCCACCCCAGTCGTTGTTGTTTGCCCAAGCAACTGTCTCATCCCCGCCATCTGTCCTTAATCTTCCCCGTCCATCAATATCCTTTGAGTGTCCACATACGATATCCTTTGCGACACAAAACCCAAAAGGTCTCCCCTCGCTTTAGTCAGTTCATGCTCGAAACACAATGAATCGCCTCATCCCCCTCCCCCTCCCCCTCTCCAACAGCATGTGTCACAGGGAAGTGTCTTTTTTCTCGATCTCAACACAATTATCTAATCTCCCGACAAGTCCGAGCGAAGCATTACTATAAAAGGCCAGATAATGAGAGTAAAAGTCTCCGGCCCCCGGGTGGCCGTGTGTGTCGCTAAACCAGTTTCGCCCCGAGAACGCGGCGAGGAGCGACACAAGCGAGCCTCGGATGGGGCAGGACAGTGTAATGCCGCTGTGTCTCCCCGTCCACAGCAACCAATCGATAGCCCATTACGTAATTAGGTATGTAGGTAGCTGGGTTCGGTGAACGGGGCCCGTCTGCCGGGTAGACGGCGGCGGCGTGTGGAGGGATAAGCCGTCTTGGGCTTTGGGGGCATACACTTGTGGCCTCCACTGCAGACAAGATGACGACAAAATACCCATTAAATGACTTCGCCTCCGACCGGGGAGGCAGCTGTGCCGAAGGAATGCGCTCCAGCTCAAGCATCTGGAGGAATTGCCAAGGCACATGTGGCACAAGGAGCAACCGGGCAAACAAGACGAAAGGAGCAACGACGACGTCGGAATGTTTTTCTTGGCACTTCGTGTAAGGACGCAGGGGCGAGGCGGCGGCAGTGCATCGAGAGCATAAGTCACCGTGCAGAGTGCACAGGGGGCGGCAGGAAGTATGCATAAATATTTATATTTCAGTTTACACACACGAGGTCGACTCCGCATGCACCCCCGTGGGCACACAAGCACACAGACACACGTGCGCGCCGCATGTGGGTTCCGGAGGGTGGTGTGCAGTCGCACGACAAAGATACAGAGATACAGATATCAATAAGAAAACAGATTGACGAGGGGACGCGCAACCGTTTCTTTCTGCTCGCGCTTTGTTTTGCTTCTTCAGACCCAGAGCGAGGTTGGAGCAATCATCTCGACTGCTGGCGACTGGTGGGGGGGGGAGTTCCCCTCGAACGGAAAAGGCAGAGTTCGGCGTTCTCTGCTCTTTGTTTCCTGACCTCGAAATGGGGACAGAGAGAGAGAGCGGCAGGACCCAACCGCGTTTGTTCCTTCTTCCGTTTGGTTTATTGATTTCTTTTTGTGTCTTTCGCTGTTGGCCTTCCTTAAAAAATCACATTGACTCAGTCCCTCCCGCACACAGCCACACACACCCACAGCCAAACACACACACTCCCTCAGGCGCACACAAAGCGACCGAGGACACTGGGGGTAAATTGCACACATCCACGAGGGCAAAGGAGGGTGATGTGATGTTCGCAATCCATTTGAAGTAACACTCAACCCCGGGACAGGCAACAACCATCAACAACCCCCACCACCACCCCTCAGCAGACATCTTTGTTTCGTTTTGGTTTTAGGACTGCTGCGAGCGAAGAGCGAAGTCGGAGGGAAACGAAATCAAAGCAGGGTTGATTGTGCTGCTCGCAGGGGTTGAACGACGACGCAGCGACCGACTGTGAGTCAAAAGCGGCTGCGGCTGCGGCCGGAAGGGAAAAGGGGACCGTGCGAGTACGTCATCGTCGTCATCATCGTAAAGGTTCGCGTGCCAATTTCTGTGTGTAGCTCGTGGAAAATGTCTAAAGTTTTAGATTTTGAGTGATGGCTTACATGGGTAAGCCATTTAGCATTCCGAACGCACACACATTCGCACGCCGGGGCACAGACGCACACGAGTCCTTCGTCGGCCCTTCAGGAAGATCACAGCACAACGGAGGGGGGAGGGTTGTAAAATCGATAACGCAATTATGGCGTCAGTTTCACTGGCTGAAGTGAGATTTAGTCCATTTTTTTGTTGCTGCCAGTTGTTCTCAAGATGGGACAGTCCCGCTCCACTCTTCTTTTCGTGCTCAGTCCTTGACAGTGACGAGTCGAGTGGGGGGGATTTGAGGTTGACAGTGTTGAAAGTGTCGTGCGGTGGTGTAGTAATTAACGAAGTGATGAACTCGGAAAGGGCAAAGATCACGCGGAGGAGATAAAGGATAATGACCGACTAAGTTGACACGGGATATGACAACAGGAAAATTCCATTTAAGTCGAATGTATGCTCTGAGGTGAGACGGGACGGGGAGCGAGAGAGAGAGAGAGGGGGGCGAAGCATCAGCCGAGATGTTGGCGGACTTCAAGCAGAGTGGGCACACCGCAGTCTTGTGCTCATGAGACGTTCGTGGGCTTCGTGTTGAGACAGAAATTCAGGCTTGGCAAGAAAGGAAAGATGGCAGAAGATGATGTCGTTCTGTAACAGGAGGAGAGTTGCTCGTTTTAGGAGGGTTTCTTATTTTTTTCCTGAAAAAAACCCAAAAGATGACTTAAAGTTTGTCTAAAATGGGGCTTTCAGCACTGAGCCAGTGGGACAGATCAGCGGAAAGTGACCACGTTTAAGGTGGCGTAGACTACTTGAAGAAGATTGCTTCCGCCTTGCCGTTCCATACTGGAGACAACTAGCAAAAGATCGTATTCGCTGGAGGACCCGGTTCGCCCGTCACATAAGAAAAGTCACAAAGATCTGCAGAAGTTCAGAGAGCCACAGCCACAAACTAAATCACAACCAGAGGCAGAGTCACAGCCACAGCCACAGCCACAGCCACAGCCACAGCCACAGCCACAGCCACAGCCACAGCGACAGCTACAGCCACAGCCACAGTCAGAGCCACAGCCACAGCCACATCCAGAGCCACAGCCCCAGCTACAGTCAGAGCCACAGGCGCAGCCGGACCCACAACCACAGCCACAGTCGCAGTCACAGTCACAGCTGTGAAGAAAATCTATTGCCTAACACAGTAAGTGGACAACATTACAAATGTCAGCCCTAGCGCCACCAGGAGTGTAAGATGTCGTTGCGATTGTTGAGGCACACCAAGCAATAGTACACGAACGCTGAAAGTAGACTGAGCTGTCAACAATGACAGACTGACACAACCGCAGATGTCAACACGAACAACTTAAATGTGGCCAACAAAGTCCTTTGGGATGACTTCGAAATAACAGCGATCAAAATCCAGGCTTCAGACATCGAATCCTTGTTGATAGACAAGCTGTCCGCCCTCATGACCTCAGTGAAGTAACAGAAGCAACCGGCAAGCTAAAGTCCAACAAGGCTGTTGGTGCCGACGGATTGCCTGTTGTCCTCTGATAGTCCTAGTCCTGCTGTATAGCGCGGAACCATGGGCATTATACAAAACGGACCGGGAGATTCTTTGTCGCTTCGAATTATAAATCTTTGGTCCCGCATGCACTAATGGTTTATAGAGAAGACTGTGCTGGGTGGAGAGGCATGTTCACTGTGATCACCCCGGATGTGTTGCATGACTGAAGGGTGCCACTAGAAGCTTGGTCTTACACTCGTTCTTCATTCGTTTCCGAACTGTTCAGTTCAGGTTAACAGATAAAATAGCAACAAATAAAATATCAGCTAGCCTTTGAGATAAAGTGAGCTGGGTATACAGTTTTGAATAAAACGCCCCTAACATAAGATCAGTCTTTAGGATATGTGCTCTTTTGGTTCTAGTGTCAGTCTTTTAGTCTTTTTAAAATATTTATGTCAACTGTGTTAACTAAGAGTATTGTAGCCGTAGCTCATCGGAGGATTAGGTGCCTGTCTTGAAATATGCTCTACACGTTTAGTTTTTCCCTTAAAATGATTGACTGATTTTTAAAACGTTTTCTTTTCTTGTCTATTTCCAGGTGAGTCTTCACACACAGTTTGTGGTCCTATTGGAATGCTACGTAGTGGCTTTGTATGGTAAGCTTCATAATTACCCTTGGCGGCACAACTAAGTCCAGTGCTGGACACGATCTTAAGTCGTGGAGTTGTTTCCGTTGATTTATTCAGTCCATTTCTGAACTCGATAAACTTCTTTAAAAGTGAGAGCTTTGGTCGAAGTTCTGAACAGATTTGATGGGTGGACCAATATTCAAGAGAGTAAAATAATACTTTGAGAGTCTTGTCCCAACTGATGGATAAATTCTTAAATTATGACAACGAGCATGTTCGTCGTTTAGGGCTGCCTTAAGGTGGATTTGACTACTTCCTGGATGGCTGAGCGGCAATGTAACCACAAGTTGTTGACGTTAGTGCTCTTCGTAGGCTTGAGTAATTTCCGATGTGTTCAGTTTTAGCCACTCAAGATATGATCAAGCTTAAACTGTTTTCTTTCCCAGCCTCCCAGAGGAACATATCGATCTCCAACCTCCACAATGACCAGTCTTTTGACTGGCGTGGGGAAAGCTGAAGAAGTCTAAAAACCGTTCACTATAACGAAGCCTCCCTTAGGTCAACAGCGACAGTGGCTGCAGTTTTGACTGCCTAAAAAAGATGTCCGTCCAAGAGATCACAAAATTAATGCAAAACTGAAACGGAAATCGGGAAAATTTGTCCGTTTAAAGGACCTGTCAGCCTAAGGGTGCTGTAAGCCTGTACTCCTTAGGCTTACAGGTCCCTTAGGCTTACAGGTCCCTTAATCGAACAAAGGGAGCTATCCCCATTGAGAGGTTTCACTGTATTCGACACAATCATGACTGGAGCCCGAGTGCCCCTTCTTGGACGTGAAGGATTTGATTTAGGACGAGGTTCCAGATTCTGTCCTAAAGACCTTTTGAAGATATCTGAACCAAAGGAACCACAGTCTTAGGGTGATGTAAAATTGGGCCCCAGTGTTGGAATTCAGAATTCGAAACAGAAGTCCTTTTTGCACCATGCCCTAAGTTATTACCCAACTGGAGCTAGTTGCAGACTTACGTCCTCTGCTCCTTTGTGACTCTCGTTACGAGTGCTTCTTGAAATTTTAAAATTTCTTTTCAATGGATGGACTCTCGGGCTCTAGCACATCAAATTGTTGTAGATCAACTTTCAGTAAACACCATCCCATACTCCCTCACCATTCCTCGAGCCAGCATCAACTTCACCTACAAACAATCCTAGTCGAGAGCTGGTTGAAATATCATTCAGTGATCCCCACGAAACCACCCTCTCCCTCGAAACTGAAGAAAACCCCCACAATCGCACGGCTCCCTTGAAGATGAACACAAGAAAGAAGTACGAGCACTGCTCGGGTCTTGCTCCGCCATGACCCAGAGAAATGTTTTATTGGGGAGAAACGCACCTAAACCCGCCGTGACGACGAGAACAACTGCCGCATGCCGTGGCGTGAGTAAGTCGTTCCTAGTCGTTCGCTCTTTATGTAATACGAGTACAATTTTACGATATGTACGCTTTTACGAGACTTCCTTATCGGGGCCGTATTGCCGAGGGTTCAAGGCGACTCCGTGGGCCGGGGTGGGGGTGGGGGTGGTTAGTTGCGCGCTCACTCGACGGCTGCTTCGTGTGAAAGTATTTTCGTAGCTCATCCCCGGGGTGGGTGGGCGCAGGAATAAAAGAAAAATAAAACACAAGCAGAAACGGAAGGAGCAGAAAGATACGAAAAAAGTGTAACTTTTAAGTGGGAAATGTGTTGTCTCCAGCCAACGGATACGTTGTGCGAATGGTTTTATGTGCGTTATTGTTTCCTTAAGTTGCCAATGACCACTTGTTTTACGGTCCTATTTGTGCCGAGGAATAAATATTTGATGGATGCGTTTATTGAGTGTTGGAGATATGAATACATCGACTGTCGCATCGCCCGGAAGTGGCTTAGCGGGGGGTCGTTTGACAGACAGTTCGACTAGTGTCAGAGGATGAATGTAAATTCGGTTGACTGTGGCGTCATGTGGGTATAAAACTGTTAAGTTGTGTTGGCAAGTATTAGCTGAGATAAGCTCATGCATGAGGGATTTCCATTTTTTTGGGGAGGAGGTTGGCAGTGACTCATTTTTGAATTGACTTCTGGAATGGAAAGTGGGGACAACTTTTGGAGTTTTGAGAGGATTAGCCTTTGGAGCCGATTTGGTCATCATATCAATTCGTTGCCATGCAGGATGACTAGAGAATTGGATGATTTACGAGGATGTTCGGTGCTGTCGGACTGTACAGTGACACTAAGTATTTTTTGGGACCCAACGTCTTAGGTTGCTGGTCTATGCAGATAGCATGAAGAACTCTGCCCTGAATCCATGGATTCCAAGGCTGGGGGACGATGCAGCAGAGGAAGTTCATGTTTACGGTGGCGCACACAAGTTCTCAACTTAGATGGTGGGCGCGATAGAAGAAAAATGGGCTTTTTTGAGGTTTAGGTCCATCAACTCCTCCGTTAAGATGTTAGCTCTCGCAAAGGGTCTTCCTGGGGGCTTTGTACTACGATTGAGTTCAAATTGTTCATATAAACTTTCAGTACACTTGAATCTCTCGTGTCATGTAAAGAGCTAAACAATAAGAGATCCTGGTGAAACACTGTTTATGGCCGCCAGAATTTCAAATTTGCTGCTGAGGTCATCGGTCTTACCAATCACTTCAGAGTTGGGGTAGATTTCGTCTTTGTACTGAAGTCTTGTCATTTTTTGTAGGTTCTTCAATCATGGCGGTCTCATACCTTATTTGGGGCTTCGAATGACATCTTGATCTGGAGCTTAATCGTCCTAATTGCTCCAACTTTGATTGGGCCTCCTTTTAGTTCTGTCAAAATTCCTTAGTTTCTGCTGTTTTTCAAGTTTTTAAGAGAGTTTTTAAGAAGAAGAAATTACATCAGGCCTAAAAATTCGTGGACAAAGAAACCACTTGCAACCATAATTCTGACATAAAGAGGCTATAGGCCTAAAAAGAGAATAATTGATACCAAATAATCGCGATATCTCTAAGAAAACGTTCAGATGCTAGATGCACGTTAAAGGAGTGCAGAACTAGATCAACTAAGGCCATCAGCTCGACGCTTTTTATTCCTTGATCTCACATTTCCTCGTACGCATCATTGGCAGTTCCTGGAAATAGCAACCAGCAGTAAAACGTTCCAAATCGTTCGTTCCTCTATCGGGTGACTTCAAATTGTAGCCCCTTCCAAATAAATGCTACTCATGTGGTGACAGCACAAATCTTGAAGTATTGCTACTAAATCTATAACTGTACTAAATCTGTACTAAACATGTACTAAATCTGTACTAAATCTGTTCTTGTAATCTGTAATTTTTGAGTAAGTTTCTCAATGAATCCTGCAGTTTGATACGAAAACGAGACTCAATCTTCTCAAAATCTGTGATTTGAGCGAAGTTCATCTGCTGTTGCAGCTCTGTATCAATTGTTGGTCGCCTTAAAAAGACACGAGTTTTCATATCAAAACTGCACGATTCATTGAGGAACTTACACAAAAATTTTAGATTACAAGTACAGATTTAGTACAAATTTAGTACAGATTTAGTACAGGTACAGATTTAGTAGCTATACTTCAAGATTTTTACATCAAAAGTGAAACTTCCACTATAGGCCCTAATCGAACTTCGTTTATGGTCCAAAATTGCAGGGGGGAATTCATAGGTTTTCCTAAAAAGTGTCCTTCGTCTTAAAATTTTCAGTTTTCGCACCAAAACTCAGAGACATTGTGAAAAATTTCTCTAATACCCCACAAACATGGCCAACTCTTACCTCCTCCATCATTCATCTCCTTCCGTCTCCCCTCGTCCTCTCGTCCTCATCAGACAGTCAACTTATCTGAGAGTAGAAGCCGTTGCATCCACTCACTCACATCGCCTTGCGACATCAGCTTGCGTTCGTCCAAAACTGTCAACACAAACATTGACTCGTCAACATGTCACGTGTCCAATAAGGAAGGGTCTGCAACGCGTCAGCAGTCAAAACATCACACACACACACCCCACCTCCAAGCGCCTCGCGACTTCCCCAATTGTGTGTGTATTTCTGTACTCGTTCGAGTGCAATAACAGCCGCGCGGCGGTGCGAATAACCCGCAGAGCGACGCAAGAATCTATTTGAGATGATTTATCGACTGGACACGCACCCTGTAGAGCGCAAGCACTCAGCCGGTCGTGCATACGTGTGTGCATTACGCAAATGAATCCCGCAGCATTTGATGACCACAGCACGGCCGATCGGGGGAACGTGTGGCAAATTTCATCATAAACGAGGGGGAAAAGGTGAATTCGCTCTCGAAAATTTATTTTTAATTCCTCGCCGAGAACCACGTCCCTTCCTAGTCATTAAACCCTAAAACGACCAGCAGTCGGCGGGTCACTCTCCCTCTCTCGGTCTGTGTCTCTGCGGCCGTCCTGTGCGCATCCTCGCTTGCACGCGGCGCGTATCTATTTATGTGTCGGAGGCGACACACCGTGCTGCAGTGCGGGAGGGTGCGCTGCCGCTTGTACCCGTGCCAGGGTATTTCTGTGCGATCTCCCGTTGGCCGTCCTTTTTAATTTTTTTGCACGACAGATACGGTTTAATGTCGGCGGTGCAATTAAAATACAAAATTGCCGGGGGATTTCGTGCGGCAGAGCAGGCCGGTGGGGGGGCGGGTTGTTGGGGTGCTTTATTTTGGGTGGCGGTGTTTTTTATTGGCATTAAGTGAAACAGCACGCGGATGCACACATGTTGGCCGGTCGGGTCGGGCGCGATGGTCATCAGCATCTACGTCATCGTCATCGTCGTCGTCGCCGTGGTCGTTGTCGGTGTCTGGCTGCTGTACGTGGCGCAAAGGAATTATGAGAGCCGCCTCCGAGGAGGGCCCTCGACTGGCTTTTTATGAGCATCAGCGGCCGAGGGTGGCACGAAGGGTTGTATGATTTTATTAAGGCTGTTATGTAATTATCGTAACTGAATCGGGGAAAGGATTAAGTTATGTCATCCTCGTGTGTGCCTGTGAGAGTGTTCCCTGCCGGGTTCCTGATGACAATGGGAATTTAATGAGACACAGCCTCTTGGTGAGCACCACCGTCCTCGACTGGACCCTGGCGCAGGTGTGCGGTGGGGGGAGGGGGTGGTAATTAATTGTAAATGAATGTAACACTGAATGGGTGGGAAGTTTTTGTTTATTTTTTGCGAGTCTCGGGCGAGGTTGAGAAGGTGCATGGATGTTAACAGGAATGACCTCGAGACTTAAGGGAAAAACAATTATTTACCGAAACAAGGCTGCTTTAGGGGACTTTAGGTGCGGTTCAAAGGGACGGTCTCTTTATGCGGTTGAGCAGAACTATGAATTGAGGTCGCCTGCTCGGGGGTACAGAGTGCATGCATACATTGTGGAGAATTTTCACGCAGATTGCTTGTGTAACTTTGTGCCTTGAGGGGTGGGGGTGAGGGAGCGGAGGGGACTAGTGAAATATGGTCCACTGAGACATTTTGTGGTTTATTGCGGTTCATAATTATACACGATGTTCATGTGATTGAGATGAGGGATGCTTTTGTGGAGGACTTTGTCAAGAGCAGGGGTGGTTGGGATGGAATCCCATACGTTTCACTGGGACTTTGTCTTGACATCAGTCAGGATATCCCTGGAAATACCCAGAATAAGCGATGTACCAAAGAAATTCTGACCAAAAAGAGGTTTTTTTTTCTCGTCACTTGTCTTAGCTGGCTCTCGGGAGACAAAAGACGAATGTGAACGAAATTTCTACGTCAGCTTGCGGCAAATCTGCTTTTGAACTCTGATTTTTTGATCATGATTTTGTCGTTTTGCTAACGAGTAACAAGAAAATTCACATTTGGAAGGGTTATGGGCCAGAATCAGAAGACATTTTGGTTCCAAAAATTTAAGAAGAACATCATTTTTGGGTCATTTGTGACCTTAAAAGTTTACGAGCAATTGTCATTCTTCACGGTACCGTAAGTTCTTACCCAAGTCGGTCCAATCGGGAGATGATTTGCAAAATTTGACACAATTTTTAGACCTCCTCAGTCTTTCTTGACGTGGTCTTCCGTTGCATGAGTTCGAAGAAGAATTGGAACGTTTGTCACTTTTATCTTATATTTGAACAACTTGTCTGTCGCTGTTGGATATAAAATCATAGAAGAAGAGACATTTTAGGACAATCTTTTTAGGCCGAATTTTTGACCAAAGTTATTGTTTTCTGACAGACGCTGAATGACATCGGTGCTTAATAGGTTTTGACAAATGAAGTCAATAGAACTGACGCACTTTAGAACAACTTAAGAAAATCAAAGAAATTTAGTACAAAAATTCATCAAATTTTTAATAATCTCTTCAAGAATTTTGACAATCTGAGGAATTTTGTACAAAATTTAACAATTACAGCAGCAGTTAAGACGATCTGAAGAATTTAGTACAGAGGTTCGTTAAATTCTTGACGGTCATTGCAATACTTTCGACAATTTAAGGAATTTAGTACACATTTTCGAGAATCGGATAAATGTTTAGACAAAAGTCAACAAATCACTGCTAGAACTTAGAAAATATAAGAAATTTTGTAAACAAATTGATAATCACAGCAATTTTAAAAATCAGAGAAATGTAGTACTAAAGTTCGTCAAATTTTTGATAATCTCATCAAGAATATCGGCAATATGAAAGATTTTGTACAAAATTTAACAATTGCAGCAGCAATTTAGACGATCTGAAGAATTTAGTACCGAAGTTCGTTACATTTTTGACAGCCACTGCGAAAATTTCGACAAAACCAAAGAATTTAGTACATAACTTCGAGAAGCGGCTGAAATTTTGACAAAAATTCATCAAATTTGTGGCAATCACTGCAAGAGTCTGAGAAATTTAGTACACAATTTGACAATCAGTGCAACAGTTGCGAAAATCGGAGAAGTTTAGTACATTGATAACCGCAGCAACAATTTGTCGAAAATTTAGTACAAAAATTAGTCAAATTTTTAACGATTGTAGCAAAAATGTCGACTATCTGGGTAATTTTGTACAAAATTTCACAAACCATGCAACAATTTCCAACGTCTGGGAAATTTAGTACAAAAATCGTCAAATTTTTGAACACTTTTCCGACCTCACTCATAAATTTCGAACAACACTTATACTCTCCACCAAACACAGCATAAGACGACGACAAGTCTGAGCTGAAGAAAATTTTGGTTTTTCAAACGAAAATTTTGACCATGATCCAAATTTTGTCTACATCTCCTCCTGCTTAAGATCTTCTCCTTTGTTACTCAGCTTCGTCCAAAGTCATAGTCTTCATTCCGATTTTCGACTTCGATTAAATTGACTCAAGGTCTCAAGCTTCAATTTCTCCAAGAAACCCGTGCTCTTCATCCCAATTAACCCTCCTTGTCCACACACCGTTGCCAGCTTAAACGCATTTCAAAGCAGACGTCTGCTTTCCAATCTCTCTCCCTCAGTCCAAAGATCACGAAGATCATTACCGTAGCAAACAAAGCGAAACAACAAACACCACGTCTGCCTGCGTTGACCTTGCCAAGCACTGGTCCAATGAAAACGAACTCCGCCGGGTCATGAGTGCGTCTCAAGAAACGACGGCACTCCATCCCCCGGTCGCCCCGGTTGCCCTGCGTCTCGCATGTCTTACGGGGTAATTATAAAAATTACACCAGTTAACCGATTTGACCTCATAATCAAGAGGGAAAAAAAAATTAAATCGTATTGATAATCACATTCCTTCCCGCGAGGTACAGGCCGTCCCCAACCGCACGGCGGCCTCGTGGCGCTCCTCAGTTCGGCCCCTAATTGAATTACTCATGTGCGCGCTGCAATTATAGCGATCTCCCATTCGACGGCCGCCAGTAGAACCGAAATTTCAAGCCCAATTTCGGTCGCATTTGTCCGTCGGACTGATAGTCCGGTCCGATAGACCGCTCGAGATGCACGCTTGACAGTCTCCAAGGGTGGCTGCTGGCGGTGTTATCTCGAGGTCAGGCGTCTAATCGAAACTCGAATCTACGAGATTAAATAGTCGCGAGATGCTTACAATGTATGGTCGCTGGGTGAACGGGTAAACACGCGGTCGGGGCTTCCCGTCCTATTTTTGGGACCGTGTTTACACGAAACCCCAAGACAAAAATGTTTTGAAAAGAGATCCTCCCTCGCCAGGGCCGGGGCTGTAATTGCTGCTGACGCTGGCGATGGTGGTGATGGTGGTGGGGACGGTGTTTGGTGGCAGTAAACAGTTGTATTATTAGTCTCTTCCGTCTGACAGGAGCGCTCGGTGGGGCTTGTTTATGAATTCGACGGCGTTAAGTCATAATTGGGAAGGAATGCAAGATTGCGCATTCCGGTTGTGTGCGCCTGAGCGTGTGTGTGGGCGCGGCTTAAGGTCGCAACTGTGATGGATGATCGCTGATGGATGTTATGAGCGGCTAATTGTATCTCGGCGGGATGGTTATTCGCGATCTCTCATTAGTAATGGTTTTCGAGGAAAACTATGATGAGTCCATCAGTGGGGGTGATGATGTCTATGAGATACAACGAGTTGCGGGAATAGTTTTGAGATGTGATTCACGCGAAGTGGAAAAATACTTGTTCGCCTTAATCGCCGATGACTGCTGGAGATACACTCGCGGGAATTCACTCTGATGGGGCATCTTCTTTGTTTTCGCTCGAAAATTTGTTGGGCCTCAGACTGAAGGTCTTTTTCATTAATTCTACACCCACTTGAGTGGTTGTTGCTTCGGTGGTCCGAGGTTCGATTGGGAATGTGCCTAGTTTCGGGGGTGGGTATGAATTGCGCGTTCTTTCGGTGGAATGTGGGTGATAATTGATTCTGGGAACGAGAAGCTCTCGTTCACCTGCTTCGTGTTATACACACTTGCGGTGGAAGTTTCATGGGCACTTCTCTGAGAAGCGATCGAGAATCGATGTGGAAAAATCCCCTTGTTTTGTGGCTTTTCAACAGCGTCGATGAATTTAGCGCGGACGTCAATGGTCAGGCGATCATAGAACAGTCCAAGATCCAGAATTGTTTAAAGAAGAACATTGCAAACACTGATCTGGCGTTCTGGGAAAGCTTCAGTGTCGAGGAGTAGGATGGGGGCACCATTGTGGTTGCATGGCTTAGGCCGCCTTAGCCAGCAGTTATTGTCCCTTCGCACACTGGTCTTCTCCCATGATTTGCCTTTACTCGATGTAACTAAAATTATCAAGCGACTGGATGAGCCTGTTGGTTAAGTGCCTGCCTCAAGTACGAGGGGTCCCAGGTTCGAATCCCAGTGAAATCGGATCTGGTCCAGTCACCATTTGTCGTTAGGATCAAATTAACGGCACTGGAGTAGGTTGCTACCTGGCAGTACAATGGACCAGTTTTGAGTCTGAGTGCTCCAGTAGTGCTTCAAAAATCCTCCGAGAAAAAAAAAAAGAAAAAGTTCGAATAGGACCTCGAGTCTCAAGACCGCCTTGGAAGAGGACTGGAACCTGTACCGATCAAAACAAAAAGAATATAAGAGGTTAATTCGGATATCGAAAAGTGCCTCCTATAGGGATTTTTGTGGAAAGATCGAAACACTCGGTGAAACCAGTAGACTGGCTAACGTTCTTAAAAAGGACAAACCAGCCAAACTGGAAACACTCAGAAGACCAGATACACTGAGTCAAAAGCTGAAACGCTTAGCCTCATGCTTGAGACTCATTTTCCAGGTAACCAGGTTACAACCAGTTCCTATCCCTGGAACTGAGGATGAGCTGATAAATGTAACACGACGATGCTGGTTTGTTTCATCGCTCGTGGTGACAGATGAAGCTATCAAATACGCAGTCGCGTCCTTCGATGGTTTCAAGTCGCCTGGTACCGATGGCATATATCCAGCCTTGTTGCAAAAGGGTATAGACAAGTTGCTGCCGGCTCTGAAAAGAATTTTCACAGGCAGTTGGGGCACTGGCCTATATCCCGACCTCTTAGCGTACAGTTAGGGTAGACTTCATTCCAAAGATCGGTAAGGGGGACTACTCACTCGCCAAGAACTTTAGACCAATCAGTCTAACCTCTTTCCTGCTGAAAGCATGGAAAGGCTGGTTGAGCTTCATGTGCGCAAAACCGCTTTGCGAATTCATTCTCTGTCTCAGATGCAACATGCCTATCAGCGCGGAAAATCTTGCGAGACTGCACTTCAAAATCTCGTTGGCAGAATCGAATGTGCACTCGACAGAAAAGAGTACGCACTTTGACAATGCGACTTTTGATAGCATGTGCAACTCGGTCAAAGAACACGGTGTAGATGAATCATTAGTGCTTTGGATTAAAGCAATGCTGATGAATAGAACTATTATTGCTGACGCGAACTGTGGCCAGTATGCTATGACGGGGGTAAATAGGGGCTGCCCGCAGGGTGGTGTCTTGTCTCCTCTGCTATGGTGCATGTTGGTTGACTCTCTGCTCGATGCGCTCAATAGTTCTAACATCTACGCCGAGGCCTATGCGGATGATGTAGCTGTTCTGTCTGTCGGATCATGCCTAGCGGATGTGTGTTCAAAAGCGCAGGCAGCTCTAGACGTGATCGACGATTGGTGTACCAGAAATGGGCTTTCAGTCAACCCTCTTAAAACCGAGGTTGTCCTCTTCCTTCGGAAGACCAGGAAATGTCAGTAAAAAAAGGTTGTTGCCTAGTAGTACAATGGACCAGTTTTGAGTCTGAGTGCTCCAGTGTAGTGTGACAAAAACCTACGACAAAAAAAAAGGACCTCGAGGGCAGCTGTCGGCGTTGTCCTCAAGGCACCCGTGATTCCTAAGCAGGCCGATCTTTGGACCTTCTTACTACCGCTGTGTATAGTCAGTAGACCACACGTGGTCTAAGACACCAGGCGCCTTCCGAAGGCTGTAGTCCTTAGACACATCTTCCTCTGGGCGCCTGTTCGTCACTCAGGCTTAAGAAATCAATTGTACTAGATTTTCGAGTAAATTTTTGGGCAAAAGTCAGAATCCCCACCAGGGTACCATCATTTAAGCTCCATTCATCTGCTTTAAATTCCGTTGAACGAGAGAATATCATCATGCATCCAATTATTGACTCAATCCAATTGAATACATAAAACGCTACGGTCCCAGTGCCTACTCCTTTGGTAACCCATTCACCACACCGAGCAATTCAATTAAAACCATCCACTTGTTCATCTCCCACCCAGACTGATAAGGAGTTTCCTCCCGAGAAACGACCAGTATCTGCATTAGAATCCCTCAAGCACAAGCCCACACCAACTGCACCGAACTCAATTAGATGGCACACAGCAGGACAATGGTTCCCCGAATTCCCCACAGCACCTCAAGTTTCAAAAACACCCCCAAACACCCAGTCAAAAGCAGCAGTCTCTGGCGCAGCAGTACGTACGTACGTAGTCCAAAGAATCGAGAGAATCAACCATTAAAGTGTTTCGTACTGCGTAGCATCTGTAATCCCCCGCCGACGGCTCATTTATCAGAGACATTAATTATTGTCTCTGGATACCAGTTCGAGTACACTGTACATTAAATCAAACAGCTTGCCCACTGTTTATTCGCAAATGTATGCTCCTATCGTGTACACCATCATAAATCGCGCATTTAATGGAACGAAACGCTCGCTGCGAGCACACACACGCCGACTGGCAGGGCGCACAGGAAACGACTATGCAAATGTGCGAGCGTACTCGCATAAAAGAATGCGTGATATTCGCCCGCTCGCCTGCTCGCCGAGCCACCATTGGACGTTGTAATTTCTAATTACTCCGGGCATACATGCATTCTATTAATGAACGTAATTAATATATATAATCTTTGGAGCGATTAATATGCGGGCCACGTTGGCGTTACGTTGACCGTTTGTCGGACAGTCGTGTCGGGAAGTTATGCGACCGGGGAGTTGTGTTGTGACAGTTCGACGGGGAGGAAGAAATGTGTGCGCTCGAATTGTCGGTAACTGGAGCAGATCGGTTGCGGTGTCGTGCGCGTCTGTCAAAAGTTGCGATTGTTTTTGGGGTGTGTTCCACATTTTCGCATGTGCGACATGTGTCTGTCAGCTTGACAGCGGATAAACAAACGCGAAATGGGGTTGGAATTCAATTGAGTTGATGCTGCCGGAATGGTTGGCAGTAAAGTTCTGTGAGTTTTTTTTGAGTGAAGGAAGGGAAGGAGGAATGCTTTGTGGAGCAAGTGACATTTGTCGGGAGATGGGAGCTGAAATGACAGATGGCAAAGGTGTTGCTGGGCTTTGCTTGGACGCTGAATCTTGACTTGGGCTCAGTCTTGGGAGATGCTGCCAAATTTTAGGCTTGAAATGAGGCTGAGATTAAAACAGAGTCAAGTTTGAGACTTGGGCAGTCACTTGTTCTCTTCAGATGGCGCCACGGTCTAAGGTCAATCTGGGACTTAGCAATTAATCCCTTCCAGTCAACATGATCTGTTGTCTTGAACTAAGCTGTCACTGTGGTCTACATTGGAGCAGAAAGGAACGTCAAATCTGCGGACTAGGTGGCCGAAGTTGAAGCCGCAGCTAAGCCGGAGACTTGCAGAGTTATGGGTTTGGCAGAAATGGGGTTCAGTCCCACTCAATCAAGACTTAGACTAAAAAGCTGTAAAGTATTGGAAGGCCTGCCTCATTTTAAAGGCACTCTCGATGACATTTTGGACAAACAGCAAATATAAAGGGTTGCGATGTGATTTCTGAACACACCCCTCAGCGAAATTTCACATTTTCGGTCAAATGTGTGACTTAACTCTCCCAGAGTTCCCAACCCGTCCCCTCAGTCTTTCCTTTCATCAAAAAAATGTCAATTTGACAGATTTAACGTCAAAAACTCAACTGTCAAAATCAAAAGACCTGAAGAAGGACAAATGTTCTTGAGTCTCAAGAAGAGAGAGAGAGAGAGAGGCACACATGTCCGCTTTTGACCATTTTGTTTTGTTCAAAAATGTCAGTTTGACAGATAAAACGTCAGAAACTTAACTGTCAAAATCAAAAGACCTGAAGAAGGACAAATGTTCTTGAGTTTTCCTCAGAGAGAGTGCGACAATTTTGCTTTTGAAAGTCCTTTGTTTGACGTTATATCTGTCAAACTGACAGAAGCAAGGACAAATGCCTCAACAATCTCCGCCACCACCATTTCAACCGATTCTCAACTCGACCTCTCAACTGTGCCTCATGTAATTGCCACACTCGCCCTGAAACTAACCGTGTACCACAGCTGCACACGACCACAGAGCAAAAACAGGCAATAAGCTGACATCCAAATCACAGCCAACTCCAACTGGCGTGTGGGGGAGGACACCGACAATCATTAAGCTCGACAGAATGAAAGGAAAAAAAAAAGGCCAATAACTTGCTTAATTAGCATTCACGCCAGACGGCAGCACCAGCGGCAACATCACGAATATCTCTGCAAACAGAAAAAAACGCGCCACAAAGAAGCAGTCTCACGGTGCTGCTGGAACAGAGAGAGTTGAACTACGAGTAGTCATAGTCGACGTCCCTCGCATAAAATTATTGCTCGCTGAACCGAGAGCCAGCGAGAATAGACAGAACGTCTGGTCTGGCTCTCTTGACAGCGCTGGGGGCAAGGATAACGAGTTCTCCGTCCACTGTCAACCGGCGGGCGGCGTGACGGGCACCCACGAATGGCGTAATACCCCGAGCAAGACCGATGCCAGGCTGCAGTGTTCTTCTCTCCGTGTGCACATGTGTCGATGGCATGACAGGTGATGATTGACAACAGGTAGTTGTTGCTGCCCCCGTCCGAGTGAATGAAGACGAACGGCGGGACGGCCACGCAACCGGGAGACTTCAAAATGCGTTACACTTTCCGCCGCGCCGTGTGCTGTCAACCGGACTTGAACGCTGTGTAATTGCAGAGCGGTGCATTAAATTTCCGCGATATCATCGCTTTCCCGGGACCAACGAATCGCATCGAGAGACACTGGGGATGCGCCAAAAGGTTGGAGGTTTATGGCTCGCAGTCGGGAAACTATCGAGTCAGCCGTTTGCCGTGGTGGGGGATATTAATTGCATTTCACTTTCACTTGGCGCTGTCTGGGCAGCGGTATGGCAGCGGTGGTGGTGGCGTGCCCATATGGAAGTCAGCGCAATGCGACACATGTCCTGCACCGCAACGGGGCGCCGCCGTGGTAAATTAATTTTGTTTCAACAAAAGATTACATTAAATTGGTGTTGAGTGGAATATAATGAAAATGGCCGGAGCACTTAATAAATTACATCACAAAAGCGTGTGAAGTAGTTCCCCGAACTGAAGCGGTGCTCTCGCATGTGCGTGCGTGCTGTTGCGGTGTGCCTGCCAAGAGGATTGTGGTGGAATTAAATCGTGTAAACGTTTAAATTGACGAGTTATGGTTTAGATTTGGAGTGATGGCTGGGCGATGCTTTAAAAGGAAGTGGTCTAAAGTGGGTTTTATGTCCAGAGAGGGAAAGGTAATCTCGTGAAATGATTGTGTTTTTGAACTGTCAAATCAAGCTGTCATAATCAAGCCAACTTTTGATAATTATGACAGTTGAACGATCAAATGCTGTTTTTGCCTTTTGACGGATGTGGCAGTTGAACTGTCAAATGCTCCTGTGATCACTTGACAGCTGTGGCAGTTGAACGGTCAAATGCTTCTGTCACCTTTTGACAGCTGTGGCTGTTGAATTTACAACCATAAACACGTTGCCCAATCTCAGAGACCGTGTAAATTCTTTTGAAACCCATTTCTGTGACGTTTTTTGGATGTTGAAGAAGCAAGTGTCAATTTTTGACAGCTGTGAATGTTGAAAATGTGGAAATTATGACAAGTTGGTAAAGACTGCTTATTTAAGCCAAAGAAATGATCTGCTTTGTCTAAAACCAAATTTTTGTAACGATCTTAAAGTGACAAATTTTTCTGTCAGTTTTTTGACAGCGGAGAGTCAGAAAATTTGACAGCTGCATTCAAAAAGGAACCAAGTTACAATTGTTGACTCAAGTGCCACAGAATCAGTCGATTTCACCACAGAGAATATAACAACTGCGTTAGGGCTTGCCTATCGAGTTAAAAAAAAATCTTGACTGAACTGAGTTTTAATTTTGAAGGCAGCCTGTCAATTTTCACCACCGTACGAACAATTAAAAACAACACAATATAATAAACGGAGCTGATTTAAATTCTCGCCCACTGAAAGGCTTTGAACTTGACTTAGGCTTCTTCGTCACTTTTTGACAGCTGTCAAAGTTAAATTGTTTTCCAAAATTATTATTAAAAAAAAAGTACGTAATGACTTTTTGTCAGTCAAAGAACTGATCTACGTTATCTGAGACTAAATAATTGTAACGATTTTAGAACTGAGACACTTTATGTCACTTTTTTGACAGTAGAATTAGAAAATTTTGACAGCTAACTTCAAAACGGAAAAATCAAAAATCTTGACTGCCTGAGAATTGGTTTCGGAACCGGTAGCATAACTGACAGTAGCTGACTTTCCAAGGATTGAAGTCGGAATCTGAAACGTCTTGCTAATGTCAAATTTTTCTCACTGCACAAGTTCAAGACTCGTCTGTTTGGTCTCAGAATTCATCTGAATTGTCAAGTGTGATACCTCAGTTCATAGATCGTCTTTAAATTGTCTTGTACTGAATGACTTCAAAAAACATATTTGACAGCTGCTTGAGTCGACTAAGTCCCAGAAAGTTTGACATATGACTCAGACCATTTTGTTAGGTCTCGGAGATGGCATACATATGACATACTTTCTAGTCGCCGATGGGTGGTTCAATAAAAAGAAAATCCATCTATCATCGATTAACTCATTACAAATGAAGAAAATATTTTGACGCCCTGTTACTGTATAATTGACAGCTGTGATACAATGAAGTCAGGCCCAAGTCCACCCAGGACTGTAGCGCAGCAAGAAGAAGAAGAAGACCCAATGAAGTCGAACAAGATTCCATTAGTTAATATTTTGATATCTCATGACTGTCAATTTAAAAGCTGTGACAGTCAATCTGACAGCTGTCATCCAGCCAAAAATGATTGCATGAGTAAATATTTTTTGTTGGGTGAGGCCGGGTCCTTAAGGGACTGTAGCGCACTAAGAAGAATAAGTACATATTTTGACAGCTCGTGACTGTCAATCTGACAGCTGTGATCCAATGAAGTCAGGCCTAAGTCCACCCCCGACTGTAGCACAACTGGAAGAAGAAGAAGACCCAATGAAGTCAAAAAAGATTCCATTAGGTAATATTTTGATATTTCATGACTGTCAATTTGACATGTCGTGACTGTCAATTTGACAGCTGTTATCCAATGAAGTCACAAATAATTCCATAAAAATGTTGACATCTCGTCACTGTCAATTTGACATCTCGTGACTGTCAATTTGACAGCTGCGCTTTTTGAAGTAAGTTCTTGATGAATGGTGTCTGACATCTCGTGCTTTTACGTTCGTTCATCTCTCATAACCTACTGGACCTCCACTCAGTGTCAAAGTTTGTTCCAACTGCCACAAGACTGATCTGTCATAAATTCCCAATACACTCCCACTTGCCATTGCAATTTCTCCTATTCAATCTCCGTCGCATCGGACAACCTTAACTCCCGCTAAATCGAAGTCTCTAAAGTCATTCTCTCCAAATCACTTGGCTAGACGTCACAGTCGCATGCTGTCTCATAAATTGTCTAGCGACTCAACCCGCCTAGTGTATTGATCATAAATTTGATTCATGTCTTCGAGCATCGAGCACATACTTTGCATCCACGGCACAAGCACAGCCCATATGGCATGATATCATTCAAAGAAAATTGTCTCGCCGCCACTCGCCGCATGGAATGTTGCTGTCGCGTCAAAAGTTTCTGACGCAGCTGCTGCCTTAAATCATGGACAACGACATCATAAGGTCAGGCACGGTCTACACCTGTTCCTATCGTCGTCGATTAGTTGAGGCATAATTCTGATTCAAGAATGTTGCCATTTTGGAATGCAATTAATTTTGGAGTTGGGTTTTGAATTGGGAGTAAAAGTGTTCAGTGCGCACGAGTAATTTTGATGAAGAGCCAAGGGTTCGAATCCCACTGAAATCGAATCTGGTCCAGTCACAATTTGCCGTTGGGATCAAATTACTGGAGTAGGTTAAAAACCTGGCAGTAAAATGGACCAGTTTTGAGTGTGAGTGCTCTAGGAGGGTTTCAAAAATCCTACGAATCACTGGACAGGCGACACAAACCAAAGCGAATCTCAACGACAGTCCTGGAGACACCTAGCCAGAGGCTTGTTGGTTGATGTCCCGCTTCTGTTGACTGTGATGTCTGAGATTGAAAAGACAAGCTTTCTCGCCCAAAACTTGATGTTTCAACTTGCCAGGGAACATTTTTTTCGATCTTCAAACAGATTTTCAACTTTCAAAGCCCCGCCCTCACTTAATCCAAATTTTGTGTCTATCTCCGGGAATTGTCTTCCGCTTTCCACTCTCAAGTGACACTTTCGAAGGTCACCATCAATCATGCCCCCTCGAGAGTGTCACGCATCGACTGAGTCATCTCTTCGAATTGATCTGCGGCCCCCGGCAAGAACCCGTCACACATTTACCTGAAACGAAACAAGGGGTAAACACTTTTTAACGAAACCCATCGACAGTTTGCGTACGAAATCTGAAAAAAATACAAAAAATCATGTTTTTCTTTTTTCGGTTCGGTCAAAAGAGTGTTTTGCATAAAATCAAAAAAAGCACGCCTCTGTGTGTCATCTGCGCTCCCTCGCAACAGTCGATGGCGACGAAGGAGGTCGGCCAGAAGCACAAACGAGCGTGTTTCTGATGAACAAGGTTCTTTGAGATCTCGCACCACCCACCCACACGCGATGTTTTTTGAAGATTTTTTGTTTTCCTTCAAAATCATGTAACCATACGTCTTGTTTCTGTTTGCGTCTATTTCGGCGCGTCTTGTTGCTCTCGGGCTGGCTTTAATGTCGTCTATCCGCATACATTAAGACGGGGCAAGACAATACACGGACTGGAACACGTTTTAGCGATTTCGGGGGCTCTCTCGTCTGCCGGGGGTGGGCCGACTACGATCAGACGGTGAGTCGGCGGGCGGGGGTGCGCTGTTTTGTTTTCCTCTTCGTTTTTTTTTTTGTTCAAAAACTCATCACTCCGTATTGGATTCAATTTTATGTAAATTTTCAATAAGGCCCACCCATTTATTAAACGGTTTTGTGGCTTTCTGATCCGAGGGAGGGGGTGGGGGGAGGGATCTAATAACTAAATGAATTCCTTGCAACCGCAGGCGGGGGAGTAGTTGATTGAGGGAAATCGTTTTATTGGATTCCCCGCGCCGCGGCCGAGGGAGTGCCGGGCGGGGGCGGGGGCGCACACTCGAGGTGAGCCGAGGAGGAAACTTGGCGAAGTATTTTAATGATTTCGACATGTCTTTGTGAGTTTTATGCGATTCTTTTTACGAGCTGGATAATTTGAGAGACAAACTGTCTGAAAGGAGTCGTAAACAATTTTGCGGGACCGATGGCAGTGGCAGTGAGCCGAGGATGCCGGATCGATTAAGCGAGTTTTTATGAGGAGAATATGGTAAACATAGTTGTCTAGTGGGTGGACTTTTGAAATTGATACTGCTGAAGAGGGTTACGTCAACTTGTCCGTTTTGGGTGGTGGGCAGACGTTCAAGGCACTCTGCGGCCCTTGTCTGGGGGCTGTGTTGAGGAGATTCCCTCGATGAGATGAAAACGAAAGTCTGTGGGCGGTTGTGGTGGAATGCAAATTAGTTTTGGCGGATGAAATGAAAATCTCGATGCCCGAGGGAACGACATTCAAGTGCACCCGCAGGGATATGGGCTTTTGTTCAAAGTTCAAGCAACCGTCTGAAAGGAGAGAGGAACTTTACTGCCAGATGAAGCCGTAGGATTCAGAGTGAAGACGGTGGTGTGATTGGAGGAGGGACTGGGTTCTAGATGTAAGCACCAGTCGGTGATGGTTTTGATTTTCCTACTTTGACTTTGGTTGTCTGCTCCTGTTCTTTCAGCTGTCTTCCTCATACAAGAGAAGAAAGGAAGGAATTGCTCCTCAGGAATGTCTGACATCAAGGATGGCGCATAAATACATGGCGTCTCGATGAATGCACGTCACTCCTCAATATACCCTGGTCCCTGACAGGGACATCTTGACTACAAATACCACACTTTTCTAGTGATCCTTGCATCACTTGGATCGAAAACGAACTATAGATCTGTCGGCGACGTCTTCTCTAATGAACTTCTTCCTTAGTGACCACATAGGTAAGATAGGAAAAGGCGTTGAGTCCGTAAATGCTTCACTGGAGAAGTTAACGTTCACCAAGCCTACCGACAGAGAGTTCATGTGGTGTGCTCTACGAGGGAGGAAAATTCCGCATAAACAGTTGGCTACCATCTCCAAACGACGGTTAAAAAGGTCATGCTTACTTACTTAACTTAGAGGCCTACCTAGAGACAAATTGGCAAAGAAATTCGACGTCCAATGTGGAGTACCACAAGGTTGGATCCTGGCACCAATTTTATTTATTTTGGCTATTATTATTTTAATTTTTTATGCGTTGCCGCTGCGCCTTGGGGTAATGAAATCTAGGTTCAGAACAGAACAGACAGCAATGCGTGAGAAAACGCACACCACGAGTGGTTGCTGTGGAAGCTAGGCCCAAGACCTCTTCAGACTATTCCGCGCCAATGTCAAATCTGTGCTGCTATATGTATGCAGCATGTGGAGAGGGGCCACCAATATCACGAGAAGCTACACGCGTTCGTCAATAGATGTCTCCGAAACACACTGCGGACTGTCTAGCGAAAACCTTTATCCGCGAACGGGCCACGAACCAATAGGTAGCATCATACAGGGTGACCAGATAAGAACGAAAGTAAACGAAATTTCAATAAAACAACACCGTATGTGAGACGGATGCCATTTTTTCTGGAATAGAACATCATTCGAATGTCCGCCTCGGCTTGGTTGGTAGAGATTCAAGTGGTCCAATTTTTGATAACTCGGTCCAATATGAGCGGTGCTTTTCTGGCACTCAGTAGAGTCTCAAATGTTGTCCTCGAGCTCCTCCAAAGTGATTGGTTTGTTAGCGAAGACTAAGGAGTTGGGGTAGCCATCGGAAAAAATAATCGAGTGGGTTCAAGTTGCACGATCGCGGCTGCCAATTGATGAACGCTCACCGTGAGATCTCAAAAAATTCGCCTTCTCCTTTACAACTTCAAGCGTTGTGTCGCTTGTATGACATGTAGTGCTGTCTTGTTGGAATCACAGCTCCGATATATCGACGTTGTTTAGCTCTGGCCATAGAAATTAGGTTTACATCTCTCTATACCTAAGACCTTTGACAATAACGGTGTCTTCTTCCTCATTTCGAAAGAAACACGGCCCGATGATGCCGCCTTGCCATACACCGCATCAAACAGTCAATCTTTGTGGATGCATTGATGCTTGGTCGTACACTTTTGGATTGTGCTCGCTCCAATGAGGGAATTTTTTCTTGTTGACATAACCGCTGAGCTACTGTCCGAACCTTGTTTCCATTCAATAAAGAGAGGAGAGGTTCATCTCTATCTACTCGATCGTGCTTCAAGATCAGTCTAAGCTTTCTAAAAAGGGTCAAAATGAGAAAGTTGGGTTCCCATCGGCTCTTTGTCTTACATCATTCGTTAGTTCAGTTCAGTCAAAGGGTCAGTTTGGCTAAAGGTTTGCACATGTCTTGGGTATTTAAGTACCCCTCTTCAGCAAAATCAAAACGAGCATTAAATCCCTGTCTCCAGAGAGTCTCTACAGTCCCTTCACTCACTTCAGGGTCGTCGTTCCCATTTGAAAACTAATTCCTTAAAGTGGTTGTCTTTAGCAAACAAAGCCATCATCTCTCCCGCAGGGAATTCTAATGAGTTTCCCCCCAGCTAATGACCCGTCATAAAACCTCAAATATTCCGTGTTCCACTTCACATTCGCAACGTTCGCTTCTTCTCAGCGCCCATTGTCTACAGCAACTCAAGCTCTGTATTCAGTTTGTCGGTGAAAATTTCATCAAAATCGATTCCCCTCCCGCACAAAGTGAATGTCCATCACATGTCGTCATCGAAACGACGTCCCATCAAACTAACGAGCAACCAAAGTCAGCATCACTGCCGCTGGAACCGCATCACAGTCATTCAAGACATAATTTGTCCTCGACCTCGTTAATTTGGACAAGCGCGCTAATTGGCGCTGCTTCTGCTCCCGCTGCTGGGCCAGCGTTTATAGAGTTTTCGGTTTCATAGCCCTGGTCCTTGTGTTTATCACGCGTCATAAAACGACGGCTGTTAAGTTGTTTTAGTCAGTTTCCTTGACGTCACACCTCGCAGAGTGACGCTGACTTCTAGGTGAGCGACTTTAACCCCCACTTGCCATAAAAAGAGTTGTAATGGGTGCGTTCAAGCACGACAAAAATACATTAAATATATTTTTTTGCCTCTTTTTGGTTTTATTTTTGTTTATTGACGCTTGATGATGGACGAGTTGTTTGAGAAGGGATTTGGGAGGCGAAGACTTGGGAACGTGACGAAGAGGAGATTGTGCGCAGAGATGGACCAGCAGTTTACAGGAGAGAAGCTGATTGAAGTGTTTGACTCTCTCTCTCGCTGGCTGTTCGACTTTGGTGATGACACAACGCGTCAGTCCTCTAGACCAACTTTTCACTGATCCCTCGCTAAAAGCTACTAAGTCGTGCAGCTGTTTCAAGCCACCTCCTTTCATTGATTCTAGGCTTCCTATGAGTGAGTGTGGTGACTATACGAGTACCTCTTCGCCTCAGAAAACAATGCAATACGTGAGTGTACTCCTATCCAAATGCAAAAACCTTTGTCAGACTCGTCGTCGGTTGATAATCTAAATCTAGCCGCTGACTAACCACTCGCTTCGCGCCGGTAGTCGAATCCGCTTCCTAAAGCCACTCGCGGTGACTGATTCAGAACAAAGCCGGGCGTGTGCGATCGTGAAGCGACAAGCCTCTGAGTCACCAGTCTACCTCACAAAAGCCAAGCCGCCGCTTCAACATTTCGTCTCCTAATCTCAAACCAGTTCCTCGCTTCAAAGGTCGTCTGCCCGTCTAGGCCGGCGACCACCGTTCACACACCCAGTCGGGTCGGCAGTTCTCACATAAATCCTCCACGCTTGAGGTCACACATTCCGGAGCCGCGCTAATCGTTTCCCCCAGATGCACTCGCTTGCACTGCATCCGGATAATGAATTCGCGGATGCATGCCGTCGAGAAAAGAACGGGATGTACAGCAGTTGTCACATAATTAATATCGCCCTAGCTGCAGATCGATGGGGCCTCGGGGGGGGGAGAAAGGGGGCCGGAGTGGGAGTGCTTTGACATTTCACAAGAGAACTTCATCCGCTCAAGCGTGATAATGACTGCGTGAGAAGGTCGCGTCGCTACGATATCAATATCTGTGAGTGCACTTTCCGAAGCGGATGTTGTTCGGCTTTAGCTGCGCAGGAAGCTGCTGTTGCGCAAAATGTTGCACAATCGTCATGAGACTTTAGCGAAGGCCAGGGACCCAAGATGGGCTTGCACTCAATCGAAGGGATTTTGTGAAACGGGGGACAGGGATCTGCCTGCTTGTTGTTTTGGAAGTTGACGACTTAAAGGCTGGAATATGGGTGCTTCCTGATCATCTTCATCGGACTTATTCGTTGGCTGTAAATGAGTTCTTTACGTCTTTTTACTCAGAAAGAGTTGGGAACAGACAAGGACCCATGGAGGGTCTGAGCCTGAGCTAATACTTCCTTCAATCTTTGACGATCCCGGGCACGCTACTTCTAAGGGGTTTCCCAATAAGGACTTCCGAACTTTGACAGCTGATGGCGGCCATATTGCTGAAGCTACATCTGTCAAATTGGCTGCCATTTATTCAGTCTGTTGTGCCAAATCCCATGGACGGACATAGCGTTCAATAACACGTGCAAGTGATAAAATTATTTTATCGAAATGGGTGTTCTGTTCGGGGAACGTCTCGCGCACTTCGCCCATTTTAATGTCGCCATAATCGTTCTACCGAGAGGACTATTTGCTCGTGTGGTGGATGAATTTGAGTCCACTGGCTCAGTAGACGATAAATCAACACCCGTACGCCGACGTCGACGAAACGCAAGATCTGCCGAAAACATCGCCGCTATCTGTGAGAGTGTGCAGGAGAATCAGAGCCAGTCGATTTCGCGTCGCTCACAAGAACTCGGCCTTTCGCAGACCACAACTTGGCGTATTTAGCGTCGTGACTTGGGCCTGCACCCGTACAAAATTCATCTGACCCAGGAGCTGAAGGCAAACGACCATAGACAACGACGTGTATTCCCTGAATGGATTCTGGAGCAGTTGGAAGTTGATCCTAATTTTAATCAAAAAATCATCTTCATCGATGAGGCAAAAGAGACAAAGATGAGCAAACGTAACGAAACTGAACGAACTTAACGAAGCTAAACGAACTTAACGAAGCTAAACGAACTTAACGAAGCTAAACGAATTTAACGAAACTGAATGCATAATGGCGTCGATAGGCCCTTCAAACGAATATACAATTTCGATGATATCTCACACACACTTTATCTTATTTAAGTTTAAAAATAGGAAGCGCTTAATGATAGACCCTTTAGTTATCAAGACCAAGTTGTACTGTATCCGCGATCAATTGATCTTTATACCCGAGCGTCGGTCTTCCTAGCGGATGTACAGCGTGGACAACAGAACGATAAACAGCAGCTCAGCCTAAAGGGATCCCCTTCTCGAGTAATGCCCCTTCCTTCATTCAAGGCACAAATAAGAAAACTCTTGAGTGGAATATTAAAATTGTCATAGTTTGCGCATCAAGCCAAGCAGAACCTGCACAAGATCTCTGTTCTTTCAAAAAGAATGGTTATAATACGTGACACTCGTAATCTTCTTCGTTGGCGTTGCTGTCCGAGGGGAACTCGAACAAGGTCTCTGTCTATTCAAAGATAAATAAAGAAGCTCTGGAACATCGTACGGAAAATGTCATACGAACGTCGTAAATTGAGTAAGTTTGACGAGGCAAAATGTGATTTAAGTCCATTTCGCATTCTCACGATCGAGAACTGATTGCATCTAGAATTGCATTCCCACTTGGCCGCTTCGCAGTCAGCTCCTTCCTTCGTCTGAATGTATTCCCCTTTCGTTTAATAAAACCTCGGAACATCTAAACAACCTCAAACCAATCTAGAAACTAATCATTCTCTCCAGTCATCAAATCTTCTACCCACACGCCAACTCAAGGCTTTGTCCATGTGCCGTCCAGGTGCTGGCAAAGTCCTCCCACCAAAGTCTAGGTGTCATAAAACTTGCAGCAGATGATATCACCGCACGGTGTCAACGTCGTAAAGATTTCTGCCTTTCACTGTTTTATCGCTTTTTTCCATAATCACTGCCGAAGTAAATGAGCCACCTGCATTCCACGCTTCAATTATTCACTAGTAATACTCGTTTGACTAGGAATGCTCGTCAGTTCATCTGGGAGTTGAGGTTTAGACGTGTAATAAGGTTAAGGATTTTGACGAAAGTGCTTTGAGATTCTAGTTGAAAGCGAATTTAGATGAAAGCTAAGACTGGCTATGGTGACAGTTCACTGCTGGACCTTAGAGGTGTTCTAGACAGTTGTAAATTAGACGAATTTGCTAGGCATACCTCCACACTAGTGATGAATGTCCATATGGACAAAACATAGCCGCAGACAATGGTAGGTGCCATTACTTATCCGACTTCGACTCTGAGCCTGTGGGAAAATGCAACAGAAAACTTCCACATGTCGGGTGGCGCACAAAAATTGAGAGGAACTTCAACCAAGTTGGAGACAGTCAGCGAAGGATCGCTGGAGAGCTATTTTGGTTGAGACCCAGGTCCATCCCGGACTGTAGCGACATACAAAGAAGAAGAAGACTGATCTAGAAAAAGATGACGGGGATTAAACAATAACGACATGTAGACCGAAAAAGTCCCCGCGACTTTAGTGGAACATGCGGGTCACTGAAAATGAGATAAGACCGAAAAAGTGGATGCATTGGCAATAACGTGCGGGTTTTCCGAGCCCCAGATGCGGAGCCCTCTCATCATCAGAAAAGGTGATTTTTCGCCCAAAATCAAAAAAAGCCCAATTCAAGCCGCTTTAAGACCCAAACTGCGAAGCGGGTGGTCTTCAATTGCGCGCCTTCAATTGCTGAGTCAATTGGACCTTGTAAGCGAATAATCCGAGATCTTTGTGCAGAATTCTTCTCAGGCTAGTGCGTGAAATGTTGAGCTGTTGAGATCGGTGGCGAGTAGATGTTCGTGAATTGAGTCTCACACTCTCGGCCACAGCAGCCGCATTCTCACCTGTTTACTATGCGCACCGTGCGACGATGGAGACCATGTTCACTAGCATGCCAGTCTCACGAACTTTTTCCCACAAACTTGCAGTCGCGGTGTGAGTTTCATTTCGGTCAAAACTTCTTTTCAAAAAACGCCCTGCTTAGCCTCCACAGCACTCACTTTGGAAATAAGTTTTCAATATTTCCCGACCTTGTTCAAGCATAAAGCGACTCATTTCGTTCCGCGGAGATATGACACTGACTTTCTGTCAAGATTTCGAGCGGGAAACAGCTGTCAGTGTCAAAATAACCCATGATTTAAAAAATAACCACTAGATGGCCCACCCTGTATCAATGAATTCGCATCGAATGAGGGCAACTGTTGACATCACTCCAGTCACAACCTGCGCCGCACACCATCGATCTTTTTGCTGAATTGACACATTCCTTAGCTGAAAACACTTGAATCAACTAAACCCCTTCCAAATGCCCGCGTGCATATCAGGCTCGTTGATCATTTTCACTTGTCAACGAATCGTATCGAGTGTAAACTGCACACTCAGCGATTCAGCCAACTCATTTGTACACATTTGTTCAGCTCGAGACGCCTCCCTCCGTCTCCCATCGGCCCTATCCAACCAGCCAGCAATTAAGACGGAAATCGGTCGCAATACTTCGAACTCTGGGTTTTCCGCAGCCGGAAAAAAGCAAATCCGCCTCTCTAATGTTCCGCAGATGTGAAGCGGATGCAGAGCACCGAAAGAAACCGACCGATGTAGCGCAGAGATACCCGCTTAATTGATCTCACATGGGAACCCAGGCCAAACAATCACTTCCCCTCGACTGGGCGCGGATATGCTCGTGCACGACCAAATAAATAGTTAAGCACTTAAGGGAGCTGGAGGCTCCAGCTCCCCGAGCAGGGGATGAATCGATGCGGCACTGCGGCACTGCGTTGCGCTGTGCGGTGGGCCGGTGGGGCGGTGGGGCGGTGCGCGTGGGTGGCTAACCTCATCGACATCGGCCCGAACTTGCCACTCTGGGCTGACGGAATGATATGGAAATTAATTAATTGGATCATCCAACAGGTCGAGGATAATGCCGTCTCAAATCGCTCGTAACGAGCACCAACCGTCGGGGTTCATTGCGTATGCAACAGCGGCCGACAGGCGGGGCCGGCGCGCTTGATGGATGAGGCGATGGAATTGAATTCCGAAATGATCTGAGCACTCAAGGAATTTGATTTGCGATAAATAAGCGAGCGAGTACGAGATGATTTATAATCATCGCATGCAAAGCGCGCGGCGCGGCGTGGCGGCCGCGGCATCGCGGTAGCTTAAAGCATTTAACGACACGATGAGTGGAGGCGTGAGACGCGAACTGGCTGCTGCCCCTCGCCCGGGAGGGTTTGACTTTTTTGATCTTTCGCCCGGAGCACCGCGCGGCAGCGGCGGTTTATGGGCTTTTAATTGTCCTGCATTTGAATATTTAATGACGCGCGACAAAGTTCGGCGGAGGTGATTAGGAATCTCGTTCGTTAATTTCCTTTCGTCTTCGCCATTTAATGGTCCTCGAGCAGACTGATGTGTGATAAATGGCGGCTGAGTTGGGGACAAATTGAGTGTTCGCCGGCGGTTGCGGGGGCAAGTGCGCCGTTGGATGGCGTCTTTTTGATGTGAAACAAAAGAGATTTCTGTCGTTTAGAGCCAGCGGAAGCCGACTGAAGGATGATGGCAATCTGCTCTAGGATGTCATTTGCGGTGGCCTTTGTTCGCGGTGAGTCGACGGTGAGTGGTCACATGCGAAGCAGTCGCTGGTTCTGATCTCACTCCGAGCGGGGGCATGCAAATTTGATCACGGTCTCAGTTGGAGGAGAGTGCGGTCTTCAAGGGCGGTGTTGGTTGTGTCGAAATGGTTTAGAAGGGGTTGACAACTGGCTCGGCGAGGGAAGGTCAAGCCGCGACTGGAATTCTGTTGATAATCTGCGTGCGTTAAAAATAGAATTCGCGATCGTTTGATGGTGATTTGTGAGATTCCTGGCCACGAATGAGTCCAAATTTGCGTCAGTCAGGTCTTCAGTCATTCATGGCCCTGAATGAGTCCAAATTTGCTTCAGTCAAAGGTCTTCACTAATCAGCTCCCCAAGCACGTAGAGCATTTCTCAGCCATTCCTTGAAATTCCTGTTGTCTCTCAACGATCAAGTACTTTCGAGTCTGTGATAAAAACAATTTAATTTTAAAGAAATTTAAGGATTGCTAGGCTTTAAGGCGTCAAAAGAAACCGAGCTCCAGTATCTTCATGACTGACTCCATGTGTCTGCGTGACCAAATTGCCTCTCGGTCCCTGTTCTTGTCCAGAGCTACGTCTTCCATTGCATCTTTGAATCAAGACCAGGAGCACAGTGCAGCAGAGAATGACTGCAGCCGAGATGGCGCACACAATTTAGAAGGAACCTCAAGCAATCGAGCGGTTGGCATGATTTCGCGGTCACATCAAGAGGTTCAGGGCAAGTTTAATCCATAAAATGTGAGCCTTCTAAGCTTCTCTGTCCACATTCGAGAACATGGGAGTGATCTGCACCATCTACGATGACTTCGGGAGATTAACGCCTAACGTCCACGGAGTAGACTGAAAATTGAAGATGACATGGGATCTCGTGTGGATCTTTCACGGCGATTGAACAACAGGCGAAACGAGCTGGTCTTAAGGTCAATGAGGATAAGACGTATATGCTGTTGACCAAGAAACAATCCGCCGCACACCACCTAGTGGAAAACATTACAATCGAGAGCCACAATTTTGAGGTAGTGAAGGAGTTTGTCTACCACGGGGCGAACGTGAACTCCACGAACTACATCACAGTGGAGATCCGACGTAGAATCGCCGATGCTACTTCTGTTTGCCCAAACAACTGGGCTCAAAACTCCTGACTCGAAGGACCAAAATCGAATGCTCTACAAAACTCTTATTCTGTTAGTCCTGTTATATGGAGCCGAAAGCTGGACACTAAGCAGAACTGCAGAGCTGATTCTTGGTGCCTTCGAATGAAAAATTCCACATCGGATATATGGTCCCGTCTGCGAGGAGGGCGAATGGAGGAGAAGACACAACCGCGAACTCAATGAGCTGTACCAGGATGTGGATGTAGTCCGGAAGGCAAAAATCCATCGACTGCACTGGCTCGGCTACATCGAGCGCATGGACAACAACGCTCCAGCTAAGAGGGCCTTCGAATCCGAACCTCCTGGTTCGAGAAAGAGAGGAAGACCGTACGTCCGGTACAAAGACCAAGTCATCGCGGACGTAAGACAGCTTGGTCTTGATGACTGGAGGCAGCGTGCCCAGGGCCGTCAACGATGAAAGGCAGGCTTAGACCCTCCATAGATAGGCCTGTTAAGTAATTTAGTAACACTCTGGAGGTCAAAAATATTCTCTCCCTCGAGTCATTGACAATTCTGAAAGAGTAAAGGCCTCGTGTTAAAGATTTTCAATTTGTCGTTAGGAGGCGGCATAAAAGTATAGATGAGTGATAGAATTGGAGCCCGCATAACTCAAGCGAGGCTAAAGGCAAGTTGATCTCATATTGCAGCGCCATCCAATGAAGAATAAGAAGAAGAAACTGTAGCTCCAATTGCCTGAGTGTCAAGAAGTGACGGCCATCACGTCTTAAGAGAACTTAAGGCAAAAGGCTTCCCTTGTTAAACTGATAACAGCCAGAACTAAATCAAGGACAAAGTGTCCCCTTTTCTTGGACAAGCTTACTGCTTGCCTCCTGTAAGATCAACCATTTATGACCCGCAACAAATGTGATTCATCCGAAAATATGTCAGGTCCCGAATCAAACAAGTGCCGAAACTAAACCGTCTTCCTCCAGACCTCCATCGCCAAAACAACACGATTGAGAAATTCGATGAAAATCTCCTCGGCTCGACAGCCCATGGGGGAGTCCCCAGAAACACTAGGAGATACCATAAAACCCCAACGAACTCATAAAATCCTAGGACGTCTCATCAAATTTCGCCGCCTCTCGTGGAACCCCTCACAGAATGTCCTTCGTGGGCCAACAATTGGTCGACGAATCAACCCCCACTTCCACCCGCCACTTTGTTATGCAGTGGAACACAGTTAATTACATCGTTATACTCGCAGTCATTCGAAATTGGATTCATTATCACTCGTTGATAATCAACAATTTAATTTAACAATTATTTTCATTAGCCACCCCACACGCCATCCCCTCCCCCTAGCCCCTCTCCATTCGGAGTGTAACAAAATTCAGTCGCTCGGTCTGCAGTTCAGAGACGAGTGAACCCACAAATGAGTACAAGCAGCGCTCGTAATTGCACGAACGGTGAATGGTTCGGTGGGGGGACTTAGCTTCAATTCACGTTGCGGTTGTAACGTGTCCCGTGCTAGCACCGCGCCATACACCATCACACACTCGCCCGCCACCGCCACCGCCACGCGGACCCTGACATACCATACCACGCCATGGCGTGGCTGTGGTTTCGCGTTTTTGTTTATCCGCGACGAGTAATGAACCTCTTTTTACGAAATTCCACATCCGTGCCCATTTCCAGACGAGTGGGAACGTGTTAATGCAGAAGTTATGACCGCGGAATTAGTGTGCGGCTACACCCTGTGCTGCCGCCAACTGCGAGAGGGCTTATTTGTGAGTTCGACAGACAGACAGCGGCATGGGCGCGAATACTCTGTTATCGATTGACCACTTGGATATCTGGAGAATCGATAAGATAACAATTACGGTGCGCGGTCCCGGGGGGAGTCCGAGAGTTTCGGACGTAAACACACTTCGGATCTGACAAATGGCGCACTAATGGTCGTTGAACGGTATTAATCGGTTTTGTTGGCAAACAAGCGAGCCGTTGATTAGTTAATCGTCGGTTATCGACTTTTTTTCCTTCGTTTCGTTCGTTTTTCTGTATTTTTTGGGTTATAAATGGCTTGAGAGCCAAGGCACTTCGGGCGGTTTTTCTTGGGAACAATGGGAGGGCTGGCCCGTGTTGATGGTTAAGTGGCGGCTGGCTCAACGCGGACGAAGAACCCGAGCAAAGCCAGTGAGTGTGTGAAAGGTGACAGTGATTTGACGGAGCAGATGCGATGGCGGTTACAAATCATTTGGGCGAGGTGCTGAGTGAAAATTTGGTAACACTCGGGCGTGGCGGTTGTGTAATTGGCCATCAAATGGTGCATTGACGGAGTGTTGGCGGTCTGGGGAGTGTTTGTTTGCTGTCACTGCTGAGGTTGATTTTTGTGTCTCGGCGCGGGAGAGTGTGAATTTTGGGCCGATGATCATGTGGGCGGGTGACAAATAGATGGAGTTATGACTTGTTGAAAGAAGGTTTCACCGTTCGCAGGTTGGAGCTATCAATTCTGTTGAAAAGACGTGGAATTTGAGAATTTGTGAGCAGAAAGGGAGAGTGTCGAAATTGTTGGTACTGCGACCCAAAATTAAGGCCCTTTCAAGTTCAAATAAAGGGTCTTTAGGAAGTTTTATTACCGGGTATTTGGGCCATCAATTCAAATCCAATTCAAAAGGGAGAATGGAGTTTTTTGGGAGTTGGAAGAATGAGCGTCGAAATTTCGTTTAGAAAGTGTCAAAACTTTACAACTACTGAAGACATGGGGTTTTATGCCTAAAGTGGTGTATTGGATATACACCGCGCTGGTAAGACCCATCTTAGCCTATGGTTCAATTATCCGATGTAAAGCACTTGAAAAGAAATACCACCTTGGAAACGTAACAAAAATTCGAAGGGAAAGCTGTCTGGTGGTGACGGGATCGATGAGATCAACACAAACAGCAGCTCTGGAAAATTTACTGAATCTTCTTCTGCTTAACACCCACTGCAGCACCTTTGCAGCTAAGACTGCACTGAGGCTAAGGGAATCTGGTTTTTTTGAAATACTACACTGGAGCACTCAGACTCAAAACTGGTCCATTGTACTGCCAGGTAGCAACCTACTCCAGTGCCGTTAATTTAATCCCAACAGCAAATGGTGACTGGACCAGATTCGATTTCGCTGGGATTCGAACCTGGGACCGCTCTAACTTGGTGCAGGGACTTAACCAACTGCGCTATCCAGTCACTTTTGGCCCAAGCCCTTTGGTCATGCCTCAATTTGGAACAGATGGAATGTATCGAGATTTCAGACGGAAACGGACTATATCGTATCAAGTTTAAACTGTGACCGGAGATTCTCTATCAGGATTCCCAGTAGGGATATGGGGAAAGCCGGTGCCGAAAATGAACTTATCATCTGTACTGCTGGGTCGAAGATGGATGTAGGTATTGGGGCTGGGGTTTACTGTTTTTTTTTTTTTGTCGGAGGTTTTTGAAACTTTACACTGGAGCACTTAGACTCAAAAACTGGTCCATTGTCCTACCAGGCAGCAACCTAATTTTGCTGAAATTTCAGGCAGGCGCTTCTGTGATGAGGCGCCTACATCATCAGCTCTCATCTCATCAGCACCGAATAACTGCCACCTGATCCGAGCAAAGGCGGGACAATGGCAGAGGAAGTGCTCTGCAGTGTCATCGTCTTCTCCACAGGCCTTACAGAGGGTTTCGTCACTTAGGCCAAGCACACTTAGGTGTTTGGCGAAGGTGTAGTGCCCCGTTAGTACGCCAATAAGTTGTCTGCAGTCTTTTCTGTTAAGAGATAACAAGAAACCCGCGGATTTCTTACAGACGTTGGGGAGCACGCGTTTGGTCTGTCTATATCCTGGAGAGTCATGCCACCTGCGGTTGTGCTCTCTAGAAGTCCTACCATCGATGCAAGCCCTAACCGCGGGCAGTCCCAGCGTAGGTTCAGGTAGCCTCGCCTAGCAAGTTCATCGGCGATCTCATTTCCTGCGATCCGAATGCGAATTTAAGCTACCGATCTAATTCAGAGAAGACTTGCATTCCTAAACTATCCTGGTTGTGGTTGAATGGTTCAGCAAGGCCTTAAGCACAGATTGGCTGTAGCTTTCCTTCTACCTATTCTTCACAATAAAGTTCATAGCCAAAATCATTGCAGATTACCAGCAGTGAACATGGAAATACCCCGACAATCAGCACTTTTTTTTGGACTTTGGCTACTTGATGAGGAAAGTCCAAGTTGATTCCGTGTGAGACTCTTATCATTGCAGCCCCGCTCAGCGATGCAAAGGCATGGTCCTTATCAAAAGCGGATGAGAAATGCTGCTCGCAGTCTTCGATAATGCGTGCGTCATAGGAGTGAAAGAGATTGTTGAATGACGAAGAGTGTGTGGGAACATAGATTTTGTTGAGGCTGTCGACAAATTTAAAGCGAGTTTCGCGACATGGGTGATCCAGAGAGTCACCTAAAGGAAGACAGTAGAAGAAATGAGTTTTGAGAACCGTGCTGGACGCAGTCAGATTCAAAATCATAAAGACTTTCTTTGAACCAACAGACAGATGGTCTTCCCATCACAGATATGCCTCATTTTTGTGTTAAAGTCTTGGATTGGACTGGGGTCTGTCCAAGGACGGTTCCTTGCCATGTCCAGTCAAATCACACCGTTCGTCAAGATCGTTAAGTTTGTTAAACTCGTCAAGTTCGTCAAGTTCGTTAAGTTCGACAAGATCGTCAAATTCTTCAAGTTCGTTGTAATAAACTCAACACCAACCACGTCCACTACAATCACATTAGAGTGCCAAAAATCCCCTTGCAAACAGAATACAAATCGATGTTTAGACGTCAGCTGGAGAGTGCTCCACCAGACTGCCTGACCAAATATTCCATGTTCGACAGAATTCCCTCTCCCACGTCGGAATTCCATTCGAATTCGTGCAGTCCCCCACGTCCACCCTTCCTTCGAGATCAAGTGCGTCGTTACAAATTCAATGCCACGTGCCATCGTCGTCTACCAGCGCGTCATCCCCAATCCAACGTGTAATCGCCACATCAAAGCGCTTCCTTGTCTCGCATCGCAAATCTGTAGAACTCTCTATTCTCCGAGAGAGAGAAAGCCATCATAGACGAGACGAACATCACATTCCAATCGCATTATATCACGCGTCTGACACACTTTGCTTGCGTGTCGTCCAAATCAAATATTTCCCCGTCTAGACGACGACGACGACGGTCCTCCTATCGCTTGCACAATTTATGCCCTCGGCCTCCTCCTCGGCGGTGGTGATTTAGCCAAAAAAAAGCGAGGAACGAAGGAGAGCGTATTCTTGCTCACGTGAGAGCTCGTTATAAATGCCCTCGCATTCGGTGACACTCTCGGTTGATTGTGTTTGCAGTGCACTTAGCGTCAAGTCGCGTCAAGACACCAGCGCGCACTGGAGAATAAATACCAGAAGTCTACACTTGTACTGTCACACACGCTGTCACATTAGTTTGTCAGGCTGACAGATAAAACACAAGGCACAGCGCAATCCATTGCACAACACAACTAATAAGCGTAACATCTGCTGCCGCCCGTCGACTGTCGGCGATGCCTGCTGAATTGCTGAATGCTTGTGTAAGTGCGCGGGGGGGCCTTCAAACTTGTCCGCTTCCTCCGCAAGGGGGCGCGACACGGCAGCGACAACGACGACGGCCACATAAAAATAATTCACTGACAGCGCGAGCTCCACAAGTTAATTACTTGTAATACTCACGTCCATCAAAAATTTACATCGCCTCGGTTCGCTTTGGCTCGGCTTAATCGCCCCGAACGGTGGCGGAACGACGAGACGACGACGGTGGATGCACGATGGATGCACACATGGACGGACGGGCGGCTGAGTTATGTCAACAATTTGATCTCCTTAAGCGAGTGGTGTGCGGCTGGCTGTGGACTAGAATAATTTTGCATTTCCTTTAGCGGGCGATTTTTTCTTGCTCGCCGTGCCCCGGCTTGTGGTGTGATGCTAAACGCTGCAGCTGATGGCTTATGACAGACGGATGGACCGGGCGGAGGGATGCCGCTTCAGCATCTGCAACTGCTGCTGCTGCTGATGATGATGTAAATGAAGAGGATTCCTATTTCGTGGATCCGGCGATTTCTTCCGAAAGATACTCGAGCTGGTGGTACCTTCTGTGCGCACTCGTATATGACCACGGCGATGAGCGATGTTTTTGCTGAGTGGCAACCGGGAGTGGGGCAGGAGTGGGGCTTCTATTGTGAAGAGGCATGGAAATGATGAGATTCTGTAGTTCTTACGTCTCGGATGGCCGGGTAAATTATGTGAGAGATGGCAATTGGCTCGGAGATGAGTGATTGATTACCTCGGACGCATGCGAGTGGCAGTCGATGTGGGAGTTGGACAGGGGACGGCAGTTATCGCAGAGCATGCCTAATGAGCTGCTAATCTGTTGAAAGTGCATCGGTGAGAGGCAGGCGACTTGAATAGGAATCAGCGTTGATTGAGCTTGGGTTTTCTATGAGCAGCTTCAGTTGTTTTCAGGCTCGGAAAAAAATGTCAGAGTCGCCTTGAAGAACATCTGTATAGTCGAGCCATCTACGATCGCGAGTTTGGGACATGGAATGTCTAAGAAATGGGATTCTTTAGGGGAACAGAGTACCAAATTCCATTTTCTGTGAGATAGCACTTCGCTGAATGCACTCAGGGCATGAACGACTGATGGAAGGCAGTAAAAGCCTCGAAGGTCGTGCAAAATCGGACTCCAAGGGTTTCAAAACAAGGAAAACTTAAGGCAAAGACGGCCTCGATTGAGAAATGGGTCCATTTGCTTACCAGAAAATAAGAAGACATTCAGTTCAATTTAAGTTTTTAGTTCACCCAAAGGAATTTAGGCCCAACTTTTTCGACGTCGCCAATTTTCTCTGGACTTGTCTGGGTGGAAGATTTACAACCGCGATTTCCACGACATGAATCAGCTACACAAGGATAAGGAAGTCAATTGCAAGCTGGACATTTTTCAAATTCAATTAGGAAGCACATGTTCAAAAATGTCGCATTTGGCGTCGAAAAAGTGGTCCCAAATTTATCAAGTAAGCTGTTTGAATGGTGCTGGTGCCTTCGTGGAGAGCGACAACTTTAGACTGCACACCTCGTTAGGTAAATTTGCTTCGGTTTTCCAAGCGGAAACCCATGAAATCCTAATGGCTACGAGCTATATTGTGAAGAATAGGTGGAAGGGGAGAAGTATTTGTGTCTGTAGCGACAGCCAAGATGTGCTTAAGGCCTTGCTGAACCCTCTAACCACTTCCAGGATAGTTCAGGAATGGAAGACTTCTCTGAATTTGATAGGTAGCCTGAATTCGCTAAGACTTGTCTGGGTTCCGGGGCACCACGGGATCACGGGAAATGAGATCGCCGATGAACTTGCTAAGCGAGTATCAGATGAGGCATCCTCAGGACCTGAACCTACGCTGGGACTGCCCGCGTCCTTGGTTAGGGCTTGCAACGATGGTTGGACTTCTCGAGAGCACAACCGCTGGTGGCATGACTCTCCAGGATGTAGACAGACCAAGCGCATGCTCCTCAACGTCTGTAAGAAATCCGTGGCTTTCTTGTTATCTCTTAACAGAAAAGACTGCAGACAACTTATTGGCGTACTTACGGGGCACTACACCTTCGCAAAACACCTACGTGCGTGGCCTAAGTGATGAAACCCTTTGCGACACCTGTGGAGAAGATGATGACACTGAAGAGCACTTCCTCTGCCATTGTCCCGCCTTTGCTCGGATCAGGTGGCAGTTATTCGGTGCTGATGAGGTGAGAGCTGATGATGTGGGCTCCTCATCACAGAAGCGCTTGCTGGTCTTCCTTCGGAAGACCATGAAAAAGTAGCTGGTAGTACAATGGACCAGTTTTTGATTCTGAGTGCTCCAGTGTAGTGTTACAAAAACATCCGACAGTAAAAAAAAAACTACGATCGTCTAAGGAATTTTCCAGTTTTTAATTTTTTTCCGTCTGTTGTAGGCTGGAGCAAATTAATAATTTTTTATATCAAAAATCTTCTCTTACTAACCTTCTAAGCCTTCTTTCTGTTTTTTTTTTAATTTCAGGTGAGTGCCTTGGGTCTAAAGAGCGTAAATCTCCGTCTGAATATGAGATGAGATGTCTACAAGCGTGAGTAAACTTAGAAAGAAGTCGGATATGTCCAAGAAACACTTCTTAGGCTGTAAATGCCTTCAACAGTAGTTAAAATTGAAAATATTTGCTCTTTGTTCTCTGCGAATAAATCTCAAATACGTTCTGCACTGACCCCGGTAATCGACGTCAAAAATATTCACCCTATGGGCTTCTGTCGCTTTGAGCATTCTTCATTAAATTCAAATTTTGGACCAATGATTGGTTGTGCTTCAGTTGACAAACTGCCAGAAGTCTGAGTTCAGAATGCAGTCCTAAATTTGGCCTGAACATTACAAGACTTCTGCTTGAGGATAGAATCCGTGTTATTATGTGGGGAGGCCACCACTATGAAGCCCGTGTCTATTGTTTTGCAAAATATCAAGGATTTGATCAGCAGCACAATGGACCAGTTTTGAGTCTGAGTGCTCCAGTAGACTTTCAAAAAAAAAAAAGTAGCGAACTCATGACGTTATTTTCCGGCTTTAATTCTTCCCTCAACAGAAATGCGGATGTAGGCCCAAATGCAAGCCGACTAGACTCTCAGGCGATGCACAATTCAGCTGAACGGCGCCGAGTTGACATTTCTGGGTCTTCTTCGATACTGGCCGCTGCGAAGGCTATGTCTTCTTCATTTCTTATGGTTTTAGGTCCATAAGAGTGTACTCAGGCTCTCACTTTTCCGCTGTGCGACGAATTATCTGCACACTGAAGCCATTATGACGACCGACCTCACGACGAAGTTCACATTGTGTATTTGGAACTGAACCGGATTTTCGATCATATTCTTTTTATGGTTTCCACTCGTTGTGCAAGTATGAAACGATGCATGATCAAATGGCAAATCTTACCGAATATTTTAACAGCTAGTTGTCATTAATAACTTTGATACCTGCTGAAACATAACAATTGGAAAAACTATCATTGCTATCTGGTCAACTTGTCTAAGGACCTTCATTCGATTTATCTTCATTTATTGAGCATAACATTGATTTAAATGACTCTCGTTGGGCGCCAGAATCCAAAAGGTCTTACATAGAGGAAGAAGAAACCTCCTCTGCCAATGAATGAGGCAGGGGAGTTTTTAACTTCTTTAATGTGACTTCTTTCGGATTCTGGCGCCCAACGAAAGTCACTTAAATCAATTTTATACTTAACAACTGAAGACTCAACGTACATTTTCGTCTAAGATTAGGAACTTCGTGAACTTCTCGTCAACGAAGACTTCGAACATCATCTGAAATCTCGACTGGTGCGGACTTAAGTTCGTTTCCAGTACCTGGCGCCCAACGCTCAGTCCTGTGTAGTCGTCTTGAAGCTCGTTTGAGCAACGATTTAATCAGAAATTTCTTGCAGATTTGACGACTTTTTAAGTCTCCTACCGAAGAAGTTAGACTTTGGGTTCAGAAATCGTCCACTTCTGCTAAAGGAAACCAAAGAACTGTGCCAAGCGACTTCCGGACTTACATAGAATCAAACGCATGCTTCCAAAATGGAATTAGTCACCAAATTCGGAGCTCTCGGTTTGGACTGATGTAGGCGGCGTCCCCTCAGTCTTTGGTATTTCCCCACATCGTAGGCTTTCCGTCATTAAGGAGGAGAGAACTTTGGATGGATGTTCTCATCAATTTCCCGCCAAACTCCTATCTCAAGCAGCTTCCATACCGGTCAACGAACCTTTCCCCCGGCGTTCATTTCCATTTTTCAAGCAACCACTCCAACGCGTCAATTTCTCTTGCGAATCCCATTCCAACTCTGACCCCATCTCTCTGGCATCCAATTTTGAGCTTGTTAGAGTCTACGCATGTAGCACTTGTGTCAGCTAATTACTTTCACATTTCTACTTGGCTCCACCATCAATTCTAATTCCAACCACCAGCTGCTGGCCACAACTGCCAGCCATCCAGCCAGCCCTCCGAACGTCATTAACCGACGCGTACAAGTAATTTTTCTGCAAATTACCCCAACTATTAGCGGTTTCGTAAATTCCCCAAGCTCATAAAACCCTCATTAATCATCTCGACTTGCCTCAGCCTCCTTTTTGGACTCCGAGGCGCGGGCGAGTTGGACACAAATCCATTACAACTTAATTACAACCGCATTCCCGAGGGGCTCCTTCGGCTCCACGCATTTTATCGATTGCACATGGGCGCATGGACGGCCGAAGACCGCTCGCCTCAAAACCGGTTGCGGCTGCATTCGGCCGACTAATACAGATTAACGAATCAATTTAACGTTTGCCGCTTGTCCCAAACTCCGAAGGGGCCATAGCAATTTGCCAGCAATTCATTTGAGACCACTCAACACCCAGGGAAACCCACACCCACCCAGAGGCATCAGCGTCTTCTAATCTCCGCTGAGGCCGGCTAAGACGTCCACCGGCAATTTGAATTTATGGGTCTGATCTGTCTGAAAGCGCGGCCTAATTCTAAATTGCCATCAACACTGGGGCTGCAGCCGCAGTCCCAGCCCCAGCCGCTGCCTATCTCACCCCAAGTGGACGGTCGCTTAATGGGAATAGCCCACGCCATGCAATTACAGTAATACCCACTATTCACTATTGTTGCGTTAATTTATCGTGTAGCATTGTTTTAATTTAACCAACAAACGGTTGTTCGCAGTGCAGGCGGGCGCACCGCGTCTCCATGGATCCCGATGGTTATTGATGTCAGCAATTACGCAGATTAGGTTTCATTTGAGAAACGCGCCGCCACAGCTAGCCGCGTTTTTTGATATTTGGGGGGAAGGTCTGTCGGCGGTTTTCGCTTCCGCGTGCCTTCGATGCAATGCCCCTGAAGCACGCGATCATTGCTGATTGGAAGCGTTCAGCCGTTCGTTGTCTCATTTTACTTTTATTTTGACAGAAAAACTTAATTGCGCGCTGAATACATTTTCTTCTCGTTTTTTTTGCGCTGAAAATGAAAGTGAAACGCAACGATTGCCACCGGGGGGAAATTGACAAATGAAAATGTTGATTTATGGGGAAAATGAGTTAATTAGTACCCGCTAACGGTGTTTAACGGTGTCCAGCCGTGTCCGGCGAGTGTGTTCGCCGCGCAATCGGTTGTTTTTGCTGCGAAATTAAAATTAATTACGCTGGGAGTTGATGTTTTTGTTTAAAATTGAATGTGAAACCGATTTTTATGGGAACGGTATGTGTGATTAATTTGCTGTCAATATGTCAAACGGACGGTTGACAGATAGCGTGGATACATGTGTATCGGTGACTTGTGACATTGTGATATTTAAATTATGAATTTTTGAGTGGGCGCTTTGAGAGATTTGTTTGGGGCTTTGAAATGGATATGGGATTTAAGGTTATTCGAAGTTTTTTGACAGATGATGTAATAAATGTCAAATGGGTGAAGGTTGGAGGTTTTCGATTTCCGTCAGGCAATTTCTGACTTTCAAGTTGGGCTCAAGGATGGGGAACGAACAACGAACGAACACCGTCTAAGTCTGCCCTTTTAGAGCTGGACTTTCTTTTAGATTTTCTCTGCTCATTGATTTCTGATCAACATTTTGGCCAAAAATTGGACTAAAATTTTGGAACAAAAGTTTAATCACTTTGCAAGTGATTTTAAGCAAATTTTGCTACGACTAGTTGAGCTTTTGAACTAAATGAAGTCTGAGACTTTTCCTTTCATTTATTCTGGACACATTGAATTCTGGTCAAAATTTGGAACAAAAGTTGGATCACTTTGCGAGTGACGCTAAATAAATTCGCTTAGAAACAACGACAACGATTGCTTGAGCTCTTGAACTGAGTAGAGCATCAGACCTTTTCTTACATTTTCTGGTCGCACTGATTTCTGGTCAAAATTTTGGGATAAAATTTGGATCATTTTACAAGTGACTTCAACCAAATTTGCTTAACAGGCAACGACAACAGCTGCTTGAGCTCTTGAACTGAGTAGAGCCTTAAGCTTTTTCTTCCATTTTCTGGACACATTGAATTCCGGTCAAAATTTTGCAACCAAATTTGGATCGATTTGAAAGTGAATTTAGATCAATTTTCTTAACAAACGACGACAACGACTGCCTGAGCTCTTGAACTGGGTGGAGCCTTAGGTTTTTCTTACATTTTCTGGACATTGAATTCTGGTCAAAATTTTGGAACAAAATTTGGATCACTTTTCAAAGGACTTTAAGCAAATTTGCTTAACGGACAACGACAACGAAGGCTGCTTGAGCTCTTGAACTGAGTGGAGCCTCAGACTTTTTCTTACATTTTCTGGACACATTGCTTTCTGGTAAAAATTTTGGAACAAAATTTGGAGCTCTTGATCAAATTCGGTCTTGAACTGGCTTTGGACGTAGACTTTAGCACCAAAAAAAAACACATTTTTGAGCAAAGCGACGCACAAAATTGATTTTTGGTCAGAATTTTACTCAGATTTTTGTTGCTTCGCGTCGAACGGAGTAAATTTTGTTCAAAATTGTTGAAGGATTAAAAAAAAAAATGCTCCAAATTCTAGAATTGGTCTAACATTTTGGTCAAAATTTAACGATTCAAAGAAAATGTCAATCCAAATTCTTGAATTGCTCCAAAATTCGGTGAAGAGATGATTGATTGTGGGACCGAATTTTTTTTTTGGTAATATCTCATGTATCCGTTCCGTCTCCCCCAGAAAAAATCTCAACAAAACAAAAAACTAATCAGAAAGACTCCAAAAAAATTCCATAATTACCCACCAAAGAAACTTTCTAAGACTTCTGCACGTAACACTTCAAAGCCGATTTAGCACACCCCTGTACAAACCGCCAATTGCAAAAGTTTTGAGTTCACACATAAGCCTGTTGCTCCTTTGTGATTCTTGCTCCCCCGCCTCCGCTATTAACCCCAAAAACTATGCACAGATTATCAGCTCACTTTCAGTTGTTAATTAACTCAATCGTGTGAAGTTTTTCATAAACATTTGCATTCCATTGCACGGCACTCTCGTTCGCCTCCGAAAAACTTCACCTGTGCATACCCACGCAACCACCATCTTCATCATAATCTCGGTTACAGCCTCATACTCCCACCTCTCATCTCATCCTGTCTCGTTATCATTCGTCGTCTTCTTCTCGCTGTTGTCGCCAGACTGAGTGCCACCACCACCTCGTCGAGGGAGTTCGTGCAACTATGCATCCTTGTGGGCCCTGAGGAAGACAAGTTTGCGATTAGACAAGCCACCTTTTCACTTGACATCTCAGAATTCCTTTTGCACTCGCAGCGGAGGATGCTCTTGCCGAGTTGTGGTGGTTTTGACATGATAACGCAAGGAAATGTCTCGTGAAATTGGTTCAAATTAACCTCTGATGATGAGCGAAATCCGACGGAATGCGAAGTTACATTTGGTTGTGACAGGTGCACGGTAGTTCATTTCAATTTCCTTTGCAGACAGACCGGCTTCTGATTGTGTGTGGAGGGAAATGAAGGTTTAAAGTGAAATTGGAACCAATCATTTAGAGCATTTTGATGGAAATTTGAGCAGTTGATGACTTTTTTGGAAGATCTTTGAAAAATGTTGTGGACCATTTTCGTATCCTTTCCTCAGAACTGTAAACCAAATGATTCAGGCAAAATTTTGAACAAAATTTTTTGAACATTTTTGACAGTAGGTACTTAAGTTTTGGGTTGGAAACGAAAATAAATTCTAATGAGAGACTCGCAGTGGGGCATCCGTGGAAGAATCCACCAAGAGTGATGTTGGAGTCAAGTAGTTCCAAAATTTGGACTACGACGTGGAAAATGTTAACGACATTTTTGAACAATCCCAATTCAGAGTAAAGGTGCAGATCTTCACATTTTTGAACCTCTTTTTTGGGTCAATTACCTCTCCAAAGTTCTGATGTTTACGAAACGAAGCAAACGAAGACGAGTCGTACAGTCAAGAGGATGCAACGAAGACTGAAATTGAGGTCAAAAATCATAGAATCTTGAAAAATTCTTAAATTTCGATTCATTTTTGGAAAATTGTTTGTCTATTCCCTTCCTTTTTCAGAAGAATGCAATTCTACAAAATTAAGGCACAATTTTGAACAAACATTTTTGAACCATTTTTTGGGCCATTTTTTGACATTTTTGAACTTTTTTTTGGGCTAATTATCTCTCCAATCGTATGATTTTGACATCGCAAAGGCAGAAAAACGTCTTTGAGAGTGGACAGAACGCCACGAAGAGTTAAATTGGATTCAAAAATCTTGTTCAAAAATTAGAAGAGACAACCGTGCAATTTTGAGCAGTTAATAGTTTTTAGAGCATTCTTGGACAGTTGCCGTCTGTTGTTTTTCCTTAGAACAGTTTGGTTCTATTAAACTTTTCGAACACGATTCTGAACAAACATTTTTGAACTTCAAAATTTCTGATTTCCTCATCTGAAGCGAAGTGGAATTACCGCCAGAGTACTATGTGGCCACATCGTGTCAATGTCCCCGCATGTAGTAGAATACATTCTGACTTAAACTGGATGAGGTCAAAATTTGTACGAAATTAACGAAATCCAGACCTAGGATGAGATGGTTGGACCAAGTCCAAACACTCGCCTGGTTGCGCTTGGGCATAGCTCCTGATGAGTTAGAGTGGCGGAGGATCCAGTGGACTGGAGATCTCTCGTGCATGCATTGCCCCCGTGACCCCGTTAGTGGAACATGCGGGTCATTGAAAATGAGATGAGATTAACAAAATCCAATGAATGAGTGTCCAAAATGGCAGCCACAAATTTATTTTCATGTCTCCGGTGCCCTTGAACCGGTTGCCCTTTAGGACAACTTTTGGCAACGAAGCAAAGTCGCTTAAAAATTGATCCAAAAAGTTAGTCCAACGAATTTTGTACCAATTTCCACAAAAAAAAACTTCTCACAGATGCTGCACGTAAATGTGACACGAGCACACAACGCCGAAGCGAATTAGGCCTTGAAAGTGCCACTTTGTCTCCAACTGACACTAAAACCCGAAAATGTTCCCCCTCAATTTTCAGATCTCAACTCACTCCATACATGTGCTCAAGGGCCCATCACGGATGTGTCTCCCGCCCCTTCACAATCAATTACATCACCACCAATCATCACAACACGTGGCATATCCCACAAAATATCTCACAAATTGTCATCCCCCCCCCCCCCCCCCGTCAGTCCTCCCCCTTGGGGCATTTGAAGAAATCGAGAATTGCCCAATAACTTCATGGGAAATTTTGTGAAAACAGAAAAACGCACAAAAGGAAAAGTTCTTGTGGCATTTTCCCCGTACCATCATCTCGCCACGGAAAATTAAACCGACAAAACATTTTATATCACACATCCCCACCCTAGCCGGCACCCAATCACAGGAGTCATCCATCGCTGGGAACAGCTTACTTACATCAATTTATATCCATCTGACCCAGCAGATTGCCTTCACGGGCGATAAGATTGTGTAATAGTCCGTCGACAGATAACAATAAAGGAAAGTATCTCAAACAAACAGAACACACATAAGAGCACACCGAACAACCTATCATCGATCGAGTCTCGAGACCGAGTGCATGGAGTGAGAGATAGGTGCCACCGCGCGCTGAGGGAGGAATCGTGTCCTCGTTTGCCGCTCGGTTGTAAATTTTCTTTATCTTCTTGTTGAACTACCAAATCGCTAACATCTCTCAGATACACCTTTTCCGACGTATCTATGTGTATCTACGTGCCCACTCCCCCGACGAGTACAAACAAGCTCAGCTCCCGCTGGACGGAGGGACGCCAACTACCGTCACCGACTCCTCCACTTGAGAACATAAAAGTCGACAACGCGACTGTGTATCTGCGCCGTGTGCATGTGCCAGCACTTCCACAAAGTATCTGTGAGATACTCAAACTGAAAATGTTAATCTCCCAAATAAACATTAATTAGGACGGATGGAGTGGACTTCCTTCCCTCATCGACTCCCAGCTGATCATTCACCGCCGATAAGTCGATTCGGGCCGGATAGAGCTTATCCCGAACCGCGCTCTCTATCTGGCGTGTCTATCTACCGTTTATGGATGTCGTAAATTTGTTAGATATTGATACAGTTTTCAACGGCAACAACAATATTTATTCAAACGTTCGATTTCGTTCCGCCATTCGCCAACAGTGGCAGACGATTGTGTGTGAGGGGCGAACGGTATGGGGGGACGCGTGTGCTGTCTAATTCTCTGGTGTTCCTCGCCCTCCATTCAGTGGTTGACGGGAAGCTTGTATCTTCTTTCATTCGGGTGCAGAGTAAACATAAACACAAAAAAATGTTTGTTTGGAGTGCAACGAGGGGACCTCTTCTTGTTGCACGGCCCAAACTGGGGTACGTACATATGGAGCGACTTGATAAAAAAACGAAATGACTCTGTGTGGGATGGAGTGGGAGAAGGATGTGTGTTTTCAAAGAGCTGCATCTGTGATGAACTTCGGATTTTTTGGTGCGCTCGTGGATGGAGTGCGGATGGAGTGAATGCAGAATGAGGTTGGACTGGAAATTTTGGCTCCTTGTTCGGTTGGGAAGTTGTTGGTGAGGATTAACTTGATTATTTGAAGCAATTAATGAGGAAATTCTTGAATAAGACTCCTTGCGTGTGACTGAAATCCAGAATTTGGTCCAATTCAAGGTTTAGGGCAGTGGCAAGCAACATTTTAGGCCACTTCTCAGGACTGGAGGAATGTATTTTTGTTGGACAAAATTTCGTTTTGATTCATTTCCAGCACCTTAATGTCTGAAACTGTTCAGAAGAAAATGGAGCAGATGAGGGTTTTGTCAAAGATTGCGGAAGATGCGTCTGTTTTTAGGCGCGACGATGCCTAAATTGTCAGAATTGCTATAAAAATCCCTATGCTATCTGGCCTAAATTGTCCAAATGAATTGAGAGACGATCTAGTTCCATCTTTGCCTGCCTATTCACGTGTTCAAACTTTTCGAAAGTAGAGCACATAAAGCTCTTGTCCAAAATTGCAAAATATGAGCCAAATTTTATGTGCGACAAGACCTAAATTGTCAAAATTCTTACGCAGTCTGGTCTAAACTTTCTAAATGAATTGAGAGACGATCTAGTTCCCTCATGATCTGTCTCTTCACACGATCAAAGAAAATGTAGCAAACAAAGATTGTAACAGATGCGTCTGTTTTCATTTGCCACAATGCCTAAATTGTCAGAATTCCTCTGCTATCTGGCCTAAATTGTCCAAATGAATGGAGAGAGGCGATCTAGTTCCCTCTTTGTCTACCTTTCCACGTGCTCAAATTGTTCAAAAGAAAGTGGAGCAAAATATCCGTCCAAATTGATATGCGATAAGGCCTAAATTGTCAAAATTCTTCTGCTGTCTAGTCAAAATTGTCCAAATGAATGGTGAGGTGGTATACTTCTCTCCTTGTCTGTCTTTTTACTTACTCTTGTTCAAAAGAAAATGTAGCAGATAGAGGTCTTCTCAAAGATTTCAAGAGTTGCATCCGTTTTTAGGTCCGAAAAGGCCTAAATTATCAAAATTCTTCTACTGTCTAGGTCGTCCATATGAATACGGAGATATTGTCTGCCCTCTCATTTGATCCATCCTTAAACTTAAAACGAATCCTTCTATTGTCCCAAGTGTCGGAAAAAGAAATTTGAACTTGATCCAAAATTCACTACAAAAACTTAGCAATTGATACTAAAAAACCTCTTCTACTTCGGTATTACGCCAACGGCTTGTGGAACGTTGGAGCCTGAACTAAATCTCCTGTCCGGCCTTAATGGCCCTGAGTATTTTATTTCCAGTTATCTAGACCTAATCTTCCTGCATCCGCAATGAATTAGTCACGATCACTTAGTCTCTATAAACAAAGTTCTGTCTTCCTCCAAAAAAGGCTGCATACTCAAAAACTTGAGCAGAATCCGTGATGGTCCAAAAATTTCCCAGACATCCCACTCACAAATTGAAATGCCAAAGACATGATTCACACCACAACCCCGCCTCAAAATCGTTAAGAATGTTTGTGATTTCCAGTGTAACACTCTCCCGGATGAAGACATTCGTATTTAACTTTAAAAATCTCATTTTGCGCACAACCACGTCTCAGATCACAATCCCTTCTCTTTGAATACCCGAAATGAGGGGAATAAAACCCATCGCGATCAGATGGTCCAGATGATTTACAGTCGTAACTCGTCGTAAATGTCTGCTCAGATGTCTGAAAACGATCGTGACAAGACTGCTCGAAAATGTTCTAGTCACTTGCTTGGCTAACAGACGTCGCCGATCAGATCATTCGAAGGACAGGAGACACGACAGAGAACAGTTTCCTAAACACTTGAGCGACAAGGCGATAAATGGTCATAAAAAGAGTGCTGATCTTGTCAGACTTTGCGAAACTAAATAAAGGCTTTACATGGCAAAGTGAAGATGGTGGAAAGATCATTTCAGATCCTCAACAAGCCGGATTCATTCTTAGATCGAAGTGTATAATTCATTCAGGCCGACAACGTATCAGGCAAGTTCAGGCGCCATGAGGCGATTACTTTAACGATCATCCGGTCTTATCAACTCGCTCGTTTCCATTTTATTACGTCAACGATCTTCGATTTCTTTTTCTTCGAAAGCTCTTGTCCAATGAATCTGCTAGTATTTTGAGAACTTAGTAGTCTCACGACTAGATGGCGCAGTTGATTAAGTGCCTGCCCCAAGTTCGAGGGGTCCCAGGTTCGAATCCCAGTGAAATCGAATGGTCCAGTTACCATTTGCCGTTGGAATCAAATTAACAGCACTGGAGTAGGTTGCTACCTGGCAGTAGAATGGACCAGTTTTGAGTCTGAGTGCTCCAGAGTAGTGTTTCAAAACTTACAAAAAAAAAGAGTGAGTTGCGTCACCAGTCGTAAGGCCACTCTTTAACCTTATCCTACATCTGAGACTGTCTTGAGACACGCCGTCGGTTGTGGGAAACGTGTTTTCGCCTGTGACACTTAAATTGGGCGGAAATCTTGAAAGACAATCAAGTGAAAAATGTGTGGTACCCTTGTCGTATCCTTGCGGTACCCCAAAAAATTGTTTAGAAAACAGTCTCCTCAACTATTTGCACTTAAAATTGCCCTTCTCTGCAAGATGACATCTGCCTCCATTCCGGATAATCCGAACCACTCCTCCGTCCTCCGTTTAAATCTCGCAACAAAAATCCACTATATCTTGCGACACTTTTTGCCCAAAATGTGTGCCACACTCCACAACTCAACGCTTGCGCAACCGATACCAGAGGTTCACAAAATTATGAAACCCTTACAACATCGGGTCACTGCAGTCACAGCGATCTGTCACGCTCCGGAGGCTTCGCTCCTCCTCATGCATCACCAAAAGAGATTCAATTAAGCGCTGAAACCCCATATAATTCGTCGCGCATAACCTTGTGGGTTTTCAGTTCAGCGCGAGGTTTTCTGTGAAAACCCACACGAAAAGCGCGCCGCAGCACAGCTCCCCATAAGTCATCGGCGATTGCCGATACTGCTGGTTCGTGGTGTGTCCTCCTGCTTCATTAGCGAGCGCAAAATGACAATAATTTCATACCTCGAGCCGCGAAGATGCTATCAGAGACACACGGCTGACTCCATGGAGCCACCACCGCTCGGTGATCGCACTCGAGACAACCGGGCATTTGCATAGCTCCAGTGCTGTGGCATGCGATCCACGACAGGGAACTGGTAATAGAGTGATACTGCCTCCGGCCGAGCTCTGGAAATTATTGTAATAATCCGCAATTACGTTCGTGCAGGTCCACGTTTAGCGGCAATCGCCCACCAGACCGCCCATTTTCGTGCGCGATCTCTTCCGAGAGCTGCATGGTCTGAGGAGGAGGCTGAATCCAGTTTCGGTTTCGGCGTAAAGCTGCGTAGGGGTTTCGCTGGTGTGTCACACGACACTTCTCTTGCGCGACTACTTGTCGAGGTGGCGGTGGCGGTGTTGCAATTGTTGCGACTACGGCAGCGGCGGCGGCGGCGTCGTTTTGGATACTTGTTCGCAGGTACTACACACAACGGTCTAATTGTGTTAACGATGTGCGAGAATTTGGTAATAAAGGCTTATTAACCAGTTGGCTTGTCCGATTGCCATTTACGGCGAGACCCCCCATGGGAGCAGGTTGATACCAGCGCCCCATATCGGGCGAGGGAGGGTTGAGAGTCGGCATTAAATTGCAAGTTTTCCCATGGATGCCAAGAGATGTGTGTGTGTGCGGTGTGGATAGTGGCCGATGGGAGAGGTGAAGGGAGGCGACTGTGTGGTTCGCTGAGGAGATGATTGGGTGGAGATGATGGAGAGGTCATCTGAGTGGAAGATCTTCAAGCAAATCCATCGATTTGATGGGAAAGTCAAACAACGTGAGCGATGTCGGCGATTGGCTTTGAATCCCCTTCATTTGGCCGCAAATTGGCGGACTCGATGGGCTCCTTACACAGGGTATCTTCGTAATCACCCCTAATGAGTTGATTTCGAAAGTTTTCCTCCTCCCAATCGCGGCCATGTCCACGTCCCAATCATCGACTCTTAAGTCCGGCCATCATCCTTATCGGCAACTGCTTCACAGATTTACGAGGAAACTTTCACATCCCTCTCCCCCTGCCTCTTCCTCTTCCTCTTCCCCTGCCTCTTCCTCTCCCGCTTTTCCTCCCTCTTCACCCTCTTCTCCCTCTTCTCCTTTCTCTTCTCCCTCTTCTCCTGCCTCTTCCCCTCCCTCTTTCCACAGATTTTCGAGGAAACTTTCAAATCCCTCTTCTCCTCCATCTTCTCCCTCTTCTCCTCCATTTTCTCCCTCTTCTCCTCCATCTTCTCCCTCTTCTCCTCCATCTTCTCCCTCTTCTCCACCATCTTCTCCCTTTTCTCTTCCATCTTCTCCCTCTTTTCCTGCCTCTTCCCCGCCCTCTTCCTCTCCCTCTTTCCCTCCCTCATGCCCTCCCTCTTCACCACCCACTTCAGCTTCTGATGTTACGCCACACGTCGATCAGACGAATTAGATCAGCGATTAGCCCCGATTTGATGGGTCTGCTCGCCCAGGAGACGAGTGAGAAGTTCTCAAAGAAACCCAACCCAGTCGGCAGCATCCTCCTCCACTTGGCATCACCCCCCTCATCTCTCATCCCATCATCCATCCGTGTGATGAATTGAATTCGTCGGAAAGATTGGAGCCACAAAGTTTCAGGTATCCACTACATGGACCAGATTACTCGAACGGATAAGTGGAAACAAATTCATCTCGCTCAACAATTTTCCAGATAAAAGTGACGACAGACAAGAGCGATGGGGTGTGTGTGTGTGTGAGTGTGTGTGGGACGACGGAAGCAAAGGAATGTTCTTTGTGCAAGCAAGACAGACCACATCCACCACCGACTCAGTCCATCAGAAGGGAGCGCGTCTGTGTGAACGGCGGGGGAGTGTCGAAATCGGAATCGGAGTCAGAGTCGGAGTCGGAATGAGTTCCATTTATACCCCCAATGCATGGTACGTGCCTAGAATCGCATTGTTCCGTTTCGCCACCAAAACGAAACCATCCCGCTCTCCGGGTCTGGGATCTCGATTTCTCGGTTTTGGTTGGTTCCCCGTGTCGGTCCTGTGTGTGCGGATGATGAATGACTACATGAATGGGGTATGCGATGATGATCATCATCGCTGCCGTCGTCGTCGTCGTCGACGTCATGGTCGTCGTCGTCCTCCTCGTGATGGCAAACAGGAACAGCAATATCTTCATGTTCACCTATGCACACGGCGGTGGTGCTGGAATACGTTTGCAGAGCAACAGCTCAACTCGGCTGAGGCAAGTGGAGTGGACACGTAATTGCATGTTGTGGCAGCAGCAAGCTTGGCGCTGATGCCGGCGAGACCCTTCTTCTGGGCTTCACGAGAGCGTCCCCTGCTCTGGGTCGTCTTGCTCTGGTGAGTCTGCATGGGGAACGTAAATCATTGAACACGTTTCAGGGACGGGAAAGGGTTTGCATACTCGTCCACATATTTACTTGGTGCGTCGAGGTTCGTTGGATGGACGTGTGTGTGTGTGCGGAGGAGTGACGGTCGCTGCTTTTGGCTTGGAACGGATGAGTGCATGGAGAGGTGGTGGGCAGACATCCGTATAACCGGAGCGAGAGTGTTCGTGTCCTTTCATTTTTTCGAGGGACTTTCAGGATACTCCTGCACTCTTGTTGCTGTTTGTTGCTTTTGTGAGGTAAATTCCACGAAAAATATATTCTTACGCGTCACGTCATGGTCTGGATGGGAACAGAGCACAGAGCGCAGCCACCTCTGCGGGAAGGGGAAGAGTGGATATGAATCAAGTCGAGTAATTGAAGTTGTTGCAGATTGAGTCGCCATTGTTTGTCTGTTTTGTGGTGCAAAATTCCCTCTATGATGGTCTGATGCGATGGGGTTTTTGAGGATTTGAATTTTTTTGGAATTTGAACAACTGGCAAGTGGTTAGCTCTTCGAGCGATTTTTTTCGCGTAACGATATTATGGAGTAGATAGATTTGTGTACATTTCACTTTCTGGTAGAATGGACAGATATCCTTTCAGGATGCTCTGGAATAGGCTAAAAACTCGCTACGAAATTACTTTTTACAGCCTCTCTCGATGTAGGCGAAGAGCTAATCACTTAGTTCCTGTTGAAAACATGGGGTACCACAAGGCTGTCGATACTCACCTGAACTTTTTAGCGTTCAAATACTAAGACCTTTTCTTAAGCACTAAAGAGTTGCATGCGAACTTTTTTTTCATCTTCGACCACGCAAACTTCTTAGACTTTCTTAAACTTACTTGACTCAAGACAGTCAAGTTGATTAAGGAAAGGTTGTTAAGAAGTTTTAGGTTAAATCCACATGAAGAGACTGATAAATTTGAGTGGTCGAAGATGAAATGAGAGGCAGGATGACGAAAGATGCCCACTCTGTTGTTTTGTGCTGGTTTGGGGTTTTTCACTTCGAGACCTTTGCTCGCGTAATGAGAATTCGAAGTGAAGGGATTTGTCTGTATTTGTCGCAAGAAGTGTTTAGGCTCATGGCTTTCGTCAAGCAGAATGGACAGCTTTCATCTGCAGGATGCAGAAGAATAGGCCCAAAGGTCGCGACCGGGTCGCGGCTCACTGAGACCAACAGTTGGGTCCATTGTGCCCAAAACTCGCTTTGAAATTTCTTCTTACAGCCTTTTTCGACGTAAGCGAAGAGCCAATCATTTTAGTCCATCGGAAACATGGAGCACCTCAAGGCTGTCGGTACTTGCCTGCACTTTTTTATGCGTTTGAATACTAAAATCTTTCCTTTAGCTTCGTGGAGTTATATGCGACTCTCTGGACATGAACTTAAGGCTTGTCAGTCAAGCTGGTTAAAGAAATGCTATTTTGAAGTTTTGGTTCTGCAGAAAATATAAGATACCACAAGATTGTAGATACTCACCTATGCTTTTTTGGTGCCGATACTTAATGGTCAAGTAGGTTGAGAAAAGGTTCTTTAGACTTTTCAATTCATACGAGGAGTCTGAGGAATTTCAAGAGCCGCTTCTGCGAGGCGGGATAATCAAATATACCACTTGGTTTTTTTGCGTAGGTATTGCTGAGTTACGAAATGCGAGCTCAGTATCAAATTGGGAAGGGAAAGACTAAAATGTTTTCGACTGTGATTCGAACAATTTTTCGTTTTCGCACACCAAGTTGCATAGTTGCGTGTTCCACCTTCAACGTAGACGTCCCCCACTTTGTCCCATAGGCTCAGAGTCGAAGGTTCTTTAATCTTTGTAGGTCACTTAAAATAAGGCTAATTTTCAAATGTGTTCATAACGCCAAATGGATTTATTTCGTTTTCTAAAGCGAAATAATTTCACTGTTGAAAACGAAATAGGACCAAATCGAATTTGGCGTTATTTCATGTCACCATCTTTGTAGCCCCTGAGTGAATGAGATGAATTCTACTTCCAATCTTTCAGACATAAGCAGGATATCGCACAGAAGATCAAAGAAATTGTTTTCTTATAAACCTTTTGAAAAACAATTTTTGGTGCCAAGGCAGAACCTTGAAGGACTCTAGAATGAGTTCACTTTGCTGTGTTGAAGGGTGCTTCGTTAGAGATTTCAATTTCAATTTGGTAGAGAAGAGGCTGACATTGGACATTTGGGAGTGGAAGACAATATCGGACGGGGAGTAGACAAAATGCTCATAGGACCTATATTCTTGTGCTTACACCAGCGAAAAAAAGGGGTGTTCACGACGGTATAAGTATTCTTCGTGATGTACGATGGCGTTCCTTGAGTGAGTTGAAACAACTGCGTCGTTTAAGTCTGAACTGATTGAGGAAGGCATTGACAGAGAACCTGCAGTTGACATATTTTGATCTACTAGTCAGTGAGTGAGTTTTAAGCGCGAAATTAACTCATCTTGCTCATCTTTGTTCGGCAATCGTAGCCTCTAGGTGGATAAGTCATAGCGCACACTGCTACAGATGATGTTTCAGGCTGCCACCAAGAGGAACTCATTACCTCCTATATGGTCAATAACAATGATGCCGTAATGCTCTACTGGAACCAACTTTACTTTATCGTCTTTTATCACACGCAGCTCCACGGCTCATGTGCAACGAGTCAAACACTGTTGTTTTATTGACACGAGTCGAAGGTAGAACAACTAGCATATTTCTTAAAGACGTTGACGTCGACCTGGCAAATGTAGAGCCCGTCCGATGAGAACTTTAGGTATTAAGCTGGCGAGTGGACATTTCCATCACTTCGCGAAAGATCGGAAGTTTCAGTTTTCAGCCGACCAAAAGTTCGCTGGTTTTTGTTACGTCCCATCATCCACTGCGCAAGAATAGACTCCATTGCGACTCAAAATCATAAGAAGGTTAACTGGACAACAACGGTCACAAGCTCGGTTTTGTCTTTTCGAGGAACATTTGTTTTTCTAAATAAAAAAGGAAAAGAAAGAAAGGAGCTTACTCAAAATTGACGTCATAACGAGTCTTAGGCACTCCACATCGACCCCGACGTCGTCTAACCCTCCCCATGGAGCAAAACTGCGAAACTCCACCTGATTTCATCCGCTCGACTGCCTAAACACCGAGAGAAACCTCATTTGGCCAGCAGCTGACAGTCAGACTCACCCACGTCGCATGCGTCGCATACCAAGCTCCAACTCCGCAGATGTAAAGCAGGCAAAAAAGCCACGCTCTGCCATCGAGTGGGAGGCAACAAGTGATGTTGTGTCTCATCGCCAAAATTCTCATTTCAGTTTCACTTGTCCCCAGTCACTCACTCACACTCCACACGGCCCACAGATGGCCGGTCGTCTTCTAGTTCCCACTCGTTGAAACTGGTTTAGCCAACTGGCAGCGGTGCCCGTTTGTAGCACCATTCCCAACTAACCACTTCGCGTCTTATTTGGACTACGATCTATCGAATCGGTAATTGCCTGTGCCATATCTGTCCTCGCGCCGTGGGGCAGAGGAGGCAGCGCATCGGATCACATTTGATCGTCGCCGTGCACACCGACCAAGCGTCCTCCGGCAGTCGGTGTCGGTGCTCATCGCGAGCTCGCCACTCCACGCCACGGACATGTCCTACACGCATGCGTGCGTTGCGTGTACTCGTACATCTCGGGAGAGGTATGTAATTATCGCCGCATCCATTAGAGCTGTGAAGGCGATGACATTTCCACAGTAATTGGCTTGATCGTTTGATTGCACGGCCTTTGCTTTTTATTTTCGTTGTGTCACTCCGGCCGGTCGTGCTCCGCGCTGGCATACCTTGTCTGGTAGCTGGTCAAGGCTTTCATACGTTTTATCAATGAATTCTGATCGTGGTTGCATGTGACAGCGCGCGCTGACTCCGCTGGCAGCATGAGTTATTGGCTCGAAGGTACATGCCTGCCTGTCCCATAGTGCCGAGCAGAGGAAGTGAGTAGGCTGGCGCGCCATTAGCCGATTCTTGATTGACATCTGGAGAAACCCTTGCCTGGGAACCCGCCGCAGAGGTGACTCGATGCAAAAAGAGACGAAAAATTTATGTTTTCCACTCGAGAAGAGCGAAAGTATTCGACCGGAGGAGCGGGCCGACTTTGGCAAGATTTACGAGCTCTGATTTCATCGCCTACTTGAGGCTAGCGGAGGCATTATTTGTCGCCTCGCCTGGAGTCTCTTGCCCGGCGGCTGTGATGGGGTATCGACGAAAAACACTCGTAAATCTTGTGCGGTCAACGGGGCATGCGTTAGAAGATGCCTTTCTGGTGGTTCGACTGTGGGAGGGGGGAGAGGGTGATCTCCAGTGCGTGACGTTTCGTGTGGGAGTTTGATTAATGGCCTCGACCAGGAAGTGAGGAATTGGAGCTGTCAACGGATGCACTAAAAAGTGGTGACAATGGGATTGGTCGAATGGGCACAGCGTCGGACAAGAGTCAAAGCGCAGAGGTGCAGCGGTGACGATGCGGTGGGATTAGTCGTCTTGAAGAAGATGAATGGGTGTCATTTTGGGAACGGAAACTTCGCAGAATCATTGCTCGCTGTTAAACGATTCCCTCCAAACCTGTAAAGGAACCTCTTGAGTCGGACCATTGCTAGACAGCGTGTTAAGGCAACCGCAGCGGACGCTTCTACGATCGAGGAAGTCAAAGAAATTCCAAGAGTTCATGTCCAAGTAAACGATTAAGCAAAATTTATGGCAAGGGTTTCAGGTTCGAACTCCACAAGGAGTTTAAAGGTCTGCCTTGACTAAGAGGTCGCTGCGACAAAGCTGAGAACTCGAAGGAGGCGCGATGAAAATGTCCTACTGTCAAGTCTTTGCTTCTTGTAAGCTTCAGTGATTTTTTGGTTGGTGTCTCTCAATGGAGTCGAACCTCAGTCAAATGCTCCATTCTGGAGAAAAATGTACTAGGGCTTCGAACCTGATGTTGATTTTAACGTTAAAAGGTTCGATCCCCACCGAGAGTTTCATGGTCTACTTTGATTGAGAGGCCTCCACAACGCTGAAAATTCGATAAAGAGGCGACGAAAAGGTCCTACTGTCAAGTCTGCGTATGCTTCATTGATTTTTTGAAAGTTGTTGTCTATTGGGAGTCGAACCCGAGTCAAGTTTTTCATTCTGTGCAAAAATGGACTGAAGACCTGAACTTAACGTTGATTTTGACTACTTTGGTGGCACTCCGCACGAATGTTTCATGAAACACCAGATTTTAATACTATTGTCGCTATGACCACTGTGACTCGAACCCGGTAAAGATTTTCAGTTCGAATACCTGATTTCAGAAACTCAAGGCCATGTGACCTTAAATGCTCGGTAGGAGACTCGAGAATGTTGAACAAGTGAAGAAGGAAACTGTGATTCGAACCACAATCGTTCTCTTGGCAGCAACTGGGACTCGAACCCGATATTGATTTTAACGTAATTTTACTACTAGACGGCATCCTACGTCTACAAGTTGAACAAACGGATGACGGAAACTAAGATTCGAACCATTACCTTTGTTTTTGATGAACAGCAACTGGGAGTCAAACCCGGTGAAGATCTTCAGTCCGGTTACCAGATTTCAGAGAACCAAGGCCACGTGACATCAAATTCTCGGTAGATGACTCGAGACAGTTGAACAAGTGATGACGGAAACCGAGATTCGAACCCTCACCTTTGTATTTACAGCGAATAGAGCTCGAACCCGATGCTGGCCATCAATTTGAAATGTTTAACCATATGACATATAAGTTACCTCGACTGAAAGACAGAAAAGCAAAGTACTTTAAAAAAAATTGATTTTAAGGGAAGTGCGGTTCGAACCGACTGTAGCCATCATTGAGTTAGACGAAACGAGTTCGATTGGTTTATTTAGCATTGCTCAAGAAAATCACTCGAACCGACACCAAATGTCACCAATTGACAACAAAAAATTCCTCACAAACGAGTAAACAAACTTTCTCACCCGATTGTACTCATCATTGAGTCAGAGGAAAGGAGCTTGACTGCATTGTTTGGCATTGTTCAAGAAGATAACTCAAATCGGCGCCAAATGTCACCAACTGTCAAATCATCTAAAGCAAAAAAACCGCTCACCAAAGGGAACATAAACTTCCTCACCCGACTGTACCCATCAGTTAGTCAGAGAGCAAAGAAATTCGACTGTATTATTTAGCATTGTTTAAGAAAATCACTCGAATCGACGAAAAAAGTCATCAACTGACAAAAAAAAAAACTCCCCACCAACGAGTAAACAAACTTCCTCACCCGACTGTACCGATCAGCCAGAGGAAGGGAATTCGACTACTTTGTTCAAGAAAATCACTCGAACTGACACCATATGTCACCAACTGTCATCTAAAGCAAAAATAGAAAAGTCCACACCGACGAGTGAACAAACTTTTGCACCCGACTGTACCCCTCACTGAGTCAGAGGAAAGGAATTCGTTTGAATGAAAACGTTGCTTGTGTGTGCACATTCCATCTTGTCACGTTAAAAGAACGAACCATGCATCCGTATCTATTCGAATGATAAATATTTAACTAGGAAAGCAAATAGAAACAACAACGTCCCATGCGCTGTGACGTGTGTATATGCGAACGTCAAACGTCAGACGTCAAAACCATCACATTTTCGGAGCCACAGTTTGCGTTGTATTGCACACTGAATCATGCAGCCAAATGAAAGGCTGCCGAAACAAAAGGCACATCATCATCATCACACACGCAGGGAGATGATAGGCAAAACAAAAAGCAGGCAGAGTCCTTGTACAGAGGAGGAGGAGGAGGAGGATGAAACATGGAAGACAGGAATAATTACAAGAACGAGGCACCACCATCCTTTGTCGTTTAATATGAAAAGAGTATAAATTATTTAAGAACCGTTTACAACACCAGCCAGCAGGAAGGTTACGTCTGACTAACTCCCGCTGAATACGCGCTGAATTGAGAAGGAGTTCAGTGCTGCCGAGAAACTCATTCAAGTGCAGTTAAAGTTTTCGTTCCAATTCTTCGAAGAGCCCCACGGCTCAAACTCGACCTTCTCAAGCAGTGGCAGGAGGGAAAGGTGGCAGCGGTGGCAGGCGCATGCAGGAGCGTGCACGGCGTGTTCGTGCCGACCTCCTGAAGTTGTTAGTTACTCGTAAAAGCTCAGAGGTTCCGTGCCCCAACGCTTGCTCCGGTTCCACTTGTCAGCTTCGTGCTTTTTTCTTCTATTCTAATTGAATTACTTTTCTCTCCCTAACCCCATTTTTTCTGTTTTTTTCTGCGCTGTGCTCCTTCTTCTCGTTTCGAACGTTGTCGTAACCTTTGAAGTGCCTCTCTTTGGCGGACGGAAGGAAGGATGGAGTGGGATAGTGGTGGGGGGGAGAGGGAGGTATAAGGCTTAGATTTGTAGGCGCGCGCCTGAGTGTATGCATCAAGGAATACCGAGGTCGGCCCCTTTGAAGGCTTTGTGCGGCCGAAGGAGGCGAGTGTACAGGGATCTGCACTTTTATGTTCGATAGAGGGCGCTTCATAAATTTCGACGTCCTACCCGAGAATGAACAGGACTCACGTATCCAGGGCATGTCCTAAATTTTGCTTCTTCTTCTTTTTTTTACAACACTCCTTCAAGCTCCCGTCTCGCGTCTCCCTTCGGCCCAGTGTCTGATTTGTCTGTTCCCCTGTGGCCTAGTGCGGATCAGAATGCTCCCTTTTGCCTAACGGTGACGGGCTGTGTGTGCGCGCCCATTTGTTTGGCTTAATAATGTGAAACTTCTCGGATAGAACAGACAACAATTCTCGCATTGAGCGGAGAACTTTATTTGTTCTTGTCGGCACGCCGGCAAAGTGAGTTGTGAACACAGTCCTCCGCCCTCCAAAAAAAATACAACAAACAGAAAGGAACAGGATGACAGGCCCCAAGGAGGCGGACTGAGAGCGGGTTTGTTTAAGCGGTGGCGGATGGGGGAAATGTGGAAAGGAGTCGTCGGCAACTCACAAGGGAAGAGTGCAATTGAAAATAATTAAAATGTCGGTTTCGGGAGCAATTTGAGAAAATTGCACAACCCTGTGTGTGTGTGTGTGGCGGCTGGTTCGAGTTCGCCGACAGAAAAAACAACTCGAATAAACACAAGAACCACTCAAACATTGCGGTAACCATGGTTGCACTTATATTTTTTGTACCTTTTTGCCCTCAATCAGCACAAACCACATCGTTAAATACGGTAAAAGAAAAGTTTTATTTTTTCCGTACTCTCTCATTGGCGGCACAGGTTCGGTTGTGGGGAGGGTGGGGGCATGGGGGAGAGTGATCGGCCAGAATACAAATGTGCGGTGAGGTGACTTTTTAAGTTGACACTGAAATACGAGTGCGGAGGAGAGGCAAAAGTTCTGTCGGTTGTTGTTGGTGACAGTTTTAGGTTAGGTTTTGGCAAATGGCAGTGATACGCCTTGGCCTGGGGGTCGCTCGGTTAGACTAATGGAACGTCAGTTAGTGGCGATGGAGAATGTGTCCTTGTTGACTGGGATTGGATAAGGAAGAGTTTTGGAAGTTTTACAAGATGGCGTGCTGTCAGGTAATCTATTACAATCTTTCTAATGCACTTGAGTGTGTCACCTTTGATAGAGATGTGCAAGTTCTTGGGTGGGATTTGAGTTGGGATGGAAAAGTTTTAATCCAGCGACTAGTTTGTTGGGACAGAATGAGGTTAAGTCGATGGATTATGATGATGACACTATTTTTGGGGGCATTAGGGACTGGAGAGCAATGATTTCGTCTGAAGGAGAGTTAGCCTTGAATTAAGAGCGGAATTAGCTTCTTCTGTGGATTTCCGGGGAAGTTTGGGCTGCGTTTACACCAAAAAATTCAGTATCCTTCCCTGAATTGCAGGTTGGAGGTGACCGTAGTATCTCTACGCTGGTTGATGCAGATTTCTGAAACTGAATTCCATCCTTAATCGTACGAGTAAATGGCTAACTATAATGGGCATACGGAATATTAAGAGAATTGAAGCAACCGACCGAATTCGCAAAAGCAATACACGAGCACTCAGACTCAAAACTGGTCCATTGTACAGCCAGGTAGCAACCTACTCCAGTGCCGTTAATTTGATCCCAACGGCAAATGGTGACTAGACCAGACTCGAACCTGGGACCCCTCGAACTTGGGGCAGGCACTTAACCAACTGCGCCATCTAGTCGTCTCACGGAGGCCATAGTAACCGCTTTACTCAATTTCGTCAATTTCGTTCAGTTTCGCTAAAGCTTGTTATTTTTTGTCTTTTTTGCTTCATCACTGTAGATGATTCTTCGATGAAAATTAGGGTCAGTTTCCAACTGTTGTGGCGCCGTTGGGTAGGGGGTAGGTGCATCGACTCCTACGCTCGATGTTGTCGGTTCGATTCCCGAAAAAGCACCTAAGATTTTTTCACGGCTCCACCTCTTTCGATTCACTGACAATGCTCAAAGAGTATAACTGTCTAAAAAAAGCTTCTCGGAGTTGGCATTAAACTGTAGGTCCCTTCTGCTCGTGACAGAACAATAGCACGCACAACGCGAGTGGTTGCTGAGAAGCTAGGTCCAGATCCACCTCGGACTGTAGCGCCGCCATTATTATTATTATTCCAACTGTTCCGGAGCCCATTTAGCGAACCCTCGTCGTTGCCTATCGTCGTTAAGCTTCAACTCCTGGGTCAATTGAATTTTGAACGGGTGTAGGTCCAAGTCACGACGCAAAATTCGCCAAGTTGTGGTCTGCGAAAGAACGAGTTCTGTTCAGCGTCGCGAAATCTACTGCCTTGGATTATCCTGCACACTCTCACGGACAGTGGCGATGTTTTCGGAAGATCTTAGGTTAGGTTAGGTTAAGGGCCTGCTAATGAATTCAGCAGCACACTTAGACCATGTTGGTTCACTGTGATACCCACAGTCAAACTACTACCACTGATCGATCGCTTCAGTGATAGTGCCGTTAATTTGATCTCAACGGCAAATGGTGACTGGACCTGATTTGAAAAACCGGATAGAAGCGTATTAACTTTGATTTCACTGGAATTTGAGCCTGGGACCCCTCTAACTTAGGGCAGGCACTTATCCAACTGCGCTATCCAATCCTTTCAGTTTTGTTAAGGTCGTTCAGTTTCGTTAAGTTCGTTCATTTGCGTTAAGTTCCTTCAGTTGAGTTAAGTTCGTTCAGTTTCACTAAGTTCTTTTAGTTTTGTTAAGTTCCTTCAGTTTCGTTAAGTTCCTTCGATTGCGTTAAGTTCGTTCACTTTTGCCTACTTACGCGGTAGCGAAATAACCTGCTCTCTGCGTTTGCAAATGTCAGTTGACAACTGAATTCTCCTTAAGTCTTTATAAGCAGTTTTGGCCATTTTGAAATTTGACGATTCTTCTGGTTTCTTTTCGTTGGGTTTTGACATAAGGTTAAGTTTTCGAATGGCTATTATAGTTGGCTCTTTACTGGTACGTTCTAGGATCGAGTTCAGTTTCAGGGATCAGCCTTAAGCAGAGTCTTTATATCTCCACGGTCGCCTCCAACCAGGGCCTTAAGGGATCGGCCTTAAGCAGAGTCTTTATATCTCCACGGTCGCCTCCAACCAGTATTTCACTGGAGAAATACAAAATACGGCCTAAACTTCTCCGTGAAAATCCACAGAAATTAAAATATCCTAGGTAAGCCCAGGGGATTTCGCTCAGAATCCATGCCATTCCCAGAGATTGTGTGAAGGCCCTTTGAGGGTAAGTTTTCATAGAGGCAGTTGACAGGTATTGACATTTAGTTGGAAGTTTCGCTTGAATTCACGTTTTTGACGACGATAGCGGTCTTTTGTGTTAATCACCATTTTTCAAGAATTTAACGAAACACTGGATTCAGAAAGTGGTTCCCTCTTGTTCTCGAACAGTACTTCTGACAGCTACAGAAATAACAGATGAAGCTCAAATGAAATGGTCTTTCAATTCACTACTTCCTTGACAAAATATGGCACAATTTTCCTGTTTAATACTGTCTCGGGAAACGTCTTTCTTGTAAGTCAGACTGTAGTTTGAAGCTCAAAATAGAATTGTCTTTCAATTCACTTTAGCCCACCAACACACAAATATGGAACAACTCCCTCGTTTAGAACTGTCGTGGGAACCGTCTTTCAATTTGTGAGTCAGATTGTAGTTTGGACGGTCGCTTAGAATGCTCATGGATAGCGTCCACATTTGTAGCTACTTCGCATTTCCTCCTTTAAGAAAGGACCCAAAAGTCCATCCTTTCGTGCTCAAACTAAGCTGCCCCACAAATTGTTACAAAGCCCTAGGTTCAGTTTGTCACCTGAACTGATGTCAGTTGCCACTAAATGAGCTCAAGTCATCCAGAGACCCTGTCGAGCATGCAATCGATGACCTCCAACACACTTAACCCACTTCAGAGCCCCTCACACGTTCAATAAACTCTGTCAAAATGTCTTTCCCCCTCCCCCTCCCGCCGCATTGGAACTGTAAAAGTTTCCCACCGAAGCGGATAAAGTTCACGAGCAGTACATTCGCCCCTCAATCAAGGGGGGAAAGTGTAGTTCCTTTTTTTTCCAGAAAATCCAGCAAATCCTTAAGGATTCTGTGCATGGTACTCCGCAATAGTCAAACAAAGATGCATTACGTGAGCTCTGTGGAGACCACTATTTACTTGTGACTTCGAATGTAAACTTTTTGACTCAAAATTTGTGGAGCGCTCCCACCCCCACACACTCACAGACAGAGCGTGTGATAACAAAGACAAGGAGTTTTGAAAGTAGTTTGCGAAAGGTTGCTTTTTTAGGGGAGATCCTTGAATATTCCCGCAAACGTTCCGTATCTCGTCATCTGTGTCACGTTCAGTTCGATTGGAGTGGGGGTGGGGGAGAGGGGAGTGGTTGAGAATTGAGTTTGGAGAAAGTTTTCCACCCTTTCGTTGTCCTTTTTTTGGGGAGTCGTTAAGGAGTCGTGTGTCTTGGATGTAATTAGGTCACAGTTGACGCAGAGGGAGCAGAGGATCCCGCTTTAATTCGCTCATTTCCCGCGAAGAAGCGCATCATTGTCACGCTGAGGCTAACCCCACATCACTCAGAGAAGTTCATAGCCCTGAGGCGCCTCCCACTCGGATGCGCGCTGATGGATTATGATGACTTCGGGAATGTGCCTATGAAACCGATCCCTACGGCGTTTACGACGACAGTCATAAATGCGCCTCGGCCCCGCCCAAGCGCGCAAACTGCAGCAATCTCGCAGCTCGAGCCTAAGTCATTTCAGGCTCCCTCTCGTCGACGTAAATCACTTTTCTTCGCATTTTCCCCCGTCGCAGACCGAGCGCCGAGGCTCGCTCGTAAAGCGGAGGAAAATGAAAATCAATTTGATCACCTCCTCCTATCGCCGCAGCGCACACTCGAGTTGATTCGGTTTTCCTCACTTGATCCCCGGATAATGACTAAATAATTGTCCAACCATCGGATTGCTTCTCAAATCATCTCCAAACGCAGTCAGTCACTGCTCCAGCCGTCATTAGGTGTGTACACACCTCTGCGCGCAATCACAGACATTGACTCCTCGGGAGGAGTTCATTACCGAGATTGTTGAGCCCTGCCTGGGGTTCGGTTGGGAGCTATAAAAAATGGTGCCCCTCCGCCTGCGTCTGCCTCTTTTACGATCCCTCACCGGAAATTGTGTTTTTATTTTTATAGAGCTTCTCTAGCCCCCTTTCCCGCCTCGCACGGGGTGGGTGTGTACGTACGAATCGTCGTAACTCTCTGGGAAGCGGTTTTCCTCTTGAATTTACAGACTCTGCCTGGGCCTGGGCCTGGGCCTACCTTCCTATTTGATTTAACTGCGCTTCTCGGAGGTTGTGCGTAAATAAAGGAGGTTCAGTGGATGAAATTGGATTCGTCTTGTGTTCCTTTATCTTTCCTTTGCTTTTTTTGTCTTCTGAAGGAAGAACCGCAACGGATAGAGAGGCACCATGGCTTGGAGAGATTACGGAAGTTGATAAGAGGACTGACTGACTGGCTGGCTGGCGGAGACTTTCATTTTAACGACGTTGTGCGTGGCTGTGTGTCGGTTCTGAGGGTTTTGTAATTATTTGTATGGTTCACGGTACACAGAGACGCGGCGGGGGTGGAGGAGACCCGAGAAGATGATGACGATGTTGACGATGACGACGGTTGGTTGATTGTTTGTCGTGCGGATTCCATACGCGCACTGGCTGCGGTGACACTTGGAGGTAAGAATGATCTCTGCGTGGTATTTACTCAAATTCTTGGCACACATTGAGAGATTACACAGTTGAGGGTGGGAGTTGTGGCACACCTGAGGTGATAGGGGGCATTCACTTCACGTTAAACCGTCCCTTCTTCCTCCATGTCTTCAAGTTGGAATAAATTCAAGAGAAATTTATTCAGTTTTTAACTGAAAATAATGGCGTGGGTAATTATTGTATGTGGGCGCCGTGGCGTAGTGGGTAGGTGCGTCGACTCCTACGCTCGATGCTCTCGGTTCGATTCCAGAAAAAACATTAAACATTTTTTCACGGCTCCACCTCTTTCGAGTCACTGACAATGCTCAAAGAGTATAACTGTCTAGAAAAAGCTTCTCAAAATCGCCGTTCGGAGTCGGCATTAAACTGTAGGTCCCCTCCACTCGTGAGAGAACAATAGCACGCACAACACGAGTTGGTTGGTGAGAAGCTAGGCCCAGGTCCACCTCGGACTGTAGCGCCGCCATTATTATTATTATTAATTATTGTCGATGCCCTTGACGGCAGCGTAGGAGTCGAGGCGTGGTGGTTGCGTGTTCACACCGTCTTCTTCTTGTGACGCTACAGTCCAGGGTGAACCTCATGTTTGCACCTTTGTTCCTCAACAAAGTCGTCAAAACTTTCACCTTCATGAGGAATAAAGTCGCCAAAACTTAACGAAAAGTCACCACAAGCATCGTCAAATGTCAAAAAATTCATAGTTGCCTCTCTATCTTTGCCCCTCTGTCTCTATCTCTTTAAGGAGAATTCAGCTGTCAACTGACATTTCTTTCCACGTAGAGGGCTCTTAATTTTGCTCCCGTGTAAATATGCAGAATTGAACGAACTTAACGAAACTATACCGTCGAAGTATAGTATCATTCAACTTGTGGTCCGGATTTGACATCCCTCTTTCAATCACATACGTTAATCCGAACTGTCATCCGAGACCGCAAAGGTTTAGTTTAAGGCTTGCCATTTTGCAATATGGATCGCTTAAAAATCGCTGAACACGATCAGATTGCGAAATCTCACTTCAAAAATAGTGATTTTTTTTTCGGAGGATTTTTGAAACACTACTGGAGCACTCAGACTCAAAACTGTTCCATGGTACTGTCAGGTAGCAACTTACTTCAGTTCCGTCAATTTGATCCCAACGGCAAATGGTGACTGGACCAGATTCGATTTCACAGGGATTCGAACATGGGACCCCTCGAACTTGGGGCAAGCCCTTAACAAACTGCGACATTCAATCTTATTCAGTGATTCTGCGGGAGTTACTTTTTGCGCTTTACGAGCAGACTATCGTCGACATAATCGTCCATTTGAGGCAAAACTGTAAACAAATTCGAAGGGACTGGCTCTGTTGCAGGAGTGTTAAATGCACGCTTTACGGAAAACATTGCTGCGTAGACCGTTTCGTCTTTTAAACTTCGTGACTGGAATAAGTCGCCTTCTATCACTTTAACCAAAGGAACTTTCTCCATAAATATTACAAATTTCTGTCACATCCCCTTTATGCACAACCCAGACATGGTTTAAGTCCAAAAATAGGGCCTAAAAGTGATCCCTTCTTTCATCTGAGCTAACATGAGTCTAAAGGGCCAACTATGAAAGCTCTACAGAAACTTAAGATACCCGAAGCAGTGAATGAATGCACAAAAATGTGGCTATAACAAGCGCTTCGTTCAGTTTCGTTAAGTTCGTTAAATTCTGCCTACTTACGGGGGGCAAAATGAAAGGTTCTCTACGTATAGAAACGTCAGTAAACAACTGAATTCTCCTTAAATTTCCAGAAGCAATTATGGACTCTTTGAAATTTGACGACGCTTCTGATTACTTTTCGTTAAGTTTTGACATAAGCTTATGTCTTCGTTCGCCTATTAAATTTGGCCCTTTATTCTTACGAGGAGGGCTCTAAAGTCAATCGCCTCTTGATGTCAGAGAACGACGGGAATGATTGATTCTGCGTTGCCAGCCTAAAGTGAACGAAGCGCTTTTCTCCTTCGATTCCTGCTACATTAACATTCAAAGCCCGCAGACAGCATTTAAACCCGATTGAGCATCAGCAAATCTTGTAGAGCACGTTACGATATACCCCATGACATAAGCAGAACGAGGAGATCCCCACCAGAATGTCCACCTAAACCATTTTCTCTCCCACAATATCTTCGTTAAGTTTCCTCCTCAGCAAGCGAACAGATTATCCACACCCACACCCCGTTGAATTGCTTATCAACCAACCAATCTCCCGACGGACAAACATCCTTCCATCGATCTCTGTGAACCCCTTTAATCGCCCCCCGCCGCGGAGCATGTGAATGCGGCCCCCCGAAGGCACCCGGCCAACTCTTAATTTCATCCTCTGTCCAAATCCTAATCGCACCACAAATGCCCATGTCACACCCATCGACCGACCCCATAATCCCCTCGGTCACCCAAACAACCAGTCGGTTCTCACTCGATACAGGATAACAAAACCATTGTCGGGAATTAATTAATTGAAGCCATTAGCATACGCCTCTGGACGAAGAGTGAAACCACTTAAATTTCCATGAAAATCGCAACCGTCCCTCCGCTGCTGCTTCTGTTGTGGCACGACCCGGGCCGGCTCGGTGATTATGATGATGACGACTGCCTGAGAGTGAAAGCCACCTAGCCCACCCTGACCTCGCTCTGCGATGACTAATTGCATCTTCCGGGTGCATGCATCCTTCTCACCAATTATCCCAACAATAATCACGACTGCTCCACTTTCCCAGTCCACGCCCCACCGGAGCCAGTGCGCCACGGCCACACACATCGGGCTGCCAACAGTTGTGCCATTTGCTTCATTGTTTCACTTGTTCCATTCGCTGTGTGTCTCGCAAGTGTGAAATGGAAAAGGGACTCAGCAAAAAGGATTTCCCCCCGACAAAGCGAGCGGAGAAAAAAGAGCCGAGTGCAAAAAAGTGGGACACACCAGGGCTGGCAATTACTCAAAACCGCGCGCACAGGCAGCCGGGGCTTCGATTAATTCCGTGTCATCCGCGTAATGCGGTTGAAATCCATTTCATCCGTGGATCGAGGGCCCTCATCCCTAATCGGGGATGTATTCTACAACCACTAACGGTTTATTAGAGCCCTTCCCAGCGTTGTTAGGTGGTGGTTGGGCAAAACCAACACACGGCCCTCGGTGTGCCTTAACATTTAATTCCCGTCGTGCACACACCTCTGCGCGGGGGTTCTAATGCGAGAATTTACACGCACACTTGAGGCACCCTCTCGTGCACAGCCTGTCACACAGGATGGCCCCGAACCCATCGATCGATTTCCGGTAAACTGATTGGGGAGGTGCGAGTGGTTTGTGTTGAGCGGCGCGGTGTCGAGTTGTTTGCGTTTGACAGCGCCTCTTGACACACGCTATGACTCCGAGCACACACTTCAAAGGGGTTCATTGGTATGCAAATGACAGACCTTGAGCTTCTGCATAAGTGTCCTGTTCGCGATGAGATCGATGGGCGACCCCTCGCCCCCCTCCCCCACACTCACTCAAAGGAATCCATTCGGTCGCGTTCACACAGCCAATGAATAAACAAGTGCTTCCCTCTGGTGGGGAAGTTTAAATTATGCTTTGCGTTTTTTTCCGCTCTCCAAGAGGATGAAAGAGGACTCGGGACAAGGATAAATACAGTCTAGGGGTTTTAATTAAATTTTATCTCTGGAGCGAGCTGGTGTGTGTGTTGTGCTGGGATGAGTGCATTCAGAGATTTTTGGGCGTTTTTTTTTCTGTTTCGTCTTGAAAAAGTTTCTAATTAATGATTTAAACATTTGAAGTCGTGGGCGACGTGGCCGTGTGGGTTCGTGCGTCGACCCATGCGCACTAGACTTTCGCAGTCTAGGTTCGATTCCAAGTCCAGACAAACAATTTTTCAAAAAAGAAATTGTTCACGGCCCCACCTCTTTCGAGTCACTGACAATGCTCAAAGAGTATAACTGTCTAGAAAAAAGCTTCTCAATCTCGCCGTTCGGAGTCGGCATTAAACTGTAGGTCCCTTCCACTCGTGAGAGAACAATAGCGCGCACAACACGAGTGGTTGCTGAGAAGTTAGGCCCAGGTCCACTTCGGACTGTAGCGCCGCCATTATTATTATTATTATTATTATATTTGAAGTCGTGTGGCGGCATTTTTGGGCGAAAGTTGTGCGGTGATTTGTGAAGAGTTTAGGCACCAGTGCTGCCAACAAGTTTGAAAACAGTGCAAGTCGTTGAAACAATTAGCAAATCATTTCTAACGTGGTTTTGAGTCGAGAGGAATTTGGCTGAACATTTAGGCGGAAAGTGGAGCAATGAGGTTGTAGTTTGATGATGGTTTTGGGGGCAACTATAATTGCCGTGCGAAAACTTGAGTTTATGTCAAAACTGAACGAAAAGTTACCAGAAACATCGCACATTTCAAAATGCCCGTAATTGCTTATAGAAATTTGAGGGGAATTCGGCTATCAAGTGGCATTTGCATACGTAGAGAGAGATTTATTTCGTTCCCGCGTAAGTAGGCAAAAGTGAACGAACTTAACGAAATTGAACAAAGTGGTTATTATAGCGACATTTTTTTGCATTCGCTCACTACTTCGGTTCTCTTAAGTTTCCGTAGAGCTGATATAGTTGGCCCTTAAGAAATGTGTAATCAGATGAGAAAAGGGAGATATTTTAGGAGTCATTTCGGAGTGAAGTGCGAATCTACTGGAATTGAAACCAGGCCTGGATTTTGAATAAAAGGGATATGACAAAAATTTGGAATATTTATGGAATTTACTTCTTTGGTTAGAGTCAGAGAAGGCGACTAAAATATCTCAGTCAAGAAGTCTAAAAGACTAAGTGGGTTATGGTCGGCCTAAAATCGATATACAGGGTGGGTCATCTAGTGTAAGAAATGCAGTACCCACCGCGACTGCTGTATGCAAGTTTGTGCAAAAAGTTCGTGAGACTGTTGTGCTAGTGGACAACACCCATGGTCTCCGTCGTCGTACGGTGCGTAGAGATGAGAACGTGGCCGAGAGTGAGACTCAATTCACGAACATCAACTCGCCATCGATCTCCCATCAAACAGCTCCCCAATTCACGCACTAGCCTGAGGAGAATTCTGTACAAAGATCTCGGATTATTCGCTTACAAGGTCCAAATGATTCAGCAATTGAAGGCGCCCGACCATCTGCTTCGTTATCGCTTCGCAGTTTGGGCCTTAGAGCAGCTTGAATTGGGCCACGATTTTGGGCGAAAAATCATCTTTTTCGATGAGGCGCATTTTCATCTCGGCGGCTACGTTCATCATCATCGTCATCATCATTTTCAGTGACCGGCATGTTCCACTAAAGGGATCGCGGGGGCAATGCATGTACGAGATATCTCCAAGCCACTCGATCCTTCGCCATCGACTCTAACTCATCAGGAACTATGCCCAAGCGCAACCAGGCGAGTTTTGGGACCTGTTCCAACCATCTCGTCCTGGGTTTGCCAAGCGGTCGCCTACCTGATGGAATCGCATTCTACGTTAACAAAAAAAATTGCCGCATCTCCTTCTTCTTCTTGGGGCGCTACAGTCCGAGGTGGACCTGGGCCTCACTCAACATGCCTCTCCAGCCAGCACGATCTTTCGCCATCTGTCTCCAGTTTCGCACACCAAGCCGGCCGAGGTCCCCTCGACTTGTGTGCGCCACCTTGTTCGTGGACGTCCTCTGTTGCGTTGTCCCACAGGCTCAGAGTCGAAGACTTGTCGCATCTGAAGCTCCCGAAACCAAAAACCCGCACGTTATTGTCGAAAAGCCAATGCATCCACAGAGAGTGACAGTTTGGTGCCGATTGTGGTGCGGTGGCATCATTGAACCATATTTCTTCGATGCTGGGAACAACGTTGCGGTCAACGGTAGGCGTTACAGAGCCATGTTAACCGACTATTTTTTTAATGAAATTGAAGACATGGATTTGGACGACCTCTGGTTCATGCAGGACGGCGCGCCATCCCACGCAGCCCTTGCCACAATCGATCTTTTGCGCACAAAATTCCCAAATCGTGTTATCAGCCGTCTTGGCTATGTCAGTTGGCCTCCGCGGAGCTGCGATTTGACCCCTTTGGACTTTCTTTTGTGGGGAACCGATGCTATGCCAACAATCCGGAAACGATTCAAGCACTTAAGGCCAATATCATCCAAGCAATCCGTGAGCTACAGCCCGAAACCATCAACAAGGTCTTGGAAAATTGGGGTGACAGAATGCGCGGAGTGCGAAGCCACCGAGGCAGCCACTTTAACGACGTTCTCTTTCATAGTTAATGGGAATGAGTGCTCTTACTGATGAAGCCATAATATATGGAAAAAACTTTAATTTTGTTCATTTTATTGCATTTTTAAAAAGAAACTTGTATTTGGCTTACCTTGTATTATGTGAAAAGTTCATGGTTCGATTTCGGACACTCAAACTTTCATTTTTACGGCATCACCTCTCTCGAGTCACTGGCAATGCTCAGTCGCATTCAGCTTCTTAAACTTAACCGTTTCGAGTCGGGATCTGTCCGTAGGTCCCATCCATGAGAGGCACGCACAATACGAGTCCTTGGTGTAGAAACTAGTGCCCCTAGCACCATCGGACGATACACAAATTTAACTGACATAAGAGCTGACACTCCCCTAGAAGCAGTCGTTCGTCGACTTCACTATCTCAGACCATCAGTCGCACTTCTCACTGTTTTCTGTATGCATTTGCCTGGAGATACTTTATGAGTTGCATTCCCTTGACCAAAAGCCCGTGAACTACTTTCCATTGCAACCCATGGGCCACTCCTGCATCATCATCGGCAAAACTCCGTCGTCCATCAGGAAGTCTCCACCAGGAAATCTCCGCCGAGAACCACAACTCCCGGCCCGTAACTGACCATAAATTTACCACTTTAACTGCAATTCATCGCCATCTGCACACACTCCACTCCCCTCCCCCTCAGGGAAGTTGACATAAAACTTTTCCCCTCTCATAAAAGACGCATCACAAAACCCCTAAACGAGTTGTTTTGTCAACCAAGAAACCCAGAAATCCGTTGACTGGTTGTCAAGCGGTCGCTCGACGTTCTTCATCAACTTTGCCGGCAACTTTCGACCAAAAACTTGTCTTCAATGCAAAAGAAGTCCTTAAAAGCAAGCACAAACTTCTGACGAAACAACTTTTCTGCTTGTGATCATCATCAATGGATGTCCCTCGTCCTCGTCCCCGCCTCCGTCCCCCGATCCAGTTCACCCCCAAAATTTCACTCTTAATTCAGGGCACTTAATGCTTAAATATTTAACGCTTCAATTTCAAACTAATTGCACGGCAAACGTCCTGGAAATTCAAAACAAAATCCCAAATCCCCAGCCATTGTCCATTTGCATACTCAAGCCCGAGACCCCATTAGTCATCCCAAAAAGGCGGCAGCAAGGCCGGGCCGGCCCCCGGGCGCAGGGAGCAGTCCGTGGAGCCGAAAAATGTCTTCAATTGAATTTCATTAAATCGGCATGAAGTCTCATGCTCCTCCACCCTTCCCCCCCTTCGGTTGGAAAGTGTGTCAAGGTGTTTCTGGAGTACAGTGGCACTGGCACCCCATTAGCCCCTCGTCATAAACATGTGACGTGGATGGATGGAGAGGAGGCGTTTGGAGTGGGCGAGAGGGAGTGAACGTGACCACATGAAGTGATGATGCTCTCCGGTGAAGGGGAGGAGGATGAGCAGGACAAGAGCATGAAGTGCTGCTGCTTGTATGCATCATCAAGGCGCACAAGGACTTCCAAATTATTTTTGCAGCCAACAACACAGCAAGAAACTGGATCAAATTGTGGACCAAGTGGAGCACCGAAACCGCACAAATCACAGACAGACTCGCTCTCGGCGGCTCCCCACAGGAGGGAGGATGTGCCACTGCCAGAGGGTCGCTCGTCCTTGTGTAATCTTCGACTTTTCGTATCCGGATTTGGATGCTTCCAAACATTTTCTTTCCGCTTCACGTCGAGGACGAGGATGATTCCTCTGGCAGACATTCCGCTCCGCCACCGCCAATGCAATCCCAATCGATGCTTGCATTGGGAGTGTGCATTCCATTCATCTTCAGATCCCAAGGACGGGATGAGCTGCAGCCAAGAAATATGAAAAAGGCGGCCCCGCTGCCGGGGTGGGGGGGAGGACGGTTCGAAATTGTTTGGCAAAATCATTTCGATGAGAGGGTTCATTCGGTGTGATAAGATGAGCGGGGGGCGATGGGGGGAGGGGGCAGCACTGCAGCAATCGGTGTGCATTGCATAATGCATCATGCATCTCGACGCATTACTTGAGAATTGCCACGTCACTGGGTTCTTCTGCACACATCTCGAGATGGTCCTTGGCTGCGAGGAGTGAGGGGGGATGATCTGGTGAAAGGATATTTCGAAGCATTAAGGGGTGCCGTTCGAGATTAAGAGAGCGTCCTTCCATTACCAGAATGGATGAGCTGTTGAGACGTGATTGGCACAAGATAATGGCCGGTCTGAGAGGTCTGTGTGTGTTGCCACTTGGAGTTGAGTGTGGCCCCGTTGCCTTTGAGGACGACGTCATGTGGTCCCTTTGAGCTTGTGAGGCGAGATGAGGTTGCTCCCGTCTGCTGACCACATTGTAGCTGTCTTGGGCATGTTTACTGGGTTTACTGGGGCTGTTTTCGGGAACCTCGATGATGTCTGAACATGCTGGCAATTCGATTTGGGTTTCTTCGACTTCTTTGCTTGGATGGGAATTCTTCAGAGTGGCGGGGGAATGTGTGATCGTTCCTTGAATCATTTAGGTTCATCAGACTAAGCATCGTTTTGATCTCGATGCAGCAGCGGAGAAGGCGAATTTAGGTCATTCGGGTCAGATTCGACGAGGGAGAGCTTCTGTTTGTTGAATCATCAATTCGACATGAGGAGTGAAAGGTTGCTTTGAGAATTCTTGTATTGGCGGTGGCGGAACGGAATGTCTGCCAGAGGAATCATCTTCGTCTCTGACATGAAGTGGAAAGAAAATGTTTGGAAGCATCCAAATCCAGATCTTTGTGAAGGCATCTCCAGTGACAAAAGGGGTCGACAGCCCAACAACACATTGAGCTGTCATCAATGGCAAGAGTAACGAAGGAGTTCTGAGAGTTCACACGTTAAACATAGACTCAAGGGAATGGGTCAATAAATCAATGAATAGCTTGTGGCAATTTTATATCAAGAGCAGGTCTTACTCTTGGGAAGAGCTTCTCTGCATGTCCTCTCATTTTAGCCTACAAGAAATTAAGCGACCAAAAGTCTATTGCGTTTTTTTGTTCCAAAATCGGGCCGTATGCAGAGGTTCAGGTGATACAGGTCGCACCCATATGGAGAAGGACCTCAGCCAATTTGGCGTGGTGGCAGCTGGCAAAAGATCATGCCACTTGGAGAGGCTTGTTGGTTGAAGTGCAGTTCCATCCCGGACAGTAGCGCCTTCAGAAAAAAAAGAAGCCAGTCCTTGGGACGTTTTTTCACACGACTTACTTACGTCACTCCACCGTAGCACTAACGCAACGTTCCAGAACGAACGTTACAGAACCTCAAAGGCATAAAGAGTGATGCCAAATCACAGCTATCACAGCCCAGTCCAAAGGCTGTGCCCTTATATTGCTTTTATTGGTTAAAGTTTTGTTAAAGCCCCTCGACGGTGGCATTATTCTGCTCCACCCACCATTCCCAACCAACGTGACAGCACCTCTACCGCATAAAAAGTGATGCCAAATAATCATAAAATAAATTGAATAAAATGTCTGGCCTGATGCATGTTCAAAAAATCGTGTACGAACAGCAAGTAAAAACAAAATCCATCATATTCCAGAGTAAACAAAAAAAAAGCACAGTTTCAAATTTATTAAAACCCCGTGTTCATTGCCGAACACACACCCGACACAAAAAAGTATAATCCCTCACTTAAAGTCCGAATACATCGCATAAACAAAAAGAAAACCTCTTCGCGTGAATGCCTAAATCCCTTTTAAAAAATTAATTTAATCCGCAAATCCGTTGATTAATTCCATTTTCACAATTTTTCTCCGTTTCTTTTTGTGTGTTTTCAGGACCAATCTGCGGTGGACATTGCTGTTCGAATGCAACCGAAACCGAACTGAAATTGAAATCGACAAGCGATTTCGAGCGACTGTTACATCATCACACCAAAAGTTTGCGCGGCATCCTGGAGTCGACGTCCAGCTCATTTCGAAGTAAGTTCACAAAAATCAATATTTTCTTGTTCTTCTTTTTTTTTTTCAAATTCATAGCGCACCCCGTACGCGGGAAAGAGACCAAAAAACTACGGCAATTTGATTAAAATTCTAGCCAGACCCAGTTTCGTTGGGAGCGACAAAAACTCGTTTGTTCGCCTGAAAAATGCATTTAATTCCGTTTTCGAGGGTCTAATAAAATTTTTAGACGGCCCCCGGAACCGCCTAAACGGGACACAAAACATAAAGTCTGGCAAGCGAATGGCTGCCAAGCGGAAAAAATGAATCATTTTAATCATCTCGCATCCGAAAAGGAGCCCACAGACAAGTCCGGGGCGTGGGGGGGTCCCAATGCCTTGTCGGGAGGCGATCCGTCGTCCCGCGGGGCAGGCGAATACGATATGCCAAAATGTTTTGATTTATTTCGCTGCATTTCGAGTACACGCAGCACCGCGCGGAGCGGAGCGTGTGAATCAGAATCGGAATCGAAATGAGAATCGGCATCGGAATCGGTCGTTGGTCACGTTCTGTCAGCTCAGCAGCAGCAGCAGCGCAGAGGGGGAACAACAAACAAGGGATGGCTGGCATCAGGCTCGCCTTTAAAAACAGATTATCTCTAAACGCTTGGATTCTATTGTGCAGGCGTGTGTGTGCCTTCTTGGAATTCCGCAGAGAGCTCGTTCGCCCCCAGCCCAGAGTGCGATAGTTATTCCGAAGGCGGAGCATGGTCGTGTTTTGCCGTTTAGTGGAGCTAATAGCTCAAACGCATACGTCAGCCGGAGCAAAACAAAAATTAATTGATATGCTCGACTGTCTGTCATCGGGCTTGTCAGTTGCGAGTCAGTGTGGATGGGTGCGCGGATGCTTGTCAATTCTGGGGTGTGCTCGTGCAAATGTGGTTCGTCGAACTAGAGCTAGGTGGTGGTGGTGCTGCTGCACTTTGACGGCAGATTATTCAGTCCAGTTGATTATGTCAGAAATATTCATTCGAACAGGCTGCACACAGTCACTGCCCAGTTGCATTGTCTCGGTGATGTCACTTTTGGGACTGAACTCGGCGTGGGGACGAATTTGAGCCAAGTAAGTGAGCGTGTTCAGACTGAGAAATGATTGATTCATTTTGTGCGTTCAATTAAAATGAACTTGTGGTCGAATGGCGGCAGAATTGAGGTCGAACACGAGGAATGTATCGAATCCTGAGAAGGATGACAAGTTGTCAACTGTCAGTTAGAAACAAACAGGGTGGGCCAAATAAAAGTTTCTTTTTAAAAACCCTATAAAATTAACAAAATTTAATTTTTTCCATGTATTTTGGCTTCATCAGTAAGAAAAAACATTCCGATTAATTATGGAATAGAATCTCGTTCAAGTGGCTGCCTCGGCTGTCTTCGCAGCAGCGCCTTCTGTCACCCCAATTTTCCAAGACCTTGTTGATGGTTTCGGGCTGTAGCTCACGGATTGCTTGGATGATATTGGCATTAAGTGCTTGAATCGTTTCCGGATTATTGGCATAACATGGGTCCTTCACGGTTCACCACAAAAAAAAGTCCAAAGGGATCAAATCGCAGCTCCGCGGAGGCCAATTGACATCGCCAAGACGGCTGATAACACGATTTTCGAATTTTGTGCGCAGAAAATCGATTGTGGCATGACGCGCCATCCTGCATGAACCAGAAGTCCTCGAAATCCACGTCTTTAATTTTAGTGCGAAAAAAGTCGGTTAACGTGGCTCTGTAACGTCCACAGTTGACCGAAACGGCTGGGAACAGCTTCCAATGATGCCACCACTCCACAATTCTGTCCACAAACTGTCACTCTCTGTGGATGCATTGGCTTCTCGACAAAAACGTGCGGGTTTTCCGAGTCCTAGATGCGGCAATTTTGTTTGTATTTTAAACGTAGCCGCTGAGATGGATATGCGCCTCGTCAGAAAAGATGATTTTTCGCCCAAAATCGTTGTCCAATTCAAGCTGTTTTAAGGCCCAAACTGCGGAGCGGTTGGTCGCGCGCCTTCAATTGCTGAGTCAATTGGACATTCTAAGCGAATAATCCGAGATCTTTGTGCAGAATTTTTCTCAGACTTTTACGTGAGCTATTGAGATCGATGGCGAGTTGATGTCCGTGAATTGAGTCTCACACTCTCGGCCACAGCAGCCACTTTCTCATCTATGCGCACCGTACGACGACGGAGACCGTGAGTGTTGTCCACTAGCACACCAGTCTCAGGAACTTTTTGCACAAATTTGCGTACAGCAGTCGCGGTGGGTGCTTCATTTCGGTCAAAACTTATTTTCCTTATACGCACTGTCTGGGCTACACAGCACTCACTTTGAAAATAAGTTTTCAAATTTTCCGACGTTGTTCAAGCGTAAAGCGGCTCATTTCGTACCGGCGGAGATATGATACTGACTTTCTGTCAAGATTTCAAGCGGGAAACAGCTGTAAGTGTCAAAATAAACTCTGATTTAAAAAAATACCACTAGATGGCCAACCCTTTACACTATCAGTGCATACAGGACCAACGACAATTCGAAGGACCTTCCTCTCGTGGGCGCCGCGCCGTGGCGTAGTGGGTAGGTGCGTCGACTCCTACGCTCGAGGTCGTCGGTTCGAATCTCGAAAAAAAACATCAAACATTTTTTCACGGCTCCACCTCTTTCGAGTCACTGACAATGCTCAAAGAGTATAACTGTCTAGAAAAAGCAATCTCGCTGTTCGGAGTCGGCATTAAACTGCAGGTCCCCTCCAATCGTGAGAGAACAATAGCACGCACAACACGAGTGGTTACTGAGAAGCTAGGTCCAGGTCCACCTCGGACTGTAGCGCCGCCATTAATATTATTATTTCCTCTCGAAGCGACCAAGAATCTCCTCGTCCCTTGTGCTTAGTGTCCATGCTTCTGCGCCACACAGCAGGACTGGAACTGAAAGGTTTTATAGAAAATCGAATGCAGACGTTGTAGGCCTTCGAGCCAGGGGCTTGCCTAAAAAATTAGGATCAGCCCTCCAGCAATCAGTATTGCTGAGCCAGTGGTTTGCCCAAATTACTAAAATCTCAGCTGTAGCCGTAGTTTTTGCTGCTTGGAGTCGGAAGGAGCATAATTAGCGAGCTGACTATGGGTTCATTTACGAAGATTTAGGAGTTGACTGTGAGGAAGACAAGGCAAACCTGCAGATTCTAGACATCTGTAGAAAAATGTAATGGCTTTGTAACAGCTCGTTTGCCTTGTCGTCTATTCACTATCCATCGACAGCCCTGGCTCAGTGGGCACTTTAAGCGAATGAAGAGCAAAGCCAGGGTGTTCGAATCCCACGTTTTTATCTCAGTTCCAAACTAAGCCCGAGAAGGCGCAGTTGGTTAAGTGCCTGCCCCCAAGTTCGAGGGGTCCCAGATTCGAATCCCAGTGAAATCGAATCTGGTCCAGTCACCATTCGCCGTTGGAACTGGAGTATGTTGCTACCTGGCAGTACAGTGGACCAGTTTCGAGTCTGAATGCTCCAGTAGTGTTTTAAAAATCCTCTGAAAGATAAGACCAAGTTACTGATGCGAGACAACTGAAAAAAAATAGAAAGCAAAATCTGGCACAGCTCCAGCTCAAACCTCCCATTGGATCATCGACTACCTGGCTCAATCATTTCCGTCCACATCGACCGACATAAGCTTCAAAAACTCCCCCTTAAACTTTCCAACTTCAAAAAAATTTTAAACACTCCAAAGGACGATGGGATTTCCTTTGACTTTCTTCCGAGGAAAACTAAAAACAACCATATCTTCGATCTCAAATGAACTCTCAGCCGGTTCCCAGTCAGAAGCACGACCAAACAAACGAGCCAAGTTAATTGTCCGCCCGAAACCGAAGAAGTGTGCATACCAAACTGCCAAGCTCTCGAGGCACCTGATATCCAAACTCGATGCCATACAATTGCCCACCGATAAACTTTCAAAGCCTCTATTAGCCAGTTCTCCTTCTCCTTATCACATCTCACTCCCCTCACCCTCTCCCTTCCTCTTGTCCACCAGAGAGTTTGTGCCCTCATTTTAAAGCAATTTGCTTCGTAAAGACCTGCCCGAGTACACAACAGCACAACTTCAAGGAAATAAAAATAAATACAGACCCCAGCGCTCCTTACCTGGGGGATATCAGCTGCTGTAACACTAAGTCTTTGTGTATCCTCCCGTGAGACGGCAGACGACACCAAGAAAAGCGAAAAAAACGCCAAAAGAAGACGAAGGAAAACAGAAAAGTTTTCTGCAATTCACTCAATTGCCTCTGACTGATACCCCACCCACCGTGTTGTCGACCTTCATTCAGGAGGAAAACTGTCAAAGTAATCACTGCCACCACCGCCGACACTACGAACACCGTCAGCAGCGGAAGCAGCACACCCAGCAGCTGCCCCAAGGAGCGGCAACATCTCGCAGGTCACCGTGTCCAGAGCATCCGTTCCCACATTCCACCTCTTCGAGCACTTGGCCTGTGCTCTGTGCAGCGAAATTCCACCAACTGCCGAGAGGACCTCGTTAAATTCCCGAGAATCACAAGCCATCCACACTCCGTCCCCAGGAGAAGCCGAGGGAAGAACAACGGACACACACACACTCGCTCGTTGCTCGTTATTGTTTCCCTTCCGCTTGGCTGGGGTCAACCCTAGATAGATTGCGCGGCGAGTGGGGGAAGCAAAAAGACCGTATTACACCCCCGTCGAGATGCAAAAAGACGCTAGACGACGACGGCAAAAAACAGACGCAACAGAAAAAAAGAGGAGAAAATTAAAGAAATAGCCCGCGCAGCGCGCATAAAAATTTGAAATTCAGATTCCAACGCGTTTCGCCCTTGGCCACCGCCGCCGCCAGTGCTGCCAAACAACTTCCACTTAACTTCGGCTCCGGCGAACGAGCGAGACGAGCGAAAAAGGAAAACTTTCCCCGAGAGTGCATAAATCCTTTTTTAATTTACTTTCGAGTGGAGAAGAACGAAGACGAGCCAAAAGACACGCAGACGGTTTGAGGGAAATTTAAGGGCGTCCACCGACGATGACAGTTGTCTTCTCTTCTCTTTGGCCCCGCTCTTTCTTTTGACGACTCAAGACGTCTTCAGGAATCGAAAAGTGCTCTTTGAATACGTTTCCGGGCTTAGAGTGCGAACGTGTCCATGCACACGGGTTGACTGATGCCCAGAGTGGGCGGGTCCCGCTGGTGGTGGGTCCCAATGTTGCTTCGGACACAGGCTATTTGGGAGCACATCACGTCAGCTGGTGTCCGTCGCTGCTTCGAAAAAATTGTTTAAAACTTTCGTTTCTTCGAACAAACTACGGCCGGAGTGGATTAAGGGCTGTTCAACCCGTTCATTCTTCGGCCGACGGTCCACCGGGGGAGGGGCGCCCACGATAATACGGATACACTGAGGGAGTTGAATGGAATTCGTAATCAGATTAGGTGCTGGAGATGCAAATATGCTCTTCCTTCCTTGTGTCTCTGCACATCTCCGTGCATGGGGGGGGGGGGGATGGATGGGCCTCTGGGCTGACGCTCTCGCTGTGACGTGATGAATGAGTGATTTATGTGCTCACCCCAGTTTCGCATGCATGGGAGGGTTGTCAGATGGGATTACGCGACGATGGGGGAGCCAGTGTAACTCGATGTCGATGGAACTTTGCGGGGCTTCGGTCGATGTGATAAGTGGGACACATGTGCACAGTTAAGTCCGATGACAAACGGCGAAGATGTTGACTAAATGCTTAAACCGTTCTCTGTTTTCTACTGATTTTCAGAGCTAAGCCGATGGGGACTGATGTGAGAGTGGATTGGATGCTTAGATGTTGTCTGTGGGAATTTTCTGGACTCATTTTGTAGGGCGGGGAATTTAAGACTTACCACCCTTAGAAACGGCAATCAGTCTTGAAAATATTTGAAGTTCAAGACCCAAATTTCCTCGGTCTGATTTCAGTGGGATTTACTAGAAAGTCCCAAATTTCCTCGGCCTCAATTCATTGGGATTTTCTAGAAAGTCACAAATTTCCTCAGTCGGAGGCCCAAATTTCCTCGGCCTGAGTTCCTTGGGATTTACTAGAAAGTCCCAAATTTCCTCAGCCTGAGTCCCAAATTCCCTGAGCCTGAATTCATTGGGATTTACTAGAAAGTCCCAAATTTCCTCAGTTTGAGGCCCAAATTTCCTCGGTCTGAGTTCGATGGGATTTTCTAGAAAGTCCCAAATTTCCTCAGCCTGAGTCCCAAATTCCCTGAGCCTGAATTCATTGGGATTTACTAGAAAGTCCCAAATTTCCTCAGTCTGAGTCCCAAATTTCCTCGGCCTGAATTCATTGGAATTTTCTAGAAAGTCCCAAATTGTCTCCACCTTAAGACGTCAGGCCTCATTGGAGACCGCATCTGCCCTCGTCCGGTCTCAAAATGAGTCCATTGTTCACAGTGTTATGCAAATCGACGTCTCGGCGTCACAATTCCGTCGCGAAATTGATGTCCATTCACACAGGGGTTTGCTTTAGTTTCGTCTAGACACTTGCCACTTGAAAAAACAACGAACGGTGCACCTCCCATACACGCAGCGACGGAGCGACTGCCTCACGCTTCCTGAATTCCTTTTAGAGATACCCAATCTCGCCCACGTCTAGCATTACCATTCACCGGACGTGAATGGCAACGCGAAAAACATGATTTACACCTGACACCCGTCCGACAGATGCCAAAGGAAAACAAACAGACCCAGAACGATGTTTTGTCTTGACGCGGCGGATACCCCGATGCTGAGCACACACAGTAGCAGCGCGTTGCAAACCACAAAACGGGCAAACAAAGAGCAACCAGAAGCCCGATCACGAACAGTGCGTATGCACAAGAGACTTCCCCAGAGGGGCGCGGCGCACAGGGGAGCGCTCAAAAGCTGGCGCACATTACACTTCCTAGGAGTGTGCACGCTGCACTCCGTGCATATTCATAATTCGTCTTCCCAAGCCCAGCCCGGCAAGACGTGTCTGAGCATATCATGCCTCCCGAGCATAACAATAACAAAACGAAGCGCTGTGCTCGCCGGTCCGTGTGAGCACACGAAACAAAAGCGCAGCGTCAAAAGGAAGCAACACAATGCTGCTCGTCCCAAGAAACGGGCCGGCAGCGTGAGCTCCTTCCCCGGACCGGCACGTCTCGTCTCGTCGCCCGTCCAGTTGCGGCGAACTGCTCAGAGTGGCGCCACCGTTTCTGTCATTCGATCCCTCTGAGATAATTCCACACTCGTAATCGCAGCCCGGCCCAGCCCATCTCCCAGACACGGACTGACACAAGTAAACGGGGAGGATGTGCTCCAAATACCTTTTCTCTTTCTCCAGCGCTTCGTCCGTGCGGGGAAATGCAATGAAATCTAATCCGTGTAAAGCTGTTGCTGGAGCTGTTGCCGGAGCTGCAGCTGAGGCGGCAACAGCAGAAACAGCAGAAGCAGCAGCACCGGATTACTGCAGTCGCTTGACACGATTTGTTCCAGATTAAAATCCAATCAGCCTTGATGAGGATCCTGCGGTTGTGTTGGCTGGTGCGGTGATGATGATGACGACGACGATGGTGTGATGGCCGTGGTGGAGGCTGCGGCGAGAACGGGCGAGATTGATAGCGATATCTGCTCCTCGTTGCAGCAGAGCCTCTCTGCTGGAAGCTGGGATGAGCCCGGCCGCGGTGGCGGTGCCAAGTGATTTAGTGGTTACCAGCGCAGTGAGTGAACGACACTCGCTGCAAGATGAATGCGATGTCAATGCATCGGGAGTCGTCGGTGGTCCTGCACACACGTCGGGTGAGATATGTCATCAGTCCGAGGTGCGCCTGGAATGGGATTTGTTTGCATTGAAACACCGGATCGAGCGGGGGATAAGGTGTCTCTGAATCAGAGCCGAGATACGTTAAGCGAGACGTCCATTAGCAGAATGAACCTCAGGCGTCACATTTAATTTCGCTCCCAGAAGGACGCGATACGCGACAAAATTGCATATTCACTCACTGCCATCAAGGATCGCCATCATCACACATGACATGTGTGAGGAACCACACGCTGACACTGACAGCTGTCAACGTCAGCATTTTATGTGCAGTTGCAGAGGAGAATCGGATCAAAAACTGGTTTGCATTGCTCCTGTGGGCAGGTTTCGAGATTCGATAGATTCACGGTGACATTGTTGACAGTCGTGAAATTCAACCGGATTTCGACTGCACTAGTGGATGGCTTGTCATCGACCGCTGACAAGTGAGTCAACAATTTTGACACAAAGGTGCGGCCTTAATTCAATTTGAGTCAAAACGAATGTGCCCAGGTGGAGCAAGAGGGAGTCGTTTGAGTGGATGTCAAGCCCACGGCAGGGATTTGATGGAACTGTCAAACTTAATGAATGAACTGGTTTCTTTGGGATTTCCAAAGGCTGCTGACAAGTGGGACTTTTGACAGTTCGAGTGGTTGACAGTTGGCAGAGAATGCTGTGGAGGAATAATGTAGTCAAGCCGCAGTGGATATTCAAATCAGAAAATTTGTGAATTGAGTCGAGGTTTAAAGACGACATCTAAGTCAAGGAAATGCCTGATGACACATGTTCGAAGGCGCATCAGAGTGACAGAAGTCAACAAATGAAAAATCCTGGCTTTCAAGTCAACAGTTCAATTTAAGTTGCGATGACGGTAGAAAGTGACGTTTGGGTATTTGACACTTTGACGTCCATGATGACAGGTGTCTTTATGTCAAATGAACAACTGGTGACATTTGTCAAATCGATTTAAATTTTTTGACGTTTTGTGGTTACAGAATTGTGGCTGTTCCAACTGAGATAGAAATTAATTGGATAAACGTCAAATTGACTTTGAAATAATTTGACAGTTGACTTTGGAGACTTTCATGCTGATTGAGTTGACATAAAACGAAAAGAATTCCTGACGTCAATGTCATTCAGTCACGAGGATATTTGACGCAAGCGACTTAAGTTGGATTGTCATTGAAGCGAAGGAATTTGTGAGTCGTAAATGACGCAAGTAGCAATGAAATTAAATCAAAATTAACTTTGACAGTTGCAAAAACATTCAACCGAGGGAATTTCTGTCCTAAGAGCTGTCAGTTTCAATGACAATCAGACCGAGGGGTTAAAGGCTCGGCCATACATCTGAGGGAATTTCTGTTTTAAGAGATGTCAGTTTCAATGCCATCCGAACCGAGGGGAGCTGTCAGTTGGAGTGACAGCCAAAAGAAATATTGTCTTCTTTTGACAGCTGTCAATGTTCAGTCGTTTATGTTGTTTAGGAATTCAACAATTGTCAATTTTTCATACTCAACTGTCAATTGAACAGAGATGTCAACAATGTTCAAAGTTTTTAGAAATTTAGGTACTATTTCTGACACTGACATATTTTTTTCAATTCTTGGCAAGAAATTTGACATTATTGTGGTAAACATATATTTTTACGCTTGTTCAGGTACCGCCGCTGTCAATTAAAGCCGAAAGAGCTCTTGAAAGTCGTTCTTTTAAAATCTGTCTTCCAAAATATGAGTCTTGCCTTGAATTTCGAAAGAGACGCAACCAAGGCACCGACGCACGCATTTGCCCATTTCTAAGGTTTCCTCTTCCAAATTACACATTCAAACAGTTTCCAATTTGTCATTAAAACAAGGTCACAAATCTAGATGTAGGACAAAACCACTCGCGGCAACGCAACGCAACGTAAATAAGATGAAGAATAAAAATAGTCCAAAATTTAACAGCCTGCTGGACTGGATCTTATGCAAGTCTTTCTCGGCGTTACGCAACGGTTTCATTTCATTTTCCACATCTCCATTTAGTCGGGCCATAAAACAGCCACAAAAACTAAATGAGTTGACGTCTGCCAGAGGCTATGGTTGCATCCAATAAAAAATGATTTTCTTTTGAGTTTGGTAGCACTTGTTATCAGAATCAGTTTCACTTTTCGAAATTCCTTCACAACTTTCCCAATGGCAGCTGAATAAACACCATCTTTGCTCGCCGCATTTAAGCTGTCAGCTCATCAGATGCATCCTCAATCACTCCAGACATGATGGCATTTCTAATGTCACCGTCGGTGCATTTCCCACTCGAGTGCATCACATTAACTTACTCCGGCAGAGCAAATATTTGTTCGGTTCGTGGTGATAATTAGGAAAACGGATGTCAAACGACACATTCCTGTGTTCAAGTGGCTGACAGCTGTCAGATGGTAATGTCAAGAGAAAATTCCTTGTTTGGGTTTCGAGACAAAATTGATTTCGAGTTTTGGTTGTGGTAGATGTCAACTCGACTCGGTTGTCATTGCTAAACGCTGTCAAAGGCTGCAGTTTGAATGTGATTTGGGGGAGTCGGCATATCGTTAAATGAATGAGTGGAGACATTTTGTGAAGCTTGTTAAATGTTTTGTTTTTGTGCGTTGAATGTCAACAATTTTGGAAAAAAAAACAGGAGTTGTGCGCTAATTGGCCTCTGATGTCTTATTGTGACACAATTATACCGTCAAATGTCAGAAATGGAAGTGAAACAATTCATTCCTAACTTCGAGGCATTTTAAAGAAAATATTCGATGGAGGGAATATTTGAGAATTGAAAGAAAGCAGGAGTTTATGGGTCATTTCATTGTCTAAGTGCGCCCCATTGGTTGGTGACAGCCACTAATACCTACCGTATGAGCGATTGTCAGAGATTGTGTTGAGTGACTCATCGAGAGCGTTGGACGTCAAAACGATGAGTTGAGTAAAATCAGTGACTAAAGTTCTAAATTTTAAGGGACGGCTATAATAGCCTTTCGAAAACTTAAGCTTATGTCAAAACCAAACGAAAAATAACCAGAGACATCGTCAAGTTTTAAAAGGTCCATAATTGCTTATACAACCTTAAGTTGCCACTATCAACTGACATTTCCATACGATCTTAACGAAACCGAAAAGTTAAAATTAGCTATCGACTGACATATCGCACTCACATAAGTAGGCAAAAGTTATCGAACTTAACGAAACTGAGCGGACTGGTTATTAGAGTCACAGGCTATCATTCTCGTGCGTTTGCTCGGTGGGCTTAGTTCTTTTAAGTCTCCGTATGGGTATTATAGTGGGACCTTTAAGGAGAATTCTGCTGCCAACTGATATTTGCAAACGTAGAGAGCGATTCACCTCGCTCCCACGAAAGTAAGGGAAACTGAACGAACCTAACGAAACTGAACGAACTTAACAGAACTGAACGAACTTAATGAAACTGAACGAACTTAACAAAACTGAAAGAACTTAATGAAACTGAATGAACCTAATGAAACTTAACGAACTTAACAAAACTGAGCGAACTCAACAAAACTGAATGAACCTAATGAAACTGAACGAAGTTAATGAAGCTGAACGGACCTAACGAAACTGAACGAACCTAACGAAACTGAACGAGCTTAATGAAACTGAACGAACTTAACGAAACTGAACGAACCTAATAAATGAACGAACTTAACAAAACTGAACGAAATTAACGAAACTGAACGAACTTAATGAAACTGAACGAACCTAATGAAACTGAACGAACTTAATGCAACTGAACGAACTTAACAAAACTTAACGAAAGTGAACAAACTTAACGAAGCGGTTTTTATAGTCACGGTATATAATGTCGGTGCATTCGGTTTTACGTTTATTATAGTTGTCTCTTCAGTCTTAGGGTAAATGAGAAGAAAGACAACAGAAAAAGACCCACGCCACTGACAACTTAGCCAAAACGTCGTAGTGGACAGGATTTTAGGGTCTCACTGTTTGACTGTCTCAGGGGCTCAGGGTCTCCGGGTCGTTTCCCCCTCAGGGTTTTAGAATCTCAGGGTCAGAGGATCGCACTGTATAAGGGACTCAGGGTCCCACGTTCAATCGGTCTCAGGATCTCAAGGTCTCTAATGTCTCAGAGTCTATAAGGCCTCAGGATCTCTAAGGTCTCAGGGTCTCAGGGTCCGACTGTATAATGCCTCAGAGTCCCATGTTCAAAGGGTCTCAGGGTTTCACTATCTCAGGGTCTCAGGGTCTCTAAGGTCTCACTGTCTCAGGGTTTCAGGGTCTCTATTGTCTCAGGGTCCCACTCTATAAGAGTCCCAGCGTCCCACCTTCAAAGGGTCTCATAGATTCAGAGTTTCAGGGTCTCAGGGTCGTTTCCCCCTCCGAGGTCTCCGGTTTTTACATCCTAATCCACTCTAATCCCCTTCGATTGGCCTTGTGCTGTTTCTCCTTCCGCCTTTGTCGCTGTAGGGCCTTCCAACCCAAACTAGTCCCCAGCGTTACCCACTTCAACTCCAACCTCCATTGTCATTCATCAAAATAGAAACTCAATACTTTCCCCCATCAGATATCGACACCTCGGAAAGAACTTCAATTAGTTCCCCCCAAGGGCCAACTGTGACAGTTCAATGTTCCTCGACAAAAGCCCTCCCGAGTCTTTGTCTGGCAAATGTCAACTCACTCACGTCATCGGACGAAACAAAAGAGACTCCACTCGCACCCAACGCCCCCCTCCTGCATCCAAAATTCAAATCAACCTGTTTAACAGTAGTCTTAATTAGCATGTCTAATCCCCGACTTAATCTTAACTCTCGCGCACAATGGCGAAATCCGACATCCGATACCCGTAATAGCACGTAGGCGGGCTTTTGACGCCTGCTGGCCCGCCCCAAGGGCATGCAAATCAGCGGCGGTTTCGCCAAATGTCATGCATTCAAATCGACCGAAAACGCAAGATTAAAATCTTCGAAATACGTTGAATATTAATCCGGGTCTGTCCGCAGAGACCCCGTCCACCGGAGCGGCGCTCGAAAATTAATTCAATTTATCAGAGTTCACATTCGATTACCATATTTCACAATTTCCTCAATTCGATACTCAATTTCGGCGTTCCGGCGGCGGGAGCGCAGCTAATTAAACCGTTCCGTGCTCTGGCTCTGACTCTGGCTTTCCCATTGTCTGGGCCGCACTGGTGTCCGCTGCGGCGGCGGCGGTGGTGGTGGTCAGCCTCCCTCGTTTGTGGTACACCTGCATTTTCCAACCATCCGCTGACTCATGAATAAAGAGTAGAGAGTTGGGCCCTAATCCGCCCCGTGACCGCCATTAGATCGAGCCGCAACAAAGAGATCTCGTTTGGTAAACATCTTAATCTCTAATGAAGCGCTGCTGCGTAACAACCAACAATCGGCGATCAGCGCCCGTCGAAAGTCTGCTTTTCTTCGATTTTTTTCCTTTTTTTTTTGTTCGTTCGTCTTTCTTTATCTGGAAATCGTTAACTGGATACATCGCGCCCACCCAGGGGCAGAGGCCATAATAAATTTTGGTTCTTTATGGCCGCGGCGGCTCGTTTGGAATTCAAAGGAAATCGTGCTGTTTCTTCTCGTTTTCGTTTCAAATTTGGCAGCACTGCAAAATTTACCGAGGGGGAAATTTATGACAGCCGCGATCTGTTATAAATTGCGTGCGTGAGTGTGTGCTTAATTGGGGATCACAGGCAGACAGTGTTTGGGTGGCTGATGGTCCCTAGAAGGCGTTTTCCAAAGAGGCGGCGGCACATAATCAGATTCTGATAGATGAAGATACAATTTATAATCGGAAGACAGCTGCTGGGCTGTGCTACCAAAGACGGTCAACGTGACCGCAACTTGTAACCGATATGCGACATATCTGGAGTCAATGACTGATGGTCTCGTCGCAGCAGGTGGCAACTCTGGACTGTGGGTGTGTTCAGTGGTAGGAGATTTCTCTTGTCATCTTGATAATTGTGCTGTGCTTACGACGGTTCTTTACGACACAGCTGTCAGATAAATACAAGCAGTTAAGGTCTTGTAACGACGAGATGAGAATGGACAAGTGTTGTTAGCTTTTCACTCGATCGTTTTGGTCTTTGTTATGCTCCAACTTTCATAATTTATGACACTCACGACGGCGGGACCACCCAGGGGCTGGCCGCTTTTCAGTTCTTTAAGTTCTTCTTAAAACCAGATTCTGTTTGGTTTCTCTTGGAATATCCATATTTTATGTCAAAACTTTTAAGCCTTTATGTCAGATTAAAAAAAATAAATAAATATGACACGACATTAGCATTAGCTGTCACTTTCCAAAAAAAAGTTAAGCCGTGTCGAATTTATGCATCAAATCGGGGTGGCCGAGATGAGCTGACAAGGAATATCGATTAGGATTAGGTATTCAATTTGACAGCTGCTGCGGCAATGTCAAGAGGAAAGAAGTCTTCAATCAGCTGTCAAAATGATAACCCCGAGACTATTTCAAAATTAATCAATCAAAAGGCATAGGCAGAGCATTGAAAAACATAAATGCAAAGCATTTGTGAAGATTTATAAAGATGAATAAATGAGTGTCAAGAGTGACAGCAGCTGTCACTTGGGTTACATATTCGGACTTCCTTGATTTAGCTTTTTTTTCACTGATGATCTGCTGGGGTTAGTGATGTTGCCAAGAAGGTGATTTCTGCAATCATGACATCCCTGGAAATGTTGTCATTTGACAGCAGCTGTCACTTGTGTCAAGGTTTCTGACTTCCTCGATTTTCTTTTCCTTTTTTGGGTTATTTCCAGCAAGCCGTGATTTGAATTTAGACTAAGGGAAAACACTAAGGTCCTGTGCTAACACTAAGAAAGCTTGCAAGCAGTTATCAAAAATTGTAACAAAAAAGTGACAGATGCCAGGATTTTTTCGACTTGCGGTGGCAATTGTCGTGACAAAAATCCATCCAACGGCCAAACATTGATGAATTTGAATACAAGGCATTTGTTATCATTTTTAAAAACGACGAATGAATGACAGTTTTAAAAGTGACAGCAGCTGTCACCTGGGTTACATTTGATCTGACTCGACTGATTTTGTTCCCATTCTTCATTGATGGTCTGCTGCGGTAGGTGTATTTGCAAGAAGAAAGGATTTCTCCAATCATGACGTTCCTGGAAATGTTGTCAGTTGAATGCAGTTTGACAGCTCTCTACTAACGTCAGTCTAAATGAAGTTTTTTTTGGTTGAAAAAGTGTTTGAAAACTCCCTCTAAATGGAGGGTAGATGTGAAGTTGATTTGTACAGGGTAAGCTATCTAGTGGTTTTTTTTTTCAAATCATAGGTCATTTTGACACTGACAGCTGTTTCACGCACTAGATCTCGGATTATTCGCTTGCAAGGTTCAATTGACTCAGCAATGGAAGCCGCCTGACCATCCGCTTCGCAGTTTGGGCCTTAGAGCAGCTTGAATTGGACAACGATTTTGGCGAAAAATGATCTTTCCTGACGGGGAAACTTCTGTAGAGATAACTTCAAGGTTTTCCAAGATCTGAGCCTGACAGCAGCTGTCATTTTGTCAGCTTGTCCAGTAGATCTAATGGCAGCACTTTTCTGAATTTCTAAAGGCGGCCTCCGGTTAGACAAGGACAGAAGTGGTCTCCTTTATCTGTCAAGAGAATGTCAGGGCTGAAGGAGATATGTTCGTAACACTGAGGTAGAAAAGAATGTCACTCCGTAGAGGCAAGTTCAAGATTTTACAAAATCTGAGCTTGACGGCAGCTGTCATTTTGTCACCTTATCAAGTGGATCTAATGGCAACACTTTTCTGATAATTTAAAGACCTCCTCGGGTTGAAAAAAGACAGAAGTAGCCTCCCTTGTCTGTGTCAGAAGAAGTTAAAGGCGAAAGGGGATGTGTTCGTAAGGCTGAGGGAGACAAGGATGTCACTTTGTGGCGGCAACTTTAAGGTTTTACAAAACCTGAGCCTGACAGCAGCTGTCATTTCGTCAGCTTGTCCAGTAGATCTAATGGCAGCACTTTTCTGAAATTCTAACACCCTCCTCGGGTTGTACAGAGACAGAAGTCGTCTCCCTTGTCTGTCAAAAGAATCAGAAGGGGGATATGTTCGTAACGCTGAGGTAGATAAAGATGTCACTGTCTAGAGGAAACTTCAAGGTCTTACAAAATGCCTCAACATTTTGACCGCAAATCTGCTCTGCGATTGGAATGATGTCCAAATCTTTCCACTTTTCAGAAACATCCATAGTCAGTGAAAGTGTCAAGATTGCCATCGTCGCAAAATGTGAAACTACACGACCCGCATCAACCATAAAAAAACTGTCAAAAAATTCCCCTCCACTTGGACCAAACATTTTAAAGACCGCCTCAATCAAACCGCGATCCCATCTCAACTCCCTATCGGAACGAGTTATACAAATCGCCCCATCGGACACGATCTCAGATTAAGCGAGGGACTTCCAATTTCAGATAACGTCGTCTGCGCGGCTGTAAACGTCAATCTGCGTCAAATCGGCCGGAAAGCCTGCTTAATTATTTATTTGAATTTCGATTTTCCTCTGTCGTTTTTTGAATTTTTTGCTCTATGTTTTTATTATAATTGAGTTACACCTTAAATTGATATTTTATTATGATGGGATATCGTTCATTAATTTGTTTTATTCGGACGGGCTTGTCGCGCTGTCATCGTTGACAGCGGCTACGCCCCAGTGGACGGTGGCGGTTGTCGAATGTGTTGTTTTCTTTTAAATCGACACAACCACTAGTCTTTATCTGGTTCGCGTTGTTTTCTATCGTTTTTTTTTTCTTCTATTTCAAAATTAATTCGTGTCGTGGTTGAATAGATTACTGGCAAGCGAATCAATTTATTTTTACGACATTCTCTGCTTTTTTTTTGTGTTTTGTGTTTAGATAGTGGCTCATTTTTCCACTTCTTCTCCGCTGGGGTAATAAAAATCAAAATCAAAAAGAAAAAAAAAATAGACTCGGTGAATTGCTTGGTTCAATGACATTTAAAATGTCATAAAGCTGGTCGTTTAATTTAGAGTAGGTACACGCGTTAAATGGATCGTTTCATCTTGTTCCCCAAGCGCCACCTACACCGGCGGAGAGGAACTCTTGTCAATTCGGTAGGAGTACACGATCGATCTAAAGATAGAATATCTTTTAAGAGCCACTTAAGGTTATTTATTGTGCGGAATAAATTCGTTCAGAAAAAGGGGTCTCTCGGTTAATTTATGGAATTTTTTAATTATTTCTTGGTTTTTGAATGAAAAAGTCAATTTGGCATCCCGCTGACAGTGGTGCCAACGCATTGGTTCGAGACACGAGTGGGGATCAGTGGGTTTTGCAATTTTTCACTGACCTCTCAGAGTTTGGAGACTTTTGAGGCGTGAATTATTCGAGTGGGAACAAATGGGAAGCCTCGTGACAGGGGGTAGCCTTTTCTTGTGGCGATTGTTTTTGGAATTTCAATCAGGTTCTGGCGTATGGATTAACAAGCTTAATTCAATATTTGAAATGCTGCCTTAATCAACCGCCCGCTAAATGAGGTTCGATTTGCATGTCAAACGGGTGAATCAGTGGCCAACGTCTTGCATCACCTTGAGAGCATGAAAATGAAGAGAAATTGTGTCGGATGAGGAAATTACCTTTGAAGCTGGTTGACAATCTTTTCATGGCTGCAGACAGAGCCCTTTAAGACAAGTACAGGGTGGGCCAAAAACAAGTTCCTTTTTAAAAATGCAATAAAATGAACAAAATGGTGGTTAAAGATCGTGCCAGCTGGGGAGGGTTGTTGGTTGAGGCTCAGGTCCCCCGGCCATCAGAAGAAACTCAAGATGTGACAAAGAAATGCGAAGCGAATGTCTGGGTTTTTGACAAAAAAAGTGTTTTGATTCCAGCCGCAGGAAAAATACATGAATGCTCTGCGGACAAAACAAAGGAGACTCCCTTGAGTCTTGCATGACGCTTTCTTAAGGATCTTCTGCTCAAATTTCAAAACTGTATTCAAAACTCAGACCCTAATCAAATTCACCACAAAATTAATTCCACCTCAAACTTGTGGTTGTGTCAATGTCCGCTTAAAGGTTATCCCCATCCAAGTTCGAAAGGAGCAGGATGAACGGCAGATGAGTGCGTTTCAATGAATTCCCTGCGGAGTGCTAAGGAGCATTATTATGTACATGCAATTAAGGGCACTCTGGCAGTGTCCTAAAATTAAAAATGTCTTCTAAATTTAAAACAGATGTCGTCAACTCTGAGTCTAAGTTCACCACCCCCCACGCAATTGAAAGTGTTTCCACTCTGGAATCCAATTTTCATTACATGTTGTGCCAAAAGGGTCATCGGGACTGTGTGTGTGTGTGTGTGTGTGTCGTCATCGTGTAAACAATAAAAATGCATTAGTCGTCCGAAAAAATCGCTGGCATTGGGGAGGAAGAGACGATGCACCACCACCACATCATCCGACCTCGTGTCCATTTTAATTATTCAATTCTAAGGAAGATGAGAAAAGAATCGTTTTTGAAAATGTATTCCCTTTCCCTTTCCCTCCAACCGGACCAATTCGGTTCATCGTCGTCGTCGTCGTTTTTCTTCCACCTCGGAACACAGGACTAACAAGCGCACAGTGCAAGTGAGTGTTCCCTTATCGGCAACGGCCGCGGCGACCGAGCAAGGACCAAGGAAACGAAAGACAAAGCTCCGCGCCGGAGAGTGTGCGGAGGATGCGATGAAGGATGGAATGCGCATAAAAGGAAATAAAACTCAAACTGATGATGGTTGCTGGTGATGGTGATGGTGGTGGTGGTGGGTACCAACATACGTCCCCATGAACCTTCTCCACCTCTGCACTTCGCCCATCAGAGGAGCATGTAAGGGAAGGCGGTTTTATTAACACGGGAGAAAAAAGAGTACCGTGTACACTCACCGTATGGAGGACGACAGGTACGTGTTCACAGTTTACCGAGGCTCGTCCATGAGAATGGGAAAGGGATAACGTGTTTTTTCTTTTTTTTTTCTGTGACGGTGGGGCTCTGGTTAATCCCATCGAAGAAGAACCAGTATTTGTGTGCACCAACCGAACCAGGATAAATATCTTCATCTCTGCACGTTGCTGCTGCTGCTCTTCTTCTTCTGTTTTGCGTCCGCTTTCGGTGGTTTTTCGTTCATTTCGTTGGTTTTTTTTTCGACGACGATGACGACGACTGTGACTTTTTACGACTTATCTCTGGAGCGTAACTACATATTCCCACGCTTTAAGCCACACGAACACACACTCGCACGCTCACCATTCACTTCATGTGTAGATGAGGCTTTCTTGTTTTTGCGTCTTCACGTTTTTTTGTTGGTTATTTGGTGTTTCTTCAGTTGGCCTTTTTTGCATTCCTTTAGCACCATTCAGTGGATGATGGTGATGAAGGGGAGGAGGGGTGGTGGGAGATGAGGAGGAGGGAAGGAGGAGGAGGAGTAGAACGAATGCCATTGCAAAACGAGGAGATGAGCTCTGGGATGGACATAAAAAGACGACAGTACACCAACCCGTATACACCGAGATCTGCTCGCATCCTTTGGGAGTTTTTCCAGAGCCTCACACTCCCTCCCCCCACCCACTCATCGGAGGCGAAATGAATTGTGAAACCAAAGGGGGGGGGGGGGGGGGGGTAGGACAGAGGCAGAGAGCGGCGGCGGATGGCAGATGAGGGGTTTTTCAATAAATTCTCCAACCGAACTGCAGAGTGGTGAAGAGGTTTATTATGTGCACGCTGGGTACCGTTCCGGGACGATGACGGTATTAGGTGTTAGGAGCTTTTATTTGGATTCAATTTGAAATAACGACAACTAGGGGGTGGTTGCTGCTCCTGTGTGTGTGTGTGGCGGCAACAATCCCCCAGAGTTCAATCCTTGAGAAATGGCGGTGATGATGGAACCAATTTAACGGAAGCCAACAGCAGCATCATCCGAAGATCGTGTTGGAGCATAGTAATGACGAGACACTGACGGAGAAGTCACCCCCTCCACCTCGTCCGCGCAAAGTTTGATGAAATTAATTGAAGGAGATCCCCTTGAACTGAGTCCTAAAATATGTATCCATGACGATGTCAAACACTAGACCCGAACGAAACGAAATACGCAAAGAGTATCCGAAGCTCTTGTGCTCTTTCTGCACATTTGGGCCAAGTGGTGTGCATCTCGGCGAAGGAACCTCGTTCCCGGGAATATTTTAAGTCTCTCCCTGCCCCTCCACCATCCACCGGCATGAAATAATGACGAAGGATGGAAGGTAAGAGGATGCAACTGAAGAAGAGCAATGAATATTTTTCTTCTTGGCGGAGGGGCGGGGGAGGAGGACCCTCCTTCTTCCCATCGTTGAAAAATGATTTCAATGAACAAGGAGAGCAGCATATTTCTTGAAGGGCTCCTACCATCTTGGCCAACTAAATGGAGGAGCTACGGTTGGATGACAGTATTTTCTTTAATAGTTTTCTTCAACTTCTTGATGTCAAGGGTGCTTAATTGTTGACTGGTGGGTGGGGGGTGGGGGGGTTGTTTTTGTGTTGACGGAGGGGGTATTTGTAACAAGCCGTGATTGGGATTTGGACTGAAGGCATCCACTGATCGAACAAAAGAACACTATACGAGCAGTCAATCGGTGGTCAAAAGTTGCAACAAAAAAAAAGAAGAAGAAAATGGCAGATGCCAGGATTTTTCGACTCGCGATGCCACTTGTCGGGACTTCAGTGCACTCAAGGAGGGAGAATATTAAGCAATTTCCTTCAGGCGATTCATTTGATTTCGTTTTGAGGAGAAAAGTGATCTAAGGAGTTCATGGCTCATCTGGAAATCGGTGAAGCTTGACACAATTTTAAGAAAAAAAAGAAAAAAAAGATAAAAAAAAGATGTTATAGCTTTATTCTCAAAAACCTGACATTTTGGTGCTCAAGTTTAAGAAAACTTGGAAGTTGTCGCAACAAAGTGGTATCCTTGTCTATTCTTGACAAAGTTTTGAACGATTTTCGAAAAAAAAAACAGTCACGTGTGTATACAGGGTGCGCCATCTAGTGGTCTTTTTCTTAAATCATAGGATATTTTGACACTGACAGCTGTTTTCCGCTCGAAATCTTGACAGAAAGTCAGTATCATACCACCGCGGAACGAAATGAGTCGCTTCACGCTTTACGAACAACGTTGGGAAATATTGAAAACTTATTTCCAAAGTGAGTGCTTGCAGACCAAAAAGTGCGTTTTTTCAAATGAACTTTTGGCCGAAACTGCTGTACGCAAGTTTGTGCAAAAAGTTCGGGAGACTGGTAGGCTAGTGAAAAACACTCATGGTCCCCGTCGTCGTACGGTGCGCACAGATGAGAATGTGGCTGCTGTGGCCGAGAGTGTGAGACTCAATTCACAAACATTAAATCGCCATCGCCGTCGATTTCAACAGCTCAAAATTTCACGCACTAGCCTGAGGAGAATTCTGCACAAAGATCTCGGATTATTCGCTTATAAGGTACAATTGACTTAGCAATTGAAGGCACGCAACCATCCACTTCGCAGTTTGGGCCGCTTGCCGTAGCTTGAATTGGATAACGATTTTGGGCGAAAAATCATCTTTTCAGACGAGGCGCAGGCGCATTTTCATCTTGGCGGCTACGTTCAGAATACAAACAAAATTGGCGCATCTTGGGTTCGGAAGACCCGCACATTATTGCCGAGAAGCCAATGCGTCCACAGAGAGTGAAAGTTTGGTGCCGATTGTGGAGTGGTGGCATCATTGGACCATTTTTCTTCGAAAATGAGGCTGGGAACAATGTTTCGGTCAACGGTGGGCGTTACAGAGCCAAGTTAACCGACTTTTTTCGCACTGAAATTGAAGACAACGATTTGGACGACCTCTGGTTCATGTAGGATGGCGCGCCATGCCACACGGTCCATGCCGCAATTGATCTTTTGCGCACCAAATTCCCAAATCGTGTTATCAGCCGTCTTGGCGATGTCAATTGGCCGCCTCGGAGTTGCGATTTGACCCGTTTGGACTTTTTTTTAGGGGAACCGATGCTATGCCTACAATCTGGAAACGATTCAAGCACTTAAGGCCAATATCATCCAAGCAATCCGTGAGCTGAAGCCCGAAACCATTAACAAGATCTTGGAAGATGGGGGTGACAGAATGCGCGGCTGCGAAGCCAGCCGAGGCAGCCACTTGAAGGACGTGGTATTTCATAATCAATGGGAATGTTTGTTCTTACTGATGAAGCCATAATACATGGAAAAAATTTAATTTTGTTTATTTTATTGCATTTTTAAGAAGAAACTTGTATTTGGCCCACCCTGTATATACCTCAAGGCTCCATTGTGGGAACTTTATCTTTCCCTTGGTATTGGAGTCTATTAGAAGATTGAATTAAGCGTCTAGAGTTAGGCGGTGTCAGTTCAATTGCGACGTTTTTGAATTAGACCAAATAAACTTGTAACGCACCAAGGAAAGAGCGAAATATCTGCTCTTTCAACCGTAGGTAAGGTAAGTGGGTAGACTGGCGTAAACCACGCCCCGCTTAGGTGAATTCTTGTGAATTCCTTTTTTTTAATGAATTCCTTTTTGCAGGAAAAGCAGAGTTAAGCATCATCTTTGAGCATCATCAATCAAGGATGCAAACAATAGCAAGCTTGTCTTTAAGGCAGCAGACTTGTCGAACGACAGAGACTATGAAGGAATAGGATCATCAAAACATCTCCGCTGCAACAACTCAGAACTCAAGAAAAACACACAGCCACCTCCGATGGATCTTGTCAAATTCATCAGAAAATTCCATCCTCTTCCTGTTGTCCAAGGCCTTTCGAATGAACCTGCAAAAATTCAAATAAATTCCCCACGACAAGGTGTCCTGACCTCGACCCTTTTAAAAGCGTGATCCCCGTCTTCGCCTGAGAAGTCTCACCATCCCTCCCTCCCTCTGGCACTTCTGAAATTGCAATCATTCATCCAAACGTCCGCCATCCGCTGTAGCCCTCTGGAAGTCATTCATTAAATCGTTTCGCTTGCCTGCAGCCACTTACTTCTTCAAATAGCCCGCGTGTGACTTCATCACCTCCGACACCGTCGCGAAGCTGGCCAATGGCCACCCAAGTGTGCGCCCCGAACCTGTGTCGCCAGCGAAACGATTTGTAAACGCCGCCAACTTGAGTACAGCTGCTCTGCCCCCGGCCTGGAGCCATTAGTTAAAGTCAACACTCGAATAGCTGTCAAAGCGCTCATTCGTCAGCGGGGAACACCGTCCAGATAATTAGAAATTTATTTTTTAATTACACGTTCGAGTGGCTAATTGCTGACTAAACGCCTCGCTCCTCGCTGCTCGCCGCGTCTTGCTCGGACGCAGAGGCACGAGCTCGCCCCAAAGTGGCGGCGAGAGCAAAGCAAGTGAATTTGTTGATTCTCGTTTTTTCGCTTTCCTTAATTTAGATACTTTATCTGTGCATCTGTGGGATTCTGCAATCAGCCACGAGTGCATCGGCGATCAAAAGAGGCGGGGTTCCGCCGCGCCGAGTGTGCACGCTCTCGTCTCGTCTCGGCTCTCGTGTTCCCTTAGATCTCCGATCGCCGAACATGCCCCGCGCATTCCTCGCGCATTTGCATTGATTACTCAATCATTCAGTCGCTGCATCTCATCGGATCTTCACCGATCGCCCCAGATCGTCCTCGATCTCCTCGCGTCCATCGTCGATCGCATCGGTCGATGATCGAATCCGGAGGGGGACCGTGGCAGGGCTCTGGGTTTATTTTCGAAGCGATTTGGGCCGCCTCGAATGCTTAATTTGCTCCGATCGATTTTTGTGGGAACGTTTCGTCGTGAATGGACTCTCAGCCGTCGTCGTCGTCGTGAGTCACACTCGGGCGCATTCTGTTTGTTTGCCCGTTCGAAGCGAACACAAAACATCTGTCTTTCGAAGTCGAATCTGTTCGAAAATAATCAGACTGGTTGCGATCTGCATCCGAGCAAGGAGACGGTGGAGGACCGCGGGACGGGCTGCGAACCAGTTCGAAGCCATCCATTGCACGTCGCCGGCCGTCCGGTTGGGCTGTCGTTTGTTTTTATTGAGCACTGGCAGTCAGTGCGGCGTTTTTGATTCTCTGTTGTCTTGAGATTTTATTTAATTTGACATTAATAAATGTCCGACAGCGAGGATGACGCTGATTCCTCGTCGGCCGCGGCTGTGTGGCAACGAGAGTGGCAAAGTGGCACGGGTATTTATACCCGCGGAGGGAGAGATCGGCTGCTGATATGGTTGCGATTGCGGTGCAGCTGCGAATAGTGGACCTTGGAGATGGAGATGGTCGTAAACGCGCAGTCTGTGTGTGCTAATGAACAGAAGGGGAGCGATGCAGCCGTCGTTGGGAGGACTGCGTGCGTGGCGAACGAGTGCAGGGCATCTCTTTCGGGTCTTAATTGAAAGTATCGATGGATGGCGATTGTAATCAGTTGCGCGCTATGGAATGGATAAATTAAGATCGAATCTGGAGGAGAGCGATGGGAAGCAGGATGGCAGGGGGCTCCTCCTGGGCGATCAGCGATCTGGAAGAGATCGTGGTCGATGACTGCTGTCGCTTATCGCTTGAGGTGGTTGAACTTGATGTGTACGGCTGTGACTGCCTTGATTGACGTTCACATTCAAGGGCAATCTGATGAGAGGAACGTTGGATGTGATGGTTATCATTGATCCGACGATCGTGTGGCAGACTGTAGTGTGCGCATGATCGGTGATCTCTTGAATGTTGTCCGCGGTTTCGAGGATGACTAGTGACTGTGGCTGCAGCCGTAGCTCTGGCTCTGTCTCTAGTTCTCGCTCTAGCTCTGACTTTAGCACTTTGGCTCTGACTGTGGCTGTGGCTTTGACTGCCGCGTTGGCTGTCGCTTTAGCTATGGCTGTGGCTATGGCTGTGGCTGTGGCTATGGCTGTGGCTGTGGCTGTGGCTGTGGCTGTGGCTGTGGCTGTGGCTGTGGCTGTGGCTGTGGCTGTGGCTGTGGCTGTGGCTGTGGCTGTGGCTGCGGCTGTGGCTGTGGCTGTGACTGTGGCTGTGGCTATGGCTGTAGCCGTGGCTGTGGCTCTGGCTGTGGCTCTGGCTCTGGCTCTGACTGTAGCTCTGACTGTAGCTCTGACTGTAGCTGGCGTTGTGGCCGTGTTTGTGGCTGTAGCTCTGGTTCTGGCTTTGGCCATTACTGTGACTGTCTTTAGCTTACAGAAAGTGTCTTCTCTCCCTCCGCTCCTCCCTAAATTCTCATCAAATCCCCTCACTAAAATTGAAAACCCACAAAATCTTCACAAATTAATAAGCCTCCACCACGACAAAGGCCAGAAAATTTCGAAAACTGGTAACCCCCAACCGATGGCTGCGCATCAACAAAGATCGATGTCAACATTCAGCAGGGGGTCCTGGCCTCGACTGCGTACAAAAGACGCCAAAGCCCAATCACGCCCGCACAAGCGAAAGCTCACCAAGAAAAACCCGAGCTAATTCGTTTCTCACGGAACGGTTGTTCCAGACTCCACATGCGCCTAATTAGACGCCGAATATCCACCACACAGAAGGTGACAATTATTCAGCTAACGTCCAACATCACAGCTGGACGCCCGGTCGCTGGCACGGCGAATTTGCATATTCGTGGGCACCGCACTCACGGCAGGTCTCGCCGCGTCCACCTGTTAAAGCACAAATCGGTTTCACTCTTTCGGTTTCGGATTTCGGCTGCGATTTCGGAGGTGTTTCTTGAGAAACAGTTTATAGGTCAGTCGACGACGACGACGCGCGGCACCGATCGCGGGCACACGAGTCCACTGCCTCTGGGTGACACTTCAGAGACAAATTGCGCCACGGAACTGGTTATTAATGAGCGGCTTAACGAGAGTGCGAAGAGTATACATTAACCATCACTCAGATGTACGTCGTACGGGAGGCGTCAGTCCTCGCGGCGCAGCAAGACCCCGGCTCGAATGGCCGGTCGTGAATCTAGTTTCGTAACGCACGACGACGACGACGACGATGACGACGAGCGTAGGACTCTGCGCCACCCGTGGGCAATGATGTTTAATTGAATGTTTGTCTTGGGGCGCAGTCATTTGAGGAGAGTGCGTGCGTTCAGCGATAAAATCTACGAGACGATCTGTTTGGCAACACATCCATTTGATGTACACAGCTGCGAGAGGGGGGAAATAATTGAAAACAGGATGCCGATGTGGGCGGGCCGGAGAGCACAAGAGGAGCGCAAACACACAGGCATAAATAAAAAGGAACGACTCCGGCAGGGGATGATGATTATGACGGGGCGGGGCACGAGCCCTGTGATGTACGGCCACGAGTGAGGTGAGCGTGGATATTTGTGTGCCTCAAGGACATCGGAATCTGAGTGCGCACAGACCGAGAGGAGGGGAAAGCGCGTGGCTGGAAAATGCAAAAATTAAGGTTAAGACGGGATTTCGTTTGTTTTCCAAGAGAGAATCCAACCGGGGAGAGGGTCGCCTGAGAGGATTGGCGGATTCAATTAGAAGGATTGGATTGTGGAAGAGCCCCGAATTTCGAGAATGCGAAATCCTCTCTGAATTGGCAGATGGCAAAAGGTTAACAAGGGCTTTAGCCAATTAGAGATCAAGGAATTGGCATTCGATGGGATTTCTGTGAGTGGAAAGCGATTTTCCTTCTGTGCGACTCCTGAAATAGATTTCAGCGGAATCGTCTGGGAATTAGTAAACGTTTTTTGCTTGGGTGGGGCATTGACATTTTGGTGAGTGGATTCATTGAGTTATTCTAAAGAGTTGAGACTTTGGGTGAATTAATTGGAAGAAATTAATGAATGGGACATCTGAATAGAGCTACCGGCGGATAAGAAATTGTGTGCCCCAGGGAAAGGGGAGAAAGCCCCGAAATTCGGGGCTCGGTGAAGGATATTGTCCTCCTTCTTCTTCGTAGGGCGCTACAGTCCGAGATGGACCTGGGCCTCACCCAACGTACCTCTCCAGTCAGCACGATCTCTCGGCAGCTGTCTCCAGTTTCTCACACCAAGCCGGCGGAGGTGCCCCTCGATTTGTGTGCGCCACTTTGTATGTGGACGTATACTCGGATGGTCGCGCGCCTTCAATTGCTGAGTCAATTGAACCTCGTAAGCGAGGTCTCAGCAGCTACATTCTCATCTGGGACCATGAGTGTTGTCCACTAGCATTCCAGTCTCATGAATTTTTTGCACAAACTTGCGTACAGCAGTCGCGGTGGGTGCTTCATTTCGGCGAAAACTTCTTTTCAAAAAACGCACTGTTTGGGCTACACAGCACTCACTTTGAAAATTAGTTGTCAATATTTGCCAACGTTGTTCAAGCGTAAAGTGACCCACGGAGGTATAATACTGATTTTCTGTCAAAATTTCGAGCGGGAAATAGCTGTCAATTTCAAAATAACCTATGATTTAAAAAACAACCACTAGATGGCCCACCGTTTATGTGATCCAAAAAGTGGTTCAAAAATGTTTGTTCAAAACTGTATCTAAATTGTTTGGTAAGAATACAGCTCCAGAGCTTAAGAAACGAAGAAGCGGCGATATTCAAAAATTTCGTGATCTTTTTCCAGTTTTCGTCTAAATTTTTGAACTACTTGGGGTTACCCCATTGACATTCTCCCGTGGGTGATTCTCTTTCTCTTAAAGGGTGATTCCCGAAGTGATAATCAAAAATTGTAAAAAAAAAGTGTGGCTGGCGGGTGTAATCACGCCTTACTTACTTACTTAACGGCCTCCCAACCCGTGAAGGGTCTCTGCCTGAGACACGGCAGCCTTTCATGCCCTGCGGTCCCGGGCACGCTGCTCCTAACTCAGAGGACCAAAATCATGCTCTACACAACCCTTATTCTGTCAGTCCTGCTTTACGGAGACGAATGCTGGACAGTAAGCAGAACGTTAGAGCTGATTCTTGGTTCCTTCGAGAGAAATTCTCCGTCGGGTACATGGTCCTATCTGCGAGGAAGGTGAATGGAGGAGAAGGCATAACTGCGAGCTCCATAGGCTGTACCAATGATGTGGACGTAGTTCGGAAGGCAAAAATCCGTCGACTACATTGCTTCGGCCGCATCGAGCGTATGGATGCTCCATCGTATGCTCCAGCTAAGAGAGTCTTCGGATACGAGCCTCCTGGTTCGAGAATAAGAGGGAGACCGAACCTCCAACTTAAAGACCAAGTCATCGCAACTGTATGGCGCAGTTGGGTAAGTGCCTGCACCAAGTTCGAGGGGTCTCAGGTTCGATTCCCAGTAAAATCGAATCTGGTCCAGTCACCATTTGCCGTTGGGATCAAATTAACGGCACTGGAGTAGGTTGCTACCTGGCAGTATAATGAACCAGTTTTGAGTCTAAGTACTCCAATAGTGTTTCAAAAATACTTCGAAAAAATGGACGAAAAAGTACAGTCCAATCACAGCACACGGTCGCATTTTGTGGATTCAATGGAATCTCTTGAAGCACATGCGGGCTTGTTATTGTTAAAAGTCGTCGCGGACGCAAGGCAGCTTGGTCTAGACGACTGGAAGCAGCATGCCCGGGACCGTCAAGGATGGAAGACAGCTATTGCTCAGGCCTAGTCCCTCCTTGGATCAGTCCTTCACGGTTCTCCACAAAAACAACGTCCAAAACATTGCAGCTCCGAGGTGGCCAATTGACATGGCCAAGACGGCTGATAACACGATTTGGGAATTTGGTGCCCAAAAGATCAATTGTGGCGTAAGCTGTGTGGCATGGCGCGCCATCCTGCATGAACCAGAGGTCGCCCAAATCAATGTCTTCAATTTCGACAGAAAAAAAAAAGTGGGTTAACGTGGCTCTGTGACGCCCACCGTTGACCGAAACGTTGTTCCCAGCCTCATTTTCGAAGAAAAATGGTCCAAGAAGCTCAAAATTTGGTCGAAATTTCAAGAGAAATCTGTACATTAACCCTTTTTTCGTCCGAATTAAGCAGAAAATTTGAATCTTCCCCGTAGACAGCTCCTAAAACGTAGACTCTTCACGGGCCATTGAAGTCCACTCATGGAAACCAACCAGTATTTGGTCCAAAGTTTTGGCTTGTAGACGTTGTTTATCAAAAACAGGCTCCCCATAGATCTCCGTCGTCAAATTTCTGTGTACTCTCTCGGCACACACCCCGCCTTATCTTCTCCGTCAACACCAGAAAAGCCCCTCGAACGAAAAAACCAAGACTCTTTTCGTTTTTTTAATCAAACGACCCAAACGACACCGTGTACAGCAATTAATCTTTCAATTAGCGAATGTTGCAGACTTTCCTCACACGAATTCGACTCCGAAAAACAACTGTTTTATCGCGTTCGAACAACCGATGTTGGGAAATTAATTTTCTCCTTTCGTCCTCGCCGCCACCGTGGGCTGTGGGCCGTTGGCTGCTGCAGTCGCAAACAACTCTGTCGAACGGCTAATTAAGACACATTTTCGTGTGAACCCACATGTCGCGTACATGGCGCACTTCTTTTGCGATAATTTTCCACAGCCAACACCACACTCCATCCGTCACAACAACAACACCACCACCAGATTGGCATGCGAGCAACCGGTTCCAGCAGCTCCCTTCGCTTTGCCACCACGGTCTCATATGCAAAGGCTGACTGTGTCAACCGGCCACGGCACGACAACTCTGCGTCTCGAGAGTGACCGGCGGCGCAGCAGCTGGGCGGAGGGCGGTGGCATGGGTATCTCATGGATCTCAATTTAAATTTAGTCACACGCTTCATTAAATTTGATTGGTGACGCTGGTGGTGGTGCTGCCGCGACGAGTGCGGACCACTCGTGTGGACCACTCGCACTCGGGCATGATGGACGATTTGAATCGGCTCGTAGGCGTATGCAAAATACGGTCCAAATGGCCCCAAAATAAGCCGTAAACATTGAGCAGTAAATCCACGCATAATTGACTTCTGCGACGCAACCGCCGTCGTCGTCGTCGTCTTCTCAAAGAAGCCTCCTTAACGACGATGACAGTGGTCAGTGGCAAATACCTCTACGCATCGAGGTCGTAAAAGAGCTTCGGTGCGGCCGTAAAAGCCGGCTCAATGGAGTCTCTTTCTCTCTCTCTTTCTGGGTTTATGACCGCTCCCGGGGATGCAGTCCTCCTTTTCGATTCAGTTTACTCCCTTGTATCTGCGCCGTTAATCAATTTTCTCATGTTGCCTATTTTTCTCTGTTTTTCTTTGCAGATCACGTGCTGGAGCTGACGGAACAGTCTGAGAATAAGACATTAAATGTCTTCTCACAGGTGTACCGGCGAATGCTGCCGCTGTCGAGGAAACTCATCCAGCAATTGTACTCGGAGATTACGAGGTGAGTCTATGGCTGGAGTACGTGAAGTGTAATTGAAAGTTTATCGACGCTCGGGCAGAGTCACCTGCCGGGACGTAATGAGCTTGAAATGTGCCGGGCATTCCGAGATAAGCCATTTGATGTTGTCCCGGTTAATTGCGAGAAGGAACCAAGGCGAGCCTTGAGTTCGGTGCTGGTGGAGATTAACGATGTGATTGCCTTTTGTCAAGCTACCGACGACGACGACGCACCGATGGTCCGGGAGATTGGGATCTGACTTATGGCCGATGATATAAACGAGGCCTTTGTTTGGCAGTGCGCCGCATATCATTTTCCCTTTTGTGATTGTGTTGAGGGTGTTGCCTAGTTTTGATGGACTGCTGAGTGTTGGACTTTTGAGAAATGCTTTACTGCAGTGATTAAGAATTCAGTGCTTTCTCTTATGAGCCGTATTGCCTGAGGGGAACGATGGAGAAACATATGGTGCAGCCAAATCTTTGATTTGTCCTTTCTTTAACGGAACTCTTTGGACTGGACGTTTGATTTTATGTTCGAAAGCAGAAAAGCTGAAAGATTCTTTGGAAAATTTCGCCGATGTTATAAAGGTTTTTTACTATAAGACTTAGAATTTGCTCTGAGTAGGCTTTATCAGAAGCTACGGCTGATTCAGCGGTAGCACTCATTTTAACCTAACCTAACTTAACCTAAGCTTTCTCAAAAGTTGCGGCTTAAGACTTTTTTTTTGAAGGATTTTTGAAACCCTACTGGAGCATTCAGACTCAAAACTGGTCCATTATACTGCCAGGTAGAAACCTACTCCAGTGCCGCTAATTTGATCCTAATGGTGACTGGACCAGATTCGATTTAACTTGGATTCGAACCTGGGATCCCTCGAATTTGGGGCAAGCACTTCTGCGACGTCGACTTCTGCGACGTCGACTTCTGCGACGTCGACTTCTGTGACGTCCACTTCTGTGACGTCCACTTCTGCGACGTCCGCTTCTGCGCTCGACTTCTCTAGTTCGATTCCGAAATCAGAACGCTCTACTTTCATTCCGATACCAACTCTCTCGTGTCAAAGACATTAGTCGGAGAGCAGAACTGTCACGGAAAGCTTCTTAAACTTCACTGTTCTTCTTCTAATGACGCTTCAGTCCGGGATGGACATGAGCCTCACAAGTCACAAAACACAAGTCTCTCCCCTTGGTACTATTGTTTGCCAACTGCCTCCAATTACGCACGCCAAGTTGGCTGAAGACCTTCTCCACTTGTGTACGTCATCGGTTTTGTTGGCGTCGAACTTCACTGTTCGCCTTAAAACTGTAGGTCCACTTCGGCTCAATTCATCATTCGCAGAGTCCTAAAATTTAGACTCAAATTCGCATTCATCTAATTGTCGTTTTTTGACGTTAGGAATAAGCGTGTCTCAGTGACAGATTTTAACTGAGATCAATCCCTTTGATTCAACATTTTTATAACAGATCTATCCAGAACAATTCGAGCCTGTGAAGCAAGGCGTTGAAGTCGCGTAGAAAAAATGATTCCTGATTCAAGATTCTTTTAGATTCCGCCGAATTCTTTAAAAGCCTCACTCTGTTTCTCAATTTCTCTGCCAATTTTCTCCTGTCTTTGTACGTCAAACCAATAAACAGATCGATCAGCTTTTTGAATACATCCCATACCAATGAACACCCGTTTCCTTCAAAGCCGCGGGGTAATGTTGAGCCTGAAGAAACTTCTAATGCCAAAAACGTGCCCTCAAATCACAAAAAATCAAATCTAATTCACTTTTTGAACACCCCCAGCATCCATTTTCCTCAATTGGAGCAAGACAATGTTAAGTTCGGAGAACCTTCTGGTGCAAAAAATTTTACCAATAATCTAACTTTTTCAAAATTGTCCCCAACTACTTCTCGAACACATCCCACAGCTTGCATTGCCCAGATCTATTCTGAGCAATAGAAGCGTGTGAAGCACGGTGTAAAATTCTCCACCAATGTAGGGAAAATTGTCTTAAATCTTGACGCAAGTCCTACGTTCTTGTAGATCCCGCGAAATTCTGTAAATATCTCAGTCTTTCTGTCCCAATTTTTCTCCCGATCTGATCTGGACAAGGTGTGCTTCAACATAAACCTTAAACTTGTTCAGCAATCGCCCTCCTCTCACCCAAACAATCGCAAAATTCTTTAAATCAAAAGTCAGACCCACTCACTTTTCGAACACACCCAATATCCATTTCCTCAACTGGAGCAAGACACTGTTCGGCACGAAGAAGCTTCTGGTGCAAAAAAACATGCCCTCAAATCACACAAAACCCGTTACCAGCAATCTGAATTCTTTTTTTATCTCAGAATTCCCCGCAAGCACTTCTCGAACACATCCCAGATTGCTTGCATTGCCCGTGTTCAGTGCGAATGTCATCTTCTTTTTCAACGATCCCCCATGATACAAGCCAGCGTTCAATCAACCGTTTAATTTCGAATTCCATGCACCATCGTCCTTGAAACACAGAGTCTTCCCCCTCCGTCCTCGCATGCAGATTCAATTCCCCCTCCCCCACCGCACGACCTCTGGCAATTGAAATGTCAAAAGAGAAATCAATTTTCTTCCTTTCCACCACGAAACCGATTCCCCACGGCAGCACACAATCGCAAGAGATTCCATTCCTCATCTCCACAGCCAGCGCCTCCTTTACATTTTGCAATTTTCCCACTCCCCCCGCCCGCCGTCACGCACACAATCAGACGGAGATGATTCTATTTTTATGCTCGTAACCATTCCATCATTGAATTCAATTTAAAATCTAATCTTTCTCGTTCCACAGGCACTTGAACTCCACAGCCGAGGTCAGCAGCCTGGAAACGGCGGTGCACACATTCTTCGTAGACCTGTTCCCAGTGGCCTACCACCAGGCGGTTCATTTGAATAAGAACAACTACGGTGACCTACACGAGGACTACGTGTCGTGCCTCAAGCACAACTTCGATGACTTGCAGCCGTTCGGGAAGATCCCCAAGGAGCTGAGCAAGAATCTCCTTCAGAGCGTCACCACAGCGACGGTGTTCATGAACGCCCTCGAGCAGAGCGCCGCCGTCCTGGCCAGCACCGACGAACTGGACTCCATGTACCTGACGGAGACGTGCCAGAAGCAACTGCTTAAGATCAGCTATTGCCCCAGTTGCATCGGGCTCCAGAAGAGACAGGTCAAGTCATGCTACAGCTATTGTTTCAACGTAATGAGGTGGGTGCTTCTGTAATTGGTGTTTGAACTTATCCTCATCGCAGCTCTCATTGCAGGGGATGCCTGGCGCAGTACGTGGGCGTTTTGGACAGTCCCTGGTCGAATGTTGCCGAGGCAATCGAGAATTTGGTGACGACATACATCCAGGCGGACACCGGCATCGTGAGCACAATCAAAATGCTCGACTCCAAGTTGTCCGAGACAATTATGCTCGCCATGGAGAATGGCCCGGAACTGGAGCGAAAGGTGAGTGACCTGGACTGAGTTCGTTTTTTTCTCTCGTTTTTTTCGCTTTCATTAGAGACTGAGATTGAAGGCATTGCGCTTGAATGGGCATAAGTCAATTAATTGGATTACGAGGAGAGTTTCAAAGTGGCAGCCCGGTGCTTGGGCGGATTTGGGGCCGCCGGTGATTAGGCAAATCCAATTAGGTTCCTCTGAAATGAAAGTGGAATGCGTGCAGTTGGGTGATAGTTATTTGAATCTCGGCCCGTTACGGTGATTGCGAGAATCGCAGTTGCTCGGATGAACGGGGCGGATTGAAGCTAGAGTTCCTGGTCTGACGCAGCAGTACGGAGCGCTTTAATTAAAGCACTCAAATTGCAGGGCGCCCCATGGAGTTGAGAGAGGAGAGAGACCAAGAGTTGAGACTCGTGACCCAGAATGTGTTCGAAGTGGAACATGTTCTTGTTCATTTTAATCTCATTTCCGGGGCAGAACTAAGTGGAGGACTTAGTCTGTCGTCGTTGCTTTTGATTTTTAGCTGGCGACTGAACGGGGAGCAGCCTCTTTCTGGGTCATTGGCTGTGATTTCGATACTGACCTTGGGTAGGGATTCGACAGGAGTATTTGCTGGAACGCGGGAGAGATTCTTTGACCATAACGTTGACTTCTACAGAACATTTCATTTGACAGCTTCTGCTTCAAAGCTATCTTAGTCCACCTGTAAGCGGATCTCTGTCTTCTTCATTTGGTGCTACAGTCCGATTTTTGACCCGGGCCTCAATTTTTTGTCAGCTGATTTCTGTTTCATTGAGGTTTTCCTTCACTTTTGCATTTTATTTTGACAGCTTCTGCTTCAAATCTACTTTTCGAATGGCCATCAGACTCTGTCTCCTCCGTCTTCTTCTATGTCTGACGCTGTATTTCCGGTTAGACCCAGGCCTCAATCCCTAGCCAGCTGTTACCAGCTTCGCACACGAGATGGTTTAGGTCCATCTCCACTTCTGAATTTCCTTTGACAGCTTCTGCTTCAAAGCTACTTCTCAACTGCCCATCTAAAAGAGGACTCTGTCTCCTCCGTCTCCCTCTTTACTTAGCGTCACAGTCCAGGGTGAACCAGGGCCTCAATCCCTTGCCAGGGCCTCAATCCTCAGTCTTCTTCTTCATTTAAGCGCTACAGTCCAGGGTGGACACGAGTTTCACACACGAGCTGATTCTTCTCCACTTCTGGATTTTCCTTGACACCTTCTGCTTCAAAGCTACTTCTCAACTGTCGATCTCAAAGAGGGATCTCTATCTCCTCCGCCTCTTTCCCTCAATCCTCAATCCCCAGCCAGCTGTGTCCAGTTTCCCACACCGAGTTGGTTGAGGTTCTTTTCAACTTTTGGATTTTATTTGGCAGCTCCTGCTTCAAAGCTACTTCTCGACTGTTCGCCAGAAAGGAGATTCTATCTCTCCTCCATCTTCTTCAACGTTTGACGCTACAGTCTAGGGTGGACACGAGCCTCAATCCTTACCCAGTTGTCTCCATCTCCAGGAGATGGTTGAGGTTCTTCTCCACTTCAGATTTTTCCCTGACAGCTTCTGCTTCAAAGCAACTTCTCGATTGACCACCTGAAAAGGGAATCTCCGTCTTACCCGTCTTCTTCATTTGGCGCTACAGTCCTTTCTAGCTGATTCCTGTTTCGTTGCGGTTCTTCTCCACTTCTGGACATTCTTTGACAGCATCTCAAAGATTCATTTCGATTGTCAATCTGAAAGGAGTCACCATCTAGTCTGTCTCCTTCTTCATTTGACGCTACAGTTCGAATTGGGCCGAGGCCTTACTTCCTTGCCAGCTGATTCCTGTTTCGTTGAGGTTTTTCTTGACTTCTAGATTTTCTTTGATACCTTCTGCTTCAAAGCTACTTCTCGAATGGTTATCAGAAAGGAGACTCCATCTCCTCGCGCTCTTTCTTCATTTGACGCTACAGTCCGGTTTGGGCCCGGACCAGCTGTCTCTAGTTTCGCAGACGAGTTGGTTGAGCTTCTTCTGCACTTCAGGTTTTCTTAACAGCTTCTGCTTCAAAGCTACATCTTGACTAGCCATCTGAAAGGAAAATCTCTATCTCGTCCGTCTCCTTCCACGCTTGAAGCTACATTCCGTATTTGACCCGTGTCTCAATCCCTTGCCAGTTGTTGCCAGTTTCGCACTTCTCCACTTCAGATTTTTTTTGACAGCTTCTGCTTCAAAGCTACTTCTGTGTTGTTTTGCCCCACAGGCTCAGAGTAGAATACTCTTCTGGATGAAGCTACGTTGTCCATTCGTTCAGCGTTTGATTCATAGACACCTGACTGGACTCACGTCGCTGCACAATTGGTACAGTTCATGGTTGAATGGTCTCCTTCAATCGCTATAAAAGCAAACAAGACCAAAGATCACGGACAGAATTTCCTCTCGAAAAGGCTGCGTCCTTCTTCATCCGTTTTGGATACTATCCATCTCTCTGCTCCGTAGAGCACTCTATCTCCTCCGCCCAGGTCTCAGAGTCTCTCAGAGTCTCTTAGAGTCTCTCAGAGTCCCCATCATCGCTTCAGATCACATTGAATCTCGAGCAATCCAAGTGCACCTAGGCGGACGCAATCCCCCGATCATCGTTTACAAAGTATTCAACGACTTGAAGGTTAATCTAGTCAAGCACTCTCCGCGATGACACTCACGCGGCAGGAAAAGCAATTCTCTCGGCTCCTTCATCAGGCCACAGCCGCTTAGACCGATCTCCCAATTTAGAGCAAATTGCTTGCCCCGAACCTTGATTGTCACTACTGTGCACTTGGCGACGGAGGCTGGCACTAGGCACGTCGTCGTCGTAAATTTCCAGAGAATTTGCATTCTCCTCCATTGAGAGCATTGAGAGCAATCACCAAAAGTGTCTTCACTTCACTTGACGTGGCGCGGATTAATTTGACCTTTTCACCGAACCAGCGATGCCGCCCTCAGAGCCTGAGCTGTAATTTAAATCAATTGTGCATGGGCTCGCTTTCGGTCCAGTGCATCCGTGAAACGAATTCGCCGCACACAGAGAGATCGAATTCAATCACTACCTGAACCCGGGGACGCCTCTCTCTCCCGTGCTGTCATCGTCACTGTCATGTGCCTCATCAGTGTGGCCCATTGGCGATGCAACGCGACTGCAGCGCGCTTTGCTGTGCATCGAGCTAACTAAATCCAAGGTTAGCCTAATCACCGTCGGCTTGGATGAGCGTGTATCTCCGGATGTATCGCAGTCGGGGAATTAGAATTTATGCGCTTCGGGCGCACTTGGGAGCGCACACTTGTGCCGGTGCACAACGGATGCTTGCACTTAGTGCGCCACAAACGCCTTGATATTGAATCACGGATAGATTGGCTCGTCCTCGGCGCTTGACTTCTTATGCGCGTCATTTGATTTGTCGAAAAATTCAAGTTAAGTCTGGAATTTACTGTGTGCGTCTGCTGGCCGGTTGTTCCTTTTAATTAAAGCCGACAACACGGGGATGCCAGGATGCCTGCAACGAGAGGCTGCGCACTGACTGACTAGATCCAGTCGGCGCTTGTAATCACCTTTGACTGGCGCATCGTCTGTGTGTGTGGAGGATTAAAATTTACGGTCATTTCCAGGTGGAGATGGCCTGCGCTTGACTGTTTATGATACCCGCGAGCCGGCGGTGGCCATGCGAACGCACGTCAACGAGTCTCTGTGCAGGGGACGTCGATAGGCTCTGCAGTTTATTGGGGATTTCATGGACACGCTTGAAGATTATAGTGTTTTCCGGTTCTTAGCAAGGATTACGGGATTAATCTTATTACGGGCAATCGTTTGATTGCATGGAAGTTTTATTCAGCCGATGCACACCGAATCCGATTAGTTGCTGCCGGCCAAGTTCATTTGAATGCGGTCCCTTTCAACAAATTGCCTTCTTTAGCACTGGCGGTTATCTTGTTTGGTCTTCCTTTGAAGGGTGCTGGGAAGGGAACGCAAGAGGTCTGGGTTGGGTCTTCTTTCAGCAGGGGAAAAATATTTCCTTAAGACAGGCGAAAAAATAAAGGAATTTGATGCTACATCACGGGAGAGTGGTAACCTCTATTAATGAGAGTGGGAGAGGATCCGTATAGTTTGAGGTTAATTTGATCCTTAGATGATTCTTTACCGCCTTCGTGGTTTCTGGTCACGCCTTCGCCCATAAATTCGTAATTTGATGTCGCTTTTAAGCATAGAAAGTACAGTTCGTTGGATCTCGCAATGTGATGAGCCTTACTTAGCCATTAATTCCTAGGTGGGATAGCCAGGTAGACTAGTGACAACTGATGGCACTACAGCTCAACCAACGGCTTTAACCAAATCAATGTGTGAGCTGACCTTAGTGGCGTTTAGGCCAAGTATTACGTTGGGTAAAGACTTCCTAGTCGTGTTTGCATTTTACCATTTGCTCAGACTGGTGTAATTTTCATTCCAACAAACGCCTTTTTAACGGCTTCCTCTGTGCGTCCACCTACGGCGACTTTTTCCAAGTGGACAATGCATTTCAAGGACTTTTGCTGATTTGTTGCCTAGCAATTTATTTCAGTTTAGTTTCTAAGAATATCGAGTGAAACAAACGGAAATTTAAGAAGAGGTTTCACTATTAATGCTTCAAAAGGAGGTGTGAAAAGGCGACAGCCTTGTGTTTGCTTAGCGAAAGACATATTTCTGCTATATTTTCAAAACATTTTGTAATAAAATTCACCCTAAATCTTCTCCAATTCCTCAATTTCATGAGAAAAAATAGAATCCCCTGACCTTCGCTTCCAAAAAACCAACCAAGCCCCTTCCGTTACAAAATCAACCTTATTATTCGACAACATTCAATTTCCTATCTATTCTCACATCTCACATCCTTCAATTCGTCCTAACTGTCGAAAAAATGGTTTCACAACATTTTTTAGTCATAAAATACAATAAATACTTGCGTTTACACCATTTCCTAAGTCGGCCGTACTTCAAAAATAGTTGCTTTTCAAAATAATTTCTTAAACAAAACACTGAATTAAAAATATTAGGTTTTTTTAAAAATTAGATTTCTTAATTAACGCAAAAATAACAAAAAATCGTATGGATGTCCTTTATTTTTTAACCACAATTAGCAATCTTGACGATATAAAACAAAGAAGCGATTTTGGCTTGAAAATCCGCCACATAGACCAGTTTTCGTCAATTTCCCTAGGGCTTCTTTGGAAAATAACTGTCCTACCGTTTTTGTCTTGTTTCAGTCGGCACCAGGCAAAAGCAGGTCCTGCAAGGTTTCGCTAACTGCGTACTCTTTACAGTTCCTATACATGTCGGTGGAGACTAGACCAAGTTAATGACCATGGCAGCACACGAGGTAGTGGACCGTAACGAAACTAACCATTTTGCTACAGAGCACTGAGGGTAACCAAGTTAAATGGCCACTAGACAGAAAATGCTTCTGTTCCATACATTGCTGACAATTTGTTGTGACTCATCAACTATTTTAACGAAACAGCCGAATTGAATTTGCGATGAATTTTAGTCCTGTAGGGATTAGGACTCCTATTTTCCGACTCTAACCGCCGATCTTTTAAAAGGTTCTCATGATAGTTGCACTCTAGGACCAAACATTTTAAGACTTTGTCGATTGAGTTACACAATTTGATATTAAAATAAACACAGTGATAGTCAATTCGATCGACAATCGATATCCGCAATAGGGGTCTAAATTTAACGTAAGTCTAATGACAAATCTAAAAGCTCTTCAAAGGCATTTATCGAGTTAGCAAAGAAGAATTTCGCCAGAGGAAAATTGGGCTAGGGCTTAAAAGCTCCCTCCTCTCCCTCTTACAATCGAGCAGAAAAACTTTGCACTGAACGAAGCTAACGAAAGATCGTAATGAAAAGGAACAATGGACGGTTGACATTTTAATCTTCTAAAAATTGTAACGCCTTTAAGACTGTAACTTTTAAGCAATATAAAGTTGAATTGAAGCTGCATCATTTTAAACTTTGCAGTATTAACCAACGCGCCGTGACGTAGTGGGTAGGTGCGTCGACTCCTACGCTCGATGTTCTCGGTTCGATTCCCGAAAAAAAACACCTCACATTTTTTCATGGCTCTACCGCTTTCGAGCCACTGGCAATCCTCAAAGAGTATAACTGTCTAGAAAAAGCTTATCAAAATCGCCGTTCGGAGTTGGCATTAAACTGTAGGTCCCTCCACTTGTGAAAGAACAATAGCGTGCACAACGCACAACACACAACACGGTTGCTAAGAAGCCTGGCCCAGATCCACCTCGGACGGTGCCATGACATAACGCCAAGCGACATAAGGCCAAATTTTAAAACTTGACCTTATGTCGCATTATCAAAGTGACATAAGACCAAATTTTTGCTTTGGCCTTATGTCACTTTCACAAATACTAAAATTTGGCTTTATGTCCCTTTAAAGGACGACATAGGGCCAAGTGCTAGAATTTGGCCTTATGTCGCTTGGCGTTATGTCCGGGCCACACCTGGGACTGTAGCGCTATTATTATATTATACCGGCCGATGTTCATCACTTATGAACCACTTATAAACTTATGAACCATGTTTCTAAACAATCAGTTCTCAAAATTTTTTAATTCAATTTGTGAAGTGCAGTGACGATGTGTCATGAATTTATTACAAGTTCGACTTAAAACCCCTTTTGAGATTTCCGCTTTTAAACAAAAGTGCTCGAAGTTAGAATGTCCCTCTAAAGATGATATTACGCCAACTGTATGGCTTAACATTTAACAGCTCTCAATTGAAAGGCAGTATTTCTGATGCACAACCATGTATCGATATTACAAGCGACATATATCCGTTGCGATTCATTCCAATTGTGGATTGCATCTGCTCTCTCCCTCTCTTATACGACTTTATGAGCTGTCATTATTTTGACAGAACGCAACGCACGTCGGATTTTATGGGCTTGGGCCTTTAGACTTTTCAAGGCCTAGATTGAGAAATTATTAAGCAATGGGTTGGGCAATCAATTATTTACCTTCCATGACCGAAACGATGCGAAGTTATAACCGTTTCCACGATACTCGGAAGGATTACCCTCATTCAGACCCTCATTTGCCTGTCATACCTCACAAGCGCGAACCTCTAAGGGACATCTCCTTACAGCCAGACCTATCCCAACAACGTCCCATCTCCTTGCCGCTCATTAAGAACCCAAAGTCAAATACAAGATGTCTCATTTCAACAGCCCCTCTCAGCAGAGAATAATAAATGAACTACCATACCGACGGCACTCTCCCCCATGCCAACACTGGCATGAACCCCAAGGCTCGGAAGTTAATGAACTCCCCTGCCATACATTGTAGTTCGTTCCCTCGCACAACTAAAACCCCAACAATCACCGGAGTGCGCCTAGATTTGACCCAAATCAGACAAATAAAAACCCATCCAGCCATTCTTCGGCACGCATTAAAATTTATCCGAGCAGTCATCCTAATTGCTGATGCTCTCAGGCCTTCGTTCACACGCACCGCACTCCATCCTTCGGAAAAAGGACTCTCTGGTCGTGTCACAGCAGTGCCGAGCCGTGCCGTTGATGTTCCGTCCGTATTCCCGCAACAAACTTTCAGCACAATTATTCCGAAAAAATGCAAGAAATGAAAAAAAAAAGGCGAAGAGAGAGAGAGAAAAAAACACAAAAAATGTTTTTAATTATGCGAAACAATCGCAGGAACTGGCAGAAGGCTATGCACGCCTCCTCACCGCAGATTCCCCGTCCTAGTTCTACCCCAACACCAGCGGGCCCCCTCGATTCCTCGCAGCATACCACAACGAGATGGTGTGTGGTATTCGTTTCGCAACACCCAGACCGGGCGAGGCGCAATCTGTCCTCGCAAGGCCAGGATTAAGGGAAGCACACCGAACAGGCCCAGCTACAGGGTCCGCCGCCCCCCTCGCCGTGCACTCTTATTAATAAACAAAGAATTTAATTATCCAGGGATGTGTTACACATTCTTAACTGAACAAGGATGCGGCCGGATCCGGACGACGACGGTCCCCGAGCTTCTTGGCCAACATAATGAGCGTTAACCTTATTTCGATGACGAGGAGCACACAAGCAGGCGGTCGACCCGGACAATTGTACGCATTTGTCCCCGACCCGTGTACCGTGCAAAAGGAATACATTTCGTGGATGAAAAGGGGCAGAACAAGTGCCGCCACTGTGCGAGGGTATTGTTCCGTATTCATTACCCTTGGTGCGAGTTCGCTGTGTCGCTGCACCATCGCCTCCTCTCGGCAGAAGTCCTACTCTCAGCCGAAATTGGTGCAGCCCCAGAATGACAGAGGATGCCGTGGAGGACTTTGCCGAGGGGAGGCAATCGTTTTTGTCTGCCTCTTGTCGGATCAGCGGCGAACACCAGCTGCTCCCAGGTGCACGGAGACAGACGGAAGGACACTTAATATGCGCCGTAGTGCACTGCGATCATAATTGTAATGCATGTAAACTAATTAAGGATTCTTTCGTTGGGTTCTGTAATTTAAGGACTTTCGTGTGGAATTTTAAATGTAACCCCTGCGGGAGTGGGTGTGGTGGTTTGTTGGTTCAGTTTCCTTCGCTCGCCTTGGCCCCTCCGAAACTGAAGACGAACCTGCAACTGAGGAGTGGGTTGTTTAATATTTGCACACGTGTGTGCGGGGGGATTTGCTTAACAATACCGGCGCGGGTGCGTAATGAAGTGCACTATAAATGGGAACTGTAACGATGAGGTTAGGAAATTGGTTTCGGTCTGTGGGGATGGTTGTGTTTACATGAGGGTGTCTGGTGCTTTATGTGAATGGGAACACGTCTGACGCGTCCTCGTGGAAATCGGGTGAAGTTTTGCATTTTTAAGAAGATCTCCACGTGTGTGAATGGGGGAAGATGTGTTTATTCTTTTTTGTGCATGGAGAACTAATCCGACTTGAATGTAATTAAATTTGAAACCTCTTTCGATGTACGCTAAAAAGTTGTCGGCGACAGACTGCTTAGAAGACTGAGGAGGAGATGGAATGGGATTGCATCCGAATGGACGTTCACGATCGGACATTACCCTCGACTTAGCGAACGCATCCACCATCCAGTCGGCAGTGACTGTGTTCAGTTGTAAAGCGACTACAGACACACAAAAACTGTCAATAATTCCATGTCTTCCTGACACTCAATCACTTTTCTCGTAAACCTCAATGGAGCTCTAATTCTTAATCCTTACTAACAAGGTGCCGTCATTCGCTTGTTGCATTGCTTATTACTCCTCCGAATGACGAAGCTTATTTGCCCAACCCTCAAGTTTCCTCTCACACGAGGAACACACAGTCTTTCAATTTCCCGGAAGAAACTATAAAATTTCATCCACCCCCATCCGCCCGTCCTAAGCACCACCCCCCTTCACAGTGTCAACTTACATCTATATCCACTAAGCAGTCCTTGTTTCACGACACCTAAATGTAATTAAAACGAATTAAACCCCAGAAGCAATGTCTGCCAGCCCATTCACCCATTCACCCATTCACCCATCTCCTTGCCATCGCACACACATCCTTCGAAGGATGTCTGCAAGAAAAAGAATTCCCTCTCGTCGACGTGGCAAGTCAATAACCCTTCACTGGAATGTCTGTCATCTCAGAAATGCAACTTTTGAATACCGTTGCTTCAGTTACCAACTGTCATTTGAGGAAAACTCTTGAAAAGGCTTCTATCTCAAGTTCATGATCAGTATTCATTGGCCCAGCATTCACCTGTGTGCCATTCCCCTCGGGGCTGACAGCAACCACCCCCCCTCTCATGGCTCGTAATGACTGTGTAACTTGAAGATAAGTCGAGGGGAATGCCACATCAATGGAGCATGCCATGCCAATCCATACGAAAGGTTTCATTTCCTTCGTTTCCTTTCACGTTTCCCCATTCGAGTGCGTCTGCCAAGCGCCTCCGAATCATCCTCCCCCCAAAAGAAATTACACGACAACCCACCACCTTCGGGGATATTCAACTCGCATTTGTATTTGTGTTTGAAATTTAGTTGATTTTCCAGCTTTAACTGTTTTTCATCATTTCCCGTTTCGTTTTCGTTTTTTTTTTTAGGTTAAGAAAACGTGCGGAACCCCGAAGCTGCTGCCATCGAAGGAGGAGGCTAGCGCTGAGATTCGAACTGGACCACAGGGCAGCATCAAGTGGGCCACTCCCCCCGACGCGGAACTGTTGAATTTTTTGTCCACCATCGAAAAGTCCAAGGAGTTCTACTCAAGGATCGTCAATAAGTAAGTATGAGAGAACCATCCAAGTTTAGTATTCATCCGGTAGATACTTCCTGTCGATTATGAACGGTATTAGGGGCGCGATAATTGCAATCGCGATGAAGGCTACGCTAATGGCGTACTCCTTATCCGAGCAACATTTACAGTACGTGCAACATGGCTGCGAATTTGGAAAAAAGAAAAAATTAAAAAAACTCGAAGCAGGATATGTTCAGATACTCACGTGATTCCGAAAAGTTAAAATGTATGGACTGCAGCGAAATAGAAAATTTCTTAGGGTGTACCAAGCGGTTGATAAATCTTCCAGGCGAAAATTCCAAATTTGATTGAAAAAATGTTGTGCCATAATTTGAGCGAAAATTTAAGAAGACCAGATCGGAAGATATTTTTAGAAGTTTTGAGAAGGGGCATTTTTTCTGCCTTTTTTTCAAAGCATTTTTTTGTAGTTTTTGTTTCGAAAGATTAAGGGTAGTTTAGCTGTTCCAAAAATTAGCGATTTTTTGGATTGCGTGGTAACAGAACTTCGCAGAAACTTGGCAGCACTTGACAGTTTCATATCCCTCGAGCAATTAGGGTTTTTTTTTTTAGAAAGTTATCATCGCTTTTAATGTATGAACTGCTTGTATGCATCATCCTCTCTTGTGTTCTGTTTTTTTTTTACTGTCGGAAGTTTTTGTAACACCACACTGGAGCACTCAGACTCAAAAACTGGTCCATTGTACTACCAGGCAGCAACCTACTTTTGCTGAAATTTCATGGTCTTCCGAAGGAAAACCACCAGGTGCTTCTGTGATGAGGAGCCTACATCATCAGCTCTCACCTCATCAACACCGAATAACTGCCACCTGATCCGAGCAAAGACGAGACATGGCAGAGGAAGTGCTCTGCAGTAGCCATTAGGATCGCATAGGTTTCCGCTTGGAAAACCGACGCAAATTTACCTAACGAGGTGTGCAGTCTAAAGTTGTCGCTCTTCACAAAGGCATCAGCACCAGATCCTTCATTGGGTTTGGAGCCGTCCGTGAAGATTCCACTACATTCCTTTCTTGGCTCAGATTCTGGCCAGAGCCAGTCTTGAGTGCAGTCCTGTGTTCTTGGCGGTTTCTAGTTTGTTGCCGGTTTACGAGGACAATAATGAAGCATAGATTTTTTACAGCAGTTTTGAGCAGTCTGCGCGAAAATATGGAAGTTGAACGAACGAATCAAAACCATGGATTTTCGAGTTCCATAAGGTGATGCTGATGCTGATACTGATGCTGATGCTGATGCTGATGCTGATGCTGATGCTGATGCTGTTGCTGATGCCGATGTTGATGCTGATCATCAACTAAAACAAAGTTTAAGGTTAGGTTAGGTTCTAGCGGCAGGGTTTTTGTACTCCTGGGAACCAATTTTTTCCAGAACGGACCCTACAAGAGCAAGTAGGTAGGTAAGTAAAAGTGGCGGTGGACAGACAAGTTCCTGTTCGTCGTACCCTGTTTGTCCTGTTTGTTTTGATGCCACATCCTATGGGATACCTGATTGGTGTGAAGGGAGTGAAGAGAGTGTGTGTTCTGTTTCTCAGTTTTGCCTCGGATTGTTAAAACCACTTTGTGGAGTTTATGAAGGCTAGCAAACTGTAAATGTTTGCTCCGAGAGGTTTTTAGAGTTGTTAAAGAAGGCTTTGCCCAGAGTGCGTTGTCTGCGTCTAGCCAGAGCTGGGCATTTGCAAAGTAAGTGCTCGGGGGTTTCTGGCTCGATTTCCTCCCGGCAGCTGCGCCTGTGCGTGTTAAATGGTATGCCTAGTCGTTCAGCATACCTGACAACAGTCCAGTGTACAGAATAGACCGCTTTAATCCTGAATATGTTTCGTCTACTGTTGTTGAGCAGGTCTTTTGTTCTCTTTTGGTTGTAGTTGGGCTATAAGCTTCTAAATAGAACACAGGTTTCCAGCTTGATCCATCTTTCATCTAAAAGAGCAGAGAATGTGAGGCTTTGTTTTCTCCTCTTTGTCATCTCTACGGCTACAGCAGAAGTCATTGGCAGGCAGACATGGTCTACTTGCGTCTCATCCAATGATGCAGTGTTTCTTATCGCTTTCGGTCCCCCGTCGGTTGGAACAATTTGCAGAGGTCTTATTGTGCTGAGAGTTTTATTATTGTGCCTGGCATTCTTCTATGTATCGGGATGTCAACTTTCGTTGGCTTTGTAATTTCCCGGAATCCCGGAATTCGCAATACTCTCGTAGAGATGTGTGCAGGGTGGGCCAAATACAAGTTTATTTTTAAAAATACAATAAAATTAAGAAAATTAAATTTTTCCATGTACTCCTTGACATTTCTATACACGTAAAAGCCCCTTAATTTTGCTCCCGCGTAAATATGCAGAATTGAACGAACTTAACGAAACTATACCGTCGAGGTATAGTATCATCCAACTTGTGGTCCGGATTTGACATGCCTGTTTCAATCACATACGTCAAACCAATCTGTCATCCGAGACCGATTACGTTTAGTTAAGGGTTTGGCATTTTGCAATATGGATCGTTTGTGCAGAATTCTCCTCAGTATAGTGCGTGAAATGTTGAGCTGTTGAGACCGATGGCGAGTTGATGTTTGTGAATTGAGTCTCACACTCTCGGCCACAGCAGCCACATTCTCATCTGCGCGCACCGCACAACGACGGGGACCATGAGTGTTGTCCACTAGCATTTCAGTCTCATGAAGTTTTTGCACAAACTTGCGTACAGCAGTCGCGGTGGATGCAAAACTTATTTTCAGAAAAACGCACTTTTTGGGATATACATCACTCACTTTGGAAATAAGTTTTCAATATTTCCTGACGTTGTTCAAGCGTAAAGCGACTCATTTCGTTCCGCGGAGGTATAATACTGACTTTCTGTCTAGATTTCGAGCGGGAACCAGCTGTCTGTTTCAAAATAACCTATGATTTAAAACAAAGCACTAGATGACCCACCCTGCATGTATGCAGCGGAGAAAAGTGGAGAAGTGTGTTCAGTGCATCAGTTAGACGATTCATATTTTCTGCTTTAAAGTATGAATTGTCATTAGGCATCCACTTTCAAGAGTCCTCTCAGAACACCAACCATTCAAAAGCCATTTCCTGTCCATGTACGCGCCAAGAACGGCAAAACTACCAACGATTTGCAGTCCACCAACTGACCATTGGTTAAACCCCAACCAGCCCCTCACAAGTCTTAATGAATTTTAATGCGTACAATCTCCCGTCTTATTCCACTTGGCCAGCTCCGAACAGGTTGGCTCCGATAAAGATCTCGCTGAAACCCCCGGCTATTAAGTCTGTTTATTCACTATTATGCTAATTGAGCAATTTCAATAAATTGCTTTTTTTAAATAATAATTTCATACGTCATCGGAAACACAAATTCAGACAGCTTCGCCCACATGCCCGAGACCTAGAACTCGAACTCGAACTAATTCGGAACGTCGTCGTCGCTACTTCCATCTCATCTGCATAAATTCCTCTCGGTTGTCGTTGGCAACCATCCGATCTTGTCCCGGGGTCCACCGTTTTGGGGGCAGATTAATAACGCCTTCACCCTATAAATGTCTCCGCTAAAAACTCGCTAAATCTTCGCTCGCTCTGCAAACAGCGTTAATGCAAATGGAGGCGCCACACCTAGCCGCGACTAAGTCGCCAAATTCACAAGTCCATGCAAATTAAATTAAATCGCTCAACTATCTGGAGCCGAATGACTTAACTTATCGCGGGAATTAATGTTAATTTAGTCAGAAATCATAAACATAAGCGTTTTATGGATCCCGTCCAGGTTCTCGATCTCTGCGCCAGTATCTTCTCGTTTATGCTGCAACTTTGCTTATCCGCTTCATCTAGTTCATTGCTTTTGTTTTCTTGTGTGCTTTCAGTGTGTGCGAGGATGAAGACGTCCAACGAAGCGATCGTCAGTGCTGGACCGGTGATCGCATCGGCGATTACAACCAAGTTGCACTCACCAGCGGCCTGGACGCGCAGAAATACAACCCAGAAGTGCCACTTGTCCAGCATTCCTATGCCCAGTCGACGAAGCTGAACGAGCTGGTCGATAAATTGATTAAGATTCGCTCATCAATTGGAAGCGCCGTAAGTCCACTCTTGAATTCGTTTAATTGAACCAAATATTTATAAGATTTTCCGTTGCACTCGTTCAGATCCCTTCAACTGCACGGCCCTACTCGGACATCCAAAGCGACATGGCCAGACACGACGAAGAAGGCTCTGGCCGATTGCCAGACGATAACGACGATGAAGAGGACAGTCTGCACGGATCCGGCGATGGATCTGGTGATGGTAAGTTGTGGAAGAAATTGAATTTCTTAATTGATTGATTGATTTCTGCTGTGACTGATCAAGTGGTTGGCAGAAGATTGACGCATGCGGTTGGGGGGTCATTGCGAGCATGCATGAGTCATCTTTTGGGAATCCGCTTCAATTGACGATGTTCCTTTGTTCTGAGCGCCTCTGCACTTAGATCCGCTGAAGCGGCTTTTAGCAGAACGGCTCTAATTTGATTCACCAACAGATGATGGGTTCTTAACGTTGCGTGTCGCGATACGTGTGAAAAGGACAGGAATTGGAACGAATAAAATAGAAATCGATTAATTCAGGTATTCGTGAAATTGTTTTAGAGCTTTCACGGTAAATGCAAAAGTCACCGACCTGGTCAATTTGGGTTTGGGACATTCTTTTGAATTCAGGGATGAGAAGCACTTTTGAGTGAACTTGGCATCCAAATGAATTCAACGTTGGATTTGGCATCTGTCGCCAGATGTCGTCTCGAACACCAATGCCATGGTTAGGTATAATCACGTCGCGGTCACGAATTATGAGTGCCTTAGTTGATAGCTCATAAAAAACATAACAACTTGAAGTTGAAATAAATTAAGGAATCCTGGTAGCTTTTGGATTTATGTATAAACAAAAAATGACGACTTGTACAAAAATTCTAAAAACAAAATAGAAAGAAAAAGAAGGGATGAAATGACAGAATTCTCTTAATTACAATATCGAAGAAGTATAAGTGTACGAGAATCTTCTTAGTTGTGAGGCAAGAGAAGTGTTACACCATTGACAAGTTCGCCACAATGCTCCGGCCTGTAAAGTCTTCGACTCCAATCTCGAGGGACAACGGGAAAAAAAGAATACTTCGCCTTCGGTGGCGTGCACTGCTGCAAATTGGCCTCAGTCAGTTGAAGGTGCGGTACCTAGCACAAAACCGTGGTGGATGGAGAGGCATTTTAACTGAGGCCCAGGTCTAGCCTGGACTGTAGGGCCAGCCGAAGAAGAAGAAGCTGCATTTCTTCAAACTAGTGTAAATTGGCGCAAAACACTTGACAAAAAAAACTCAGATTAACCTTTGATACATCTTGCCGCAGTTGTTGACACTGCAGGACTGTTGACACTAAAACGACACATTTTTCAATTCCTTTGTGAATCTGTAATAAATTAAGGCTAAAGACTCAAGAGCCGATTGCGTAACAGACCACTCTTTCGTATAACAAACTGGCTCTGGTTTGTATAAGACCCTAAGTACCCAACATAATATATGGTCTAGAAGCATGAAACTTATCAATAGCAAATAAGGGAGTCGTTCAATTGTTCGGGGGGTAGGGACACCACATGATCTTTGACTCCATTTGTTTTGACGATGAATTAAAGAGAGGATTGAATTAGAAACTGTCCGGGCTTTAAACTGATAATCTGGCCGGGTGCAAACAGAGCCAATGCCTAAGGTGGCCAGGCCACGTAGAGTAATTGTAAGCCACACCGCCGACCAGAAGAGTCTTCAAATTTAATCCGAAGAGGCAACTACAGACACAGTGGTTTCAACGATTTGAGAGGAAACTCAGCCAACATCAACTGTGACGCTGGAGACAACGGGCAAAAGATCGCGCTGGTTGAAGAATCATGCCACAATGTTGGTTAAGGCTCAAGTCTATGTCGCTACTTAAGAAGAAGAACTGGGCTTAAAAATAATAATGGAGGCGCTACAGTCCAAAGTGGATCTGGGCCTAGCTTTTCAGCAACCACTCGTGTTGTGCGTGCTATTGTTCTGTCACGAATGGAGAGGACCTACAGTTTAATGCCGACTCCGAGCGGCAAGATTGAGAACAGTTATACTCCTTGAGCATTGACAGTGACCCGAAAGAGGTGAAGCCTCGAAAAATGTTGTTTTGAAAAATTGTTGCTTGTGCTGGGATTTTAGTGTTGGGCAATTAGAGCTATCCTTAAAAATCTTTGTCCCGCTTACTTGCACACTGCAGGTCTCCACTTCACGGATTGCCAAGACCGCCTCAGCATACTAAAGAGTTTCTTCCTCAGTTGCTCTTGGTACATCTAACAGTCACATCAAAGCTTCTCATAAGTTCAATGTTGATATTTGTCATGGACTCTGTATCGTATCGGATATTTTCCAAAATGCTTGTGTCAATGATCGATGTGATTGAAGATTGTGCCATCCGGAGACATTAGATTGATGCATGAATCCTTTTGCGAGAAGTTTGGCTTCTTAACAAGAACTACTACGTGCGATCTTTGTTCCTGTTTGCGTCGATGGCAATTGGAAGAGAAGATTAAACCACGAACTGTACAGCGATATGAGTCTAGCCAAACGACTACGCATCCGAACCTGAGATGACTGAGCCATGTAGAGCGCATAGAGAAATTAGTTTCGGCCCGAAGAATCTTCGACTCCGGATCTGTGGGACAACGTAACAGACGACGTCCACGATTGAGGTGACAAGCGCAAGAGAAGAGGAACCTCAACAAACTAAGTGTGCCCAGCTGGAGAATCTTGGGAGGGAACCGCGTACTGGCTACAGGGGGGTTTCACGCCATCACAAAGTCTAACGGTGCCGTGAACGAAGGCCATATGAACTAACGCCATAATGGCGTTAATTCGCATTTGAAAGTTAATTAACGCCATAATCCACTTATGGCTTTAATTCACTTTCAAATTTGAACTAAAGCCATATGGCGTTAGTTCGTTTTAGAAAGTGGCCTTAGTTCACATTTGAAATTGAATTAAAGTCACTCGCATCAATCTCAATAATTTACATTATTTACATGGTCTTGTAGGGAAAAAGTTTACGGCGTATAAACAGTAATGTTGGAATGGGGGGGCATACTGCCCCCCTGCAACCCCCCTGCTGGACCACATGTAGGATTTGAAGTAGGCGCTGAGTGTATCCATGATTTTTTTTATCCATGATTTGCATGAGTTTAAAGAAAGTAAATACAATCAAACTCGCACTTACTCCAAATTTCATATGTGGCCAAGCAGGGGGGTTGCATACCTCATATGTATGTATGCATGTAAGGGGCAAGGGAGGTAGGTTGGTTGGAAACTAAACGTGGTCCGATCATGGTGGGACATTGGACATATAACGCGCTTTAGAGCTCAAATACATTGTATGGCATTAGTTCACATTCGAAAGTGAACTAACACCATATGGCGTTAGTTCAATTTAATGTATGGCTTTAGTTCAAATTTGTGAATTAAAGCCATAAGTGGATTATTCGCATTTGAAAGTGAATTAACGCCATTATGGCGTTAGTTCATATGGCCTTCGTTCACGGCACCAAGTCTAACAGCCTGCGTCTGTTTTCGAACGTGGTGTCATACGAGCAGTGTTTTCCGATGACTCGAACAAAAATGTCTTCCTTGCCCAACTTGACTCCTAGAACAATCTTGATGTCATAGCTGTGTCATTGATCGTATGTTCTTTCTAGGAGATCGTAGAAGTTATCCTTACTATCTACTGGATGGCGCAGTTGGTTAAGTGCCTGCTTTAAGTTAGAAGGGTCCCATGTTCGAATCCCAATGAAAACAAAGTTAATACGCTTTTATCCAGTTTTTCAAAATCTGGTCCAGTCACCATTTGCCGTTGGGACCAAATTAACGGCACTATCACTGGAGCGGTCAATCAGTGGTAGTGGTCTGACTATGGGTATCACTGTGGACCAACATAGTCCAAGTGTCCTGGTGAATTCCCCCTAAACTAACCTATCGTAATTTTTGTCCTCCTCTGCGACGTGGGATCATGCTCATGCTCCTGAATTTAGCTTAGCCTTGATGCGGATTGTTATAAGGCGCACGCTCGAATCATCCGCCTCGAACAAAAAACCCGCATCCGAATAAATGCTGCATTCGGTCTTTGCAACAATTGTCGTAGATGTCGCAATTTTTCATCCTCTTTTTGGCCGGCAAATCCCATCGCACCTGCTGGATTGACGTGATATTTGTTTTATAACAGTCTAGGGCGTCTGCGATTTCATTGGCTGCACATGGTCATATCATTCAAGAGCCGAAAGTCGTTCTCCTTATTTCGTTGTCCATGCTCGTCACCCATAAAATCCTCGTCTGTTTAGAACAAAACCTTATTTACACGGTTGGGAAGTTTTCTCTACTCGGAACCCCGAACGTGAAGAACCGGTTCCTCATTCAAACCACTGGTCAGAGTGGCTGCATACATTGGTTTACCTCTAAGCGGTTGCTGTAGAGGCTATCCAAAGGGTGCCACGAGAAGGTTGTATGTCAATTTGACCCGTTCATTTACAGACACCGTTGCTGACATCTCCCCATGTTGATAGCAATAAACAGTTTTACCTAGAATGCAAAGACTATGCCCATGGACACCAAAAAACAAATTACGGTTCTGATAAATGTTAGGTTTATAAACAATTTATGACTGTAAACTTATCTGTTCACGATTCCGAAGCTCAAATCTATAACGAATGCACCTTCTCACACTTTCCAACTCTTACCTAAACAACCAGTCACCACACCGAATACAACGCAGTTCGTTATACACTCTTATCCAACGCCTGTATCTCAAAACGATAATATCTACAATCTGTCTAATAAATATTAATAATTCACTGATCCTCTGTGACTGGCATACGTAAACCTTACGCCATCTGGTTGCGACTTAATCAATTTCGAACCGGCCGACGTTTGATATTTATTTCATTCATTCAATAATTTTGCAATTTGCTTTTACTTGCAGGTACTGGACCTATATCATCGCCCGAAGATCCAGTCAGTCCACGTAGCGACGATGCTAATACAACCAGAGCAGCATCTTCGAAACTTAGAATAGAAAATCTTTCAATTTACCTAGTCCCATTAATATTCGCATTCAGTTGGGGTTTCTCCTGGCGCTGAGAAACTAACCGCAGCAAAACACAAAATCAACAACAATTTAATCACAAACTGATCCTGAAATCGTCTTTTTTCCAAAACACACAAACAGATGACAAAACGAAGCAAACTAAACAAAAGAAATTTGAAAAATTTAACAAAAAAAAAACAGTAAATAATGAACCATAGTGCATATGGTGTATCGGTTGACTTTAAATGATTCTAAGATATGCTCATTTAGCGGAAGATAACAAGTGAAATGGAATTTTGTATTCAACGAAAAGTATTTATCTGCACTAGGTTGTCCTAAGTATAAATATGTTCTCCTTCCTTCCTTCTTTTTTTTGTTTATTTATCCTCTATGTAGACTCTTATGTACCGACAAAGTATATCAAGTAAATACACTGCTTTATGTGCCATAAACTACACACATTACATAGTCAAGAACTAAGAATGTATCTCAACACACTCAGAATCAACTTATTTATTCTTATTTTTTTTTCATTTTAATCGAAATGCAATCAACTCCAAAACTTTAATTGCTCAAATAGACACAACAACAGATGACAGATAACAGTAAACCCACACAAGTAGTCTCTAGGCTTGCGGATAAATTCGTTTTTGTTAGAAGATGATGTTCAAAAACTTCATTCACACACAAAACAAATGAAAACACAGAAAGTACCAAGGAACCCTTGGTTCTCTGCTGTGGTCTTATGCAGAATTCATTCATGTATTCTCTTCAAGAAATGAAAACCCTGCACTATCGGTTGAAAATTAAATTACAAACAATTGACTAGGACAAATGTAAAAAACAAAAAAACAAAAAAAACCCCCAACAACAATTAACAAATTTGTAATAATGATAAAATTATGTAATATTAAATTAGTCGTTTAAAACAAAACAAAACAAAAGAAAAGAAAAAATACTATGTATACATTAAGTTAGTTATACTACTTGTCTAAATAAAGTAAATATAAATATATTTAAACTACGATATATACATACATTTAAAGAAAACTAATAACGAATGAATATATCACTAAAAGATTAAATTACATATATATTTATTGATAGTTTAAACCCAAAACGTTATGCAATTGGTTAGAGTTTGTATGCGAAGGAGGTGGTGTGTGAGCCAGTTAATGTTTCATTCAAATTTCAAATCCCCAAAGAGTTACAGATATTCGCCTTAGCATTCATTATCGGTGTTAAATTGTGTATATTTTATTTTTTTATGCTCCTCCTAGTGCCTTTCGAGTTTCAGCAATTAAATGAAATTTATTTTCCGAGCTAAATCAGAGTAATTGATTTCAATTGCTTGTCTTTATTGCCCTTAGCAGTCGGTGTGTATTAATTTCAATTAGTTATCTTCGATTGCCGTCAAATGGTTTTGTTGCGATCTATTCAATCAGAAACATCAAACAGACAGAGACTGCAGTGCATGTTGGGGAAGTTGTCACATGGTTGAGAGTATGTTCCAAAAAACACACGCAACAATGTGTCAGATTGCAATGATTGATTGTAGACTTTTGGTGTGATGAACGATTTGCGTCCTTAAAAAACATTCATTAGGCTTTTACATGAATACCCACAAGTATCTAACTGCAATGATTGATTTTAGACATATCCTGCAGGGTTTTTGGTGTGATAAACAGTTCACTGAAGCGTCCTTAAAAAACAGTCAGGTTATTGGCTCTGTTCACATTGTACTACATTTAATTTCCCTAATTTCAAGTAGTTTAGAGTTTTGATGCGATGAATAATTCACTGGAGCGTCCCTAAAAAAAAAGTCATTAGGTTATTAGCGCTGTTCAGACATTTCTTTTCTTTAATTTCAAATAGTTTAGGGTTTTGGTGTGGGGAATGATTCACTGGAGCGTCCCTAAATATAACAGTCATTAGGCTATTAGCTATGTTCACACTATACTAAATTTCATTTCATTAATTTCAAGTAGTTTAACATTACAGACATGTAATCAATTTATCAATTTTCGATATAACCCATACTTCTACTCCCCAGGACAAGCCTAAAATGGATATACATAGAGTCTGCTTTGTCTTTGGAGAAAGGGCTTTACTACTCAATAGCCAACAGCGATTGGCAAGACTAATTTTGCGTTTGATTTCTGGACTGCTGTTTATCAAGAATATGAGGTCCATGAGGTTACCTAATACATTTGGCCAAGGCTGTAGTTCGACTTGGTCGTTCTACCAAAACATGCCTTGCGTTCACACCGCATTGCATGCTTGACTTCATTTATGACAGAAACTTCGAAGTGTGAACATGGTTGAAAATCTATTAAAATGTGAGAAAAACTGCTCTGAAGTCTTTCGACACGTGTTCACATACAACGACAAGTCGTCCGAAAAAGAGAGAAAATTGAAGTTGAACTACCATACGACCAATCTTGTCAGACCGTTCACCGGTTCACTGTACGGCATAGAACAAATTTCAAGTCGTCCGCCACGTGTTCACACGCAGCGACAAGTAGTCCGACCAAGGCAACAAGTTGAAGCAGTTAAACTACCATACGACCGATCTGAACGACTTGTCGTAGGAGCGTTCACACTGTACGGCATAGAACAAATTTGAAGTCCTACAACACGTGTTCACACCCAACAACAAGTCGTCCCACCAAGGAACAAATTTGAAGTTGAACTACCACTCGATTAATCTGAACAACTTGTCGTAAGAGCATTCACCCTGTAAGTCTTCACCCGAAAATTAACTTTGCACCCGAAAATCCACTTTCAAAGTGGAAGCAGTCATGTTTTCATCCCTAATCGCTCCGTTTTTGACACATTTTTCTCATTTTCGGTTGTTGGACACGCTGAAAATCTTGTCTGCCCAATCAATTAAAAAGCCTAGTCTTAAGCAATGTCGGGCGACCAAATCGCATGAAAGTGTAGTACAATGTGAACACGCCCATTAAGTATGAAATCCACGATTCAATGATTGTACCGACTTGTGCTGTTGCTATATCGGCCAAACTGTCGTATGAAGCAGCACACATTAGACAATCTGCATACAATTTACGTACAGCCAAGAATTTTACTCAGTAATTTTCTGGTTTTCTAATTCGAAATTACTTAACCTTAAAGCCACTAAAACAGCCAAAACAGAACTGGAAACGATACAACGATTGTACGTGCGAGTGCACACCAAACTTCCATACAATCTGTTGGATGGGACAGAGTTTATACAATCCATTCAACTTTCATTCAATTTGTTGCATACAACAGCGGTTGGACACACCATTCAATTTCCACACAATCTATTGCTTGCGACAGCCTTTGTACACCCCATTCAACTTCCATACAATCTGTTGCATGCGACAGCAGTTGTACACACCATAGTAATCATAATCTGTTGGATGTGACAGAGGTTTCCACACAATCTGTTGCATCCAACATCGGTTGTATGCACTACCCAACTACCACCAAATCTGTTGCATGCGACAGTGGTTGTCCACTCAAAAGCATGTAACCATACAATCTCGGTACAACGGTCGGTTATGTGAAAACACACGGTACAACTGTTGTGTACAACACTAAATCTGTCCACCCACCCGTTGGTACAACGTGTATTTCGTTCTGAACACGCTCAAATGTCTACTTGCAATGATTGATTTGAAGCATATTCGGGAAGTTTTCGGTGCTTCTGGGGGCTTATTGTGTACCCAGACCAGAACAAGAAGACAAATACCCATCAATGTATGATAACCTCAAATTTTCGACTGGCCAAACCGCTTTCTGTTGAACAGACCAAATACGCTAATTCTCTGCAATTTATGGCTACCTCTAATTTTCGATTGGTCATTTCCAATGATTTGACACCGAATTCCTCTCGTATTGCAATTGATTTTTTCTAAATACATTCTCTCGGTGATAAATCTGATGAATTTCTGTTGCACAAACGTCCCATACCATAAATTTCGACTGCACATCAGACCGTCATGACCGTCACATAGCTGATTACATGTTTTATACAATAAGCTGCTTATTGTGGGTTCGCAACCAATGAATTTGCTTTTTGCGGGTTCACAATGCAATTGTGTTTAGATACTCGATGTGAAGCAATCCAGTAGGCTTAAGAATGAACCAGAGGAGCAGCAAAACTGCATGCAGTGATGCGTGTAGAAGTACGTAGCGAAAGATGTGCAGTAAATTTTGACATCTCTTCGCATTTTGTTTGTTGTTATTGTGACAATTGATTTCGGTCAACAAATTCTCTGTGAAATGAACACAACTGGAAACGATACAACGATTGTACGTGCGAGTACACACCAAACTTCCATACAATCTGTTGAATGTGACAGAGTTTGTACACATCATACAATTTCTATTCAATCTGTTGCATGCGACAGCGGTTGTACACACGAAAGGCGTAATAAATTTGAAAAAATAACTATTTTGGTTTTGCTTTTGAACTCAATTTATTTCTCCTCCATTTTTGTTTTCACAGTCAACTTCAAATTGCAAACAGTCATGCAGATGAAACATCAAATCGCAAAATTGTAGCAAATTGCTGATCTACTACACGTGGATTGCATCAAAATTTGAAATAGAGGCAACTTGCCTTAATGCGTGGCCGTGCAGCAGGCACTTGCTGCTGATGCGTCGCCGTGCAGTAAACGCATGTGTCTTCTTCTTTTGAAGACGCTACAGTCCGGGGTGGATCGGGCTTAGAACATGTGTCCACATACATATAAAGCCTTCTCCTTCAGAATGCACTACAGTCCGGGGTAAACCTGAGCCTAAGACATGTATCCACTTACAAATAAAGTCATGTTCTTTAATTTTACTGCATGCATTTTAATACATGTCTGTTTCAAGCATTACGCTCACCAATGCATCACTTAGTGCTTTTGGACAGTTTCATTTTACTCCCATCTTCTTTCTCATGAAAGGACGTATCAGGACATCGACCCTCACACTGAATTCTCGCCACTCAATCGAATTCTCACCGACAACAAATTGAAAACACACTTATGCTTCTGATTAAACCATCGTCACTCCCTCTGGGTGGTCATTTGCTTCTGCATTCCAGTACCAACTGTAGCCTTTTTTTAAGTCTCTTAATCCGGATTATCATTATGTTCAGATTCGTGCTCCATGAAGATAATCATCAAATAATCCACGTCAGTAACTCTTCACAAATTTGTGGTGAATCCCCTTTAGTTTTCGCTTTAAAATTCAGGATTTCTGCATCCTTACCCGAAATGATTTAGTCCACATCCATCCCCTGTCCACCACCACCAGTGTCTCTCTGTATACAAACAGCAACTAATCGTACTAAAAAAGAGAAAAGAAAATCGTATGGTCTTTATGAAATACCATCACTGTGTAATAATATATCAATCAACGTATTTTAGTTTAAACAACAACAAAAAAGAAAATGCAAAAAAAAAAAAATAAAAATATTTTTGTCGTAACATAATATTGCATGTGATTATTAAGTACTAAGTGAGCTACTTTATTTCGATGTACGTAGCAATTATTTGCATGTGAAATTACAAAATGTAAAACCTGAAAGATAATCAATTATTTCACAAACATAACGGTAGCAAGAGAAGTTGGTTTGGAAAAAAAGTGAGGTTAACTGTGACTGTTGTGAGATTTAAAGGGAGCTGCGTATTTTTAGGCACTGGACTTTAGGAATATATGAACATCTACGCCTAAATCTAAAAATATCCAAAATTGAGGTTAACTGAGACTGCTGTAAAATTTAAAGGAGAGTGCTTTTCTAATGCATGATGAAATGAAGGCGAATTAAGGAATATTCGAGCATCTATGCACAAATCGAGTTATTTTGGGATAAAAAGAAACACCTCAGAATGCCAACAATAATCCGTGGTGCCTCATAGAATAACAATCAAATCGGACTTAGAAATGTCCAGTGCTTGAGACTTTTCTTTAAAAAGCCTTGTGATCATGATTTTAAAGAAGCCATGTACGTTAGTCTTAGAAATTTTAAGTGTACAAGTCGACTTCAGATATACAAGTCATCTGTCAAAAAGAGTCATGACTCAGAGTCAACGTGTGAATCCTGGTTTTCTTCCAACAAGCGTGCACAAGAAACTGATGATCTGCATTTTAAAGCACAAACGATTTCAATCCTTACCAGTAGTTGCTGCCTTAAAGAAACGTATAACAAAAGGACATACGATTAACAGTCTCCACAAAACATCCAGTGTTGCCACTTTACTTGTTTCGAAACCACGTGTGGTATGCGGCAACAGAGGCGATGTACTGAGTTTCGTAACTCATCAAAATATATTTTGTAGTCGAGAATTTGAGATTGAGAAGATCAGCATTTCATAGAGGTTGAGAAATCCTAATTTAGTCTTTATTCTTCTTATGACGCCACAATCTGGGGTGAACCAGAGCTTCCACCAACAAGGCTCTGCAATTAGCATTTTGCTGGCCGTCTCCAGCTTCGCACACAGGTTATTCTCCAGTAGTGTGCATCACCGTCCTTGACGTCGGTTGTGTTGTGCCACAGCCTGAGTTTTGAAGAATTTAATCTTTAAAGAATCTTCATCTTTGAAAGTTAAGTCTTTCGTTTTCTCGTGACACTACAGCTTGCTTTTTTGCTCGCTGTTTTCAGCTGTGCACACCAAGTTGATTAAGGTTCTTCTCCGGCTTTGTGCGCCACCTCAAACCTCGACGTCGTCTTTGTGCCAAAGCCAAAGAATTTAATCTTCAAAGTATCTAATCTTGGCAAGTTACGCCTGCTACAAAATGCTAATCCTCTAAGCCTATAAATCACCCATTTTTCTGTTAAAATCTCCAGATCAGAACTGGAGGACTTCCCAAAAAATCTAGGATGATGACTAAGCAACGCTTCGCTATATTTCTACGCTTCGTTCGACGTCCATCTAGCCGCATCAATTAGCATTGCAATCGTGTTGACGATCTCAACATGATCTTTCGTACTTTGCATAAAGCCGGGCTTTAAAATCAGAATTACAATCAAAAAGTTCTGCACTCCCAGTCACAAAAGTTGCACCTTCGTCACAAATTTCACAGCCAGTCACAAATTTGCAAACCAATTTCATTTACTATCCACTCAACTGATAGTTTCTTCCAAAATAGCAGCCAAAAAGAACGCATACAAAATAAATCATGTCTCAAAACCCAGTTTTTTTTTTCTACTTAAAGGCTCTACTCCCGATCACCGACTCTATGCTGATCCTAGTTAAGTCAAAGAATTCATGTATTTTGGAAAATCTAGTCAAAATTTTTACCCAAAAGCAATAAAAGTGAAAAACAAAACAGCCACAAATTCAAATACCCTCAAATACGTCATACACTGAACGAATTAAAGCAAAAACAAAACAAACAAAAGTTATATAGAAATGGAATTTATTTTTCTAGACCTAAGCTAATGTATGTATATTTTTATTTGAATACAAAAAAGTATTTCAGCAAAATAATGATCGGCTAACGGAAATCAGATCCCGTTGGATCATTTGTGTGAATTGTTAAATCGATATGCGATATTGAGCTTGATCAAGGAGTCCGCGCACTCATGATATTTATGAACAAATTCAGCAAGGAACAAAAAAAAAACGAACACCACATTGGTTTGAGATGTGAAACCAAGTTTCACACGAAACGCAACCACTGACCTGTGAACTGTTTGATTGAACAAAAACAAGAAAGAAAAGGATTCTCCTTAGATCAACGCAAAAACGCGCATTCCTTTGAACAAGAGAGAGAGAGAGAAAGAGTTTTGCAATAATTATTTCGCTTTAAATATGAATTATAACGATAAGAAAGAAGTTTATTTTATTAGATAGAACATAAAGAAATTAACACGTTTTTTTTTCTTGTCTCGTTCAGACAGACAAACAATTTGTTTGTTGCGAACATATGATATATATAAATAGATGGAAAATAAAAAAACAGAAATACTATAAATAGCACAAATGAATGTTAGTTATCCCGATAAATAACACAATAAATATCCCCCTGACCCCTTTAAGCATAAATCTACTTCCGTTGTAAATAGTATCTTATACAGAAAGGAAAATATTGGTTTAAAGAATATTATATGAGTATCGCACAGATTTATTTTCTAGTAACGTGAAAACAAAACGATATGAAAAGAGGAGAAAAGGAGCAAAAATGCATTATACTTTAGCCTTCGATGACGATGTGTATGAGTCCAAAACATGAAAAGTCTTATGTAAAAAATAAAAAATAAACTTATTTACATAAAATTGATGAAAAAAAAAACAAAAAAGAAAAAAAAATACATTTAGTGGAATAAAACTGTGTTTTAGTTTTAATTAATTAAAAACAAAAACGATTCAATTGAAACAAAACAAAAAAGAGAAACGAAAATCGATGAGGATTTGATGAAAAAAATAAATGTATGTGTAATTATTACTCTAAGACACTAAGTAAGAAACAAAAACAAGAAAAAACAGAAAATCTATAAGTAAATCGCAAAGTATGAAGCTAAAAAATGAAACTCCGTTATAACAGAGAAAACAAAAAAACACCATACTAATTTATTTAACCAGCAAAAGGAAGCAAAATATTCCTTTTCTTGTTTTTTTTTTCGTTTGTTTCTGCAGCAAATTGATGAGGAAAAACGATGAGTTTCCGTTTTATAATTACCGCAAATAGATCCTCTGTTAGTGGACTTATGCTTATTTCTCTTTTCATTAATTCTTTTTTAGTTGTTTACTTATTTTTCTTTATTTTTTGAATTATGTAATGTATAACAGATTTTTTGTTATTCTTAAATTATTATGAAATATTATTGATTATTATTGATTGAGGTATACACACTGTCTTCTCGCTTTTTTTATATTATTTTTCAAAATTTATGCTATGTATAAACAAAAAGGAAGAAATAAAAGTTTGTTAATAAAATAATTTATTGCTGTTTATTTTAATCGTTTCATATTGTCTCGTTTTAAATCTTTTTTGACATTTAAGGCCGCGGTGAGTTCGTTACCAACTACACAATCTGACGGATTTGCTCGAAGGACCATAAAAACGTTCTACCAAAAGCACTATAATAATAATAATAATAATAATGGCGGCGCTACAGTCCGAGGTGGACCTGGGCCTAGCCTCTCAGCAACCAGTTATTGATCTCTCACGAGTGGATCTACAGTTTAATGCCGACTCCGAACGGCGAAATTGAGAAGCTTTTTCAGTTATACTTTTTGAGCATTGTCAGTGACTCGAAAGAGTTGGAGCCGTGAACAATTTTTTTGTTTTTTAAATTGTTTGTCTGTATTCAAACCTAGACTTGTATTCCAACCTAGACTCTGAAAGTCAAGTGCGCATGGGTCGACGCACAAACCCACACGGCCACATTTCACAGCCGCATACGACAGCATTCATAGCAAGGAATTATTCAATGTAGATGCCGAATTCGGGATTCCAATGTGTCGCGACACGTTAAAAAATACGCGATACACTGTGCAGTCCGGTCCTAGGAAAACTGAAACTTGCACCAGATTTCGCCAAGGAGATGCTGTCGTGTAACTTCTTTAGCCTGATTCTGGGGAAAACAGTGCGATGGGCAGGTGTAAACACGGAAGGCACTGTCTTCGACAAATCGGTCCAGCTGCTACTTTACACAGATGACATCTACATCAACAAGATCCACCCTGAACAGTAGCTTTATGCAAAAAAGGTGGACCGAAGGAACCACTTACATACCTCATCAGTAAGCAATTCTCTTTCTGGATCCTATACGCTTCAGAATGAAGAGACCAGCAGTTAGGACTCTGGTGGGCCTAATTCCACCGCATCATTAGGAGATAAGGCAGAAGATTGGGTCTCTCTGGTTATGACTTCTGCCAAAGATTCAGTGATAAAGAGGAAAATGAGACAATTCCTCACTTGCTACACTATAGTTTTTCTTCCGATCCGCAGAAGGACACACCTTCGACCGTGCTTCATCGATAAACTAAGATAAGTAAATAATATAGGCCCCAATAAGAAGTAGAAACTGCTGATCGCCGCAGAAATCTCGAAACATTCGATTTTGATCTCTTCACAGAGTGTCCATTCATCTGCACTGCTGAGCAGGACTAAGATATTCAGAGTCATAACGAAAATTAAGTATGCCTCGCATAATTGGCACTACTTACTCAATTACCTCTTAAATCGTGGCTTAAAACAGGGAATAAGGAAGATAACGCCATGTGTAAATTTGTTCGGTCCATGTACAGACGAATTTAAAACGTAAATCGTAACCCTCATTAACATTTTAAAACCCAACGCTGATTCTTTCTCTTTTCCACAATCGTGAATTCTCTTTAAAACAGTTAATTTACCAACAAGGACAATTATATTTTGGTTACTACCGCTATGCACATCAGCCAACCACTGTTCGGTTCCTCCTCTGTTACCTGAAATTAACACACTCTTTCTCCTTTCTAGTACATCATCCCACAAGTCAGAAGTTTGGTTAACTGAAAAGTCCACTTACTCGTAAGTGAAACAAATTTTCTGAAATTTTTGTGCAGCTGTAAGCAATTTTCTACTGCATTTGTAGAATATTCATGCACTCAATTTCTCTGCACTGCCCGTGCTGTCGTGACTTAATCTCTTCCTCTAATCACCGGATACACAACAAAAACAAGGATGGCACAATTAAGTAATCCTTCTGAAAACTGTGGCAGCCATTTGTCGATAAACAAATACACGAATCTTATCAGATTTGTGATTTTAGGCGAGGATATAATCGTTAGAATTGAATAAATGACATTTCTTCATAAGTTGGCGTTACTACGGTATAAAATATTCATATTTTATAAATTTCTACACAATCCAAGAGTAAAAACTGAATATAAAAGTGTTGTTCAAAATGAGTACAAATATAAAATTAACCGAAAAATATATCAACCGTTTCTCCATCTAATAATCATTCAAATTTGTCAAGTATTATAACAGTTGTAGAATGAGCTAATTGAGCACAAATATTTCAATTCAACTTGGCATCACTTCACACAGTTGCTGTCAATTCGTGTTGTTTTGGCGCGTAAACTCGAAAAGCAGATGTGAAATCCAATTGAGAGTACGCTGCCAGTTTCACATTAAATCAAACATCAAACAATTCTAAACATCCACAGGAGCGCCAAATATCTGTTCTCCAATTCCTCAAATATTCCTTTTTTGTTTTCAAAATGGCCAGACGCGACTACGCTCAAGATAAAGGTAAAAATCCCATTCGTTTTGTTTGCGCTCTCTTCACACTTAACTTTTCCAAACAGAATCAATCAAAGCGTTCCTTGGGGAATTCTGCAAAACTGACGATGATGGCAAGAAGACTTTCGTCTATGCAAATCAACTGGTAAAAATAGCTCACAGGGAGCAGGTAAGTTTCATCATCGTCTATCCCAAACTGCAGTCTCAAACCATTTGTTGTGATAGGTTCTTATCACCATTGACTTGGATCATGTACAAGAATTCAACGAGAGCTTGGCGGAGGCCATCGTTGGAAACTGCCGACGCTATGCGAATATGTTCTCCGACATCATCATTGAGATCCTCCCGAACTACAAAGAAAGGGAAGTGCACGCTAAAGACGCTTTGGATGTGTACATCGAACATCGTTTGCTGATGGAGTCACGTACCAGAAATCAAATGGAGATGCGCGATGAACGGAACCGTTTCCCAAGTGAACTCATGAAGAGATTGTAAGTAGCTCAAGTCATGTCCTGAACCAGTGGCTTATAGTATCCTCCCCACAGCGAAGTGGCTTTCAAGCCGGCTTCAACTGAGAAGACATTCTCCATTCGTGAGATCAAAGCTGAACACATTGGAAAACTGGTCACAGTTCGTGGCATCGTCACTCGTTGCACTGAAGTGAAACCTATGATGGTCGTGGCTACATACACATGCGATCGTTGCGGTTCTGAGACCTATCAACCTGTGAATTCCTTGTCGTTCATGCCAATTCAGGAATGTCCCTCGGATGATTGTCGGGTGAACAAAGCCGGTGGTCGATTGTACTTGCAGACACGTGGCTCGAAATTCATAAAGTTCCAGGAGCTCAAGATTCAAGAGCACAGCGATCAGGTCCCTGTAGGGCATATTCCACGTACTCTCACAATCATGTGTCGTGGGGATGTCACGAGACAGGCTCAGCCTGGTGACCATGTGTGCATTTCTGGGTCGTTCCTGCCCCTGATGCGGTCTGGGTTCAAGCAGTTGGTGTCAGGGCTTCTGTCCGAGACATTCCTCGATGCATACGTAAGTTTAACTTTTCAGCGCGTCTTTCGACTGCTTCTAATTTGCTCCTCCTCTAGCGCATCATCTGCATCAACAAAAACACCGACATCTCTGAAAAGGATTCAGAGCTCACCCCTGAGGAGCTGAATGAACTGGCTCAAGATGACTTCTACGAGCGTCTGGCCAGTAGTTTGGCTCCGGAAATCTACGGACACTTGGACGTCAAGAAGGCTTTGCTTTTGTTGCTCGTCGGTGGAGTGGACAAACGGCCCGATGGCATGAAGATCCGAGGAAACATCAACATCTGTCTCATGGGAGATCCTGGTGTGGCCAAGTCTCAGTTGCTGGGCTACATCAGTCGCTTGGCTGTGCGTAGTCAGTACACAACTGGCCGGGGTTCTTCGGGCGTTGGTTTGACTGCTGCCGTCATGAAGGATCCGCTCACCGGAGAGATGACTCTAGAGGGCGGCGCTTTGGTTTTGGCTGATCAGGGCGTCTGCTGCATTGACGAGTTCGACAAAATGGCTGACAACGATCGTACGGCGATCCACGAAGTCATGGAGCAGCAGACCATCTCCATCGCCAAGGCAGGCATCATGACGACACTGAACGCTAGGGTCTCCATTCTCGCCGCGGCCAATCCAGCCTTCGGTCGATACAACCCTCGCCGGACAGTGGAGCAGAATATCCAACTCCCAGCTGCCCTGCTGTCTCGTTTCGACTTGCTTTGGTTGATTCAGGACAAACCCGACCGCGAGAACGATCTTCGTCTGGCAAAGCACATCACCTTCGTGCACAGTCACGGCACTCAGCCGCCCACCAAAGTGAAGTCCCTTGACATGAACCTCATGCGGCGCTACATCAATCTGTGCAAGCGCATGAACCCAACCATTCCAGATGAGCTGACCGAGTACATTGTTGGTGCCTACGTGGAGCTTCGTCGCGAAGCCAGAAACCGCAAGGACATGACCTTCACTTCGGCGAGAAACTTGCTTGGCATATTGCGTCTGTCGACAGCCTTAGCCCGTCTTCGTCTTTCAGAGACCGTGGAGAAGGACGACGTTGCCGAGGCACTGCGCTTGTTGGAAATGTCAAAGGACTCCCTCAACCAAATCCACGAACATCAAAAGGGACAGTAAGTTGACACGAGGAGGATATGTAAAGATGCAGCTTTTCATTTGTACTTCTTTTCAGCGTTCCGAACACTTCAGACAAGATCTTCGCGCTTGTGCGTGAGTTAGCTGGCTCCAGCAAGACCGTGAAAATCTCCGATGTAATGGACCGATGCACTACGAAGGGCTTCAAACCGGACCAAGTGGACAAATGCATTGAGGACTACGAAGAACTGAACGTATGGCAAGTGAACATGGGCCGAACCAAGTTGACATTTATGTAGAGTCCAGTGCGTCGGTTTGTGTTTATGTTTCTGTTTAAGTATTACGTTAAGTATCTCAATGGATGTTTTTCAATAAAAGTTTTTTAGTACGAAGGACGTGTGTTTTGCGTGAGGCTAACCTTTATTCATAAGGAAATAATGTCTACATATGTTAATCTTTTTAGATGAAAATTGGCTTTGGTTTTGACACACAATTTGTTGCTTTCCGACATCAAACTGTAGCCTTCTTCCTTGACTCTGTTGTCCAATCGATATCCGTGTTCCTACCTTGGCTAGGACAAGGAAATTATCCGCGTTTATGTTTGCCCCTTGAAATGTTCGGACATCAACAACACGCCGATTGGAGTGTGATCAGTCTGGTTGATGGTTGATTGATCAGGGGACCGCCTTCATAGATATTGAGGCGTGGGGATCGCGTGCTAGCTACAAAGAGGTTCTATCCGGTCACAAAGTCCAATAGTCTGACTTCGTTTTCGGACGTAGTCTAGTGCAGGCTATGATGATGACTCTAGCAAATACTTCCTCCTTACCCAGTTCTATGTTAGAATTTAAATATAAATCGAATCATTTCACAATTAAATCGCTGCGATAATCAGATGCGTTCAGAAAGAGCTGTAAATGTTCGGTTATAACCTCACACTTTCGTAATTTGTAAATTCCCAACAGCAGCTGTTGTCGTAAATCTGTGAGATGGTTCTATTTTCGTAGTCTTCCCACACAAAGTCACATTTTAATGTGCACCCTTGCACTCAGCACGTCCAACGGTGGCTGGCACAAGTGATGACAGGAAAATAATAAGAAATCATTTAACAACTGGGTAGTTACGACCAAATTAGTTACTAAATATATTTTCCATAAAAATAATTCGTAAATCGTGTACATAGACATTTATACAATTACAAAAAGAAAACTAAGATCGGGCGGGATCTTAAATGTGTTTTTGTTTTTTTCTGTAGAGACAATACTGCCGCCACAACTATAACTACAACCTGGAAATCTACATCACATTGCTAGCAACACATAACCTAAGATAGACAGGCTTTTGAAAGGCTACGCGAAGAGACTACTCCCCGCATGCCGTCTTCATCCTTCTACGCTTCGCATTCAATTCTGCTGCAAACTCAAGAGCTTCCTCTGTTTCGTGGTCTCTCACTAACTCTCTGCAGTGCACACACGAGATGCAATGCACTCTCATCAATTTACGTTGAGCACCATTCAAATAGAACTCAGGTTTCAAATACAAACAAATAAATTTACTGAATATGATCGGTGTGGATTGGATTTGTGTTGTAGGTGCAGTCTCCGTGAACGCATTTCCATCAGTTCGCCTGCACAACTCACCTCTGGTCGAGCTGCAGCACTGAAATCCACTGTCCAGTGTTTCTATTCTCTTGTCTGGTGTTTTATCTTTACAATTACAGTAATCATAGGTATATAGTAAAATTATCCATAGCGGTAGATGGTATAGTAAAAATAATTATATTGCTTCTCCACTCGGAATTAGTAGAAAAATAATAGTCGCTCCTGTGCCGATGCGGATAGCAGCCGCCAGGTGCGCTTGATACTGATGTACTGAACCAGAGCGCGTACGCAGATCAGAAAGCCGAACGCCATGATCAGCCACCACAGCCAGGAGTTTTCGTGTGAGGCAAGATCCGTGGAGTTCTTGACAATAAGCGTCCACTTAGCCAGCGACAAACCGAAGCCCGAGAGTGCCCCATATCGAGCGGCGATTGTGTGACAAAAGCACGTCAGCATCAAGAATCCAATCCAATTGAACAGAAATGCCACCATAAATGCCGCAACAAAGATGATATCTGTGCCGAGCAAACTATGGTCGCTTGTTAGATTCTCTGCATCGGATGTGTCGATTGCGATGAATGTTAGAGCTGGCTGGGTGCCGGTACTTATGGTCCGTGTCTGAGTGAGCGGATGATTCGGCGGTGGAGATGGTGGTGGTGGCATCACTGGGTATGCGGTCAAAGAGGGTGGCTCGCCGTTCAATGATTTCTCCATTTGAACTTCTTCGTATGTGGGTAATGTACTGTGTATAACCTCATGGAGATCTGATTCTGAGAGCTCGTACGGTGGCGGCGCACTAAAATCCGCTTTTGGTGGTGGCAATTCGTCTTCGGGCTGTTGTCGGAAGGCCATTGTGTTGGATTGTTATTTTTTCAATTCGTGATTTATACTGAAAGGAAAGATACAAACAAATTTTAGTCAACAAATCGGTGTAAGTGCGTGAGGCAAATCTAATTTATCACAAGATAACGTGCTGCTACCGCAAACAGACTTCGCTGTACTTGTTTGCGAGGCCTGCGAGATAAGTCAAATGAGGGAGGGAGGCGGACTGCTGTATCAGATTATTGCGAAATGTTTGGAGATAGCTTAGCTTAAGTGGGTGGGGAAACAACAACAACCTTTGGAAAGAGAATCAAAACACGCTCAAGGAATGTGGCCAACAATCAACAATTGCTTTTCCTGGTTATGAATAAATGAGTGTGCGTTAATTTAGGTCATAACTAGACAGTGGAAGACTGAATGTCCTCGTGAAGAAATTTTCAAATTGCGCGTCTTTACAACGCTGAATTCGCGCCATGGCCACCTGTTCACTTGGCAGCATTGATTTGGAAGAACTAAGAAAAGCATATAACAGTTTTGTGAACTTAAAGGCGCCGTGTAACCTCGAAAACTACGTTAAATCGAATTATACGATGCATGTGTCTATAATCCCCACAAGAAATATGATATCGTGGCGTTAATGTGCCAAGAGTCACCTTGAGGTAGACATTTCAAAGGAAACTTTGAAGTGTTGCAAGAAAACCTCGCGGCGGGTTCTTCTAGGGAAACCTTTAAGTGCGAGTTTCGCGGAAAAACTTGAGGAGGATTTTTCCAGGTGCACATCACACAAGACACGACTGTGATGTTTGGAGGGGAAACTTCGATTTAAAAAAAAAAAATGTGCCGTGCGTTGAGGTTAACTTTGAGGTCAACAATTGAAATGGACCGTGGACGTTTTGAATGAGATTGAGGAGAGCACGTGAAGACGATTAGAAGTTCGATTAGAAAGTAACATTTTGACATTCTAAGGAGGGAATCTTTGAATTGAATGTTTTCAATCTTTCAGCTCTTCTTCTTTTCCTTTTTCTTGCGCTGCGGTCTTGTGCTGACCTGGGGCTCAATCAAAGAACCCTCCACAGCGGGTACAGTCTTTTGTTAGATATCTTCAATTGCGCGCGCCAAGTTGTTTAAAGTCTCATTCTATTTGTGTGCGCCACTTTAGATGGGAATGTCTTCTCTAGCGTTGTTCCCTTCGGGAAGATTCTTTGGGCCAATGTTTCCTCCAGTTGCACGAAATTGGTTGAAGTCCCTTTGTGCGCGCCACCTTAGACGGGAACGTCCTCTGGTACGTTGTTTTACTGGTCTAGAGTCCAAGATTCTTCGTGCGTTTGTTGATAGCTGATAGGTGCCACATTCCTCTTCTTCTTTTGATGGCGCTACAGTCCGGAGTGAGCATGAGCCTCAACCAACAAGCCTCTCCAGCTGCCTTCAATTACGCACTCCAAGTTGGCTGACGTCCTTCTGCTCTTGTGTGTCCCATAGGTTTCGTTTCTTTTACGTTGCCCCTCTGGTTCATATTCGGAGATTCCTCGGCCCATTGTTGCACGAAATTGGTTGAGGTCCTTCTCCACTTGTGTGCGTCAGCTTAGACGCGCACGTCTTCTTTTTTGTTGTTACACAGACTTAGAGACAAAGATTCTGCAGGTCGTTGTTTATAGCTGCCTCCTTCGTCTTCTAATGTTGCTGCTGTCCGTGGTGGACCTGAGCCTCAAACAACAAACTTCTCCAGCTGACAGAATCTTTAGCCAGTTGCACCCCAACTTCGCTGATGTCCTCCTCCTCTTTGTGTCATCGTTTTTGTTGGCGTCCTGTTGCGGTGTCCCACAGGCTTCAAGCTGAAGAACAGTAGACAATGCATGTGATGCCTAAAGAACGGAAAACACCTGCTGAAAGGCATAATTATAATAAAAATATTTGTGGCGCGAATATAAGCTGCCGAGATTCTTCCCACATTCTTTGTGATGTTGTGGGAATTACTCGTCGGGATAGTGTGAGAAACACGGCAGACACAAGGGGATATAGGGGATATAGGACATAACGTAAAACGCTCGCACAATAAACAAATCGTTGGTTTCCATTGCTCACGAGAACATGCTAAGTTCTGTGGTTTCGATGCGACGAGATCATGCTACGCTCTGTGGGCTCGGTGTGACAGGAAATCTGCTGATTAACCTACCGTATCGCTGGATCAAATGCAACTCCTAACAATGTCACATTGACACTCATTTCCTCAGTACAAAATAGAATAAAAAAACAATCAAAACATGATCATGAACCAGTTAACAATCTTTCTAAATTTAGAGCAACTGATAAGTCACACGTCAATTGACCAAACCACAGTCTGTCCTCTCTGCACGAGTCTCTTCGTGTGACGCTTGTTTTTAAAGCGCGACAATTCAAAGATCAATCAAAGTTCAACTTCGAGGAAATTTTGAAAATTTAATTTTACCCAATCTGAACGGCAGACAGCGAAAAAGAAGCACAACAGCTTAATGAACTGCCGCAGATTTCTCGAAACAATTCATGACGGGCGATCACGAAAGCGATGATGACAAAGTGAGACCCAAAATCGAAACAGAATGTAGCTTGAAACTTTGGCTTGAAGGTTGTCAATATAAGCGACCTACACGAACGCAACGAGGAATGACAACCACGCGAATTGATAGACACAATTAGTAGGCCCAGACGACTGAGAAAGGCCACATTTGTTTTAGGCTTCTGATAATCACTGCCAACTTAACCAACTGCGGATGTCGACACATTTTTACTGCCCACTGTTGCACCAGTCATCGGCCCATAGGCTGTAAATGCAGTATGTGCTTCGCATCCAACCTGTAACTGATATCGAGTGGAAGCTCCCAGACTAGTTAGACACGTACAAAGAGTCATTAATGGAAAAACAATAGGTTGTGTGTCGCATCGTAAACACGACACGTTTGCACATGTGACAGCCGTGCATACTAACAACAGACGCTCGTTTTGGGATGGGGAAAATACAATTTGAAGAAAAACGAAACAAATTTGCTGCGCACATTTCAGACCACAATACCCGTACATTTGAATGCGAATAGAAAGTCACTTAGAATAGTTAACTCATAAAAGCCCACGCCCTGTTGTCACAAGGGACAGAGCACAATTCGGTTCGGAGGTGTCGTCAGCGATGTCAACTAGTTGGCAGACATGATTCTGTTTTATTTTTGCATGGCAATCACAATCAAATTCACCATGTGACCCTTAAGGGGTGATAATGATTTTATATGCGTGCAATTGAACTCGACGTGAGTAATGCAATAACAACTCAACGACACGCTTGTCATTTGTAATTGTTTATCATTCTCGCTCTGTCAGCTGGCTGGCTGGCTTGCTGGCTGGGTTTTGAATCTGTTGAATCCGCTTAAGACGCAGAGAGACGTGTAAAGTAGGTAGGTTTTGCTGCGGTTTGCAGTAAACAGCCAAACAGGTATATCGACTGACGTCAGAAGCAGAAACGCACACACATGCATACACCCACCACGAAAGTAATCCAATAAAGCTATCCCCCAACAATGGAGACGACTTTTAGAGTTGCTGTTGCCCGATTAAGAATCCTAATTGGTAGCAGGTGCAAACTAAGCAAGCAGTTGCTGTGTTTGTTCCGCGTTGATAATGAATACTGTCTGTACTCGTATATTAGTAATTGTCACATGGAGTCACCTTTATTCCGGTGGTACACACTTTATCGCCCGACGATATGAAGATTTGATAAGGAATTAGTCAGAAAAGTATCCGGTAACTTGATCTAATATGACCCACAACCCAGAAAAACAACACTCATCGATGAAATTGTGAAATTAACGAGGCACTCTGTGCAGATTTTTCATGTTTTCATGGTCGACGGAGCACTGAAATAGGTGAAAATCTGTACGTATGAGCGGGTGAGGGAGTAGCGCACCTTTAAAGCCTTTCACTGATGTAACTGGTTCTCCTTGAACTTCAACACTAGATCGTCTATGGATTTATACACTTTTGATAAACTCAAACTCCGACTGGGTTTTGTCGAAAAATTGTTTTTTGTTTCTTTTGTCGTTTCACTGGAAATTGGCAAATTTTGATTGAACAAAATTTTTCCTATCTCCCCCTTGCCAACTTATTTGGTTCTAGTTTTTTTTTTCTTTTTTCTCTTCGCTCGCTTCAGCTGAGATATATTTCTTTTGCTCTTGTGTGGTCGCTCAGCTCGAATCTGTTTTGTCGCAATCGATATGGATACACACACAACACCAAAGTCAAACACGGGCAGGGTTTCGTGGGTTATTTTGATTTCAAAATGTCATTTTTAGTTTGTCTAGTCACCGATGTGGGGAATTGGCGCGGTAAGCGTGAGATGGAAGATTAATGGGTGCATTCAACAACTAGCCTGGAAAAATGTTCACATTTTGCTTAAAGAAAATGTTATTGGAGTTTATTTTCCTGTGGAATCCATTTTCTGAGGTTTCCTTATCAATTTAAGATATAAATTGTTCAACAGCTTCTGTGAGAACAACTTCGCCTTTATCTTTTTATTCGACATTCTTCCGAAAGGGACCCTTCAAGGAGAGCATTCACTTCTTAGATAAGATGCTAAGATTTATTGTTCAAGCAGCCTTCCCAAAGAATCGACTGAGTCGAGACTTCCGAATATTTGGAAGTTGTGTCTCCGACCCAAACTTCTTCTTAGGATGCTACAGTCCGAGGTGAAAATGTGCCTCACTCAACATGCCTCTCCAGCCAGCACGATCTTTCGCCAGCTGTCTTCAGTTTCGCACACCAAGCCGGCCGAGGTCCCCCTCGACTTGTGTGCGCCACCTTGTTCGTGGACGTCCTCTGTTGCGTTGTCCCACAGGCTCAGAGTCGAAGACTAGTGAATTCACCAGCACACTGACCATTGTGATTCCCATAGTCAGACTACTACCACTGATCGACAGCTCTAGTGATAGTGCCGTTAATTTTATCCTAACGGCAAATGGTGACTGGACCAGATTTGAAAAACCAGATAAAAGCGTATTAACTTTGCTTTCACTGGGATTCGAACTTGCGACCCCTCTAACTTAGAGCAGACACTTGACCAACTGCGCCATCCAGTCTTCAGGTGCAAGTGGGTAAGGAACTTAACCAACTTAACATCGCTCAATACCTCAGATCATTGACGGTAACGGTGTCCTTTCTCGTTTCGAAAGAAATAAGGTCCGATGATGCCGCCATGTAATAAACAGCAGCAAACAAATATTATTGCTCAGACTCGTCCGAGATGTTCTTTTTGCCATAGTCTAAATATCCAACTTTTCCAGTGTCCAAATAGCGAACTCATGCAGTTGTTTATAGTCATCTGGCTTCGATTCTTGCATCAGCATAATCTTATACGGATGTGGGCATAAATTCAACCCCAAAATAAGACGGGCTGACTCTCCGGCGATGTCCAGATCAACTTATCTCCGAGTTGACATCGGGTGCGATGAACTATGAATCCCTGAGTGTGACACCACCTAAATAAGCGTGTGCCCACAACCAAGACAAGTTCATCATCCCTTCCACATTTTCCACCTTCACACAACACTCCTCGAAAAGGATCACAAAAGAAAAGATCAAAATATTTTTAAAAAAATGTTTTTTGTTTTTATTTTTTGTCAATGCGCACTGATACGGTCTTTTGAACATAAAAGTACACAAATTTAACGGGAATATATCTACTTAGCATCCTTCTTGGTGTCTCCCTTACCACCACGTATCCTACCGGTACGACGGGCAGCAATGAGACCAACCTTACGACCAGCAGATGTTCCTCGCTTGACAGTGGACGCCTTACCAATATGTTGATGGTTACCACCACCGTGGGGATGTTCAACGGGGTTCATGGCAACACCACGGACCTTTGGCCAGCTGTTCCTCTTCACCTTGTACTTGTGGTAGGCACGACCAGCCTTCAGGATGGGCTTGTCGATACGACCACCTCCGGCAACAATACCAACCATAGCACGATTGGCAGATGGGACGACTTTCTTGGCGCCGGATGGCAGCTTGACACGAGTCTTCCTTGTATCGGGGTTGTGGGCAATGACTGTGGCGTAGTTGCCAGATGTACGTGCCAAACGGCCTCGATCACCGGTCTTCTCTTCCAAGTTGCAAATGATTGTACCCTCAGGCATTTGAGAGAGTGGCATCACGTTGCCAATTTGGAGGGTGGCTTTGCGTCCGCAGTACACGAACTGTCCAGTATGCATACCTTCTGGTGCAATGAACATCTCCTTGCGAATCTTGTAGCGGTAAGGGTCACGGAAATGTACGACCGCCAATGGAGCACCACGACCTGGATCGTGAATGATTTCCTGCAAAAAGAACACACAAGTCAAATCCAAACTCTGCACACAATTGTTTTGGGTGGTGGACTCACTTTGACTACTCCTCGGATGTAGCCATGACGTTCGGCGAAATCGAGGGGCCTCAATTTGGCGGCTCCCTTACGCCTCTTGACGTGGGCCTTGAAAACTGACCCAGCTCCCTTACGTTGTGCACGAATAACACGACCCATTTTTGGCTTATTAGATCTGAAATTGAACACAGGACCGATTAGTTGTCACTCACAAACACAGCGTCGTGGGGTTAGAATTTGGGCAAAGTGAACAAATTCAAATAAATGGACACATCTGCGGATAATTCAAGAAATATTCGTTTCCAACGATAGATTGAAGTCTTGGCATAATTATCGAGATTATTTTAGAACAGGATGGTTGGAAATTTTGAATATTTTTTGAGATTATTTTCGCAATACAACACGTACCGAAAGCCTTTTGAAAAAGAAAAGAAAGAGAAGAAGGAAAAACAAGAAAACACAAAAAATGTCAGTTCCTCACAGGCATACCAACATTGACAATTGGAAAAATTGTATGATTTGAGTTGGGTCAGGGATGTTATGCTTCCGATTGGAATCAAATTGGGTTCTATGGGAAATTGTTTTTAAGTAAATCTTACAGCATAGAGATGAAATTGCCCAGACTTATGGTGGGTTACATTAAATGAAGTTATCTCAATTGAATGGCTATGATCAGTTTAAAGCTGCCAACACAATGTGAACTGAATTTAATGTTGTTCATACAAAATAACACAATCTAACAAAGCTCTCATTGGAAGTGCTCAAAGTCAAAGTAAATCTTTGATCCATTGGAAGACACAAGATATGGACTGCATGGGGTTACTTGAAAGGTAATATAAAATACACTTACGTAACTTTAGACCTCTGTCTTTGATGCAGACTTTGACTAACTGAACGCAAGTTTTGATGGAATTTGACTGATGCCCCTCCATCGCTTTCCTAATAACATACCCTCAAATTACAGACAAGTTCCTGCAACTTTCTGAATATTTTCTTCACGACACATTTCCTAGAAACAACTCGTGACGACCACAATAGTCTATCCTGTTATGGCCTTTAGCTCTGCTCATTGAATGTTGTTGTAAAGCAGACAGCGGAGCGAGGGAGTCATGCAACGGTCCAAAACATGTGTGCCAACTAATTAACTAAACCTCAATCGATATCACTGATCAGTCATTTCGAGATGATCAAGGAAGACTCGTGTCCGGCGCCAAGAAAGTCGTCCCATCTGCCAATCGTGCTATAGTTGGTATTGTTGCCGGAGGTGGTCGTATCGACAAGCTCATCCTGAAGGTTAGTCGTGCCTACCACAAGTACAAGGTGAAGAGGAACAGGCCATGAACCCCGTTGAACATCCCCACGGTGTTGCTAACCATCAACATATTGAAAGAGTTGAAACGACCGAGCGAATACACAAAAGTGACAGATACACTGTGACCATGATGACCGTTTTGTTCAGCTTCGTTAAGTTCGTCTGATTTTGCCTCCTTATGCGGAAGTAAAATGAATCGTTCTCAGCGTATCAAAATTTCAGTTGACAGCTAAAAGCTGAAAGTACAGCTGAAAGTTTCCATAAGCAATTGTGGAAGCTTTGAAATTTGACGATACTTCTGTTTCATTTTCGATTGTTTTCGACACAAGCCTTGCCCTTCCAAGGGCCAACTATAATGGCCGTACACAAATTTAAGCTTATGTCATAACCAAACGAAAAGTAACCAGAAGTACCGTCCAATTTCAAAGTGTCCATAATTGCTTGTAGAAACTTAAGGAGAATTCAGCTGTCAATTGACATATTCATACGTAAAGAGCGAGATTCATTTCGCTCCCGCGTCAGTAGGCAAAACTGACCGAACTTACCGAAACTGAGTGAAGCGGTTACTATGATTACATTGTATCATTTTTATGTATTCGCTTGATTGCAGCAGTTATCTTAAGTTTCTCTATGGCCAATATGGTTGACCCTTTAGTTTTTTTTTAATCCTCTTTGTCATGAATTTTTTTTTGACAATTTCCTGTATTTGCCGCGTTTTAACGTTCGTATAAGCTATCGGCGGCAAAAAAGACAGTATGCTTGAAGTATGATCAGCAAATATTATAGTGTATTTTTCGATATACGAGGGGAAAAACACCTTGTGAAGTTAAACATTTCGTTATAAGTGATAAAAGAAATTATTGTGATGCAATCTCTACCTAAGACAACCCACTGACATTTAACTCAATCCAATGCACATTGTTAGTGCGCACTGCAACCAAAATTCTGAACATCTGATTGGACTGACAGCCTTTGTTTACTAATTGTTTTTGTTTTCTGGGTTTTATCCATTATCAAGACTTCGCCTGAGTCACTTCTCATTTACAATCTCATCTTCAATTAACTGTTCAACAATTTAGTAACTGGTTACCAATATTTGACTGTGATTTTACACCTCCCATTAAATCACACTAATCTGCCGAAAAATGTCTACCGATCAGGAATGGGAAGAATTTAAGGTATGAGCAATTTATGAACAGTACCATTGTTCCATCTAACATGTATATGCACAGACTAAGTACAACAAAAGCTACAAGGATGAGGAGGAAGAAAATATGCGCCGTAAGCTATACGATGAGCATAAGGTAAAAATCGAGGCACACAATAAGCGCCACGCAGCTGGAGAAGTTACATACACGATGGCAATCAATGCATTTGCTGATAATACAGACGAAGAGCACGCCGTTCGCTGTGGAAGAGGTATCAAGAAATGATGCATTCCCTTTTTGACAAGAATCTCCATTTTTTTTTTACTGTTTTGATCAGATATTTGTATTTTTCCATAGTTTAATGTTTAAATGTCTTTTTTTATGTTCATTGATTTGTAATAAATGGTATTTTAAATAGAACAATCCTTGTTTTGTATTTTTTTACTGCCCTACGGTCCGGGGTGGACTTGGCCCTCAATCAATAAGCCTCTCCAGCTGCTTCCAATTACGCACGCCAAAAAGTCTGAGGTCCCTCTTCACAGGAAGGGTACAATGGAGCGAAACTGTTGTTCAAAGAGAGACGCGATACTAGTCGCAAGGGCGCCCTTTAACCTACTTACCTACCTTCTCCAATTGTGTGTGCCATCAGTTTTGTTGACGTTTTCTACTACGTGGTCCCAGGGCACGTAGACGAAGACTTCGTGCCGGGGTAGTGTTATCCATGCGCTCTGCATGGCCTAACCATTTAAGGGGTTGAAAAGGTAGATGCCTGGCTAGACTCATGTCGCTGTGCAGCACAGTTCGTCGTTGAATCTTCTCTAAATTCCCTCAAGCCAAAAAGTACCAACATTTGAACGCAGAACTTTTCTCTCGAAAAAAAAACCAAGGGCTTCTCCATTTGTTCTTGAAATTGTCCATGTCTCTGCGCCATAAAGCAGGACAGGAATGATCCAGGTGTTATATAAATTCAGCTCCTCGAGAGAGGTCTCTACTACTAAATTGCCCTTGAGCCCAAAGAAACAGCAATTTGCAAGAGTTATTCTGCCTTTAATCTCTGTGCTGATGGTATTCGTTTTGTTTACATGGAAGCCGAGGTAGACGAAGTACTTCACTACCTCGAAAGTATACCTGCCTATGGCGACGTTGTGGGCAAGTCATCGATGTTGTGTCCTTTCTTGAAGACAGCATATACTTTGTTTTGCCCTTATTCACCGCTAAACCGATTTTGGTCCGATTCAATGCTTGTAAACGCTTCATTGACGGCTCGTTGTGTTCGACCAATCACGTCAATGTCGTTCGCGTATGCCAGCAGTTGTTCGGACTTTTGGTAGATCGTGCCTCTTGTGTTTGCCAGAGAGAACGATGTTGAAAAAGTCAAATGATAACGCGTCGTTTTGTCTAAATCCTAAATTCATCGACCTAGATGAAGCAGCGCGAGTTCTTCATGCTCCATGCTTATACTCAGTTTGACGAGTTTGGCATGAATGTCAAAACTAGACATGGCGCTATACAGCTCGTCTCTATGCACACTGTTATATTCGGTCTTGAAATCGACAATTAGGTGGTGTCGGTGTGTGTCGATCTGCATTTCTTGATCTTTTCCAGGATCTGCTGTAGTGGAAAATCTGGTCTACTGTGGACTTCCCTGGCCTAGAACCAGATTGATAAGGACTTATCAGAGTGTCATTCCTCGTTAGTCAAAGGTCCTCTCTTGTGTATCGGGCAAACGATACTGAGATTTCACTCATAGAGGATGCTTTCCTGAGACCATATCTTACAGACTGCTTTAAAAATGTGTGCATGCCTTGTTAGACTTCAGTTTCGACATTGCTATCTTGACGGCGGTCGTCTACGTCGGGGACCAAATTCTCTTCGTCCTCTTCGTCTCCTCGTCCAAATTGAATGATCGCTGGAAGCAATGGAATGTTGACTAATGCTCAGATCCACACAGGACTGTTGCGCCAGTTGAAGAAGAAGCTTATGCAGGTGACAGACGATAACGAGAATTTTGGATGAGCTGGGAACGGAGCTGATTAAATTAGCAAGGCTGACGTACATTACCTCGCTACTATCCCCAACCGAAGCCCCCTTGGTTCTAGATCCAGTTTTGTGAAGGGTTCTGGTACCCGGCCCTTTTGCACCGGTCCTTCCTATATCTGACGAGTTTTTGAAACGATTTTGTTGGAAGCTCCTTCAATATCTACAAATGCCACAGAGGTGCATTCCTTGTATACTAAGGATTCTTCAACCGTGCCTATAACAGACCTCTAGTTCTGCAAAACACTTATTGGTAAGGAATGTAGTCGAATCTTCACGGACGGCTCCAAGACCGATGAAGGATCTGGTGCTGGTTCTTTCGTAGAGAGCGACAACTTTTGACTGCACACCTCGTTAGGTAAATTTGCGTCGGTTTTCCAAGCAAAAGCCTCACAGAAGCGAACGTAGGTTGCCACCTGGCAGTACAATGGACCAGTTTTTGAGTCTGAGTGCTCCTATGTAGAATTTCAAAAACTTTCGACAGAAAAAAAAAATAATTCGCAGATACGCAAGTTTGCGGCGACATATTTACGTTGTGTATGACCCCCATAAAAGAGTGGAGAGCCGTCTCTTCTCCTATTTCCCGTGTAATTTGCCGCAGATCTATGAAATACTCCTCCTTCCCACATTTCAAAAACAACCACAATCTCTGCTTAAGCACTCTTATTTATTACGCACTGATTTTATTTTGAAACACTTTCTTTTGTGCATTGTTATCATTGGCTAATAATTGAATGACTGCAATTCCTTACTCTCCTCCCACACGCCCCCGTTCGGTGCTTAGCAGCCTAAAAGGACAACACATTACTAAAAGCAACATTCAACATAAAACAAAACCAAAATCATCGAAAATCGAAAACAACATAACACACACAATGGATACATACGAGTATATGTAAATATATTTGTAATTAACTAAATTCAATTATAAATTCAACTCCACGAAAATATACACAAGAAAATGATGAGAATTTCAAACAAAAAAAAATTTAATTTCAATTAAAACTAAAACATCGCCAAAAACAAATAGATTCTTTTACATCGAATACTCATCTCTAAGACACATACAACGAAAGTTAGAAAAAAAACATAAAAACAAAACATATAATCGTTTGGTTAATACTTTCAAAGCCCCTCGCCCCAACAATCTGAGGTGGGGCTAAGGTTTACAAAAAAATAAACAAGAAATTACAAAAGTAAGGTTAACAAAATATCTAGCAAATGTGTTACTCTCTTTGAGATTTTCTAGGAAATTCATGTTACGGCTTAAGGATCAATTTTGAACAGAACAAAACAAAGATTTGGTAAAGCACGAAAATGATGCAAGAATGAACCCAAGACGAATGAGAAGAAAAGATTCATCTTAAAAATTGTATTATCTCCTTTATTCAATTGTATTTCCCTTTGTATTGTTTGTCTGTTTCATACTGGTTTTTGTTTTGTCTGTTTTCCATATCTTTCATGTATATTCTATCACTTATGTTTTTACAATGGCGTTTCAAATATATAAAAAAGCAAAATAATCGTATATGAGAAAAATACATTAGAAAACAAATTAAAGAAATATATTCATTTTTTGTTTCTCGTTTGTTTGTATGTTTATTTTTATATATATAGATGCATTTGTATTTATATTTATATCTACCCCTAATATGCACGTGTGTTTGCTAATATTTCAAATGAATCATTGAATTTATTGAATCGGTTTGTTTCTCTTTCCGTTCTTCCGTTTGCTTACATAAATTTAGATTTTCTTATTCTTGCTTGACTTACTTGCTAGGCTCGCATATGTTCATACATGTACTTAACGAGAATCTAAAAATGTTCACTTGCTTGCTAGGGATTTCAATTGTTTTTTTTTTCGGTTTTCGGTTTTCCTTTGTGTGTACTCCTAATGATCGATCATGAAATGGATGATTTACTGCCATAAGGGAACTATGAGTAGATTGTGTCTGATGTGTTGATCTAATCGCCTTGGGGTCACCATCAACACCCACGAACGGAGAATGTAATCGTATTGAAACATTAACAAGTTTATTGTGTGAACTTTGGATATAGTTAGCTCTTGAGCTGTAAACTCTAATTTTGTGTAGGAGAACGATATGGACTATTTGGAACAAGAACAGAAGCTAAGAGAGAACATTGCTTATCTGATATTGTAAATTGGATATTCTTTCGTCAGGACGAGACTATTTCAAACATAGAACAAGGACGTTGAAATCGATATAAGAAGGCGAATGAATTGTGTAGGAAAAAAAAGACACGGAGAAGAGGGAGCCATCCTTCTCAACAGCGTTCAAGCAAGCCTTTTGCCCTTTCCTGGACTTGTTTCCTCCTAACTTACGCCAACTTAAACCATGCCGTTTGAGTCATGGTCGTCTATGCTTTAGACAGCTTGACTTTTTCTTCTGCTGTTAAGGAGCTACGGGCGCGACGTTTAAGTCTGTTTGATCGCCTTGGATCCTTTTTCGTTAAGGAGCTAAGGTCGCGACGTTTAATGTCTGTCCATAAGTCGTCTGCCATTGGCGCGTTGCTTGAGATGATCCCTCAAATTCTGACGTATTTGGGGTTTAATAACCGTCTTAGTACTATCTAGCCTTGAGTTCGCTTCCACAGGTGACACAAGTGACGACAGAGGCAATACTTTACTGGCTTTCACTACTGCTTGACTGTTTCCATTCGCACAAAAAATATTTATACGCTCTCGACTAAATGTTAAAGACGAACGTACGAAAATTCCAAGCACAACTTGATGTGATCTTTCGCAAGTTAAAGACGCGACTTTTAGGGTGCTCTTGTGTTCTTATGACTCAGGGCATAACACTTCTTGAAAGCTTCCTATCTAGGGGCTCAATATCTATGTTAACTCTGTAAAGTGGTAACACTATTGAAATTTGGCTCAGTTAGCACGATCTTTTGCTCCAGTCTGCAGATGAATATTTGAATAAGCAAACGTACATTGTCTTTGAAATTTGTTAAACTGTTGACACGTGCGCGATTATCCCTCAGCTTAAACTTTCTATTCAACATCAATTTTAATTCTAAAGGAGATTCAATCATAATCCAACTTCGGAATCTTTCTTATAACACATCTAAAACGTCAACAAGACTTTGTAGGGGTCTAAACCGACGACAATGTGAGACATTCAAATGAAGATTTTACATCGGACATACATGTCACAAGCCTAACAAGCACAACAGTTGACCTAAAGAATGACTTATTACCAAGAGATTGTGGGTAAGTTTCTTAGCCAAAGCAGGGAGGCTATATTTTGAGTACTAAGTCTAGCCAAAGTTCTGCGTTCAAATTGGTCCGCAATCAGTTGATGTCGTTTTTAAAAGAATATTTAACCACGAACTATACGCGCTGTACAGCTGCATGTGTCTAGCCACGCGTCTACAGATTCAACACCTAAGATGGCAAGGCCATGTAGAGCGCATAGACAAGACTGCCCCAGTCCGAAGAGTCTTCGATTCTGTGGCCGTGGGACAACGCTGTAGAGAACGCTCCCGCAATCGATGGCGCACCCAAATGGAGGAGGAACTTAGCCAACTTGTCATGAGTAATAAGCGGCAGCTGGTTAAAGACCGTTCCAGTTGGAGAGGCTTGTTGGTTGAGGCCCAGGTCCACCACGAACTGAAGCGCCATTAAAGTAAGTGGTCTAGGCTTCATAAAATATTAAATATGTAACTTATTGGTTTTGTATTTGTTAGCAACCATTATATCATCCATTCACTTAAAGATCATATACAATTGCTGAGGCAAATAAAGAATGTGCTGTAAAGAAGTAGTCTATACAGACATTTAGCGCCATTAAAAGTGCAGAAATTTATGACGCATTCGCTAATTCTTTCTTTCATAGACATAACGGCTTATATGACCCTTTCAAAAAGCAACTAAAATCTGCTTAACCTGCCTTGTCAACCATATGGGAATTTGTCAACCATATTTGTAATTCTGAAATGTGACCTTTGGCTGACATTTCTAATGACATCAACACTCGACTGTTTTTTAGAATAAACTTCAGTGCCGTCTTCAAGTACAATATCATCCATTGGGTATCTTAAAGCGACCACAGTCTGTTTTAATAATCTTCACTTTGTTTAAGTTTAAATAATCTTAACCCTATGAGTTGGGTTTCTTAAAGTTTACGATGCATATTGTGGATGTTTTTTTAGACGGAAAAGAACTGCCGATACATGCGAAATACAACCAGTCTAGATGTGAAAATAGTCTTCGAATTTAACGCACGCGAAATGCCAGTGAAGGCTATGTTTCATTTCGAATTTGAAAATAGACTTCGGATTTAACGCGAAATGCCAGTGAAGACCGTGTTTGACTTCGAATTCGAAGATAGACTTAGGATTCAACGTGAAATGCGAGGAAAGACCGTAATTCACTTTGAATTTGAAGATATACTTAGGATTTAAGGAGAAGTGCCAGCAAAGGCCGTGTTTCACTTCGAATTTGAAGATAAAATTCGGATTTAACGTACGCGAAATGCCAGTGAACGCAACACTTGATTTCAAACTATAATTTCCTGTGACAAATCAACATCCATCATGGTTCGCTGTTTAGAAAAGGACGAACCATTCCATTCCTTCAAACATGAAAAATTAACTCAAGACAAATTTAACTCCTCTCGCAAAACATCAAAGTTCTCTCAACACTCACAAGTAGTTCGACACAATCTTATACCGAAGCAGAATGCATTCCTTCTCAAACTCTCACACATTCGGAAAGTTTCACGTTTCAAAAAAATTATTTTCTTGTGTTACATAACCACACTTTTGTGGTTATGACATCCCATCTATTTTCATACACACCTAAACCATTTCTTTTTTCAACTCTCTCTCTCTCTCCTCTCTCTATTTATATGAACGAGATTTACATAAAAGTGATTTTTATCTATTTCATACATTTATTACTTCTTTGAATATTCAGTAGATAAAGAGAACAAAATAAACGGTAAAAAGAGTTTCATTAATAGAAAAAGGAGGCAAAAACTAAGTTTATAAAATAATTCATCTTGTTATATACTTTTCTCTTAGATTCAAAAAAAGCGTTTGATATTTTGTGTTTTTTGTTTTTTTCATTTCTTTTCATATTATTTGCGGTTTTATACACACGCGATGATAAAAATTGTGGTCTTCCTTCCCCTACTCGCCCGCACTCGCACTGTTCATATATATATTTTGTTTCTTGTTCGCTTTATATTTATTAATTAGTAATCATAATTATAAGAATATTTTTGTTTTGTTTTTTATTTTTATTTTAATTTTTTTTGTTTTAATAAAAAAATGCGTTTAAATATAAATTAGTTTTATAACTTTGTTGTTGTTGCTTTTGTTTTGTAGTTTAACTGAATGTTGTGTTGTTTTTCTTTCTTATTTTTTGCATTAAATTTTTTGTTTGTTTTTGTTTTTCGATTTTCTTTAGATTTAGCTTATCTACCAGTTAGCCATACCAGGCTTGTTGAGTGTCATGAAGTATATTTGACACGATGAAGCACCTTTGGCACTGCTGAAGAACACCTTGTCATTCCTTTCGCATAGGAATTTCAAACGTTGAGCTTTTTTGTGCATAAATACACCGTCCAAGTGACCGGTTTCAACGGAACGAATCTGTAACACACATTAATTCACTGGATGTTTCAGTGGATATTCAATGAGAGGGAACTTACTTCAATTGCTTTATTGCCCCAGCCCATGATTTGGCCTGTACCAATGTAGGCGACTGATGTTGGCATCTCGCCCCACTAGAAAAAAAATATGATAAATGAAATTAGAAAGGTTGAAAATTTAGAAAGTTTAGAAAACATGAATGGGATCTTGCTACAGTTCGAGGTGGACTTGGGCCTAGTTGTGCATTCTATGGTTCTCTCACGAGTGAAGTCCTAGAGTTTAATGCCGACTTCGAACGGTGAGATTGGGAAGCTATTTCTGGACAGTTATACTCTTTGACCATTGTCAGTGACTTGAAAGAGGTGGAGCTGTGAAATTATTTGTTTTTCCTGCCCTGGGGTTTTTGAACACAGACTTTACGTCTAGTGCTTAGGAGTCGAAACAGATACCCAACCGACAAGGCCACGGCGCTCACATGCAAAAAAAAACTTTGAAAACCGAGCTTGCAAGAGTTTCACGCTGAAACCCTTTACCTGCAGGTTGCTTGGTTTTATGACAATCTTGAAAAGATTGGCAGAATCTAGAGACTTGCGTGGTTTTCCATCACGGGGACACTTTGATCCACACAGTCATCCGCCACGAACGTATAAGACCTTAATAGGCTCAGCCCTGTTGTATGCCACAAAAGCATGGTCACTAACAAAAGCTGGCGATTAGATTCTTGGGCGCTTCGAGAAGATGGTCCTTTGGATAATCTTTGGTCCCGTACGCAATGATGGAGGAGGAGACTGAACGACGAACTTTAAGGGTTGTACAACGACATCGATCTGGGCAAATGAGTCTCCCATCTCAGATCGTTGTCATTAAGAGCGAATAGACACCAACGCCTCGCTCTGGAATGTCTTCGATTCCAAACCCGAGGGACAGTGCTGTAAAGGAAGACTCCGCCTCCGGTGGCTTACATAGCTGGAAAGGGACCTGAAACATTTGAACGTGCGGAGCTGGAAGCAACTAGCACAGGACCGTGCTCGGGGAAGGGTAAAATTGACTGAGGTTCAGGTCCACCTTGGAGTGTAGCCCCAGCTGAAGAAAATGTCACCCAATGTGTCGTACAAACAAAAAAACACACATTTGTATCAAATGCAAAAAACTCCACACATCTTAAGTGCTATTCTTGTTCATTACTCACCTGCAAAACAATGTTCTTCGATACACGACCAACTGTATTCACATAAACACCTTCGTTATCATAGCAAAGAAGTAGTTGCATTCCATTCGAGTTTGGAAGCGCTACAATACAATGTGGTATAATCGCACCCTGAGTCTGTAAAAGAAAAATGAAAACAAATGAATTTAAAATCTTGACAAACCAGAATTGTTTTGCTTTTCTTACATGTTTAGGAAGATAGATATCATATACTTCAGCAGAGTCCAGATCGACAGCATGGAAACCTTCGGCCGAGCCGTAAATAACTTTCAATCTGGATTGATCTTCTATTGTGAGATCAACTAGTAGAGGACGATGTTCAAGTTCACCAAAGTTCTAAGGAAGAAAAGGGTTCACCTGAAAAGTCTGAGCCATCAACAGTCACACAAGGGGACTTACTTTAAATGCCATGAACTTATGGTAGGGCTTTGGCGCCCACGCATAGATTTCAATCGAGTCTTTTAATGCAATCACTAGGAACTTAATCCTTTCGTATTTAACTATTTTGAAATGTACAGCACCTTGCAGATCTCCGACATTTATCCATCCGTTTCGTCGTTCCACCTGCTGTAGATTAAAATATTCACGTCACGTCACGATACAATTCGTGTGTAAAATTCGTTGCACTTACGTCTGAAAGACCGTCGGTTCTAAGGATCTTTGATTTCAACCACGACAGATAATACACGCGTACACGATTCTTCTTTCCAGATATTGTAACCAATATGTTCTGACCTTCGAGGACTTCCATCTGTTGGAATCGGCGACGGGAAATCAATTGATAAACCTGCAAAAACGAATGAGCTTCCTGATTCCACGGATCCACTGAACGAGGTGCACTGATGGCTCTTACCTTTCCCTGTCCCGATCGATCGAGCAACATCAAACCATTCTCGGTACCTATCAGCAAATTAACACCCCACAATGCCGCGCACAGAATCTCCGAGTTGAAACGTTTCTTGTACTTGCGAATCTCGGGAGTGTCACTTGAAGCATCATGCGACGTGGGGGTCACATTGACGTTCACGTGACTCTCGCGGCGGGACGGTCCCGATCCGCCGGCACCAAAGCCGAAAGTGAGGAAGCTTCTTTGTTTCTGTTGGAGAGCAATTGCATTGGGCGGAAGTGAAGGTGTTGTTATTGATTTATTATTATTAATACTACTACTCGATCTAGTTTTTGTGATCGAATGATTTGGACTATTTTGCCGTGAGGACGACGAAATAGTCGATTGCGGCGAACTATTCGACGCGATAAACGACTTGGAAGGTGTGGAATGGACTGATGAACTAACGGCCGCTCGATACTAGAAAAACGTGTAAAAATGGGCAAAAAAAATTGATGATTATTAAACGAATTCAATTCATTCACACACAGATCAGGCATACGTAAGTTTATAAAATAACTCAAAGTGCATTGAAAGTTCATAGATATATTTACGAAAAATGTCTTAAATTGGGCATTGGAATTATGCTTTTGTTTAATGCAGATGCTAAGAGAATTCTGTTTGTATTTTACCATGCATGCAAGGAGTGGTATTGATTATGTCGGAAAGAAAAGAGAGAAGTGATCCCTTCAATCGAGAGAGGAAAGCCCATGAAATAAACGAGAATGTTTCGTTAAGAACAAAATAATAAATCAAATGCTAACCAAAAAGCGAATATATATGCGCACAGAGCTGCAACGCTCTTGTTAAACATAGTTGTTAGTAAGATTAAATAAAAGTACCGGTATGAGAATATAAAACTAAAACTAAAAACAAATAAATCAGTTGAAACAGAGAAATGTGTGATTAGTCTTTCCCAGACGCCATGTTGTTAAATTATAAACAAATCAACTAAATAAAATTTGCATAAGAGAACTATATACTTTTTTTCGTTTTGTTTTTGTTTTCTTTTTTTTCAGTGCAACATGGAAACAGTTTTGTTTTGTTTTGAGAATGATAAGAGAGAGAGAGAGAGGGGTAATGAGGACTATGCTTAGCGATGAAAACAGATGAAGCTGCCAGGATACGAACAGTCGTTCGGACATCGAGTGACAAGAAATCGACACACGTCATTCCAATAAGTATCATGTATTTATTCATGCATACAAGAGGCAGCCATTGCTTGATGTGTATTGGTCGCCAGAAATGAAGAACACTCAATTTAAGAGCTCAACAGGTTAGGTTAGGTTTAGAGTGGCTGGAGTGTGCAGTGTTGATCCATTGTGCTGCCACCCGAATTGACTGAGGTCAATCCAATTGTTCAATTGCGGGAAACCATTTGGAGCTTAGGATGTAGGAACCTCACTAAGTTCACATAAGCTCTCAAAGAAGTAAGTCCCCAGGAGCAGAGGGCAAGAGCAGAGATGCGGAATGCTCTCCACTTCCTCCTCATCTAGGCAGCATCTGCAGAAATCATTAGCCGGAGTCCCTAGTCTTCTGGCGTGATTTCTTAAAGAGCTCAACAAGTTGATTAATTGATTCTGAAAGATTGAAGTGCACTTAGGCCTGCGCTGGTCCATTTTTCTGTCACGCTGGTTAACCATGGGTTACTACGCTTGTCAATTTGTGGTAAGACATTTGCTTTCTATGAAGCGGAGTAGACCACTAATGTATACCTCACCAAGGTCGCAAGTGTTATCGAAGAAGAAGATTCCCAAATTTGCGCGTTTGAGTGACGCTAAACTCAGGCATAAACAGAGAATGTGTACAACAGTATCTACTTGCTCCACGTTCAGATAGCTTCTACAGAAGTAGTTAAGGGTCAACTATGCTAGCCGTGCGGAAACTTAAGAGAACTGACACAGCCGAGCGAATACACAAAAACTGATACACTGTGTCTATAATAGCCGGTTCGTTCAGTTTCGTTAAGTTCGTTCACTTTGGCCTACCTACGTGGGAGCAAAATTAACCGCTCTTACTTACGTATGCTCTTTAGTTTGCAGGTGAATTCTCCGTAATTTTTTACAATTATGGACACTTTGAAATTTGTCGATGCTTCTTCATAATTTCGTTTAGTTTTGACGTAAGCTTATGTTTTTGTACGGCTATTAAAATTGGTCCTTTAAACAAAACTCCAAGTCTGGCGTGCTAACTTTGTAGACAGTGTCCCATGATGACTCCTGTCGTTTCCAATTTTTGACCTATCAAGAAAGGCCAAATTATTAGATCGTTTGAGGTCTAACTTCGGCCAGATCATTTTAGAGGTGCGGCACGTTATACGTTTCACCCATCTGTTGGTCATTTTAGTTGTTACCTCTAAGCGTCGTGTAGCAAGTAGCAAGCCCACATTAAAAAGGTCAGCTTGTAATGGTAATGTGGTTGCAAGATTGGCAAGTTCGTCCCCTTTGCAATTGTCTGAGATGTCTCTATGGACTGACATGCAAATAACAGGGACTAACGAATTGCCTTAGATCTTTGGCAACAATTAGCTTATTGCTATAAGCTTACTTCAATTGTTGTTTCTCATACTGGAATAAATGCTTGGTGAGCTGCTGATCAGTGATAGAAGAATTTCATCTGTTTTTGTCAGCAGTACCTTCCACGAGTCACTTAGGCATCGCTTCAAATGATGTCTCTCCAGAAACTAGCCAAGACAGGTCATCATTGTCGGCAAAATGTATTATTTGTGTGAAAACTACAAAACGAAGAGGCTCTATAAAAACTGTAGCAGCCTAACTTTACCTGATTTCTTGCGGAGAAGTACAGCAGAAATTAAAACTACAGAGAAACTAAGTTTTATTTTTTTTTTTAAGAAGTTTAGATGTTAGGTTATTTTAAGGTAGGGAGCAGTGACTAAGCTTCTCATATACCTTCCTGTTCCGTAGTGTTACTACAACACACTTTAAACCTAGACGCTGCCATCAATTCAGATACAAAATGATCTGTAAACATATGCGAATTTCGTGAAATGGTGACTTGGAGAAATGGTATCCGAGCGTTTTGTGTCTGTTTTTGACCAAAGCCGAGCAGGTACAGAAATGGTGTTCTAAAGTTTCGCTGACTATTCTCTCTGTAATTCTTGCAAATGCCATTGGAGACAAAGTTTTGCAAGCATAATAATAATGGCGGCGTTACAGTCCGAGATCTGGACCTAGCTTCTCAGCAACCACTCGTGTTGTGCGTATTGTTCCTTCACGAGTGAAGCGGACCTACAGTTTAATGCCGACTCCGAACGGCAAGATTGAGAAGCTTTTCTATACAGTTATACTCTTTGAGCATTATCAGTGACTCGAAAGAGGTGGAGACCTGAAAAAATGTTAATGTTTTTTTGAGCTTCGAACCTTAGACCTCGAGCGTAGGAGTCGACGCACCTACCAACTACCCTACGGCGCCCACGGTTTGCGAGCATACCAGTCAAAAATTTGTATACAGGTACCGGTACCGGTACCGGATGAAATGCATTATGTTCCACACCTCCAGAACTAAACAAGAGCTGATTTCCTCTTAGTGGACAAATGTATTTAGTTCAACTTACGTGGCGACACAATTTTTAGCCACTTCAATCTACCTATATAACTATTGAGGATTGTCAGTGACTCCAAAGAGGTGGAGCTGTGAATTTTGAAAATTGTTGCCTTCGTCGGAAATTGAAACTAGACGTAGGAACCGACGCACTAATCCATTACATTACGGCGACCACGGCTCTACTGGGGTGTTATAAATATCACAAATGTTATTGCGAATCCTGTGAATTCTTCAAGCGATGGAAGAAGTTAACTAAATACGCCCTACTTAGCAAAAGCATAGGATACTGCTGGACCCGCGTGATAGTTCGATAGCTAGGCATGATAAATTAAGTATAAAGTCCTAGTTGCAGCGATAAAAATGTAAGTTCATGTTGAAGAATGACCTCATGATCTTAAATGTGGTCTACGCACGAGAGTATATACAAATGTGTTAAGAGAAGCTTGTTATGGCATGTTGTTAAAATATTAGTCACTTTGTTGTATGCATGTGAATGTTCAAAGCTCCAAGTGAACGTGATTCAAATATGATTTGTGAAAATGTTTTTTTTTGCGTAACTGATTCATTGAATGACTATCAAAATCACTTAAAAAATATTTCATCGTATCCTGTACAGCCTTAGATAACAACAGTTTCTTCATGCTAAACATACTCCTCTAATTTGCGTTAGTTTGATGAGCAACCAATCACAAATTCAAATAAAACAAAATGTTTCCAATGCGCGCTGCGAGTGTGCAATGCGACAGAGAAAAAGTTTCTCTCTTCCACTGCATGGAATAAAACGAGACTCCATCCATTTAAATTAACAGTAAATAATTAAGATAACAAAAGGTATGAATATTAAAAAAATTAAATCAAGAAAATTAATGTAGCAACAATATATAAGAAAATGTAAAAAAAAAAAATAATACGACAGGAAACTTTTTCTATACATCCATTAAACGGAAGTGAACAACAAAATTAAACGGAAAATAGTTGTTTTTTTCTTCTCGTATTTATTAAAAATTGTTTTAGTGAAAAAAGAGATTATGTTTTTTTTTCGATTCTATACAAAAGAAATAGAGAAACAAACAAAAATAATACAAACAATCTATGAAGTTGTTTTTTTTTTTTGGTTGATGTTTGTTTTGAAAATTGAGTTTTTTTGTTGTTGTTGTTTTGGGAGAAATACTTACTATTTTTTGAAATATTTTCATTTATTGAGAAATTTTTTAGTGGTTTCGGTGATGTGGCCATCAGCTCAAACGTCGCGGAAAGACAAAACACAATGAAGAATAAAATTCGTTATAAATATTTTTTTTTTGCTTTTGTTTAGGTTTCTTTTTTTTAAACATTCAATTAATATTTAGAAAAAAAATGTAATTTATCAGGTATATCTTCTACTCATTCAAGATTGCTTTCCAAGTACATACGTCGGGATATAAACGCAAAAGACAAAAATCAAAAAAAATTGAAATGCACAAAATGCTAATTTCCAAGATAGCACACTATTCGTTTGCTACTGTTTACCACAAGTTGAATTAATCTTCTGTCCTAACTAGTCTATGAAATCTATGAAAATTGATTAAAATTAAGAATATGCTCTACGAAATAAAATTAAACTCCAAGCCAAATGATTAGTCACACAACACTGGTTCATTGGTTCTCAATTTTTTCTTCTTTCTTGTCGTCCTTCTTTCAGGAGAAAGTCAGTCTGTTTTTAGGTTTAATTAATTTTGAAGTTAAACAATCATTCTGAAAGCTAAACTCTCGTGTCTTATTCTTTTCTGTTTTAAACTCTGATGGTACTATGGTAAAGCTCACAAAAATTAAAATCACAATATTAAACAAAAAAAAAATTCGTTCTTTGTTATATAACCGGATACGAAGAGGTTACAAGAAAAACAACAAAAAAAAAAGATGATATCCTTAACTAAATGAAACGAAAGACTTACCTCTTCACTGGAGGATTTGTCATGCCGTGGTGGCGTTGCTGGCGATGCTTGACTTAGTAAGTCTGGTAGAACGCTACTCGTTCGAGTTCCAGGAGTACCCAAACCACTACTTTCTCCGCTTCGATTCTAATTTTGAATAGATACAAATTATTACAAGGTTTACGCATAAGTTAGCAAACTAAAAAAAATAAGAAGTTTGTTTTGATAAGGACAACCAAAGTGATGTGGAGAATTGATTAAATGATTCATTTTTGTTTTGTGATATTTTCTCTTCTACAACTTCACCAATCCGGAAGTCGCGTCTGTGAATGCCAATAAGGAAATTTCAATATTCTCATGATGATGTGAATTGATTTTGCTTTAAATTGTATATCATTTTGATCAGGTTTTTTGTGAAAACAAAAATTAAGTTAAATTGACGGACAAATGAGTTAATAGTTATTGTATGTGATAGGCCATAACCCGTTGAAGCTGGAAATTACAAAAAGTAGGACATATTCACAAGACTGGCGGTAGATGTTACTTAATTCGTTAAATCTTGGTTGGAGTATGTTTACAATTCATTCATTTACATAATTTTCTTTGGTTTGGAATCTTGGTCTAATCAAAGGCTGCTGTTTTACAGAATCTCCAATCGTTAAACTTAAGAATTAAAAGATAGTTTTATGTTAAATTCGTTCCCTATTCGTCTCATAAAACACGGAACTCTTAAGGTGAGTAGGTATAAAGAGGAGAGCCCCGTCGTGTCCTGATGCTGCTTTGCCCATAGAAATGTTTGGGTGATTTCAAGAATTCAGTCCTCTGTGCAGACCCTGCAGTAGTTGCGTAAAAGTCTGTTCAAATATTCAGACCTGAAGTCGACTGTGTGCGGACTTGCTTTCAAATAATCAGATAGATTCGTTAACACTGTTCATTTCCTGCAGGAATAAGGTCCAACTATAATGGGCTTACAAAAACTTAAGGGAACTGAAGTAACCCAGCGAATACACAAACAACAATACACTGTGACCGTAGTAACCGTTTTGTTCAGTTTCGTTAAGTTCGTTCGAGCGAAATGAATTGGTCTCGAAGAATGCAAATGTCAGCTGACAGCTTAATTCTCCTTAATTTTTTATAATCAATTATAAAAATTTGACGATGCTTTCTGGTTAGGTTAGGTTAGGGGGTTGCTAGTGATCTAACCAGCACACTTAGACCATGTTGGTCCATTTTGATACCCACAGTCAGACTACTACCACTGTTCGACCGCTCCAGTGATAGTGCCGTTAATTTAATCCCAACGGCAAATGTTGACTGGACCAGATTTGAAAAACCGGATAAAAGCGTATTAACTTTGCTTTCACACGGATTCGACCCTGGGACCCCTCTAGCTTAATGCAAGTACTTAACCAACTGCGCCATCCAGTCATCTTGCTTTCTGGTTACTTTTCGTTAATTTTTGACATAAGCTTTAAACATGGAAAGCGATTCATTTCGCACCCGTGTAAGTTGGCAAAAGTGAACGAACTTAATGAAACTGCTCGAAGCGGTTACCGCACGGCCAGTTATAATAATAATAATGGCGGCGCTACAGTCCGAGGTGGACCTGGGCCTAGCTTCTCAGCAACCACTCGTATTGTGCGTGCTATTGTTCTCCCACGAGTGGAAGGGACCTACAGTTTAATGCCGACTCCGAACGGCGAGATCGAGAAGCTTTTTCTGGACAGTTATACTCTTTGAGCATTGTCAGTGACTCGAAAGAGGTGGAGCTGTGAAAAAATGTTAGGTGTTTTATCGAGAATCAAACCGAGAACATCGAGCGTAGGAGTCGACGCACTTACCCACTACGCCATGGCGCCCGAACAGATATAATAATAATAATAATAATAATGGCGGCGCTACAGTCCGGGGTGGACCGTGGCCTAGCTTCTCAGCAACCACTTGTGTTGTGCGTGCTATTGTTCTCTCACAAGTGGAGGGGACCTACAGTTTAATGCCGACTCCGAACGGCGAGATTGAGAAGCTTTTTTCTAGACAGTTATACTCTTTGAGCATTGTCAGTGACTCGAAAGAGGTGGAGCCGTGAAAAAATGTTTGATGTTTTTTTCGAGATTCGAACTGACGACCTCGAGCGTAGGAGTCGACGCACCTACCCACTACGCCACGGCGCCCACAGATATAGTAGTCTTTATTGTTTGTCCTGACTGCACAATACAAAAAATATCAATTACTTGAAAATGAGGGATTTACAAGATATGGGGTACGTGCTATACAGCTCAGAATCATGCTTTTCATGGTACTGCTTCATCGTATGACTTTAGTTGCTGTATGTATCAAAACCTTCTAATTTATTTCGTGTTCAAAAAGTCTTGCTTTTCTCTTTTAATTCAGAAAAAGTGCGGAAAGTCATGGAATACTCTCAAAAACTTACGTAAATTCTCCGTCTTTGGAAATTTGCTTCTGGTTTCAACACTATGGTAATTTTGACAAGCGAAGACGAAAAATCGGTGGCATAAAATCACTGAAAACTCGTACCAAATGCAAGAATAGCTTGCAGAATCGTTGGGAGCAATGCAAGCAGTGTCTGGAAGCATTGAGATTCATACAAAATAAAGGAAACTGAGTACGAGATGCAGCCTTGCAACGTCGAAAGGCGATTATGAATGTCAAATATGCTATTTGAAGGCCAAAAAAAAGTCATTTCTGCATGGAGTGATTATGACATGGATCCATTATAACATCCTTGAATGCAGGATATCATAGTTGAGACCCGGCCAACGTCGCACATCGACACAACGACTCCGAAGTCGAATATTCATGGTGCGAAGGTGATGCTGTGTTGTTGGTGGGACTAGAAGGGAGTGATATGCTACGAGTTTTTAATTCTTGGCAAAACTATCACGGGGCAAATGAAGGGAAGCAATCAGAAAAAAACCGACAAGTTCGAGCGTAAGAGTCGACGCACCTACGTACTACGCCCACAAGAAAATATAAACAAAAAAATACAACTGCACAACTGCACGTCTGCATGTTATTTTGCTTATATGCGGGAGTCCATGGCAATTCCTAAAACGACACCAATGGTGTTCGATAAGTCAGTGACTTTGATACAAAATGGCGCCCGGATGCATAGAGGATATGGTCGAATCCAGGATGGGAGATGAAAAGTGCGGTTTTTGTCCCGGCAGAAGTACAACCGACCAGCTTTTCACTCTAAACTGATCTTCGTTTCTGGTTTCAAAAAGAAGATCGCTGAAACATGTCATAATCAGTGATGGAAAAATGAATCACGTACGACGATCGAAAGCGTTCGTAGAATGAGATAGTGAGCCGTGACTGGAGGGAGGGACTGGAGGGGAATTATCCACTATAAGCTACTTCCAGTTGTTCAGATTGATTCTGAACTCTATTGTGAACAACTAGAGAGATTTTGCCAGACAATTGAAAGAAATCGGCCCGAATTGACTAATAGGAAAGGTGTTGTCGTCCATCTTCAATGCCCGAACAGATATTTCTTGGATGACCTGTTAAAAGTTTCGAAAACTTGGTTCGGAAGTTTTGATGCATCCAGATTTGCCACGCTCTGGTTATCTCTTATTTTGATTTCTACAGACTTATCTCAATGGAATGAAACTACTTTCAAAAGAAGCCTGCGAAAACCACTTTTTTTTGTCGGAGGTTTTGTAACGTTACACTGGAGCACTCAGACTCAAAAACTGGTTGTACCAGGCAGCAACATGCTTTTAATCTAAAAAAAAACACTTGATCCAGTTTTTTAACCGGAAATCAAGTTCTTCACCGACGACTCAGAATATGACGAAACACTGTCGATAATAATTTGGCGCATTTGGTTTAAATTAATCCTTTTTCGCACTTTAAAAAACAATTTGAAATTTACTATAAAAAAGCCCCACGAACTTTTTCGCAGACTTAAAGGTTCACTTTTGTCGTAGTTTCCTGTCCTGTTACGTAGATTTTCTTAAAGTTACAGAAAAGCATACTTGCATACATCTTTGGCAAAAAGCAGTAGTAGTCAGTGCATCTATGAAAAGCTTGAAAGGTTCATTTTAAACATTTCTTCTGATGATTGCATTCTTAAGTTTTTATGTTAAAAAAGCTAGACTCTGTTTTTTATTTGCAAGCTAACTTGGCATTGTGCAGAAAAGGGCGAGTTTGCTGTTGTTTGTGAGTCTTTATACAAAATTGGATGGGAAAAACATGTATTCGCGTGAACATAAGTATTTCCAACAATGAAGGAATGGGATAATATATTATTTAAACTTTTGTTGTACCCTTCCAACGAGGTCAGCTCCGCGTATGATATTATTCCTATTCTAATAAGGGAAATATAAAATATACAAAATTAAATATTCACACTGTGCTCATGCTTTTTTACACTCTGTAAAGTATGAATCCCTGTAAAGAAAGGTTTAATCAAACAGTAAACCGTATACAATTGTTATAAGAGACACAACGATGATTTTAAATAACGCTGTTGACTCAACAACAACTTTCTTTCAAATTTCAATTAATTTTGAATTCCAAACCAAATTCTTTAGAAAACAAAAATCTTTTGCAGTACAATTTTTCACTCCTTGCCACCAGTTTTGCAAATTGCAATTACAAAAACAGATCCAAGCAAAACAGCATTATTTTATAAAACAGCCACGAAAATGCATACTCAAAAACTGTAATGACTTGTGAATTGTATCAAGTATGTGTACTCTTGGCTGTCTTCAATTCCAGGATTTATTTATTTTTATTTAATGTAATTTGCAATTAGAAATATATGGCTATCCTAAGCAGTACAATTTTGTTCCATGCCAATATATTAGTCTTATATTTTGTGGAAAAATCAAACTTCGGATGCACATCTATGACTTAGGTCGCTGACTTTAATGCACTTACAGCAACACTGACGTACGAAAGCTTGTGTCAGACAGCGATTTTTCTAATTTTCTGCGTACTAACTTTAAATCTAACACTGCTTCCTTCAACTGAGACCTATTTATAAACCACTGTCAAGTTTTGAGCAAGCTCTGTCATTTAGTTTGTTTTTGACATCCATTGAAAAATCTTCGTGAATTTTAACGGAAATGGAAAAACTGAATTTCGTGCGCTGATTAAGCAGAATTTTTTTCCAAAAACAAAGAAAAGCTTGATAAATACTGTGGGGACATCATGATTTTCAATAGTTTAGAAGTGGTTTATTGAATTCCGTTTTTGTCGAATCAGCACTAGTGACGCTGAACATTGCCCAAAAGGGGACGTCACGACAGAAATTGGCGGTGAAATCTATTGGACGATCGGATAATTAAAGTGCTTGAGCTGGCTGAGGCTGTAAGCATCTCAACTGAACAGGTACATCATATTGTCATCACACATGACTACAATCGCAACCGTGTCGTGACCACTTCAAAAGAGTGTTTGGCGATGAGAGCTTTTGCGCTGTTTCGTTACCGTGTTTCTCCGGGTGAACGTGCACCAAAGAAGGTCAAGATGAGTCTATCGGCCAACAAGGCCATGGTCAGTTCTATGGGATGTACCCGGTGTCATTTACATCGATTACCTTGAAAAGCGTAAAACGATCACCAGCGAATATATTATTCAGAGCATTTGGAGAAATTCGATATTGATTTGAACTCAGAAAACTTATCGATGTCACTACACTGTGCGACGACATCTGCAGAAACTGCAGACATGAGGAGGAGGAGGAGACTAACATATCTCTTCTGCATCTGTAGTGGTGTATCCATTCCCAGGAAAGGTCATCTGGGATCCTACTTATTTTACGACTCGAGTGAGCTGAACAGCATCAGCCAGCTTAAACGGTTCATAGCAAACAACAACTGGTTTTGTGGATAGGAGATGCCCTCTCCGAGTGGTACCACAATGGGCCTACGTTGGCAAAGTGAAACCGTTAGTCTGCAGTCAGCCACTTTAGCCTAACCTAAAATAATTCAGCATCAAATTTAGATTTCAGTGAACAATTTTCGGTAAAACACACTTTAAAATTTTTAATTTTAGAAAATGTTTATTCCCTTTTAGGTGTCTTTGTGTACGCTCCTTTATGGATATCTAAAAAGTGACTCGATTTTATACGAAAATCTGGCAGACTGACAGGCTTGCCGAAATGTGTCTACTTTGAAATTAAGTAGAATAAATAATATGCCGATCAGTGCTGCCAGATTTGCTCACATATTAAATCGTTACAATTACAAAATAAAACAAGACAAGAAAAAGGGAATCTAGAACTAGAACTTTTCAAGACAAGAAGTTCTCCTTTTCTGATTCTTGAGCCAAGAACTTCACGAAAACACCACAGATCTTTAAAGAGAACTGTTTGACAAGTTCAATTGTAGGGACATTTCACCACAAAAACTTAACGAAGACTTTCACTTTAAGCCAGCAGTGTACACATACATTGATACAATGGAATGATAGGACGAACAAATGACTGTTGATGATGATTATCTAAATGATTGTAGATTCAAACCAATCTCTAAATTGAATAACTATTATTTTTCATTCCTCCTACATTGTAAGCGCAAGTAGTTTGTCTTAAATTAAAATAAAAAAATAGATTACTAGCCATCAGCCTTCAATTCAAATCGCCCCCTTTTCCTTCTTGATTAAACAATAAAATAAAAGAAGATCATAATTTCCTCATTAGCATTCCGTATCCAAGGAGAAGCATCGAAATTTTGTTTATCTCATCAAGTGTTAATAACGAAAAATAATTATTGTTAGCTTAAGGAATTTTTTTTATTCAAATTTGATTAATGTGTAGTGTGTACCCAAGCATAAGTTAAATAGCTTTGTAATTTTTGGTTTGGTTTCTTTAATTCTAGTTAAGAACAAAATTATTTAACGGTAAATGTAAACAGTTTAGAGACGTGTGTGTAATATTGATATAAGAACAGTATGAATAAGAGGTTAAGTATGATAAGGTATTTACATTTTTACAACTTAATTTTAAAATACGATTGAAATAGTTGAATACACAACAAAAATTATAGGAATTAGCAAATCGATTCGAACGATCATTTTCACATCTAAATCAACAAGATATACTCATCAAACTGGACTAAGAATAAAAAGGTTCAAAACTAAAATGTTTACATTTCGCTAAATAAATTTATCTTGATAAGAGATTACGTTACGGTTTTTGTTAAGAGTTTATAGATTTTTATTTCAATTTTACAAATGGTAGAGGCTCTTTAGAAATTACTAAGAAGTTTGGATTTGGTCTCGCTGTTACGTTTTTTGTTTTTAAGTTAAATTTAATTCTATGGGGGTTGTTATGCAGTTTTGAAAAAAATGAAAACAAAAAAAGAATTAAATCGTTGCACTGTCTGGCAACTGATGGAGTGGGGCGTCGATTATATGAGAGAGAGAGTGAGAGTGATTGAGAGAGGGGGCGGGGGATAAGCCATACTATTTGCAAATATTACATGCGTTATTGACTGTATCAAATACATATACATGCTAAGGTTGTTTATGATAAAGAATTTAAATCAAAACTTATTCGACTGTCATTTTTCTTTTTGCAGGAACTGTTTGTTTTGACATAGATTTGTGTGTAAATAAAAGAAAAATAAAAATCAATCACTGCTGGGTATGATATTTTAGCGTTATTCACAGAATGTATTGAATCGTAAAAGTACATATATATTTCGAGTGAGTTGGATATTTGTGTGATAATTAAGAACATAAACGTGCGTTTCTGTAACGGAAATAAATAATTGGTGATTTTTTATGAAACATAAAAATTAAGTTAAAAAAAAATAAAAATTTGTTAGAATTGAATACTGATGATTAGAAACTGGATGTCTACAGATTAAATGATGATCTAATGAGTATGTTAGTGCAGGTTTTTTTTTTCTTTTCAGAATGTGTACGAGAGAAGAAAGAAGAAGTTATGACTTGATGTTTGCAAATTTTTCATTTCATTATCCACTAAGAGTCTGCTCCTCACAAAGCCCGGTCATTAAACTAAAGCTTTCTCTTCACAAGCGTTTGTGATTCTTCACTAAAACTCTGATGGTCCATTTCCCAACAGCGGATACCTTAGTAATCCCCCAGTGTACTCGCTGTTTTGGGTACCACTATAATTATCCTTTTATGATAAAACAAACAATTCGCAACTACAAATAATGCCGCATGCTTGTCCTCTTTAAGTGAGAAATAAACAGTCAAAAGGCATAAACCGAATATTAGCCAAGATTTATTTGTGTCTTAGAAGCACATAAAAAACCATGTCTCTCTCACTTGTTGCCTGACAAATTAAATGCTTTGTCTTGTGATTCTTCACTTAAACTCTGATGGTCAATCTCGTAACTGACGCTCACTGGTCTAACGGGCAACTGAATATCTTCATAAATCCGAATCAGTGACGAGTGAAATGGCGAAGTAAAATTCTTTAATAAAGTTTTTATGACTGAGCAGGACTGGAAAATAAAATTGCGCGTCCATAAAAATTACCCAGACATGTCGCAAGAATGGATAAATGAAGTAAAACCGTGCGTTAAACAGTTGCTGGATTGCCTGGTGGACATTGGTGAGAGGGAAAAGTGACTGCCGAACAACAAAGACCAATGACCAGTGACTTAATGAACTTTGAAAATCACAGGGAAGTGTGTAAGAAAAGAAACGAATCATTAAGAACTGGACAACGTTTAACGTTCTTCTGCTTGAACTCATAAACCGAGATGTTTAAGAAGACATTCATCTCCAAGCTACTACAGCAGTTTTTAGGTTTGCATTGACTGCGATCTAACGATTGCTTAAAGTGGAGTTACAGATTTAATTGATGATTTGTGTCCGACACAAAGCATTGAACCACTATCAAGCAAATGATTGATGATGAGGAATACCTTAGGAATTCTAGGAAGTTCCGAAAAAGAAAAGACCTGACTGCACATTCCCCACTTTGTTCGACGAAGTAATTGCACATACAACTTTTAAAATGTGTTCGTTCGTAGCTATCAGTAAATTACTTGGGGACATTTTAGATTGTTTCATTGGAAGTGGCAATTAAGAAATTAACTTTCGTCGTTATAGGAATGAACTTTAGTTCGATTAAAGAATAAGGGAAACAAGCTGGTCTTAGGTATAAGTCGAAGGATATTTTGCCGTGCAAAAATCGACCCGCCAACCATAACCTAGAACAAAACTCCACAATCGATAGCTAAAGTCTTGAGGTAGTTGGGAGTTTGTCTACCTCGGAGCAAACGTGAATTCCACACACGACATCTTTTTGGAGATCCGAATCGCAGCAGAATCGCACTTGATCAATGCTGTTGTCAAAATACCTGGCTCGAAGGACCAAAATCAAGCTCTACAAAACGTTTACTCTTCCAGTTCTGCTTTATGGAGCAGAAAGCTGGCCGATCAATTCACCTAAAGTGTGGATCAACCGAATGTGTTGAAGGGGCGGCTACATCTACATCACACACTACGAATCTTTTACTTTTTTAGTAGAAACTTTTAAAAATGCGAAGCTGCATACGATCTGGGTGCCGTCTGGTTTTTGGCTAAAGATACTGCATTTCAATTATGACGTCGAACAGGAAGATACTGAGAATATTTCGAAGTACTAAGAAATCTACAAAATTATTGTTTGTTTTTTGGTAACGAACTACCAAGTGACAGCGATTTGGAACATATTCAATATTCGGCTTCGGCAAATTTTCGAATTTTCGTTGGGGCCTTAGCAAAAGCTGAAGAAATATCCGCCTTTTATCGATTTTGTCTTCAGCGACGAAGCTCAGTTCTGTTTGAAGAGCTATGTTCATAAAAATGCCAATGAACAAGCTCAGGCAATACAAAAGCTGCCAAAACATCCGAAAAACGCACTGTTTGGTGTGATTTATAATCCGGCAAAATCATTAGGTAGTCTTTCTTGAGTTACGCTTTGAGAACTACGTTACCGACATTGGCGCCCGGTGTTGTTCATTGATTTCGAACATTTTTCAGAACATGCACGGGCTGAACCTGGTCGACATGGAGTTTCAGCAAAACGGCGTTACATGATAGAGCACGTGAATCGATGGACCAATTGAAAAATGAGTTCGGTGAGCAATATGTCTATCGTATAGGACGGGTTCATAGACTTCATAGACGTTCATAGACTATTTTTTTATGGGGATATGTCAAATCAATCGTTCGTGTCGATAAGGTAGCATGAATTGCACCCTTAGAGGACAACATTACACGTTTTATTAGCGAAATACCAGCAAATAAGTTGTAAAAAGTGAGCATTAATTTATTAACCAAAAAAGGCGGATGATCTGGCCAGGGTTGGGTCACATCTAATTTCTTCGCGGGCTCTACCTGAGGCCAGCACATCGCTTAGCACCTTGCACAGGGAAATAGGCAGAGTCTAACGAGGCAGCTAATAAACGGTGGTGTCGATTAGACACATGCGCGCCACCTAAATCGATATGGCCAGTCTACGACAAGAGGAGATTTACTAATCTCATAAAACAAACTCGAAAGGATATACAAACACCCTTTGGGGTCGTGACAGGGCATTGCGCGATAGAAAATCATGCACATGGCCGGGAATACCCCATAACGACTTTTGTAGAAGCTGTAGAGACGAAGAAGAAATAGAATCTAATCGTCACTTACTGTGTGATTGTCCTGCACTAGTCATTAGGGGGAAGGAAACTCTAGGAAGATTCTTCTTTCCAGAGCTGGATGATCTAGGGAAAATAGAGCAAAGCAAACTCTTGAGATACATATCTATATCTGGGTCGTTTAACTTAGCATTGAAATTTTAGGTTTCCACGGTTTTCAATTTTTTTTGGGCACAATGGACTCATAGCAGTGGCACCCATCAACCTAACCTAACTTATCAACTGAAATAAAAATTGTATACACTTTTGCAATTTTCTTGTTTTTCTTGACAGTTTAAAACAAAACGTCAACCAAAAATCACCCTTTACATGTCACTGATGACATTAGACAGGAAGTACGACGAATATTTCCTTGTTCTACCCGTAGAATCTTTTTCTTATAAAATTGTGTGCGAATTGAGTGCCGTTTAGTTAATGAAAAAGAAACTTCATCTCAATTATGACATCAAATAGAGGATGACATTGTTTCCTCCCTCAGTTGAAATTTGTCCTTTCTTTTTCTGTAGTAACTTCTTCTTTCTTCCGACTAAAGTCAACGAATGCAAAAACGTTCGATACAATAACTATCATCTAGTCAAACACATAGTTTCATAATTTGATTAAGTGCATTATATATTAGAGACAACTGTAAATATTGTATGAAATGAACGTTACCACAATCTCATAGCGAATGTAATGAAAAATGCGATTAGAGGAAATAAATACAAATAAAACATAGAACAAGTATAAAATCATAAACAAGAGAGAAGTAGAGAGAGTTAAAGTTAAACGAACAAAAGAAACAATTTAATAAATTATAAAAAATAAACAATAATTAGATTTAGATACAATTATAATTAAAGGAAAATAAGAAGAAAATGGTTTGGTTTATTTTGTTCGCCGAAATGTGATTTTATGCTTTACCTGCTGCTGAAGTTGCTGCTGAGCCATTATCATTTGTTGCCTAGTTGCCGCATAGTTCGATACAAATATAACCGATTCAGTCTTTTCGCGTCGTGGTTTTAGGAAGTCTAAATTCTTGCCCGTAAGACTACTCCAGGCTGATTTGTTCGGTTCGGGCTTTTGATTCTGTTGCTGCTGCTGGGGCGACAATGAAACATTGATTTGTTTATTGCTCTCGGATTTACTCAGGCCCTTTTGTTCGGCTTTGGCCTTGGCATCGTCACCACTCTTAAACATATTTGTGCTGCGTTGGAATAGCGCACTGGCACGTTGTTGCAGCGGGGTGTTGCCACTACTGTTACCATTTGGCAATGCGCCACTACCGTTATTTGCCATTCGTTCACCCAGAACAGCGGAGTGGCGTTTGGCCAGTGGAAAGAAATCGGAATTCTCCCTTCGGAATCCTCGTACGAAATTCATTGGCAACTTGGAATCAGACTCTTGTCTTTTGTGATTTTTATTGTTTAGATTGTTACTGTTACTTAATGCGCTACTTTTTGGTGTGTTTGTTATTAAGGCACTGTTAGTTGATTTATTTGGTATTGATTGCGGCTGTTGCTGTTGCTGCTGTTGTTGTTGTGACGAGATTTTCTTTTGAGCAGACGTAGATGAGGCAGAAATCGATGATTGCGATATACTGGTTAGCGGAGCTGATATAGCGGCGGCTTTTCTGGCTGCGGCAGCATTACTTGGCACTTCCGAGATGCTACTACGGTGCATCATCATTTTCTGATCCGATTTCAGTGTGCTCGTGTTCGATCGATTTAGACTCGAGCCACGGTTCGGAAAGAATTTCTCCATATCGATATCCCAGTTACGTAGAAGTACTGATTCGTCGGCCTCATTACCACCGTGAGCTGATGCATGCTTTTGCTTTAGATTTTCTAATTTCTGTACAGAAGTTTGGTTTTTGGTTTCATGTGTTGTATAATTTTAATTCAATTTTATTTTACAGAGAACATATTTATGAGGTATTATAATGAATTCTAGAGATTTGGTAGAGTTGATGGTGTGAACAGGGAACAGGGCAAGATTGTCGTGAGACGAATAGGAGTTGGCAATGGAATGTGTTCAGTCCATGGAATGTGTAAGGCAGGAGTCACAGCTTAAGCATACAGTGGACGTAAATCCAATATTGCAACGGATTGTGTTTTCACTAAATGACAGACTCATCTGGAAACGATCGAAGAAATCCCAGATAAGAAGCGACACGAAGGCGAACACTAACTTTTTAAGAACATTATCAATGGTCATAAGAGACACTAAACCAGTGAACGTCGAATTTCTGTTGGGCGCCAGGATTTTCAGTTTGTATTGAATTTTGTTTTAAGCGGCTATCAATTTCAAATGCCAAGGCAATATATGAATACCCATCGGATATGACATTAGATAGCCATGGCACCCACGGAAACACTGCTATATAAAGCCAGACAGTCAACGTTTTAAGCTATAGGTTTCCATCCAATCGTGAACGAACAATATCTTGCACAACACGAGTAGTTGCCATAGAAGCTAGGCCTGAATTCACCACTGGCTGTAGTGCCACTCGAAGAAGAAGAAAAGAGAGAGATGTTGTACATACGGTCTTTGGTCTTATCTGATGATGGGGATTGAAGGAGAATGTCTTATCAAGAAGAACACAGGCTGTACGCCAAGATGTGTCTAACCTGATTCTGTGGGTCAAGGATTGTCTAAACATAACTTCGACCTGTAGTATAATTCAAAAGAGCTCGACACAGACTAAGGGGGTGACTGCACTTGAAGTGCACCTCAACTTACCAGGCTTGCAAATGCAACTTGCGAGAAATCGTCCTAGCCGATAGGACCTAGGCTCAAAACGAGCCACTCTAGAAATAGTTCGGTCCGAAACTGGACACAGCTGGCGAAAGATCGCGCTGGCTGGAGAGGCATGTTGGTTGAGGCCCAGGTCCACCTTGGACTGTAGCGCCCTAAAAAGAAGCCAGCGTATTAAAGCGTTTAAGGGAAAACGTTCGTCGCAGGAGGCCATAATTGTGGAGACACAATTCGTAGTTTTTTCACCACGACAACGCATACATCTCATCTCGTTCACTACTGTTTGACCAAAATTAACGGTCGTACCGTTCCGCAAGCTCCGTATTCAGCTGACATGGCTTCTTATGTCTTTTTCCAATTCACACGATTCAAGTCACCACTGGATGGCGCAGTTGGTTAAGTGCCTGCCCCAAATTAGAGGGGTCCCAGGTTCGAATACCAGTGAAATCGAATCTGGTCCAGTCACCATATGCCGTTGAGATCATATTAACGGTACTGGAGTAGGTTGCTATCTGGCAATACAATGGACCAGTTTTGAGTCTGAGTGCTCCAGTAGTGTTTCAAAAATCATCCGAAAAAAAAGAAAGAAGTCACCACTTCGCAGAAAGCGTTTTCAGACGTTTGAGGCGACAAAGGAGAATTCACAGATGGAGCTGAAGGCGATGAGCATGGCCTGGACATTTAAAATAACTTAAAAATGGACGTAATAACTGATGAAATCGAACGTGAACTATAATCCTTGAAGCCAGAAATGATATTTCGTTAAGGTACCAAATGCGTAGCCAAAGATTGCATAACTAGTATGTCCAGTTGAAGAAAATTAAAAACAAGAAGACGTAAAGTACTGAAAAACCTAAACAAGGAACAGATTGAAGATGAGGACGATTAAATAGAAGGAAATACATTCAAAGTAGAATTTATTTCAAGCAGAATAGGGGTTGAGAATGAATGGCAGTCGACTACTCTTGAACGCGATCGATTTTAGAGCAAATCCTACGAACAGCTCACACCACCACGTTTCTCTACCATTTCTCTAGAACTTTCGATGATACTTCGTAAACATTGATCACACTTAATGCAGTCTTGTGTCAATAACAGTGTTACAACTAGTATTTGTTTACGTTCGCACACAAATATTATATATACAACATGTGAACTTGATGTGTATGTATGATATAGAGTGCATTCGTTCAGTTTCACATGAATTTCATTCACTTGTTCATATTTCGATTTCGATTTGTTTTGTTTTTACACGAAAGAAACAGAAGGATTAATAAATATTGAAAAATTAAAAATAAATGTAAATTTGAAATTAAATAAGTAGTAGGATTGTGATACCAGAATATATATATAAATGTATGGAGAGGGTACTTTGCACTTTTCTTCTTCTCTTCAACAAACAGTTTATGTATGTATAAATAAATGAATACCATAGACAACAAAAAAAAAAGATAAATAAACAAATTAGTCTCTGCTCGCAACTAAACAAATTACTGACTTCGATTTATTTTCCCGCTCTCGGTGGATTAATTCATGTCATCCTTGCGCTAGAGTTGGCTTATGAATGCAAAATAATTTCTAAGAGAACCACAACCACTTGTAAATAGTTTAATTTATAAATTTCAACTAGTATATGCATTTCGAATCAAACTAATTACACTTGTCCGGCGTCCAGGGGGGGACACGCCCCCCTCTCAGCCGAACCGCACACACAACAGAGTTCGTGTTGGACTTCTTCTTCCAAATTGTACAGAGTTAATAAATGTTTCTTTTGCCGATATCTTTGCTTGTACAAATAGCTGAGATTAATTGAAATAAAAAGTGTGTATATACGAGTATTAATCCTTATCCCTCTTAACTGCGAATGCGTTTTAGAACTAATCACAAAATTAATTTCACTATTTCAGTGTGGAAGACAATTAAACTAGAGTGTAGGTAGAATTAACAAAAAAAATCACCAATTCTTTTGTTTTTTGTACTCAAATACGTTTTTTTTTTGTTTCCATTTCGGGTGTGTAATCAACAAATCAAAATTGTGTAGAACTGATAATGAAACACACAACACACACGCGAGGGCTGTCAAGCGACAGCGGTGTCCGATTTGAAAAAATACTCACCCTCTTCATAATTAGAGTTCGATCGCCAGCCTGGTCATCGTCGTCGGGCGTCGGTGGCAGTGGACGATTTGGTGGACCTCCGGTACCATGAGATGTTGGTGGACTGGTTGTATCCTCTGAGACTGGTCCAAGGCCGGGCCTATATGAAAATTCAGGACTAACAGAATCGAAAGAACACAAAAGAACCGAAAAACAAAACAGAGACCCCGAACCGAACAAACAAAAAACAACCGGAAGAACACAAACGAGCCAAAAAAAGCAAATGAAATTGTGTGTCGTGGAATGAATGGCATGCACGCATTTGATGAAATTGAAAGTTGTGACGGTATGGTGGGGAGGGATGGATGAATACAATTTTTTTTCGTTTTTCACAAAATGAAAAAAGAAGATAAACGAATGGAAATTAGGAGAAAGAAAGAAATGGAAATGAGAGTTTTTTGTTAATGTTAGATACACGATACATGAGTTAGTGGATATAAATGAATTAATCGCTTCTTTTTTTTTTGCTATTCAAATGCTACGAAAGGGGAAAAGAAAATGCTTTCGAGTTTTTAAAGATCTATTGAAAATTGATTTGAATGAGACGAATTTACTAACTGCCTTTTCATAATTTACTGCGAACAAAATACTGTGTTTGAAACTTGATACTCCCGATTCAACCGCAGTGGCAGGTTACAGCGGGTTGACGCTGCTGTGTTTGGGGTCAGGAGAAAGGGAGAGAGAATTGGTTTTCTACTGGTCTCCGATTCAGTGCAACATTTTTGGGGAGATGAGTGCATTTTTCCCAAGATTTCTATTCTTTGGGAAAAACTAAAGCAACTGTGCAACATTCAAACTCAAAGAATGTTCAGACAATGCGTAGTGGACTCATTTCAGTTAAGAAAGTCATAATTAATATGCTTCCATGAAAGCCTATTTGGAGTGTTGCATTCCGCGAGGTTGAGTAGGAAGACGTGTCTGCGACTGATGGATAAATCTTTTTAGAGTCTAGATGACACGAGTTTGAAGCTACCATCTACAAAAAGTAGTGATACCCAGAAAAAGAGAATGAATTGTGACTATCTGATCAACGTATTGCTTTCAGCGATCTTCAACTCCAAAACTGTGGCGTACGCAAGTGCAGAGGGACCTTAATCAACTCTGTGCGCACTGTTTGAGACGGCTAGATCATTAATCTTTGCTTTTTGGTATTATTGCTGAACACGTTGAGTGCCACCATACAATCCGAAAAACTGTCCCCACAGGCCACGGATTTTTTTTATTGACACTTCGAATACACTCTGGTCTCACGAAGGCACAGCAAGCTCAAATTCGTGTGAGACCAAAGTGGTCTCATGTGGCACTCAACGTGTTAAAAACACCTGATTGTTGGTAGTTTTTTAAAAAGCTAATTACCAATTGGCGCGTTACAACCGCTCGCATTTTACAACGAATTCTGATATTAGCGAACCTCTTCATTGTCTTGTGGCGCTGTGGCTTCGACTCTTACCCTCGATGTATAGGTTCTATTTCTGAAAAACTTGACTACACATCTTTCGTGGTTGCTGAGAAGTTAGGCCCAGGTCCATCTCGAACTGTAGCGCCGCCATTAGTATTTTTGACAATTCACGCGTGATTTGTGACATGTCAGACCATCTTACAGTCGTCATAATCGACCTACTGAGAAAGACATTCAAGCCATAGTGACTAAATTTCGCACCAATTTCCCGCTATTGGACATTAAGCCACCTACCTGAATGCGTACGCTCTGTACAGAGGAAAATGGTTCAGCCAGTGTTAAAGAAGGCCGTGATTTGTCCATTCGTCGCTCTTCGCTCTTCGCAGCTATTGGGATCGACTATGTGGAAGATTTTACGCAAGGATCTTGATCTCAAACCTTATAAAGAACAGCTCGAGCAAGAACTGAAGCCGAACAACCTGCCACTTGCGCCGAATTTTCTATGAGTGTGCCTTAGAAATTGTCTTTAGCGAAGAAGCGCAGTGCTGGTTTCCTACAGTTGGGAATAAGTTCCAGAAAGATGAGTGAGTCACATTTCCATCATTGGACAAAGTTCGTTAAAAATTATTATGATGCTGGTACTTTAAGACTGAATTCATGATTCTCTTGCAAATTCTGACTGGTGTCTATTACTCACTGGTCAACACTGGAGGAACGATCTTCCAAAAGTACATACAACTGATAGTGCACGCTTATGATGTGATTGATGTTCATAAACAAAACTGCCGATAAGAAACCTTAGGCGTCACAAGAGCTGCTAATGCGGTTCCGTTTATCATAACTACCTTACCGACAATGGCGCCCGGCTATCGTTTAACGATTGCGAAGTTTTTGTTTGTACAAAATGCGCGAGCTGAACGTGGCCAACATGCGGTTATAGGAAGACAGTGCAAGATGTCACACGGCATGCGAATCGATGGACCAACTGAGAAATTAGCTCGGTGAAATGTATCTCTCGCTTAGGACGTGTGAATTGACCGCCTTGATCGCGCGATTTGACGACTTTAGACTAATTGAAGTCTCTGTATGTAACAGAGACTTTGTATGTATGACTCTGTATGTAAAAGAGAAATTGAAGTCTCTGCATGTAACAGAGACTTTGTATGTATGACTCTGTATGTAACAGAGACTTCAATTAGACTAAAGTCGTCAAATCGCGCGATCAAGGCGGTCACAACTTAAAACGTTGTCGTGGTAAACATTTACAAGAAACAATTTAAAAAAAATGAGATAGCAAGCAGTTTAAAAAATCAGTTCTCATTTTTCGATGTGCCTTAATATGTTTGACTATATTCATTGTCTTGAAACCAGAATTTGTTGTGTTGAGATACTGATCCTGACTGGGGTGAAAGGCAATGATATGTATTCCGTTGATTGCTACACCACGCAGCTCCGTTTTGCGCATGAACACAGTACCTCTACAGGCCAATCAGCACGGGCACTTTAGATGTATTGTATGTTTATACTTAGTCGATGACATTCTTTTCTGTCATCCTTCCTAAACTGAATCCTTATAAGCGATCTCGCGGCTTAAAACATTTCTTTAGGCACCTTTTTCAAATTCTTAGAACAAAATTTTCAATAGACCTCTGAAACAAGATGATTACTTAAAACCATAAGCATAACGGAAAACAAATGTACAATGATTGGCCATAGTTAACGTACAAAAACAAAAACGAAAAACCAAAGAAAACAAGACAGAGAGAGAAGGAGAAAATCAAGGAATAATAAAGAGATCCTTCACTTACAGCGGCTTAGGCGGATCGCTTGCCAATAGAGTCCCATCGTTACGTCCTCGTTCGTTCGGTTCTTCGGGTTCACTGTCCGAGTCGCTACTGTCGATTGGATCCAATGGATTCACTGGCTGTACATGATGATTGTTCACAATTGGTGGAGCAGGTGCCGGTTTCAATTGTGATGACGAAGATGACGATGATGTTACGGAAGCCGACGATTGACGATTGTTTCTTGGCGGTGCTTCAGGTTGGGCCTGCTGTCCACCGACCATTTGCTGTGACTGTTGAGAGACGCCCAATTCATTTAATTGTGCAGCTAACATGTCCAAATCCTAGATGGTGATTTTTTTTTTGTTTTTTGGGAACGTTTTGCGAGATGGTGGGTTGTTTATTTTTTTTTTTTGTGGTTGTGGTGGTTGGTGGTTGTGATATGGTGGTTATTGGTTGAGGTGGTGGTGGTGGTGGTGGTGGTGGTTGTGGTGGAAGAGAGCAGTACAGTGTGAATGTGACAAAATCACATGAAACAAATTTCTTTAATCATTTTTGTCTCTTTCAAATGTTTTTTTTTTAATTTAAATTTAATTAGATTTGATTATCGATATACAACAAATATACATCCACACACAAAGCGGCATATTTTGGATTGGCTTTTGCTTAAAGGCGTGCTTATTACGTTTCGATGTAGATACTTGAGACTCAAATAAGACAAAGAACAGCGAGAACTCATACACAATTGTTTCATGCAATAAAATAATGACATGTGCTTAGAAAATGGTCCAGAATGAGGTTAGGGTTAATGAGGGTGAATGCTAATGATAATGTTCTTATGTTTTCCTTCCTAAGTACATTGTAAAAACCTGTTTTGCAACACTATTTGTATTCCTATGCTTAACCTACAGGTGGGAATAAGTTCCAGAAAGATGAGTGAAACATATTTCCATCATTGGACAAAGTGCGTTAAAAGTGATTGTGATCCTGGTAATTTAGGACTAAATTCATGATTCTTTTGCAAATTCTAACTGGAGTCTACTACTCACTGGTCAACACTGGAAGAACGATCTTTCAAAAGTACATGCAACTGCTAGTGCACGCTGATGACTTGTTTTGTCGAACAGCGAGCCGTCAATGAGGCGTTTGCTGGCATTGAAAACGAATCCGTTAAAATAAGTCTGGCGGTAAACGAGAGACGGCAATTGAGTAATAGAGCTCTTTCTCTCGAAAGACCAATCAGACTTTGGACAAGATATTGATCATCCCAGTTCTACTTTACGGCACGGAGGCATGGTCAAGAAAAAATGTATTGGACTTTTCGAGAAAAATATTCTGCTTGCGATTTTTGTTATTGTTTGCATTGATAGTGATTCGAGGAAAAGATTCAACCACGAACTGTATAGGCTGTACAGCGACATGTATCTAGCTAGGCGTCTATGGATCCAGTGATGGCTCGACCATCTAGAATGCATGGACGTGCTGCCCGAAGAATCTTCGATTCTGAACCATTGGGACAACAGAGGACGTCCATGTCTGATGTGGCACACACAAGTGGATAGATACTTCAACCAATTTAGAGTGCGCAATTGGAGATAGGTGGCAAGAGATCGTGCCAGTTGCCGAGGTTTGTTGGTTAAGCCTCAGGCCTACTCCAGACTGTAGCGCCACAAAAAGAAGAAGAATAAGAGCATTGCCAGTGACTCAAGAACACCGTATTTAGACAGAGAAAATTCAGATTTAACTCGAGATTTGACGGGGGAGTTCGGGATTTGACAGAGGTACTTAGGATTTGACAGAAATGCTCGAGATTTGACAGAGATCCTGTTCTAACCTAACTCAACTCAAGTATAATCGAGGAAATAAATAAAGAACGATGAAAAGATCTAATAAATGTATTCCACTTATGTTTAGAACTGAATAGGAGGGCTTAAGCCACGAATTGAGTAAACAGGACACCGATCAGGACGTAGTCGTGTGTGCATCTAGAGCTGAGTCATATAGACCGTATGTACAGTAAAGGGTATATAAGGAGTTTGTCTATTTTGATACGAACGTGAACTCCACATACGACATCTTGGTAGTCGTTCTTGGCAACGTCAGATCGTAGGGTGTCTTAAAACAGTGAAGAAGCATTTTACGTAAGTAAACTAACCTCCCCTATATTATTGGTATTTATTTTGCAGAGGAAGAGGTTCAAAACTAGAATAGAGTTTAAGCCAGATCAATATAAAAATATGAAGATGTGTTCTTCTCTTTACACTGCATAGGGATGGTTGAGCGTTTTGTGCTTTGCTGCAAACATTATTTTAGAGCTAACAATGGAAACAGATGTTGCTATTCGAAGAAACTACTACTGGACTAAGAATGTAAACATTTATGGAAAACGTATGCTCTTTTCTGTAAAGCTAATGATAGTTTGCTTGTTATCTAGAAGCAAACAATCAACTTTAACCCTAACTCAACTTAAAGCTCCTTGATATGGGTAAGATTTTATAGAATTTGTTTATAAATATTGAGTTGTTCGGAAAGTCATTTCCTGTTTTCCCAACAGATGACGTAATTGTATTTTTTACAGTTAACTTCACACTTAAGCCGCGTTCTATATTTTGACAGTTGATATAGCAAGGCTTGCTTGTGAAAAAGTTGGATCGATTCTGAGTCGTAGTTTTTTGTTGGTGTTCTTTCAAATATGAAAAGTGACAAGCAGCATTTTCGGCATATTTACTTTTTTACTTTCGAAAAGTTAAAAATGCTATTCAAGCAAGGAAGAAGATTATTCTATGTGTACGGAAAAGATGTATTGACAAAAAGCCATTGCTAAAACTGGTTGTGCAAAATTTCAGCAATTTTGATGTTAAAAGTGCTTCACGTTCCGGAAGACCAGTTGAAGCAGATGAAAGCACAATAAAGGCATTAATTGATGCAAACCGGCGAATAACAACCCGTGAGATTGCTGAGGGATTGAATTAATCAAATTCGACCATTCATGATCATTCGAACGCCTAGGCTTAATCTCAATGTTCGAGATATGGTTCCTCATGGTCTTTCGGTAAGAAATTTGTGCGGTCGCGTTGACGTATGTGATATGCTTCTCAAACGTCAAAAAAATTATCCATTTTTGAAGTACATCATCACTGAGGACGAGAAATGGGTTGTCTACAAGAATGTTTAATGCACGACATCATGGAGTGAAAAGAATATCGAAAGCCGGTATTCGTAAAAATATGTAATACGACAGCTTTTAGGTGGAATTTGAACGGAATCTTTATTTTGAGAACAAAGCAACCAATTCCAATGTGTACTGTCATTAGCTGAACAAATGGAACGATTCACTAAAAAGACCGGAATTGATCAATAGAAAGAGTGTAGTGTTCCACCGATGTAATGCGAGACTTTATAGAAGTTTGTTAACTCGCCAAAAGCTTTTACAGCGTGTATGAGATATATTGCCACATCCACCTTATTCTCCAGATCTGGCTGTTTTTTCGGCCTCTGCAACATTTTTAAGGCTGTTAAACCTTACTTCGAATAATAATTATAGTTTCAGAGCTATAGTCTGAGGAGGCATAGGTTCTACAGCAAGATGATTTACTTCAAATGAGGAGTTCAAAAATCACGTGAATTCGTTTTTTGCCAACAAAGAACAAACACTTTATGAGCGTGGAATAATGCTACTACCAGAATAATGGCAAAAGAACCAGAAAGGACAATATATAATTTAGTAAAATATTTATTCACTCTAAAAAAAATCTGTTTTCATTTTCACGAAACAAAAAATAAATTTCTTTTCGAACAACTCAATACTTTTCAGGGTACAACTTCTTTCTAATCAACTTTTTTACGAACAAACTTGGGATGATGGTTGTTAGTTTCATGATTATTGATGGGGGAACGTAAATGCATTCAATTGAGTGAATTCATTCACATGTGCTCGAATTCGTGGATTAATACATTTCATTCAAAAGCATTTAATTAAACAAACAAAAAATCAATCTAACAAAAGCTCAAAAGCACGCAAAAATTAAACAGAAAATTTGTCAATAACAACATACCTCAGGTCTCCTCGGTGGAAGCTGGATTTGTGTTTCATTTTTTGTTTTGTTTCAATATTCATTCGAATTTATTTTGTTTTCGTTTTCGTTTTTTTTTTTGTGTATTCAATTCAATTCAAATTGATGTTCATTTTTGTTTGGTTTTCCGTTTTCAATCGAATGTGTGTGTTGTAGAGTGGTATGTAGTTATTTTTATGCGTTTGTGATTTTTTTTTGGAAATTAAGAAAATCAACGTGGAACACAAAATTTGTTTCATTCGGCACCGTACGTACGTTAACACAACAACAATTAACATTATATTTACGTTTGTTGTTTTTGCATAAAATAAAGTTTTTACGTTTAGAGAGAGAGAGAGAGAGAGCGTACAACAGTGGAGAGGTTAGGTAGAAAATAGAAGAAGTATAATTTTGTATTGTAAAACAGCAACAAACAATTTAACATGAAAATAAAAAAAGAAAATTTCAATTTAATCAACAAATACAGAGCAAGGGGGTTTGAATATTAATTGAGTTTAAGCGGGGACGATCAAAGTAACATCGTAACACATCGACGCGGTGTGATGATGTCCACCTTGGTGGGGTACGTACCATTGGCTTGAATATATTCTGCGAGTTGCGTTGCTGTTGTTGCGGTGTCTGCTGTTGTGATTGCGGCGATGAGCCAGATCCTTTTGGTGTCGGTGGCAGGGGACGATTGGCATGCTGTGGGGGATCTGGGACAACTATCAGACGTTGTGGTAGTGCCGGGCGTGAGGGTGGACCAGGTTCTTCGATCTGTTGAGCACGTTGGAATGTGGTAAAGATCATAGGGAATAGATGTGAATTCAAAGTTTTGTCTTACAGATTGTGGCTTCTGATTTCTGTTTGCCTGTGGCTGTGGTTGGACCTCATTTGCGCCAACGCGTCCCTCTTGAATTTGCTGGAAGTTACGACGTAATGTGTCACCGCCTGGTGCTTGAATAATGGAACTTGGTTCACCGGCAATCTGTGGTTCTTCTTCATCATTGTCCGAGCCAGAGTATCGATAGTCTTCGCGTTCCTTCTCTTGCTTTCGTTTCTTACAGCGATCAATGTGATCCTTTAGTTGTATTCTAACCTGTCGATCAGTTGGCTGATCCTTGATGAATGCATGCCTCAATAGCTGATCTGTGTAAGGCCTCTGATGATAGTCTTTCACTGAAAAGAGAGAAAATGGGAAATGTTTGAACTTTTCCAATCGAACGATGATTTGTGACTACTTACCAAGAACCGTGTCAATGAATCCGTGGAATTTCTTTGACCATTTCTTTGATTTAAGTCTTGGCGGTGAGTTGCGTGGAATCAAGAACAATGCCCTCATGGGATGCAAGTCACATAATGGTGGTTGTGATTCGGCCATTTCCAATGCTGTGATACCCAACGACCAGAGATCTGATCGATTGTCATATGTTGCTTCTGGATTTTCATCGCATGCAATTACTTCTGGTGCCATCCAGTATGGAGTACCTGAATGAAAGGAGGGGTTTTAGATCATTTCTTGCAAAAAAAAGATCAAAAGCATGTACCAATGAATGTATTCCTTCTTCCTATCGTTCGATCCAATTGTGCTGATACACCAAAATCGACAAGCTTAACCTCGGCATTGTCTGTTAGCAGTACATTTTGTCCTTTGATATCACGATGGATAACCTTATTCGAATGCAAATAGCTGAGACCCCTCAAGATCTCACGGCAAATGTACGCGATCCATTCCTCTTTGAGACTCTGTCCTTTTGTCGATTTAACCAAATCGGTGACAGAGCCAGCACCACAGTATTCCATTACCAACCATAACTGATCATCTTTACCTGGTGGGGATTTCTTAATGAATGCCCCATAGTAAGTGGCGATGTTACGATGATTTGAGTATTTCTTTAATACATTGATTTCCAATTTGATTTCCTCCTCTTCATCTTCGGTAACGTCCATCACTTTAATGGCAGCTAATTGTCCAGTCTTTGTGTGTCGTCCCTGTGAATAAATAAGACAAGAAGATTTAGAAAAGATAAGCAACGATGAAATATTGAGCGAAATGAATAATTGAACAATGTGTTTAAGTCAGAACCCCTTTTTATTTATGTTTTCCATGCTGTTTTCAAAGTCAGCAGAGATTGCTGACAATTAATGGATCTACACACTCGTGTACAGTCTGCCATCATAAACTACTTCTCACCCAGGAAGTGTAGATGGCAATCTTAACTGAACCCAGTTGCAATGATTTATAACCCAGGGAAATTGAATCTTCCCACATTATGTCGCCAAGTGGCAAAAGACTAACAGCCAACCTAAGTCGGATGTATACACGTTCATATGTATCTCCTTCATAGAGTGACACCATAAATTGCTGGGAAATTATTTACGATCCACTAACATACAGCAGCAGTGTCTCTCACTCTCTGGCAAACTGTAAAAAGTAGTTTACTACCGAGAGAATTTAAGAATCATCTAATACGAAATTTGTTGACTTTTGAGTCATTCAAAGAAACGGAAGTTTTTCTTGTAACCTGACCGCGAATGCAACGTTTCTGTGTACCCCTAAATCAATTAATGAGACTGTTATGCGCCAGCAAGTTGTTAAACAATTTTACGAGACTGGTTGAGTGCTGCTTCGCACTTGGAACTATTTGCATATGTCAATGTTGTTAATTGAATTTGAGACTGATGATGAGTGTGCAGGAAAATAACCACTTTTCTTTCATTCGCATTCATGTTTATAACTTTGAGACTTTATTCACTAATCCTGAATTCTTCTTCCAATTCCTACGCGCATAACTCAGCGAAGATGTCTTTGCGACGGCCACAGTGCGGGCGAGAGTTCTAGAGAATACCGGTTGAAACTGACTCCTGACTCATTTCGTCTTTATGCTTCACAATCAGCTTAAGCTATCGGTAACAAGAGATGTTTTGGTCAGGATACAGGTTGTTTGTTATATGCTTTAGAGTACTTAAGTGATTCTCTGAATTTGATTCATTCAGCTACAGCGAATTGATTTATTGGAATCAACGTGTGATATGTTTTGTGATTCCCCCCGACGACGAGCGAAAGTTCGCCGAAGTCGTATTCATTGACAAACATCTTATCAAGAGATTATTGTAATCTCCTTTGTGTGAGGTGAGCGGGAGGGTATTCTTTTCTGTGATTCAGATTTTTGTGGTAAATTTCCAAACACATGGGGCAACTGTCTGTTAAGGATCTCGATGATGAAACTTTGCCTTTCTGTGCTCAAGAAATAAATTCAGAGGGTGTACTCACTCGTGTGTTCGATTTGTATGCATGCAAGTAGGTCAAAAAGCTTTTGAAAACTTTGCACGAGAACATTCATTTTCCCGTTTCCACACCTGTGCACGGCGTGTAATATTATTCTTGGATTCGTAATCCGTAACAGAACCGATTGTGCAATGCAATTGGGCGCCTTCTGTGCAGATGTTGATTTCGAAATAGTTTGTTTATTATGTCATATCTTCTCTGGATAAATGCAGGCAGACACATGCGATCTCTGCTACATTTCACTTCATTGTTTGCTAATGCACGAGAGGTGCTCCTCTTTCATGTTGGAGATATTTCTTTGTTCACTGGCGCCTAATGATGTAGTCGCATCTTTGAGGGAGTCGTTCTTTAAGTGTATGCAATTAGTTTAGCATTTTTCTGCATTTTGTAAGACATTTCTGGTCAGCAGTTGCAATGGATTTATCTAGAAATAGTTTTTTTTTACCGCATTCCAGACTGAAAATTGTGGTCGTCTAAAAAGATTTTTTGCTCGACAGCTCCTAAATCTTCTACAAAGGCGTGTAAATGGTGTCCAAATAGCAAAGATAGTTTTTTCAATTATGTTTCAGCAGCAGCTGTCAAAGTTACCAATGACATCCAGCCGTCAAAATATTCAGTCAAGTTTGCCATTTTAATATGCATCAGTCCACGCTTGCCGAACGTGCGGAATTTATCGAAATTCAGGCTCAGTTGTAAACGCGCAACGTGAATTTCTACGTGAACATGTCGGTCGTGCAGTGGGCAGACAATTCGTCGCACCGTGGAAAAGTTTGAGCGTCAGTACACTCTTTTGGACCTTAAGTCACCAACCAGAAAGAGATTGGTGCGAAATGAAGAAATATAGCTGATGTAGAGATCAGTATCGATCACGACTCAGAAATGCCGATCAGCTAAATTGGGCATCACCAGAAAGTGGATTCGGCTTAGTTTGCGGCGAGATTTGGGACAACATTCGTATAAGATTGGGATGATGCAAGAATTGAAGACGGATGACCACAGACAACGCCGTGAATTCGCTTGGAAATGTTGCCCGAAGATCCAGAATTTTGGCCAAAAAATCATCTTCTTGGACGAGGACCATCGGCGGACAGACAGGCTCGGCGGCTATGTTAACAAGCAAATTTGCCGTATTGGAGCGTACACAATCCACAATCACATATTCAGAGTCAGCAAGCGAGAACGAGAACCATTCTTGTCTCAAATGGCAGATGATCACAGAGCTAAGTACTCCTTAGACAGCCAAGCAGCTCCTTCTAACGAACCTAAGGCAGTATTTATAACGTTTGTATTACCCCTAGCTTCCGTTTGAATCCAAAACAGAAGACTGACAACATTTTATTTTTCTACATTTGAGGTGCGACTGCATTACAACTGTTTTCAAAAATGTTAATGTTCCTTTTGGCACTCCCATAAATTTAAAAGTCTTATCACCAAGGTCGTACAGAAACGCTTAGCTCTACACATCGCTCAACATTCCGTTGTTGATTCAACCCAGATAACACCGTCTAACATCCGAAAAGTAATTCATTCTTCAAAGTTTTTCGACTGTTAAACCGTTCCAACCCAATCTCGGAATAATCGGAAACACGAAAAATATGTTAAATCGCAATGTATTACTTTTGTACACGGAGCATTTTTGTTTCACGACATCATTCACTGAAAATGCTCCGAGGGAATAACGGTTAGGGAATGTTTTTTTAATCTCTTTTCGACATACGTGTAGGCTACCCTTGAGTGTGAGAGTAGTAATACGTAAGCTGAACAAGCTTGACAAAGGTGACATATCTGATCATTGTGAATTGGTCAGAGTGACTTGGATATTCTGTTTAAGGTTTGTACATTATCTTTATTGACGAGAGGTATCACATAACCCCACAAGAGGAGGATAAGAGTATTGCTCTTAACCTTGACTTTGATCAAACGATCAATGTTGCCACTGTGACATTTCCAAGTCCCTAAGCATCAACTGACAGTGAATTAAAAGATGGCCACTCCTCCTAACGAAACTGAACTAATCCATACATACTCCGAATTCCTTAAAAGTTCCCAAACTTCAACATAAACTCGTCTAAATTTAACCCTATTTAAAGTTACCTCTTCTCAGAGACATCCCATCCCATCTCCTCCCAAGAACACAAACATTCACTTCACATTTTGAAGCGAAACATCAACTTAGTAACAAATTCAATTAAGTTAATTCACTCAAAATTATTCAATCACTTCGTAGATGTCATAAAAGATTTAAGTCTTGCGCCTGCATCCTCCTCCTCGATGGCGTGTGGGAGACGTGTACGTACGATCTAAGCAGCCACTGGCATGTGCTACGAAAACATTCGATATAGATTTTCAGTTTTCAGATTGAGAAATCTAGTTCCATTCAATTTAATGGTAAACAATTTTCGCATTTATAGATTTTACGAGTGCCAGCGCAAACAACCAGCGATTTTGCTGCTAATGTGAGCTCATAGAAGCCGCGCCGTGGATGTGGGTCGTAAATGAATGGTCGTCTCTGCACGATGTATGCTGCGCTGCATTAAAATGTATGATTTCCTTTTTCCAGTGTGCGCTGAAAGAAAAAAACCTGCTGTCAAGACAGGTCCAGCAGTAATATGCAAGTCACTTATTCATTTGACCCAATAATGGAATAGAGTAGCTGTGTGATGCTTGTCCGTTCGTCTGGGCGAGAAGGAAACCTTTACTTTAGAAGTGCATATCTCTTTTCTTTCAATTTGAATACATTTTTAATGGAGGCAACAGAGGCAGTGGAGACTGGAGTGACAAGTCTGTTGTTGGGTACACAGTCAGTGATACATTTTCAAAGAAGTTAAGGAACGTGGAAGTGGCGGTATTCTTTGACTTAGGAGAGTCTCAATCAATGCGGTTGTCTGACGTTTTGATGCCACTAAAAATTGTGTGCCTAGTTGAAAAATTGTGACAGATCAACTGAAAGGATGAAGACTAGGTCCAATCCTTGACTTTTACAGGGTGGGCCAAATACAAGTTTCTTTTTAAAAATGCAATAAAATGGAGAGAATGCAATTTTTTCCATGTATTATGGCTTTATAAGTAAGAACAAACATTCCCATTAATTATGAAATACAACGTCGTTCAAGTGGCTGCCTCGGTTGACTTCGTAGTAGCGCCCCACTGTCACCCCAATCTTTCAAGACCTTGTTGATGGTTCGGGCTGTAGCTCACAGATTGCTTGGATGATATCGGTCTTAAGTGCTTGAATCGTTTCCCGATTGTTGGCATAACATCGCTCCTGCACGGTGCCCCACAAAAAAAAAGTCCAAAGGGAGTCAAATCGGAGCTCCGAGGCGGCCAATTGACGTCGCCAAGACGGCTGATAACACGATTTGGGAATTTGGTGCGCAAAAGATCGATTGTGGCACGGGCTGTGGGTATGACGCGCCATCCTGCATGAACCAGAGGTCATCCAAATTCATGTCTTCAATTTCAATAAAAAAAAATAAGTCGGTTAACATGACTCTGTAACGCCCACCGTTGATCGAAACGTTGTTCCCAGCCGCATTTTCGAAGAAAATCCGCACCAAACTGTCACTCTCTGTGTATCCATTGGCATCGACAACAACGTGCGGGTTTTCCGAGCTCCAGATGCGACAATTTCGGTTGTTTTTTGACGTAGCCGCTGAGATGAAAATGCGCCCCGTCAAAAAAGACCAGTTTTCGCCCAAAGTCGTTGTCCAATTCAAGCTGCTCTAAGGCCCAAACTGCGAAGCGACAACGAAGTGGATAGTCGCGCGCCTTCAATTGCAAAGTCAATTGAACCTTGTAAGCGAATAATCCGAGATCTTTGTGCAGAATTCTCCTCAGGCTAGTGCGTGAAATGTTGAGCGGATGAGATCGATGGCGAGTTGATGTTCGTGAATTGAGTCTCGTCTCACACTCTCGGCCACAGCAGCCACATTCTCATCTGTGCGCACCGTTTGACGGCGGAGACCATGAGCGTTGTCCACTAGCATACCAGTCTCACGAACTTTTTAGACAAACTTACGTACAGCAGTCGCGGTGTGTGCTTCGTTTCCGCCAAAACTTATTTTAAAAAACCCCACTGTTTGAGCCGCACAGCACTCACTTTGGAAATAAGTTTTCAATATTTCCCAACGTTGTTCAAGCGTAAAGCGACTCATTTCATTCTGCGGAGGTATGATGCTGACTTTCTGTCAAGATTTCGAGCGGGAAACAGCTGTCAGTGTCAAAATGACGTATGATTAAAAAACAAACCACTAGATGGCCAACCCTTTACTCGATATAAAGACTCTGTCGTTGGGGATTCAAGGAAACTTTGCATTTATGACTGGAAGTAGCCAAAGACGCTGAAGCTCTGTCTCAGACCCTCCATTTCCCGCTGACCCATAAGTAAACTAGACTTAATTCATTGCGATCAGTGAAATCTTTTAATAGAGCATGACCTTTTACTCAAATCATCCCTCGGCATCACACCTCCCACTAGCATGTACCCAGGAGAACACTAATTAACCGAGTGCATGCCAATCAGCAGTTTGTTGCGCCAAGCGATTTCTACCTCCAGCCTTGTGTGTGTGGGGGGGGGAGTACGTCAATGAAGCGAGATTCCCCACCCCGTCCAGGTCCGCGTGACTTAAAATAGTAATTCTAATTTTGTTGCATGCTCAAACTGGAAGCACTGATAAAGCTAACAACAAACTTTCCTTGTGCCCACAATGTCAACCGGCGACTGGCTGTGCTGAGTCTGGCCCCTGCCGCCGCTTACATGGCTCACAATGTGACGGTTGTCGGCAAATTTGTGCACCTCAAGGATAAATTTCTCAATTTCTCACTTTAATTTGAGTCAATTAATTAAAACAGTTGCACTCTATATTCTGCTCTACTCTCCACAGATTGTCGCCGGCAAGATTGTGCACATCCACCGGCAGCCTCGTGGAGCCCCCCATCAGCCTCCTGATTCTCTTGGTTACACAATTGGCAATTTCAACATGCCACCGTAGCGCTGGTAGTTTACGCCAAGTGCTCGTTTTTAGTTGTATCAATCCGCACAAAGGTGGTGGCGCTGCATCACTCACTCGGCGACTCACACGGAATGGGGTGGCGGCGGCCCGGGTAGGCGTTAATTAACATATCTACGACAGAAATGGAATTTTCTCACTGTGCGATGAAAATTCCTTTATAAACAATGACATGACGAAAATGGTGTCGAACTTGTTGCCAGAGAGAGAGAGAGGCAACCACGTCGACGAGACGATGTAATGCCCCTCATGCATTTTGTAATGGAAGCGCACAGCAGCTCTAAACACAGCTCCAACAGAGCACCAGTCTCTGGCTGTGTGCCTTTCAAGTTGTTTACTTTGGATCCGCTCCGTTTGTGTAGAGTGGATGATGTTTTCCCTCGCATGTGTGTGCACAGACAGGAGTGCATTAGTGCACAGAGCCATAACCAAAGACGCACACACTCACACACACGGTCGGGTACTGTTTGTTTTTTCGTTTTGTTTTTTCCCTCAGCATTTGGAGATTTGGATTTTGAAGGGTAAATCATTTATTTTTGGAAGAGATCATCTCGGGGATTTTACAGTTTTTCATGGGCTTTTAAGAGCGCTTAATTGTTGAACATAAAACAGTTTAACAAGGCGCGAACGCAGGCGGGGGAAAGATGATTTAGAATTCTTTAATAGGACGTGAAGCTGTGGAGAATTTTGTTTACACAAGGGGCAGTCGAGGCACCCTTGACGGCGGCTGGGAATTAGAAACGGACACTCTTGTGTGATCGTCTTGGCCTGATATTGGCTTTAATGATACCTCAAAGGTTATGTGCTTTGAAGGGGCAAAATTAATAATTTATCGCATTTACGATCGAACGGATAAATTTAAAAATTTTATTTCCCATTTCAATGATGATGGCAAAGGCGGGTGGGGTATTAATTGATCAGTTTTTGCTGTTGGCTATGTTTATGGGAAATTCAAATAGTTAACGGATGAGATCCGTATGATCAAAGCTCCTACAAGACGAATGACGAAGAGACCACGCGGCAGCGACTACGCTCTTTCATTTTAGTTCTGCTTCATTTGACGTAAGACTTTTCAGTGCCAAACGTCAACTCGGAACCATTTCCTGATTGCGTACAGTGTGAAAATGTAAAGCCCTTTTGCATCGCACTAATCGACACGTACCAGTGCGGCTTGAAGCAGGGCTTTAGCGAATCGATTACAGACCAAATTTTCACACTCCTTCAAATCCTGGAAAAGACCAGCGAGTCTCAAATTGATACACATCATCTTTCCATTGATTTCATTGTCGCAAGCGACATTATTCATCGCAATGAACTGTTCGAAGCGATGACCGAATTCGGGATGCCGGGAAAATTGATCCTGTTGTGTCGCTTTACACTACAAAATACGCGATGCATCGTACAGCTCAGTTTTATGATGTACAAATCGTTTGAAACCTGCACCGGATAAGAGGATAGGACGTTACCAATCTGGTTCTAGAGTAGGATTGCGGCGAGCAGCTGCATCATCTGCAAACCGATGCAGCTGCTGGCTTACACAGAGGGCATAGACTGTGTCGAGTGTTCCCAGCATGGATTTGTAGAAGCATTCCTGACGATTGAAGAACGGGCATGACAAGTTGGTCTTAAGATGACGTAATATAATGTCACAACCGATAGCTACAAGTTTGATGTAGTTAAGGACTTTGTCTACGTAACGTGAGAACGTAAACTCCACAAACGACGGCTTGGTGTAGATCCGACGTAGAATCGTCCTTGACAACTGCAACTGCTACTTCGGTTTGTCGAAACAACTGGAATCATAACTCCTGACTCGTAGGACCAAAAAGGTGCTCTACAAAACCCTAATCTTGCCAGTCGTTTTATGAAGCCAAAAGCTGGACGATAAACTGGAATGCAGGTGCCTTCGAAAGAAAAATTTTGCGTTGGGTATTTGATCCTGTCTGCGAGGAAGGCGAATGAAACAAAATACATAACCGCGAACTCTATCAGCTGTACAAAGATGTGGACATAATCAGGAAGCCGAAAAAACCCTAAACTAAACTGATTCGACTATATTGAACGCATGAACACCAATGCTCCAGCTAACAGAGTCTTCGACTCCTAGCCTCCTGGTTCGAGAAGGAGAGCAAGACCGATCGCGGACGCAAGACAACTTGGTATTGATGACTGCAAGCAGCGTGTGCTCGGAACCGTCAAAGATGGAAGGCGGCAATTGCTCAAGATCCCAAATAGTCGTTGAACTGTTAAGTAAGTACCTCGACTACCGCATCCTCAAATCTAGTGAAAGAGTGCTGCAATGAACTAGCCACCACAATATCACAATGCAGAGTAAGGAATGAAACCAGGAGGTGCTTCAGCTCTATTTTATTCAGATCCTCCAGCTCGTCGAAGAAGTTACTGCCTAGTGTTAGCAGTCTCCTTCCCCCTAGGGCTGGACAATCGCATAACAGGTGGCGGACGGACTCTATTTCCTCCTCATCCCTGCAACTTCTGCAGTAGTCGCTATGGGGGATACGTAACCTTCTTGCATGGGTGCCTATTGGACAATGTCCGGTGAGAACTCCCACCACCGTCCGTATATCCTTGCGACTTATGCTAACCATTGATAATGATTTCTTCCTGTTCAACCATTTCCTCTGTTCGGCCATAGGGCTCTTGACGTTGACCTAATATCCAGATTCAGCCATCGCTCATTTGCTCTTTCTAAGGCTTCGTTCATTATTTCGTTCCTTAGGAAACTTAACGACATATACACATAAGGTAGTGCTAGACATTTATCTAACTCATCGCTAACACGTCCGCTCTCTCGGTTCCTTGAACTCTTGTGTGTCTCGGTACCCAACAGAGAGAGACAGCAGGTAAATTCTTTTGCTCATTTTTTGACAAGATCTCTGATTTGAAAGACCGTCAAAAAATGACTGGCTTTCTTAAAATCCAAACAATTCAACAAAATGTCAAAATGTTTGTTTCTTTTTGTAGACTTCAAACTGGACGTTGTTTGCGTCAAGAAATGATATTTTGTACTCGTTTATGACAAGTAATGAAAGACTGAAAGAGGCGTTGTATTGTCCATCAGTGCAGTGTGTTATAAATTCTCAAGCCCAACTAGAAACAACGGTACTTGTTATTTTAACAAAAATAAACTGATTGACGTTTAAAGAATAAGGACTCTGTTACACCAAACCAAAGTGTTTCTCTCTCTTCTGAAACAAAATATTCAAACAACGATGGAAATTCACAAAAACTTGGCATGGCTTCAAAAACATTTCACACTTCACAGCAGCACTTAAATATCACCCATCAGGAAGTCAAAACTAATTAAAATATGATTAATTTAAAACATAAGCAACAAGGGAAAACGTGCGAACACATCCCGTCTACAGCCATAGACTCCCTGGAGATGTCTACTCATCCGTCAACAAAGACCGAGATGACATACTTTTCCTGATCTATTGTTGGCTTCCCAAGACGATCAGTGGCATCTTCAGTGTCATTGCGACAAAGTTCAACGGTCTAGATCAATTCTTTCCTTTATGTGAACATTAGGTGACTGACACTCATCGTAAACAACCGGACAAACGCACTCCAAACAAATCGAACGGAGAGAAAACAAAACCTCCTCCTAATGAAATAAAATTACATTGCCCTCGAAGAATGTGTTACATTTGACAGGAGAATGACGCAAGACCAAATGAAATATGGTCGCAACCACAAGCTTTCGTTAATGAGCCCAGAAACCGTTTCGGAGCAATTTAATTCGAGCCAAAGTGCTGATTAATAGATCTATTTGTGTAATTTGCCATCGGGCCTATTTCTATGCGCCGAGACACTGACGTATGGTTTTAATCACCTTAGGGTCGGTCACTTGCGCTCTAATGGTTCAAATTATACTTAACTCATCGAACTCCCTTATTCACTTTGACCGCCATCGATTGGCTGACACTCTCCACTCATGACACGTGCTACTCTCCAATGTCAAGACTACACGCACACGCTGACTGCTGTAATTTCCTTCTCCTTTTTTGTTTCAAATAAATTGTGGCAATTTAGGAAAAGCGGATAACAAATCAGTTTCGATTTGAAGCGGAAATGAATTTGTTTTTATCCTCACCCTCCGTTGAAAACAAGAAAAGAACAGGCAAACGTACAAATTCATTACGGGGTCGAACCGAAATTCATCGAAAACAAATGGCCGCCACCGCCAACCAGCCAGTGGCTGCATTCAGTCACAAACAAATTTATGATACGAGGGGAGACAGTCGCCAACGTCGTCAAAATGTCGCTTGCCGTGGGTGGGGAGGGGAAAATGGTAATGAAAATTCACTTGTGGAATAGCAATTGATGTTCGGTGACGGCAATGGCGGTGACCTGCCTCAATTACAGGGAAGCGCCACACGATCATCAACGTCAACGACGACACGATGGCGCGTCAGCGAGCACAGATTGTTTGTTATTGCATCCACAACACGGGGCGATATCACACGGAAAGCGTTGCGAGAATTGGCAATGGCACGACTTGCCGTGATCCGTATGTCGACTGTCTAGGTGACACGCTGTGGGATACGCTTTGGTCCAAACGTCAAACGAGGCGCATCACATTACATCTCTCTGACTCATCCCCGTGTGCTGCAGGGGCACTCAACCTCAAGTCGATAGCCTTTTGTTTCCAAATGGCTGACTTCAAGTGATGTTACCGTCAAATTTGTATGCGCTGCGATTAAAAAAATAACCGTTTGTCGATGTTTAATGGGTTCTCATGGCCGACGAAAAAAGCTGAAAACAATGTTTTGTTTTTTATTCATTCGTTGGCATTACTTTGATTACTTCCTAACACTAAACTTGTTTAGTTTACGTCTTCCGCTGGGGAGAAGAAAGACTGATGATACTCGACTCGGCCGGGACGTCTGGCCGGTTGGGTGGCGTTGCCGGTGGAAGCATTTGTTTAGCTCAAGTGACAGCTGATGGCGGCGTTTTTCGTATTCTTCATCGTTTTTTTCTTCTTTTTTTTTAATTATTCCACACGAGTGATGTTTTTCGGGCTCTTATTTGAAGAAGAAAGATCAAATTTGTATTCAGAGTGCAGCGGTTTGTTGATTTTTGAATTTGTATGAATGTTTGTCTGGTTAATGCCGTCTCCGAGGTAGGCATTTGCATATCGGATTACCTTGACGACGTACGCCCGTGCAGCAGCCACGGGAGTGTGTTCGTTTTGTGTGCGCTTATCAATTTTGACAGGTTTTTGTTTTTATTAAATATGTAATTTTTAAGAAGCGATTTGGGCGTTGTATTGCATCATAAAAGAGCGTCGCTTGAAGGGAGGAACGCATGGATTGTGACCCTGTAATAATTTGCCATATATGTCGAGTGTAAGAAGGAATTTAATGGAAGGTGTGTCCATGTTGAGAAATGGATTGTGTTTATCAGTGCTTAGCTTAAAGGGGAAATATAATATAAATAAATGTGCAGAAAGGAATGGAGATATGTGAATGTGTCGGAAATAAAACGACAAGTCAGTTTATTCAGCTAATTCAGCGCACTTCTAAATGTCTCCTTATTCCTATCTGAGATCAGATACAATCAACAAAATGGACGTTTAAACATATTTTGGTTAATAAATCACATAAAACGAGTGAACTGACGGCGGTGGTAGGAACATTTAACGGTTGATCGTCACGATTGTGTGGCAGACTGTCCCAAGAATAGGAGCGGTCGCTGTATTTGGTTTCTGACACATGTTAATGAAATCGAGTTCAAACTGTTCCATTATTGTTGCCTGTGTTTATTTGCTTAATACCCAAATCGTAACAGCGCCTTCCGAATTTGCATTTTCTGTAGAATACATGTAAATCCTTAGTGAAGTCGGAATACTGCGGTCGCGCGTTGATATTTCACAGATCGTAATATTGTTAGTCCGGGCAGAAAGTTTGGAGTAGAGATCCGTGACGATCCTCTATCTGGAAATAAACTTCATTCAAGTCACTTTTTGGATCATTCCAGGTTAATTATATTTTCAGCAAGCGAAGCACACTTCATTGCTTCATAGATTTTTCATGTCTCCGCAAGAGGGTTCAGATTTGTTGTTTATCTGAGAAGCATCAACTTGTCTGATACCAGCCAATGTTCCTTTCGGTGTTAGCAGTAGAATCAAGTTGCTATTGGAATGTTGTTTAAGGTGCGGAGGATCAATGTTCAAGTAGCGAATTTTTTTCGCTCCAATGCTGAGCCAGTTCTGCTGGGAGGTGTTCATGCAGTCGGTCGTAAGCCGCAGCCCCTTATTGAGATGCTTTTGCTTATCATTTTGAGTGTATTGTGGCCCCACCCAATCTTGAATGAAAACAGGTCAGAAGCCAATTAACAACAAAAGTGGCAACTGATTAGTCACATCTTAAAGATCGAGGCCAATTCCATTGCAACCAGCCATGGAAGAAGACCAGGCCGCAATAAGAAGACATGACGCACAACATGAAAAGGAACATTGAAAGGAGTCGAAGGGGAAGAGATTGAAACCAGGCATTGTTAATGGCTTCTGCTCCCCAAGGGGTCTCAGAAGCTAACTAACTTCGTCTGCTTTGTGAATGTACCGAACAGTGAAATTTGTGAAAACCGAGTCTTGGTGACATAACGTAAACAAACGGAAATTTGCCCAGTTTATAGTTATGGCCAAGTGAACGTCGATGACGTTCGGGTTTTCCCTGGAAAAATTAACACCGTTTACAGGCTTTCAGTTAAACGCGGGAAACTGAACAGGGATATTTTTGCAATAAATATTCAAATGAGTACATAAATGACTCAACGATGAAGTCTATATCCAATTTACAGTTAGTCAGAGACATTCCAGTTTAACTCGTGAAGTGGATTCATTCCCCATTCGTAACTGTTTTGTGCTGAAACGACTGCTTGTTACGGAAACACATTCCGCGACGGTATTTACAGCGGATGTTTTATGTGTCAAAGATGATTATTTTTCTATGGATTTTACAGAGGCTGTTTTATGTCAAAGATGCTTCTTTTTCTATGGAATTGACAGCGGCTGTTCATATGTCAAAGGCGCTTCTTTTTCTATGGACTTTACAGCAGCTGTTTATGTCAGAGACGCTTCTTTTTCTATGGACTTTACAGCGGTTGTTTATATATCAAGAACGCTTCTTTTTTCTATGGACTTTACAGCGACGATCTCCCTCTGTCCCGTACTCAACAAAACACGACACCAGTCGACGAATGTTGTGTGTTGTTGTCAGACGATGCTTGTTGGCCACAATATTGTCGACGACAACTGAACGACGATTTTCTTAGTACAGCGCAACTTTTTCGGCGCGATGTTTTAATGTAAAGCGAATAGCTTCTTTTTCTATGGACTCTACAGCGGATGTTTATATATCAAGAATGCTTCTTCTTTTCTATTGACTTTACAGCGGTTGTTTTATTCGTCAAAGAGGCTTCGTTTTTGGCATTTTTCTAAATGCAACTGCTGTGGATCAATGTTTGGAAGGAGAACGCAAGACGATTGACACATTTCTCGTAAAACTCTTGGATTCCACAAGACTTGACAATTTCACATTAGCATCCAGCTGTGTGTACTCAAAATTGTTCACAAACGAAAAGCCATTTCAGATTACCGCTGCTGGTCGATATGAATGAACTAAAAATTCCTCTAAGCCGGATTTCGAGAACTCGTTAAACTGCTGTGCACATGCGCAATTAGTCACTAAAACCATGCATCAATCAAACAGGGAATTCCAACGCGAATGTTCACTTGTCCACGGTGAAACTAACTCCCCCTGCGACACGACACACATTCATTCGTTTCCAAAAACTATCAATCGATTTCAACGTGAAGGCAAATCATGTGCTTCCTCTTGAGTCACTCGTCGTTATCATGAAGATGCACTTAAAGTGAGTAATCAAAACCAGATTCCTCATCACTCCAAACCGGCAAATCGAAGACGCAGAGATAGCTGTCTCGAATTCGTGTGCGTCATCGATGCCACTGTGACACCGTCCATCATACGCTGATTTAGCGATAGACCGCGTCACATCGTGCCGCGTCTCGTCTTCAAATCTCACATTCGAACGGACTTTCACCAGACCATACCGGGAAGCAATTTGTGTCCCAGAAAACCATTCAAATCGAAAATCCAAAATCCCACCTTAGACTGCTGTTAATCCTCTCTGCTCTTTCGACCCGATGATGCGATGGTTTCTCGTTTAAGACCGGTGCCGTCAGATAGTTCCAACCTGTGGCGTGACATGCCATCCGAGTGCTTGTGTGCAGAAAAGCCCACTCACGGCACAACCATATCGTGAGTAACAAAAAAGCAAAAAAAAAAACAGCAACCGACAAGAAACAAGAACAAAAATAAGTCCTCGTTACCAGCGTTCGGCGATCTTGTGGAGTGCTGCTCGCTAGTTGCGCTGCAGCCAGTTCGGGGATTGTCGCTTTGTGTAACCGGTTCGGTGTGAGTCTTATTAGGGAATTTTTATGCGCTTATTCATAAATTATATTTTATTTAGCATCAAGCCACTGGCACATGAGTAAACTTGTTTCGGTGCCGACACCGACACCGTCCCCGTCACCGACGCGAGGGGAAACCTATTTTTATCTGAATTTGAATTTTGTATCGCTTTTGTTTGCGCAACAAACAGCGTCCGCGGCGTACAACACACAATCATTGCCAATCACCTTGAATCCAATCCAATCCGTGTTAGACATTCATCACACGTATCTGTACTTTGTCTTCGCACATTCGCGGAGATTCAGACGCGGAGCTTTAAGACATTGAACCTTTGTCTTTGTTAAGCCACAGTACCGAGCAGGCGACACTGGTCCAGTGGAGGAGAGAGATCTGTCGAAACAGGTTAAGGTTCTTCGAAATTAGATCTACACGTCTTGTCGTGCAGTCTCTTTGGTCAGGAAATCGGGTCAAGTGGAGTTATTTATTTTCTTTCTCAAACCGAAGCACACTCTTAAGACGACAGCGAACTGATGCTTGTGTACATGTGACACCTCCGCGTTCAATGACCACCACCACGACCATCACCATCATCACCACCACCGCCGCCGCCGCCGCTGCCGCTTCTTGACAAGATGAATCACTTTGCGGTCGCGCTGTGGACGGCGCATGCGATAGCGTCATTTTTGCTTGAAAATAATTTGTTAACTGCTTTTGACTTTCTGATTGTTTTTCTTTTGCTATTTTCCTTATCGGAGTTTATGGTAATCTGATTGTCGTTAAATAGCAAACGCTTGCTTGTCACACATCCGAAGAGGGCTTGAATGAAAGACCGAGTTCTGAGAAATACCAACTGCCGTGATGTGTTTTTTTTTTCTTCTTTTCTTCAAAATGGTTTAACGCCTTTTTTTGTGAGAAATAACGACATCGATGTGAATCACCGTTGAGAAGCTTATCACACGCGATGAATTCAAATGAACGCGTAAACATAGAATGCGAAGAACCAAGGCGTTAATTGCTGCAAAATAAGAAGTTGTTTACTCGCGAGTTGGCAGATATTTATTTGTGCCTAGTTCGAGTTCAGGCACAAGGCAAATAAGGGGCAGAGACTAGAGTTAAGTCTCTGGGTAGAGGCTTCAGCCACGAGCAGACGTTCTTCTGCGCTGAGGGTAACTTGAAAAAGACCTCAAGATGCTTCATGTTCAGCTCATAACCTAAAAATCCTCTTGAGATATACCTTAATCTTTGGGAATCTTCAATTCACTGTCTGTTCAGAATATTTATAGGTTATGACCGAACGATGTCGCGAAAAACGATGTCTACAGGGTGCGCCATCTTTTATGTCGGGATGCTACTGTTTGGCCGTATTCCAAGCGACGTGGACAGTCTGTCGGGCCTATTCTTTGATTCAATTGCACTTTATACGCAAACAAATGCAAACCATACTTCAAAATGCGGCGCAATGTTTCTACTGACGCCACTCGCCACTCGCTCTTACCGCTTCAACCAGTTCATTGCATCGTCTTGGGCGTTGATGAACGCCATGTCGTCGATCTCCCTCTGTCCCATGTTCAACAAAACACGACACCAGACGACGAATAGTGTTGTCAGACGATGCTTGTTGGCCACGATATTGTCGACGGCAACTGAACGACGATTTTCTTAGTACAGCGCCACATTTTCGGCGCGATGTTTCGATAAAGCAATATATGGTCAAAAGATGCTAAATTTACGTTTCAGAAACATGTCTACTCAAGTCAATCGGTTAATAAATGTCAAAGTTATTCAATGGTTACATACCGACATAAATTTTGGCGCACCCTATAGACACAACAAAATTGACTGGACATGGGTCAGGATTCCTCGTTGTTGCGAATTTCGTTATTTAAACTTCTTCTTCAATTGTCATCGTGATCAAATCTTGCACACAAGTGCTACCAATTCTTACTTTCGGCTTTAAGAGTCTTCGACTTTGAGCCTGCGGGACAACGCAACAGAGGACGTCCACGATTGAGTTGTCGCACACAATTGGGCACTTGGTCCCAACTTGGGCTACACAATCGGAGACTTGGTGAGATTATTTTAAAAAGAGTGGTCTACGATCATATACTACTCGGGGATTACCATAATTTTTAGTAAAATAAGCCTTGCAGCTGACTCATTCCTACAAAATTGATCCATCTGCACTCCCCATCATTCAAACAACTTAAGAAATCAGTCAAAATCTTATCACATTGACACTCCCTCTGACAGAATGTCAAAAAAAATTGTATGCCAAAAAACCATTTCCGCAATATAACAGAAATGACATAACAAACAATTTTGACACAAAGAAAAAACTGTTATCTGGACATTATCAGTTACTCATAGCAAAAGTCACACAAGAGACGGTGTGACGCTATGCAAACAAATCGGCGGCCTTGTGCAAATTTGATTCCGGAAAACTTCAGAGAAAATAATAAATCAAAAATATTCGCAACTTTGTCAGAAAAGAGAATAACATTTGTTTTATAATCTAGACTTAAGGTTAATGATCTACTTCATATTGTGAATGAAACCACACTTGGTGCATTTTCGTGGTTTTGAACATGGATGAAAGACTCTGTTCAACAACAAAGTATGTCTCTGATGCGTCAGGGATGCATAAGATTTGTCATCTTTGTCATAACAAGTAACACAGAGTTCAAGTGAGTAATTACTTTTGACAATATTTGCTTCTTCGTGATAAATAAAGAATAGGGAAATAAGGCGCTTCCATGAGCAACAAATTAATAGCACAACAATGTATAAGAAAAGTTGCTATTACTCCTTGTTTTATGCAGAAACGACGTGGTTCTAGATCAGACATTTTTGAGGATGTTCTCGATTTTCTCCTTTAAAATACCATTGTTTCTGATGATGAGCATTGAACCACTGAAATAATGAGCATTTTCATTATCTTCCTGTAATAAAGGGTATTTTAATAGAAACGAAACAATTTTGCATTTTGTTACAAACGCACCCTCCTTAGATTTGTTTTATCATCTGTCAATGTCAAAATGTCAGCCAATATTTTTGTATGTATATTTTTCAATGAGGAACGTTTGGAAATTATTCATATAGTCAGTATTCTGAGTCGGTGGTCGGATCTTTCAGAACTCTTTATAAAATGTTTTGTCGTCAAATAATCATTCCACCAAAGAGGCTGTGCAGATAAATTCAACTCAACCTATGTACATTTATACTATTGGAAGTTCCTGTCCCAGAGAGAAAACGTAGTTCGGTCTAAGGATCGAACATATCGCAACCATAAATTCTTCCATTCTTTTTCCTCGTTTAATGTGACGCACACAAGTGGAGAATAACCTCAACAAATCTGGCGCAATTGGAGACAGCTAGCTAAAGATGTGCTGCATGCTAGCTGAAGGGGTTTCCTGGTTTAGGTCCAGTCCAACCCGAACTGCAGAGCCCCAAGAAGAAGAAATTCTTCAGTTAAAAATGAGCCTAATCTGTTGATTTCATGTCGTTCATAGAAATTTGGCATCTTTCAGTAAATTTGCGTAAAGATCTTATCCAACGTTCTTACAAGATCAAATTAACTCAAGAACTATAATATCTTACGAGTACGACATTCTTATATTACAAAATTTAGAAGAAAATCCTGAATTGCATCGAGAAATCATTTTCATCTGTGAAGATTATTTCTGACTTTAGTGGACAGCAACAAGGCCGCATGTGCTTTAAGAGACTCTATTGCTTCCGCAAAATGTGATCGTGTGGTGTGATTGGACCGTACTTTTCGTCAATGCAAATGATCGCCATGTTAAGATTAATGGAGTTCGTTTTGGTGCCATAACGGAGGACTATTTTAGCCTTAACTGGATGCACATTAGTGATATGTTATTCCAACAAAATGGTGCCACATGCCACATAATAATAATAATAATGGCGGCGCTACAGTCCGATGTGGACCTGGGCCTAGCTTCTCAGCAACCATAACTGGTGAGATATTCATTAGAACTACTACTTTTCTGGCGAAATGAGAGCAACGAGAATGATTTATTCGGAAGAACTTAAATTCAGTCAGTGCCTTAAATTCAGCAATTGAACAAAAGGCGAGGCTATTCTCCAGTAGGTTTATGTTGACAGACATGAAGTCAAAGAAATTATGATCGACAGATAAGGTGTTCACATTGGTAACGACCAAGATCAAGAGTTCATGCAGCAGCTCCACTGAACATTTGTCAGCCATAAAGACTTCAAGGCTAGCTTCTTTAGACACTTAATTAACATAATCACTGTTAAGATAGGTAATTTCGAAGAGTAAAGAGTTACCCTGGTACATGTCCGTAAAAAAAACTTGTAATTGGTCAATATGGGGTCTGAATCAAATTGCCTTTACCCCAAGGCAACTGCAATTCATTGATCAAGGAAGTTTTAATTTAAGATTAGGAGATTTTATATTTAACAGATGGGGGAAAGATACCATGTGCCGCACCTCTAGAATGATCTAGACGTAGTTATATCCAAAAATCTGATCTCCCTTGATAGATCAAAGATCGTAGTTATATCCCTTGATCATGAGTTTAGACAAAATCTCGGGCTAAGATTCTTCCAATTTAAACCTTCGGATTCGAGAAGGGGATGAAGACATTAAATCAGTTAGAAAAATCAAGTGATCGCTTTGTGTTGCCAATTCTAATCTGCAAGTTAAAAAGGGTCGGTATAGCTCAGTCTCAGATCCTCTATTGTTCGGTGGCCCTCTAAATAAGTCAGTATTCTAGTAGCATCATATTTCACAGATTTAAAGAGTCGGCAACTCACATCTTATATACTTGATCCAATTAGTAGAGTTCGACTTACATAATGTTTTGCCAATGACAAGTCAGACATATGGAGTGGAATAATAGAACGCCTCCAAGTTGAAAGCATGACTATATCGTTAAATTTATGTGTCAACGATTTGAAGAACACCGATGACCTGATTTTTCTCTATTAAACATAAAGATCCTCTACTCTGGCCAGTACTAGTTTGTGCAATACATTCTTCGCTCTTTAAATTAACTCTCTGGGATGGCTTCTTTTGGACGCTCTTATGTGGCTGAACCAGAAAATTAATATCCTTCAACTCGCACCTTGATGCTGTGTCTCCATGATCGTAGTTCCTGAAGCTGACTTTGCAGTTTCGAATAGAAACACTTCCGTCGTCGTAGAATTCGCAAGCAATTCTAACGATCTGCAGTTACAAAGATGCTGCACAACACAACGAAGACTGCTGAGTCTAAAAAATTCCCTCTCCACATCATCGTGATCAATTCGTACGAACCAAATCATAAATCAACAACCTTACAGTCGGTCATCACAAAGAATCAGTACACAAAGTCGCACTCAATTGTCGTATGATTTTATTTAATGTGCCCCAACTAGTCAAGTCAGCTATTTGATGTACACAAGCAGCATTTCCAAAGCAAAAACCCACCACAAAATGTCAAATGTCACGTACATTAGTGAATGTGAGGTTATGGGAAGTAATCCGCTGTGTGTACATCCAAGAAAATCAAAGACCAGAAAGTGGATTAAGCAGACTGAACTAAGTACTCGATAAGCCTTCGGAAACCCACTTAATCCTCCGTCAGTTCATAAATCTGAAATCCCCGTCTTAATCTCCCGCCCCAGTCACATCCATCAGATAAATGTAAGCCTGGTCTTATTTGCCCTGCCTTATCATCACCCCTTCTATTTTCGGTTATCATCTGCAAACTCAAATATTCATCAAACACTCGAGCTGTCTATTTATTTTGATAACTCCCACTGTTTGTTTGACTCCCACGGCGCGACGCTGCCTTATCTTATCTGCCATGCATCCTTTCCTTCACATCTGAGGATTAGACTCAAATATTCTCTGCAAACAAACGGAAGCAATCTGACGAGAAGGGGAAGTAAGATATTTTTTTCGCACTGATTTTGTTTACAGATGGATTTGAGAAACGGAGAAATGCCACGAGCGAAATGACTGATCATGCATGGCAGTTATTTTGACAGCTGCCGAATGGAAGGCACCCGAAATCGATTTGTTTTGAATATTCCCCAGCATCAGCAGCAGCTCTGACAACTGTTGAAATGCCTCACGACTTACAAGTCGAAGCATAATACATTCCAAACGTCTCAATGTCAGCGTGACACGATGTGTAGGTGTAACACGATGACATTACCATTTGTCGGCAAATAAATGCGCATATTTCTGAACAAAAAACGTATTTTTTATCCCCCCAAATGTCAGACCGCCGTGTCCTCCAGATAGCGCTCAAGCAAATGTCATTCATTATCGGCTAAGTGGAAATGCATAAAGCATGAGGAGACGTGCATACTTTATACCTGCTGCATGCCGAATTCGAAAATCGTGTCCAAATATAGTCATCCGAGGCGATTCTTCTTTTCTTTATTTATTTTTGTGTTGTCTTTGTTGCGTTTTCCGTTCGTTTCTTTGCTAATTGACTTCGGTCTCCCACGGAAGCCGACGGAGATTGGTGGAGCACCAGTGACAGCAGAACATCGAGTGGAACTAATTAAAAATAAATTTGTCAACCTCGCAAAAACCGTTGTTGCAAGAACGATACGGTTTTCTTCATCTCCCCCGATTGCGACACTGATTCGAGTTGCTTTTCGCGGCTAAATGTCATCCGTGTTCCCGGCCAAAATGCGGAAGATTATATTTTAATTAATTATCCTAAATATAGCCACCTCGCTGGTAGGTGCCCTACCCTCTTTCGGCGGTATCTGAGATCCGAATTGAGTTTCCAAACTTGTATTGCCGGCTCAGCCGGAGAGAGAGAGAGAGAGGAGAACAAACTCGAGCAACTTCCTTCGAAGATAATGGCGCTGATTGCGCGATGAAGCGTTTTACTTTGATGATCATTACACTGCTCGCTCGTCGGTAGTTTGCCTGGTAATTGAGACTCCGCATGAGTAACTGTGATAAATATACACTCCTCGATACATACAGCGCGCGTATGGTATTTTTGAATAAATTACCAATGTGTTTGTTATCTCGGTCGCGATGAGTTTCGAAAGTTGTATATCGATTGCTCATGAGGCCTTTATACTCGTTATCAAGTTTGCGCATCGCCAACTAAATGAAATATCTCACACGACAGTAGTTTTCTTGGTCTGGGGGTTGGAAGAGAGGAGGATCTCACAGGCAGGACAGGCAATTAAGTGAATCCATTGCCATTTCATCACCCCGTTTATGGTGTGGAGACGAATGAATCACAATCACAACAGCGGGGTTCTCTTTTTGTGTGTTTCTGTTCAAATATTTGCCGTTTTGTTACGTGATATCACCTGCATTTCGACATCAAAATTGTCTCTTTCCAGTTACTCCGCTCCGCTCCGGTTTGTGATTGCATTTCAAGTTGAATATGATTTATCATTTACCCGTAAAAGGCGATTAAAATTGTGCGTTGAATGAGTGTTGGATGGTGCAACTGTCAAATGTGTATGCTTGACAATTGTTGTGAATATTTCGGTGGGGCTTTTAAGTGTCACGGCTAAACATGATGAACTCTTGCGTCAGTGTCTTTTTAGGTTCGACACACACACAGGCGTGTGTAACATTGACACTTGTTATTACCTTGGAAATTCACATTTATTCGTAACTGACTTGTTAGATAACAAGGTTCATGCGTAAATGCGTTTTTTTTGTAGTCTTTCTTTTGTGTGTTAACATTGAAACGCAATTTAGATTTAAGTAGCACTACCTTATCCACGGGCGATTGTGAATGGGTCATGCAGGGTGTGAAGTAGCAGCAGGAAGTAAATTTCTTGTTCGAAAGTAAATCTCTAATTAAAGGGCCAACAGCACGAAAACTTAAGCTTATGTCAAAACCCAACGAAATGCAAAGAGAAGCATCGTCAAATGTCAAATTGTCAAAAATTGATTATTGAAGTGTCATCTGATATTTGGAAAAGTGGAGAGCGATTTATTCATTTTCTATTATCTGGCTAGGAGTGGATATTTATCCCGCGTAAGTAAGCAAAACTGAACGAACTTAACGAAACTGAGCGAAGCGGTTGTTACAATCATTTTTTTTTATTTGCTCGGTTGCCTCAATTGTCTTATGTTTCCCTACGGTCACTATAGTTGGCCCTTTAGTCTTGATGTGCTTGCAACACTTTCAATCGCATACTTAACGCTTTCACGCACGATTTAATCATAGACACAATCCAGAAGAAGTACATGATGTGTCAACCAACCTTGCCTGTCTTCTCCAAACCCCATCGATGCACACAATTTGAATCGCTTTTGTCACGCACTCGTTGGGATGAGTTCATTAAGCAATCAATAAACACCTTTTCATTTAAATTATGAAACCACTTTGCACCACAAATCTCTGAACCAACGAATTTATGAGTGATTACCTAACCTCAATTGAGAGCCATGAATTTGCGCACACACGGATCGTTGCATCCTTAATCGGTTTATAATGCAAACAACAAGCAGCCAATTATAATCTCAATTTCATGGAAGCCCCCACCAAACAGATGCTCAGAATGCCGAACGAAAGCCAAATCCAAAGTCCAGCTTTCGGGTGGGAAATGTGACGGCACTTGGCAGAAAGACAAGAACCGCCCTGAAGGGCAATACCGTGCGATAAAATCTTATCCGATCCACAATCCAATTGTAGGCCGTTCAACTAGCGTACCAAAGTGTGCCGCCTCACATACACACCCTCGCCCATCATCTGCCTCTCATAAACATTCGGCTTGAATCAATTGCGTGAGCCCGCTTTATGATGCCAGGGTTGGCACATTACCCGTGTATCTATGTATCTAAGGGTGTGACAAGCCAAAACACAATAAAAACAGCGCAAGAAGAAAAAAAACTGTCAATGAAATCGAACGGCAAAAGTGTGGCGACCATTAAAAGGCCTACAACAACTGAACGAGGAATGCTTTGCTAAGGTTCTCCCGTGGCTGGGGCCTTATTGATTCAAGTCTTCCACTGTAGATTCTAGATATCGTTGCCTTGTTCCTCTTTTGTTCTCGTGTTTGTTGTGCGATACTTTGTTTGACCTTGTTTTTCTTAATTAAATTGTGTTTAGAAGCCGAAATGATGAATGGGAGCAATTGTTCGATGAAAAGTTCAGCAAATTTATTCTTCATTCGCGAGGGGAGATGGTGGTTTTTCAGTTCAGAAGGAGCGATGAAAAACTTTTTGGGACAAAGAGTGAATTCTTGGAAGAGAGAAAATGATGTTTATTCAAAAGATATTGTCTGAGTGGAATACAACGAGCAAAATTGACTTAAAAAACGCGGCCAAGGACATTCAGGGCAATTTATTCCGTTTTGTATTCATTCGAAAACTGCCTCAATCCAGAGATCGAACAATCATTGTTTTGTGTTGTTGTTCCGGTTGAACGGGAAAAGGTTTTCAAGTTATTTTTTGAACTACAATCGTCGTATTTCTTGGAAAACTCGTGTTTGTTTCTGAGAAATGGTTCCGGAATTTCACGCAGTCATCCCTTAGAGTTTTGATTTAATTGGGAGTGACTTTTCGGGGAAATTGCCAACAAGTGGGAGGCGATTTATCTTTTCTAAGAATTGTTGCGAAGCCGGGAATTAAATTCAAAATCTTACGAAACAAAAATCAAAAAAACAGCGTGGGTTGGGGTGAATCGATGAAGCTGCTGTAGCAAATTGGATTTGTAGGTGAGAACAGATTGGTGGAACGGAATTACTGGGGCACAGTACTGCTTTTAGATGTTTCCAAGAACATATTTGAGTTGAAACTTAATTTCATAACCATGTAATTAGAACTTAGAAAACACACTCTAAACTTATATGTTCGTTTATAGCGAGGCGTCAGGATAAGCCTGAGAAGTAAGATAAATGTGCATTACGAAAGGAAATTTTAACGAAGTAATGTGCGATTGGCTTGTTGACGGTTTATTTCAGTGACGTTTCGGTAATAAGCTTATTAATATTTAATATTTGTTTTCGTGAAGTTTGTTAGAGAGAATGACTGGCGTTTTTATTAGAGGGCAATGACTGCCGTAACGTAGCGTGTAAGTGCGTTGATTGTGGCGCCGGAAGTCCGTGGTTCAAGTCCGGATTAACACCACCTTAGACGTGGCCGTCCTCTGCTGCGTTGATCAACTGGTTCAGTGTCGAAGAGTGGACGAGTTAGCTGATTGGAAGCTGGAAATGTTGGTCGGAGAACCAGATTTTGTCCAAAAAATTATCTTTTCGGTTTTTGGCTGTCAACAAGTAAAATTTTCGTTGTTTGGAGCAAACACAATCCACAAGTGTTCGACCAAGCACCAATGCGTCTACAAAGACTGACTGTTTAGTGCGACATGGCGGCATCATCGGACCTTATTATTGTTGTTGAGGATATATTGGACAGCGACCTTCAAGATCTATTGTGCCCCCTTTTAATACCTTAGCACAACTAACAGTTCCCCTCAAATACAGTTTTTTGAGAGTTGTATTGAGGGTAATGGACTCCTATTGCGCATAGGTGAAGAATTCTGTTCTAGAGTATTCTCTCTAAGCCAGTTTCCTTCAGGAATCTGAGAATGAGAGATGATTTTTTCTGAAAGTAGAGGTTTTCTTTTGTTGTCTAGTGCCTCACAAAATTCCAGTATATGTTCTGGAATTTCATTAAATTCTCCACAAAATCTGCAGAGACCTTCTTCTGATACCCCCAGTTTCCTTAGATGCTCCTTGAGTCTACAGTGCCCTGTTAGGAAGCCTGTTAGGATACAGAGGTTGCTCTTTGTTCATTCTGATGCATGCCTCAAACCTCTTTCGGTTATATTGCCCTACGAGTTTCTTGGCCTGCTTCATTCCACGAGCCTGGAATAACAGGTTTCAATCCGGTTCCTTCTTTCTAATTCCCTGAATTCTTCTCTGAGGAGATGGTCTCCTACAGCGCGGAATGGTTCTGGGCCAATGAAGGGTTCTGATGCTTGCTCTCCTTGCTAGGGAGTCGGTCATTTCATTGCCTTCTATCCCCGTATGGCCAGGTATCCAGCAGAGTTTTACTCGGTTTTCATCGGACCTTATTTCTTTCGAAATAAGGAAGGTGACACCGTAACCGTCAATAATCCCATGTATACAGCAACGTGGGCGCGGTGGCATAGTGGGTAAGTGCGTCGACTCCTACGCTCGAGGTCGTCGGTTCGAATCTCGAAAAAAAAACATCAAACATTTTTTCACGGCTCCACCTTTTTCGAGTCACTGACAATGCTCAAAGAGTATAACTGTCTAGAAAAAGCTTCTCAATCTCGCCGTTCGGAATCGGCATTAAACTGTAGGTTCCCTCCACTCGTGAGAGAACAATAGCACGCACAACACGAGTGGTTGCTGAGAAGCTAGGCCCAGGTCCACCTCGGACTGTAGCGCCTTCATTATTATTATTATATATTATTGTTAGTTGTTATGAATTCATTCAGCGCTTTATCTAAACAAACATAGTTTTTCGAAATTAAAAATGTGACCCAAATGGTGGGTTACGCAGCTGGTGACTAGTAAACTTAGGTTCGTGAATCAATTGAGCTTGAAAATATTTTAAATGATGATTGCGACGCAAAGTTATTCATTAAGTCATCAGAGAAACGTCAGGTTTTTGATAGGAAGTTGAAAAAAAAAGTTTGAAACTTCTATCAAGGTCTGGCTTTCAGTTTCCAGTGATCGAATGTTTTGATAGGGCACAGATGTTGAGTCATTTGCAACAGAGGCAGTTCCTTCAAGTTGCTTCGTTCATCCATTCGCGAGTTAGTTGGCATTTGGCTCCGTTTTGCTAGAACCACATGTCGACCAGGTTCAGCTCACTAATTTTGAGTAAAAATCTTTGAAATACAGCCGCATATTGCGACGGTCAAGGGCACGGCGACATTAGGTCGTAGTAACCGGACGTCGCATAAATCAAACTGAAATGCATTCATAGCAATTTGTATGCAAACCTAACATATTTTTGTGTATACGTCGCAATAAGCGGTTTTTCGTTATAAGCGAAGTCGTACTAAACAGATTCTATTGTATTTAGAAGAGAGATTAGAGACCTGATTTTGAAAAGGTTTGAAAGATTGGAACTAGAAATTAGAAGCAACATCACACACGTGTCGTATTCCCTCAAGGATGGAAGGAGGCAACTACTCACTTTTAGAAAAACCATGGCTCTTGTTGATCTGATAAGTTAGGAAGCAACAAATGCAAAAGGTTCTGAAATCCAGGGTCTGCAACTTTTCTCGAAGCAGGCTGTGAACACAAGTCCACACCTAATAGCCGCCAACCCTTGGTATTCAAAGGTTTGTTCGATTGAAAGTTTGAAACGAAAATTTAACTCCATATCTTAGTCCATAAATTGTACCTCTTGCTTACAGAAGAATCAATACTTTCTGTCATTTCTTAAGCAGAATTATGTTCATCCCTCTGAAGTTTTGGTAACCAAAAGCCTTACGCATTATTCTAGTTCATGTTCGATTTTATAATTTTACAGAAGCTGATCTTGGTATCCCCAAGTTCTGTTCGTACTTTTTTTTTGTGGTTCATCATCAATCGCAGAGAGCTGCTGCTGAATGAATATTGAGTTGTTTTCGAGATCAAAAGTGAGCGGCTCTTTGTTCTAAGAAGTCTCTAGAGGCACACTGCATGGTTCATGGCGTTGATCCCTTGTGGGAGAGCAGTTCATAATCGTTTTCCATTTTATTATGTTATCGTTTGAATTTGAGACTTGTGATTTTGACTTTATACTGATTTTTGAACTGCAGTCATCGAGGGAATGACATAACATCGCATTGTGTCATGAGCATCTCTAGGGAATTGTTCGATTAGCTTCGTTTGTGATGGAAACGTGTCAATGCAATTGGTTCTTGAATGATTGGCAAGTTAGGGAGGAAATAGATTTTTGGATGGTTGGTGACGTCAACTTTTTGACAGGAACGACCAAAAGTGACAAATTGTTCTCACAGGGAATCGATGGATGAAAAAACTCGCCTGGTTGCGCTTGGGCATAGCTCCTAATGAGTTAGAGTCGATGGCGAAGGATCAACTGACCTAAAGATCTCTCGTGCATGCATTGCACCTGCGACCCCTTTAGTGGAACATGCGGGTCACTGAAAATGAGATGAGATGAGGAATTAAACACCATCCCTTCAATGCCATGCCGTTTTTCATTCTCCACGACTAACACTTGTCATCTCATCTGTCATACAATAGGACCTGTAGTAGGGGTTAAACAGTCCAAACAGATGATGTCGTCTCCGACATTCATAAAAACAAAAAAGTGGCGCCTTTCATTTCACTTGCAGCTGTCACTGTATATGACATTTATACATTCGTCTCAACCTAAATTCGGTTTCTCATTCACACTCCCCCTCGAACGCCAACAGATTTGAGCAATTAATTGCTTCAAAAATGAAAATGTTTCCAATTTTTTTTTACGATGCATTTAAAATATTTTTCTAGGGCATTATTAATTCCCGTTATTTGTCATTCCACAGCTCGTTCATTATGTGACAACCAACGACCAAGAAAACCCAAATCACCACGATAAATAAATCAAACAGAACTAAATACGAGAATATGTTAATTTTGACAGATAAAACTGTCCACTCTTAATGTTTGCATTAAGCATTTTGGATTTTTATCATCAGCCACCACCTTCGTGATTCCCTCATTCCCCACCAGCAAGGAGGTAGGCGGATTGGGGATCAGAAACAAAAGCCTTTTATTTACCTTTAACCCAAATCATCAACTGTCAACTGACATCGCCCAACGAACTTACGCATATACTCCTCGTGGGTTAATTATACAAAGAAGCCATTGTGTGTGTGTATTCTTGGATCTAATATGAAAATAGCTTCGCAACGGTATATTCTGTGTGTGTCCATGACGAATAAATAAAATCCACAGCCAGAGAGAGAGAGAGAGAGAGAGAGAGGGACGGCGAAAGGAAAGGAAGTATGCGAAACAAAAACCATTTTTGGCACACTTGCCAACTAAATGAAAACTTTTTCAAGGCTTGGCCTCACTAGCGCTCATTGTTTGGCCGACAATAAACTAGTCGCGTTACCCCACGCCATCTGCTCTGCTCTGCTCCAGCCCGGCCTGGCTATGAAAACAAATCGATTCGTTCGTGTTTCCTGCATGGAACAAAAAAGAAACCTCATTGCATACGTAGTACATCCTGTACAGGGACACAACAAAAGGGGCACTCTTCTTTGTGGCTGTCGCTGTCGGTCGGCTGACAGTCACACTGGCTTTTGACAGAGGTCATGTCATAATCAATAGATAGTTGTCGAACACTCACCTTGTAGACTTGGCCATAGGTTCCATTGCCAACGACTTCGATTAGCTCAAATATTCCAGCGGGATCCTGCAAATACAAAAAAGAATATCAAATTAAAATAAACATCCTTCAGAGTCAGAGGAGGGGACAGAACGTGTGCACGATTAACAAGTTCAAGTGTACTTAAGGAAACAGAACTAAGAAGAACTGTCAACGAATTGATGTGGGTTAACAAACAACAAAGGCGATGTGCAATAAACGACGCTGACGATGGGAGCAGATGATGGGGTGAGAGTGGTGCGGTCGATGAGATGAGCAAAATTAACAACAACAAAATTCTTATCAGACATATTCTATTGAATAATTAATTTCATTATTGCCACTTCAAGGGGTCAATGGCCGAGGGCAATGAAGAGAAGAAGAGGAGCCGAACCAAACCGTATCGAGCCAGTCAGCCAGTGCATGCTACCACCACACCACCACCAACCACCCCACACACATATACTCAACGCAGAGGAGATTCATTCCTACACACAGTTATACACTCGACCGATTACGCTGTACATCCATCCATACAAACATATGTTTGGATGTGTGTGCATACACAGAGGCAATTCCTCTTCTCTCACGGTGTTTTTTTCTCATCATCGCCTCCTCTCCTTGGTGTGGTTTGGTGGATTGCAACGCAAGCAGCATTATTTTTCTTCTTCAGGTCATAAGCAGCATGTTACCCCCAAATCCTTCTTCTCTCTCGCTCTCTTTCATCATCCACCACTCGGTCTTTTTTTTCCCTTGTTTTTTGACATTCCAACGGTAAATCACCTACAAAATTCCACCTTGGAAGGTTTTTTTTATCAATGAACTGACTGACGACGTCAACGGCACGACACGGCAAACGAAATAGAGGGGAAGACTACAACAAGATGTCGGAGAGGGGAGAGAAGAACACGAAAACAGTCATCAACACCATCATCATCTTCATCGTCGTCATTATGATAGTCCGTCTCGCTCGTCGTTTATGTCAAACGGAACGGCAAGTAAATTTCAGGGAAATGAAATAAACTACGAAACGATGGAAAAGGAGACAACAAACAAGGAGCAGAGGACGACTGTGGATATTTCAATATTTCTCTTGATTCGCGGAGACTGAGAGAGGATTTTGTCAGCTCTTGTGGGAGACACACACGGAGACAACATGTTGCCAAATTTCCCTTGTGGCTGCTGTGGCTGAACGGAGTCGCCATTTTTTTTTTCTTGTCCACTTTGGGTTTTATGTTTTTCTGCTTCTGACAGAAGAACACTCCGGTGGACTGGAGAAGTACATTTTGCTGCTGGATTCTCTTAACTCAGTTTGATGGGAAAAAGAAAAAAAATCTATTCTACCACAGACTGTGTGGTGTGGTGGGTATAGAATGATAGTGTTTTCAAGGGGAAGTGACTTGAGGGGCGAATGAAAGAAGTTTGTCTAAACGCCAACTGTCCGTCTTGTCATTCATGTTCGACCCGTGATGACATTTAAAGTTTTAATGATAAACATAAAGGCATTCGGAGTGGGCCTTAAACTGGTTGTGTCTTTGGTAAATAACAGAACTAAGCATGTTTTCGCATAGAAATGGAAATTCCCATCAGAAGAACTTGTAGATTGAGATAGATGCAAATGGAAAAAGTTTGGAACTGAATTGTCTTTGAGATAGTTCAGTATGGAAGTCTGCTGCTGGTAGCAGGGAGCAAATTGAATGTTTAGTTGCGTGAATTCACAGAGAAACTATGTTCTTATTCAAGCTGCTGATCAAAAAATTGCTAAAATATACTTATAGTTCAAGGCAAAATAATGATAAAGACGGCTTAAGCTTGAACACTTGATGAAGATGTTAAAATTTGTTTCACAAATAGGACATAGTCCTAGATCCCACGTTAAATCAAACATTTCTTTCCTCAAAAGGCTGCGCAGAATTCAGTCAACTGCGCAGTTACTGTGTGACTGTTCAAACATTTAGACCTAAACACAACCGCGTGCAGACAAGCTTTGAAATAATCGGACACATGGCTCGGCGCTCCTCATTTCCTGTAGATTTATTTTTATGCTGTCTTAAGCTTTGCACCACAAGTTGGTTCTCCACTTTTGTATGTGGTACCTGAAATGGTGCCACGGGATCGGAGTTAAGGATTACATCGGAGCTAAGTTGCTCATGAGCTTTACATGGTTTAGTCAAATTAGGTGTTGGATCCGTTGACCCCTGGCTAGTCTTATTATGGTGTACAGCTCATACAAGTCGTGGTGGAATCTTCTCGAATCGCAGAAAGCAAATTTTAAATTTGTGTCATCGAAGTCGGCCGTTCAGCGACCTTTTTTGTTAGACAAAGCTTGAGTATAGACTGCAACTTCTTTAGATTATGATAACCATATTTATCACAGTCAGCATCTAAAAACTTAAAAAGACAAACGTGCTGAAGAGCTAAAGCAAGGAGTCTAGGTATTGGGTTGTTTGGAGACTTATTCGTTTTTTCCCAAAAGAAGACATAATTGCATTTTGTCACAGCCAACTTCACATTTAGGAATTATTATTTTTTTTGACAGCTGATACACATCGAATTCTACGCTGAAGATTCATGGTTTGATCCCAGATACAACAATTTAAATTTTCACGGCGCCGACTCTCTCTCTCTCTCTCACCGATAATTTTTTTTTCGGTTAATTTTTAAAGCACTACTGGAGCACTCAGACTCAAAACTGGTCCATTGTACTGCCAGGTAGCAACCTACTCCAGTACCCTTAATTTGATTCCAACGGCAAATGGTGACTGGACCAGATTCGATTTCACTGGGATTCGAACCTGGGACCCGTCGAACTTGGGGTAGGCATTTAACCAACTCCGCCATCCAGTTGTCGGTCACTGACAGTGCTCAGAGAGTGTAACTGTCAAAAAAGGTTTTCAAAGGCCGCTGTTCGGATGCGACATAAAATTCTAGGTTCTCTCCACTTTCCTAAGAATAGCACGCATAGTACGAGAGGTTTGCTGCAGGAGCTAGTCAATAGCTTCTTCGTGAGCTGAATGGGCCGCACATTTTATAAATCTTTCATCACAGACCTTCTGTATTATGGAGAGAAATGGGTAGTGGAAGAAATCGACCAAATAGGTTTTTGAAAAACTTCATATCCTCTTCAGCCAATTCAAAATGGAGGAGTTTTAACAGCTAACAGTTTTATATAGTCACCGCGATCTAATTAGGTTCATATGGATCGCAAGATCATGTGAGGCATACGTAAGGATCGTGTGACCACGTAAGATTACGAAAGGCATGCGAAACTACAACCCTGTCTATAAAAATGGAGACGCGGTATGTAGCGCATGTAACGTGACAACTTAACACAAAGATCAACGAAAATATAAATAAACCAATCAAAAGAATGAATGTATTTGGCGACATTCGAGAACTATTGACATTCAAAGAGGTCATACGAACTGAACGAGTACAAAGCGACATGCTTTGAAGTGATTCAACGCAAGATGACATTCGGAAAAGTCACGTCTTACAGAACATCTGCGCAGAAAAGTCGCAGCAGAACTATGTCAATCGTTTCAATTCGACAAAAGTATTGTTCATGCACTGATTTCAAAAATGATTAGTCAACGATAGAGACAGACATTTTGCATTGGTCCCATACTACAATCAGTGAAATTCATTAGATACTAAACAATAAGAAAAATAACTGGATAGCGCAGTTGGTTAGGTGCCTGCCCTAAGTTAGAGAGGTCCCAGGTTCGAATCCCAGTGAAATCGAATCTGGTCCAGTCACCATTTGCCGTTGGGATCAAATTAACGGCACTGGAGTAAGTGCTACCTGTCAGTACAATGGCCCAGTTTTAAGTCTGAGTGCTCCAGTAGTGTTTCAAAAATCCTCAAAAAAAAAAACAAGAAAACTTGACCATATTCAGGAAAAGATGCGATTTGGCGTGAATCTGAATCAACAAAAATTCTCTACAGCTTTTCAAAAATATACCCAGCACTTAATGATGTTTTTTCACACCCTGTCCGGCATTTCCTGTCCGTGACTGTACTTCAATTGCCCAGATGACACATTTAAAGTGGCTCCTCAATCGCCAGCAATCAGATGTACGGCCAATAAGGATCGATGAAGAATCAGAACACATCAAGATCGAACACGGAAGCAAATATAAATTGCACTGGAGTACGCGCGCACGCACACGCTCCTCCATTTTGCAGTCACTTCGAGCGAATAAAAAATTGTTGCCCTCCACAAAGCCTTTTACGAGTATCAGCCGTCCACACATTTCTAGGATAAGTGTATTCCATATTACACGCAAACAAGTCGTCCACAAGTGCGTTGACTCTGCTCCATTCAATTAATTTGTCGAATTACAACCAGAGAATAGAGCGAGCACAAAGAAACTGATAAAGAACCAGACAGAGACAAAGTGCCAACAAAATACAGAAAACGCAGCCACATTGGTCACCATCTCGGCTGTGTAGTGTAGTGAGTAGTGACCAATTGATTGCGCGATGAGACACGTTCTCCCATGATCGATTGCATCATCGCGGTTATACTTTTCAAAGCATGTAATTCATGGTCATTAAGGAGAGCAGCGAACGAAGGGTTGTTGAAAATCATCGCGGACGACAGAAAGCTACCCTCCTTCGCTTGCAATGGATTGAGAAATCTTTTATGAACGGATTAAGTGGCTGCGGACCAAAGGTCAAGAATTTTCATTTGTCCATAAAAGGGAGTCAATTAAAGGAAACCGCAACCACCACCGCCGCCACCAGATCGGCCCGTCGACTGTAACGGATGTCACCCCAAAAACTGGGATCAGAAATATTTAAGAATACACATGATTCGAAAAAGATCTGCTTAATTGTGTAGATTGGTCATTAGCGGCGTCGAGTTAGAGAATAGGACTTGAAGTAGGAACCGGTTGAGGGAGACAATGATGCAGTCGTCCGGATTCGGTGGGGTTTGTGGCAAGTTCTGTTATGCTGTGGTTGCATGTGAGTCGATTATTGTCTGAATTCACATGCGAGTGGAATTGAGGAAGGTTTTTGTTCACAAAAACAGCTCGATCTGCAGTCAGTGTGGTTCATATCTCAACAGCATTGAATTTCTGAACACGACCCCCTCATGACAGATCGTTCCAATTCAAACGTTTCAAGTTATTGTCGGGAAATAATGTCAAGGGAAGTGAGGCACGCAGCGAAAATATTTAAAACGTTTGGCAAAAAAATTCACATTCAACTGAAAAGCAAAGTTTTCATTTTTACGATCACATAAATCTGAAGCCCTGACAGTTGCTAATTTTGGTTCATTCCAGTTGACATTTAACGAAGAAATCGGTGTAAAAAAAATATCGGAAAGTGACAGCAAAATGGATCCATTCAGAATCTAACTGAATTACGATTGTTTTAGACTGTGGTAGCTACCCCTAACCTAACCTAAACTTCCCGTTGACTTAAAAATGAATGGGCATAATTTTGCTTGCGCAACAAAGGACGTCCATGTTTAAGATGGCGCACACGAGGACAGAAGGACCTCAAACAACTTGGTGTGCGTAATTGGAGACAGCTAGCCAAAGATCGTGCTAACTGAAGGGGCCTGTTGGTTGACGACGAGGTCCATTCCGATTATTGCGCCATAAGAACAAGAAGAGACGTATGGAATGGCAGACAATTAGCCCTCTGTTTATCAGTCTGGGGCTCGATTTTGAAAAGATCGTGTATCAATCTAAAAAAAACTTGAAGCAATGTAATTTTTGAATACTTTCTCAACCTGATTGCTTAATTTGGACGTGGTTTTCTAAAACCCATGAGTTCATCCAGATTTAATTAGTCATTCCTAATGACAAAATATCGTGGTAACGGTGACTGTCAGTTAGTCACTTTTAGGCAAGAGATTTTGCGGATTAGGCTTAGTCACTCTTCGCGAAGAACGAAGAGATGTCATGGTTTTGGCAACTGTTGGTTACTCAGTTACACTGAACGAAGCGTGACGCCATTTTGAATATCATATGTCACTTTCACAGTCAACTTTCGGTCGATATTTGAGGAGTTTGAAGCACACGCCAGTATAAGCAAGGACTCTGTAAAATAGTCTTAATTTACAAAATATTGTCTTCTAACTTAACAACGCCTTAGGTTAAAATCAGTTACTTTTTTGACAAAGTTATGGTCAGTCAATGGCTCAGGGAGATACCTTATGCCTTTTGGTTTGGCATGATGGAGCATAACCTTAAGACTCAACTATAATAGCGGTACGAAAACTATAGCTTCTGTCAAAAAGAAGGGATAAAGAAGGGAAAAAGAAGGGAAAAAGAAGGGAAAAAGAAGGGAAAAAGAAGGGAAAAAGAAGGGAAAAATAACCAAAAGTATCGTCAAATTTAAGTGTCCATAATTGGCTATAGAAACAGTTGTCAACTGACATTAGCTAACGTAGAGTGCGATCCATTTCACTCCAGCGTAAGTTGACAAAAGTGAACGAACTTACCGAAACTTATCAAAGCGATTATTAAAAGTCGAGGTGTATCATTGTTGTGTATTCACTCGGTTGCTTCAGTTCTATTAAGATTCTATACGGCCATCATCTCTCATCTCATCTCATTTTCAATGACCCGCTTGTTCCACTAAAGGGGTCATATATGCCCCTTAATTCTCTTCCTCTAAAGACGGATGTTTGATCTTCCCAAACTTGAGAGCCAATCATAATTGCCTAAAGGAAACTTAAGCTTGTTTCAGAACTGAACGAAAAGTAACCAGAGGCATCGCAAATAAATGTCAAACTGTACACTGTAAACTGGAGTCTTCATTCTTCGTCGCATATTTTATTCTATCTGCGAGAAAGGTTAAAAAAATAACCAGCAAGCAAAGGTTTAGCCATACAGAGACCGTTTTCAGCAACCCGTTGAGATTATTTTGTACGACGGTAAGATTTCTTTGACATAATACGTTGTAGAAAGCGAAATTAGTGTGACTGCTGATATGAATAGCAGCATATTATAGTGCATAATACGACGTCATAGTTTTTTTTTTGGTTAGTTTCTTTATTGTAGCTAAAATGTTACATTTTCCTTGAAAACTAGATTGAAAAAGCATTACAAATTACAAGAAAATATATCACTACTGATCTTTGAGAAACATTCGATGGGAAAGCTACAGAAAAACCTTCATTAATTGTGGTAAATTCATAAATTGGGTTGTCCACATTGAACGTATACTCTGACTTAAAGAACCTTCGAATCATAGCCGTCTGATTTGAGAAGGAGAAGAAGATCGAACCCTCCCGTATAAAGATAGTCATTGGGAATGCAAAACATTGTGGAAACGGGAAAAAAACTGGAAGCAGAGTGACAGCGACCCTTAAACATCGAAGGCGCTTTCAGCTCAGAATCAGATCCAGATAAGCCGCTGTACAAAAAAAAAATTTAATGTAGCTGTCCCATTACGAGGCGGCGCACTTACACCAGTGTTGGTACATTGTTTCTGAGAAATAAGGAGAATTTCCATTCAATGCCGTCATGGTGTTATCGGTTTTATTTGAAGGCAGTAATGGGCATCGCCTGGCATGGATGTTTCAAAATTTCTGCGTAGGATTTGAATCTCACCTTTCCTAACCTGGAGGCAAACTCAAATATTTTTTATACGATTTTAACGAGTAAGGACTCTTAAGATTTTATACAAATTATGTACCTTTAGGGCAGCACGTGGAATATATAGATATTTTTCATTCACCCAAAATGTATTTATCCTTAAAAAACATATTTAAATAAAGTATCATCACTTAACGATTAATGACTCAAAAAGTATACAGTGCCCTTGGTCATCGTTGCAGTCGCCTCAAGCCAAATGCGTTCACTTCAAAAATGGAGTTAAAATTCAATGCTGAACATTTCTAAAACAAGGTAATGAATGAAATTTCAAAAACAAAAAAATATTCGCAAGCAAGTCCTTTGTTTGTGGGCGCCGTGGCGTAGTCGCTAAGTGCGTCGACTCCTACGCTCGATGTTCTCGGTTCGAATCCCGAAAAATCACCTAGCATTTTTCACGGCTCCACCTCTTTCGAGTCACTGACAATGCTCAAAGAGTATAACTGTCTAGAAAAAGCTTCTCAATCTCGCCGTTCGGAGTCGGCATTCAACTGTAGGTCCTCCCCACTCGTGAGAGAACAATAGCACGCACAACACGAGTGGTTGCTGAGAAGCTAGGCCCATATCCACCTCAGACTGTAGCGCCGCCATTATTGTTATTATAACCTCAATTGAAAGTTTGTGGTGCACGAAGGACCGAACGTGAGAAACCTCTCGACAGAATTAAGCTTAGTTCGCTCACATTTTCAAATCGCGCATTGCCTCCTAGGCAATGTAGGAACCTGTTTCGACACATTCCGATAAAGCTTCTTCTTCTGCGGCATTTCGTGTCTGTACACAGAACTTGACTTGGTCAGCACGTGTCTAGGAAAATAAATCAATTCGATCGTTCAGAAAGATCATGGGCACCGGTTTTTGAGAGGCTACATCTTTATCACCCTCTTACAGAATTACGAGAGACATTAAACTAATTCTTTGGAGTGATTTAATGATGGATTAGAGATGACATAATGAACATTCGCTTCTGGTGATGGAAATAGTGATCAGTGATGGGCTCCCGAAGGCAGGCGGTGGAAAAACGCCAATCGACCTTGAAGGAGATTGAAAAACAAATAAAAACACACTCCGATCGTACAGTAAATATCTCTTTAGATTGTTAACTAAGTTTGGGTGACGTATCCATCACCTTCATCGATGAATTATTGCTAACTTCTTTCGGAATGTACTCACTTTAGAGGCAGTCCAACATCTCCGATCAGACGTCGCGAAATATCACGCTATCAACTTTCGCACGACCCATGGGAATAGATGAGTCGACTGATTTATTTCACTCTGACAAGCCCTTCGAAGTTTCCTGCCTGATAGACACTCGCTCGCGTCAAATTTACTTTCAAACAATCTCATCGTTTGTTATCAGTTCTGTTTTATTTTTCATGTGTGCGCGCGTTGTCTTGGAAATGCTGATAACAAATTTTACTGCTCAGATTACGTCGGACATTATGGAAGGTCTCGTACACAGCGCATAACAAACTGTTCATTGACCTTATCGAGAAGGAGTTGATGTGCATGCGGTTTCGCACAAAACTGTGATAAAGACTGATGTCATCGCTTAGAAAATGAACAAAGAATGCCGAGACTTTTGAAGGACATTCACAAATAATGGCTGCAATGTGTTTTCGAATGATGCCTGATGTGGAGCTCAGGAATTTTCGAGTGTTCGAATGATTCAGGAGACGCCCTTATCGACACAATGATAACGGTATCAAAAAACGAAATCGACTAGACAACTTCAAGATTTCGTTTGTCTGTAACAACAAAACTTGAGTTGATTCTCCAGTTCTGGGCGAGTGCAACACAAACAAGGGGAACTTGAGTTTTGAGGTTGAGTCAAGAGCGCTTTTTCACATCTTTTAGGTCAAATAAATATCATCTTTCGTCGAGGAATTGGTTGATGTAGTGATTGGTCTGAGTCTTTCAAGGTTAAATTGTGTCAAGTTTGTGTTACAGACACATCCAGCACTTGAGACAAAAAGGCAGACACTAAATTTTAATTTCGTTTGGCAGCTGATCAATGAATACAGCCGCAGATGATTTTGGTTGAAAGACTTTCAAGAATCTTTTGATTTTCCTTCAACCAACTCGGTAACCTACCTTTGCACCAATCCATTGACTAAGCTGTCGATTGACAATTTGATTTAAAGAACCACCAACTCAGTTGACAACTAAATTGAATCGGTTAGGCGGTCTCAAGTTATGATGTGGCGCGGGCTGAAGATGTAAAGAAAGCACCGGTAAATATTTGTGGCTTGCATTTCATAATCATTCATTTCATGCATCCTCTGAAATTTACTGCACTTCCGAAAACGGCTTCAGTTTTAAACTGACGAACACACCCACCGATTGCGAATTAAATTCTTAAAGAGGGAAGAATGCAATTGGGTAGTTCACTTGTGCAATATTTCTTGAAATAGTGATAAAGAGTGGCAGGCAGCATTTCAAGGAAGTTTCAGCGAGTCAAGCGATTTGACAAAATTATCAATATATTTGAGAGCTGTTCGATGTCATTAACTTTGATGCAAGATGGCGCTCGAATTGCATAGAATTTTTTTTTTCGAACATCTGTGTTTCTTTCCGTGCAGAGAGCAGATTTCAAAACAGAATTTGGGACTTTTCTAGCGGAATTCAAACGGATTTTTTTCGTGTTTCGTAACAGGTGATGAATAACGGATACACCCCTACACGCCAGAAATGAAAGTGCAATCAAAACAGTGGACTTCTGCACCCGATCGTGCTCCAAATTTGCTGCTCGCCACCAAAAAGGCGGAATATTCGAATAGAATATGGTGGATGCGGTGTTGCATCATGTGAAAAAAGGCGACACATTTTTCTTTTAAGTAGTGCTTGCTCGGGAGCTATCTGTAGCCGGGCCCTACTCTTGTATTGGGATAGTATATAGCAGCGGTTTAAACTTTTTCCCTACCGGGCCTCCGTTCGGAGTCGGTATTAAGCTGTAGGTCGCCTTCGTTCGTGAGAGAACAATAGAGCGCACAACACGAGTGGTTGCTGAGAAGCTAGGCCCAGGTCCGGCTCGGACAGCGCCGCCATAATTATTATTATTAACGTGCAATACGCCGTTTCAGTCATACACTGCCGAAGAGTTATGACGTAAGCCTTGGTATAATTATGAGAAGTTTGGAGTGCTGTCAACTGCAAAGGAGTGAATAGGCTTAGAAGTACACGTTAGGGGATTATTTATAAAAACGAGAAACAGATCCTTGGTGAATCGCAGCGTTTATTTGTTGGCTACTAATCTTGAATTCTCCTAAGAAATCTTGAATAGACGACTTGAAAAGTTGTTTCTTATCCACCGAAGAAGAGATTACTTGAAGCCATAAAGAAATATCTTCAACAAAGGGGACCGACGCTAACCCTGTAAGAGATCTAGTCTTGTGTGTATATGATTAGAAACAAGTGAACGAGAACCGCTATTTTCTAAATATGACTACAATGTTGAACGAAAAAACTGTAGGTCTTCATAAAATGATAATAAAAGTGAAGATTTATTTTTATGTTCTGAGCGGGTAATATTGAAGATTCAGTAGGGAAACCCTATGGTTTTCGAAAAGTATCCTTAATCTCCGTTTAGCTTTTCTCCGTGTGTCTGATCAACTGAACTGTAGGATATATTATCTTCAAGTCATCATATTTTACGCGAACCGACAGTTTGAACAATAACTGAACAAGCTAAAATTTTACTGAACATTCGTCCTTTCAGAGCATATTGTCCCTGAAATATTGAACGAATTTAACTGTATTAGGTCACTATTTAAGGTTACTGTACTGGACATTTGTTTGGTGAATAGTTCCGATCAGTTTTATTTTTTTTTAATTTTGTCTGTCTGTTGTATTAGAAAAACCAAAGATTTGTGCATTCGGTTAATGGTAAAACAATTTGAAAACAGATTCAAGAGATTTTTGTTAAGAGAAGATTAATTATCTTCAGACTTAAATTTAATTATCACTCGCAAAATTATAACAACGCTACAACGTTTTGCAAACAGGCAAAATAATGCGGCCAGTTTTTAAAGGACAAACACAACTTTTAATTATGTGATTTCTTACCAAAGTTTGGCCTGTGGCTTCTTGTGCAGGAATAGAATTCCATAAATGTATCAATTTCTGGAAATCTATTACAATTTTTATATAAATGTTCATTGGGGATTGAGAGGGCTTTTTTGGAGTTATTTTAGGAGATGAATCTGTCGTTAGCTACTGGTGGTTACTATTTGGATCGAATGTGCTGAATCCTAAGTTGAGATTGGTTGCACCATGGTCATACATTTTTTTCCTAACGTAATGCTCAACTGCGAGTTTACTGCTATCGAGTCTTAAGGTAGTCCTAAACGACGAACATGCTCGCCGAACTTGCTCGTGCTCGCGGCATTTTCGTCGTGTATGGGCTTGGTTCGCGAGCCGCTCGCTGTTGGTGAAAAATTTCGATTTTGTCGTGTTCGTTGGCTTTGATGTTTGCCGTGTAGGGTTATGTTCGCGAGCAAACCTCATTTTGGCTCTGAACGTTGCCGAGTGCATAGCGCGGATTAAGCACAATGTCAACAGTCAGCCACGATTTTATCGAGGGATTCGCTACTTGCGCTTCCCTATTACACATGTTGGCGGTTTGAAGAAACAACACGGAATGAATGTTCGCCAAATGTGTTCGCCGTGTAGGGGATAACGCAAACGAGCAAGTTCGGCGATCATGTGCGTCGTTTAGGGCTACCTTTAGGCTTGTAGCGGAGTAGTATCAAACAGCGGCTTCCAAACTTTATGCTACAGAGCTCTTTTAACGAAATCGTTAAGTTTTAAATTAGAGCAGGAATATGGAGTTTGGGGAATGTCTGTCAATTTTATTGATGGATTTATTGTCTGTGATCTGGCCATGTTCAGCTAACACAAAACTTTAATTCTTTGACATTGGATATAGGCTGAATTTTAGATTTGGGGAAGGTAATAGCGGCTTTGAGAACAGCTGCAACAAATGACAAAAATTATACCCTTGGACTAATATAACCGCTTCGCTCAGTTTCGTTGACATGAATCCCTCTTTACGTTTGGATATTTTTTTTTCGGAGGATTTCCGAATCCTTTAGATTTTAGATTTAAGTTTAGGCTAAGTAAATATTCCATAATTGAATTTATATCATAATTTTGATCTTGTACTACAAAAGATTTATATCTTACTTGTGCACCGAATAAACTGAATTGAATTGACTCAGACTCAAAACTGGTCCATTGTACTGCCAGGTAGCAACCTACTCCAGTGTGTTAATTTGATCCCAAGGGCAAATGGTGACTGGACCAGATTCGATTTCACTGGGATTCGAACCTGGGACCCCTCGAACTTGTGGCAGGCACTTAACCAACTGCGCTATCGAGTCGTGTTTGGAAACGTTATTTGACAGCTGAATTATACTTTTCTACAGGGAATTATGAAATTTGACGATGCTTCTGGTTACTTTTTGTGTGCTTTGACATAGACTTTCGTTTTCGTATGGCTATTGTAGTTGACTCTTTCCTTTGGAGTCTTAAGTCTTAGCATGTAGGATAACGCAACAAAGGATGTCCACTTTTAAGGTGGAGAAGAACCTTAACCAACTTGATGTGCACAAGTAGAGGCAGCTGGCAAAAGATTGTGTTTGGTTGAGAGACTTGTTGGTTAAGTCTTAGGTCCACCCTGGATTGTAGCACCATACAAAAAAGAGGAGTCTTAAAACTTCTTAGCAATCAGGCTCTAAATGAGTCTTAAGATTCCATGGCAAGAAGTCTGAAGTGTCAGGGTGACTAAAAGAGTAAAAGCTAGGCTCTAGAGGAAAGATGGGTTTGCTCCTATCTGAGGGATTAGTTCTGCACAATGAGGAGGCAATTCTCAAGGTAGCGATCCAGTTGTTGATGAATATTTCTTGAAGAGGAATATGCAGCCTCTTCTTATTAACTAGATAGAGGGAAAAGTATGCCGCAAGATTCGGAGCATAGACTTTCTGCGAATGTGAGCTGCTGAGCTATAAAATTGGAGATGTTAAGAATAAATTCGGTTATTGTACCAAGGTCGTACGTAGGTAGGTAGGTAAAAGTTGCGGTGGACATACAGATTCTGTTTATCGCTTGACTACTGCCAAATCTGTCTTGAATTTTCATTTCTTAATCTTGACGTTAAGCAAAGGTATGTCAAAACTCGCAAAAAAAAAAACTCAGATCCACACATATTCGCTCACTTGGAACTGATAAAGCAAAGATTTATCACAATTCGCGTCAGGTCATTGAATGGATGAAGGAAAAAATGTTTGGAGAAATGAAAAGAAAAAGAGAAAGAGTCGTAATCAAGTTCAATGGAGAAGATTGATATCTCAAGGCTACCTCGACGCTTAACATTATGTGAGGGTCGAAGATAAAGACGTGCCAGACTGTGCCTACCAACACTTTTACAATTAACTTAAAATAAAAGACAACTTCAAAATAAATGAGTGAAGCCTGAACTGGTTTAAAACAGGCTGATAAAAAAAGGAATGACTTAATGATCCTGACTTTTGATAGATAGTGGGCGCTGGAATTACCTCCTCAATCCTTATAATCAAATCATGCAGCAAATGTGAGGTTAATCATAAAAGAATGGATTCTGTAAGAGGTATGGAAGGCTTCCCTAATTTCATTGAATTACTTCGTTCATCTACTCCCACATGAACCAAGAAGCAAAAGAAAGCGTTTTGAATTCCTATTCGAAGCACAGAAATCTGTAATTTTTTAAAAGTCGTAATTAAGGCGTCAATACAATAACAACCGATATTCGTAAAATTTCTAAAAAACCCAATAACATAAACATTACCTCTCGCTCATCTGTTTCATTCCTGGTAGCCCACAATTGAAACATAAACATCTCTATTGTGTGCTTTCAAAAAGCAACTGAAAGTACATAAAAATGAACCGCGAGCTTGCAAAGACTGCGTATGGATATATTTAGAAGCACGAGAAACCATTTCATAACGTGAACCTAAAGCCACTACTCGGTTATGTTTACTCAAAGAAGAGGTGAAGAACAACGACATGAAACCACTCAAGTATCAAATATTTTGACCTCCTCAATCCAACTCTGGGCTTCAATGGGGAAAATTAAGAATGATTCCCAGCGCAACTTACAGGCATTAATTTACATTTGTGTTCACTACGTAATGGAGAACTAGACAAAATAGAGTAAATTTTATGCCGACACACTCAGCTGGAGATCAACGAGTCCATTCGGTGTAAAGCAATGCACTTGTGCCCCACTCTTCAGGTGGAAGGAAGGAACATGAAAATATGCCAAAAGATCAGTTAAGAACCTCACTTGCTGGCAGCAAAGTGACTCATTCGTGAGCCATGTCGATGGAATATGAGCTCGCAGGTAAATCACTTTCACCATTTCAAACGGAAAGGCCATCAACGAACAGCAACAAACCAACTACGGGCTTATTTAATCCGTGCAATTGTTTAATTGATGAATACTTTCAAATTCCAACAAAAAAGCAGGAAAAAAAACTATTATTATCTCCTTCCCCCGCCACAACCCCGTTGTCTTTCTTTGACAATGCTAATGGGGGTCGTCAGCGGCCGGTTGGATCGACAGCGATTTATTCACCACACTCGGAGTGAACGCGAAGAGAACGTTGCGTTCTCTCTGGCGGTGCTGGCTGACAAGGAAATAGTTGAAAAATGAACATAAATGCAAACACACACTTCTCATATTCCTCTGATTCTTTCCCTCTCTTTCATTTGCTCTGCGCTGTGTTTGTCATTCTCGTTCTCTTCGTTTCCCCATTCAATATGCCGATTCCACAGAATTTTGTTTCACTTTGTATTTTCGGAATCAAGTCTTTTTTTTTGCCTCTTTCTCATCGTCGTCGTCTTCCTTGTGTGCTCAGCACTATGTTCATGTTCACAAACAATATTGACCACACCTATTCAACAAATTTATAACAATTAACAAGGATTTTTTTTGTACATTTTGTACAAAATAAAATGAAGGAGACACCCTTTCTGGACAAAATAGCATAGTCGTCGTGCACAGAGGTTTGTTGGGAGAGATGGTGTGTCGCCGGGGTGAAATAGTGTGACAGGCTGAGTTGGGATGGGATGGGATGTGTGGTATGATGGTGGTAATGATAATGCTGTCGGTGTGGGGGACACACATCACCACCCTCTCTTCGTCGTACACAAATGTGAAGGTGTATAGTGTATGTCAATGAAGAAATTACCTTTAGAGCATTCAAATCGATATCGTCTAACGAGCAATTCACCGATGGGGCCAGTTGGTGCGCCATTTTGATTTATTATTCTCTTCTTGTCTGCTTTTTGTTTGTTCTTCTCCAACTTTTAGCTTCACTTAAGTTTTTTTTTTCTTCTACAGTATTTTAGCAGTTCAAACCAAGAGCCAGCAGCCCTCGTCTCTCTATTTTTGCTGCCCTTTTTTCTTGAAGATTTTCCTTCGCTTTGTACTCCTTCAGCAAATTCGCCTACTCCTCCTCCGCCTCCTTTCTTTATGCGGCGACTGTAACTGCTGCTACTGCTACTGCTGCTGATGCCGCTGCTTATGATGGCTGTGTGATACGGATACACGAGTCTGGAGTACCTCTTCGCGACAACAGTGAGTGTACAAATGTATGTAGGGAACAAAAAAAAACAAAATTCTTCTTTCAATTCTTATTCTATATTCTCCTCTCTGCCTCCTCTTTCACTGTGCTTTCATCTAAATTATTCATACACAAAAAAACACTTTTTTCTTTCAAAAATTATACGTAAACTTGGCTCAATTCACTGATTTTCACTGCGTGAAGAAAACAAAATAAAATCAAAAAAAATAACAGAGTTTTCTCTCGATTTTCTTTCACATTTTCCACAGCAGCAGCCTTGCAAGAAGAGTGGTAGATGATGATGATTTTTTGCACTTCATTTTCTGCTACACTTCCCCCTGCGGCGAAAATTGAACAATTTTTGTTGGTTACAATATTTCTATTTGTTTGTCCCGTTTCTCGTTGTGGATCTTTTTTTTTTTGCTTATTGTGTAGTCGGCACGAAATGGAGATTTCTATTTTCCGCACGCACACACACACACTCGCACAAGGGAGGAGAACCCGGAGAAGATGGGGGTTTTAGAGACTCGGATTTCGGATTCGGAGTTGTCGTCGGACTCGAGCAGAACAAAAAAAAGTGTGAATATATCAAAATATATGTAAAAGGCAAATAAAACGAAAACTAGTTCGGAGTTCCGGTTCGAGGCTGGAGATATGAACGAAAATAGAGTGTAAAAAAATGGGAATTACTATCGCCGAGAGAAGAAATGAAATTTTCTTTTTTTTCCACGCCCGACTTTTTTCCTTTCACACCACGACACAACTCACGAGAAACACACCATGGAACGAACGATATTGCTTCACTTTGCGTTTTTTTTTTTATTTCACTCGTTTCTTCACTTCTTCGGTTTGCCTATTCTGATTCCGGCTGGTTCTGCTTTTCTTCTCTGGAGATATTCTTTTTTTCCTTTGCTTTTGTCTCCTCTTGTGCTTCTCGCTCTTGCTCTTGTTCTAACAAGAATGGAAATGCATGTTTTTGACGGGAGGAAAAACAGATATTTTGCGGTTTTTGATGAAAATGTTGTATTCTGATGTTGGAATACGCACTGATGCAATGGAGAGTTAACGGAGAGTGATGATTTTGACAACACGGCGGACTAGTTTAGCGACAGCGACGACGACTACGAACACCACATATTTCTATAGGCTGACGCACCCTACTGTGAGTTTGATTTGATTTGTGAACAAAGTGAATCGGAGTTGGTTGGATTTTCGAAAAAGACCCAGTGGAGGTGGATCTCTCTTTGAGGTGGGAATGTGAGTGAGTTTTCTCTTAAGTGTGGTGAATGGGTGTGTAGAGGAGCGAGGTGGAATGGGATTTTGACGGGTATGAGGTGAATTTACGAAACATGTGTTAAGTGGGGATTCAATTGAATTGTGGCGTGGAGGTGGCGTTGGACTTGTGTTCAGTTTTTTGGTCTTCTCTAAGAAAACTTCTTTCTAATCAAGTATTTCAGGGCCTTGTTGTGGGAATCTGATAATTTCGTGTCAATTTGTTAACTTTCATCAGAGTATTTGCAGGCAATTCTCAGAAAATGGGTCTATTTGACGAATTGAATGACAAGATTTGGGAACAAGATGGCACCACCATCGGCAAGAAAAAATGTACATTTTTGTTTTGAAGTAATTAACGGAATTTGTCTAATCAGAAAAAAATGGACAGTATTCTTATAGGATTTAGCCGTCATTACCTTCGTGTCGTTTTTGTCTGATCTGTGATCTCTGGAGTGTGGCAGAAAATGCAAAAAATATTTAAAGCAAATTACATCAATCTGATCAGACTTTGATACTCATGTTGTCTTGCTTTTGTTAGCTGGTAGTTTAATACATCGATTCAATTAACACGTTGAGTGCCACCATACAATCCGAAAAACTGTCCCCACAGGCCACAGGTTTTTTTTCATTGACACTTCGATTTTAGGTATTACTATCGAAAAATGATTTCAGATAAATTTATTTGCGTGTTTATACTTGTATTTTACCGTTTTTCTATTGCGGTGACACTTTGGTCCCACGCGGCCACCATGATGTCAATGTGTCACCGCAAATTCCAACGGGAGAAAACGGAGTAAGTGTTTTCAGTAAAGGACTCAGTTCGTGTATTTGCGGTCGTGTCAAACAGTCTTCCCGGTGGCAGAAATCTGCGAACTAACAGCAGTTGTATTTTGCAAATTTGGGAAAATGTCTTACGAAAAAAGAGAAAGGCGCTTTAATGCAATGATCCACCTCCAAGAAACTGGAGGAGCGGATGCTTTTGAAAGAGATGGCTCATCAGACTAATACTTACCGGATTTTCAAAGTTGCGATTCGGATTCCAGATCAGATTATGAACCTCCAGCGAGATAAGTTAGAGAACAACTATCTGATTCAGTGGCCTCAACTTCTGAAGCAGCCGTACCAGCAGAGCAGCTTCAAGAAGCAGTATCACCGGATTCTGAAAACCCGATGCAACTTCTCAATAAGGTAGATGCAATAATAGACGAAGTAGTCGGAAACGTGGTCTACAGTCTTATTGAGGATGATGACATCACTGATACGCGCAAGTATAGCAAGTTCGAAGCTCCGTATGCTGACACATTGATCGCTCAGCCGAAAACCAAGACAACCCTAACAGTCTCTTCGGTGTATAGTTTAGAATGGCATTAGATTCAATACATATTGTAAGTCTAATAAAATGCTGCATACACAAATGTGTGCAAACCTACTGTGAGATCACTCTGGTATCATGCGGCACAGCAAGCCCAAATTCATGTGAGACCAAAGTGGTCTCATGTGGCACTCAACGTGTTAATCGCTCATATAAAACTGTTAAAAAAACTTAAAAAGTAATTTTGCCAGAGCACTCTAACAGAATCGCAAGCAAGGGTATATTTTGATCTTACTTTTTGTATTTTTGTCAATTTGGATTGCAAATGCATTGTTGATGTATGTATGTCAGTGTTTTAAAATGAGACTCAACACTGTGATGCCACTTTATCCGAATCGAACAGATCATTAGAGGTGTGACGGATATCCGGTAAATATTCGGTATCCGGCCTATCCGGCTCTTTTTATAATATCCGGCCGGAGCCGAATAGTCTTTTGATATCCGGTCGAATATCGGATAGTCGTTTTTTCAGTAAAAAAAACAACAAAATAAAAAAAAAACAATTTAATATTGACAGTTTACTAAAGCCAAATTATGGTGAATGAAAATTAGTTTTCTGCATTCAGGGGTAATAATTTATTACGTTTGTTTTCGTATACGATGCATGCTTCAGAAAAGAGTCTATCATTGTATACACTGCTACATGGAGATGAAAAAGAAGTTATGGCAAATTTGGGAAAAATTTGGTACTGTCTACCATTTACCGACCACCAAGCCCAAGGGTCACTATTCCGTTCAAAATAAACTGTTTGAGATATAATTCAAGCTCGTTAGCGGTATTTTTTTTGGTAGAAAGCTCAATTTGATTTGCCTTCCGCAACCTCTTCAAAAATGTCCCAAAAACTGTGCTGTGTAGAAAGTAAGAATATCTCGTGGAGGAGAAGGAAAAAAACATGTTTAAGTTGGCTTTACTTGTACCGGTTTGATTTGAGTATCAGATCACCAAACTATTATACTTTTAATTTGGGTAGATATCCGGGCGCCGAATATTCGGCTATCCGGCCTAGCTGCAGGCCGAATATTCGGTATCCGGTACCCGGCCAAATCACTATTCGGTACAAATCTACAAATCATGTATGAGCCCCTATCAAGTAGCTTGCGAATGGACTAGTAGCACTCCCCTGTGAAAGGTCAAGAACTAAATTCAATAAACTTCAAGCTTCAAATATAAAAATATTTCAAATAAAACAAAATTTCAATTGTATTTTTCGATGAAATATCTTTTGTTCATATTTATTCATTTTACCAGTAAAGGGTTTTTTTTTCGCAATGATATAACAATTCCTATTCAAAATATAACCAAACAAATTCAAATGCCATAACCACAAGCATTAAAAATGTATAATCGTATTAATTTAAATCTATAATATATATATATAGTCAATAATAAAAAAATCTGTTCTCTTCTTTTGATACTTAGGCTAAAGAGTTCAACAAACAAAACCATCTTAGGAGTTGGTAAAGCACTTATACAAGTATAAATATATAAATATGTAGATAAATTTAATTTAGTTTTTGTATATAAATGTATGCATGTATATTTTCATTAGTCGATAAATTTAATTTTAAATGCACTCGAAAGAAAAAAGGGAACAAAACAAATCACAAATCAAACTAGAATTTTAAAGAAAAACCTTTGAGATTGAGAGTACATAATGTTTTGTTGGTTTTTCGGTTTTTGTTTTTGTATTTCCTATTCAAATATAAACTTTTGTGTAAAAAAGATTGAAAATATTTATTTTAACAAATGTTTTTTTTTCTATTTTGTTTATTTTTATTTAATAATATTTTTATTTTGTTTTTATATTTTTGTGTTTTTTTTTGTTAGTCTTTGGCAATTAGATTACAAAAATGTTATCTTACATTATCATTGGTTCTTAGAGAAAAAGAAAAAACGTGGTTTGGGGAGACTGGAAAGTTAGCAGAGGCGGAGAAGTAAGCGGAAGCATCAAGTTTGAAACGCAATGTCCACGCGCTTTGTATTCTGAAGACTTGTGGAGTTTTGCAGCAAAACAATTGCATAGACAATCTTGTATATAGATTTAGATTAAGCTAAGTCAGTAGCTTATGGAACAATCCAGTATGAGCAGCAAGCTTTAATTGCAATGTAAACGTTTAGCGTTCGTCTTTCATAGTATAATAGTTGTATAGGGATTTTGGAATAATTCAAAAAGGCCAACATAAAATTCAATTCAATATTAAGAAAGAAGCTAAGAATCTAATCCGGGATAATGTCTGGACCCTAAGTGGCACGATCTCTTGCTAGGTTTCTCTGGGTGCGCATGCCAAGTTAGTTGAGCTCTTCAATGTTAACTTGATCGTGTTAGTCTTTTGTTGTGATTTTTCGGGATGGAGCTGAGTGGTTCATGCACTCTACATGACCTAGCTACATTAGGCGTTGAATCCGTACACGCCTGGTTAGACTCATGTTGCTGTAAAGCCTGTACCGTTTCTTGGTTACAAACAGGACCAAATATCTCATGCAGAACTCTTATCCCAGAACGAGCAAGGTAAAGATCATCCGATTTCGATATTGCCCATGTCTTGTGGTGATGTCGCGTGGTGATGCTGCTTGAGCTGTTAACGTGGAGCGGAGCAGATGAAATCATTTAGTACCTCGTAGTTATAGTTGCCCCTTGTCGGTAGTGTGCACGAAAAGGCTTAATTTTGTTTAGGTTTAAGTTTATCAGAATTCAAAAATGCTGCATCATGCGCCAGTTGACGACAACAACTAAGCGCCAAAGTTCGAAGAACTGTACACAGAATCTGCATAAAAACCAGGACATCATGAAGAGATCTGTTTTCAGTCACGTCCCTCAGGAAGCTCAAACTAGACCGTTATTTTCGTTGTCATTGTCGTATGCAGTTTATGTTGCTTCATAAGAACGTGAGCAATAATCGACAACGACGCTCGTTTAAAAGACATTTGTCTCATTCGGTTTAAGTTAGGGCTTTACGAAGCCATTTTCGGCAACCACTCAAGAGACACAACTTGACAGGACAGGACAGGATCCCAACGTGTCTGCTTTGGTGGGGATTGGTTCATAAAAATTGATGGATCGTGGTCTGATTGGACATCAAAAACGCTTTTTCGTATTCGGTGTGGGTGTAGACTAAAATAGTTCAAACTAGACCGTTATTTATCGCTCGTTTCCACTTTATTTAACCAATTTGCGTCTGATGTTGGTAACAAAGAAATAATTTTCTTCAAAATTCCGGGAAGCGGTGCAGAGTCCGTAAAGGTCTCAATCTGACCAAGTTACAGAAATGTTTTTAACTTTCGGGATAGATAATGTATGCGTTTGTCTTAATCACATTTCTGTACCCAATATTTTCACAAAATGAGCACACCTGATACGCAAACAAAAGTTCTGGACATTTATTTGCTTTAACACTTGACCAGAAGATAATTTCTTTCAGAGTCATACGGATACTTTTGGCCTCAAATGTAAAAACAATTAATTTTTAAGCTTACTAAAGACGCTTTCGCTGAAAAGCTAGTCCCAAGTCCACCTCGGATTGTAGCGCCGCCATTATTATTATTAAGGAAACACATTCTGCAACACAAAGATGAAGATTTGTGCACAACCATGGGTGGAATCGTGGCAAATTTTTGTGTAGGAGCAAGTAAGCAATAATGGCGATGAAGATGGATAAGGATGACATAAGGTTTGCCATCGGAGAAGGCAAAGCGATTTGCCTTTTCAAAATTTGGCAAAGCAATGCAACGCAAGACGATAAAAAGCTTGGTGTTCCTAAAGCAGATGGCACCAATGGATTAGAGAAAGAAGCGCGACAGTTGCGTAAATGTTAAGAGAGATGAGAGATTTTAAAAGAAATCGGGCACGATACCACCTTGTGGTAGCTAAAGCCATTGGATCTAAAAGGAAATTAAGAAAAAAGATTGTGAATAAATGGTCCACATTAAGCATGAACTCCGTTAAATTTTTACTAAATTTTAAACTAAAATTAAGAGGAATTAATTAAGGAGTTAAATTTGTTGAAAATCTGTACAAGATTTCTTTAATTAAGACAGTTAAATATTTTGTAGGCGAATCCTGCTGGTGAAGAATGAATAGGGTCGGATGTTGTGAATTAGTTAGCGTCGCTTGTTTAAAATCTTGATACTGAGCATAAGCGCTGCGATGCTTGAAAGGTGGTCAACAGCCAAAACGAAACCACAATTAGATGCGTATCCATGCGGAATTGAAATATTTCGGACAAAGTGTGTGCAATTCAGAAATGAAGAGGAAGGACGAAGTAAAAAAACAGACAAAAATAGAAGGGAAATGTGAAACACACCTCCCCTACTTAACTAGATCTAAAAACTATTCGATAACTTAAGATATTTAGTTTGATTTTTCTGATAAAAACGTCATTTAGTGCGTCATAGTCGAACTATCACCAATAGGAGAGGATTATCTAAGTTCAGATTAAGATGTTCTCTTTATAATTAAATCACAATAGGTATAAATACGATTAAAGTGTCAAGTTAGTTATTCGTTTAAATTGTTTCTAGTGAATTTTTGTTTCTTCCTTTAGTTTGTTTAGATTAAATTCCTTATAGCTTAGAGTGTACTAGTAAAATTTGATAATTCCTTTGTTTTATCTTTGGTGCAAGTAAGAGACTTTCAAAGCTAGTATTTGTATTTTTTTGTTTAGTTTTGTTATTTCTTAGAGAAATTGTTGCTTAGTTTGGAGTTAGATTAGAGATTAAGTACCTAGTGTGTATTCTTGTGTATAGTTTAGAAAGATTTGCTCCGTTTTTTTTTTGGTTTCTTTTGTTAAACACAACCAACTGCTTAGGGTTAATTGTTTCTGTACAGGAGATTTACTTTTTTATGCTTAATTTTTTGTTTGTTTACTAAATTTATGTTAACTAACAACTTAGCTACTTACATCATAATCAATACTTTTTACTTTGTTTCTATTTAATATGCTTTTTGTTCTTTTTTTGTTTTGTTTGTTATTTTTACACAACGAATGCGCTTTTTTCGGAGTAGTGTCAAAGGTAACGAATTGATGAGAGACGGAAAATCATTTGAATATCGATTATAGCGAGTGCTATAAGAGATAAAGGTACTTATTTAAATCTTTACTAAGTAATGGCATACAATAATACATTCGTTCGTTGCTGATTGTCAACATAAAATAGTTTTTTTTTTGTAATTGTTGGCAAAGAGAATGTGTTTTATTAAAAAGAGTTGTGCTTTGAGATTTTTTGTGTTATTAGTACTGTTTGTGATTGATAAAAAAAGAAAAGATTTAATGAAATATAAGAAAATGGCTGTGACAATGATCAACAATTTTAAACTTCTTTGCTTGTAAATATTCCTCCGTTTTCACTCGTAAACCATGGGAGAAACTTAAAAAAACGCAAAAAATTGTCTAAAACATTGCAATTCAATACAAGTGGTTTCAGCCATTCGTTCGTTCGGACATAAATTCTTAAATTTGTAGGTCTGGGGAATGTCCAGATGTTGTGAGACAAAACATGGTATAAAACATGAGATCATTTTCATCAATAGATGTTTTTTTAAGTACAAAATTCAGTTTATTCAAAAATGTACTCCTTTGGACGTTGCATTGGGCTTTGACTAGGGTAAGCATGTTTAAAATCCTGTTAAGCTGGAAGAGGACGTGAGGCATTTTACGATGAATGACGAAGCATGTGGTAGCATGTGATCACAAAGATAGTAGAAAACACAAAAATGTGATTTTAGCTAGTCTATACAACTGGGACCATCGATGGCTTCGGATAATCATTTTCAAATTGAATTTGCGGTGGCAAATAGGTTTGTTTGACTCAACTGCTCCTGAACTTTCCTTTGGGAAAAAAGTCATTCCGATGCGTGAATTTCACTCCCAAGTGTAAGGTTCGCATTCTAATGGACATCAAAAGGACGCTTCATATTTGGTTGCTGCTATTTTTAGGCTACGTAGGTAGCCTTTGTTTTCATTTGTTAAATTGTACAACGAAGTATCAAAATACACAAAAAACTGTGTTGGAAGCTCGAAGGCAGCTCCAATGTAGTATTGTGTTTCAGACATGGGATGTCTAAATGGGGAAGCCAGAAAGACAAAAGGCTGAGTTCGTTAACGTAAACAAAATGCGCATCACGTAAGCATCACTGCCTATGTGATGTGACGCAACGATTTTTTGATGTTGCGATGCATCACGATGCTTTAATTTTGTTGGCGGAACGGTTTATTATTTTGTGTTTCAATTGTTTCTTTTTTTTGTAAAAATGTCAAAGAAATTGCGGACAATTTTTTAAATAATTTGGTTAAAAATGTTGGCTTTACAATGCCAGCTTACTTCAATATATTTCAGACAAGAAAAAGAGACAATTGAGTCGGAAAATAAAAAAAATCCATCGCATCGCAATAATCTTTGATGCGCTGGTTGCTTTTGTTTGCGCATCGTTGCTTTCATATTGCATTTTAGAACGTGATGCAAAGCATCATTGGCAAATATTTGCAATTAAGAACGCTTGACATTGCAGTACTGCGCTAATGTTGCGATTACGAACTCAGCCTCTCTTACAGAAATTAAGGAACTGTCAAAAAAGGGAATTTCACCCGGCCTTCGAAAATAGATAAATACGGTTTCATCGGCCGAAAAAGTTATGGCCACGCGGATTATTTGGAAAAGGGATGAACAAACTGTCATTGTTACTGATTTAATCTCGAATTTATGAAAAGAGGGCCTCATTTGATTAAGTATTTGGTCCCCTTTCATCATGACAGCGCACCAGCTCATCTGCAACCATTACAGTATAACTGTTCGAAGTGAAGTGTGAAGTGTGAAGTTCGGCAAAACTTTTTTTTTGTATTGTTTGCTGAAAGGAAACTATATTGAGAAATATAAAAGCGGAGAAAATGCGTACCTAATACAAGTACTTTTTATACAGAGACTGATAACACATTTTAATTAAAGACGAAAAAGGCTCGTCACACATTGATGTTTTTTTGAAAAAAAAAATCGTTTCATCAAGGAATACTTTTGCCAGTAGCCGACACTGTCTATCGATGGAATAGTTATGAATAGCACAGGGTGCAAGCTGCCTAACGGTCTGAAGAAGAATATGGCCTAAAAAATGCAGAACAAAGCGGGGCAGATTTCAGAAAATGAAGTGACATTTTACATGAAACTAAACACGACGATACGTGGACTTGGTGCATTCTGGCACAGACTTTGGTGGTTATTAATGCCTGAGATCACCATGCAGTGCTGATGCTATCGTCAAATGACGTTTAACTTCCAACACAAGCAAGACAACAGCTCAGCCCGAAATACTACGAGATCTTACATTTGTGAAAAAATGCGAGAAATGAGAGTAACATTATTAACGTAATCAACATAAGCAATGCACTCTCTCACGCAAATCTTTTATCATGCATCGAGTTTCGACATTTCTCATACATATTGGGATTTTTTTGTGTTGGAAAAACGAAAACAGCTGATTGATTTAGATTGTCATTCAAAATTATGCTTTAAAGGACTACCTACGTAACGCAAAATCGGTAGCTCCAGTGGATTAAGCATAATTTCATGCACAGATGGGCAAACTTCAAGCAAATCAGCATCAAGAAATTATTCAATCGACGTTGATCAACTGTGCTTTGCATCAGCATTGTGCTGCGGCATCACAGCGCAAATATTTGACGTTTCTTAATTCAGCCGAAGGCTCATGAAATCAATCAAGTCATTAATTGAAAGATACATAATATGATATTCCAGACTTTCTGTAATTTAACTGTATGCTTACGCTAAGTATTAAAGATATTTAAATCTCTTAATTTCAGTACGCCTCCATATGTGGTCTTAAAAGTCGGAAGTAAGAGAAGAAAAAGTGAGAAGCAAAGCGATTATAATAATCGAATTTTGTTTACAGTAAAATGCATTCAAATTCAACATCGGTGAAGTCATTTACCAGTACTATAATAATATAATAATAGCTATATTATAGCAGTTACAGAGACGTCTTGAGAAATAAAAATCAAATTGCACATTTTCAGCTTCACGTGTACAAGATTCGGTCGTGTTCAAAATTAAAAATAACAAATCCTGAGGAAACCAAATCCTGGTTGCAACGTATTTTAAGACGATTTGAAAAATGAAAATCTGTGATTATTATTCGTTGCCACTATAATGCTGCGGCCGAAAAGCAGTAGCATGCGTCCTGGAGTGGACATCATATATCATCAGCCATCAGACTACAAAAACAAAATTAAACTGAAAAAAATACAAAAATTAAAATAAAGAAAAAAGGGTAAAACTTAAAACACGTCCAATTTATTTAGCTATTATTCACTATCAAGATTAACAAACGTTTGTCATCAGACTCGCTTAAGTATAAATGCTGTAACTAAACGATAACAAATCAGATTTAAAACAAAAGCGAAACAAATGCATTCGTGTACATTAAATAGTGTGTCTAGTGTGTGCTGCGAGTGTGCGTTGCAATGTCACGTTTGAGCGAGAAGTATACATGATATGAGAGTCTTTGATATAAATACGATTCAAAATAAATATGCATACAATGATAAATACATAAATCTATGCGTTCTGTTCAATAGTACACACTTTCCTTAAACATACACAGCAAAACAGAACGAAAATGAGACAAGAAATAATCGATTTCAAACAAAACAACCACACGCATCTTAGTCAATAAATACAGAGTAGTCAAAATTTAAGCCTAGAGCAGGTTACAAATCAGTTTCCCACAAGTTGGCATTTATACATATTTTTTGGTTTAAGAATTATTCTATGCATGCATTCTATCACTCAGGAGCTGATATAGTTCATCGTGTTTGAGTGAAGCATGTTTTTGAGAGAAGGAGTTACATATATCGGCACGATATTGTCCTGGACCTTTGCGGATTTGTTCATATTCTTCTCCTCTTCATCAGACGTCTAAACTATCGTTTGTTGTGTTCTTAAAAAATGTATTCTCTCCTCTACATTACACAATATTATTATTATTTGTTTTGTTTTGTTTTTTGTAACAGAAAAAAGGACACTTAAAATCAATTCATTACTTCACGTATTTTTCTATTTCTTTACGTTCGTTAAATGTTTGTGTGTTTTTACAATACAACTCTACATGCATTGATGGGGCTGGTCTACTCGTCGTCCTTTTTCTTTCTTTTGTTTGTGGAGAAGACTTCTGATAACCGATCTGTAATGGATTTTGACGTTAGGATTAGATTGGAACTATGAAAGGGCGGCCCACTACTGCTCGATCCGTCTGAATCATCTTTTGGTTTGTTCTCAGCCTCTGTGTACGCGGTGTATGGCGGAGCTTTGCGACTGTATCCCTTGGCTATATTCGGTGCAAATTGCATATTCAAAGGATCACGCAAACGCTTCAAGTCATACTCGATGTCGTAGACTTGACGCTTGAGCTCGTTGTACGCGTTGATGTCGAATCTTATTTTTTTGGCTTTCTTATGAACGAAGAGGAGGTATAGTCGATCCTTGACGTCGTCATAGTTGTATTCCTGAAAAGAGCCTTAGTCAATATTTTGTCAGGTTTGTTGCGAGGGGATGGGGTCTTACCATTTTGGTGACACAGTAGTACGCGTACACTGTCATTGCTGTGCCGTACGTGACAAAGTATGTGACGGGTTCCATGATATCCCAAGAGTATTCCCACCAGGTTAGACGTGCTAGTATTCCAAATTGTATGGCCATGTAGCCGAGGCCAGCCCATGCCAGGATATTGTTCCTACGAATTGCGTCTCGGTTTAGTTTTTCTTGAATCTGGAAAACAATGAGAAGATACAGTTTTTTTAATAGGAAGATTTCCAAACTTCAAAAAGATCGACTTCAAAATTGACCTTAACCGCTTGGGATTCAAGGAAATGTTTAATGCATAACATTTTTAGACAAAGTGATGACTTGCTAATTATGCACAAATCATTGGTGGTGTCATTGGTAGAAGCAAGATGAAATTGAATTAATTTGACGAACAGATCCAAAAGTTGTATAGAGCGACGGTAGAAATGTTGCCAAACAAGGATGCACATCTTGCAGACCTAGTACACAAAAGGGCATAACGAAGCTTGTGCACAACATAAATCGAGAAAGGACGCATAATATCGACGACTTTTTGTTAGATTAGATTAGGTTAGAATGGGCAGCTATGACTTTAAGAAAGTCGGCTCCTCAGTAAACAGTGTGAACAACATCAGCTCCAAAATCAAACTATTCTCCGTTTTACTCTTTCTAACCGACAGTTACGCTAAGTTTGTATGAGACTTTTGTAATCTCAGTCCTGCTCTACGGCACAGAGGTATGGACAGTATCCAAAGCGGAAGAGGCTCTTAGTCTGTTTGAGAAAAAAATTCTGCGTGGGACCTTTAGTCCTGCTTGTGCTCATAGCGATTGGAGGAGATTCAATCACTTACTATACAGGATTCTAGACAGGGGTCTACAGGTCAAATGCCTAAGATGACTAGGCTTTTAGAGCACATATGTAACTTAGCTCCGGTCAGAAGAATCTCCGACTCTAAGCCTGTCCGTGGTTAGTCGAAAAAGGACCTCAACCAACTTAATTATAATTATAATTAACAACAACCAACAAACTTAAAGAAACTGAAGACAACTAGCAAGGGATCGTGTTGGACGTAGAGGCTTCTTGGTTGAGGTCCAGATCCACGCCGGACTGTAACTCCATTAAAAGAAGCTGTAAACTCAACGTACCTTAAAGAGTGTGTCTGTCTTAAGAGGCAGCTAAGTTCGATTCGTTATCTCCTTTGATTGGCCAAGTCTAACTTTACTTACCAAATTTGTCTTGTTTTTTCAAATGTAAGATTATCTGTATATATTCAAGCGGCAATTAGATATCTCCCCGCCATTGAAATGTGTACTCAATGTCAACGACTATTCATTACGAAATGAGGTTAGGGGATCCTTAGCAATAAAAGTGGACAATGTCGGAACTTAGAATTGATTTTCTCCTCTGAAGACCATCACAAAATGCAACTCAAGATAGAATGTTGACAGACAATGAGAAGCGGAACAGTTCTGTACAAAGTTATGTTCTGAGCAAGACGGGCGAGTCACCACAAAGGCTGTCGAATTTTGGGACATCGCCGGCAAAAGATACGTCTGCAAGAAAATGGCGATTTATGTATGAAGTTAGGAGATACTGTGGAACAAACATATATTGTTATGCCTCAGCAGATATCTACCAATGACATCCAGCTGTCAAAATATTCGGTAAGGTTTACCATTGGATCATGCATCGTTCTGCACTTGCCGACCGTGGGGGTATTATTCAAAAAAATGTTATCGAAATTCCGTAACATAACGTCAATTTCGTCGGTTGGACGATCGTCACCATGGCAGTGTGCAGGCAATTCGCATCGTTGAAAAGTTTGAGCGTGGGTATACCCTTTTGGACCGTAAGCCATCAACCAAATAGACTTGTGGATCGAAATTAAGAAAACATAGACGCCATTGCGACCGGTATAGAATATTACCCAGAAATGTCATTTCGGCGGACATCAGCTGAACTGGACATCGTTAGAGGGTCAGCCCGCCTTATTTTGCGGTTAGATTTGGGCCTACATTCGTGGAGGATTTTGCTGACATAAGACGGATGACCATAGACAACGCTGTGAGGCCGGAAATTCGGATTTTGGCCAAAAAATTATCTCCTCGGACGAGCCCCACTTTTGTCTCAGCGAGTATATAGACAAGCAAAACTGCCGTTATTGGAGCGGACAAAATCCATCAAACATCAAAGCATCCACAAAGATTAACTGTTTGGTGTGGTTTACGGCATGGCAGCATAGTCGGACCTTATTTCTTTCGAAATGAGGAAAGAGACACCGTTATTGTCAGTGGTTTCTGTGACCAGAGCTCGACAACATCGATATATCCGAGATGTGATTTCAACAAGACGGCGCTATATGTCATACAAGCAACGCAATGCTCGAAGGATAAATTTGTTAACTGAGTCATTTCACGGCGAGCGTGAAAGAGTGAAGCGTGACTTAGCTTCACTCGATTATTTTCTCTGGGGCCCTTAGTTTTCGCTAACTTGGCTTGTTACTTTGGACTACTTTGGACGAGCTCGAAGCCAACATTTGAGAAGCTATTGCCGAAATAGCGCCACCGCCATAATTCAAAAATTAGAAGTCCGAAATTCAAGAATTTGAAGTACTGCCAACGAAGACAAGGCAACTACTTGAATGATGAGCCATACATAATGACATGAATGTAGCTTCAAAATAAATCCAGAATACATTTTATGTCTCACACATTTGTTGTTTTATTGAAATTTTTTTTTATTGTTCTTATCTGGTCACCCTGTATAAGAATTAAGGCTATTGCAGCTCATGGAAAGCCATTGCTTCCACATTTCTGCACTTTTGCTGAAACAATAAAAAACAATAAAAAAAAACACTTAATCTCTTACGTCTTCCATTTCTGTTAGTTGATATTGAAGTTCCTCCAGTTTCATAACTAGTTCCTGTTCTCTGTTCACATGATATTCGCCCACATGAAGTGCTTCGTACAACTGGAAAGGATTAAATTGAATGAAATGATTGGGAACAAATGTAATTGGTATTGTTACCTGTCCGACTAATGCCTTAACATCTCCTAACTTTGATAAGTCCTCTGACGTGACACGTTTTCTTTGGGGTGGCACAACCTTATACTTTTTATCATTGATACATAACCTGAAAAGGAAAGATCAAACGTCAGTAAGGATTATGCATTGTGTAAGTATGACATTTTGATTTAAGAGGGAGGATGGATTTTTCATCTTTATTCTGAATTTTCTAAATGCATTCTTGTATATCAAATGTATTCTAGGGAAACTTTGGATTAAGGGCAGTGTTGCATTCTGTTTAACAAAACGACTTCCCTGGACAAGAGTTGGAGCACATAAATGGAAGGGAACTTGGATACCGTCAGAGTGCTTATTCGTCAACTTTTCATCAAGCGTCACAGGGACGACGAAAGGTGGTACTGTGCTATCAAAACATCTATACCGTGTTACAAATCGTAAGAATGGGTTGGTATTCTTCTGCCTGATCTACAAGGCCTGCGTTCGGCTTTATTTCAGTTTCGTCTAAAGCTTATTGTCGAGCTTCAGGTCCTCCTCGAGCTATAGAGTTGTTTTATAGTGGGCTCGTAAATTCTAAAGGCCAGCTATAAAAACGCATAGGAAAGCAAACAAAAAGTAACTTGAAACATATACGACTGGATGGCGCAGTTGGTTAAGTGCCTGCATCAAGTTCGAAGGGTCCCAGGTTCGAATCCCAGTGAAATCGAATCTGGTCCAGTCACTATTTGCCGTTGGGATCAAATTAACGGCAGTGGAGTAGGAGTACTACCTGACAGTACAATGGACCAGTTTTGAGTCTGAGTGCTCCAGCAGAGTTTCAAGAATCCTCAAAAAAAAATAGAAACATTGCCAAATTTTAAAGTGCCCATAATTGCTAACAGAAAGGAGGAGGAGAAGGAGGAAGGAGTTGGAAGAAGGAGGAGAAGGAGAATTCAGCTGTCAACTGACATTTGCATACGTTGAAAGCGGTTCATTTCGCTTCCACGTAAGCGGGCAAAAGTTAACGAACTTAACGAAACTGAGCGAAACGGTTACTATGGTCACAGTGTTAGTACAATGGACCAGTTTTTGAGTCTGAGCGCTCCAGTCTAGAGTTACAAAAACCTCCGACAAAAAAAAACCAAAAAAAATGGTCACAGTGTATAATTTGTGTATATCCGCTCGATTGCTTCAATTCTCATACTTTTCCCTACGTCTATTACAGTTGGACCCTAAGATCTGTCAATTATTTTTGGCTGAACTCTTATTAGTCTAGCCAAGATTTACCTAGACGCGGCCCAGTCTGTTGAACCGTGTAACAAGTACCAGCTTTTAGAGCAAACGACCCCCATTCTAATTTCTACGCCCAAACAGCCAAGCCATCAGCCAAACAATTGAAATAAAATTGTTCCCTTCCCGGGACAGGTACAAAAACAATTCGTTTACTTAAAACTTCACAAGAGTCTGCGTCCAAGTCATGAATCCCTGCCCGTGAGGCTGTAATGATCATCTTCTTTAAACGATTGACATTTACCCTGAAAACTCTTAAAACTTACAAACAATTCATTGACTTCACGAACAACGGGACACCAACAGTGTGATCCTTTACAAAATCAATTCCTGTTTCTCTTACTTCCTCGCAAAAACAAAGAACTTTGTCGTCCGGGCAAGCAATTTGAAGGTGAGGCAAAAGCGAATCTCCTGAGTCCAAGGTGGCTCCCATAATCGATAGTCACCTGTTCTCTTGCTTCGAAAAGTTTCATCCCCACTGACCCATGGATTCCTTAACAACTGTCGTTTTGTATCCTCAACAGTCCTGTGAGCAATGTCAGCTTAGGTTCGTTCGTTCTGTTCGTTTTGCCTTCGCAGAGACTGTTGTCGAAAAACAGGTTTTCTTCTGTCTCCTAAAGTTTTCAAAACAAATCCAACAACAAACGCAATTACATCACGGTCTAGTTAAATTCAACAAATTCAAACTTCCTCCAGAGCATCCCCCGGGGCATTGACGATTCCAATTTGGAAGAGGAGGACGAAACTTTTTGCCTTAATTTTCAGCTTTCAATCGATTACACAGATTCCCTCCACACAATTGTGTGGCAATAAATTCAAATGTTTTCCCAACAAAAGCGCTTCTCCTCGTGGAATCCATCAGTTGCTCTGACGCCTAAGGCCCCGCTCGCAATGTTTTGGGGAATTTATGAGAAAGACCTTTAAGTCATTTCCTACGTTCGATAACGTCACTACGCTTGTCAGCGGCCCTCTTTCGTCGAGAATTGAAAATCGAAATGAGAAGATGCTATCTGAAGCGATAACGCCTCAGGGTTTTCCTCTCGGTGAAATGTCCTACGCACACACATGTTCGGTAACGGTAACGATGTGACAGACGGTACAAGTTAGAATTTATTTGCTTTGAAGGTAACTGAGATAACGAATGTTTTACTTTTGAGGTTAGGACGTTACACTTACCAAAAAGGTTCATCCATTAGGCTTTCTATGGAACAAGTTGATGCTATCCGGATTCCTTCTTCGTTTAGTATCACCACTCGGTCGACGCCGCGGTCTTCGAGTTTAAGCATTTCCACCAAATTATAGACTTTGTGCGAGACGGGCATTAGGGCGAAGCGACATTTCTCGCATCGACTTGGCAGTGGCACCGTTATGTGGGGCAGGCCTTGGATGTATTTAACTGTGATTTCATCTGGAAAGAAAAAAGAATAACGAACGTTAATCCATAAATAACTCAATGATGAGTGAAATACATTTTTCAAGGGTAGAATTCGTTCATTTAGCAGTAATTTGAAAGCGTTTTGGAACGAGTTTTGTTTCTGACTTGAATTTGATGTCACACTTTTAAAGATAGCGGTTGTTTAAGAGAAATTTATTGAATTTGACTTGCGGTTTGATTGATTTAAACTATTAGGGGTTATTTTTAAAAGGGTCATAAGTTTGTTCAGATTATAAAACGAACATACATTTAAGTCAATTTATTTCATGGTTAGCATTTAAAGTTCTTTGGTGCAATGAAACTTTTTGTCTTAAAGGGGGATGTCATATTGTTGACTATTTTTAAGGTTAATAATAATAATAATAATGGCGGCGCTACAGTCCGAGGTGGACTTGGGCCTAGCTTCTCAGCAACCACTCGTGTTGTGCGTGCTATTGTTCTCTCACGAGTGGAGGGGACCTATAGTTTAATGCCGGCTCCGAACGGCTATTTTGAGAAGCTTTTCCTAGACATTTATACTCTTTGAGCATTGTCAGTGACTCGAAAGAGGTGGAGCCGTGAAAAAATGTTTGATGTTTTTTTCGAGATTCGAACTGACGACCTCGAGCGTAGGAGTCGACGCACCTACCCACTACGCCACGGCGGCGCCCACAGGTTACTTCTAGAAAAAACGGAACCTTTATAATTTCGGTGTGTTCGTCCGTCCGTATGTCTGCTACACGATTTTATCTCCAAAGTTTATCGGAAGTTTATAATAATAATAATAATGGCGGCGCTACAGTTCGAGGTAGACCTGGGCCTAGCTTCTCAGCAACCACTCGTGTTGTGCGTGCTATTATTCTGTCACGTACTACAGTTTAATGCCGACTCCGAACGGCGAGATTGAGAAGCTTTTTCTAGACAGTTATACTCTTTAAGCATTAAAAGACATCTTCTTAAACGACATTTATTTCATCTCAAAATTGTTTTTAATCCCCAATCCATTATACTCTCATATCGGGTAACAAAATAACCACCTTAAGTCAACCACATTGAAGAGAAACATCCCATCCACTTGCCGAAGTGTGCAGTCATACCCACAAACACTTCAGGGCAGTCTCCTTCACCCACTGAATGCATTTCAATTTCAAACACAAAACAAATTGTCTACCAAGTCATCCTTTCGAGCGCTTCATTGTTCATATGGAAATATGGAATTTTTTATTCGTTTTGCGGACGAAATCTGGTTGCATTTTGGCAAATTACCATAAGACTACAGAGAATGACACGAATAAATATGTGGAGTGTGCGGGAGAGATTGCTGGAGCTCCTTGCTCTTGGAAGAATTGTTTTTCAATGAATCCTCAACCAGCTCTTTATTCTGCAAACGAAAATCACTGAACCATTTGTCAGTTTTTCGGTGATTTATTGCTTTATGGATTTCACAAAAATTCTCCATTTATCAGCCAGTTCTGTGGAGGGTATTCCATATTCAAGACCAACAAAGTTGAGGTTAGCTATTGTCGAGAGAGTTATTTCTAGGAATAACGGAAATTAACTAAAGAATTCCTACATCCGCCCGCTATGGCGTGACTTCCTCAGAACGGGAGCAGTCTTGGAAATAACTGTAACTGCTGCGGAATTGGTGATGGTTTTAAGATCAGTAAAAAAAAAGATTAGCTGTGGAAAAACCAAAACATTTCCTTAAATGAGCTTAAATCATCTTCAACTCACTCTTTCACATCCAATTAAACCGAAACTGAATATTTTCCGTGTGCTCTACAATTTTTTCGACGCATGAGACTGTCCAAACTCAAAACAAACCCCACCTCAGGTGGCCACCTCTTCACCATCGAATTAATTATGCATGCAAAGAGTGCACACAAATTTTAAATTAAAAGTGCATAATTTGCGAACCCATCCACTTGGCATTCATTGAAATGTTAAACAAAGACCGAGGAGAGGTGCTCTGCTTTAAGGTTGGACACACTTTTTGCTTGAATAAATCAATAGACGACTGAATCAGAAGTGAAGAGTGATGACTTGTGTCGTGAACGTGACATTGGCCTTGGAGATCCTTTCACTTGTTGTGAGCAAATGGAACCATTTCATTGGACATTTTTTGCAACGATATAATCAGAAGGTCAACGTCGATTTCCTTCCTAGAGAATTGGTTCATTAATGACTCATACTTTTGGTGACTGCAACTAGATTTGGTGCGTCATAGGAAGACGCATAATTTGATTAACTTGCTTCGCAACTTAATTATTTGACAGCACTCGATGATGTGCGGTTTTTGCGGTTGTCTGTGTTGCTTCCCGAGCACAGTGAACAATTCTTTTGGTTGTCGCTGTGTTGCAATTGAAATCAGTGAATGTATAGTAAACTCTTGTTCTATTAACTTACAGAGTAATGAACGATTTATTGGCCTTGGATTTCTATATCGGCCTTTGATTTCAAAGTCTCGGTGGTGGCGGATGCGTTCACAAACACCATTCATTCCACTTAATAATAAAAATAATGGCGGCGCTACATTCCGAGGTGAACCTGGGCTTAGCTTCTCAGCGACCACTCGTGTTGTGCGTGCTATTGTTCTCTCACGAGTGGAGGGGACCTACAGTTTAATGCCGACTCCGAACGGCGAGATTGAGAAGCTTTTTCTAGACAGTTATACTCTTTGAGCATTGTCAGTGACTCGAAAAAGGTGGAGCCGTGAAAAAATGTTTGATGTTTTTTTTTTTCGAGTTTCGAACCGACGACCTCGAGCGTAGGAGTCGACGCACCTACCCACTACGCCACGGCGGGCCCACCTTATACATCTCATTAAAACACCATGTGGATTCTCATTTCAATGACTTCCTCTTGAAATGGAAATTTTTTTACATTGACTACCGCAAGAGTGTGTTCAGCTGTCATCGCATTAGTACCAGGATAACTCCCAAATCTGAAATTCTTATGCACTTAGGTCGCTGTAACGACTGGATGGCGCAGTTGGTTAAGTGCCTGTTCTAAGTTAGGGGAGTCCCAGGTTCGAATCCGAGTGAAAGCTAAGTTAAAACGCTTTTATCCGGTTTTTCAAATCTGTTCCGCTCACCATTTGCCGTTCGGATCAAATTGCACGGCACTATGACTGGAGCGGTCGATCAGTGGTAGAAGTCTGACTGTGGGTATCACAAGGGACCAACATGCTCTAAGTGTGCTGGTGAGTTCACTAGCAGCCCCCTAACCTAACCTAACCTAGGTCGCGGTCAAGTTGCTAATTGTTCAATTATCCTTTTCAACTTTAATCCCTCTAAGAACATTCCCAGGCAACCTCACGAACTGTACCCAAGTCCTATCTGTTGAAAGAACATTCATCAAAATAACAAATTTCTCCTCACTATGCAGTCCATTTATTGTCCCCGAATCCTTAGTATTTACTCCCAGAACCAGGGCACTACCCATTGTTCAAGCCAATGCACTCAACAGACATGCCCCCTTGTCAAAACCAAAGCCCAACTCCTCCCACTTCAGGGTTTCTCCTCACGATTGTGATCATAATTAAAAACGAATCCTTTCTCCGGAATGACATCCCTTCATCCATCAAATTCAAATTCCCTTCAATCGGATTCAGCGATGAGCCAGCAAATCCATTCACTTGCATCCTTAAGGACTCCCATCAAAGCCAGCCAGTCGTCATCCGGCAGTAACATGGCGGATGGTAGCCAGAGCAACAGGGAATTGGATAACTCAAGGACTTCTCAAGTTTTAATTAGACAGCGCCGAAGGAATTTAAATTAACCTCCGCCAGGATTACAGGCGTTTAGGTCGGTCTCTTGAAGGGAATTGATTCATTTATTCGCCGTACTTAATGGACTATAGCTTGAGCTGTGCCCCTCCAGTGGCCGACATCCTTAAAGAGGAAAGTGCGCGCAAAAGAAATGTATTTATCCACACCCGTAGCTGGAAGAGGCTTTTCATTTGCCAAGCACCCTTGGCCTGAGAGGCGGGGGAAGGGTCTTCTTTAAGATTTCTATTTCTCAACGGCCCTCGGGCGATGTAAGAGCTCGTTGATGTGGCCCTTGGGAGATGTGTATGACGCACAGCGACAAAGCTGTTTGTACACTTTGAAGGATTCTTCTGTGGGCTTCCGGCGCAGCAGTTTAGGCAGTCACAACATTTTGTCAACAGAAGCAGATTTGATTCTGCGACGTGGAAACGGTGGAAACGTGTGTGGTGATGGGGTAATTAGGTTGTCTTGAGTGGGACATGAGTCTCGAACGGTGGAGTGGACAATTTTGATGAGAGGAGACAATTTCACGGAATCTTACCCAAATGACATGACTTTTGGTTGAGAGGAAGGACATTTGAATGTGGCTGGCAAGGTAATGTGGGATGTGTGTCGGAGGTTTTTTTTATTCATTTTTTTTTCGAAGGATTTTTTTGAACTCTTCTGGAGCACTGGCCCATTGTACTGCCAGGTAGCAACCCACTCCAGTGCCGTTAATTTGATCCCACCGGCAAATGGTGACTAGGTCAGATTCGATTTCACTGGGATTCGAACCTGGGACCCCTCTGACTTGGGGCAGGTACTTAACCAACTGCGCTATCCTGTCGTTTTAACGTTAGCATAATCAAAACGCCAAAACGATTGAGCAGCTTCTCAGTTTCACGCAGAATCTTCAAATCTCTTGGCCTTACCTGGAGCTGGGGAGCTGAAAGCAGTAGCATACAAAAATGCCCACTTTGACTTTGGAAACTGTCAGCTTTTTTCAAGTCTGATTGAGGGCTAGGTCCGCACTGCCACAAGAAGAAGAAGCCTGCCCAGAGTTCTCTTCATTTCACCAGCATTGAGGACAATCAGTCCCCAAATTCCGACGCCTACAGCATTTCCAGTCCACCTAGCACCCCCTGGTTCAAAACAGTCGAATGTGTCTGCCACAAAAGAGGAAATTCAAGGTCTAGTCCCGTCCGCAATTCAACCTCACTTTTATCTCCTCGTTTCGTCGGCCGTTCTAATGAAAGGCAAAGTTTCTCCAAATTACACAAATTGCCTACAGCCGCCATCGGCCGACAATTCTAGGGCGATGCCGCAGCCTGTTACATCAATTCACGACACGTCGTGAGGAGTACACACATAAAAAGGTAACAAAAGTTTCTCCGTCCACCGAACCGTTCCCCAGCGCACGAAACTTCAACGCTCCCGCGCTGGTCTGCATCTTCTGCGCGCTTTTATCTTTTATTACCACAAACAGTCCAGAACTAAGCACGCCTGTTAAATAATTAATACATCACCACAACACCTCGGACCGACACAGCCCAGACCTCTCCAACAGAACAGCGGGCTTCACTCCTCAATGGGCATCTTCGTTTCTCCAGCCGCCGCTGATGTATGCAGGCCGCGTCGCCGGATCCATCGCATATTAAATGCTCGCATATCACGGTAAATCGGATCGAAACCTGGCCACCAGATACGAAGATACGAAAATAAACTGCATTTTCGTTTCATATCACCAAATATCGCACTGTACATTGTTCCAGAAAGCCCTCGGACCGTGAAGTTGGGCCGAACCAGCGCGGAGAAACAACAACAAAACAGAACAACAAAAAATAGCGCCTCTCTCGGCTGCTAATCAGATACAGATACATGACGGCTGGAGCAGTTGGATGGTGCAAAATATTTGCGAACTGTGCACGATCTTGCGGCGGGGAGGTGGTGGGAGATGGTGGAGTGCGATTATGGAGCAGGAGGGTGAATCAATTTTTACCTCGCGTGGGTATTTGGAGCTGTCGTGACAGCATGGCCAACGCATATATCGGTCATAGAGTGGCTCCGCAGAGCTCCACTTGGCTGCAGTTCGGCGCAGGCATTCAAGCAAAAGTGTATCTGCACTCGAGGTATTGATGGAGGACTAATGTGTGCACTGGGTACTCATCATTAATTCGTTTCAAATTTGCGAACGAATAGAACAGTGCGGTGGGTGAGTGGCAAGTGATGAAATTCACCCGAAGATTGAGGAGAGAAATGTGGTCACGTTTTGCGAGGCGAAGTTTGCGTGGCTTACAAACTTAGACCGCGGTTTTTGAGCAATCATTGCAGTTTCAGGTGGGTAACCCACTCTTTTCTGAGAAGAAACGCAATTTTGGAGCAACAAGGTTCCACACCATTCTTAGGTCTGATCCAAAAGTATGTTTCTTCCCGACTGAATGGCGCAGTTGGTTAAGTGCCTGCCTCAAGCTAGAAGGGGTCCCAGGTTCGAATCCCAGTGAAATCGAATCTGGTCCAGTCACCATTTGCTGTTGGGATCAAAATAACGGCACTAGCAGTAGGTTACTACCTGACAGTACAATGGACCAGTTTTGAGTCTGAGTGCCCCAGTAGTGTTTCAAAAATCATACAAAAAAAAATGTTTCTTCCCAGAAAACTGGGGAAACTTGGAGTTTATCCTGATGAATTCGAATTTGAGCTCAAATGTTTCAAAACTGCCGCTGCTAGAGGCTAAGCAAATTTTCTTAATCTTTAGCCTCTTTTGATTGCATTGTATTCAAAATTTAAATTTAAGGCAATTCGCAATCCTCGGCTATCTTAAGGGCCCCTGTTGGTACAACTTTTCGATCTAAGCTACCAAATCAAAATTTGGTAACACAATATGTCCCAAGACGTGATTCCGACAAAATTACTAAGTCGTCAACTCTCCTTCTTTTTCTTAGGGAACTACAGTCCGAGGTGGACCTGGGCATTCACCAATTGCCCGCCGTGATCATGCGACCTGACACCACTCGATTATTAGGCCTCAAGGGACACGAAAATGAACTGGCGCAAGTTCGGCATAGTTGACTCGCAGGGGGAACCGTTAGCTGTGAAAAGTGTAGTCAGGTATCTAGGCATTTGGCTGGACCAGTATCTATATTTCGACAGACATATAGCTACTGCTCTGACGAAAGCCAGGAAGGCCTTTGCTGTGGCAAGAGGGTTGTTTTATAGCAGCCAACTTGATACCAGGGTGAAGGTAATCTGCTACATGGCCCTCATCCGGCCAATCATGGCGTACGGTTGTCCAGTGTGGTTCAACGTGAGTCCTTCCCAGATGGAAAAGATGAGGCTGTTCGAGAGGCAGTGCCTCCGGGCTTGTCTCAAGAAGTACAGAACCCCAGAATCTGAGTACAAGAAATTCTATCCCAACGAGTTCTTGTATAACGAAGCAAACGTGAACAGGGTGGATAATTTTATTATTAGGCTGATTCGAAGGCATGTTGCACGAGCTATGACCTCCGAAAATGAGCTGGTATTTGGAGCCTACTATCCCAATGAAACATATTTCGAGAACGCTCGCCGAAGTGGATTCATTCCACCGGAAGCGTTCTTGTTCCTTGACCAGATTGGGTTAATCCAGGACGCGGAAGGATGTCCATTGATCTACCACGTGGTGCGAAGGACAGTGGATAGGCGACTGCTCTACGAAGGCGATGTCGCAAGAGTTAGTCCGGATGATCTCCGGTTCAGTAGATCCATCTCTGTTCGCGACAGAACGGATTGTGACAAGGTTCGGGGGTTTTACTGGTGGTTGCAGCCCCATCAAACTCCTCAGCTGACGTCAACTTAATAAAATACCTGTTGGTCCCTTACGGCCAACTTACATTTAGGTTAAGGAATTAGACTAGGGTAAATTTAAGAAAAAAAAAATAAAAAAAAAAAAAAAAAAAAAAAAAAAAAAAAAAAAAAAAAAATGTTAGATAGTTTAGTTTAGTTTAGGTTAGTTTAAGTTAGGTAAGCTAATTTTAAGTTAGGTTAAGAACATAAATAAAAAAATTGTTTAGATTACTAAGTTTTTATTTAAGTTTTTCTTAGTATAAGTATTCTTTTAGTATTATTAAAATATATAAAATTACAAAAGAAGCCGAAAGGCAGAATAAATTAAAAATTCCTAGATTAACTTAGAGTGCCCGCATAGGGCCAGTAAGATAGTATAAGAAACCATTTATCATATCTAGTTTAAGTATTTTTGCCTAGAACATAAGATTTTTTTTAAAGATAAAAATAAAAAAATGCATTTAAAACAAACAAACAAACCACTCGATTATTTTCTCCGGGGCTACGTCAAGTCCTTAGTCTACGCTAACAGTCCAACTACATTGGACGAGCTCGAGACCAATATTCGAGATGATATTTCCGGAATAATGCCACCGCTAGACATATTGGACCGAGTCATCAAAAATTGGACTGACGGTTTGAAGCACTGTCTGCGAAGTCGAGGCAGCAACTTGAATAATAGGCTGTTCCATACATATTGGCATGAATGTAGCTTCAACATGAAGAATCAATTCTATATCTCACACGGTTGTTGCTTAATTTAAATTTCTTTCCATGTCGTTCTTTTTTGGTCACCCTGTGGCTAATAAGGACCATTGGGGAGGTTTTCTAGCTATCAACGGCTCGGTTCCGAACTTCATCGCCAAGATGAAGAGTTATCCAAATGTCTCCATGAGCTTCTGTTTCATCATGGAAATTGCTCGTTGTGAGGCTACGTAACCATTGGAACTGAGACAGATTAATATCAGGCAACATTTTTTTTTTTTATTCGTAGGATTTTTTGAAACACTACTCGAGCACTCAGACTCAAAACTGGTCCATTGTACTGCCAGGTAGCAACTTACTCCGGTGCCGTTAATTTGATCCCAACGACCAATGGTGACTGGACCAGATTCGATTTCACTGGGATTCGAACCTGGGACCCCTCGAACTTGGGGCAGGCACTTAACCAACTGCGCCATCCAGTCGTCAAGGATGGCAAGATTCTTCTTTGAGTTGTGTCTATCTTGACACTTAAGTCGAAGACCGCGCCTCAAAGGCATCCGCGGTAATAAACACATAGCCTGTCGCTACAATCCGAGGTGGATTTGCGCCTAGCTTCGACAGCAATCACTTTATGCGTTTTGCGTGCTCTCTCAGTGAAAGTGGAGCTACAGTTTTATTTCGACTACGAACGGCGATGTTTGAGACGCTTTTTTCTAGACAGTTATACTCTTTGAGCACTGTCAGCGACTTGGCAGAGGTGCAGCCGTGAAGTTTTTTAGAAAATTGTTGTCTGAGTCGGGAATTGAACCTAGACTTTGAGCGTAGGAGTCGGCGCTCTATGGACAACGCTAAGGCAGCTACCGTAGCTCTTCTTCTTCTGATGGTGGTACAGTCTAAGATGGACCTTGGGCTCAACCAAAAACCCTCTCAAGCTGGCACGATCTTTAGCCAGCTTCCTTAAATTGACCACGTCAAGTTGGCTGATGTTTCTCCACTTGGGTGACCCGCCCGCCTTAGACTTGGACGTCCTCCGTTGCATTGTTTCAGAGCCAAAGATTCTCCGGGCCGGAGCCAAGTTGTCCAAGCGCTCTCCACAAACTAGCCATCTTAGGCGTTGGATCCGTAAGCGCCTAGCTAGACTCAAGCGCTCTACACGACCTAGCCATCTTAGGCGTTGGATCCGTAAGCGCCTGGCTAGACTCATGTCGCTGTACAGCGCATACAGTTCATGGTCAGCGTAGATGCGCACGTCAAAAATGTTGGCTCATGCCACTAGTTGCGTCGAAACTTTGACAAGATCCCGGTGTTCCCCACGGATCTCAAATCGATCTATTAAATTCAACAAGAGACAGGCGGCATCAATCTTCCTCAAAAGAATACTTCCTCCGTCAACTAAACTCCTAGTTGATTTTTCCTCAAACAATTCGCTCGAGGCCACTGTGCCATCTGTCAAAGTGTGTTAAGTAGCCCGTTTGCGCAGTGCACTGCACAAGCACCGTTTTCGTCTGATTCTCATTCGTTTGGCTCTGATTTGTACCCCACCGCTTCACCGAGAGCTTCTTCTCAGTCTTCTTCGGCCTCAGTACCATCTTCGGTTTTGGGCTTTCATTCGGATTAATTACACACGCAACACACACCCGTGCAAGAGCACACACGTCTAGCTGCACGGCGACTAGCTGCGGTTCCAGGCACCACTGCCATCCGTCCGTCCGTCGTCAGAAAAGCATTTAATTAAGATTCTCCAGCCGAAAGAAAAGTTGATTTTAATTTCTCTGCACGCCGGCACGCTCCAGAAGGAGTGCGAGCGGAGCACTTCTTGCCGCTTGCTCAGTGCTCGCTACTTACTGCTCACTTCTCACTGCTCACTGCTCAGTGGCCGCTGCTCGCACTGTTCACTGATCGCATGGTCTCTGGCTTCGATGGTAGTTTCTTTGATGCTTCCCAATTGGATGTCAGTTAACTTTTTGATTTTAATGATTCCGGTTGGCGTCTTGGCCGAGGCACAGATACTGCGCTGAATCTGGCAGCGTCGCGCGAGTGCTTACCCCCCAAAAAAAAAGAAAAGCAATCCAATTCAAATTCCGGTTTCGGGCACATCGCTGACACAGAAACGGGAAGGCGAACAAGGTCGACGCCGAATTGTGTGCGGAGCGGTCATCGGTGGGCAGAAGTAATTGTTTTTGTGTTTCTCTTTCCGAGTGGGCGTGAGGCGGAGAAACTATCGGCCCCGAGTGGTGACGGTTCTAGTGGCTGTGGCTGTGGCTGTGAGTGATTAAATTCTTCGGTCCCTGTCAGGGATAATCCCTTCGAACAAGCGCGCATTGTCCACCGACGAACGGGCGCAAATTGCATCCCCCCTGGGGGCGAGGACGTCCAGCAATAGACTGCCAAAACGGTGGGCGGTGTGGTGGTGCTGAGCGAGTGAGTGATGTCCTTTCTGTGAACGTGTTGCCGCGGTTTTGTTCAGCGACTCTTCTGGTGTGAGTGAGCGTCCGCCCGCGCGCGTGTGTGTGTGTGCAGGAGTAAATGAATTACAAGTTTTTGGAGACTCAGCGATAATTGGTTGGAAATCCTTTGAGTGGTGACACTGTTTACTGGCACAACGAGGATATTTCACACGAAAAAGGTATGACAGCAGTCCTTACATGATCCCGGGGGTATTTTGTTGACATAACGGTTCGCTGCGATTGGATTTATCTGCAATCAATCGCAAATTGCTCTCGACAGTCCAGTGGGAGTTGTAGCTGAAGGGGGGGAGAAAGACGACTCCTTCGAGGGAATCCTAGTTTTAATTGCTTCGAAATTAATTTTTAGATCGAAGCGTGATTGTAAGTGAGGAGAGCTGGATGAATGGATGGACGGCGCTTCCATTTAGGGGATTGAAGCGAAGACAGATGGTTTTCATTCGAGTCGCATTGGATTAATGAGATCCGAGGGATAGCTGCTGGAATGGATGTGGATTTGTTGTCGACGGAAATGAGTGTCTGTAATGAATGGGAACGGAGGGATTTTGATTTTGATTTAAAGATTTTTTCTGGGGAAGCCACGTTCAAGGAGGGACTAGGAGGATGAGGGTTTTTCAAAGGTTTCCTTGACTACATCTTGTAGGACGGGATAAAAGAATTGATTCTGTGTTGAGGACAGTCGTTGGTGGCTGGAGATTGTGCTCTCTAACAGAGATTAATGACACAGTTCTAAGTTAGTTAGCAATTTGGCTTACGATTCATTAGGCCACTGTTTGGGGATATCGATTTCAGGATCTTAGGAACTGCCTCTACTTGGCTGTCGATGATGTCACCTCGCAGTAGAGTCTTCATTCTCTTTGAAAAATGTTTCTATAGAAGACTTGCGATCGATAACGATACACTCTAGAAACCAAGCGGTGATGAGGTCTATAGTTGGCGCCGGTGCACAACGAGCTTATTTTTAATGTGCCGAAGACTATAATCCCGCGGGTTATGATTTGCAACAAAAGCTCCATCGGTTGAATCTAGTGATGGCTTCGCAGAATTTTATTAAATGGTAAATCCACCCCCGAGGGACGGCGCAGTAGAGGAAGACCGCGAATCAGGTGGCGTACGCAAGTGGGAAGGGACCTCAACCAACTGTGCATGCGAAACTGGAGGCAGCTAGCTAAAGATCGAGCTGGCTGGTGACGCTTGGTGGTTGAGGCCCAGGTCCACCCTGGACTGTAGCGTCACCTTAAATAAGTAAGTGTCTCCATCAGAAGGACTGGAGGTAGAGTAACCTTCAGCAATCCTAACTCTCCTTGCTGAGAAGCTAGGCCCAGGTCCACCTCGGACTGTAGCGCCGCCATTATTATTATTATTATAATCCTGACTCTTCTTTACGTGGAAACGCATCAAGACTAGATAACAATAATCATCACGAAGTCACAATACAACACATAAAAAGGTTAAATTTACCATATTGCCTCAAAGCCGCTCTCTGCAGGAATAACAATCCCTTCACGTGAAGTGTGGACTTCCCCTTCACCTTCTCCACGTGAAGTGTGAACTTTCCCATTTAAGTCGTTCTTAAATCCATTGCCAACCCTGCATCCATGAAGCAGTTCCACTGTTGGCTCGTGTCCACCAAAAAACGAAAAGCCTTTGTTTGTTGTGGCCCCGCAGTTCAGAGGAAATTTATAATGACAGGATAAAGGATATACAAACAATTAAGCCTTTACTTTGTCCTCGGTGAATATGTTATTCTGCGCCCAAAGGAAAAACTGGTCCAGTCCGGTCCCCTTTGAAATTATGAAGCAATTATTCAAAGGACACCGAAACGTAACACACTGCCTCGAATGTCCTGTGTATAGGCGGTCATATTGGGTCCTTTTTTGGCAGGCTTCAACGCGGGCAAACAGAAAAGGCAGCCCACAAACGATTTCGTGTTCGCTTTGAGGTTATTTACTGAAAAAGCGAAGTGCTGCGGGATAAAATCGGGGAAATGTATGAAAGTCATTCACAATAGAGGAGGTGTGGGCTTGTTTTTGGACGTTTTTCGTTTTTAATTTTAATTGGACGCGAGGGTCGTTGTGCTGTGAGGACAGACGGGGAGGAGCATCAAATAGGTTCCATGTGCAGATAGTGTTGTGTTTTCCCGTCGTTATCTTATAAGAACTGCTTGAAGTTAGACTGGAAGCCATCATTTTTATTACGGCCTTGACTGTGGATTGTGATATTTGGTGACAATACAGAATCGGAAGCTCATTCAGATGCCTCTACGGCTTATGCTTGAATTGTTGAAACATGAAAAAAAAAACCAACAGATGGCTCACCCTGTATAAACCTTTGACCAAATGAACTGTCAAAACTGACATCATTGCCCGAAGGTGCTTGCAGATTTGTTTCGTCTTTAAAAACAGCACCGATTGTCGTCCTCAATGAATTTTGTGACAACTTCAAGACTGTCAATGGTATTCACCAAAAATCACTTTCAAAGCATCTCATTGAGCTGCAAGCCGTAACCTAGAATAAACTGGGCAAGTGCGAGTTGTACTCGCACGGGTAAGGTTCCGTCGCATAATATTGATGGATGATTTCTGAAGATCAAACGACGTTTCTAAACTATTTCAGTTGAATTTTCTTCTAAATTCAACCCAAATCAACCATTTATTCATAAATTCATATTTACATCCAAACAAGCAAATGTTCATCCCTACATATACCTTTATCTCTATCCAAGTTTATCCAACACAGAAAATCCCTTCCATCATACACATACCCAACACTGCTCATGCCTGCGGTGTGTGTGTATTCATTTCTGTTGGGCATTTAGGGGTGAGATCGAAAAGATAACGCTCAGCAACGAATAGAGTGGCCGAACACAGCATGAAATTATGTGTGAAAATGAAATTTTCTTCTTATTTTAAATCTTAGATATCTCAAAATGTCAACATAAATCGATATTTTGAAATGTATCATTTCTTAATGCTTGCATTGATGTCTTCAAAACTGCGTTTTCAGATCTTCAAAATTCGCATGTCTATGATTGACCGTTTTTGGCCAATATCTCCGAAACCATTAGGGCCAGAATGCTCGCAATGGTTTTAAATGAAAGTACTCAATGAAGCCAAGTTTTTGTGATTTTTTCAGATTTTTAAACACTTTGGTTTAGAAATGGCAGGGGGGGGAAATCTTTGGAGCTCCATATTTTCCAAACGGTACTTTTGATAAAAAAGTGTTGAAAGAAACCTCCACCTCATTTCGAAAGATCTGTCGATTGATATATATATCGATGGGGTGCGACAATTTTTCAAAATTGGTGTCAACTTCACCTGTACTGGAGCCACCCCCAAATGGCCCCACTTTTTAAAATCGCTGCATAGGAATTGACATCTAGGTCTGAAGTACCTAATTCCAAAATTTCATGCCGATATCTTCATAAACTTCGGAGATAAAAAAGTGTGACAGACACGACGGACGGACGGACGGACGGACGGACACACCGAAATTATAAAGGTTCCGTTTTTGTAGACGGAACCTTAAAAAACGAAGTTTTCTGCACAATTGTCCAACTCTTATATTTTGTGAACATAGCCGAGAAACTGAGTATATACTCCACCTGTCAAAAGTCCCGACCGATTGAAGAGCTCCACGACATTTTTTCCCATCGAATTCCTTCTCCATCCAGAGCTATTGTCTAGTCCTTCCGGCATAAATAACGAGCTCATTTACACCTCAAACTGAAGCCTCATTAGCACGTCAAATAAATTCAATAAGTCTCACCGTTTCACTCTGCGATCACAGCCGCCTTCCAACTCAATCCTTGCGTGCGACTTCTCTCTCTCTCTCTCTTTCTCTCTCTGTTCCCTCGAACACCCCAAGATATTCAATTAGGACATCGAATCCCCTTGAAATGACTCCCATTCAAATGCAAAGCAAACACCTTCCGAGGGACAATAAAAGTCAACAGAATCCAACTAATTGAAGTCATTTATGCAACTCTGCACAAATACGACGCTACGCTCCGTCCTTTAACTCCCCAAGACGCCTTCGCTAATGACATTGCATTCGCCTGTGCACCCGCCCACTGGAAGCGTCTTCATTCCTCGCAATTGCAGAGGAAAGAAAAAAACCCTAGAACGAAACATTCTCATGTCTACTCAAGCAAAGAGGAAAATATCTCGTAAATTTATTTATTCCCTAGCGCCGATGGAGGCGCCACAATGTCACGGCATTCCTCGCAGACACTCTGGCGCGAGGGGCTTTTTTCATTTGCACTGGGAAAACCTGCATCGGCAAGGCATCTGCCGACGGAAGGAGGTTAAATCTTTTGGAATGCCGCCAAAAGCATTTTTTTGAGAAGATCATTCTGTATTGCTCGACATGGAGGGGGAAAGGACATCATGGGGCGGTCTGTCCATGGTGCAATATGTGTAAGGAGGCAGTTTTCTTGTGCCGACCACAGCAGAGGCTCAGGATTCATTTTGCAGCAGGCGGAGTGAGTTCGACACTCTGGGAGATGTGTCAGCTGGTGGATGGATTGGACGGTCTTAAATCGGATTAGTGAAACGTTTGAACAGACTGCGCCGTGAAATACTGCCTAAACTAGCAGTGGGGTGGAGATGGAACCCATGAGGACTCCTGAGTTTGGGTGGGGAGACCCCACCAAAGCCATCAATTTTCCACAAGCGGTTAGTTTGTAAGTTTAATTCAAGGGGATGTGCATTCGGTTGCAGTTACCACAAAATGGTTGGGGAACTCATGAATTAAACATCAATTCTGATCTTTTGAATATTCATCTTCTCCGTCTGGTCCTGCATAGTGAATCCTGTCGATCGATTGGAGTCCCGTGAAATGGCAGCCACGTCAATCCCATCGCCTATGCAGCAAATGGTTGACAGTAAATTGCTGATTTTGAATGCCCCACTGACATCGAATCTAAGATGGCGCAAAATTCTTTTGACAGATGTTCTCATTTATTTTACAAATGCCGCCTTACGTCATCTTGACTTTGACATTTGTGAAGTTGTGAACAGAAGCAGAATGCACGTAAATAAATCGGGAAGAAATGTGTTTAATGTCTGCATCGATTCCGTTGTGGTCTGGTGGTACTGATAACGTACACCCCGACGTTTGACCGGTCGTTTCTATGAGAGTGACTTAAGACAGGATAACAACAAATGTGGAAGAATTTTATCTGTTTATTATGTCTGTTTAAGACGACTGGATGGCGCAGTTGGTTAAGTGCCTGACCTATGTTAGAGGGGTCCCGGGTTCGAATCCGGTTTTCCAAATCCAAACACATTTCTTCCCGATTTATTTACGTGCATTCTGCTTCTGTTCACAACTTCACAAATGTCAAAGTCAAGATGACTATAAGAGCACTAATGCGACGAGATGTCAAAATTTACTGCAAGCATCAATGCATGCAGTATTGCTGCACATCTGTTTCTGGCTTTAGTTGCCGTGCGTCCCATTTCTACAGCAAATTTCCATGGCAACAGTGCGTCGCATGTTTTATTACGGTTAAATTAAGTGGCAGCGGCGACGCAGCTTTGAAAAACCCTCCTGTGCATTGGCACTTAAGTTATGCAAATTCAACGTCAACGCAATCTCCACTATATGGCCCTATGTATCCTAGTACTCAGGATATGAAGGGATCCAAGTAAAGGACGGACATAATATTTCATCAACATCATTTTCAGTCACCCGCACGTTCCACTAAAGTGGTCGCGGGGCCAATGCATGCACGAGAGATCTCCAGGCCACTCGATCCTCCGCCATCGACTCTAACTTATCAGGAGCTATGCCAAAGCGCAACCAGGTCAATTTTTGGACTTGGTCCAACCATCTCGTCCAGAGTCTGCCGAGCGGTCGTCTACCTGATGAAATCGCATTCAAGGCACGCCTCGGAAGTCGTGATGATGGGGAAATTCGTGCCACATGACCAAACCATCGAAGCACAGCCCTTTCCGTACGAAAAATTAGCTGTTCAACGTTGAATTCCTCGCGCACTGCCGTGTCCTCACCCTATCCCGGCGAGTAATTCCCACAACAGTAGGAAGAAATCTCATCTCGGCAGCTTGTATTCGCGATCTTATTCTTTCGGTCTTCCTTTGGAAAACCATGAAATTACATTAAAAGTAGGTTGCTGCTTGGCAGTACAATGGAACAGTTTTTGAATCTGAGTGCTCCAGTGTAGCGTTACAAAAACCCCTGACAAAAAAAAATTCTTTCGGTCATTACCGAAATTTCATAAGTGAGAGTCGGATCTTCTACAATTCATAAGGAGCACGGGATGGTTTCGGCCATGATGTGACAGGGTACGTTCACAGAGTGTGTACTCCACAAATGAAGGGATTCACAATAGGCCCTATGGCCTTCGAGTGGAAGTGATGTTTAACCATCATACTCCCCTTCCTAAACCTAACCGAACCTAACCTACATTCATTCAGAATCATTCACAGTGATTTCTAGTGAATTGCAATCATTCACACTGATTTTTGATTCGCCAAAATTGCAGCATTGGGTGAGGACGTGTCGAGGTTCGGGATGATTCACAATCATTTACAGCGATTCTCAATTTCCAATTATTGACAGTCTGCAATTATTCACAATTCTTCATTTGCAACAATTCACAATGATTCGCTGGGATGTCTAATGATTCGATTAACGGCTCAAAATAGTTCACAATTCTTCGTAGCTCTTGGGAATAATTAGAAGCCACTCTTAATTGCTCGCAGCGCCCGCAATAGTTGACAGGGATGCCTAACATTTAGCACATAATTCACAATGAATCGCCGCAATTTCGACGAAACTACAAAAAAAGTGGCTCAAAACCCGCACATAACTCCCCTTAGCGTTCGCTCAATTGTTTCCCAGTGACAATTAAATTTATGACCGGTGGTAAAACTTCTGGTCCATCGCACACGTGGGATAATTCCAAAAAGATGACCCAACTAACCCCGCCAGCTCATCATCATTCGCTCGTTGTTTGGTCGTAAATCAATGCAATCGAATCGAATTTTCTGTCCTCGATGAATTTATCGATGAATCCCGTAGCATCCTCTTGCACATTAGCAACTTTTTTGCGGGTCATCATCAATATTCCCCGACTGCATTTATTTAATTTTCCCTTCATCCATACACTCACAACGCAAGTGACATATCCTTAATCGAATCAATTTGCCCCTCAGCCTATTTCACACACACACTCCCACACACACGGTTCTCATGTATTTTTACTTTTAATTAATTTCAGATTTATTTTTGAACGAATATTCTCATCGATTCAGGATTCAAAATAGGCTCCGGGCAAAGTCACAGCCTCTGCTATGGCGGCACAATGCTCAACGGGTACTCTCGTTCATCTCAAGCTCGCAAGGATAAACGGTAAGTGATACCCACCGCGCTGCCGGTGCGGATGTGGGATCGGGGGCAAAAAAATATGTAATTTAATATAAAGAGATGTGTAGGCATAAAGTTTCAGTGCTTCCTTGTTTTTTTCTTTGCTCCTACTTTCGTCCTTGTTGTCGATGGTGAACAGGATGCGTTCACGGACGAATGAAATTTCATAACGAGAGATTGATACTATTTTTATTGTCGAGTGGGGTGATGGGAAATTTGATTATCCGAGTGTACCTTGTGAACACGCTCCCGCGGGGAATGGGTGTGGCTGTGACACTTGTCTTGTCAAAGTGACAGATAGAAATTTAATCAGTTTTGTTGATTGAACTTTTGGTTCTTTTTTTGAAAGATCAAAGTGAACTGTTTGAACTGGTGGAAGAGGATGATTGAGTGACAATTTAAGAGTAGGTGTGGTAGCACTAGTCTTTTTTTTTGCTTTTGACAACCCAGTGTCGTCCATTTAAGCGTACAAAAGACAAATAAATAGTAATGCAATAAAACATTGAAAAAACAAACTTATACATATATTTTACAACTTATTAATCCTATAAATCAACAATTAAAATACATACGCATACAGCTTAAAATTTAAAATTATAAACATGAATAAAACATACAATTTAACAAATTCACAAACGTACAATTCGTAGACAAACAATTAACAACATCTATATATAAAAAAAATGTGCGTTGTAACTTTATAACTCATGAACGGTCAAACGGAATTTGCTAATATTTTTAGGGTTTGTTGGTATGGTCGTGTAGATGGTTTATCTAAAGTTTGCACGAATTTGTCGTGAGTTATGACATTTTATATCAACATTTGATTTTTTCCTTACAAGAAAACAACAACAAATACGTAGGCGCCTATGAGCATGTGCTGTATGAATACTGTGTCCTAGTGTCATACACACGGAAAATACAAGTTGTAGGGAAATACACGCATACAGATTGACAGCTGTCAGTCAATGATCATGTTAAGGTTCTTTTTCATCAAACTCGCATTGTGAACGAATGTAATCGGTAAGAGCCGCATTTGATTTTTTGTTTAGTAAAAAAACAGGAATTTTGCCACGTAAATCGTTTTTTTAAGACTTGCAGCTAAACGTCATCAAACAATTCGCTTATTTTTTTATCGTTTAAACACAAACGTACATGGGTACATTTTATTCGCGCTTGCCGGTAAGTGTTGTTGTTTTGTTGTTTTTGGTATGTGAACAATTGAATGATTGAGGCAATGATGTTTAATATAATTCGTATGTAAAACTATGTTAGTAAATTACACGACTGGATGGCACAGTTGGTTAAGTAGCTGCCTCAAGTTTGAGGGGTCGCAGGTTCGAATCCCAGTGAAATCGAATCTGGTACAGTCACCATTTGCCGTTGGGATCAAATTAACGGCACTGAAGTAGATTGCTACCTGGCAGTACAATGGACCAAGCTTCAAAAATCCTCCGAAAAAAATTTTTGTAAATTTGTAGTGTCTGTTTGTCTGATTGTTCGGGCTAATCTCCGAAAAGGCTGAACCGATTCCAATGAAACTTTGCAGGAATGAAGAGGAGGTTGTCAGGAGTGTCCTGCGCTATTTTCTTGCGTTATTGGTTGATTAGAATTTGAGGTATGAAGGCTATGTCATTATTCAGAGTTTCATATTCATCATGCATAAACGAAAGAAGACGACACACAGTCACCTGAAGTTACGAATGTGCAAGTTCTAAGAGAAGACGTGAGCTAACCTCAATTTTTACTTATTATTTTATCATTTCCTCCCCTGGAATAAGAAGGGGACCACCAGAGAGGGCATAGCGAAGCACGCTGGATATATATATATATAATAGCAGCGCTATAGTTCGAGGTGGACCCGACCCTAGCTTCTCAATAACCACTCGTATTGTGCGTGCTATTTTTCTCCCACGAGTGGAGGGAACCTACAATTTAATGCCGACTCCGAACGGCGATATTGAGAAGCTATTTCTAGACAGTTATACTCTTTGAGCATTGTCAGTGACTCGAAAGAAGTGGAGCCGCGAACATTTTTTTTTGAAAAATTGTTTGTCTGGGGTTGGATTTGAACCTAGACTGTGAAAGTCTAATGCGCATGGGTAGACGCACGAACCCACACGGCTACGGCGTACGCCGAATACTCTAGTTATTAATATGTCGTGATCAAATACTGAAAGCCCTTTCGTCTCCTATTCTGTTGAGATTGTATTCGAAAAGAGTATCCAGAAATGTGTTCAGGACAATTCTAAATTCCGAAACTGAATACGTCATTAGAAATCAAATCTTTCGCCATGTAGTCTACCTTATCAGGGCGCACTCTTCTGGGCATGCTAGTGTTCTCTCAGCAACAGAGGGAATAACAACTTTAGGTCAACTCTTAACGACGAAGTTTAACAACCTTTTCACGACAGATTGTGGTGTTTCTTCGGGAGTGGAATTGAAGATGTTAAGAGTAGCACTTGACCACTAACTCGCTGAGGCCTACCTCGAGGTCAATATTGATCCTAAGAACGACACCTTAGACACCTGGTAACATCGAATACAGTCATTCTGTGGAAACCACAAAACCTATACTTGTCAGAAAGGTTTGCGAATGGGACTAGATTTGTACTCCATAAAGTAAATTGCACGTCCAGTCCTTCTTGGCAAAGCCAAAAGTTCGCCACGATCAATGAGACAAGACAGGATTCGGGTTCCATTGAAGAAAAAAATCCCGTATCGGATTCTTGGCCTTGTTTAGGAGGGGACCGAATGGCAGAGAAGAAACACCTGAGAACGTCGCACATGGGAAACAAACGTGTTACTTCTTAGTGGTCCAATGAAGAACCCTTGATTCTCAACATTCTTTCTTCAGGAGAAGAGAAAGACCGAAGCAGAAAGTCTGGTTAGGTGAATAACAGGCAACGTGCCCCGTATCGAAAGAAGTCCCAGAACTTACCCTCAAGCGGGTCGGTCTTTTTAAGAAAGGACAAGGATGTCTTGCATTCATTCAAGTTCAGAAATTGATACTAAAAATCTTAGAGTCCAAAGTCTTGGAGTTCGAAAATGCATCCAAATTCCGAATGCAGGAATTTAGAAAAATTTGCTTTTAGAAGGTAATGTGGCACTAGATCTCCACACGTCTTAATTTTGTAGGAATCTTTTTTATCTTGAGGGTCCGCTTCTGACCACAGTCTAAATCTGGCCAGATTTGTGACGGATTTGTTTGTTTGCAACAAAAACTACGTCAATTCTCTTGCATTCCTGTCTAAGAAAACATTGCTCGAAGAAAATAGTCTCTTCGTGTTTCAAGGACAGCTTAGGATGCCCAAGTCTTTATCTTCAAACATGACATCCCGCAAAAGTAATCGACTCCAAGTCCTTGAAACTAATTTTTCAAACTCCTTGCCTCCTGGTCAGGACGTAGATGCAGTTCCGAATATCAATTCAGTTCCACCGCACTTCAACTCCTTGCCAAGCCTCGTTTCCAAAATCCAATGAATGCCAGTCTAATCACCGTTCCAGCTCATATCGGTCCCATCAAATATCCATTTATTCATAACGCAAGCCATAAACTCCATTAAACCGCTCTCGGAGGACACACCCAATCGGGGGAAAATCGAAGTCCTCATCGATTGCCACCGCACACACGAGCAGTCTCAAAAATATGTGTTCCCCCTTTAATTGGTCACATTATCGAAGGAATCTCCTGACTGTACGGTTTCTCCCTTCGATGTCCTTGCCACGGACGCGCCATGGGATTCCGAAGATGTTTTGCACATTCACTGCACGTTCGCCGTTCTTCGGGTGCAAATGTGAAAATAAATTCCGTCCTCCATGCTCTCCCGCTTCGGGCAAACTCCGAGTCTGTCTCATCCTCTGCGGACATAATCAAATTCGTATCCTCCGCCGAGTGGAGCGTCAGGTCAGAGTGATGCGACTCTTTTTTCCCCCCGTATCAGTGTTTCGCCGAATCGAATGGGATTTGTTCAATCCTCAGGCCTCCCCTCTCAAAACAAATTGGAATTGCATTCGTGGATCTTTCGAGTCACAGAGCACGGCAGGGGACAAGTCCCCCAGGCTGCCGCCGGAGCGATTGCGTTCACACGTCCTTGTGAATAATTAGCGTGTTTGAGGTGAACGGAGGTGCGTGTGGAGGCTAGGATGTCCTTGAACGGTGCGAGCTGCTTTCTCTGGATCATGCCATTTCATGGCGTTTAACAAGGTGTCACGCTGGTGATGTGCGAGCAGTCAATGGAGCGTGTGCTTCGCTGGTACACGTCTGCTGGAGACTTTCAGGCATTCAGTCATGCGAGACAAACGATGAGACGTGAGTTACAGTGAGTGGGACGGAATCCTAGCGGGGGATTCAATGGGATGGAGGTGGAGGGAGCTTAGTGCAGATGTGCTGCTGAGTTATGCATACCAAAGTGTGTTTAAGGCGAACGGGTGTTTACTTCGCCCCTGCATTACAGCTCAATTGGGCGGTGGTACCTGGAGTTGATGGGGACTGAAGAATGGAGCGTTCGTTAACTGGAATGACTTTGTTAAAGTAAGCAGAGTAACAGGAGGGGAGAAAAAGGGAGCAAGAGAATGAGAAAAGGCAGCGGGAGGGGACGAAAATGGGAGCAGTTTGTAGATTGAATCGTCAAGCTGCATACAAATGAATGAAGAAGTTTGTTTGATTTGATTGTTCTGAGATGACGAAGAAGTTGATTCTGTTGGAGACGCAAGTCTGAGTAAAAGAAGGAGATTTGGAAGAAGACACTCATACACTCATAGTTTTGTTTGATGTGGAGGTTAGAGCCACATGAATGTAAACCGTTTTCGAGTGAACAGTGGACACAAAAGCAACCGAGGTTAGTCCAAGACCGTAAAGGACCATCCAAGGCGACGATGTAAGAGTTGGATATTCACGATCAGCAGATCAATAGGTGTGATGAATCGTCCATGAAAGACTCCCTCTTTCTGAGGCTCTGCTCTATCTAAATAAAGGAATAAACTATTTTTCCGCAGTGGTCCTCTGCCTAGCTTCTCAGCAGTGAAGTTCAGTGAAGAGTCTCTGAATCTCAGTCCTTATTTTTCAGGAGAAGACGAAGAAGACCGAATTGCTATTGCTGATGCCAGAAAGTCTGGTTTGGTGAATGGGAGGTAACGTCCCTCAGACCTTGAACACTGAAGGAAAACTATCATTTAGCCTCAAGTTGATCAGCAGTCGTCGGCCTTTTCAAGATAGTAGAACAGACAGACAGTCTTGGACTCTGAGCCTCTGGGGCAACGCAACAGAGGACGTCCACATACAAGTCGAGGGGGACCTCGGCCGGCTTGGTGTGCGAAACTAGAGACACATGGCCGACAGACTTATTGGTTTTAGTCGTTCCAGTTTTTGTTTTCTATGGTGATTTTTGCTGGATTTAGGCTTAGTCCAGCCAACAGGCACCATTCTGTAGTTGTCGATAGTCCCCATTTGATGATGTCACAGAGGGTCCTTTTTCTTCCGGCTATGATGACTATGTCATCGGCATATGCCTGATGCCATGGTTCGTCAGTATGTCTAGAAGCTCGTCTACAACAAGGATCCACATGAGATTGTAGGCAAGGCCAGGCAGCAACCTACTTTTGCTGAAATTTCATGGTTTTCCGACCATCAGGCGCTTCTGTAATGAGGAGCCTACATCATCAGCTCTCACCTTATCAGCATCGAATAACTGCCATCTGATTCGAATTAAGGCGGGAAAATGGCAGAGGAAGTGCTTTGCAGTGTCATCGTCTTCTCCACAGGCGTCGCAGAGGGATTTATCGCTTAGGCCAAGCACACTTAGGTGTTTCTGTTAAGAGATAACAAGAAAGCCGCGAATTTCTTACAGACGTTGGGGAGCATGCGTTTGGTCTGTCTACATCCTGGAGAGTCATGCCACCTGCGGTTGTGCTCTCGAAAAGTCCAACCATCGATGAAAGCCCTAACCAAGGACTCGGGCAGTCCCAGCGTAGGTTCAGATCCTGAGAATGCCTCATCTGATCCTCGCCTGGCAAGGTCATCGGCGATCTCATTTCCCGTGATCCCGTGGTGCCCCGGGACCTAGACAAGTCTTAGCGAATTTAAGCTGCCGATCAAATTCAGAGAAGACTTGCATTCCTGAACTATCCTGGGAGTAGTTAAAGGGTTCAGCAAGGCCTTAAGCAAAGCTTGGCTGTCGCTACAAACGCAAATACCTCGCCCCTTCCGCCTATTCTTCACAAAACAGCTCGTAGCCATTAGGGTCGTATAGGTTTCCGCTTGGAATATGGATGCAAATTTACCTAATGTGGTGTGCAGTCTAAAGTTGTCGCTCTCCACGAATGCACCAGCACCAGATCCTTCATTGGTCTTAGAGCCGTCCGTGAAAATTCGACTACATTCCTTTCCTGGCTCAGATTCTGGCCAGAGGCAGTTCTGAGTGCAGGGAAAGTCTTTGTATGTTTTGTATGTTCGTCGCAGCTGGAGTACAGGTGTTCGTGCGTCAGACGGCATATCCATAAGACTGGGGTCAAAGGAAATGCGGTGCGCAAAGCATATAACTATTTCTTTCGCTTCAAGGGCGCTCCCGATCATTTCTGTCAGTTGATAGAGTGCAGTTTCTGTGGATCTGCCTGCCCTGTAAGCATGCTGACAGTAATGAAGAGGGGATGTCTGTGGCACTTCTTCCCTTCTGTAGTTGTCCACAGCTTTCCATTTTTTTGAGGAGAAACGATGTTGAGCTGATCGGTCTATAAGACTTTGGTAGACTTGGGTCTTTCTTTCCCAATTTCAAAATGAACACTACCTTAGTCCGTGTCCACTGGTTTGGTATGTAACCCAGTGCTAGACTACTTCTTAATATCATTGATAGATTTGGCAACAGTTTGCTCTTTCCTTCTTGGAGTAGGACTCGCGTGATTCCATACACACCTGGGGATTTGAAGGGCTAAAACGAGTTTATTGCCCATTCCAGACGCCTTTTGATGTTACCACTAAGGTATCGTTCACAGAATCGACGTTGACTCCGAGGTAGGCTTCAGCGAGTTAGTGATACTCTTAACATCTTCGATTCCACATCCGAAGAAACACCAAAATCTGTCGTGAAAAGTTTGTCAAACTTCCCCGTTTAGAGTTGACATAAACCTGTTATTCCCACTGTTGCTGAGAGAACACAGAAGATTGTGCCCTGATGAGATATGCTACATGACGAGATATTTGAGTTTTCCCGACGACCTGTTTTCAGTTGTTTTCCCATTTTTCGAAATTTCGTATTTCTTGAACCTCAGCACGATTTACGTTCCTTCGTAAATTTATTCAAATTTTTCATTGTTTTCACTCCGTGCTTGTGTTTCCCTCCAAGGATTCTGTCAATTCGCCATAAAAGTTACCAAAACACGGAAGCGTATGGATTTAATGCGACGGAGTCCTTCACTCGTTTATGCGACTATCAACAAACATTTGACGGAGGGAATTCGTCAAAAATAAAAAAAAAAATGGATGCACCTCCATCCCCTAGATCGTATGATTTATGATTTCATGAGGGAATCAAAACTCTGGCTGGAAGCGGAAAGGGAAAAGCCATAAAAACTTGTGCCAAATCTTAAGTTCCTCGTCAACGCAGAGTTATGCTCCTCCCGTCTGCACTCAAATGTGACATGTGACATTTGATGGGAAAAATGAAATCAAAACACATCCCCACCCCACGACAAGATGTGAACTTGAAATTCTCCACGGAAGCCATTAATCTCCACAAGTTGACAGTCGAGTGCCTCGAATTGCCCCACACACACAGGCACACACGAGACAAGAAAGTTCAAACACCCTGTCATTTGTTTCTTCACAACAAATGTTGATTACACAATAATTGGCGTTGGATTACATGTGTTAACCAATTTGAACACCACCGACTTACCGCTATTATCCGCGATTACCACACGAGACCAGAAACTCAAAAACGGAAAAGAATTATCAAACACTGACCTGAAACGGTAAAAAAGAGAGACACCGATTAGAGGGAAAGAGAATCGAGTCGAGTGCAACAATTAAAACAGCAGCAGTGTGCAAGAGTGACAGGGCGAGTGTCACAGTGACAGCGTCCGCGCTGCACTGTGGCCAGTTAGGAGCGAGTTAATTAATTTATGTAATCGCCAACTGAGTGTGATGGCGGATGGGTTGACAAATCTAGGCAAAAACTTGTGGAATTGGATTTTCGGTGTGCAACTATTGTCACGGAGTTTCAGCTAATGCTGTGTGAGGAAACTTTGTGGAGTGTGCTCACGGCAAGTGGCAGTGTGCATAGTCTGACAGTCGGTGTAATGGACGACAGAGGGAGGAGTTCAACAAACAGACGGAAAGTTTTGTTCGAGACAAGGCAAAGGACTTTGCCTAAGTTTTTGTGCAAATATTTGCGTCTAATGAGGGAAGGAATGAAATTGACAATCTCGTGTAGGAGGACGTTTTGGCTTGGGACGGAGATGAATTGCTGCTTACGTGGGGTCACATTGAAATGGATATAGATTGAGAGTGAGAGAGAGAGAGGGAAAGAGTGAAAGAAACGGGGAGGGAAAGAGGGAGAGATGTGGGGAGTTAATGGACATGTCGGGAGAGATAATAGGGAAAGTTGGTAAAAGGTTGCTGAATAGCTGACTTCTGTGAAATTTGTTTGAAGACTGAAATTAAACTAATTATGTGGAGTCTGTTGGTACTGTGGGGTATTAAAGGAAGGAAATGACTCGAATTTCAGGACAACTGATGGTTAAAGAAGTTGCAAGACTTGCAGTGTCAAGAACTTGTCGCACCAGATGATCTGGAGAGTTGTTCTGATCTGGTCCATTTAATGAATCATAATTGACAACCTGAGAAGCTAGACTCAGGTCTACCTCGGACTGTAGTGCCGCCATTTTTATTATTATTATTATTAATTGACAACCTGCCCGAAGTTCACTATAACTATCGACACCATCGGGTCCACAACCAGTGCAACTTCTAGTTTTCCCCTTCGATTACATTCGTTGGTCCAATTCCACGTCACTTTTGTGAATTCAGATAATTTGTGTTTTGCAGCAGTGTCTCTGCGAACACACCCGCCGCACGTCAAAACCGCAAATCATTGTTTTTAATGTCAACTGGGATCGTCGACATTGTTTCCGTGCAGGCCTTGACTATGACCTCTTCTGAGAATCATCAGGACGAAAAAACGACCCCTTCAAGGACTAAAATCCTAAAAGTGCTCCTTTCGCAAGACATTAAAAACCTGTGCGCCGCAATTCATTCAACTCCCACGCCATCAGACAACAACATTCTGTCGTGATGGTTCATCTTTAACAGGATCCAACTAATTACCCCCACTGGCGTGATACGCATCCTTGCAATGGCCCTGTCTGCCTAAACCGTCGGCCCTATTCAGACCGAGTTCACAACTTGAACACAGCCTTCATTAATTCATAATGTCACTGCGAAGTATGGCGCGCATTAAAACAACACACGCGATGAATAGTTGACACAAACTGACATAACCCAGGAAATATGAGATGTCATAAAACGAGGAGACACTCACTGCTGACAGTCAATCCGTGTGCGCGCGAAGGAAGTGCCTCGATCGCCCTTAGGCGAAATTATCCATTCGCGTGCGAGGAGGAGAACGTGGGCGGAGGACTATCATAAACGCGCATAATTCATTTATGGCGAAATTATGGAAATACATAAACCATTGACGGGGAAAAAGTCATAAGGAAGCATTTGGAGGTTACGGCGGGGATGTGTTCAGTGGGTGTGTGGAGGGTCATGGTCAATCACGTGAGAAACTCCTGAGTGGTGGAGAGTGGGTTAGTGAGTGGCGCCGGCGGAGAATTGCATGAAAATTTGGGACATCTGTCACTTGTGGCATTTCATCGAGAGAAATGACGTAATTTGAAGCCCAACAGTTAATGTTTGATGTGAAAGGCAGTAAATGTGCTCGTGGCTTAGTTAGGAATCATCAGAAAATTGTTGGATTTGTGGATTTTTAATGACATTTTATGGAGAGGAGCAAATATGTCCTCTCTGCTGTTGTCTAGTGCCTTGAAAATAAGTAGTGGGGGGAGTTAAGGTCGTCGATTTTTTTGGCCAAAAACAACGAAGAACTTGTGTTGCTTGTCTAACTCAGATTTGGATGACAAATTCAAATCGACGCTAAATGCATTAGTTGACATCTAAGAAACTTAGCAAATGTCCTTGACGAGGTCTCCTAAACGGATGGCTTTAAACTTCCAATCAATGTTGCCACTGTCTAACTTCAAAATTCTGACAGTCTTGTTAGGATTACACAAATTCGAGGCAATGTCAAAATAACCCACAATCCTCTGACATTGAGATAATTCTTATCTGCGGGCAAACACCCTTAACCAGTTCTGGATGTGTTCAGCAAATTTATTCCATGATTGCCCTCAAAGAGGGAGACACACCCGTTGACAGGTAGATAAAGTGACAGACTACCTTTGAATGTAATAACAGACTTCGTCGATTGCAATCGTCGTTATAATTGAATTCCACGGATTGCCAGAGATAAGATTGCAGCCATAAATCAATTCCCAATCGATTAGAAGTGAATTAATAATCAAATTAAATCCGACAAGCCGATAGCCAGCGTGGATGGACTAGATTAATTGTAAACTAATGAAGAGGTACTTGGAGGTGTTTGAATAACGAATCAGATACGAATTTTTGTGGATGTCTTAAGGCGAAGTGGGGAGGTAAACATTCGAACGATTTGCAAATTAATAAGGAACACCTGGAACATTGATGTGATTGAGAGCACGAGGGAGTGGGACGACAACTTCTGGGTGACTGTGAGGAAAAAATGTTTTGATTTAAGAGGAGACTGACATAGATTTCTATTTTATTAGTGAGCCTAGCGTGTTTTTCTTGGTCGCTAAGACACGAAATCGAGAATATAGGAGAATTTGTTGATTTTTATTCAGACTAATTTTCTTTTGGGTGCAGAGAGGAAAGTTGTTCTACGAAAATCTGAGCCATTTATCCCTTTGACTCAACAAGCTAGTGCACAAACTTAAAACTCAAGAAAAAGTTGCATCGGTATTTCGTGAATTAGGCTTTTGTGAAGAGTTTGCAGCTAAGGAAAAAATGATGGCCAAGAAACTACTTTCTTGTCGAGTCCTTCAGGCACTATTGGTCTCTACTAGATGAGAGAACTATCCTTCTAGATGGGATTCTTTTTTTTTTCGGAGGATTTTTTGAAACAGTACTTGAGCACTCAGACTCAAAACTGGTCCAGTGGGCGCCGTGGCGTAGTGGGTAAGTGCGTCGACTCCTACGCTCTATGTTCTCGGTTCGATTCCCGAAAAATCACCTCCAATTTTTTCACGGCTCCACCTCTTTCGAGTCACTGACTATGCTCAAAGAGTATAACTGTCTAGAAAAAGCTTCTCGATCTCGCCGTTCGGAGCCGGCATTAAACTGTAGGTCCTCCCCACTCATGAGAGAACAATAGCACGCACAATACGAGTGGTTGCTGAGAAGCTAGGCCCAGGTCCACCTCGGACTTTAGCACCGCCATTATTATTATTATAGTGGAGGTTTGGGCGTTTCAGTAGGGAAAAGCCCTTTGCCTTTGTTTTGATCCCATTTGCATTGATAGAGAACAAAAACACAACGACAATCTATGTGGGTTTCACAGCGAAATTGACGAACTCAAATTTTAATGAAATGTAGAGCGAATGGACGAGCGCCCTGGGATGGTAAAGGCTAAAGATCCGTCTTCGTTTAGGCCGTTAGAAGCAGTTAGCGACAAGTTCAAGAGAGTGATTGGTCAGAAATACAAAGAAAAAAATTGAGAACAAATAATTAACTTTAGAGTTAAAAAAAATCTGATTGAAAAAACACAGGATATTCGCTTCGGGAATATGTCATTGGGTTGCGATTAACGTCATAATTTACAGCTGCAATCATCAGGAAGTTTTGAAACCTCGGGAAAAACGTTAAATTCACAAACGAAATTTTGGTGGAGATCTGACGTTGAATCGTCATTGGCAATTGGCTTCTTTGGTTTGTTGTTGTCAAAACTCCTGACTCAAAGGGCAAAATCGTACTCTGTGGAACCCTATACCTGCCAGCATAACGTTTTGGAGTCGAAAACTGAACGATAAGCAGGACGTCAGAGCTGATTCTTGGTGTTTTTGAAAGAAAAATTCTAAGTCGGCTATTTGTCTGTGAGGAAGCCGAACCCTTCGTTCTGTGGTGTTTGGAAGGTATCTGTAGACTCTATCACATCCATACTCCAAAGAATGCTAGAGAGCTTTCGAATCTGAGCCTTCTGGTTCGAGAACAAGAATAAAACCAAACCTTCGGTACAAAAACCAAGCGATCAGGAGAAGAAGAGGAGGACCGAACTTGCGGTACCAAAGACCAAGCTATCGGGGAAGTTAGGTTACGTTTAGTTAGAGGGCTGCTAGTGAATTCATCAGCACACTTAGGCCATGTTGGTTCATTGTGATACGCTCAGTCAGACTACTACCACTGATCGACCGCTCCAGTGCCGTTAATTTGATCCCAACGGCAAATGGTGGCTGGACCAGATTTAAAAACTTGAAAAACGTCGGAGAAGTAAGGCAACTTGATTTCGATGACTGGAACCACCGTGCATAGGAGGGTAGAATGGAAGGCGGCATTTTTTCGGCTTAGACCCTGATAAGTACGTAAATATGCCATCAGATGCAGTGACACTGGATCTTCAGTTAATCCCGAAAATTAGGACAGATCTTCCTTTTTGGAGGAGCTGCCTTACATCGCAGTCTAAGTCTGCACAGAGTTTCAGAGGTGATTTCTATTGCAACAAAAACGACGTTAATTCTCTTGCATTTTTGTCTGACAAGGCGTTGCTTGAAGGAAATGATGTCTTATTGCAGTGAGAACACCTCGAATTATCCAAATATTCATTTGAAAACAGAAGCATTCTAGAAAAGCAATTGACTCTAAGTCCTTGAGACAACACTCCCGAAGTGTTATGCCGCATGGATGCAGACTTCAGTTCCAAATCTCAATTCAGCTCCACCGCACTTCATCTCCTTGCCAAGCCTCGTTTCCAAAATCGAATGAATGGCTGTCTAATCACCGTTCCAGCTCATATCGGTCCCATCAAATATCCATTTATTCATAACGCAGGCCATAAGCTCCATTAAAACGCTCTCAAAGGCACACCCAATCGGGAGAAAATCGAAATCATTATCGATTGTCACACGCACGCATACGGTTTCAAAAGACATTTCCCCCTAATTGGCAATATTATAGCCGGAATCTCCTGACTTTGGTGTTTTCCCGTCGGTGTCGCTCGTCGTTATGTCATAGGCGTCGTTAAAGTTGGCGAAGAGGCGACGAGTGTACATGTCTTCAAACGTCTTTAAGAAACTTTCCGATGAGGCAGACCAGTTTGAATTCTTGACAAATTTATATTCGATTTTGAATCTTCGGAGCAAGTCCACGGATCACCTAAAGTGGCTAAGCCATTGGGAGCTTTTAGAAGAAACAACTCCGGTCTCCTACGAAATCTCCATCTCGCCTCAGATGGATAACAGATCAGAGGACAACCGCATTCAAAGCGTCGCCTTTAGGTCACTTCAAGCTATTTTTCGTGCGACACTGGAGATAGCAAGCGAGACCCCTGGAGATCCAGCTGACAACGAAGTTCCCCCCGGCACGCAGTGCCCGGCAAATGATTCAGAAAAACCACAAGCAACACATTAAACTCCATTCTCAGTAAAAGGCGATAAATTACCCGCTCTTCCTGGTAAACACAAAAAAATTGTCACATTCACCGCCCAGACGCAACTGACTGAAAAGCCACGACATGTGCGTTCGCTAATGAGTCCGTAAAGCACGTTGTCGCCAGCAGAGCACAAAACCATTCAATCGCCTGTCAAACTGCAATCGATCACGGTATCGACAACAAATCGATGATATCTGCCACCAGGTTGTGTCCAATTTGCACAACTCCATCCATAACAGACCCACTCACAATATCCCCACCCCCCTGCGGCTCGTCGAATAACAAAGAAGAGCAGAGAGGAAAAAAATGGAGACAATTCGAATAAAGAAGCGAAAAACCCATCGGTTCCGCCCCTTGACCACGCGAAGCCCGTGAAAAGGGTTGAATGTGTTCCACCGCCACCACCAGCAGCAGCGGCGGCGGTGTCCCACACAGCAGATGACCGAAACCGAAACCATACCATGACATCGTCAAGAGCTCCCATTCAACTCTGGAGAGCGCCGCAGGCCGGTCTGCTGCATGCCAGAGCACGACGATCATTAAGCTCAGGGCACACACAGCAGCAGGGCTGCTGCTCGGGGGACGGGATATTAGCCCATTGTTGTCTGGCCCCTGCTCCGCCGACCGAAATGATGAAGTCCACGTATGAATGAGCATACTTCCTCTTCACCGGCAAAGGCTTCAAGGGTACATCCGGTGCGACGCGATGACGGCACGCTGACGGTGCCCTGCATTTACTTTGCACGGGAACCCACTGCAACTGGTGCACGAGTCTGATCTAAATTCCAGATCCAGATGAAGTCTAATCCTCGAATGGGATCCACTGGTTGGAGCAAACGAGTTTTCCATTCGAAGCCAGCTGCGAGCGATAACATCTTCCGATTGAAGGCTGTGATTACACGGATGATGGGAGAAACTCCTGTGCTTCGAGAGTCCAATGGGGTGCGCCTATACGAGAACACGGCCTCCGACCGGTGACGGCTGCGGTCGCATCTTTTACGAGCCATCGCCGGGCAGACATTCGGGGCCACAATGAAGTGTGCCCCGTCTTTGGGCCTAATAAATCCGTCTTTGGGCCTAATAAATCTGGGAATGCGTGTCGTAAAACGAAAGAGCTCTTGCTTGTGGCACATTTGAGATTTATTTCGCTAATCGAGGCGGAAACTTGTGGATTCGATGAGGGATTGGGTGATACGTGAGTTGAAAAAGGGTTTTACGCCTTTCTTTGCTTATCGAAGCGGAGAAGGTCGTTGAAAGGCTTGCTGGAGAGACGGCCTTGTGTTGCAATTGAAGGGGGATGCTGGGAGGAGAGGGGTAATGGATCGGATTAGCGAAAGGGGTTAAGTGCAAGTGAACGTTCCTCTCGATTGAAGCTGACCTTTGTGGGGTTTTTTATGAGTGAAATCGAGTTGAAATTTCCGTTTGAAGTGAGCAGTTAGGCGGGCGATGATTGGAGCAGCGGGTTGAGATGGAGATTTGAGGTGGAGTTTCATTTCGTTACAGCTCACAGATTACAAATGTTCTCTCTGTTTGTCCTTCCTTTTGTAGCCGTAAATTTAAGTGATATGATGGAAGCAACGAAAAGCCTTGAATGATCAACGGAGACAGGATAGAAGTAGCTCTTTCTTAAGTCAAGCCTTCGACTCTGAGGCTGTGTGAGAACGCAGCAGAGGACGTCCACGATTGATTGGCGAAGAGGCTCAACTGACTTGGTGTACGCAACTGGGGATGGCTATCAAAAGACAGAATAAACTTTCTTGACCTATTCGGTTAACTGCAGGTTTTATCTGGTTATCGGCTCATATTCAAAGGCCAAGTGATATTGTGGAGTCTTTCCAACCTTTCTGTCAATTCTAACAATGCTTCACATCCTTAGCAAGCAGTCCGTTAAAGTGGTCGCATATGCGATCTTGACTAAAATGGTGCAGGAGATTCTAGATAAATAGTGTATAGGCTTGACGCGGTGTTGTGGGTAGGTGCATTGACTCCTACGCTCGAGGTTTCAGGTTCGAATCTCGAAAAAAAAACACCTCACATTTTTTCACTTCACCACCTCTTTGTCAGTGATTCGACAACGCTCAAAGAGTATAACTGTCGAGAAAAAGCTTCTCAATCTCACCGTTCGGAGTCGGCATTAAACAGTAGGTGCCCTCCACTCGTGAGAGAACAATAGCACGCACAACACAAGCGATTGCTGAGAAGTTTGGCCCAGGTCCACCTTGGACTGTAGCGCCGCCATTATTATTATTGTTGTCAACAGTGACGTTCTGTCCCTGGTGGTGGACCGATAATTCTTTGTTTGTTGACAGTAAATACTTGGTTTTGTCCTCATTTACTTCAAGACCAACTTATTTCGCCTCTTCTTCAATGGCCGTGAAAGCTTTTATAACAGCTCACTGGGAGTGACCTATGATGTCAATGTCGTCTGCGTAGCCCAGCAACTGAACGGATTTGTTGAAAATAGTGCCTTCTGTATTGACGCCTGCCTTGCGCACTATCTGGTCCTGTACAAGGTTGAAGAAGTCACACGACAACGCATCTCCTTGCCGAAATCCGGTGCATGTTTGGAATAGTGCGGAGGAATTGTTCCCTAATTGCGCATTGCACTGCGTGTTTCCAGCGTGACACGGCACAGTTGAATCAGTTTTCCCGGGATCCCGAATTCTGCCATCGCCTTATAGAGCTAAAGATAATGGATGCTGTCGTATGCGGCTTTGAAGTCGATAAATAGGTGATGAGTCTCGACTTTAAACTCGTTGGTCTTTTCCAGGACTAGTCCCAGCGAAATCGAAACTGGCCCAGTAACCATTTGCCGTTGGGATCAAATTAACGGCACTAGAGTAGGTTGCTACATGGCAGTGCAATGAACCAGTTTTGAGTCTGAGCGCTCCAGTGTAGACCTTCAAAAAACCTCAAAAAAAACCTTCTGTGGACTTGTCCAGCATTGGCCAAAAGAAGAAGACATACGCTTGATAAACTCCTCTTTGACTTCCTCAATCAGAACAGTCTACACGGCGTGCGGTTCAAAATCATTCTGCATTGAGGATGACGGCAATGGTCAATTAACAAAGTTGTTCTTCAGAGAGTTGTGGTGACTCCATAGACCTCGACTAGGCATAATTGACCCAAAGTGTTGGCCCACGTTAGCCTCGGGTGTCGGTCGATCACAAACTTGTCTATAGACAAATCTATGCGAGGCTATGGCCACCATTCTTACCTATCCCCGCCTTGACCAGGTGACAGTCAAGCGCCAATACGCTTACCATGAAACAAACGACTGGATGGCGCAGTTGGTAAAGTGCCTGTCCTAAATTAGAGGAGTCCCAGGTTCGAATCCCCGTCAAAGCAAAGTTAATACGCTTTTATCAGGTTTTTCAAATCTGGTCCACTCACCATTTGCCGTTCGGATCAAATCAACGGCACTATCACTGGAGCGGTCGATCAGTAGTAGTAGTCTGACTGAGGGTATCACAAGGGACCAACATGGTCTAAGTGTGCTGGAGAATTCAATACCAGCCCCCTAACCTAACCTAACCTATCAACAAGCAGGAAGTTGCGTGAAAACTTAGCCGTATAGCTTCTCATAGAGCCGATGTATACTCGCATGGTCTTATCCCTCGATTATTCTTGTTATTTTGTTTTTGAAAAGTAAATCGTTTTACTCCGGCTCTCATCAAAGTCTGCTCAAAAATAAAACTGTAAGCTCTCTGATTAAGAATTCATTTCACTACACCCTTCAGCACCGCCCCTGAGTGCCTCCTGAAAACCCATTCCCAATGTGTAGGGTCCTCGTCCTAAACTGTTTTCGCAACGAGAGGAGTTTCAAGTTTTTCATGAATCAAATTCAGTTAACGAGATGTTTTCACTTCGATTCGCTTTTGAAATGTTTTCCCTCCCAAGAGCTCCCCCATTTATACACACGAATGTATGGCGCCCCGTGTGTGAGAGATATCCGTCAAAAATCCCCCACAGATCAGTCGTCTTTATGGTGCCAGAGAATCCTTGAATCGAATCTGATGAATCTGCATACACATACAACCGATTTTCCGCCTCTTTAGACAGAGTTGGAAAGGAATTTGTTTACTTTGACGGTCCGGCTGAGTCTGTTTGGTTTTTTTGTTTTTTTTTTTAATTAATTTAAGACCGGTCCTTGAAAGACGAAAAAAGGAAATCATCCCTAAGGGTGGCTTCTGGGAGAAAATGCTTGTGTCTCCCCCTCTGGCTCTGAACACGTCATAGGTGAATCCTGGGTAAATGACTTGAACTTCGTGGGGAAGAGTCAAGCTGGTGCACTGCGCACATTGAGTACTGGGAAACTTAATACGTGGCTGGGGTTCACCAACTTGGTCCCACCGTGTCGTCCCGTTAAAGGATTTGAAATTGATTAATTGTGCACTTTCATGGTGGTTAGACTGCGGGGAGCGAAGGTTTCAGGTCAAATGATGGAGGGAATTGATCGGAAAATAATGCATTAACGATGCCAAAGCCTGTGGCGGGGGATTACTTCAAGATTTCAGTTCATTCCACTGGAAAATGCGAAGAGGAAGGAATCGATTGAAGAACTTGAGGTAAAAGCTGCTTAATTCTATTGTCAAGGAAGGCGTAGGGAGAAGAAGACTAAATTGCGAGGATGTTCTTCAGACGACCGGATAGCGCAGTCGGTTAAATGCCTGCCCCAAGTTAGAGGGGTCCCAGGTTCGAACCCCAGTGAAATCGAATCTGGTCCAGCCACCATTTGTCGTTGGGATCAAATTAACGGTACTGGAGTAGGTTGCTACCTGGCAGTACAAAAAAGACGAGGATGTAATGCATCGACTCGCGACGTCAAAATCCCACTCTTCAGTGGATGACCAAGAAGCCAAGTCACTGCGGACAAACGGGGACAAGACCAAAGAACTGGAAGCAGTGTGCCCGACGCTCAGAGTCAGAGGGTTGCTCTTACTCAAACTCAACCCCCTCGATGGTCGTGATATGACTGACGAAAATGTCCTGACTCAGATCCATCTGTCTTCTGCCTTCGCTTTCAGCTGAAAAAGGACTCTGAAGGGGATCAGATTTCAGTCCATCGCTCTAAATACCAGCCTGCTCTTGATGGCAAAGAGAACTGCCGACCAGAATGAGTCTCCTTTGAAGGACATCACTTAAGGACTGTTTTACCTGACATGACATGGACGTGAGCAAATCCAAGTTAAGCCATCCTGCACAAATCGCCCTGAGTGATTGACCTGCAATCCCTTTATCAACCACAAATTACCTTGAGATTCATTCTCAAATCGAATCGTACGCAATTCAATGAATACCAAGCGATCCAGGTCGACGCTGCCGACTCCATCCTTCAAGGACGACAAACGCGAAACGAAGACACACGCATATGTTCACGGCCATGCCTTGTGTTGTGGTTTCTCACACATTTGCATATGCCGCAGAATGCAAAGGAACTTGAGGCTATCCTGTATTATGCCGGCACACTTCCGTGAAGTGGAAGGCAATAAAAGGACAATTAGGAGTGTAAATTCTCCGGCAACCCAAAGCGAATGCAAATAGAAGCGTGAATAAATGAATAAATTCCCCGGATGCAGACGGTTTCGGGGTGATTTCATTTTCTCTTTGGCGTTGTCTTGCTTAGCAAATGCGTCTGTTTCGACAAATTCTTTGTAGTCAACGAAACGAGGCAGATCGGAGAGCGAGACTGAAGTCCTGTCAAGGGTAAGTGGAAGTGGATTTCTTCAGGTTGGTCTTTGACGAAAATTGAAAAGAAAATTAGGGTCGTTTTGCGATTTGATGGTCCGGTGGTCATGCTTTGAAACGGATCGATGGAATTTGTTGGCTTAATTTTTTGTTGTCACTTGGAACGAATCGGCCAAGATTTTGTCACTGGGAATGGGTGTATGACTGGGCAAGACTCGCTGTAGATTAGAGCCCTTGATACCCGAACACTCGGACCATTTCCCAGATTGCTGGGTACCCAATGGCTGCGAAATGCATTCCTGTCGATAACCGTTGTAATTGTCGTCATTATCGCTTCGTTTTAATAATAATAATAATGGCGGCGCTACAGTCCGAGGTGGACTTGGGTCTAGCTTCTCAGCAATCGATCGTGTTGTGCATGCTACTGTTCTCTCACGAGTGGAGGAGACCTACATTTTAATGCCGACTCCGAACGGCGAGATTGAGAAGCTTATTCTGAACAGTTATGCTCTTTGAGCATTGTCAGTGACTCGAAAGAGGTGGAGTAGTGAAAAAATGAGAGGTTTTTTGGGAATTGAACCAAGACTTCGAGCGCAGGAGTCGCTGCACTTACTCACTACGCCATAGCACCCTTAGTTAGCAGCAGTTACCCGATAGAAATTTGCCAGTAGGTGGTAGTAGCTGGTGGCCGAAGGTGGGACCTGAACATTCGTCTTCTTCTGCTGATGACGATAAAGTCCAGGATGGACCTTGTCCTCAACCAACAAACCTCTCTAGCTGGCACAATCCCAGTGAACGATGCTGTGAAGAACAATGTAAAGAAAAGTCCGCTTCCACCTCATATTCATATTCAATCGAATTGCCCATCACCTCCCCTTGTATCGATTTGAGTCAAGGCCACCTTGTTCTACACAAACGATTCGTATCGCCCAATTACCCAATTGTTTCCACCTCGAATTCCTCAGTCTGGCGCCCGACGCCGAACGAACTACCTTTTCAAGAAATGCACATCGACTTGCAGCCGCCACCCACGGCGCGAGGTTCCGTCTTGATTTCCATTTGAAAGGCCACCCGTGGGTTCAAATATTTCATATTTCCTGACAAATTCGAACGAGAACTCCTCGCTGGCACACGTGCGGAGCCAGAAAGTCCTCAAAACTTTTAGCGCTCACATGCTCCGACCCGGGAAAAGTTTCTCAAAAAAAAAAACTCCAACTTATTTCTGTTGAATTGAAGTGAAGGGGGCGTTGTTCGCTCGGGAACATAATTGTTTTTCTTCTCCGAGAAAAAGGGGAAAAGGTTCATTCTCCGAACGCAAAGACCCGCACAATGACTTGACATTCCGACAGAAACTTTTGCCATCTCCCCCTTATCTGACACATGATAGCCTTGTACTCCATTTCAATTGCAGCAGTTTCCTGTGTACACAGTTGCAAGGCATGTCATGTCCTGGATGAGAGTACCCGCATGTGACTGTGTCTGTTTAGCACTCTCCCTTCGGCAGGGGATGTGTTTGTGTGAGTGTCATAAGTGTGCCTTTGATGAGAAGTTTTCCTCGCCATTAATTCCACAAATCCTCCACGATTCACTACTCTGTGCGTCCCTGCGACAAAGGGACTTCCTCAAATTGTCGTTAAACACATTCAAATGGCGAGGACTTTGTGGGGCATTACGGCAGATATGAGAGATCAGATGATTTATGGTGGGCTTCCGATTCCGACACTTAACGGTGTTTTAAGACCTCTCCCATTCTCCGGATTTAAGCGAGAGCACAGATTTGACTCGAATCTGGAGGAGATCACCGGAATCTCGTCGAAAAGTGGACACAGGGGAACGCTTCCGATAACTTTGCGAATTAAACGTGTAGCTCAAAAACGGGTACTTCAAAAACGATTTCTGACTCTCACCACACAGGGTTGCGCAACATCCCCGGACCTTTCTCAACCTCGGTCACGTTCATAAACAAAAAGAAAAACCCCGAGATTCCCTTAAAATTCATTCACAGAATCTACCCCCAAGTCGATGTGAACAGCGCTGAAGTAACGTCCGTGTTCTTGTCTGCTCCTCCGCACATTCCGTGTGCTTGTCGGACGGCTCCGGGGAGCACTTTGAGGATTGGAAGCATTTATGAAGTACTCACCCGTTGAGTGGCGTCGTTTTGCTTTTCATTTCGAAAATTGTTTTCCCAACACATCCCGGGTCTGAGGAATGCGGACTGAAATTCCACGTGGACTTAGTGTGGATTCAATTTAAATTCGCCGCGATCCACAAATGTCGAGCGAAGAATTTCTCTCCGGCAATATGATTAATGAACTCCTCAGAGGGTGAGACCCAATTCCATGACGCCCCGAATCGGAAACTCAGTGACATTGGATTCGAAACGAAGCGGTTTGGGTCGGTGAACCTTCACGGGTTGTGTACGTCCAAACGATTCCACGAGGGCATTGTCAACGACGAAGGTGAACTAACTTCCGCCACTCGGGTGGGGGTGCTGTTCTCGGTTAAGTGGTCATTCAGACGAAACGCTAGTTAAAGACGTGTACAGCGAAATTGACGACCGAATGCGTGCAACAGGGGTTCACAAGCACCGGACTGGAGATGGCTGGGAGAGATTACCGTCACGAAGGAGCATTTCACTTGGAAAAATAGTGGAAGCCAATCAACAGTTGGGAGCACTTTAGATAATTTGCAACGTGACCGACCACCTGCGACTGGTTTGTGAGTGGGGGCACGGGTCGTGAGAAGGGATTGTGAGAAGATTCTTTCGGAAAAGTTTGGTAGTGCAATGGAATTGGTCTCAGTGTTTTTCAAGTTTTTATCTACTTTAGCGTGAATGTGGAGGATTTAAGGTCCGCAGAGGTTATTTACTTCGTGTACTACAAGAAACTGCAGAGAGTCAAGAGTTAAACAGGTCTCCCAAGGGAATTAAGGAACAGTTTGGAGTTTATTTCCTTCAAGCTCAAAGTAGCAGAGAGCACCAAGAAATATTAATGGTCCAACAAAAAGACGCTTTGCGCCGAAAACTTAATCATTCCTTACGTTGCCTTCATATACATGTTGTGAACATGCTATTTTTTCTAAGTTCATTAGTTGTAGCTTCCTGGACTGTATCGGGTAATAATACACGGATTTAAGTGCAGTCTGACTGTTCGATAAGACGTGAGCACAGTTTTGTCTGCAATAATCCGCTCATTTTCTTAGAACAATTTTTGAGAAATTTCATCTTTAACACGATCACATTTTATTTGAGTATTTTTGGCTCGTCTCTATTAACGCTGTCATATGCGGGCTTGAAATCGAGAAGTAGGTGGTGTGTGTCGATCTGCATTTCCTAGGTCTTCTCCAGGATCTGCCGGTGTGTGAAGATTTTAAACCAGGGGTTTGTCCTTGTTGGGGTTTTAAAACCCAGCACATCAGTAGCGGCTTCTCTGATGGCTTTTTGACAACGTTTCCATTCTACGTCTATTGTTAGTAGCGACGTCGAATGACGAACTTTGGGAGAGTTTCAGGGAGACTCTATCGGAAAAGTTCTTGGCAGTCGGTTGCGATTGTAGCTTTTCGACGTCAAACCATGGTTGTCTTCCTCGACTGCGTTGTTCTCTCGATATCCGCTTCCTTACCTTGGCTACGACAATGAAATGGTCCGAGTCGATGTTGGCGCCTCGGAACGTTCGGACATCAAGAATACTGGAGGAGTGACTGACGGCGATCGCAACGTGATCAATCTGGTTGACGGTTGAATGATCAGGGGACCGCCTTCTTCTTCCTCATCATTTCTACATCCTCCAAAGAAGTTATTGAAGGGAATTGAAAGTGCCTTTCATCAGCGTGGTTGCCTCCTACTCAGATGATCCAAATTTCAACAGTGCAATAAACCAAAAATAAGAAAAAAATGTCCAAGACAATAGTTACGTGCGTCAAAAATTCCGAGGATCATATATCAAAAAAAGTTATAAGGGACGTGATATGGTATTTTCTTTCTTCTTAAATAAACAAAAAATATCAACTATAGAAACTATAGAAAGGTGATGATGTCTAAAATCTATTTTTTTGACGACAGTATCTAGCTGAACGTGATACTGATCGGTACAATACAAAATACACCAAACAGAAATAGGGATCCCAAGCAAGTCAGTGTGGAGAGCCTAGTCTAGGGTCTAACTTCTAACTTTTCCAAGGCTTGGTCGCCAAAGTATGGAAAGAAGATGTCCTTTTTCTTTCAGCTGGAGTAGAACACCAAGGTTGTGACTGGAACCAGTTGCTGTTTGAGTGAGGATGCAGAAACCACTTCAACTGACGCGACGGGGTAAGCTAACATTTTGTTGCTGTCTCATTAAGCGGCTCTGTGTGCCTTGAAAGAGCAATTGTTGTGTTACCAAGTCAAATTAATATTATTATCGCCCAAAAATGACTTAATGTCTGATCACAGGAAAGCAACACCAAAAATTGGTTCAAGGACTTAGGCTTAAACTTCCCTGAGGTTAACGAAAAGAGCGTTTGTTACAGACAGCTGACCATTAAGTCATAGAACCTCTTTGGAAATGAGCTGGTGGTTGAGATCCTTTGACAAATACTCTACCACAGCACGAGTTACACGTATGGGAAAAACTTCCACCAAACCACAGTTAACAGATTTATTTGTCAAGAATTGAGGCTGCCAGGAACTACCCTCTAAAAAATACAACGGGTTGGAGTCCATCGAGTTAAGCTTTGATTTCTGATGAAGATTTGTCTTATTTAAGTCGAAGATTTGAAACAAAACAAAATTCAGAGCCCTTTGTTGTGGGACCCACCACTTGTTGGTCGATAAGTTGGTAGGGCCGTCCACTTTCTACTTGAAGTCTCATAAATATTAACCTACGCTGAATATAACTATGAAGCCGGAATCTGTGTTAAGTGTCTTCAAAGGGTTGAGCAAATTTCGCGAAAATGTTAACCCATTACTCGTTAAAATGAAGATCTCCATCAGTCGAAGACTGCTCTGACAGTCGCAACAAGTTCTGTTGATTGTCTTGATGACCTTGATGACAGGCAATCATTCTGTTTACTGAAAGATTCTTCAACAGAAATGTTGCGAGTTTGCTTTCAGTTTCCATAGCTGCATTCTTTCCGATGAAACCTCGTTGGCGACAAGATAAGCAGCTCTAGGATTGATTTCCGTTCAAGATTGCGTGTCTTGACGTGGCAGTGACTCCGCCAACAGACGGTAGACCGGATCTCGAAAACGACCCGAAAAAATTCACATTTGCTATGCAACTGCAATTATGCCCATCCAACAACAGAAACCAAACAATTCCCAAGCCTCAACGTTGCATAAATGACAGGCGTCCATTCGCTGTCAACTTGAAATGGATGCTTTCGATTCTTGGTCAACAATGAATGCGTCTGCCTGTATTCATGACCACATTTCCCAACCGCAGGGCATCATCTATGGACTCCTGTCAAACCATCCACTCCCCGTAATCAAGTGTCAATCCACAGCTGGTTTCCCAACCAGCCTAATCAACCACCGCAGCAGTTCATCAATGGGGGTCACTCAACCTCAGACAGCAGCCAATCGATTTCTTCATCCCTCCGCGCTAGACAATGCGCGATTATGATTGATTATGAATTTTAAATGGAATCGCGTCATAGTTCAATTTATGAGTCAATCAATGAAACCGACCACTTGATGGGGAAAAGTGCCTCGCTTAGCGTCGACCTTCAGTGTCAAACCGATAGAACTGAGGCCCGACTGAACTGTGCCACGGATCCGTCAGCTTCGCATCATTAAGCCCATTCGAAGCCATCAACCAAATCAGCTCACGACATTTCAAAATCTGCCAAAAAAAACACACAAAAACAAGCGACAGCGACAGCAAACAACAAAAGCCCGCGGCTGGCAAAGGTCATGAATGTATCTCTTGCAAATCCATCCAACAATGGATGATGACGACGATGTTAATGACAGTCAGCGACCGAGCGAACGAAAATTAGGCAACCCTGTGCGGTCACACACAACACCAGCCACAAGCTGTCAAAATTTCAATCAAACGACGAAACAACGAACCGACACACGATCGCAGTCACCTCCCACTCTGCCACAGACACAAACACAAGCCCGTGCAGGAAGGGAACACGAAATGATCAGCAATTGAGGCTGTTCTTTGGTTTGTCACTCTCCAGATGCCCCCAGCTTTGAATGACAGCACAGATGCGTCACAACACCACCACCGGAGCTCGAGTTCGAGTTCGGTGACAGATAGCCGCCGAAGAGGAGAGCAAAAGAGACCGGAGTAGGAGGCAATGGTGCCGGAGGCGAGTGAACTACTCCACTCCACACTAGGCAAGCGACATCAGCTGCACGCGCATGGTGTTCAGTTTACATCCGAACTCGACCGCGAAAACACACAAAGATACACAGAGACTGGTGTGCCGTATGTGCTTGCGCCACTGATCCGACGACCTCTTGCGGATACTTAGATACACTCTTTGGATAGCCGATTCCGCTTCAATTGGGCGCCTCAATTGCGCTCGGCATCTTCGGCACGAAAGAATTTCCATCGCGACCGCGTTCGAAAGCGAAATTGTTTGATTTTCAAGCGAGAGTTCGAAGCCTGACCGAGAATTCGAGCGTGACGGATGATAAACACTCGTATGGAGAGCATAAATCATCGGGTTTGAATTCGCGCCGCCTTTTGGGCGACTTTCGTGCGGGCCAGTGTCGTCGGGCGTCCGGTTCGCATGCTGTGCAGTGAGTGTCTGTGAACATACCCCCCCCGGTTGGATAAACATCCGCGAACAAGCACTTGTGCGCCTGAGATTTGTGAGTGGCCCCCTAGCGGTGTAGTGTTTGTTTGCATCGACGAGAGGTGAAAATCGCGAGGTGTTTTCGCACAAAATCCATAAACCGTTAGTGTTGTGTACATATTTGGTTTCGCCACCGAACCGCAACCAGAGATATCAGCGATACGGATACGAGTCCACACAAAGGTATGACCAGGTTCGCCGTTTCCCAACTAGATGGCGTGCCGCAACGAAAACGAAAGTATCTTTTTGACACTCTGCCCCCTGTGCTGCTCTGCTCTGCTGTGCTGCTTGCCTAATTGAGATGCAAGTGTCGCAAGTTTGAGTAGATTGAGTCAATTAAACGCTCGGATACAGATCTCATCTGTGCGACAGCCAGCAAGAGTTGGGCAGGATGTGAGCGTTTAAAAACAGAAAACCAATTAAGCTCGTTGAACGCTGTGTGGAGATATGAATCACTTGAGGCATTTGGCTTCGAATTGTTCGCAGATAAACTTCAAGTGACCGATTGCGTAATGAGTCGTCGAAATGGCAAGTTCAAGGCGACGTTTTGTGGTGTTTTTCGTGATCATTGGCTGTTTGTTTTGCGAGTTTCGTTTCCTTTGCTTTGTTAGGGGGTTCAGAGCCATTCACTTGGGGGAGTTCATATTCAAATGATTGTTTTGTTGGGTAATGAGGAGCTTAGATCACATCTTTGCATGGTTGGGGAGGTCTTTTCCCACAGGAATTAAGATTCGGTGTGGCATTTTGGGAGTTTTTCTTGTACCGTGACTGCTGCTTTTCGGGAAAAATTAATCTGATTCTTCCGGAAATTGCAGGGAGTGTACTTTTAGTTAAAACTGGGACCGATTTAAAAGGTTGTGAACTGCGCAACTTGCGCATGCACGTTTTTTTTAGGTTTTCTTTTTTGAAACACTACTGGAGCACTCAGACTCAAAACTGGTCCATTGTACTGCCAGGTAGCAACCTACTTCAGTGCCGTTAATTTGATCCCAACGGCAAATGGTGACTGAATCAGATTCGATTTGACTGGGATTCGAACCTGGGACCCCTCGAACTTGGGCCAGGCACTTAACCATGCACGCTACCTGTAATCTATCTTTTTTAAATGACTTAGAAAAAATGACTATCGACTTCACTTATCTTCGGAATCTGAAGTTTCCTGGCTAAGAAAGGCACAGCTATGATTTAGGGAACTCATCCAATCATTTCCCAAAGTATGGGTCATTCTTGAGCCAATTGCTATCCTTCACCCTTATCGCGACTTTTTCAATGAAGTTCTCATGGATCAAGGGACAAATCTGATCAGGGCAGCTGAGCACGAGTATAGAAAGATTATCCAGGTCTGTCATCAAAATAGACGACGTGTGGTGAATGTTGGCATTTTTTTTTTGTAAATCCAAAAAATGAGTCCACCAGGAAGACAATGACGGCGATGTAAGCAGTACTATGGAATAGATGCCCACCAGGTGATTCGAGTGAGCGATGTTTGAAAAGAAAACCAGCGGAATAGGGACGAAAACCGATTAGGTTAGATTAGGGCTGCTAGTGAATTCACCAGCAAACCTAGGCCATGCTCCAATGATAGTGCCCTTAATTAGATCCCAACGGCAAATGTTGAGTGGACCAGATTTGAAAAACCGGATAATAGCGTATTAACTTTTCTTTCACTGGGATTCGAACCTGGGACCAATGTATCGAACCAGTGTCTAATACATTTAACCTTCACAGTGCATTTGCATCTTGTGGAAAATCTTCCTGGGCATCTCCTTGCTTTACATTTCACAAGCAACACAGCAGACAAACTTAATTTCATCCCCAAGCACGCGATTTCTACTCAGATTTGTTCGGAAATTCTATGCATCAGTTCCTGATGGCTCATAGGTGAATATTAGAGTGGAAGCATTCATTTTTTTAGACTCTTAATTTCTCAACTCTCAGATCCTTTTCCAAATGCGAAATGAATGAAAATGAGATCGACATCTGGATTCGAACTTCTACCAGGGCTTTCAATTAAGTCAAATCCACTTTCGAATCTATTAGCAAACTGCAGGGAAACTTTAGAACTATCAAGTTCCTGTAATTTTAGTTCCAGAATTAGGTACCAAGCAAAGCAGAGTCTAGAGAAAATTAGCAAATTTCCCAATTAGCCAAGCAAAGGGACTTATGGAAGCATATTCCAAGTCATAAACTGCATTTCCAAAAATAACTTCAGATGGAGTACTTCAAGAAGCCGTGGCATAATAATAACAATAATAATAATGGCGGCGCTACAGTCCGAGGTGGACCTGGGCCTAGCTTCTCAGTAACCACTCGTATTGTGCGTGCTATTGTTCTCTCACAAGTGGAGGGGACCTACAGTTTAATGCCGACTTCCAACGGCGAGATTGAGAAGCTTTTTCTAGGCCGTTATACTCTTTGAGCATTGCCAGTGACTCGAAAGAGATGGAGCCGTGAAAAAATGTTTGGTGTTTTTTCGGGAATCAAACCGATAACCGATGGCATATCTGGGCAAATAAGGTCCAGCTATCATGTGGGTGCCGGGACACAGTGACATTCCGGGGAATTGTAAAGCCGATGATTTCGCCAGGAGCGGAACGGTCTCCACAAACCTTCCTAGTAGAGAACCTCCGCACATGCCATTCGCTGCAACTAAATTTCTTTTACAGAATCATACTATTAAAAACACCAACTCAAGATAGTCACGTGCCTCATCACAAAGCAGATTTGGCATAAACTCGTTCTAAGATGTTCACTCTATCTTCTTAGAACCAACAGATCATCTCTAAGGACTCTCATCGGTGTTATCACAGGACACTGTGCCATTGGCACTCACGCCTTAGGAATGGGACTCCCTCACAACGATTTCTGCAGAAGCTGCAGAGACGAAGAAGAAGAGGAAAACCTAACGCATCTCCTCTGCACTTGTAGCGCTCTCTCCTCTCGCAGGAAGAGCCTACCTCTTCAACAACTTAAGCGAATTGCACAACCACGGCATTCATCAATTAAAGAGCTTTGTAGAAGGCAACAAATGTTTTTTTTGGATAGGATAGGACATCAGATCCGCGTGGTATCACAATGAACCTAAGTTAGCTTAAGTGTGACTGATATCTGCAGTCAGCCACTTCAACCTAACCTAACCTAAGGTCCAGCTACAACCGAATTGATAAACTAGCCTTTCTGGGCAGATATTTCATGACCGCCAATTATGTGAGCAGCACATTGGTAATACTGCATGCGTTAGGGGATTTTTGTTCACCTAATTTGCGAGTGTTCGGCAGCCATTGGAAATAGACTTACGGACCTAAGGTGTGACACGTTACAAAGATGTCATGTGTTAAAGGATTAGGAACCAAATCAGTTGCATTAATTCAATAGGCCGGCTTTTGAATCCTCCTTGGTCAATTATTTTACAGCTATGTCGACATGGATCTCTGTGTTTTCTTGTGACGTGAAATAAGGTCACATGAAATAAAGCCATATATCAAAAATTGGGTATAATTTCGTTTTCAAAAGCGAAATAAGGTTAAATTTCATTAAATTTGGTTTTTGGCATTTGGGGTTATCTCCATATCCAAATTCAAATATCACCAAATGTGTAAAAAAAGGAAGCGGCAAAATGTAGCCCAAAACTTGAATTTTGAAAGATGAAATAAGACCTATTTCACGTTACCGTTTTCTTGCCCTTTTTTAACTTAAAATTGCCTTTGGAGAGTGGAACAGATTTGATTCAAATAAAGATATTGGACCAGAATTTGGCGAGGCAGCTGACCGTTTTCTCAAAAGAAGCGTCCAAATTAAACCAATTCTAGTGCTGCTTCCAACAAAAAAAGATGCATTCGAAAAAATTAAATGGCATCATTTTCGAATGAAGACTGAATTGTTTGTGAACAGACGTTTCCAAAGGTTCAACTGGCAAGTCGCTCCGGGCTTTTGATAATAGCGCAATGGCATCAGTGCACCGATGGGAACTGGACTGCCTGTTGGGGACCAAGAATCTTTTCAAAAAAATTTTAAAATTTTATCAGATTGCAATGTCAACTGAAAGGATAATGCACTGAACTTTGAACCTTTGGTAAGATTGTTTCTCATGTTAAACAGAATTGTCCCTTTAAAATTGATAATCATCAGTCTTGTCCAACTGAGAATCATTGGCACTTGCCCAACTGTCTGCCTCTCTCATCAGCCATGACTGAACACCTGACGTCGGCACCAGCACACGGAAATCTCCAGCATTGACCCGAGGAAGGGCATTATCTCTCTCTCCATCATCGTCTCGTAGTCTAGTTCATTAATTTAATCGCTCATCTAAATCTGTGCACATAAACCCCTGACATACATATAATCACTTTGTTTGCCTCTCAGATTCTCGACGGGGATAAGAATATAATTATTCCAGCTCACCACACAAAAGTCCGAATGGTTTCTCATAAATTAAATCACTCCCCCCGAGGCACCTCCCCCCGCAAATGACTACAATGCGGCGAGCATCTCATCATCATCGCCCGTGCCTTACGTAACCCCAATCCGAGGATCATATGTTTTAGACTCATTCAATTTGTTTTTACGGAATTATTCCACTAAACATTTGTCCAATTACGTAAACCCCTTAACCGGCTGTAGAAAGGCCATAAACTTCTGCTGGATTTTGAAGTCACCAGCCCGGTGCCCGAACTTCGCTCTAACCTCAAACAGCTTTCCACCGCAACTCGTACGGAAAATAAAAGTGAGACATAAAATTTAAGAAAAACAAACATAATACGAGTGTATCGCGATAATTACTGGTCGCAAGGCTTTGGATTTGCTCCCATCAGCTCGGGAAGGTGACTCATGCCGGCTGGGGCGGGAAGTGAACTTAATTACTTCGAGTATCTTTTGCTATTTCTCGGCTTAGACAAGGTAAAAAAAATACGGGAAAAAACGACGAGAAACAAATGGAATAATAAGACTCTCGTTGAGAGCAATTCGCTCCACTCCTCTCATCCTCCTCGCTGAGGTGGGATTAATTAAGAAACCATCTGTGAGCAGGTCCATGGGTGCAAAGTCTGAGAGCAGCTGGGAAACGGCAATCGTACTCTGAATTGACTGATCATCGAATTCGCAAGAAACCAGGTGAAGGGGGATATGGTTCTCTGTGTCAGTTCCCCCTTTGAAATCAGTTTGAGAGGTGTTCAGATGCGGGAGTACAGACTTGTGTACGGCGTACAGTCTTGAACGAAAGTTATTCAACACCATGCAAATGTCACGTTTTTGGAGTTGACTGCTGGCTCTTGAGAGAATGCACTGCTTTCAAGGCATTGCGTCAACCGTTTGTCTTCATTAACTGCCAGAATGGGCTAAGTATGTACCTTGATATATCCAAAATTCGAAATTTAGGCCTTCTTTGGCTGCGTCCTCCTCTGACTGCATCCTTCTTTGACCGCGTCCTTCTTTGACTGCGTCCTTCTTTGACTGCGTTTTTCTTTGACTGCGTCCTTCTTTGACCGCGTCCTTCTTTGACTGCGTCCTTCTTTGACTGCGTTTTTCTTTGACTGCGTCCTTCTTTTACTGTGTCCTTCTCTGGCTGCGTCTTTCTTTGACTGCGTCCTTCTTTTGCTGCGTCCTTCTTTAGCTGCGTCTTTCTTTGACTGCGTCCTTCTTTGACTGCGTCCTTCTTTGACTGCGTTTTTCTTTGACTGCGTCCTTCTTTTACTGTGTCCTTCTCTGGCTGCGTCTTTCTTTGACTGCGTCCTTCTTTTACTGCGTCCTTCTTTGGCTGCATCTTTCTTTGACTGCGTCCTTCTTTGACTGCGTTTTTCTTTGACTGCGTCTTTCTTTGACTGCGTCCGTCTTTGACTGCGTCCGTCTTTGACTGCGTCCGTCTTTGACTGCGTCTTTCTTTGACTGCGTTCTTCTTTGACTGCGTCCTTCTTTGACTCCGTCCTTCTTTTGCTACGTCCTTCTTTTGCTGCGTCCTTCTTTTACTGCGTCTTTCTTTGACTGCGTCCTTCTTTTGCTGCATCCTTCTTTTGCTGCATCTTTCTTTGACTGTGTCCTTCTTTTACTGCGTCCTTTTTTTGCTGCGTCCTTCTTTTGCTGCGTCTTTCTTTGACTGCGTCCTTCTTTGACTGCGTCCTTTTTTTGCTACGTCCTTCTTTTGCTGCGTCCTTCTTTTACTGCGTCTTTCTTTGACTGCGTCCTTCTTTTACTGCGTCCTTCTTTGACTGCGTTTTTCTTTGACTGCGTCCTTCTTTTACTGCGTCCTTCTTTGGCTGCATCTTTCTTTGACGGCGTCCTTCTTTTACTGAGTCCTTCTTTGACTGCGTTTTTCTTTGACTGCGTCCGTCTTTGACTGTGTCCTTCTTTTACTGCGTCCTTCTTTTGCTGCGTCTTTCTTTGACTGCGTCCGTCTTTGACTGCGTCCTTCTTTTACTGCATCCTTCTTTTGCTGCGTCTTTCTTTGACTGCGTCCTTCTTTTACTGTGTCCTTCTTTGACTGGCTCCTGACTCCTTTGTCGTGACTTAAACCCCTTAAAGAGACTCTCATCCCCAACAAAGCAAAACGAATGGAGGTCAACTAACCATGACAACAACCCATTATCCACCAAAGAGAGATATATGCACCCCATTCATTACAACTGGCCTCATCTCAAGGACCGTTTAACACCAGATCCAATTCGATTCTTCACGCTTCACCCCCCACTGCCTCCGTAAGAATGCGACTCGCACAATTGTGACATCGACAAAGAACCAAATCTCCTCTTTCGGTGTCCCTAATGCCGTCCGAAACCCATTTCAGAACTAATCGACAAGAACACAATGGAGACGGCACCGGGCGCAGTGCAATGATCCACCACCTGTTAGCAGAGAGAGCAATCTCCTCTATCTCCTGCCATCTCTCCGACTGTTAAACCTTTTCCGGAGATTGGCTAAGCTCTCCTTTTACTGCCATGTAATCGCATTCCAGCACTTAGTCGCCACTCAAATCGTGTGCAACCGAGTAGTTCATCGATACTCGCTTAGCTTTCAGTGCGAATTTGAAAATCAGATTACGGATGGCAGCTGCAGTGGCCAGGGGGGATTGGGGAAGCTGATGGTTTATTTTACGACGTCCTTGTGTCAACCGTTTGCAGGTAAAATTGATATCTTTCCGTTGGCGGGGGGAAGGTCAAGGACTCTAACTGGCTGCACACCGAGTTTGTGATTAAATTCTCTTCGATGGATGGTCGTTCACGTGGTTCTGCGAGTGATGAACGATGGCCGGTGTATGAACCTAGTTAAAGGAGGACACAGGATGACGGATGTGAGAGCGATAATTGGTGGAATGCGTGTGTGTGTGGGGCGTTGGAATGTTGACGCTCTGGTGGTGGGAGGGAATAGAATGAGAAGAAAAGTGAAATTGATCGAAGGACGATGGTCTGCGAAAGTTCAAGGGAGTGAGTGTCAGATTTCAACTTGTTGGGGTTTTAGTAGGCAGAGAGAAAGATTTGGGGCAGGTGCTAATTATGATGTCGATGGATAACAAACTACCCTACGAACGGGTCAAGTTGATTTGGATTTGTTCAAGTCTGATATTCACCAAATAAATGCTGGTGTTCCTCAAGGCTCCGTGTTGTGTCCGACTTTCTTTCTAATTTTTCATAAATGATATACTGTTTGGTATTTCTAACCCAATCCACACCTTTGCTGATGACAGTACTCTCAGCGAAGTTTAGAGACTGGTTTTTGTAGAGGCGCAACATAAATAAGATTTTTTTCTTCGCTACAATCCGAGGTGGGATTGAGCCTCAACTACCAAGCCTCACCAGCTAGACTCTAGTCTTTCATTAAATGCTTCCTATCTTTAAATTTAAATCAATAGAAGTGTGTGCAACATATCACCAAAATTGTTTATTCGTTTGAAAGGGCTATTGGTGCCATTATGTGTGGAATATAACATCGTTCAAATGTCCACCATGGCTCTCCTGAGTGGGGCGCGTTCAAAATGTCCATGACTCTGGCGCATAAATCAGGCTGAATTTGACCGATAGCATGGGCTATGTTGGCTTTGAGGGCCGCTGTGGTTTGTGGCTTATTCCCATAGACCTGTGAAAACCCCACAAGAAAAAGTCTAACGGGCTCAAAGCGCACTATCTCGGTGGCCAGTTCATATCACCTCCACGTGAAATGACCATTTTTTTTTCTTTTCGGGGAATTTTTGAAACACTACTGGAGCACTCAGACTCAAAACTGGTCCATTGTACTACCAGGTAGCAATCTACTCCAGTGCCGTTCATTTTATCCCAACGACAAATGGTGACTGGACCAGATTCGATTTCACTGGGATTCGAACCTGGAACCCCTCTTACTTGAGGGCAGGCACTTAACCAACTGCGCCATCCAGTCGAGATGACAATACCCTCGAATCGCTCGTGCAGAATTTCCACAGTGGCGTGAGCTGTGTGGCATGTAGCGCCGTCCTGTGGAGAACACATGTCATTGGAGTCCATATCATCCAGTTTGGGCCAAAATAAGTTGGTAATCATCGACTTATAGCGCTCGCCGTTAACGGTGATGGCCTGGTCAACGTCGTTCTCAAAAGAATATGGACCAATGACGCCGCCAGCCCAAAATCCACACAAAACAGTGATGCATGGACGCTCATGGATCTCGTGTGGATTGGTATCTTCCCCAATTCGACAATTTTGTTTTTTGACACACTATTACCCATTCAGCAAGAAATGGGTCCCAACGGTGAAGATGATTTTCCGATAAAAATTATGGTCAGTTTCCAACTGCTCCAGAGCCTATTCAGCGAACACACTCCATTGTCTATACTCGTTCGCCTTCAGCTTCTGGGCCTGTTGAATTTTGTACAGGTGCAGGTCTACGACACGACGCAAAATTCGCCTCGCCTTGTTGTCTGCGAAAAGCTGATTTATTGTGAGCTATGCGAAATCGACTGCCTTGGATTCTCATGCACACGGACAGCGGACAGTGGAGATGTTTTCGGGAGATTTAGCGTTTCGTCGTACTCTGAATCATTGGACTTAAATTTATCCACAACACTGCGAAATGGCCTCTCGGTAAGATGATTATGGTGACCGTAAAATGGGCGAAGCGCGCTGAACGTTCCCCGAACAGGACACCCATTTTGATACAACAATTTTTAATTTTTTTTATTTTGAAAAAATATTTAAAATATTTTAATATTTGAAATTTTTGAAAAAATGATTTTACCTTGATCCAGCAAGAAAAGTTATTTTTTGAAAAAATCATGACGTACCTGAAACGAAAGAAATGAAAGAAAAATTATTTTAAGCAAATATTTTGTCTAAAGGAGGAAAATATTTTATTGGCAACAAGCTTGCTCGCTACAAGACACGAAAATGTGTTTTGTTTATTTATTGTCTTTGTTTATGCCACGTTCTCTATAAACACTTCCAATTCTTTGAAGAAATTTAAAAGATCAAAGTTAAGTTCGACGAGTTTGTGAATGGCTCACTGAGTCATTTAGTGTTTTTCGAAGTAAATTCATTTCAAAATTTAGTGCCAAACAAATGGTTCAAAGATAACAGACAATAAATACTCGGGAGATCACTTTCGATTTAGGTGAACTACTTCTCGGAAGCACTTCAGGGTGTGAAGTTAGGAGATAGCCTTGAAATTGAAAGGATTGAGGGGGATAGTCAGACAGTTCAAGGTAATTGGGTTATTGGAGGATTTTGAAGTGTTGCTTAGTCAGACTCAGAGATTTCTTGTTTTGGATTTTGATGTTCATGTGGGAGTGGCATACATCTGGTTTTTAAAAGTTTGTAAACAGTTTTATTCTTCAGATATAACATTTGGGTGGTGGCGGGGATGAAAAACTGAATGAAACCACACGAGTTTGTCTGGAAGCCAGTTCAATCCGTCCGGTACTCCAAAACATTTAACCAACTGCGCCATCCAGTCGTTAAAAAAAATCTCTCGAGTAGCAAAGTCAAGGATTAACCCCGTCTGACTATCAGCACATGTCTGCGATGTCAGTCCTCATTTCTCATCTTCACCTGGGACAGCATCTATCACAAGACCGTGTTATGAAAAAAGGCATGTTGACTGAGGCCCAGGTCCACCCCGGACAACCGAAGAGGAGAAAAAAGGACCCCGACATCTTGGGCCACTCTAACCCCCAGTTCAAGCACGGTCTGCTCCCAGTTGATGCCCTTTACGTCAAACTCCTGCGACAGATCTGTGACAAATTGAGTCAGAACCGGTCAAGCTTAAAGAAGATTGACTGGTTTCACTGAAGGGAAGAAAATGTTTAAGAACTTTATCCAGTCTCCCATGCTGCATTCCCTTTATCCCTTTCCTTCCCTACATCATTCTCCTCCTCCCTTTTCGCAGCTGGAGTCCAGTCGTCGTCGTCTCCTCCCCTGAGAGGGATAAACAGGATCCCGAATCCAATTTCTTTGCATTCCTTTCAAAAAAACTTTACGTCTATCCTCCCTTGAGGATATTAAAAAACTTTCCCCAGCCTCAGCTCAGCCTTCCATTCCTCTTCACCCATTTCCATATGTGATCCACTCGTCCCCTCCCCCGCCCGGGTGCATGTAAGGGGTTCGTCTATTCAACCCTCTCCTGCGAAGCCAGAGATGCAGTCGGTGGCTGTGACCCCCAGTGACTGGTCATGAGGAGAGGACTGCATTAATCTTAACGAGCTACGGACTAGAATGTGGTTTGTAATATGAAGTGGAATATTTATATTCCCCCGCTCTAAAGGATGTTAACATAATCGACTGTAACGTTGGCATGTCTATCGTTCCAAGAGTGGTTAGGTGTTTAACATAAAACTCCGGGGGATAGGAGCAAAAAAAAAAGGTTTCAGTCATAATTAAGTTGCAGGTTGTTGACACAGGTGGAGAGCACACACGAAGGAGGAGGATGATGTGGGAGGCAGGGAGGCAGAAAAAAAAGGACTCCTGGGTGTGGGAGAAGAGAACTAGATTGAGTTGGAATTTGCGTGAAAATGTGAGCGATTAGACTTAGAAAGTCGTAAAGGGTCAATGGCCAAGGGAATTCAGAACGAATTTGACTAATGGAGCACTCAGACTCAAAACTGGTCCATGGTACTGCCAGGTAGCAACCTACGACCAGTGCTGTTGATTGGATCCCAACGGCAAATGGTGACTGGACCAGATTCGATTTCACTGTGATTGGAACCTGGGACTCCACTAACTTGGGGCAGGCACTTAAACAACTGCGGCATCCAGTCGGTTAAATTTACCTTAGTTTTTATTGCGACAACAGAAGCACGATTTTGTCTAGATGTAAGCTCTAGCCCACAAAAGTTGGAGAGCACATCATCAACCTTAAAGGACGTGCTGGAGATAAAGGGTGACCAGAGAGTAATGATAGGTTTTTCATCTGTTATAATTCAGCAGTTGTCAAGGCTATCAATGACATTCAACTGTCAAAATATTCAGTAAGATTTGCCATTTTATCATGCCAAGCTTCATGCTTGCCGAACGTGCGGATGTTATTCAAAAATATTATCGAAATTCTGACTCAGTTGTAAGTTCGAAAATGAATAAATTGAATTGAATTGAATTGAAATTGAAATTGGTCGCCATCATGGCTTCAGCGTGCAGGCAATTCGTCACACCGCGAAAGAGTTGGAGCGTGAGTACACTCTTTTGGACCTGAAACCCCTAACCCGAGAGATTGGTGCGAAATGAAGAAAACATAGCTCCCTTAACCGCCAGTATCGAAAAAGGCCCAGAAATGTCGATTCAGTAACGATCAGTTGAATTGAACATCGCCAGAGAGTCAACTCGGTTCACTTTGCGGTCAGGTTTGGGTCTGCATCCGCACAAAATTGTCCAGATGCAAGAATTGAAGCTGGACGACCACGGACAACACCGTGAGGTCGTTAATTGGGCGCCGGAAAATTTGGCGAACAATCTTTAGACGAGTTCTATTTTTGTCTCAGAGGCTTTGTCAACAAGTAAAATTCTCGTTAATAGAGCGAACACAATTTACAAGTGTTCGACCAAGCATCAATGCATCCATAAATTTTGACCGTCTGCTGCGGATTATCGCAGGGCGGCATCATCGGACCTTATTTCTTTCGAAATGAGGAAGAAGACACCGTTATCGTCAACGGTCTCAGGCGTAAAACGATTTTAACCAACTTTTTCGTGGCCAGAACTGGACAACATCGATATATCCGAGCTGTGGTTCCAACAAGAAGGCGCTACATACCATACAGGCGACTTAACGAACTTGTAAGAGAGAAATTGGCGACTGGGTCATCTCCCAACAAACGTTCATCAATTCACCGCTGCGATCATGCGCCTCGATTATTTTCTCTGGGGCTACCTCAAGTCCTTAGTTCACGCTAAGAAGCCAACCACTTTGGACGAGCTGAAAGTCATCATTCGAGGCGCTATTGCCGGAATAACGCCGCACATATTCGACCGAGTCATCACAAATTGGACTGACCGCTTGAAGCACTGCCGACGAGGACAAGGCGGCCATTCGCATGATGTGTTATTCCATGTGAAATGGCATGAATGTGGCTTCAAAATAAAGCCAAAATCGCTTGTATAGCTCTCACAGTTTTGGTCTTAGTTAAGTTTCTTTTTCTGTTGTTCTTATCTGGTCACCCTGTAGTGGATAAAGTTTGGTACAAGTTAACCAATAATTTCTCGATGGTTGCCTCTTGTCTCTGGTCCTTAAACTCGAAAACTCGTCCGTGGTTTCGTTGAAAGAAAGTGATAATTTCTCCCGCAAGCAATTTAATCGAGAACAAAAATGCATGTCTTATCGAGGACAAAAACCCATAAAACCTAAATCTCGTCAACAGATGTCTCTGACCTAAAAACCCCTTGATCCGGCTTGGATAAGTCACAAATTTCTCGACACATATCTCCAGAATCATAATCAAAAGTGTCACTAAAGAAAACAAGGTCATCGGTCGTGACAAATTCCACTGACAACACAAATTATGACAACCGACCAGCAGATAATTTTGACGAACTCCGTAATGGACCACCAACTCTCTCACATCCGCCGCGCAGTTTCTCACGAAACGAATCCCCATCCAGCTGTGCTCTGAATCCAACGAAACTACCCGTTCGCTTTCGAATACGTCCACGAAAATTTGCAACTAATTACGAGCCGAATGAGGAAAGCGCAAAAATACGACGATAATTGCCGATTGAACTAGAACATTGTGTTACTTTCTTAATTCTTTTGGGATATTTCATGAATTTCATGGATTTTCACTTCTTTCACTATCTGCTTGGTATCTATATCTGCTCGCTGCAGATGGCTGAGTGAGCGAGTCGCCAGTCGATAGCCTACTTAAGCCAGCCACACAGCGGAAGATCGTAGGTTAAGTGCGATAAGGAAGCGCGCTGGACACGGAGAGCACTGTGATTTACGAGCGAGTGTTATTAAGATTCACAGATACGGCGGGAATATGTTAAACACGACAGATGGAAGAATGTCAAACGAAAATATGTCACAATTAGAATCTGAACCTCCTTCTGGCATCAGATACACAGATGCGGTGATGAAATGCCTGTCAGGCATGAGAGGAAATCATGCTTTAATCACATCACGCCCAGATGTTTATGGGCTTCCAGTGTGCTTATGCCTGTGTACAGCAGGTTGACTGACTGAATACCAGACCAGGCCATGCATGCGGCGGGGGAGTCCTTGAACTCACGCGCTTGTTTCATTGGAACTCCTCTCCGCGTCAAGGGTCAATTAATTTATTTCACTCTCCGCTCGACGAATGTGAAAAAAAAACCACCTGCGTTTGTGTTAGACGCTCGTGCTCAAGCCCGCATCCACGCGCGGGGAAAATTATTTAATCGCGGGAATAACAGGCGACGGGGTGTGGGTGTGGATGTCAAATGTGCACGCGTCGGATGCACTTCTGGCGGTTGGAGGTCAACTCAATTTTGAATTGAATGTCACGTGAATTTGTGCGGATGAGTGAGTTGTCAATGAGATTGCTGTGCTAATTCACAAAGCAAACATTTCGCTGGAATTCGCGCTGACGGCATCGGTGGTAGGGGTTTTTTAATGGAACGCATTGAATTCTTGCAGATTTTCTGGTAAATAACTTATTTGTGTTCATTGGTTTTACGGGTTTGAAGTCACACCCGCTGTGCGCAGAGGGGGGAGGTATGGGGTAATGGAATTCTATTGTGTGGTTAAATGCCACGATTCCATGGAATATTTTTGTGTTTGTGACGGTTTTTGAGTTAAATTTCGAAAAAAAGTAGTTTTTGAGAGGGTTTCTGAGTTAATTTTCAGGTAAAATTTTGAAAAACTTGACGATGAGCAATTTTTGAAGTTTTAACGGCAGCAAATCAGCTTCGTTGTGTCCTCTGAAGAGCAGAATCTTCACATAAGCGAAAGTTATGCTCAAATTTCTGTCAGAAAACGACCAGAAATCCGGGTTCTGTTGGCTGGGCTGGAGTTTTATGCTAAATACTCGGCTTGAGAAGCAAAGAATGACTGGGAAACCGGCAATATGCCCGTTCTAGCCAGAACTGGAGCTTAAACTCATACAGGGATCATCTGCTACTTCCCGGTCAGTGTTTCAAAAAGCTAGTGTACACTTGAGAAATGACATGTTCTCCAGGAGTTAGGGACCAGAAAATCGATGAAGGAGTGGTCCACCCGTAGTTGTCCATCGAATTCCTGATCACGCTCACGGGGAACGTTAGGAAAACAAAGGAGGATACCGAAGGCAAATTCTCATCGAATTTAGGAACGTGATTCGTGATGAAGAACGACCAGAAAAGCAGCAGCAAATAGCTTCTTTTACGATTTTCCACTAGATTCCTGAATACAGATCAGAAATTAGCAATGAATGGCTCGAATTGTCTCTCAAATATCTTCTACTAGCTTCAGAGATTGACCAGAAATGGAAAATGCTACCAAAAAATGGCAGCTGATGATAACTTGTGGCATTTGCTGCAGAAGTTTGGCCAGAGAGTTAGATAACGACTAGGAAAGCAGCAAGAGGCAACTTATTTGATGATCAAAGCCAGAACTGGAACCTAAACTCATCCAGGGATCTTCTGCTGAGTCTTTGGTTAGTGTTTCAGACAGCGATCAGACACTTGGGAACTGACATCTCCTTCAAGAGCTAGGGTGTCAAAAAATGGTCAGAAAACCTGTGTGATCCATAGTTTTTTTTTTGTTAACCCGTAGTTATTCACCGAATTTATGTTAACGTTCAAATCACATAACAAATCTACCATCCACCAGATCTACCAGAAAACTGACAAAGGGGGATATTTACGGGATATCCTCATAAAATTCTTGGACACAGTGACAAAGAACGACCAGAAAAGTGACAGCAGACAAGTTCTTCCATGATTTTAAGTCTCGTTTCTGAGCACAGTACAGACCATTACAGTTGGCTTTAACACAGACCCTATACATACCTTTCAATATCAGCTCAAACAGTACTGACAGTTCTCAAATTTGGCGTTTAAATAACAGTCCGAAGAAAAATTTGACTAAAGTCGAATTGCTAAAAGTTTTAGAGCAGATATCGAAGATGACGTTCAAATGACACTCCAAGCAAGACTTTTGATAAAAACCGAACTGTCAGAAGGCCTTTGACAGTTCCCGCACAAGATGTTTAACTGCCAGTCGATGACAGGTGTTGACGATGAGACGGTGACACTAGGATTTCATGAGTCAATATGTCAGCATAAAAAGATTGCAGTCTTCAGAGTTGCCTACAATTTTAGGCTGACATTTCTCGAAAGAAGACGCGATATGACAAATGACAGCCAAAACAAGTCTTTTAACAGAGCCCGAATGTGACATTTAGCCCCCAACTTTGACATGTCCTCAACAAGAGGTTTAAACGTCAATTCAAAGATGATTTTGACAGGTCGCCTACAATATTTCTGATCAATCAAGTCTGAGAATTGAGTAACTCCGCTCCAATTACCCCCAGTGCTTGCCTTCAAACCTCGCGTCATTCTAAATATCAGCTGTGATCTGTCAGTTCATTATCGATTACTCAACCCGTTCTATTGTTGAAAATCCCCCACGTCATTACGTGTCGATTGTATCATCACTTCACAAGATTTCCTCTCCTCGTGAAGGTCGCTGGAAAAAAACAAAAACATCGATACAAATTTACGTCCCCTACGTCAGTTGATCTTGTGACTTCACTTAACTGGAGACTTGATTCAAAATAAAATCCTACACCCCAGTAGCTGAGTTAAGTGCTGGGGGCATAATCAACGCAAACAATGACACATCTGTCATCTTTTTTCCTTCTGACAGCTGTCACACAGACTTCAAGAGATAAGCAAAGACTTTTCTTCTTTTGTTTTGCAGGAAAACCAGAGATCAAACTTACAATTACGTGGACCGCGTTCGTCTGGGTCAAAGTTCGCTACAAGCCGCCAAGCACTTCCACCAGCAGCCGCGTGGTTCCGGTTGGCGTCAAAAGTCCATCTCCAACCTAGACCTCTCAACCAGCCGCCACTCATCCCCCCACTACATCGAAGACGAACGCCAACTCCGGCCCAGTCGATCCCTCGACTACAAGCACTCCTCCCCCAGCCACAAGGACGAAGGCCTTGACATTGCGGAATTCTACTGGCGCATCGATCCCGACCGCGACTACGACAAGTTACCGCACAATTACGGTAAGTCTATCAAGCCTTCCTTCCATCACAAGTGTCATCTGTCACTCACCGTCATCTGTCAACTGACACTGGCCCAGTAAAAAGCAAAACAACAGTTTTACGTGTGTTTTCTCTCGTTTTCTCTCCCGCAGTTGACGAAAGTGGTTATCACTCAACGAATTTATACAATCAACCGTTTGACATTGGAAACGAGTCATGCAGCTTGCGTCGCTCGCGCAGCCTGGCCGTGATTCGTGAGGAAACGTTTAGTGATTTACAAATTTCAACCGCAAACAGTCATAGACGCTCGCAACTGATACCCCGAGCAAGGCTTGTGAATCGAGGCTTCTTCAAAGAAAGGTAAGTGCTGTCCAATCCAATCGCTCGATCTTCCCCACCGCCCCCGTGTTGGCGCAATCCATTAAGTCGAAAACGATTGGGCTCCTCGACGATTTTTCGCGGTCCAAACGGTTAGAGAGTGTGACTTGGGAATTACTCGAGGTATTTTTAGTTAGCAAAGCAAACAGAGCCAAGTAGAGGGTGCGAGACGTGCTTCGCGATTCACTCGGCTTCAGTTCGATTCAAGCCGGCCTTTTGGATAAGCTTTTCGTGTGATTCTCGCGCTGATACTGCCGATAGCTGATTAGTAAGCGCTTCGAGCTGTCCCACCGTGATTGCTGGTAATTATTTCGCTGGAACTGGCGATTTATCGGTTTTTTCATTTATTTTTAGTTCACTTTTATGTGAGTGTGGTGTTTGTTTAATGATTTTCTGTTGTGCTGCTGTTATTTTTGTGGGGTCTTACGTAAGAGGACGTTTCGAGAATGATGAGCGAGTGGAGTTCGAGTGACGAGATGCACTTTGAATAGCGAAGATGATCCGTCTCTGCCCGCGGATCTGTAGTGAATCTTAATTTGCGCTGGTGTTTGACAGTTCAATAGGCGGGAAGAAGTGTCAGATAAGGATATGAGAACTGTTTCTTGTTTTTGGTTCGGTTTTATCGGGAGCAAAGGCATAAAAACAAGGAGGAGAAGGAGTGCGTGCGACTCGGGGCTTTTTATGGATTTCGATTAGAAGTCCGAAGCTCTCGGGCGAGTGATGACTGTCAATTGAATGAAAGAATTGTGTGGGAAGCAAGTTAAACGATCTAAACGGATGCGGTGTCACTTATTTTGTTGTTCTGTGCTGAAGAGGTTGTGAGACATGAGAAATGCTGTCTCAATTTATCTCACGGAGTTGAGAAGTCCATGATCGATCGTCATGACCTTAGACGTTGATCGGAGAGAGAGAACCGTCAACCTTAGACGTTGACGTTGGAGAAGCATTATCGGACCAATGTCGCTGTGGATCAGTAGACGCTTGATTAGACCAAAGTAGTTGTGTAGTTTTTAATTCGTGGTTGAATCTGTTGTCTCCTCCCGTAATTGAGCCAGAGATCGAAATGCCAAGTGTTTCTTGTCACAAAGTCAACTTGATCTGTCGAGGAAAGGATCTACTCCTCAATTGCCTCCCCACTTAACAGTGCTTGCCTACAAGACAAACCATTTTTATGACGGATTGTTGTTCAGGAAGTCTGTCTTTTAAACTGAATAGCGGACTTAATCGTAACTCAGGCCGAGAGCAGTCATTAAGCAGAAAGGATTACGAAATCCCTCAAAGTGGCGATAAGATCAAAATGTTTTTTTTTTAAGTAGATGCCCAGCCCATAGGCCTGATAAACGTCTTCTTCTGGTGGAAGGGAAATCCCTTGAATGGTGTCTAAATTGAATCACGAAACCGATTTTTGTAGCCTTGTTGTCTTCACTCTAAAAGCCTCATGGGATGAGTGTTCCAACAACGTATTCCCAGGGCCGGCCCTACCATATGTGCAGGATGTGCAAATGCACAGGGCGCCAAGCGCTTGGGGGCGCATTGTGAGCCTAAACAAACAATATGCAATTTATCGATATACTGACTTTCATAAAATTTTAGTTCGTCCAAGCTACCTTTGTCTTTCTAAACGCTTTCTGAACGCAATTATTTTCAAATAATACAAACTACATAATTTCATACAATATACCATTCACACGCAAGACTGCAAGATAATTTCATGCACAAGCACTCAAATATTTCCTTAGGAAAAATTCTCAAAATAATAAACTCAATCCTCAGTTCCTATGGAATCATTTGAGTGACAACGTGCAGGTTTTATTTCTGCACGTATGGCGCCTTACTCAATACAATTTACATAATTTCTCGTCTCTCTCTCTTCTCTTCATTCTTCACACAAAAGGCCAATCACACACAGGACTGTGCAAGATAATTTCTTGCACAAGCACTCAAAAATCTCAAAATAATAAACTCAGTTCCTATGCAGGAGAGAAAATGTGCAGATTTTATTTCTGCACGTATGAAAGAGATTTACTCATCATACATATTTGTTTGAAAGGAGAATGAGTACAGTATGTATATATACACTACCCCAAAAAATTGAGCATACACCCAAAACAAAAAAATATTTTTTGGTTTTTTCTTCTTAAAAAAAGTAATGTAATGTATTAGAAAATTCAATTACACATATTTCATTTCTGGGGGACTTATGTACATATTGCCTAGCAAACTCTATTCTCTATAATTTTGTTTGTATTTTATGCAATGAACAAAAATTCCCAAGCCTTGTCAAGCACAGATACAGGATGTTTTTCGAAAAAGTTTTGAGAACGGAAACAACAATAGACTCACCTCGATCTAAACTGAAATAAAATATTAGATAGAGCTAAGCTGTTTTGCAAACACTAATTAGTTTAGATAAATTTCTTGGTTCTCAAGCATTAGCTTCTCGAGGAACTTCTGAAGTGTTGTTTGGGCTTAATAATGGTAACTTTTAACAGATTGTTGAGGAAGTAGCCTTATTTGATTTGGTGTTAGGAGAGCGCTTGAGGCGAACGAATCAAGAAACCCAAAATAAATATTTGAACAAAAATATACAAAATTAGATAACACGTATCTTTTCTACAACTGTTACTAATCAAATTGTGTCCATGCTAAAAGAGGCCAAATTCTACGCTTATTGTTGACTATTGTTGTTTTGGGTTTTTAAAAGGAGAAGACAAGACCGGAGAGGAACTTACAAAGTTAATTTTAAACAAACTTGAATTTTAAGGAATTTCAATAAACAACTGTCGAAGTCAAAGTTACGATAATGGTTCAAATATGAAGGGAAAAGATGCTGGTCTTCAAAACAGAATTCGACCAAGAACATTTTCGTCCCATGCAGCTCGTATTGATTCAATTTGGTAGTCAATGATTCAGCTCGGTGCCTAATGAGCACCTATTATGTTTTTTGGAACGATTCGATGCTTATTTGAAACATCATCTAAATTTCCAGAAACATCTTCTTTACGATGGTGATGAATGTTACGAAAATAGTTTAGAACCGAAAAAAAGTTAAATTTGTTTCAAAACACGTAGAATTTTGTTTCAAAACACTAGATCAAAAGAAAGTTTTGAGTAACTTGAAGCATATAAAACGAATTTTGAATTTTCAAATAACATTAAAATATTTTTTTAGATTAGTTTTCAACAAGCTAATGCTTGAAAAATACGTTCCTCATTCCTTAGTTTACAAAACTGTATTAGTCCCCCTTGTAAAACCAGAAAGCTCATGTTTAAGTATTAAATTTTAGGGTCAAACCGAGATTATCTTGCTCCCAATCTAGTTTTTACTTTCCAAATTTAAGCTTAAGACAACCATGTTTCAAAAAAATAGGGGGGGGGGGGTGTGGGCGCTAAACGCAGGTCTTGCACAGGGCGCTCATTTAGCTGGGACCGGGCCTGCGTATTCCTGACGTCTTAAGAGTGATTAAACTGAACGAAAACCGGAATATCCACAAAAAAAAGTGTGAGTTTGTGTTTGATCTCCTTGCCTTAGTGAAGCACTTTGCAAGAAGAGAAGGCCTTCGATGATTAGCTTGATACAAGATCCAATAGACGAAATTATCTCCTCCACAGCTTCCATTAAGCCGTCTGAATTTAGATAACTTAAAGGTCATCTATAATAGCCATACGAAAACTTAAGCTTATGTCAAAACCAAACGAAAAGTAACCAGAAGCATCGTCAAATTTCGAAATGTCTATAATTGCTTGTAGAAACTGAAGGAGAATTCAGCTGTCAACTGACATTTGCACACGTAGAAAGCGATTCATTTCGCTTTCGTAAGTTAGCAAAAGTGAACGAACTTAACGAAACTGAACAAAACGTCTTTTATAGTCACAGTGCATCATTTGTGAAATTTTTTTTAGCTCAGTTGCCTGTTTTTGGTGACTCGCTTCAATATGTGCGACGTTATTCCGGCAATAGCGTCTCGAACTCACGGCATTGTCTATGGTCGTCCGGCTCCAATTGTCTGTCTTAATATGAAGTAGCTCTTGGTATAGGTCACACAGCCAGCTCAAATTTTTGACCAAACTTTCAAGGAATTAAAGCTTGACATCCAACTCAGGTTACGTTGACCGCCTTGCATTAATTTTTGCTTCTTTGTGAATAACAATGGACAATAAGCCTATGTGAGTCTAGGTGAGACTAATCTGCAGTCAGTTACTTGTCCTGTGGACGTTCTCGTCATTCATTATCCTTCTGGGTTTCAGGGCTTCTGTGAGCCGACATATTCAGTTTTCCCCAATGTGTCTGGCATCTGTGTCGGCTCACAGCTGCTGCTGATTAGTCCTCACTGTCCTCCAGTATAATGCAAATGTTCTCCTTCTTATGATCACCGCAAGCTTCTTTTTTGTTAGCTTTACTTTTCTCATTGGGACATCTTCTATGGTCTAGTGTTATTAAGTCCCATCACATTACATGGTAACAACTACATCGTGCCACTTCCGCTGCATTGTATGTTAATCGTTTCCGGATTCAGAAAATCATCAACTTGAAGTGCCGGAAAAGATGTCTGCGAACGTTTACCGTTTTTTTTTTCTCAGAATGTCACTCACTCGCCCTCCGTTGAAAAGAAGGAAGCCCCAAAAAAGGTTAAGAGGGATACAGCAAAGAATCGCATGCGTGAAGTGCACATCAGAAAGTTGTGCTTAAATGATGGGGGATTTAGTGATAGGCTTACTCGTACCGCTAAGGTGTTGAAACAAATGACTGGTCAACAGCCAGTGTTCTCTAAGGCCGATACACTGTACGTTTGTTTGGTATGAGACGTAACGAAAATATCACTGTACACTGCACAGTTCGCGGTGCAAAAGTCTGAAGAGATCTTGGAACGCGGCCATGATCGAAGAAATCCTCCTAAAATGAGATGTTTGTCAAGAAATCGACAACTTTCAGCTCCAAAAATCCAAGAAAAGTCACTAAACTTTAACACTTTTGTCTCCTCCTTCCCCACAAAACTACCCGAAGACTACCCTCTCATTCATTGTTTCGTGAACATGTAGGAAATCATCGAAAACATCGCCCAAATCGCGTGGAAACACACACAAATCCCTCAAAACTCCTCAGCTCACTTTCATGGGCTCAGCAACAAATCCCTTTCACTACCCCAAGACAAATAACTAACACGCACGTAAAATCAACAGTCTTTCCCCCCAACAACAAAACACGGTTAATGTGCCTAATCGACCGAATTTGATTGAAACAAGGCACAAATCACATCGTCAGTTCCCTGAACCATTTCCTCTGCAAAACACGTTCCCATTTCCAACCACCCCCCGGCCAAAAGCTATTCCAACAGCTTTAGGTTATTCCAAACAATTAGGCCCTCCATCCTGTGAGCAGGGAAAAAGAAAAGAAACCCCGTTCGCAGTTCACAAGCTAATTAAGTCCTATTGCCTTGGATTTAGCGGAGTGCAGGGCATGATGGAAAATCATTCAGCAAATAGCCTCATAAATACCAAAAGGACTCTCTAATGGTGAATACACACTTTGGATCCATAAAATCCAAGGTTCCTTTCGGGGCACTCGGGGTAGGACCTTCATCCTCGCCTCGGAACACCTCTCTCCGACCCTCCATCCATTCAAACGAGAGATTCATTACACTCGTACCCCATGCCAACACAACGGAGCTCCAATTAGGCGCCTTCTCAAAGACCCGCCGAGAGTTCAGTCCTAGATTGGATTTCCGAGGATTCTTTCCACGGACGCGGAATTCTTTTCCATGATTTAGAGACGACATCTCACATAATTGCTCCCATTCCGTGCATGAATATGTCACGGAGAGTGAGGATGAGGCAGCAATCCTTTTTTTTCCCACCTCATCTTGCGAGCCATCTGTGGGACGGATGAGTGCTTTTCGAAAGATGTCTCCGAATGGGAACAGAAACACGGAAGAGAATGTGCCCCTGATTGAGCTTTCATTGCAGATGTTTGAAATTCGATTTCCGTGGCACCGATTGGAATCGCAGAAAACATTGTTTTCGAGTTTCTGTTCATCTTCTTCGTTTTACAAGGGATTATGCATACAGTGGGGAACATAATTATAACTTCAGTCGGGATTTAACGAGTTGAAAAGTTTTCCTGTTTTTTCCTTTTCTGTGTTTTGCCCTTTTTCGGTGAGGGAATGGGAGGGTTAAGTGGGATTTGCTTTCAAAGTTTTTGGTTTTTTTTTATGACCGTTTACATAGTCCACGAGAAGTTCTTCTTCTGATGGAATTTCAATGAGCTAAGTAAGGGGTTGAGGCCCAGATCCACCCCGGACTGTAGCGCCATCAGAAGAAGGCGAAGAGAAAGCAAAGAGCTGAGCATTTGGTTTATTTTTCTTTGAAAAATGGGAGTGTTCACAGGTTTCTTTGAGCGGTGAATTAAGGTTTCTTAAGGCAGCCTGTGATTCAAACAGGGTGGGCCAAATGCAACAACTGTTTAAAATATTGACAGAACTGTCAAAATCATGATTTGTCTTAAAATGATACAAAGATTCGGCGCCTGTGTCTCGAACACAGTCTGATTTACCGTTGAACCAGTTAAACCACTCTGATGGAAATTGATTGCAAACGACTTTTGACAGAATTCCGTAGGCGGCGTTCAAAAAGTGTAAATCTCAATCGTTGACAGCTGTCAATTATTTTTTTGTCTGATGGATTTCTCGAAAACATCCAAATATATCCAAAAGTCAGATTACCTCATCCTTCCAAAAAGATCTCATTCCCGAAATCGACTCCTTCCCTGTTACACGAGTTTGCCTCGAGCAAATTACGTTTCTTAACGTCATCCTTCGTGTCAGACGGGTTATTGAATGAAAGGGTTAAGAACTTTTGCGTCAACCGGTTAAACCGGACGCTACTCCGAAAAACAGAAAGTTATTTTCGGTCGCATGTGGCACCTCATGATTTTTCGACACTCTCGCCTCATCAACAAAGCCAAAGCGTCCCGGAAGAACAGCCTTTAACTTCCTACCTGCCAGTCAGACTTAAGTCCCAAAGAATACGCAAGCGGAAATCTCGAACTCTCCCCATCCATCTCCAAGGACAATGAAATAATCATCCGCCGCGCGTCTCAAATTCCCCGAGTCATGCGAGAAATGAAAACGTTTATGAGCATCATTTCGCGGCATTAATTACCCCCCCAGAGTTGATTGCTTCCTCTCTTTTTTCGGAAAATCATTAAACACCCGAGAGTCGTAATCATAAGCCATCTGTCAAAAATATGCCACAGAAGACGATTTCATTAAAAATGAAAACAATAACTCCGCATGCAATCGGCCCCACGGCCAGCGCAGCTGTCGAACGGCAAGTGCGCAACATAAAGTCGCTCCTTCGTGGAAAAAAAACGGCCAGCACTTGGTCAATAAATTCTATTCCCAAGCAATTAACGACTCCGACACCTCTGCCGCCGTCCGCCGCCTCGTTTATTGACACAAACAAAGCGTACGACTTGACGTTTGGTTTTTCCTCGTTCATCTCCATTGACTTTGATTCAATTTACGAGCAACAAAAAACCAGCAGAAGAACAACAAACGCGTTTGTTTTGTATTTTAGAAGCGTTTCATCATTGTTTTGGTGTTTCGAAATAGCAGCACCCCACCGCCGGGCGACATGCTAATTAGACTGGCTGCAGGAACATCACAAGTTGGCGCGGATGCCCGTGAAGACATTCGTGGCACAGTCGAGGGCACTTTTATAGGTTCACTTGAGTGATTGTGTGCAGCGGGAGCATAAATAAACCGAGTGAAATAAAACACGTAACTGAGCACAGGCGTTAAGTTTGACGCTTTTACGACGCAAACGGGGTTTTATGTCTTTGCGAAGGTGTCACTATCCCCCGATGCAACTGGTTGTCATGCTCACGGGTTTATTGGCCATCAAATGTCAATAAAAAGAAATACTTCCGCGCGAAAAACGTTGGCAGAGAGGTACTCATCTTGGCAGAGAACTGCTGCTGTACAGTGAATTGACAAGCACCTACAGCTGTGTTGCCCATTTGCGCCGACGTGTAATGGTCTAAGTCAAAACGTAATTTACTGCTGAACATCAACTACAAGAAATATTTCCATCGTTGTTCGAGTTTCTCTTTTTCAGCTAACGGCTCGGATTGGACTTGAGTTGAAACATTAAGTCAGACCTGATTCAGATAGAGGTTACAGTCGCAATTGATTCTGTGTAGAATGTGATATGAGCTGAGTCGTTGATCTGTTTTGACATTTAAAACGTCATCAAAAGGGGTATGTTCAAGAGGTTTCCTGACAGATAAACAGAAATCCAGAGCGTATCCTTGGTCACTTTTGTTTTCTCCACGAAGAATCAAGGAGAAAGCTCCCTACAGTCTGTGCCGAAGGTGAGTTGGAGAGGTGTTGGTTTGGCTTGCAAGACAAGTGATCAATTTTCTAGCACGAAGACTGTCCACCGGTGTAGTTTGACAGTTTTTTTTTTCGGAACATTTTTGAAACACTACTGGAGCACAGAGACTCAAAACTGGTCCATTGTGCTGCCAGGTAGCAACCTACTGCAGTGCCGTTAATTTGATCCCAACGGCAAATGGTGACTGGACCAGATTCACTGGGATTCGAACCAGGTACCCCTCTAACTTGAGGCAGTCACCAACTGCGCCATCCAGTAGTCTAGTTTGACAGTTGCTCAAGGTAAAAAGTAAAGGCTTAAGATCGTGCCAATTGGAGAGACTTGTTGGTTGAGGCCAAAGTCCATCCATCCCGGACTCTAGCGCCATCAGAAGAAGAAGAAGAAAAAGTTAGGAGCTCTGCAGATGTAGACATTGACAATTTTAGACGGAGAACATCTTGTCATTTCAATTTTGGCTAAAGACCGTTCCTCAGAAACCCCATATCGCCAGCCTTTATTTTTACTTTAGGTTGGGTTAAGAGGGCTTTATGCTGTTGCCAGCAATTATACCCAGAGGCGTGCATGCCCTGTAAGGATTGCATGCTTTCCGAGAATTAACGCAGGGTCAGCATGCAATTACCAAAACCACCCCGTTCTAGTCAGAAATTTCCTTAGGGCAGGGATCTGTACCTTCGCCACATCCCTGAGCTTGTGAAAGAACCTTGCTTTCAAGTGTGTGACCCATCGTTCTTGTAGAGCAGGGCAATGGCAAAGCAGATTCTCCTACAATTTTTACTTTAAAATTCGGCGAAATCGATGACTGACTGAACTGACTTGATAAAACTTGAGCTGTGTCCTTATTTTTGACACGATAAGACTGTTGATACGCGAAGACCGCAGCAACTTTGTGCATCTTATTGAGACTCACGAGTTTCTTCTAAACTTGACCTACACCAGAATCGGAAGTTGGGGTTCGTCAAAAACCCACTGAACGAAAAATCAGTTGCGTCACTAGAAGAGTGGTCGCCTTCAAGTTCCTGATGCAAGCCATAGTTTCGTTGCTCTAGTCACGTTACTCTAGTTCTTGCTTCAACCACAAATTGTAAAGATTTAAGGACCAACTATAAGCGCCGTGTGATAACTGAAGCTTCTGTCAAAAGCCAACGAAAACTAATCAGAAGCATCGTCAAATTTCCAAGTGTCCAAAATTGCTTATAAAATTCAACTGTCAACTTCAACTTATAAAGCTGTTAACTTTAACTTAAAGAGAATTTAGCTGTCAACTGACATTACGTCGAGAACAACTCATTCCGCACCCGCTCAAGAAGGCAAAAGTGAACGAACTTAACGAAACTGAAAGAAGCGGTAATTAAAGTCACAGTCACATACCTCGGACTGTAGGGCCGCCATTATTATTATTATTAGAGAGCGATTCAAAGGACAAAACTGAACGAACTTAACGAAACTGGACAGTTTTGTGAATTCGCTCGGTTGATTCAGTTCTCTTAACATTCCATACTGCCATTATAGCTGACCCTTTATGCAGTTCACATACAGGGTGGGCCATCTAGTGTTTTTTTTAAATCATAGGTCATTTTGACACTGACAGCTGTTTCCCGCTCGAAATCTTGACAGAAAGTCAGTATCATACCTCCGCGGAACGAAATGACTTAAAAAATTAGGGTGACAGAATGGGCTACTGCGAAGCCAGTCGAGGCAGCCACTTAAATGACGTTGTATTTCGAAATTAATGGGAATTACTAATAAAGCCAAAATACACGGACAATATTTTACTCTGTTCATTTTATTGCATTTTTAAAAAGAAACTTGTATTTGGCCCGCCCTATACTAGACACTAGTAGATACCGTGTCGTAGTGGGTAGGTGCGTCGACTCCTACGCTCGATGTTCTCGGTTCGATTCCCGAAAAATCACCTAAACATTTTTTCACGGCTCCACCTCTTTCGAATCACTGACAGTGCTCAAAGAGTATAGCTGTCTAGAAAAAGCTTCTCAATCTCGCCGTTCGGAGTCGGCATTAAACTGAACGTCTCCTCCACTCGTAAGAGAACAATAGCACGCAGAACACGAGTGGTTGCTGAGAAGCTAGGCCCAGGTCCACCTCGGACTGTAGCGCCGCCATTATTTTTAATGTTATACTAGACCCACAAATATCAAAACTGTGATCACATTCGAATTAAATTCATTTCCGAATTCCCGCCACCCTTTCACTGACCGCAAGCTACAATTTCTCTCACACGCACTTTATGCAGACGCGTTGTTGGCCTTACGTAATATTAAGTGTATGTGCTACGAAATTTAACCACAAAGTCTCACTTAGTTTCAGTCACGTAGTCCTCTATACGTTTTGTGCATTTAAAACCGATTCCTAAAATAAGTTTTAATGATACGGAAGCGAATGCGCATGCGTTCGAAATAAGGCACATTTTTTTGGAACTCATTGCTTATTCGCTTTTGACGTACTTGAGCTTAGCGGTGTGGAATGGATAGCCACTCAAGTGTTCCAATTGTCTTCTTCTAAACTCAAGCTTAAACCGAAAAGCTTCTTTAGAGGATCTGGATAACAGTCCTGGAAATTCGGATTTACATTCATCCAGCCACAATTCAGCCCGCTGAACTCCCACTCATACGTCAGAGTAACTAGTCTCACATGTCAACTTCAGTGACACCTCCCTTAGGCGGACAGCGACGGTGACAAGCTTCTTGTCAAGATATCCCTCCAAAAGGTCATTCAATGGATGCAAATTGAAGCGTGCATTGGGAAAAAGTGTCCGTTGATGATCTGTCCGCCTAAGGGAGCTGTCCGCAACGGGAGTTGCCACTGGACCTCAATTTTCTAGGCATTTCAAAAACAATTCTTCGGTTTCTGCTAGTGGTTATTCTGAATTAACGCTTGTGCTCCATACTCTCTTCTGCTCCTTCCAAATTCTTCCAAAAAAAACGCGATGACAGAGCACTATTCTCTCTACGGAAATGAAGTCGATAATCGCACCACCCCCCAGCCTAATCCCCTTTCTTAATTTCCTTCCAATCGCCGGAGTTGTTCCCTCGCGAATTTCAATCCCCTCCCGCAAATCCAATCTCCTCCTCGTTCTCATTCGCATGAGAAAATAATTAATTTCCACCTGACATCACTCCCAACTCAACCACAAGTGGTAATCATTTCTCGATTTTCGAATCTCATTTAAACCCGCGACTTCTCAATGTCAGAGCGCAAGCACCGGCCACCCCACCGTCACACGAAAACCGACAAATCACCCATGACATCTGAAACAATGCCCCTTTGTACTTAGACGCATCAATTTGCGATAACACACGGCAATTTGGTGCCTCAAAGGTGAGGCCCTCTCATGCACAACGAACGCGCGCACACGCATCCGTCTCCTCACTCAAAATGCGTCCTCCCTCTCCCCACACAGAGACTGCGTGACGTTTCTTCAACTTGAACTTGAAGGTCACGCGAATTCATTGAAAACGATTCCAAACTAATTGCCCGTCTTTACAGATTCACTGGCACCAAGCAGCCGGCCTACTACCACCACCACCACCACCTGCACCATCACCACCAGCCGAGCACACTTGACCGACAACTTGTCGTTCCCGCGGAGCCACCTCCAGCGGATGCGGCCCCACCAACGCCGCCATCGCCAGCCGTCGACGAGCCACCAGCAGCAGCAGCAGCACTGACACGTGAGTCCGACGAATACTACGAGAACCTGAAACGATTAGACGCCCATCAGCAGTCGATCTGGCAGAACGAGAAGAGCGACTTGGAGAGCCTGAACTCGGAGTACTTTAGGAACTCGCATCATCAGACTGAGGCGAGCGGCGAGAAGCAGCGCTTGTATCAGAGCCGTCATCACAAGTCGACGCCGGCGCACAGAAAGTACTCGGCACAGCTGGGCGACGACTCGTGCCCGGAGCTCAGTCAGAGCAGCGTCTTCCCCGAGACAACAACCACCAGCAACTCGGACGATCAGTCGGACAGCCTGACCAACTCCGAGCAGGAGTACGACATCGAGAGGGTCGAGGAGATCCTCAGCAAGGTCTACGACGAGAAGTTCGAGGTCATCAGCTTGACCGAGGAGCAGAACAAGCGCCGAGCGGAGAACACCGAGGAGCAGGGCGCACTCATCGCCTACGACTCGGTCTACCTGTCGTCCGAGGAGAGTTCCGAGGGCACGATAGTCAACGAGAAGCAGGAGTCCGCCTCCCTGCTGCACATCTCCATCGAGGACATCTACGATCCGCCCGAGAGGCGGGAGCCCGTGCACAAGGAGCTGCCCGAAGTCCAGCTCTACTCGCAGGTTCTGCGCGTCCCCGCAGCCAGCCCCCCAGCGGTGTGCGACACCAAGCCAAAGATCCTCGCTGTGGTCGAGAAGAAGAAGTTGAAGCGGTTCTCCGACTACGCCGTCCTCCCTAGCCAGAAGCGGCAGGGCGTCTTGGAGCACCTGACCTACATCTCCACCAACGGGCCGCACCACCACCAGCTCGTCGACAACCAGTACTACAGCCTGCCCGACGTCAACATCGGCAAGAGCCTCAAGGTGTCCGAGCGCATCGACGCGAAGCTCCGCTCATCCTACAACCTCAAGGAGGACAGCCAGCCGAAGGAGGAGCCCCCCAGGGCCAGGAGCAGCGAAACAGCTGCGATCCACGAGTCCATCAAGCACTTCGGGCGAGCGCACAAGAAGGCCCGCCAGCGGGAGCAGGAGTCCACTGACCGCCAACCGCCCATCGCCCGCTCTGAGTCGGGAGAGGAGGCCGAGCAGCCCAAGGAAGCCCCTTCGATTCAAGTGGAAACGTTCACAAAGGAGCTCGCCGCCCACCACGAGGCCAGCCCGGAGCAGACGCCCACTCCGACTGAATCGGGGCAGTTCCGGATAATTGTGACCGACGCACAGAACAATGTCATCGAGGAGGACTCCATAGACGGCCACACAGCGAGTCTAATTCTGGACACAGAGGGTCCAAAGGACCACCACGAGGAAGTTACTGACGACAGCAGCAGACCCGTCAACACCGCGCACAAGAAGTGCACACTCACCCGCACCCCGTCGAAGCCGAAGCGGTCTGTCGGAAGCGCCCCAGCCAGGACCCCGTCGGACGTGTACAAGTCGAAGGACAGGCGCGTGTACAACACGTACCGGGCGCGTCCGGCCAAGGTGAAGCCGAATGATTCATTGAGGTGCGTGGGAAAGATGTCCCGTCCACAGGTCATTCAGGTGGTCGACTCCAAGAGGGGGTCGCTCGAGAAGAAGCACCCCGTCGCGGACAAGGCCGTCGAGCACGAGTTCCTGCAGAAGGTCGACGCGATTCGCTGCTACTGGTCCAAGCTGAGCCAGGACGACACACAGAACGAAAGCCAGAGCCCAAGCAAACAGGAAACCCCCCCGGAGTCCACCCCCAAGAAGGACTTCATAATCGGCCAGGAGACCAAGTCCCTGGCTGCCACCAGACCGCCTCCCCTCACAGACGAGGAGTTCCAGAGCCTCCTGCCGTCGATCGAGATCGTCGAGCTTGACGGCGACAAACAGGCGGCCATCGTCAAGGCGAACCCCGACGATCCGGTGCCCGAGTTCGACCACATCCGGTACAAGGTCATGAAGCCGAACCTCTTCCGCAGCAACATCCTCAACCGCAGCAAGAAGGAGGCCCAGTTCGACGGCCTCATCCAGTATCTGCAGGAGTACAGCTTCCAGGAGCTGCTGACGAACAACAACGTCGTCATCGTCGAGCCAGTCCGCACGAAGGTCGAGCGCCCATCGAAGGCGACGACGACCGAGAGCCAGCGCCCGCCGGGAGGGCAAAACTGCAAAATCACAGGAGGGGCCTCCATGGCCCTGCCAACCACGGCCACATCCAATCCCGACATATCCAGCACCAACAACAGCACCGGCGACGGCCAAAACAAACTCAGCAAGCGACACTTCTTCTACCAGCCGGTCCGGGTCAATCGAGAGCTCCTGGAGGAGGAGTTGCCGACGCCCGACACGGTGCGGAACGTCCGAAAGTTCTTCGAGGAGAACATCCTGCCCAACCGACCGGGCGGCAGGAAGTCCACCGGAACATCGCCACCACCCTCGCCGGAGGTGCCGAACGGAGCAGCTCAGCAGCACCACACCGACGGTCGGCGGGGCCAGCGCAGCCGCTACCGATACTTAACCATCGATACGTCGTACGGCAACGGACAGGTCGGAGGTGGGGTTGCTGGCAATGGCCCCACTGCCAACGGAGCGTCCCTGCGAAAGTGGGACTCGGTTAGTCTGTCGAGTGGCATATCCAGCGGTGATTTATCCTCGCCCTGCGAGTGCACCAGTGGTGACGGAGCCGGCGCAGGCATCAACCACGAGCGGCAGAAGGACGACGACGACAACGAGGATGGACACGGAGGAGGCAAACAACACCAGCTGCAGCAGCACGAGCAGCAGCGCCAGCAGCAGGACGTGGAGATACGTGGTGGCATGCATGTGAGGGATTTCATAAGACGGCACAACGCTTGTGGCTCTCAGGATTCCCATGGATTATGCGGTGATTACGAGGATGATGGCGAGCCCGAGGACGACGTGGACGAGGACGATCTGGGGAATGACGAGCTCTGCGAGTCGTATTATGTCAGTGAGGTGAGTGCAACTTTGTTCAGCTGTATTTTTACTTTTTCGTCGGTTTGTGGGTCAGGAAATCCTCCATTTGCTTGGGAATGTGGCTGCTTAAGCTTGAAAAATTTCACTGATACGCCGGGGGGTGATGGGGAGATTTAGAGTAACGTAGTTCCGGTGATAGCAACGCCCACTGACACGCCCACACTTTTGAATGGAAGCGAATACAGTGGAGGAGTGGGTGGGAAAGGGAAGGGGAGCTTGTTGGAAGGCAGGAAATAATGACAAATTTTTCAATTTCAAGTTTCTCTTTGCGTTAATTGCCAGGGGAGAAGTTTTTTTTTTGAGAGACAACTGGTTCTGTACCGGACTCAGTCGATTTGAGGAGGATTTTCAGTTGCCTGTGAGTTGTGGAGGCTAAAGTGAGGATAGGTTCAACTGTGGGTGGGCCTGTTTATGTTGTGTCCAAATGGTTGCTTTTTGTTCTTTTGGAAGAGGTCATCAGGGAGGCATTTTTTGAGACAGTTGTTGGGAGTTTTAAACAAGCAATTCGTTTGAGTTTTCATTGGAGGAGGAAATGCGGCATGAAACCAGATTGAGTCACTTCCCTCTTCAACGGATGTCGTTCCCACATCTTGTTGGTCAACTGAGCATTGGTTCAGTCGTATCTCTAGGTTCTTGGTAAATCACTGGTGTGCTTTGAAACGAGGAAGTGAGAGAAATCTGGACAAAATCCGGCGGGAGATCGGGTATTGGCTTGGGCGATGAAGGCTTTCGCATGTCAGAGCAACTTCGAGTTGGGAAGACTTGGAAACCAAGACAGGGTATATTGTATTTTTACCTTACTTAAGAGTGGACCTAGTTGTAGAAATTGTTGAGGTTAATTTAGATTAGGTTCCTTACGGCTTTCTTTGATCTCTTCTCCAGAGTTTCCTCACTGATCACTGAGACCGCTGGTCAAAATATTCCTGTTGGCTAGGTCTGCCTATTTTTCAATCTTTAGGTTTCAGTTCTGAATTGCGAGACTTGAGAAGGTCTTTAACTGCTGTTGGATCCGAAGTCTAAGAGGGAGGCGAAATGGGCTCTCGTTCTTTTAGGAATTCGAACCTCCAGTTTGGCGCCCGAGCACAATTCTACTAAAAACTAAAAACTACCTTCAAGACTGCTAATATAAGCACCAATTAACTCTGAATAGAGCAAGCAATTAGCTTCACATGTCCCTAAAAAAGCCTAAGGTCATCGCTTACAGAAAGGGTACCCCTGCAGGATTGTTTGGAAACTGGTGGCTAATATCATCTCGAATCCTTTCCACTTATCCACAGACATGCAACAATTTGGATCCAGCCTGCCTACGATTGCGACGGGGAGTGGTTTTTCAGGACATCGTTGCAATGCTTCGCTGTGCTGGTCACGCTGCCGTTTTGTTCGTTTTTGGGCCAGGCATAGAGAGCCCTTTCGGAAATCTATTACACTTAGATGTGTTCGAAGTGGTTGGAGTTTGTTGTATACTGGCCTGAGTGGTGCCTTTGGTGTTCCACTCAAAGAAGTCCATGTTGGCAGTTTGGTTAGGCCTACCTTGCTCTACCTTGTGACATGTGAATCATTTATCAAAATGGCCGTCAGATTTTTTGACTCAGCAGCCAGACAAATCTTTAATTTTATCTCTGTCACCTTATGTGGGTGCCGGGGCACCTTGTCATTCCAGAGAATTGTGAAGCCGATAAACTCTCTAGGAGTGGCACGGTCTCTACAATCTCACCCAGTGGAGTACCACCGCCTATGCCGTTGGCTACAGCTAACTTACTTACTTAAGGTGGCGCTGCAGTCCGGGATGGACCTGGGCCTCAACCAACAAGCGTCTCCAGCCAGCTCGATCTTTAGCTAGCTGCCTCCAGTTTCGCATTCACAGTTGGTTGAGGTCCCTTTCCACTTGCGTGCGCCACCTAAGTCGCGGTCTTTCTCTATTGCGCCGTCCCTCCGGCTTGGATTCGAAGCCATTTCGGACAGGAGCATTGGTTTCCATTCGCTCTACATGACCTAGCCATCTCAATCGTTGGATCTTCACCCTTCTGGCTAAGTCGATGTCGCTGAACAGCTCGTACAGTTCATTGTTATATCTTCTCCTCCACTCATTCTCTATGCAGACGGGACCCAAAATCACCCGAAGAATTTTCCTCTCAAAGCAGCCTCATCCGCTTTTGACAAAGTCCATGCTTCTGCGCCATACAGAAGAACTGGGACTATTAAGGTCTTGTACAGGGTTACCTTGGTTGTTCGAGAAAGAGCTTCGTTTGTCAATTGCTTTCGTAGCCCAAAGAAGCGGCGATGGGCAAGAGTTATTCTTCGTTTGATTTCAACGCTGGTGTCATTGTCTCAGTTGATAGCGGTTCCTGGGTAGACAAAGTCTTTGACTGCCTCAAAGCTGTATCTGTCAGCTGTGACGTTCTGTCCGAGACGTCGGTGTTGGGTGCCCTTTCTGGTTGACAGCATATACTGTGCGAGTTTTGCACAATTCTTTGAAGAAAGATGTTGAGGAAGTCGCATGACAGCGCGTCGCCTTGTCTGAATCCTTTCTTGACATCAAAGGTCTCGGTTAGGTCTTTACCGACCTTGATGGAGCAGCGTGCATTCTGCATCGTCATCCTACACAAACGGACGAGTTTGGTAGGGATGCCCAAACTAGACATTGCTCTGTATAGCTCGTCTCTATAGATGCTGTCATACGCGGGCTTAAAATCGATGAAAAGGTGGTGGGCATCGATTTGTTGTTCTTTGGTTTTTTCCAAGATCTGTCGCAGTGTGAATATGTGGTCGATGGTGGATTTTCCTGGCCTAAAGTCAGACTGGTATGGACCGACCAGATTGTTGACGAATGGTTTTAGGCGTTCACACAACACGGCAGATAAGATCTTGTAAGCAATGTTCAGAAGACTGAAGCCTTTATAGTTGACGCATTTTAGAGGGTCTCCTTTTTTGTGGATCGAGCAAACCATGATGTGGTTCCATTCATTGGGCATGCTTTCTTCCGACCATATTTTACAGATGAGTTGGTGTATGCTCCTTACTAAGTCATCGCCTGCTGCTTTGAAAAGTTACGCCGCTAGGCCGTCAGCTCCAGCAGCTTTGTTGGACTTCAGTTTCGATATAACTATCTTCACTTCATCCAGGTCGGGGGGACGGAATTGTTGATCTGCATCGTCCCTTTCATTCGAGTTGAATGATTCCATCTGCCTGACAGCGGTATTCGGCTCTTCATCGCCGATATATAGTCTGCAGAAGTGTTTCTTCCATATCCTCAGCATCGACTGTGATTCTACTACGATGTTCCCTTGATCGTCCTTGCAGGCTTCGATTCGGGCTTCATAACCCTGACTGGTTGACTTTACTCTTTGGTAAGACTTCCTTACCTCATTCCTGCAGTATTAGCTCTCCGTTGGCTACAGCAAAACTTCTTTTAAAAGAGCACACAATTAGAACCACCAATTCAAGATGGTCTGAATGCACTTTGCCTCAATGAAATATGCTCAAAACCTGGCTCAAAACATTAGAATAAACAAGTCATCTCTAAGGACTCTCATGGGTGTCATCACACGACACACTGCCATTGACACACACGCTTGAAGATTGGGACTCTCTCACAACAACTTCTGAAAAAGACTTTCGAACTGATCCAAAAACCATTTCACTGTCATCCAACACACCCGCCGTTCATCCGAAACGAATTAAATTTCAAAACACTCACACTTTTTCTCTCTTTTCTCCCCTCCTCCCGCTCAAACAGGACGTTCTTGAAAAGATCCGAGAATGTGGCTCAACTGTAACCTACTACGGTGGTCGTGTGATGATGCACAGTCCCCCGGCCACCGGTGCAACACTGCGTATCCCCCGGTCCAAAATTGAATTCCTAACATGCAACGGCTGCCAACCGAACGAGTGCCCGCACAAGGATCAATTACACGACCGAGACTACACGGGTAAGTCACATACACACACTCTCACTGAATTCGCTCCTAATCCATGTCCACCCCCAACACGCAGGTATAAAGTTCAAGCTCATCAAGTCAAACAGCTGCAGCAGTCGTCTCGAGTTAATTGGCACTCAACGGCCCAGTGGGCATGAGACCAACCACCCGTCCACCATCGGCGAGGACGACCACAACGACGAGGACTACGACGATGGAGAGCCGCTGGTGCGGCGACTCGTCCATCGGCTGGAGACCACTGGCAAGATAAACAGCTACACAGGGCCACGAATCATAGAGTCGCAGTGCATCGAGAAGACCACCCGTCCCACGAGCCTGGTGGTCACGCGTCAGAAGTTCGAACAGCCCAGCAGCCAGCGCCACTCGGAGGGGTTCACTATTAACAACCAGATGGTCGGCAAGGGTGAGTCCATTCCGGAGTCACTCGCCTACGTGCAGCTACTCAAGCAGGTCACCGTCAACAATCACATCAGCGTGCCCGTGGAAAGCGCGTCGGAGGCGCCCTGCTTCACCTCCTCCGCCATGGACATCCGCCTAGTGCCAGATAAGTCCATCAGCCCCGACGGCAAGCTGACAAACGGAAAAATGCGACGCAACAAAAACGTCGACTTGGCGTTCACCATGAAGTCCGCAAACGGCACGATGAAAAAATCCGGCGACGCCAAATCAATCGAGACCGTAAAAACCAACGCCACTCCGGAGAGTGGCGAGAAGATCCGCAAGGAGTCGCAAAAAACCGTCTCCATAGTCGAGCATTTCGACGGTCACCTGCCGCCGAAGGAGGGGACGGCCATCAATGGCAAGCCGCCCACCGACTCGTTAGCGGTGGACAGCGCCTTGGTGCGACACTATGTCACAAATGACAAACGACTGTTTACCAAGCCCAAATTCGATGACATCGAGTTCGAGGAGTTCGAGGTGTACGACCCCACAAAGGATGCAACCGCCAAGGCGGAGCAGTTAATCGATGAACTGGCAGACGACCTGGCAGCGCGGGCGGCATCGGCCTCCTCCTCGGACGAGCTCAAATCGAATCCGGACGAGTGCTACGACAGTCTGGACGATAAAATTTGATCGGAGAGGTGGCTGTGGCGGTGGCAGTGGCGATGGTGGCGGGTTCAACCCCACACACACCGGCAGTGAACGATGAACTTCATAGTCATAGATACTTTTTATTTGCCCCTTTATTTCGTTTTTTGTCTATACAATCACATTTGTATCTGTATCTTGTATCTTGTATCTTGTATCTTGTATCTGTAATCAGTATTGTTATTGTATCTCGAACGTGTTACGTACTTAAGGAGGTCAGGGCGGCAAAGGACATCTCATCTCACTGAGACCATGTGTGCGTTGCAATTTGCCAAAAAATACAAAGAAACACAGAAACTATATCGCAATCTATCCAAAGTATCTTATATAGAAAAAATGAGACCGTTAGATGAGTCATTTTATTGTTATATACCACATACACGAATATATACCGTATCGGCCGCCCACTCGAGTGGGTGGATAATAAATATTGGAAATAATCTTCCGTTTTGTTTGTTTGTTTGCCTTCCGTCAGGCCGACGAAAGGGGCGAGTCCAGGTCAATGGCCGGGCAGAAAAGGTGAACACGTTTTGAAGCGGAAGGAACTCATAGGGGTTTTGTTCATCGATTTTGTATGCACTGGAGGGGGAGTTGAATCGGATTTAATCAAGTAGGCGTATGGGGGGATGATTTAAATTTTGGTCATAAATGGAGTTTAAGGGCTATCTCAAGGGTTTTGACGGTAGAATAGACCAAGTTCTTCTTCTTGTGGGGCTAAAATCCGGGGTGGTCATGGGCCTCAGCCAGTTAAAGAGTAGTCAGCTTATAAAATGTTAGCATGGGGTCCTACTTTGCACCTTTAAGACAAATTTTGGAAGATTTTAGGTCAATTAAAAAAAAAATCGTTTCAGGCCAGACCCTCAACACAGTTTCATTAAATCAGCAAACCCCGATAGTCAAAAAAATCACCTCAAAAATTTCTAGACGAATACTACCCATACAAGAAATTTCAGACAAAGTTTGCTTGTACAGGGTGTTTTTCTTAAGGAAGTTTATTTTTCGAATTTCGAACGAAATACAATTTGACTTTTGACAGCTGCTGTGTGCTAAGTTAGGTTGCCCATTTCCATTGCATTCGTTAAGTTACCTTAAGGTGAATGATCCTAAAACAAGATTCCTTTCGATTCTCGGTTGCATGTCAAAATTTTGTTCAGCGATGAGCCGCAATTTTGAGTGAATAAAAGTTTTAAGGACTGAATCTTATCGAACGCAACAAATAAAAAAAAAGACGCTTGATCTTCAGTTTTGAAGGTGGAATGTTAGGTCCCATACTATACCCCTCCTCCTGAGCAGGTTGCAAATGCCTTTTCCAACTCTGCAGACATCACCACAACAAAAACGATGCGATAAGCTGGCCGAAAAACGAACTAAACAAGGTTACCATGAGGTGACAGGACCAAGATGCAGCCCACACATTCCTCTCTGTAATAAGTCAACAATATTTCAAGCCGAGCTGTTCGCAATCAATGAAGCAGCACACCGCATTAACGATAGAAAACCCACAAATATCAAAATATACATATTCTCAGACAGTCAAGCGGTTCTTAAAGCGCTAAAGAGCTACACATCCAACTCTAAGGCTGCCTGGGAATGTCACAAAATACTAAACAAAGTGGCAGGTAACAACTGGTTAAAGTTGATCTGGGTGCCAGGACATGAAAACCATGAAGGGAATGAAAAGGCTGACATACAAGCCAAGAAAGGTGCTCAGGTACCTTTTACGGGGCCTTCACCCCTTTATGGCTTCAACAACACGGACGCAAACTTACACCTCCACAAATGGGTTATAAAACGAAGGAATCAGTTCTGGAACAGCCAAGAGGATATTAAACACTCAAGAATGTTCATGGAACAAAATCGCAATCCCAAACGAGCCAAAGAAGCTCTAGAACTTAATAAAGCAGACCTAAAAGTGGTATGTGAAGCACTAACAGGACATGGGGCATGCAACTACCACCTGCACAAATTGGGTCTCAGTAGCACAGAAATCTGTAGGCGATGTGGACAGGCCAAAGAGACTATGGAACACATACTGACCGTCTGTCCAAGTCTCGTCCGAGAAAGATTTAAAATGTCATACCAAACAAACGTAACAGGGAAAGACTTTCAAGAAATCCCATCTAGAAAAGTTGTCAAATTTTTGAAGGCAGCACTAAAATCCTAGATCAAAATAAGGGGTACAATTGATCTTTATGGCCGTAGTACTAGTGTTACATACATGACGGGGTGTTCTTCAATCCAATTCAATACCATGAGGCAAGATAAAAAGTCTCACCAGGTCTTGCTGAAGAATTTATCGGGGACAGAAGTTGACTATAGCTGAAACAATTTCTTTACGAAAACATAACTTGGGCGGTTCGTTGCCTAACAGCGGTCCTCATTCATGTATATCCCACCGCTGCCACCAATGTTTGATTCGCGGACTTGGCAATTCAAAATCAAAACAACCGCTTGCTGTTGGGGTGCGCTCCAGACTGCCTCAACCGTTCATTCTGCATGCCCTTGCAACCTCTGATCGTACTTCCCGTTCTGGGTCAACCTCGTAATCGAGCTGCCTCCGTTAACCGGGTCGGTTGCGCAGCATGTGTAGAATTCTTGCCTTTGCTCAGTGGGCGAGAATACGTAACATGTGCTATTGTCATTTGACGCCTCATTGTTGCATTTGACCTGTATTCTTCCATTCGGTCAAGTGCTTGGAAGAATACGTAACACATTTGGGACTAGTAACACGATTAGCTTTAGCACTAGTGGCCTAATTGCATGTTATGTCACATGTTTCGGTATTTGTGGCCTACTTGTGTGTTCTCCAAGTATCTCATGTGTGGTCTCAGGTTGTTGCAGTGTTGGGCACAACATTCACTGATAAATTGCATATTATTACATCTTGTCGGTGGACTAAATCGATGAAGAAGTTCCTAGATACGACCAACGATATCCTTAAAAGAGATTTTGAGTAACTACTCTTCAGTAAAAATTAGGACCATCACCCAATATTGTTATTCAGCGCATTAAGTCTCGGAACGGTCATGAGATATATTTTCTCCTGTTTCTATGCTCTTAAAGTGAATACACAGAACGGGCATTAGCGGTATTAAGGCGAAATGAAAGGAGGTACCGATGAGCTGAACTTTTGAATTTATGCGCATTGTAAAGAGGAAGAAAAATCTTGGCAAAGCATTCTTCATTCGTATAATGCAGCTAAGGAATGTGTTTCAGAAAAGAAGACGGGTTGTATGATAAACTGATGGCCATTCCCAGTGAGACGGGTATTGCAAGTAATGTTCAAATGGGGAGAGAATTCAGCTGGTTATTGTGCTAAATCACTTTTGGTTGAAAAGGCGATGAAAATACGAAAGACGGGCACAGGTCAGATGATTTGAATTGCGCCCCTCCCCCAAAAGCGGGAACGCTCCTGATTGTGTTATATTTATGATAAGTAGGGAGATTTCAAGAATTCCGCCGGGCTATGAAGACCCTGCAGCATTTCCCCAAATGACTGTTCTAGTGCTTAGACTTGAAGTCAATTGCGTGCAGAATAGGTTTCAGACAGTTGCAACAGCGCTTCAGATGAATTTTTTTTCTTTGCACAGAATAAAACTGGTCAAACGGAGAAATTCAATTGCTTTTTACGATTAGCGTACCCTACTGTTCAAATATTCAGCTGCAGACCATGTATATTGGTAGCCAAAATCAACATTTTGCTTGGAGTCAGGCTGTTGCTGCAGGGGAGTTGCCTGAATTCTTAAAAGCACCCCCAATGATTTTTTAAATGCATTTACTCAGATTCGAATGTACGAGTATATGCGAAAGTTCTTACATCTTTTAAGGAAACCAAAATATTTCGCAGTGTTTTCGGCGGCTTCAAATACACGTATGGCAATTCGAACCAAGGTTTTTTATTGCACAGGTATATACTCAGGATTTCGGTTTCAACAAGGTAAGTTTCATTCAGACCGGCTGAATATTGTGTTGTTACTTTAGTGAGAGCAGGCAACATTGCATTTTGCACCGCCGTTTGAATACTCTGTCAACAACAGATTCAACAATTTTAATATTTCCAGTCGATTCCATGTCAATGAAATGTCACTTCATTTTCTAATGCTTACTGACGGGTTTATAGGCAAGTAGGTGATAGGGTCCCCTAGCGACTGGGTCACTGAGACTAACAGTGTGCTCTTGGTGTGGGGGGTGTAACTCGTTAAAACTACATTTTTACTGCTGCTTAGTACCACCCAAATTGTTGCATATATCTCAGGAAGTGCTTCACCTCTATTTTATTTAGATCCTTCAGCTCGTCGAAGAAGTTACTGCGTGTGTTAGCAGTCTCCTCCCCCTAGGGCTGGACTTGCGTAACTCAATTTGCGTGACTCTATTTGCATTAGGCTACTTGCGTGACGCTACTTGCGTGACGCTACTTGCGTGACGCTACTTGCGTGACGCTACTTGCGTGACGCTACTTGCGTGACGCTACTTACCTGACGCTACTTGCGTGACACTACTTGCGTGATGCTTCTTGCGTGATGCTTCTTGGGTGACGCTACTTGCGTGACACTACTTGCGTGATGCTTCTTGCGTGACGCTACTTGCGTGACGCTACTTGCGTGACGCTACTTGCGTGACGCTACTTGCGTGACGCTACTTGCGTGACGCTACTTGCGTGACGCTACTTACCTGACGCTACTTGCGTGACACTACTTGCGTGATGCTTCTTGCGTGACGCTACTTGCGTGACGCTACTTACGTGACGCTACTTGCGTGACGCTACTTGCGTGATGCTTCTTGGGTGACGCTACTTGCGTGACACTACTTGCGCGAAGCTTCTGGCGTGACGCTACTTGCGTGATGCTTCTTGGGTGACGCTATATGCGTGACGCTACTTTCGCGACGCTTCTTAAGTGTCGGTAACAGCGTGACGCTACTTCCCATTAAAGGCGGCAGATCTGTAGACTTCTGTCTGTTTTGTGGTTCAATCTTTTCCTCCAACCACTACCAAAGAAGTCCAAAGCAGACCATAACAGAGAGAATTGTCAAGAAGACCGACATCTAACAGCGGGCATGTTACTTGCAAGCATCATTCATCGAATCTACGATTTTCGAGATGTCCAGGCTGAGAGCCGTGGACAAACATTGTCTTGAACTTATGGAGGGACTTTTGTTCGAAATCAAGAATTAATCCACGAAAAGACATCGGGAGTGCCGACTCCTGATCCCCTAAGGAAATTGTCAACAAATCGTTGAAGTTTTCGAATTTTTCGGTGTCCAACACAATTCCCTTATGCAACTGGGTCTTGAACAAGAGCCATACACGGTTCCTCTATCGCCTTCTGCCAACGATTATGCTCCGCAGCTCAATAAAAGTCACTCGCCGTAAACAAACTTCGCATCAAAACTCTCAAACAAACGAATGTCCTCACTCCCTGCCTCCGCCGGCGTATGAACATCTGATAAATATTTCATAAAGACTGCTCCTGTGTTCCTCTGACCATCGGCAGCCGAGATAAATTCAAAAGGACTTCATGACAGAATCAGTGTTTGTTAACAAGAACAGTTTTCGAAAGTTTTCAGGACGCCGCCGCACTCCGCCAGACATCCTCCAGGATCTGCCGGTGAAGTGAAAATTGTGCACTGAATCCTTGGAACGGCGCATAAGTTTGCGTTGCAGATTTATGAGAGGGAAACTTTTACATAAGACAACACGATTTTTGGTTGAACGTGGTGGTGCCATTCGGAAGGAAGGGGTGGTGTGCGGAGCACAGTTATATGAAATTACTTGGGAAATGCTTTTGAGGTTGATACGATTGTGGTATTGCGGGTGGAGACCATGGTCATTCGAGGGAGTTGCAGGCAAACCATGCCTTTAATGCACTCAGAAGGGAGTTGTGAACCTCAATATCTAGTGAACGTGGTCTCATTTTGAAGATTGTGCTTGGAAATGTGATAGAGTTCAAAGAAAATATGAGGGAGCCAATGGAGACGTGAACAATTGGATTTTGATCAGAGCAGATGTCGCCGACGGGGCAATTTTGAGAAGGTATACACTCAGGACATTCCCGGGGACTCGGTGAAAGGTAAAACGAAAGAAATTCTTATGCTGACACATCACATTACAGATGCAGTCATGCTCACAGTCCTAAAATGGTCGTTGCGTCGTTTGCCTCGTTGTCTTCGATGATATTGGAAGAATTGGTGCATAGTTTTAGGGTGGTTCAATAGAAGGTAACAATTTCAATTTGAAACAGAAAATGCTGCAATTCATTGAATTGCTGATGCTCCAATTTCAGAGAATTTGCGAAATACCGACATTAAACGATAATGAGTCAAAAATAGAATATTGGTGATATTCACATCACAGTAGTCCTTCCAATTTCGCTTTTTTTGACTTGAGTTCTGCTCCATTTTCGAGCAAAATGTCTGCAATCACTTCTAGTTAACATGCCGAATTTATTAGGCGACAATTCTCGATCGGAATCATGTCCATGTTACGCAAGCAGCGTCACGGAAGTGGCACCACAAAAGTAGCGTTACCCAAGTAGCGCCCACGTAAGTAGCGTCACGTAAGTAGCGTCACGCATGTAGCGTCACGCCAGAAGCTTCGTGCAAGTAGTGTCACGCAAGTAGCGTCATGCATGTAGCGTCACGCAAGTATCTTCAGGCAAGAAGCGTTACGCAAGCAGCGTCACGCAAGTGGCACCACAAAAGTAGCGTTACCCAAGTAGCGCCCACGTAAGTTGCGTCACGCATGTAGCGTCACAAAGGAAGCTTCGCGGAAGTAGCGTTACGTAAGTAACGACACGCAAGTAGCGTCAAGAATGTAGCGTTACGCAAGTAGCGCCACGCAAGTAGCGTCACGCAAGTAGCGTCACGTATGTAGCGTCACGCCAGAAGCTTCGTGCAAGTAGTGTCACGCAAGTAGTGTCATGCATGTAGCGTCACGCAAGTATCTTCAGGCAAGAAGCGTTACGCAAACAGCGCCACGTAATAGCGCCACACTAGTAGATTTACCCAAGTAGCACCCACGCAAGTTGCATCACGCAAGTACCGTCACGCAAATAGAACCAAGAAATAAGAGCCTCGCAAGTACCGTCAAACAAGTAGCGTCACGCACGTAGCGTCACGCAAATACCCTCTCTCAAATAGTCTCACGCAAGTAGCGTCAGGCATGTAGCGTCACGAAAGTATGTCACGCAATACTGGCCATCGAGATCGTGGTCTCCTTCTGCATCCACCTTCGACTCTGTAAAATCTCCATTCACACATTCAAACCCCAAATAGACGCCTTAATCCAACTAAAGCCTGTTTAAGCAGAACAGTGATAGAGCACTGGAGACGATCCCGCATTCCCCAGTTTCCCATAAAGCCCGGGTTCACTGGAACTCCCCAAGTTTCCTCTCTGAGCTGAAATACAAACTCACCGCATCGCCAGGAGGGACTAATTGAATTCTCCAAATACGAGTGAGTGCCCACCCGTGTACTGTGTCCCTTGCCTCCACAGAAGCAGACCTATCCAAACAGCGGTCGGTCAAGGGTATCCTTCAATTAGTCCGAATCGTTGTTCACTCAAGCACTTACCTGGCTTCCGGGCGATTGTCGTCGATTGTTAGCAGTCCTGCCTCGGTTAATGGTATTGACACGTGCACTTTTCCCCCCCTCTGTCCTCCCACACACACACTCATAGGGACATTCAGTTAGAAGGGCTTCCCGTGCCGCTTGACCCGCAGGATTCTTTTCCGCCCGCCACCGACTGAGGCCACCTTTTGTGGGGGAAAACTTTCATCCGTCAATGAACGAGTCGGAATGAGGCGAACTTCATCTAATGACTCCTCCCGAATCCGATTAGGTACGAGAACTTCCGCAGTGCAATTTTAATTTCCATCCGTCCACTGGAGGCGACTCACAAAGGAAAAGTTTCACTCAGATGCAGCTTTAGGACCGCAGCTATCTGCGGGGAATGTATCTGAAGCATAATTTATTTCGCTCTCTCCATATGGACGACGACTTTCATGTGTGTCCGCCTCCTCGCACACACTCTCTCTCTCCCACTAATTGTATCTACGCACGACTTGAAATACACAATTTATGCGAGTGTCCTTTGGCTGCGCATCTGAATAGGGTGAGGGGTGGTGGGTGAGCGTCGTTTGCGGGAATTTATTCAAGGATCGCACGTAAATTCGCCTCAAACAGAAGGACATGCATAAAATTGTGGAAAATATCTGAGATGTTACTGCTTTTAGTTGTACCTACACATTTTATGCTCTCCTCGCTTTACTTTTGTAAGCTTATTACGGAGCGTGGGAGGATCTCTGTTGAGTGGCGGTGACTGTGTTTGAAAGTTAAATAAATGAAATAAATGGTATTTCTTTGACGTTGAAGAATGGAGGGAAAACGCGACAATTCGTGGAATTCGTCATGGTAAATCAGTTTAAGGAGAAGGCGGAGGTGGTGAGAGAAGAGACGTTTTTAAGGTCGAATGAGTACCACCCGTGTTTTTAAGGTCAGAATGGGCGGTATTGGAGAATGATTTGTGGATCTGAAGGACTCTTAGGAGAATTAATTGAGTTCTTGATGCAGAGAGTTATTTCCGGGAAGTCTGTTCTCAAGTGAAGGACTCAATCAGTTGTTAAACGTCGTCGCAGAGAATTCCTCTGAATACAGTAAATCTGCTTGTCTTTCCTTGTTGATCTTTAGTTCTTCGAGGAATAAAATCGAATTGCAGTTTTTATAGGCAGGTGCTCCTGAATGGATTTGATATTTAGTCATCAATCAAGCTTCTTGTGATATGTCGAGACGAGAAAGACTGGAGACACAGCAAGAGTCCCACGAACTGGATTCCCGAAGACAGTTATACTCTTTGAGCATTGTCAGTGACTCGAAAGAGGTGGGGCCGTGAAAAAATGTTCATTGTAGACAAACTATGAGTACAAATCCTATCCAACAATTTTCCATTTCAAGAAGTTATTGTTTGATTATTGGACTTCGGTGTGAATGAGTGAGAGAAGTTGCTTCTGTTGTTAAATGATTCAGAGGGAAAGCCACGTAGGAGAAGATAAAAACCACAAAATTCAACGTCAGAATATACATTTTGCTTTGCATTTGCACACTTGGTCTCCAGTAGGGGCTATATAATAACAATAATAATAATGGCGGCTATACAGTCTGAAGTTACAGTCCGAGGTGGAGTTCTTTCTGTTCGTCATTCCAAATGTTTCCTTGAGACTGTCTACTTACAGTTTCCCTAGAAACACATTCGTTCGATAATCGTCTTCACCGAGATCGAATCAAAGCACTTACACCGTTAGCCTCCACAAGAGACACAAGAGACATAATTCTTTTCATTTCCACCTGAATCCTAAAAAAACTATAATTTTTCAAATGTCCTTACCTGTTGCATCGTAAAGAAGAGGAACTGAAGCTTGAGGTGGTTTGGCCTCTGTGCAATAGGATCGTCCTTTCGCTCTGTAGTTCGGTCTCGATCTCTGCAAAAGAACAAAAATCAATTCAATTTCAATTCGGATTCAAAAAAGTTATCAAACGAATTAAAAACCATCATCCAATGCAACGCGAGACAAATTTTTAATTAATTCCCAACCACATCGCAAGTTGCAGCCCGAACTTTTAAGGCAGTAAATCTACATGATGACAGGCGAGGAGAATGTTTTTTCCCGAGTGCACATGTATTCGTACGTCTTGTGGGTGTTTTCTTTAGATTTCCATTTTGCCTTTCACGAGGTAGCTACGGCTTTCAGCTTTATCGACAGATTTTTTGTGGAGAGAAAGTCTGAACAAGCACACGCGGGTTTACCGTCGAGGAAAAGTCCTTTTTTTGTCGTTCCTCAGAAAAGGATGGATTTTTAATGAAATTAAGGGGAGGGATATGTGAGGGTGGGAGTGTGGGAAATAAGTTGTGGAACAGCGATTAAGTTGAAAAGTCAATTAGAAAATACAAGAGGATTCTGAAGTTAGACGGTTTGAGCAGACGTCGCAGAGTCTGATGGGAAAACAAGCTCCACGAGCGACAAAAAATGGGCGTGGCATTTGTTCGGAAGGAAAAGTTTCTCCATATGAGCATGGGAGACTTCGAAATTGCATCCCTTACCGTGATGTCGTCGCAAAGGCTCCACCAGGACCTAAGTGCGACGTGGCTTCTCTCTCGTCTATCCGGTTACCCACCGTGGAAACTTTGGAAACTAAGAGAATTCCGGTCAAGTGAAGGAAGGAATTTTTTTCCAGGCAAAGCAGCCTTCCCTCACAAGTATCCTCCCCAAAGGCAAGTTGACAAGCTCCATCCCCTCCCCCATCCAAAGAGGACCTTGTTATGCTCTTCATTTCTTGTTGATTTGCAGCAAAACAATTAATTTTTCAGAAATTTAACCGCAAAAATGTAAAATATCCCATTTCAACAGGTTCGCGTTTTTATTTTTTCGAGGATAACCACTCGCCGCATTCAGACAGCCACCCACGCCGAGCTAGCGGCCAACCAACAAGCAAACATGATTTTCAATTAAATTTCACAAGAGATTGCGTCCCGGTCCGTGGAGAATTTTTAATTGAAATCATCAGGGCTCTTCATTAAAAATTCAGAAAAAAAAAGAAAAGTGTCCTCTGGTGGCTGAATCAAGTGCGGGCTAACCGCAGGATCGATTTGGACGACATGACTTGAAGCAGTTTCAAGGCATGAGGGTGCTGGAGGGGAAGGGGAATTGTGGGGGAAGTTAATTCTGAGATTATGAATATTCTTCAGAAATCAAAATATGCTGAGAAACTGAGCGGGGGGGACTGAGGGGTTTCAATAGTTTGAAGCGCTTGAAAGTAGCCATGAAGACCGATTCAATTGGAGGTTACAATTTATTGTTGGCATTTCAATGAATTTACTTTGGATATATGAGAGATTTTGGAAACTTTTGAATAGGTCAAGATTTGACATTTTTTTCTTTTGGTGCAGTTTCTTATCCTACCGTTTTTTAGCCCGATAATCTTCCTGCGCTGGCCTGGTTTTTCACTGCAGCGTCTTTTGGTGCACCTCATCGGTTGCAGCCTCGTTCTGGTAACACTCGCCATCATACGAGGGCAGTCCGATAACTACTCAGCCTCACCACCCGTTGGCGCAACTATCGCAAGTTAAATTTACTATGTAATAGTGTAGTACATTCTCGTAGACGGCTACTGTCAACATTTCAGGCGAATCGGACTCGTAGTTTTGTTTTGACCCCATGTGAAAGCAGGCGTGTCCGCGGATTTTAGAAAAATGGAAAAAGAGCAATATCGGTCGGTGATTCGATTCTTGTTTTTTTAAGTGAAATCGCTCAGCGAAATCAATGAGCGCTTGGATGCTGTGTACGGTGACTCTTTTCCTCTCGATGGCGATGGTCAAAAATTGGTTTAACGAGTTTGTACGTGGTCGCACGTCTCGGTTTTTGATGAGACACGTCCAGGTGTCTCGTAAAAGGCTACCACAATAACGTGAAAAAAATCCACGATCTCGTATTGGCAGGCCAGCGATATAAGGTGGGCGAGATAGCTGGGACAGTAGGCATCTCAAAAGACAGCGTGGGTCATATCCTGCATGAAATATTGGGCATTAGAAAGCTGTCTGCGTAATGGGTGCCGTGCTTTATCACTCCGGACAACAAACGTAGCCGTGAGACCACTTCAGAGCAGTGTTTGACGCTGTTTAGGCGCAATCGCGTCGTTTCGTGACCGTCGACGAAATATGGATCCACTGGTACACACCAGAGACCAGGAACAATCAAAACAGTGCGCTTGACCCACTTTTTTTTTGTTTCCAGATTCGAAAAAGTCGCTCGCTGGGCAGAAAATCGGGTCGAATGAGGGGGTTATCGTCACCACGGAGACCAACTTTGCAGACCTCCAGAAGAAATATTTTTCAGACGGATTAAAGACGTTGGATCATCGCTGGGTTAAGTGTATCGAGCGGAAAGGAGACTATGTTGAGAAATAATAAAGTGGCGATTTATTTCGCCACTTTTCCAAAATGTTCGTTTTCTTTTGTAGGGTAAGTACTTATCGGACCATCCTAGTATCATGGGTTTCTTTTAGGCCTTAACCACTTCTGCCACAGAAAAAAACACAAAATTTTGAAAAATGTTATCGATGTTAATATTTCCGCTACTAAGTACCTTCTAAATAAATTTAAAATTGCGCCATAAATGGCAAGAAATCCGCATATCTTTTGTAATTAAGATTCAGCGAGGTCTTGCGGTTTTATATATTTATTTTCACTTTAAGACTGCAACCTCTAACTGAATCACTCCTTAAAAAATAAACTCGCTTATACAAAAGTCTCATTTAACTTTTAATGAATAATAAAGGAGTGATGAGATGAGATAAAGATAGAGAGTGAGTTTGTAGAGACAATTTCTTTGTCTAGCCATCCTTAACCACGTCTCTTATAAAGAAAGACAGGGTTTTGAAAGATGCATTAAAAGTGAGACGTTTCTAAGATCGCAATGAACTCCACGTAAATTCACTCAAACTTTGAACATAAATGTCAGGAAATTCACTTTCTTTCTGTGGTAAAAATTCAGTGATATCTTGCAGATCAAAGTATTTGCTTTTACTTTAAAATTGTAACCTCTAACTGAATCACTCCTTAAAAAACAAGTAATAGTCGTTAGCAAATGGTCGCTCATACAAAAGTCTCATTGAAGTATTAAAGAATGGTAACGAGATGATGATGATGATGAATAATGATGAGACAAAGAACGTGAGTGAGTTCGAAGAGATGTCCCTTTTTAAGCCAGCCTTTAACAACCCATCTTATAAAGATCAGGTGAGTTTTTTAAAACATGTTTTAAAAAGTAAGACGTTTTTAAGACCGCAATGACCGTCATGTAAATTAACTAAAAATTTGCATCGTAAATGTCACGAGATCCACATACCTTTCGTAGTTAAAATTAAGCAATGTCTTGGATTCGTATTTATTTATTTTTGCTTTTAAATTGTAACCTCTAACTGAATCACTTGTTAAAACGAGAGCCAAAAAATCATAGTAAATCGGGTGAAATCGCCAATAAAAAGGACACATACGTTTTCTCAGGAGTGATAAAAAGATTCCTAAGAAGTCTTTAGTGAATTTGAAAAGGCCTTTCTTGCCTTTTCTTCAAAGTACCCACTTTACCCCTCCTCTCCTTTCAAAGCTAAAGGGTGTTCCAAGAAATAATTAAATTTGCTCAGTTTATAGAGCCACCATTGAGTACCCAGTAAATAAATTTAATTTCGCATCATAAATGTCAACAAATCCACATACTTTCAGTAGTAAAAATTCAGCAATATCTTGCAGTTTAATATTTTTATTTCTCCTTTTAAATTGTAACCTCTAACTGACTCACTCGTCAAAAGCCAAAACTTACAAGCGATTACATATGTTTTTAACCACAAAAGTGCCATAAAATTTGTCCGAAATCATAAAGAGCATCGTATAAAATCGTTGACGAGTGCCCCTTGGCCACCTTCAACCACCTCTCACCACGATCTCGTGTAAAAATTGCCCACAAAAGTTCTCATATTTCGCCTGAATCGCCGCCGTTGACAGCAGATGTGATGTAACCAGCGGTCATTCCTTCCTCGCAGCACCTCGTAAAATCTTTTATTCCACATTCTTGAGCATCACTGCCCACCGATAGTCAAGAGGCAAACTCATCAAAAGCGTTGCAATTATTCATCATTCCCTCGGCGACTTCATAAATATTTACGCGTCGCGATGCCAAGACAACTCTGTGTTTGAATTTCTCTTGTCACCTAAAATGTCGCGGATGGTGCTGCCGAGCTGCTGCCAATATGTTCAGCGTCACCCCGCCTTCATTGACCTCAGCGGTTGTGTTTCATTAAAAATTCTTGTAAATATTAAAACCAACCGCTCCCTCCTCCCCCCGACCAGGTTTTCCCACACGAAATCGAAAGCGCTCCTGCTCTCCTCCACCTCATGCACGAATTTTCCTGGCAACAGATGAGCAGAGAACTCTTTTGAGTCCACGTCTCGTCTGTCCCCAGGGCGAGACAGAGAGTGTGGATCTAAATTAGGAACCGACACAACACGCGTGTGTGCTGCCGCAAATATTTATTTTCCTCGGCTAAACAAAACCGAAACGAATTCTGTAAATATTCAGCGAAGCCAATTTTGATTTTAATTTGAGAGGTTTACACGGTCGACTCGGCGCGGAGCAGAGTCAATAACTGGGAAATCCTAACCACCTGCACCGGGGGGAGGTTGTGGCGGCAGGGAGTGTCTGCCATTTGCACTTGGCTGTGCGAGGAGGGTTCATAAAATTTGGTTTTATGGCATTTTTTTGGTGACAGATTTGATTGATGGCCGAATGAAATTCGAATAGACTGCAAACAGTTGACGATTATTCGGTCCTCCGTCAAGAGAAAGACATTTAACCAGGCCGTTCGATTGGATGTGACTGTGGCAGACATTCGGGTTCGGTTTTGTATGCAAATTCACGAGCAGATAGATACTCGACGTGAGTTTGAAGCACCCGTAGTTGATTATAAGCTTTTCCTTTTGTGGTGGGAAATTGCGTTCGCATTCACGTTCCGGTCATCAAATCTAGACGGTTTAAGGTTGTCGTAACTGACTTTGCATCTTTCTCTATTCAAATGGTTGGTTTTTCAAAAAAGGATCCTTGAGTCTGTAGTGGTACAAACAAATATGGCGGCACAATGGGCATGGATGAGGCTGACTCAATTCGAGCTTACAATTTCAATATGAAATAAATGCATTCGATTTCCCAGTTATTTTGGGTTATATACCTCTTATTGAATACGAATTTTGGTAGTCAAAATTTCAGTCCCATTTAAAAAGCCAAAATTAAGTTTTGATAAGTCAAATCTACACGAAATCCGTTTCTGTTTACAATTATAAAATGTGAGTATTTTGTTTTTGAGTAAATAAAAGATCATAGAGACATTAATTGTAACAAGGTGCCGCATAATTACTCATCCTATCGGAAGGTGGACGCCGTGGCGCCGTCGACTCCTTAGTTCGAGGTCGCCGGTTCGAATCTCGAAAAATCATCTAACATTTTTTAATGGGCCCACCTATTTCGAGTCACTGACAATGCTCAAAGAGTATAACTGTCTAGAAAAAGCTTCTCAATCTCGACGTTCGGAGTCGGCATTAAACTGAAGGTCCCCTCTACTCTTGAGAGAACAATAGCATGCACAACACGAGTGGTTGCTGAGAAGCTAGGACCAGGTCCACCTCGGACTGTAGTGCCGCCATTATTATTATTATATTATCGCAAGATGTTATAGTTTTTGCAAATATTATTATTACGCCAATCATCTTTGACATTTGTGAACTAGACAGCTGCAGTATACAAACAGACAAGTAAGGATCCCTATACTCCGCAAGAGCGTGGAGTAATTGTGTCGATTATTTGCACCAATAATCGGTCGGTTGTGTTAGAGCAGCGTGAATTTCAACGTCAATTTCCTAATCGTGTCGCGTCAACTGGGCAAACATTCCGGCCCTTAGCTACTCGACTCGAAGGGACTAAAACCACAGAAGACCATGCAGGCCGTGGCCACCACTGGTCATTCGGCCGAGAATATCGCGGCTGTGGCTGCCGATGTCGCTGAGAACGAAGAAGCATCAACCAGACGATGGGTCACGCAATTGGGCATCACCAGACTAATTTTAGTGAAAGACTTACACGTATTCCCACACAAAGTGCAAAACAGCGCATCAGTTAATGCCTCCTGACCGTCAGTTGCGTGTGAATTACTGTCAAGCCATCCTCAATCTCAACGACGAAGAGAACGATTTTGTGTCGAGAATCATCATAAGCGACGAGGCGCATTTCCACTTAAGCGGTCACGTCAATAAACAAAATTTCCGTTTCTGGGGCACTGAAAATCCGCGTATGATGCACGAAGAGCGATTACATCCTCGAAGCCACTGTGTGATGTGGCGTACATGAGGGAGGAGTGATTGAGCCGTACTTTTTTGAGGACGCCATCGGCAATACGGTCACTGTTACTGGCGAACGCTACAGGGCCATGGTAAAAGACTTCTTCCTGCCGGAATTGGATGAGCGGTACTTGGTTAACATGTGGTTTCAACTAGACGGTGCAACCGCACACACAGCACGAGCCACAATGGATATTGTGAAGGAACCGTTTTCTGGTCGCCTAATTTCCCGTTTTGGCGATTTGACATGGCCCGCAAAATCACGCGATTAAATCTTCCCAGACTTCTTTCTTTGGGACTACTTGAAGTCGCGGGTTTATGCCAAGAAGCCTCAGACATTAGCAGCCCTTAAGGAGAATATTCGACAGGAATGCAAACAGTTATCACCGGGAAATCTTGTGGAAAGTCAGGAAAAATGCGATAAAACACGGCACAAATGTGTATCAACACTGATGGCAACCACTTGGTGGATATCATCTTTTCCACTTAGCAGACAAAATTGCAAAGGACCAAAGAAGAATTTCCATCACTCAAAATCATTCTATTTTATTCAGAAAAAAAGTAATTTAAAAACAAAATTGGATGAATAATTTTGCGCCACCTTGTATAATACTCCCTGTTGAATGTTCCGCTTTCGGAGTCATACTCATCTATTATACCGCTTTATTCCCCAAGCAGCCATCAATGGTAAATAGTGCCAGGATATATACTATGAAAATATCTACAGAAAGTTCTTAATTTCTGATAAATTCACTACGAAATGATATTGAAAACGTAACCTCCAAAAGAAACCATGGCATGAAATCGACCCCAATTTTTAAAAATTTAACCATTAAAACTGTTTGTTGGTTGAGATACTTCTTCATACTGAAAAATGTCAATATTCAAGCTATTCAACGATACCAAATACCTGGTATCTTTTTCAAATCAAATTGCAGTTTTGAAAGATTCAAATTGTAACCTCTTACTGGATTACCTTGAATACATCGACAGTTGACGGTGTTTCAACCGGTAAACAGTTTCAAAGTGCACTTTCAGTTATTGTCAGTCCATACAACATCTCCAACTCTCTGACAACCCTTCCAATACCCCCAGTTTTGAGAAAATTCAATGTAAAACCCCATTCCTCCTCCACTACGATTTGAATTTTGTCTGCTGCAACGATGTTAAAATTCCCTCGAAGGATTCGAAACTTCCTCACAAGTTCGAGTATCTTTTCCACATTAAGCATCCTTCGATTTAAAACACATTTCTGGTTATTTATTCAACACTTCTGTTTAGTGAATCTCAAAAATTCTGAGGAGCTTCATTTGAATACACACGAGTAGTTCGAGAACGAGTGTTCGGAATATGGAATGTCAAGGGGGACATGTACAGTTGGGTAGTCTCAAGGCATCCACCCGAATGTCCTTCGGACAGATTCAGATGTTGAACCTCCTGCTCGTGCTCGAATCCATGTTTGTGGTTCAAGCCAACTCCTTTGTAATTAATTCCACAGGACACCCCCATTTGAGGGCAAAACACAAACAGCAGTAGCTGTCCTTAATCGACGACAGGAAGAGACCGCATCCGAGCCACAATCTGTCCTCATTGGTCTTGCGTCACGTCATCACGAGACATCTGTAATTCTCATCACAAATGGAAGGCACCCCCCATCGAGCACTTTCATTTCGTCCTTCGAACACAAATCAATATTCCAACCACTCACAATCCCCCCATCGGCAAATCACCCACTTATCGCCTTCTTTGTTTACACTCTCCCACTTAACTGTGCCTCTACGGAGGGCAGACGAAAATGAGATAACAACTAACAAGACAGCACTCCGGCACGACCCATCCATGCACACCCTCGTGCATCTGCAGACTCCCAGGTTCTGCTTTAAAAATTCATTCAATCCCATTGATAGATGCGAGCACACCTCCCAGGCAGCATCGGCAGACCCAGGTGTGCGCCACGAGAGTGGAACGTTCACCCTCTTCCATGTGACTGCCTCGGAGTGTTGCAAATATTTCACGAGATGACACTGCGATGCCGTGTGCAGCGGTGCACTTGAAGCGTAATTACATTCGGCGCCCATGGGGGAGGAGGATGTGCCGTCAGATGGGATCCCCACCCACAGCCGCAGACGGGCACCGTGAGTGAGTGCTGTTCGAGGAGATAATCGATGGAAGGCCTCATTGTTCCGAGGCGCATCTCGTCGTCGGGAGGCACCTCATCGTCGGGAGGCACATCGTCGTTGGGAGGCACCTCGTCCACGGGAGGCATCTCATCGTCAGGATGCACCTCATTGTCGTGAGGCTCCTCATCGTCGGGAGGCACCTCATCGTCGGAAGACAATTATCCTCGAGTTGATGGCACCATCCTCTTGACAAAGCGACGGGACAATGCCGACGATGACTCAGTGCTCAGTGAGGCACAAGGACGACGTGACAAACGGATCAGCGAGACGTATTCTTTGCCAATGGCTCCTGTTTATTGCGGCGAGGGAAACAAACAGCGCACATCCGACGTTCCTCGAAAGTTCTTTGTGCATGCACACGACGGCGTTCCTTTGTCGAGCTCAAGCCGGTGAGCTCGTCTATTTGTCTTCAATTCGTTCTCCTCCAGCGGAACAGCGACGGGTTCTGTCAGAATGTTGGTTCTTCTTGAATAATTAAGTTGAATTAGTGCAGCATCGGCGGTGGCGGTGGCGCTGGAGCAAGAGTTGAGCAGAACGCAACTCCGTCAGGCAATGATTCCAAAGTTGCACTTCAACCATCGAGCCAGACGGGGAGGATGAGGTGAGGAGGCTTGTGAGCAGATTGTGGTTCATAACCGATGCGGAGCCATTGTTCTTGAGTTGCCTCTGGTTTTTATGGATGTCTGTGAGGTTTTTGGTGGGCGGAGGGTGAAAGGCAGTGGACGGAGGACCGAGGACCGAGGTCGGAGGACGGAGGACGGAGGACGGAGGAGGACGGAGGACGGATGACGGAGGACGGAGGACGGAGGACGGAGGACGGAGGACGGAGGACGGAGGACGGAGGACGGAGGACGGAGGACGGAGGACGGAGGACGGAGGACGGAGGACGGAGGACGGAGGACAGAGGACGGAGGACGGAGGACGGAGGACGGAGGACAGAGGACGGAGGACGGAGGTCTGAGGACGGAGGACGGAGGTCTGAGGACGGAGGATGGAGGAGGACGGAGGACGGATGACGACGGAGGACAGAGGACGGAGGTCTGTGGACGGAGGACGGAGGTCTGAGGACGGAGGACGGAGGAGGACGGAGGACGGATGACGGAGGACGGAGGACGGAGGACGGAGGACGGAGGACGGAGGACGGAGGACAGAGGACGGAGGACGGAGGACGGAGGACGGAGGACGGAGGACGGAGGACGGAGGACAGAGGACGGAGGTCTGAGGACGGAGGACGGAGGTCTGAGGACGGAGGACGGAGGTCTGAGGACGGAGGATGGAGGAGGACGGAGGACGGATGACGACGGAGGACAGAGGACGGAGGTCTGTGGACGGAGGACGGAGGTCTGAGGACGGAGGACGGAGGAGGACGGAGGACGGATGACGGATGACGGAGGACGGAGGACGGAGGACGGAGGACGGAGGACGGAGGACGGAGGACGGAGGACGGAGGACGGAGGACGGAGGACGGAGGACGGAGGACGGAGGACGGAGGACGGAGGACGGAGGACGGAGGACGGAGGACGGAGGGCGGAGGACGGAGGGCGGAGGATGCTGGACGGAGGACGGAGGACGGAGGACGGAGGACGGAGGACGGAGGACGGAGGACTGAGGACGAATGGCCATGGGAAGAAGCTGGCTGATGAATAGAGACACGCTAGGTACCTAATTGAACGATTGTGGCAGGAGGTGGCTGGTTACACGCTTAAAGGATCGCCAATTTTCTCATTTTTCCCGGCAATCCACCGCTTCCATAAGCCTAATGTCCTTAATCATGGAAACTTTTTGAAAACATCACCCCCATCCACCTCTGTGGTCGCCCACTCCAACGCCACCACGTGATAGTAGTCGATTAAGTCGTCCCTAATGCTCGTCCTAATTCCCCGCAAATTGCTCTTATCTGTCAGAAGTTCTGTGATAGATGCGAAGTGGGTGGGAAGAGTTGAAAATTCACCGCCGAAAGATACAAAGTTTCAAGGATAGGTGCTGTGAAAATTGATAATCAAAAGAATCTGCTCCTTTTGCACGAATCCTGCCACGAATGGTAACCTTGGCCTGTTTTGGAGGAGAGAACATTTCAAATCAAGGATTTTGCTGGTTTGGCGTGGCAATCTGCTGTAGGAACTGGTAGCACTTCAAAGAATGTTGCGCTTGATTGCCTTTTTTTAAAGACACCGCAGAGGCGTAATTATTTCTGTAGACATGCCTTTGTCTTCCTCCGACTTCGGCGGTGAGTTTAATAAGTAAACTACTTTGTAAATTCAAATGCCGATGAAAGGAGTTTCACCAGTCGATGGAACGGCGAGAGATTCGTTTTTCTTTTTACGGCAATGAAACAACCGGAGACTCGTGCCTCTCCTTAAGTGCAGACAAACCTGTGTAGGAGATTCACCAGCATCTCTTTGAATGGGAAAAGTTCTTGAGCACATCATCTGCAACAAATTCGAAAGAACAATTGGTGGAGGGTAAACAGAGCAGCTGCCGTCTCTTTCAAAAGGTATACTCGACTGTTCGTGCCCCTTAAAGAGGTCCTTGAAACAGAATAACGAGCAATTGAATGAAGACGATGCAGATGGAGTACAATGAAGAAGAGGTACTACTGCGTCATAACAACTGACGCCTTCAACTCATGAAAGCATCGATTTACGTCAGCCAACTGAAGTGAAGAACATTTAACAGCAAGCGTCTAGCCTATGGACTCTAGTACTTCATCAAATTACTTAAAGATGTGAGGCTGGAGTGGTTTATTGGGATTGTGCCAGTTCCACCTTGGACTTTGGCGCTGCAAGAAGAAGAAGAAGAATATTGGGAAGTTGATTAACTCCTCCATCTCCTGGTGTTGCCTCTTTTTCAAAGGTATTGACGGGAGATAGCCCACGGCATACCCTCCCTTCAAGAATATGACCGCAAGATCCGTCTAGGAATACTTCGTCTGTTTAACCCTAAGTCTTTAGAGACTCACTTTCTAGTGGAACCCCATGAATGCTCTTCTCAGCCCACCAATTCACTGCAAACCACAACTATTTTAAGCCAATTGAGCGCTGGTATGTATCTCCTTTCACTCTCTCTCTCTCTCTTTGGCGCGAGCATTGAAAGGCTTCTCGTCACATATTCACTTCCACCACTCGACACCAAACAAATCCCATCCTCTCTCCCCCCACCCAAAACTTCCATTCAAAGAGTTGCAACAAAGTTTGCAAACTTCCTCCCGATCTCCAAACTTTCCATTACATCACTTAATTGGAACAGCACTCGCACACACATGCGCCCTCCCACGCAGCGAGCTGTCGCATTCTATTTCCGTGTCTTACAACGTTATCGACAAACTCATGATTTGTTCGCATCCTCAAGTCAACCCAATTTTGGCCTTATTCCCGCTTTTATCTCATATCCGCGCTGGGAAACTTTCTTAACTTAGTTCCGCTTCCCGTCGAGCACTTCGAGGCCAATCCTCGTCTAAACTTCGCTGACTTCCGACGAACCGCTTCGTCATCATCCGACACGCAAGCACCAACAACTAATAACCGCCGCATAGAGCGAAGTAATTATGAAACAGGTGCAGTGGCACTTTGGTCCTTCGGCGTGCGGATATCGATAGGATTGGCAGTCGATGCCTGCGGCAGTGGCGTGCAATTAATTACGCCCTGGACGTCCCATTCGGCGAATGTGTTGGCAAAAGTCGTTAATAAGGTTAATTACGAGGTTCGCTCGCATCCAATCAGTGCGTAACGACCACGCACCACCGCCCTGGGCCGTTCTGGCCCACAGCCAATTATGCCGTGGAAACGCCATTCGATACCTTTAATTTGGCTCCGATGTCCCAGACATCATCTCTTGGGTCGACCGCTGGTCACTTGGCGTGGGCATTTCACGCCCTTTGAGTGCGTCCTTGGGGAAGGGGGTCCTTTTGGCTGGGAAATTGGAAACTTGTTTTCGGATAAGTTTGTCATTTGCCAGGAGAAGCAAAAGCCCACGTGGCTAATCGAGCAATTGTCCCGCTTCCCCAAGTCCCCGTGATGTCGACGATTTATAAGCGTCGACACGGAATCGATTGATTTGACACCTCGCTGATGGATGGACAATCGGGGTCAGGGTGACAAGCACTCAAGAGGAGCAGGCTTTATCCTTGGGATTTAAATGAGCGACGCGCTTCATGGGCGTCGTTCTTTGGACTTGACGATTGACTTATCCCCCGACATCGATGTTGTCAAATTTGACAGATTAGCTCATGTGTCAGTGTCAGAATTTTGACGATGGCGGAGGATCCAATCACACATTTCAACGGGAGCACGTTTGCGAAGAAACCCTCGTCTGCAGTGTGATGGGAAATAGGCGTGTGTGGTCGATGCTTTTGGTTAATGGAAGACTGGGTGACAAGTGGGAATGCATGTCGTTTCTTCGAGGGCGGCAATAAACCGAAGAATGTCGTGTAACGTCGTGAACATTTCCCAGCTATGCGACGTGTCTTTGGTGTGATATTTTGACCTCGAGGGGGTTGGCTTTTAGTGAGAGATTGTGACAAGGAAGGACCTGGGTGAGATGGTCTGAGGGTGTGTCAGTCAGATTGGGGAGGGCGATTTCATGTTTCAACTAATTGGTCTTTAAGGTCGACACAAAAGGAAAAAGCGGACAAAAGGAACGAAGAACTGACTCCCCATTCATCACGACCACTGCCCCATGGTCTAATGAAGCAATTTTTCATTTCCAATCGAAAAATAAACGAATGTTTCAACTTTAAGCATAAGCCGAGTGTTTGCTGAGGAAGTAGAGCTAGCAAATCGAAGTCGGAGCATTCGGAAAGAAGGTAGCAGTGCCTGGTCCCCACGTAGAGGCACACTCTTACGCCACGAAAGGCTCATTGTTTAGCAACAGCCAGAGCTTTACTTTCCCTGAACTCCATGTAGTCACATCCATTTCTCTGAACAACTCGTAGAGTTCGCGGTTTTGAATTCTCCTTCATTCACCTTCCTCGCAAAAACGCCAGAATCCCCGATCAAAAATATTTCTTCCGAAGAAACCCAGAAGCAGTTCGGCTATCTCGCTAAATCGGCCACCTTTCGTCTGGTTTTGTGGCCAAAAACCAAATACCCTTCTTCAAAAGTTCCCCATTTTCCTTGACTGCAACGTCACATGAGAAAACTGCTCACACAAGTCAAGAACAAATGCATCATTTCCAATCACTAACTGCCAACCAAAAGGTCAATTCAATTAAATTACGCAAAAAAAAGAACTGACATCATCAGCAAATTCCATTGATCCGGACTGAATTCGCACGCTAAACAAAAGTTTACATCCTTTTCGCGCGAAACCAGTTAGACAATCGTTACTCATCACCAACCGCCTTTCCCCAGAACTCATTCACTCCCAAAATAATTGCTCGGCTTAGTCAGACGATTGCGATGTGCTCGGGCGTCATCAAGTGGAAGAGATAAGCTCTCCCTAACCGGATTAGCTGTTGCACTTGAATCGATGTCAAGGCAAGCATACCTCGGGAGGTAAACAAATGCACACTTGCTCGTCTGACGCCTAGTGTTCGCACTTCAAATCGCACTCGATTCTATGTTTTCTTTTTCTCCATTTTTGAGTAAAACGCGACAAGCACGAGGTGGCTACGATTTGAGTGGGACTAGAGTCGTCGCCAGCGATAGGGGTTACGAAACGTGTTGTGGGGTTTTTTGTTTACTTTGCGGCAAGCAACGCGCTGAAATAGGTAAGTCATGACTGAAAGTTGTTGCTCTGTTACAGGTGCTGTTGTTGTTGGGGTGTTTTTGTTGATTTGAGGCTTACTGGCAGAAGGGGATTGGAGTGAGGTGGGTGGAGAGTGAGATGGTGGTGGCAGGTGAGTTCTGTTATCACCTCCGATGGGGTGGCGGTGCGGCGGTTGGTTGAGGTGAACAAATATTTACGAGTCCGTGTTAATGAATCGAGAAATGTGTAGGAAATTTGCCACTCATTTTTGGAAAGCCGGTGACGAAGATGTCAGCACAGAGATTAAGAACTAACGCGCCGAATTGTCATAATTATCTCGTCGGTGGCATTAAAGCGTGAAGGTTGTCAGTGTCAAGTGGGAAGTGGATAAGAAGGCCTTTGGCAACTGGTCTTTGGTCTTCATTCTGTTGACCGTGAACGGAGGAAAAGCGATCACAACGTGGTTAGATACGTAGACGAATGGGCAGGGCGACGAATGGTGAAAGACGAGGAGTGGTGCAGGACGACGAATGGTGCATGTAAGAGAAGCTCTAATCCCAACATCGTTCTGACAAGAAGCCTACAGATCCTATGCCCAAACTGCCTCAGCCATACAGAGCGAATGAACACTGCTCTGTCCCAAACTGTCTTTGAGTCTAACCAGGAAGGATAACGCAGCAGGCACGAGCACAGATATGGTGGCACACACAAGCTAGAGTCTCGTAAAATGTTTCCGAATTGAAGTCTGAAACACGGTGTTTCAACAGGATCACCGGAATGCCTATGGAAGCAGCACTCCAACTTGCGTAGGACTCCCAAAGGATAATAAAACGCATAACCGTGGACGTCCTTTGTTGCGTTGTCCGATTTGTCCAGAGTCATACATTCTGCGAGCCGGAGCTAAGTTGTCCATGCGATCTACATGACATAGCCTAGTCTGGGCTGTACCCATTCAGTTCGTGGTTGGATCTTTTTCTCCAAAAGCCATCAACGCAAACAGGACCAAAGATCGCACGCAGAACTTTTCTTATTCAACCGTCCGAAATTGTATGGAGCTTTCAAATACCGGCCAGATGAAGAAATATGTTGACTAATGCACAGGTCCTTAGAAGTCGAAACAGAAAAGACTGCAAATAACCTACTGGCATAGTAACGACCCACTGCACCTTCGCCAAACACCTAAATGTGCGATGAAACCCTCTCCGACGTCTGTGGAGAAGACGACGACACTGTACGACACTACACTTCGTCTGCTATTGTCGCGCCTTTGCTCGTCTCCGGCGGGAGTTATTCGGTGGCGATGAGGCGAGAGCTGATGATGAAGGTTGAAAAGCGGTTGCTGGTCTTCCTCCAGAAGATCAAGATTTTCCAGCAAAAGTAAGTTGCTGCCTGGTAGTAAAATGGACCGCTTTTTGAGTCTAAGTGATCCAGTGTAGGACTGGATGGCGCAGTTGGTTAAGTGCCTGCCCCAAGTTCGAGGGGTCCCAGGTTCGAATCCCAGTGAAATCGAGTCTGGTCCAGTCACCATTTGCCGTTGGGATCAAATTAACGGCACTGGAGTAGGTTGCTACCTGCCAGTACAATGGACCAGTTTTGAGTCTGAGTGCTCCAGTGCAGGGTTTCAAAAATCCTCCGAAATGTCAAAGTTTACCTACCGACTTAAATTCTGTACATGAGCCAATTGATTCGACCAAAGAAAAGTGATAAGGAACGCCAGTGAGTTGTAAAAATCAAGAAAACAACTGAACGCGGAACACGGAAATCGAGATCTGACATAAATACCATTGAAAGAGGACCCTAAGACCTTTGCAGCTTATGTTGAGATAGCCGACAGAAACCATCTCGCACACGAGTGAATAGACTAGTTGAACTCGAGATGGAGGCCTTAAGTCCAGAGAACTGACGTGCACAGACAAAAAATGTCTCAATTTTCCATAAACTGCTTGCAAACAGTCACTCTTTCCCCAGCGACTTCTTGTTCTTCGGGTGGCTCTACAGTCCAGGGTGGATTTGGATTCCAACAGACATGCCTCTCCAGCCAACGTGGTCCTTTGCCAGTTGTCCTCAGAGCCGAGCTCCATATCAACTCGTGTTTGCCACCATGTCTGTTGTCGTTCCCTGAGGGACATGGCCACCTGGTAAGACCCGAAGTCTCTTTGGGACGGAGCAGTGGTGTTCATTCGCTCTATAGGAATAGGATCCGAAGACTCCTTGTCACAACGAAGACTTGTCTCTGACCTTCACCCACTGACAAGCACAAGCTTTATCTTCTCCAAACTCCATTTTCAGATGACCGCCTGTCAAAGACGGCCGACAAATCTGACATTCTCGCATCAAAAATCGTTTGAAACAACCTCATTTCATGATGCAAATGCTTGCCACCACAAAAAAGCCTTCAAAACTTTCGAGAACAGAAAAACCCGCACCAAAACGTGGCTGCCATGATCGGGCGTACCGCAATAACGAGGAATACGTTCAACCCGCCATCGGAATCCACTTCCCTCAGTGTTTCGTGAAATATGTGCATCTCCGCCCAAAAAAAAGGGATGCCCTTGCAGCGGGGATAAAGCGAAATGAGAAAACAAGCAAAACGAGGAGCAGCCAGGGAAAGTGGAAAAAATATTTTCCTCGGGAAATGCAAATTCCACGGAAAGTTGCGCTCGCATGAGCTTTAACTTGATTGCGGCCCCCCTCAACATGCATGCATCCACCCTCGAGGCACACAGAGCGATGTTCCTTCGGGGGGGTTGTGTGTAATGTTGCTCCCTCCCCATCCCTTGCAGCGGAAAATAATTAATCCGTCAATTAAAGCTGAATAAGCGGAGGATTTTTGTAAGCCCTTCCGACAAGTGTCGCCACTAGCCCTCGGCCGCAAGCCTGTTGGTTGAACTTTGGATGAGACTCTTGTTCGTAAACGGGAATTTCCTTTGGGGAAAGGGTTTCTTTTCAAAGCACACACGGTCACTGAGGATGAGGTTTGTGGTCCCCCCCCCCCATGGGAACTTAATAGGATTTAACTTTCCGCAAAGATCAAGCGATAGGGGGAGGAGTTTGTCGAAACCTCTTCGAGAAGGGGGTTGTCGAAACCCCTTCCAGAGGGTGGTTGATTCTGTCACATCCCACAATGTGGCAGACAAGCCATCGTTCGACCGCAACCCCAAAAAGCCCCCACCCTCACATCCCGCAGTCTTATGAAAACACTGACTTCGATGCCCACAGAAGGGAGGCAGCACGGAAGCGTCTGAGTTTTGGCATCGAGTGGCTTTAAGTTTCCATTTGCAAGCGAACACACATTCGAATCATGTCCTGGTCAAGATAGAGCCACTGGACCGTAATTTCATCAAGAGTCAGTGCGTCCTCGTGGAGGAGTGATAAAATAATTCATTCCAAAGGATTAATCATTTTTGCGTGATGAGGGTATCAAAAGGGCCGCACACGCACAGACTCTCCGGGGCAGTGGACTTAATTTGAGAGGGATCCTCTCGAGGGATGGACGGGGAGGATGTGTCGGATTAAATTCTGTTCTTTTCCGGAGTCCTGAACCGATGTAATCCATCAATCGATCCATGTTCACAAGTCTGCAGCTTTCTGAGAGAGGCTGGAGCACTGGAGAGGGGGACGGTTTCATGACGCAATTAGTCTGCCGTTCGTGCCGTAATGGAATTTATGATCACGTTCTATTGAAAAAGTAACGTTTCGAAGGAGCCCCTAAAATTTATCGGCCCCAGACACATTTGCTCAGCTCAAATCTGTACAAATTGACAGTTAAACGCGCACCGCGGAGATAATAAAAATCGTGTCAGTGAACAGAGCCGGCGATTGATAAGGAATTTTAAGGCTGGCCGGGGCGAAATTGTGTAATTACGGTTTTTTACGAGGGATACGAGGGTGGACGATGATGAGACATTCGATGTCCCTGGGGACTGGTGGGAGTTTGAGTGGTTTGACGGGGGATTTTGACAGTTGAGTGGGGGATGGGTTCAGTGATGGCAGTGAATTCGATTTGACAGGGTTGCATGATGTCGGTTCACAATTTGTGCTTAAAGTTGAATCAGTCTTTTAGGGAATTTTTGTATATATAGGGTGTTCCTTTTTTGAGGCGTTTGTTTTTCGAATTGGTAAAAATTTGCACAATTTTGACAGATGACAGCTGTCACTCTGATTCTGTTTGCGTTGTCCGTCCTGTGCTGCCCTTGTCTACTATTCGTCTTCAGTGCCACCAAAATGACTTGTTGACAGTCCACCCCAACTTTTTTACAATTTTGACAGATGACAGCTGTCACTCTGATTCTGTTTGCTTTGTTCATAGTTTTCTGCCCTTGTCTACTGTTCGCCTTCAGTGCCTCCAAAATGACTTGTTGACTGTCCACCCCATCCAAGAAATTAGTCTCATTATCGGCATTAGTGGTCTTATTGGATCAGCAGTTATTTACCACTTTCTGGTGTAAAAATAAGTTGCCCGGGAATTAAAAGTCTTCAAAAAATGTCTCAATCCCTCTCAAAACAGGATTTAAATCAATAGGGTCTAATCTGACTGATTTGCCGATGCAAATACGTGCCACAAATTCAAATGACGTCGACAATCCCCGTCTTAATCCACTCAAAACCTCTCCCTCTCTCAACGATAAATTTCAAAAAATGATTTATGTCACTCGCAAATGCACTTCCCCGTCCCCCGTGACCTTATCTCGTGCCCCATTTAACCTCTCGTCGATTTAGTATCGCCTTTATGGTCGCAAACAAAAGCAAAAAAAAACTCTTTTTGGTTCAAAATTCAAATTGCCTCTCACACATAAGCGTCCCGCGAGAGATAATAAACTTTTTGTTTCGCGAGTGGGATCTAAAAACAATAGCAACACTCAACACCAGACTACGCCGGGTAATCTCTTTGTAAACACAAGCCACTCCAGTTGCAACAATCGCCGGCGCCGCCTCGTCGCACGTCTCTCGTCTCGTGTTGATTTGATAATTCGCCTCCCCTTTGTGATAAGCTGCGATAGAGTGCCCCATTTACCACCGCCGCTGCCTCTCTTTCGAGCTCTTTGTCGTTTGTGTTTGAAAAAAATATGTGAACGAACCAAGTTTATGGTCGAGTGCCTCTGTTGAACTGATAAAGTGGCGGCTTAAGCCTCGATTTTATCGATAAACGGATACACCACCCACAATTCACCACGTGAGGCGGTCTGTTGTTGAGAGGAAATTAGCTTCTTGTTCGTCGCTCGTGCTTGGTCCCTTTGACTGGCGGGCTCCAGGGCAAACAGATTGTTTGTCGAATTAGGAAATAATTTCCTGAGGGGCGAGGGAGTGGACAGGAAAGCTCATCAAGGCGAAGGACAACAAGAGGGAGAGCCAAAGAGGCTGTGCTCATGTTTTTTTTTTGAGGGGGAATTTGTACAGTTATTGATTTGACAGATGTCACGAAGGCGGGGAGAAATTACTTAAGATGGAGTGACGTCTATTGAAGGTTTCCCCCAGCGGCGGCCGGCAAATGTGATGGACGATTGTAAACAGAAATGTGCATGATGATGGATTAGGGACTTTGAGTGGCGTAAATACTTGTCATCTTCTCGCTTGTTAATCGAGGGGAATGGAGCTGAAATTGAGGAGCTTTTTAAAGACCTGTGACCTCAGAGATCATTTGTCAAAGATTTTGTTGATCCAAATTTCGGGCATAGTTAAAAAGACTGTCCATTACTCAACTACGGCTCAACTGTTGGGGTTTTCTTTGCACAGACTGTAAAAAGAGAGTATTGAGTGCTAATTGATTAGTTTTTTAAGGCCTGGAGGACGTCCATCGACTCGTCGTAAACTAAGAACAAGTGGATTGAGTCCAAAGGACTTTTTAAGCAAAGTTCAAAATTTAACAAAATTTTGGCCAATCATTTTACAAAATTTGACCAAAATTTAGTCAAAAATTTGACCAAAATTTTACCAAAAATTTGACCAAAAAATTCATCTGTAACGCCTTTTCAAATAACGACGTAAACTAGGACCAAGTCGATTGAATCTGAATGACCTTCGAAGCAATGTCTTCCGTAGCTAAAATTTTGACCAACATTTTGATCAGAAATTTCCAACAACGGCATAAACTAGGAACAAACCGATTGAATTTGAAGGACCTTTAACTCAATGAACTCTCTCCAGTCAAACCAATAAGTGTCGTTTAGAATTTGACTAATATTTTGATCAGAAAAAATACGCTGTTTTTCAAAACCTTCTGAGCAATGTCCTCACTCAAACAAACGTAGTTCAAAATTTTACCAACAGTTTGTGAAAAATTCGTACTTTGCATTTTTCCAACAATGGCGTAGACTAGGAATAAGTCGATTGAATCTGAGTGACCTTCGAAGCAATGTCTTCCGTAGCTCAAATTTTGACCAAAATTTTGGTCAGAAAAATACGCTTTTTTCTAACAAACGGCGTAGACTAGCAACAAACCGATTAAATTTCAAGGATTTTTCAAGCAATGTACACGCCCCTTCCAAACCAACAGGCGTAATTCAAATTTTTACTAAAAATTTAACCAGAAAAACACGCCGTTTTTCAACAACGGCACAGATTAAGAACAAATTGGTTAAGTCTGAAGGTCCTTCTAAGCAACATCCTGAATCCTAGAAGTCCATCAGGTATAGTTCAAAATTTGACCAAAATTTTGACCAGAAAACTATGCCTTTTTTCAACAGCGGCGTAGACTAGGAATAAGTCGATTGAATCTGAATAACCTTCGAAGCAATGTTCTCAATCCCGCCAATCAAACAGCCGCAATTCAAATTTTGACCAAAATTTTGATCAGAAAAATAAGCTTTTTATACAACGGCGTAGACTAAGAACATTTCGATTGAATCTGAGGGACCTTCACGGCAATGACCTCAATCCTGCCAAACAAACAAGTGGCGTTTAAAATTTGACCAACATTTTGATCAAAAAAGTCCATCTGATCAAATTTTTGGTCAACTACTAAACGACACTTGTTTGTTTTCAACATTTTTAAACGAAACTCAATCAATGCAACTCCTGTCCTATTGTCCACCATTTTAGTCCAATATTCCTCATCCTCCCCACGCCCACTTGTTCAAACATTCATGATCCGATTAAAAAGCCAATAAAATTTGTTGTTAAATCCCAAAGCAGTTGTGTTGTCATTTTTTCCCGAAGCAAATTCCCTCCGGTTTTCGACCTGATCCAAATTGTCAACCGAACTCCCCATTCCAACACGAATGACCATTCGACACCGTCCCAAGTGGCCAAAGCTCAGCGACATTATCTAGAAGAATCACGAGGCATAACCAAATATTTACCATTTCCCTGACAGTCGTGAATATTTAAACCACATGGGCCGGCCCAAATTTTGACAGATGACCAGAGCAACGATTTACACGATTTTCAAATAAACCTGTCACGGGATACCGTCTATTTCGCCCGCTCACCCCTTATTTTTTATGTGCAATTCCCGGGTACCCGCAGGGAGGGCTTCATTAATATTTATGACGCACGACGTTGAGGACTAGACCGAAGCCATTTGCCGTGGATACGCACAAAAAGAGCATGTAATCCATCATAAGCAGATTAGGGAGCTTTGTGGAATGGATCTGTGACATTTGTCGTGGAGGCAACGACATGGAGTCGATCGGGGCACGTGTGGGGGAGGCAGACACATGTGGGATAAGTTGTTGTTTTGAAAATGTAAAAACCCGGTTAAGGGTAATTTGAGAGGAGTGGAGCCTCGGGCAATCCCAAGCGGCTTGCAGCTGAGTGCTCTCAATTTGCGGATGATGAAGGGCCCGTGAATCCGGTGGATTTGATGCTCCTGATTGGATAAGTGCCAGCCGAGGAGGAGTCTGATGGGAGATAGCGGCGGGGTAGATATCGACGCCATATGACAGACGGGGGCTGAAGGCAGATAGCGGGTGGACTGAGTGAGATAAGATAACGAGTTGATTCCACTAAATAAAGCGCGAGAAAGTGATTCATTGTTTCACTTAAGGGAAATGCGAATAAATCATCACGTCGAGCGCAATTACGACTAAACGATGTGCAAATCATAAAATCAACAAGTGGACTCGTTGCATTCTGCAGCTCGAATTGCTTGGAAAAATTAACACCCGTGTTTATGAGGCATAAAGTGTTGTAAAGCAGCGAAGCCAGCGGGCGAAGCAAGCAGTTTCGGGTTATTTTTAGACGCCTGCATGGGGTGCGTGTGGGCTAGAGCGTGGGATGCATGTTCGAATGAGTTATTCACTGAGAGCTGAGTTCTTAAAATACTTTGAGTGTCGAAATTTTCGAGAGTGAGTGAGGGAAGAGGATCTCCTAAACGAGGTCGATGATCGTTGAGAATTTTTGTTGCTGGAGGCATTTAAGAACGAAGGGATTTTTGAAAAATGGTCAAAAATACGAAACGAATTTTTGAACATTTTTGAATCCGTGATTTCAGGCTTTTCGCTCAATACTTTTTTTTATTTTGAAACCAACCGAAAGACACAAGGCGATGGAAAATAAAATTTGGAACAAAATTTAGTACAAATAAATGTTTTGGCTTTTTTGACCTCGTTCAAAATCAAGACAATTTTTAGACTTTTTTCAATTCGAGTTGGCGCCATCCGTTTACGCATAAAAGAACGGCGATATAGCTCTTTTTTGTCCAACTGAAAAGCCATTTTTGGACGACTTTTGGTGAAATCAAAATTTCGTACACTAATTCGTAGTCATTTTCTGACCAATTTTCGAAATTTTTGCAATCACTTACACTTTGAATTTTTCTCACAAAATTTTGTTGGTTACTGTAGAACTAAAGCCTTCAAAGCCCCTTCTTATGAACTGATGTCCATGAAACCTTTGTGACTTCACCAAGTTTTTGAACTTATTGATCGGAAAATTTGGAAAACTTATATTTTCAGACAGCCACAAGGGACGAATACAGCCGATGAGAGTGTTTTGTATAATTGGACGATGATGGACAAGGATTCCGTTCCACGACGTGGACAAAGTGGATAAAGGCTACACAAGGAAACTTTTTTTCGATGACGTTTGGCGAATCCAAGCAGTAAGCATTCACATAGCAAGCTGTTGAAGTTAAATTCAATCTGAGATACGAATAGACTTCTTCGTGCTTACTATTATACGAGGACGTGATTCGCTACGTCAAGCCTTCAAATCCTCTGTCAACGGCTTAGCTATCAGCACATCATTCGCCAGCAGTTGGTGAGTGATATGTCCAGACCAAGAATATACCAAGTCTATCGAGGCTGGTGATGCATAAGTTGAACTTGATGAAATCTTTAAGGCAACTAATGGTGATCTGCCTGGATCATCGGGCCACCATGTCCGCATGTCCGAATCATGTCAGCTGAATAGAATCCATCCAAACCTCTATGACTGCCTCAAGCATCGTACCGTTTTTTGAGAACGCTTGAAGCGATTCGTCTAGAACATCATGACAATATGGTCTCAGGCCACCGAAGTTCACCGTCGAACAAATTTTCAAAAAACGACAGATCTTAGAAATTGCCCACAAAATCTAAAATCAATACACATCACCTTTCCAGTGACTTTAAGACCGCGTAAGAATACATACATCGACTCCTACGCTCGAAGTCTCAGGTTCGAATCTCAAAAAAACACCACCTCTTTCGAGTCACTGACAATGCTCAAAGAGTATAAATGTCTGGAAAAAGCTTCTCGAAATTGCCGTTCGGAGTCGGCATTAAACTGTAGGTCCCCTCCACTCGTGAAAGAACAATAGCATGCACAACACGATTGGGGACAGTTGCAGGTCAGTAAACTTGCATGTGTCATCAATTCGCTTCTTCGGGAAAGAACATTGCTGCTGTGAGAGCACGCTCGGGAGATAATAATTGAATTTTTCTATTTGAAGCTCTTCTCATAAACTCGACCTTTCTCAGATTACGACGAGGAATACTCCTCCTCCTACTATCACGTTCTTTATTCGCATCGGGGTCAACAACCAAACTCGGCATCGTTAGTCATCATTTTCTGCGATTCGAGCAGTTGGATGAATTTTGTATAAAATGTTTGAAAGACAAGAGCGTGTCCTCTTTTATTCAGTAGACCTATGGTGGTTGTTGAGAAACTAGGACCAGGTCCACCTCGGACTGTAGCGCCGCCATTATTATTATTATTATTATACTGGTCTAATTGTATCACCCCGGCGACGATAAATGACAAGATGACAGTCAGAAATGTGCGAGATATTTTCACTTTTTGGGTTAATTTGCTCAGAAATTTTCTTTGAATTAACTAAAATTAACGGAAAATAAAGAAATTGTTCCAATTTGAATTCCCTTAATGAACTACTCGTAGCGTCAACATTCCACTAAAAAGATCAAAGTCACCCCGAAGAGACTGATCTCACATCATCATCAAATTTGCAAAGCATCGAGTAGCACTGCTTTCGAACTGCTAGGGAGAATCAACAAACAAGTTTATCGACCTTCAACTGGGCGAAATCGGCGTGCCAAGTGCAATCGCTTCTAAATGAATGAAATGATGCATTCAACAAGTGGTTCCATTGCAAAAATTGCACGATAATTTGCGATTATGAGGCAGGAGATGCAGAATGGCGATCATTTCTGTGGTGAAGCAAGCAATTGGATTCTTATTTTAAGTGTCATTAGTATTATTATGGTTGAGGGTAAATTGCACCGCGACCTTCAAGATCTATTGTGCCTCCTTTCAATACCTCAGCACTATTACGAGTTCCTCTCAGATACAGCTCTTTTCAGAGTTGTATTGAGGAAAGAGCTGTATTGAGGGTAATGGGCTGCTATTGCACATAGGTACGGTGACCATCCGTTCTCTATTTTAGAGGGCAGCCCTCTTTTTCGGTATCGTGTCCTTCTTTCTAGCCCTAGAATTCTAGCTGTAGATTTATAGCCCCAGAATTCTAGCCCTAGATTTATAGCCCCAAAAACTCCTGCTCCAGTTCCTTCATCAGTTCTTGATTCGTCTGTATACCATTTTACCGTGTTGCTGCTCAGTCTGCGGACCATGGATTCATTGCTCCAGTCCCTTTTGGTGCTGAGCTTGCTCGTAAATTTCGTTTTGGAAATTGAATTTCCTAATCACGTCATCCTTCGGAATGGCCAGGAGTGGTAGCTTTTTGACTAGTGCGTCGAATTGCCTCGCTGTAATGCACCTGTCTTTTCCTATACCCTCTTTTGCCATTCTCATGAGTGTGCAAACAACTCTGCAACCACTAGATGCAAAGAAGTCAGCTCCAGTAGCACCTCCATGGCCACAGAGGCATGCCAACCGTTGAACTTTGCTGAGTGTTTCCCTCGCGCTGATCAGATTGGTTCTCTTGGTCCATGCTATTGCACCATAGGTTGTTGAAGGTCGAACAATAGAGATGTACATCCATCTTAGAATACTTGGACTGCATCCCCAGGATTTGCCCGCCAAGCTTCGACAAATCATCAGAGCACGCGTCGCTTTCCTGGTTATCTCTTCTGTATGTTTCTTCCAGATGGGCTTGCTGTCCAAGATTACCGAAGTCAGTGTTGTACCCGACAGACTTATTGGTTTTAGTCGTTCCAGTTTCCGTTTTCTTGTGAAAGGTACTATTGTGGCTTTTGCCGGATTTAGGCTTAGCCCAGCCGACAGGCACCATTCCTTAGTTAAAGTTAGCCCCCATTTGATAATATCGCATTTTTCCTCTGGCTATGATTACTATGTCATCGACATATGCCTGACATTATAGCCCTAAACTTCTAGCCCTAGATTTATAGGCCTAGAATTCTAGCCCTACAATTCTAGCCCTAGATTGATAACGTATTTTTGGGCTCATTTGTTCGCACGCCTTACACCTACTTCTACATGGGACAGAGGACGTTGGCCTAGAGCTAGCCAAGTTAGTTAAATAAAAATCGTTCTGCCCCCTTTTTTTGCTTTGCTACTAAGGCTTTTAGTCGTTCCAGATCGAAAGTTCTCCTCCTAAGACCTTCCCGATTGAACTGAACAGGGTGTGAACAATTTCATTTAGCACAGACCCGAATGTTAACTAACGTAATTTCAACGTTCTCTGTTTGCAATTAGGACTTCGCCTGCTGTAATCGAATTTCCCCAAAAGAACAGAAGCCCTGCTTCCCACATTCTCCAGATTTTTCCCTCCTCTCCCTGAATCCTAGACATTCCCTCATCCCTCGTAATGATCACCACCATTGAATTCCAATCTTTCGCGCAGAGCCGATTTATTAAGGCAAAGGGAATCAAAGCCCGTCCCGGAGAATGAATCATGAATCTTCGCCCACTTTGTGCCCGGGAATTATAAAACCCAACCAGCATCTCTCTCGCCGCCAAACCCTTTCTCAATTTTAATTGCTCGACAAAAGAGCGCCATCCTTCCTTCCTCCGACTGAATGGGATTCAAATTAACATCCCTGAGCTATGGCGTCCCAAAACTCCATTCAATTACATTATTTAGGGCGCGCGAAAAATAGGATCTCGTCGCCGCTCAAAAAGCGGAAGAGGAGAAATGTAAACAACGGACGCGAAACAAACGACCAACGAACCCATGCGCTATCATCCTCCGTCTGCAGAGCCCCACCACTCTGACCAAACCCGGGTGTCTGCGAGGGCGGGAAGCCTGTAATGAAATGGAGAAGATGGTAGGCCTCGCAGGAGGGATAGGACATGAATGATATTCTTTCGTGATGTAATAAGGAAAACTTTAATTATTGTTGATGGCCTGCGCTGTCGTCCTTTGTGCTGTTGTGTGCATAATTTGACCCTTGGACGGGTTGGAAGGCGCGGGCGTTAAACGAGCTTAATCAACCCCCAGTCGGCGCGTCACGAGGTCGACTTCTTTTTGTGTTCGTGGGGCAATTTCGAAAAGACGGATGATTTGCATCGCGAAGCGTGTACACGGAGACCGATGAAATTTACGAAAGTGATTGTGAGCCTTTTTTTTGATAAATTACGGTCAACCTTTCTCCTTTTTTGGGACAACAGCACTCCGTCTGGTTAACGATGTGATCGTTTGTCATTTCCTTGGGCGTTGAAGTTGCAACAAGGAGGTTGTGGGTGACGTCGCGGAAAGAAATGTTCACACTAATCAACGATGAAATCTGAGGTTAGGTGACGTCTCTTGAAGGAAGGGAGTGATGACAAGTTGTTTATTGTCGGTGGGGATGGAAGAGATGATTAGGATTTGTGGTCACATTGAGGGATCTTTGCTTTGGCCCGATGATGATGCTAAGGTCTTGAGAAGAAAGTGACAGCTGTCAGCGGGTTTTTTGGCACGTTGTGAACTTCATCACTAAAGCAAAATGGCTTCGAAAATTCATTTTGTTTCTCTCATTCTGCTTATTGTCACCGTGGTGAGCCAAGGCCGAGGGGTTTTTTAAGAAACATTAACTTTAAGCCTCGCAAAGTTTAATTGTTCATCAGAAAACAATATAACGAATGTCGTTTATACAGGTTGGCCAGATAAGAACGATAGGAAAATAAGTTTAAATAAAACAACAACCGTGTGAGATACACAACTTTTTCTGGCTTTATTTTGAAGCCACATTCATGTCATTCAATAAGGAAAAGCACATCTGTCAAATTGCCGCATCGACTTCGTTGGCAGTGCCTCAAGCTGTCAGTCCAATTTTTGATGACTGGGTCCAATATGTGCGGCGTTATTCCGGCAATAGCGTCTAAATTGTTGGCCTCGAGCACTTCAAAAGTGGTTGGCTTGGTAGCGTAGATTAAGGACCTGACATAGCCTCAGAGAAAATAATCGATTGGTGTCAAGTCACATGTTCGCGGCGAGTAATCGATGAACGCTCGCCGTGTCGCCAAATTTCTCCGTCGCAACTTCGAGGCTTGCACTGCGTCGCTTGTATGGCATGTAGTACCGTCTTGTTGGAACCACAGCTCGAATATATCTATGTTGTCGAGGGCTGGCTAAAGGTAGCCCTAAACGACGAACTTGCTCGCTTGCGTTATCCCCTACACGGCGAACACATTTGGCGAACATTCATTTCGTGTTGTTTCTTCAAACCGCCAACATGTATGATAGGGAAACGCAAGTGGTGAATTCCTCGATAAAATTGTGGCCGACTGTTGATCCGCGATATGCACTCGGCGACATTAACAGCAAAAATGAGGTTTGCTCGCGAACATGGCCCTACGGCGAACATCAAAGCCAACGAACACGACAGAATCGAAATTTTTCGCCAACAGCGAGCGGCTCGCGAATCAGCCCATACACGACGAAAATGCGGCGGGCACGAGCAAGTTCGGCGAGTATGTTCGTCGTTTAGGGCTACCTTAAAGAAAGTCGTTTATCATCGCTCTATGCCTGGGATCATTGACGAAAACAGTGTTTTCTACTCATTTTGAAAAAAATCAGGTCCAATGATGTCGCCATGCCATAAACCGCACCAAACAGTCGATCCTTGTGTATGCATTGATGCTTGGTCGAACACTTGTGGATTGTGTTCGCTCCAATAGCGAATATTTTGATTGATGACAAAGCCTCTGAGCCAAAAATGGGCCTGATCCGAAGAGATGATTTTTTGGCCAAAATCCGGATTTTCCGTGAACATTTTCAGCGCCCGATGAGCAAGATTTTGACTTCAATTTTTGCGTCAACATAATCTTTCACGGATATAGGCCCAAATCCCGTCCCAAAATAAACCGGGTTGACCCTTTGGCGATGCCCAATTCAGTTGATTCGAGCCGTCTCAACATTTTTGGGCCATCTTCGATATTGGCCGCTACGGTGGTAATGTTTTCTTCATTTCGCACCAATCACTGTCTGGTTGATGGGTTAGGGTCCAAAAGAGTCTACTCACGGTCAAACTTTTAAACGGTGCGACGAATTGCCTTCACACTGAAGCCATGATGATGATCGACCTCGCGACGAAATTCACGTTGAGTATTTACAACTGAGCCGAAATTTCGATATTATTTTTAAATAATTTCCGTACGTTTGACAAGCGTGAAACAAAGCATGATGAAATGGCAAACCTTACTGAATATTCTGACAGCTGAATTTCACTGGAAACGTTGATATCTGCTGAAACATAACAATTGGAAAAAGTATCATTGCTATCTGGTCACCCTTTAAAATGGTCACCCCTTTTTCACAGTTAAACGCAGTTGAAACGTTGTGTAGCGCACCACGTCCTTGTTACAGGTCCATAGAAAAATTATGCTTCTCCGGAGACTGTCCTCCTGATCCCCTGTCCTGATCCCCGCCCTCTGGCGACAGTTGGCTTCTAAGGGAGTTAAGATGATCCTTAACGAGTTTGCCTTAGAACAATGATTCCCTAATGGTTTCATATTCAAACTTTGCGTTCACTCGCTTCCCAAGATTCATAGACAAGCTGCCGACAGAAGGGACTTTTAATTGGACTCCCCTTTTTCCCCTCGTTGCAACAATGCACTTGCGTACCTCTAAAACGGTTGCTAAATGACTCTAAGGATGTGGTTTCTAAACAACTATCCTCTCCACCATCCACGCGTAAACTTCGACCACAAATTCACTGAAAATTCGCTGTAAAGTCAAGGCAATTGGCAGGATGCTAGCTATTCGACGCACCCACTCTCAATCCCATCCCTCATCTCTTCGCGTTCGTGTTGATGAATAAACTTTGTTTCGTTCCCCCTCTCAAACCCAAAAACGGATCTAATTTCGACGTTTTGCATCTTGTGTGGTGTTTCGCGTGTAGTCCGCGCACGTTATCCTTGCACCCCACGCCTGCCATAATGAGAATTTCTTCGTTAAGATAATTTTCCGCTTCCACAAGGCGGACAAGTACACGGCTCATTCCTGCGCCCACCCTCGAACGACTTAATTTTAATTAAAATCCCGTGCACGAGGGTGGGCGGGGCGGGTGTGTGCACAAAGGGACACGAAAAAAAGGAAGAAAATTGTCACAATTACTGGCGAAAGGAAATTTCGTTTTTGAAAGTCCCATTCCGCTGCCGCTTAATGTACTGCCCATGCATTCCCGAGCACACTTCATGCGGGAGAGCCGACGCGCCTTGAGATGGTTGTCGTTTGTCGGCAATCAAATTTTTGTGGGACAAATTAATTCCCAAATAAATGGGACGAGGAGAACGTATCCTGCTGAAGAGATGAGCAAACTAGGCTGAGCGGCGACGGGGTGGCTGCCGCAGGGGGAAGTTAACGACATGTCCTCACTAGCGTGCTTTGGCCTCATTTTGTGAGAGAGTGCTGCGGGGAGGGGAGCACTTGAGGAATGGTGTTTGCCTTGCAGTAACAAACTGACCGTTTGGACTAGGTCCTGGGAGTCATGCATCCACCAAGGGACCTAAGGGTGCCTCTCACGGAGAGTCATGCATCCACCCAGTGGCCTAAGGACGCCTCTCACGGAGAGGGTGGTTGGGAAATAATTACTTCCGGTGCGACTTAAAGACTCTAGAGCGGTTAAGTGGCTGAAAAGGAGAGGCATTTTGTGGGCTTAGCACTGGACTGCTATTTATTGACGTTGCACTACGGACTGGACGTTCAAGACGGCGTCGAAATTCAGCACAAAGTTGGTTTTGTTCTTCGATAGATCCTTCAGCATTCGTCTGACTCTCCAGGACGAAAGTGCGTCGCATGAATGCATTCAAAGAGAAGCTAAATCCCTTCAAATTCCTCGAAGTCTTCAAGCAGTCCTTAATTTGATTGCCATCTGAGGTCGTCTACAGTCGTCCTTTCCCGCTGAATTTTCATCTCGGGCTCACTTCAAATCCATAATCGCATGAGAAATCTCGACAATCGCTGACCGAATCCCCCTTGAATCAAAGTTTCCCCTTGGCACCTGACTCCTCTGAACACAAAGGACTCCCTGATGGCCATTAGGCATCTTCGCCGCGTCGTGATTACGTGACTCCATCCGTTTATCTCTGAACTAACCCCGGCGAGGCGTTCAGCTGGTTCATTAGGCTTTCCTCCCGCTGCACGCTTATAAATCGGCGACCTTGGTGGCTCCCCAGATTTGCGGGGAAAGTGATTAGCAATCCTTCTCCCGGCCTACCTGAACCCCATCCGATGGTTATCACCGCAGAAATGAATCTCCTTTAGTTGCGGGTCTGTGCGTGGCGTCTATTTCCGAGGGATCCCTCGCACTGTCGTGACTTTGGTGTATTTCATTCGCTCCGCTCACTATTCATGGACTGACTCCATCTCATCCCGTGGGCGTGTGCTCAGCTCATCCCTCTCGTGTATGCAAATTCCCGTCTTAAAACGCAACGATGCGACGACACGTTCAATTAGGGAAAAGTACACCTTAAGCGAGAGAGCAGCAAGGACCTGTAAGGGATCCGGTCGCAACTTATTTATGTAACCTGTCAACGTGCCCCCATGCCACGGGTGAGGGCGGGCGGGTGAATGGTTTAAATATCTTTGACCCGAGATGCGAACGAGTGTCTCTTGGACGGAATCCAGGGAAGCAATTAGGCGGATGCATAATTTAGATCGGAGCAAGCAAAGGTGAGCCTTTGGCTTCTCTTGGCCCCTTTCGTTTGTTTGTCTTGCTGCCTGGCTGCCTTGCCTGGAGAGGCACGGAGAGAGGGCGAGAACGTGAGCCCAGAAGGCACTGTAATTGCTTTGACATTTTTCTCGTTTCTTGCCTCGAGGAGGGGTGGGGGGTTGGGCTCCCTTCAGAGACACGCCGGAGGGGATGCTGGCAACAGTTTGCTTAGTTTATCCTTGATGGTAATTTGAACATGTGGCGGATGAGTAAATGTCAATGTCTTTTCTGGGGACCAAGTGATGACCCTTTTTTTTTTGTGCTTCGAGATGTAATGGGCTCCCAGGTGGGGGGAGGTGGGGGAGTGGATGTAATTGATACATGTTGTCCTTTTTGTGGGGGTTTCGATCTCGGCTGAGTGGATTTTGTGTGTGTGGCTGTTGGAAGGGGAGGGTTGGTGCTGAAATTTGTGGTGTTTTGTTTAAGAAAAACTATAGTAGACCGGTGTTCTGCATAGAGCAATCAAAAGGGTGTATTTTGAAAGCTTTTTGGGAAGGAAGTTGCAAATTTTGCAAATCTGACAACATCTTGCTTGCCGTCTCGTAGATTATCCTGGTTTTGTCATCATTGAGCAGTGACTTGAAGTGTTCCCACAAAAAAAGGACGCAGGGAACCGTAATTGCTTGACTTTGGTGACCAATTGACTGTTTTATCATCGATATCATGCCCGAAATACTGCGCAAAGAACTTCATAACTTGCTCTGCAGAATGACATGTTGCCCCATTCCATGTTTTCTACAGAAACGAAGTTTTCTGTCGCAAATCATTGCTGAGCTTCCCTCTGAAACTAGCTCTTTAGAGGGTAGCCTGAGTTCTAACCTAATTTTTGACATGATGCGGTCATATGACGTCATAAAGATACAAAATACAACAAGTTTCTGTGAAGAAGGCATGGACATTCATTGAATTTCTTGGAATTAATCTTCACACGAAATGTGACTGATTTTGATGTCCATTTGGTCAGATGTACGGTTTGCCGTTGGCCAAAAATAGTGCTTCAATGAAGTCCTTTTCCAGTTGTCTTAGGGCTCACGAATGACATCTGAAAATCCCTTTGCAAATTACACCCGATTTGCCTCTTTAATTAATGGACCCAATTTTTTGGTCTAATTGAATCGTGACTGTAAGTCACTAGAGCATCCATTCACTTATTTAAATCATGTGAGCCTAATGCCAGTATTCTGCCCCAGACTTTAGACTTATAAACCCACATTTACTGTGGTGGGCGTAAAACCGTTAAGCTCCAGTTCACAACGACCGAGCAACAGCGGAATTTAACTCAAAATGACCGATTCTTAGTTTGATCGAATGAGTGTACGCCCCAAAAAAAGATGTTACGAATAATCAACGAATTTAAGTGGATCTCGACATTTATTTTTTTTTTTCGGAGGATTTTTGAAACTCTAGTGGAGCACTCAGACTCAAAACTGGTCCATTGTACTGCCAGGTAGCAACCTACTCCAGTGCCGTTAATTTGATCCCAACGGCAAATGGTGACTGGACTAGATTCGATTTTACTGGGATTCGAACCTGGGACCCCTCGAACTTGGGGCAGGCACTTAACTAACTGCGCCATCCAGTCGTTTAAGGGTCCATTTAAGGGTTGCTCCGGCTTTATTTTTAATGATTGTCTTTGCCAGAGAGTTGACTAGAAACCAATAGGCATCATCATATAAAGACGGAAGTAGCAATAAGTTGGTCACACATGCAAAGGCGACCCACGGTGTGTAATGAAGCTAAGAACACAAACACACAACGACTGGATGGCGCAGTTGGTTAAGTGCCTGCCCCAAGTTCGAGAGGTCCCAGGTTCGAATCCCAGTGAAATCGAATCTGGTCCAGTCACCATTTGCCGTTGGGATCAAATTAACGGCACTATCACTGGAGCGGAGTGGGCGCCGTGGCGTAGTGGGTAGGTGCGTCGACTGCTACGCTCGAGGTCGTCAGTCCGAATCTCGGAAAAAACATCAAACATTTTTTCACGGGTCCACCTCTTTCGAGTCACTGACAATGCTCAAAGAGTATAACTGTCTAGAAAAAGCTTCTCAATCTCGCCGTTCGGGGTCGGCATTAAACTGTAGGTCCCCTTCACTCGTGAAAGAACAATAGCACGCACAACACGAGTGGTTGCTGAGAAGCTAGGCCCAGGTCCACCTCGGACTGTAGCGCCGCCATTATTATTATTATTATCACTGGAGCGGTCGATCAGTGGTTGTAGTCTGACTGTGGGTATCACAATGGACCAACATGGTCTAAGTGTGCTGGTGAATTCACTAGCAGCCCCCTAACCTATCCTAACCTAACCTAACAACACAAGGCAGCAGAAGATCTGGGGATTAAACGTGATGGCGTTCAACTACGAATTGAAGCACCAGTCCATTAGGCCATACAGGATTCAGGACATAATGAGTACATAAGGGATCAGTATGTTTTTAAAACTAAAGCCCTTCGTCTTCTTCAAGTTCTGCTTTCTTGGGGTGGCAACACAGTCCTCGGTAAACATCAGGCTAGCTTCTATTGCAACCACTCGTGTTGGGCGGGCTTTTGTTTAACGGTTTAATTTTAAAAACCTTTTCTAGCCATTTATACGTGGAGCCGTGAAAATTAATGTTATATCTATTATCATTCGATCACTGGAGCATCTACGTTGAAGTCGACGCACTTGCAACGCCACCGTGTCAATGTCAGATGAAAATGGCTCAGAAGTCTCTCAACTCATATAGAATTCAAAAACCATTCAAATCTACACTCAATGAATTTATTTACATGCAGCCCCTACGAGCGGCTAAATTTAGAACCCAATCGTTTGATTCACCACAGAAACGATAGATGTTCTGAATCTCCCGCCTCATAATCGCAAATTATCGTGCAATTTCAGCAATGGAGCCACTTGTTGAATGCATCAGTTCATTCGTTTAGTTTCGCGCAGTTGAAGGTCGATAAACTTGTTTGTTGATACTCTCTAGCAGTTCGAAAGCATTGCTACTCGATGCTTTGCAAATTTGATGATGATGTGGGATCAGTCTCTTCTGGATGACTTTGATCTTTTCTGTTGAAAGTTGACACTGCAAGTGGTTTATTGAGCGAACTGAAATAGAAGCGGTTTATTTGTTTTCCTTTCACTTCGGTAAATTCGAAGAACATTTCCGAGTAACTGACGTCAAATATTGCAAATTATTCCAAAGAATTTGCCTATAATCTTGTCAACTGTTAGTCGTTTGCCGTCATAGGCAAGGTGGCACCTAACTTGTTCCCATAAGAGGGTATTTTGATTGTTTCATCAGAAATTCTACACGATTTTAGCTGACGACACCAGCAGACTAACTTAAGATACACGACTGGATGGCGCAGTTGGTTAAGTGCCTGCCCCAAGTTCGAGGTGTTCCAGGTTCGAATCCCAGTGAAATCGAATCTGGTCCAGTCACCATTTGCCGTTGGGATCAAATTAACGGTACTGGAGTAGATTGCTACCTGGCAGTACAATGGACCAGTATTGAGTTTGAGTACTCCAGTAGCGTTTCAAAAATACTCCGAAACAAAAAAAAAAACTCAAGATTCGAGTAGATCTTCATTTTGTCACTGATTGCAGTCTTAGTTCTTTTTTAAGGGCTGGGTAGGGAATCGCATGCCTGCAGGGGCTGTTAATTCATTCACTGTTGACCGCTTGGACTGTGATGGCTTTTGCACAAGGTCTCTAACCCTCTAAGTTCTTCTTGTCCTTCTTACACAGCATAAAAGGGCACCCAATCTTTATCACTGAAAGAACTGCGTCGCCAAAATAAGTCACAACTCCATCCACTCGAAGCTAATAACTCCTCAAATCTGCACCCCATTTTCCAAGCCATCAGCAGGGAGCTTATAGAGTTCATTCCTTTATCCTATTTGGCTCATAGCAGCAAACACAAACAGTCCTCCACCGTCAAAGATTAAAGCAGCACCCCAGTGTGTGCCGTCGTCGTCTCCTTTGTGTCTGCTGCAGAAATATGCGACCGCATTGCAGGATACATTTCAATGCTAAGTGCCGCATGCCCAACTCCAAACACCACCACCGCCAGCCATCCCCGCCGCAGAATCTCTCGCATAGCCTGCTGGCGATATGACAAGTCGGTGAGTCCCCACCACCCCACGGCGGCGGTGTGGTGTGTACGCAAGGAGTGTGAACAGAGAAGGAATAAAAAACGAGCGACCGCCGCCTCTGACCCAGAATTATGCTCGCATTCGCAAATCAGCAGAAAATAGCACGGATCCAAGTCCAGCTGTCACTAATTGCAGTTTCCAACTGATTCGTTTCGATAGTCGCCGGCACAGAGGAAGGCCAGAGGAGTCCATGAAGCGACCTAGACCGTAGCGGCGCCGTCAATTGTCACAAGCACCATCGAATGGCTGAGGTCGAGACTGAATCAGACCCACAACTGGGTCGGAGTAATTTCCGAAGTTCGAGCACGTACCTCCACGTGGACACGTGGTCGGGGAGGTATTTTTCCTCACCGGTATCACGGTGGAGGATACGGGTCAAGTTCGTGGGAAGGTAAGAGTGAGGGGATGAACATTTTAAACGACCCTTCGAGAGGATGATCCGCCACACTCGACTGAATCGGCTCCCTGCCGTCGCGAGAGAAGAACAAAATTTTAATGAATCCTAAGCACTGGTCGGTTGACTGGGGACCTTTCACAGGACCACGTGTCGCTGGTCATCTGGTGTTCGCCAGTTGCCTGTGATTACCATTCGATTGGGGTTTTTGATGTTTCAACACTCACCGATGCAAAACCAACGGCATTGTTGACACTTTAGCGGTTGATGGGCGAGTTGGCGTAAATTTGGACGCAGAGGAAGTCGTTTTGGATTTAATTACATTAATGGACTAGGCGACTGCGGTGTGAGATGATAGGGGGACAGATGCCGACCCTGAAATTGATAATCGATTGGACATTGTGACACTCTGGTGGTGGAGGGTGGATGTTTCCAGTTCAGCTGGTCAATGGGCGTTGAAGGAACAGAAAGGGAGTGGAGAAAAGGGGCAAAGACACGATGGAAGGTGTTTGAGGGTTTATACGCATGTGATGTCTTTCAGCTTAAAAAAGAGCGTCAAGGCGAACGAATGCTTGATGAAATCTAATAAGACTACATTTTTGGAGATTTTGGCCATCTAGTGGTTGTTTTTTAAACCATAGGTAATTTTGACACTGACAGCTGTTTCCCCCTCGAAATCTTGACAGAAACTCAGTATCATACCTCCGCGAAACGAAATGAGTCGCATCGAGTCTGAACAGCGTTGGGAAATATTGAAAACTTATTTCCAAAATGAGTGCTGTGTAGCCCAAACGTGGGTTTTTTGAAATGAACTTTTTGGCCGAAATGAAGCAGCCACCGCGACTGCTGTACACAAGTGTATGCAAAACGTTCGTGAGACTCGTATGCTAGTGAACAACACTCATGGTCCCCGTCCTCGTCGTCGTGCGGTGCGAACAGATGAGAATGTGGCTGATGTGGCCGAGAGTGTCAGACTCAATTCACGAACATCAACTTTTTTTTCGGAGTAGTTTTTGAAGCACTACTGGAGCACTCAGACTCAAAACTGCCAGGTAGCAACCTACTCCAGTGCCGTTAATTTGACCCCAACGGTAAATGGTGACTGGACAAGATTCGATTTCACTGGGATTCGAACTTGGGACCCTCGAACTTGGGGCAGGCACTTAACCAACTGCGCCATCCAGTCGTGTCAACTGCCCATCGATCTCGACAGCTAAACACTTCACGCACTAGCCTGAGGAGAATTCTGCACAAAGATCTCGGATTATTCGTTCACAAGGTCCAATTGCCTCAGCAATTGAAGGCGCGTGACCATCCGCTTCATATTCGCAGCCTTCGGTCCTTCAGACCGAACCTCCTATTCAATGACCAAGCTATCGCGGATGCCAGAGCGCTTGGTCTGGATAACTGGAAGCAGCGTGCTCGGGACCGCAAGGCATGAAAGGCTGCCGTGTCTCAGGCAGAAACCCTTTCCCGAGCGAGAACCCGCTAATTTAGTAAAGTAGCCTTCGGTCCTTAGAGCAACTTGAATTTGACAACGATTGTGGGCGAAAAATCATCTTTTCTGACGAGGCGCATTTTCATCTCGGCGGATACGTTAATCGTTAGCACACAAAATTGCCACATCTGGGGCTCGGAAAACCCACACGTTATTGTCGAGAAGCCGATACATCCACAGAGAGTGACAGTTCGGTGCGGATTGTGGAGTGGTGGCATCATTGGACCACTTTCCTTCGAAAATGAGGCTGGGAACAACGTTGTGGTCAACGGTGGCCGTTACAGAGCCATGCTAACCGACCTTCTTGTTACTGAAATTTAAAACATGCATTTAGACGACCTCTGGTTCATGCAGGATGGCGCACCATGCAACACAGCCCATGTAACTATCGATCTTTTGCGCGCCAAAGTCCCAAATCGTGTTATCAGCCGTCTTGGCGATGTCAATTGGCCGCCTTAGCGCTGCGATTTGACCCCTTTGGACTTTTTTTTGTGAGGAACCGTAAAGGTGCGATATTATACCAACAATCCGGAAACGATTCAAGCACTTTAGGCCTATATCATCCAAGCAATCCGTGAGCTACACCCCGAAACCATCAACAAGATCTTGGAAAATTGGGGCGAAAGAATGCGCTACTGCGAAGGCAACCGAGGCAGCCATTTGAACGACGTTGTATTTCATAACTAATGGGAATGTTTGTTTTTACTAATGAAGCCGTAGTTCATAGAAAAAGTTTAATTTTGCTCATTTTATTGCATTTTTAAAAAGAAACTTGTATTTGGCCCACCTTGAATAAAGGGCGCCCATATCAGCATTCTCACGTTCATTCACGTCTTCTGTGACCCTTTCACCCTTAAGTTGCCCTAGACTTTGATGCTAAATGTTCCGATGACAGTTTGATTTTTGTTTTGGATTTCTCCTGTGCCCGGGCTGTGTTCGGGGAGTTAGTTGTGTCTCCTAACTTCTTAAATCAGCCAAAAACGGCTTCAAGTCTACTGTCATTACGTCTTAACATAAAATAAATACGTCCTAGTCAATTCGCATTCTTCTAATCTCTTTGAGGTCTTTCAACAGACCGAACATAACTGACAGAGATAAAGAACGATTCACAAAAAAATGCATGATTCATTTAATTCATTTATTTGCAATAATTTTCCCAACGTTCACCAAAACTTGCATTCAATTTCCAAGTTCCCGGCGCCATTGCTTTAATTGACTCTGACAAATTCACCCATTCCACGACATTCCGCGCACGTCACTTCCTCCGTGTTTCGCACGTGTTGCGTCATGCGCATTAAACAAGTAGAACAAGTTGTAAAACGTGCCCGGCATAACGTTTAATCGCATACCATCCGAATCCGCATCGTAAATGAACCAGTACGTGCTCTCCGCCAGGTGTACTGACTGAAGGAGAAGGCTATTTGCGTGGTTATTACCAGATTTTTGATCCCATAAATTCCCCCGTTCCGTCTGAGTCATTTAGGTCTCAGCTGCCTGATTGACTTAAATGCCATTCCATCCTCGAGTGAATACTCAACCGCATCAACGTCACTTAAAACCGCATCAATTTGCTGAATAGCTGAACAAAAGTCTGTCATTGATTCCATTCTTGCGCGCTGCATAAAAATAAATATGTCAACACTTGAAACCCAACAAACAAACATCAACTCAACGAAACCCCCTCAAAGGCTAGACTTTCATCGGAAATTACATCCAACAACCATCCACAGTGCCCAAGGGGCACAAACTGGTGAGAGTGCTGTCGTGACAGTGGGTAGAGATTCAAATGACATCATCGCCTAATCGAAAGAAAGAAATTGACAGATGAGTCTCTGGAAGTGTAATCGTGACGAATGTCATTTATCAAGCCGACGAGTGAGACGACGACGACGCACAACAATACGTGACGTTTTTTTTCGTATTTTGTTTGGGGAGAAATGATGAAAAGGTGATTTGTTGCTTTCGATTGACAGATGAGGTGTGGAATTGACATCAATTGTCGAGGATTTTGGGGAATTTTTGACGGGATAACAACAAAAATTGGTGGGGTTTATTCAAATTGAAGTGTTTGGCGAGGAGAAGGTGGCAACTGTCATGAAATATTAAGGATTCGTGGTGCAATGGATTACTTTTTGCATTTAGCGGTGACATTGAATGGGGTTGACAAGGGAGTTTTCAAAGGATGTGCGATGGGGGGATAATCTGAAGTATGGGTGACATTTCTGATTACATTTTGAACAGCTTTCAACTGTTATTTGGTGAAGATTACCTTTGGGTTACGAGAGTAGAGCTGGTTTTAAGGGCCTGACGTTCATTTGTTTCGGATAAGGTTTCTTCTCTTGATGAAGTTGGCAACATAGGCCAACTATTTATTCGAAAAGTCTCGTTACTTAACTCAGTGTGATCGGAACATTCATTGCCCAGGCAATGAATGATGCTCACCAGCGAGTTTCAAATCGAGACGCACCATCTTTTCATCGATTTTAAAGCCGCATACGACAGCATTCATCGCAAGGAACTATTCGAAGCGATGGCCGAACTTTTGGATCCTGAATGATGCACAAGCCAATCATAAAATCTGAGATCTCTTCAGAATTTCACCACTCCACGGTCATTTTCAAAGACTAGGCATGTTTTTACTGGCTACGTCTCTCTCTCTCTCTCTCTCTTTCTTTCTCTCTCCCTCCCTCCCTTTATCTCTCCCTCCCTCCCTCCCTCCCTCTCTAAACATTCATTAAATTTTCCTAGCCACCACAGCATCCTCTAAACTCACCCGTGCAGGTCACCCTTTCGATTCACACCCGAACGTCTGCACCACACCATCTCCGCTGACTCACATCTGACCACGATAAATGGCAGTATGATGCATCTTGATGGCACTCTTGCAATTTCAATCCATTTGGTTGGGTGTGTCACTGGCTTTCAGAAGCCACGATTTTGTCGGAATCGATATCATCGCCACCCTCGCTGGAGTCAATAGCAAACGATGCCTAGACTTGTTTTATGGCTTCAATCGATAATCTCCTTTTCGATTGGCCATCGAACATGATAAGTGTCACCAGGGTTCTCTTGTCCTTGAGTGGAAATCGTGGATGAAAGGAGTCCTGTGGAATTCTTGAAGCTAACGTGATGTCATTTTGAGATAAATTAAAGTGTTTGTTTTGAAATACCCTCAATTTCATTGCATTTAAGGACTTTTTTAAGGGAATGCTTACATTTTTTGACAGATGTCAACTGATATTTTGACAGATGCCAACTGAGATTTGACAGACATAAATTGAGGTTTTGACAGATGCTAGCTGAGGGTCTGACAGATGTCAACTGAGGTTTTGACAGATGCCAACTGAGATTTGACAGATGTCGGCTGAGATTTTGACAGATGGGAACTGAGGGTGTAACAGATGTCAACTGAAGTTTTGATAGATAAGCAAATTTACCAAAAATAATATACAGTCGCATCCCTCTAAGTCGAACTTCATCTAATTTGAATTGCCCTCTAACTCGAATTTCATCGCCATATTTATTTTTATTTCAATTTTCCATACAAAAAACCATCCTCTAAGTCAAACTCTCTCTAACTCGAACTAATTTCGATATCTGCTAAAAATTCGACTTAAAGGGAGGCGACTGTAAATTGTAGGAATTTTCCTAGCTAAACTTAGCAGCATGATTAAATTTCGTAGGATCTCGAGACCGCTCTCTTTTGCGAAATTTGTTCGCAGAATTCGAACGGGATGTAGTGAATTGTAGTAAAAAATAGTGAGAAATAGCAAATTCTTCAGAGAACTCGAACAGACGTAGAGTCACGTTCAAATAGGCGGGGACGTCTAGACTTGTCTAAAATTGTACTCGTATCTTTCTCTGTGCTTTCAAACTGTCATCTTGACGTTTCAGTCTGCCATTTTGAGGTTTCATTCTGTCACATTGAGAAGTGCCGAGATTTCTACTGCCTCTTTAATGAATCCATCAAACAAAGACAGATTTTAAAGAATTCCGTCCAAAAATGGTCGAATTGCAAGTATTTTGTGGGGGCCAATCTACAGGCATTTTTTGACGCTTTGCACCGTCCTTTGCCTTTCCCATTGACGCCATTCACTTAGGGACTCAAAATGTCACATATCATGAGCCACTAGTGCTGGGCTTGGGCTTCATTTTTGAAGAAATTTTGACCCATGACTCCATTGGCTCAAAAATCATATATTATTATTATTATTATTATTCTTTATTATTCATAAAATAAGTTTACAATAAAGGTTTTTAAAAAAAAGAAAAAAATTAACATGGCATTTTGCCGTCTGTTTGAGTTAGATTGACGTAGCATCAAAAATATATAAATGTATAGAAAAAGTGTATAATTCATAATTCTTATAGTTTGCACAAATTTTATGCGACGTATATGTAAGACAACACCAAAAGAAGCAACTAGTTAAAGCTATTTCGGTAATTCAATGCATGATTGCAAAATCGGTAAAGTACATTCCAGCCCAACCCTCCATTAAGTATGTGCTTGGTTTCATCAAGTGTGAGAGATCCTTTAAAGAAGTAAAGGAAACGTAGTTCTGACAAAATGGGACAAACTGCGATAAAGTGATATATATCTTCAACTTCGTTGCGATTACAAAGGGTGCATACAGAGTGGAGATCATTTCTGTGCGGGATGTAATTAAGTCGTAAAAGTTCTGTCCTCGCTCTAAATATTAAGCCTATTTTACTGGTTGTATGCTTATTATTAAAATAGCTATTGGTACCAAGGAAATGATTTAGGGCTTTATAAACATGTCTCGATGTGGAGAGTTGTGCTCTGCTTAAAGATTGTTCGTACATATAATCGTCGTGTTTTCTTATGCACTCATAGAACTTGTCTTTCCATTCACAGGCATTAGACTCTGTGAGACCTAGCACTATGTTATGTGAAGAGGCAAGTTCATTCCATTCTTTGATAGGCGTAAGGTTAAGTTGCAAAGCGATCTTGAGTAACCTCTTTTGAAGGTTATTGTTTGGCCTGTTCATTATCTTCCCTAAGTAATCTGCATTTGCTTTTAAGTTCCGTAGATATATTTGAGGTAGACCTGATTCGAGGTGTATTGCGTAAGTGGGTGTTGATGCAGGAAGTTTGAAGATGCGCTTAAAGAAGTATCGCTGAACCATTTCACATTCCTCAAAGTATTTGCATCCAAAAACTTGGTTCGCATAGCAAAGGCAAGAGTTAATAGTGGCATTGAAGACCTGGAACTTTGATACGCTATCGACTCGTTGATTGCCAAAAAATTGTTTCCATAAACGGTTGATAGCTGCTTTTGCAGCAACTGCTTTCTCATGAACATGTGGTTGGATGTCTAGATTTGACGTAATAAGAAAACCTAGGTAATTAAATTTTTTAACAACTTCGAGTGTCTCGCCTTCAAAAGTCCAACTTTCTCGTAATGTTCTATTACTTCGGCCAGAGCCGAAAACCATAATTTTTGATTTAGAAGTGTTAACCTTAAGGTTCCAAAGGTCGCAGTAGCATTTTAGTTTGACTATTTGCAACTGGAGAGTAGTCGGGTTATCAGCCAAAATAACTAAATCATCCGCATACATAAGAACCTTGACCTCCAGACCTCCCATTCTAACTCCACCTGGTAAAAAGTTTGTTATGTCGTCGATATAAAGGGAAAATAAGAGCGGACTAAGTACACAACCTTGCGGAACTCCTGTGCTAGTATCAAAAAAATCTGATAAGACACTTCCATTCCACACTGTGGCAGACGTTTGTGTAATGAGTTCTCTATAAATCCTTAAGAACTTGCTTGAAAGACCAATAGTTGATAATTTATACAGTAGTGAGTTCCTGTTTACTGTGTCGAAGGCAGCCCTAAAATCTACAAAAAAAGCATATAGCCTTTTTCCTCTTTCCTTAAATCTATTCACAATGGATGTAAGAGCAAAAATTTGATCCACAGTAGAGAACCCGGATCGGAAACCTGCTTGGAAAATACTGAGTTTATTATTCGTCTCCACCCAAATCGTTAACCTATGGTATAGAATTTGTGTGAAAACTTTCCTAAACGTGCATAGAAGGGAAATGCCTCTGTAATTTTCGGGTAACATGCTATCTCCTTTTTTAAAAAGAGCGACTATCACTGACTTCAAAAAAATCTCTGGTATTAGTTCTTGATCCAAAATTCGGTTATAAAGAAGTAGTAAGATTTCTAGAAAAGCTGGAGTGAAATGTTTTATAAACTCGGCTGGAATACCGTCCACACCAGGAGATTTATTATTTTTAATCTTACCTAGAGCACTTTTCAGTTCCTCCATCGTAATGGGCTCATCAAGTTCCGAGATTCTGATACTTGGCAAAGCAAACTGAAAGTCTATTTGATCTGGATTTGCAGTCAACAGATTTTTGAAATGATTTGCCAATATTTCTGAATGAATAGCACACGAACTAATTGGGTTAGAATCAGCTAACATTCTGAATATTTTCCAAAATGATTTCGTATCTTTGCAGGACTCGATACTTGCAGCAAGATTTTTGTAATATTCTTTCTGTTTGATCTCGCATGTTTTTTTATATGCCTTATTTGCTTCTGCGTACAACCGTCGAAATACATCCAGATTAGTTTTTCGAAAAATGTTGAGAAATCTAAATGACTTTTCCCTTAGTTTTTTACAAGCACCATCAAACCATAACGAAGTACTGGCAACTAAAGACGAAGGAGTAGAAATTGGCCCCGCAGCACTTTTGACACACTGTGATAGAAATACCAAAATTTGTTCAGGTGAAGAATTAGTTATGTTATTGACAGCATTTGCATGACAATTAAGTCTTGCCATATAAAGCGCTGCACGATTTGGTTTCCACTTTATTCTCTTTAGGACAGCCTTAGGTTGGGCAGGTTCATTGTATGTAAAGTTTAGGGTCGTTACTATGGGCTGATGGGTCGAATAATTGGCTGTTAGTACCTCAAAATCCCTCACTATACTATCCCAGTAGCCTTTAACCAGACAATAATCAATCACCGAACATCCTTGACCCGCCACAAATGTAAGATTCCCCTTGCAATCACCCCTTGTCACACCATTTAGCACTACAAAACTAAAATCCTCAATAAATTGTATCAAAAGTCTGCCACTACTATTAATAACTTCATCCATAGATTCTCTCACACTTGTCAAATGAAAATCCGCAAGCTCTAGGAGTGTAATTGAATTTTGAAATTTGCCGATTCGCGCGTTCAAATCACCCATAATCATTATGTTATCATAATCTAAATTATTAACAAAATTTACAAAATTCGAAAATTCATGCGACCAGTTATTACAATTGAGATAAGTTGGTATAACATACAAGCAATTATGCCTATCAACTACCTTAATAATTATTTGCTCTTCTCTTGTCTCAAATGTTACAAAGTCTTTAATATTATTTCGTATTGCACATAACATTCCACCACTAGCTCTTCCATAAGTACTACGTCTTACTGCAGGCAAACATTGAACTTTATAATCAACAAAATACTTTAAAAATTGGTTTTCAAATCTCGATTCAATAAATGTTTCTAAAAGTATTAAAATATCATAGTTTAAAATAAATTTGAAAAAATCTGGATATAAAAGTTTATTTTTAAGCCCTGATATGTTATATGACAAAATTTTAATACTTGCACAATTGCTGAAACAGACGGCAACCCTATCCTATATACGCTGAGTACGACGTTGATTACGGAGGGTTCTACTGCTTCCTGCTCTTTCTTCCACATGGTCCTCGATATGTTGTTGAGTGAGTGGCATCTCCGTGTTGCGCTGATCAGCTGTTGTGACGTTGGTCATGTCAAAATATTTAAGCCCGGCTTCACCAAACGTCATTTTGATAAAGTTCCACTCTTCGTTTGTGTTTATTTTAATTCCTCGTGACATATCGTACATAAAAGATAAATTATTTATGTGCAACTTAACACCTTTTATTGTAACGACTGCCTTCGAGTTTAGAGCAATCAGTGCGGATTTGATTTTGTAAAGTTGTCTTCTTTTGTGGCGAGTTATTATTGATTGCTCCCGGTGTAAAGCAATGCCCGAACCCTTTAGCTTTGGTGCAGCTGAAAATCATATAAAACAAAGACTTTGTGTAGACCTAATGATTTTTTTGGGTCGTTTTCCCGTTTAAAACGGGACACTGTCCATCAGCAAAACCAAAACCACATCGTTGAATAACGCTTAAGCAAAAATAAGCCTCATTTCTGAAAAAAGGATCGTTTGAGTCAAAATGTGCATCAAGGCAATCTCAATTTCATGGTACAAGATGAAAATGTCACATCAGCTGTCAGCTGTCAAATTTGCTGTCAAATTTGTGAAAAGATGTTGCCTATTCAAGAAATCAAACTCATTAATGGTCCATCGTTTTTTTCAGGTCCATAAGTTTGGCAGGGGCTGACGTTTGAATAAAGTCATGAATTTGAGAGAGACGTTAAAATCGAGTATGGCATCGTATTGTATTTAGACTACCGCAACGTAGATGAGTGGTGAACACATCCCTGATTCGGGGAAATTTTGACCACGGCCTAGTGAGACATAGTAGTCGATGGTGGCTAAGACTACATCTAAGAAGACAAAAAATGAAGGGCGACGTCTAACAACTAGGCGTTTTGATACTGAACGCAATTAACAAAAGTCTAAGGGTCTAGTCGAACTGGTTCGTTGGTTGTGTTCATAGACAGTAGCGCCACTTAACAAGAACATTCAAGTCTGGAAATTCGTGTCGTTGCCTACTTTCTTTCCTTCCTCAGATAAATTCTTGGATTTCTGCTCCCACTGGGTGAACGCTTCATCAGCGACTCCAAGTAGCAACCTAGAGAAGCAGTCACAGCGCTCATTATGGCGCCCACAAATGGTTTCCCCGTACTGTTTAGACTTCAGACATTTCCATCAGAAATTTCGGTGCTCTGATTCTAGCAAGAGATTTTTAGGATTGTTGCAAACTTCCCTTCCAGGAGCTCAGAATCAGACTCTGGCAGTACATTCTAAAGAAACTTGGAAGTAAGATGACAGCCTACGAACTGTCATCAACTAGTGCCATCTACTGTCAAAAATGACCTAAAACTTCCCCAACCGTGACAAAAGCAGATGGTGGGACAATTTTTTCGAAGTCATCAGCACAGCCCACGGAAGATGAAGACCTAAATTTGAAAATTGAGTCTGAAAGGAAGTTGCAGAAACAGTGTCAGAATCTGACCAAAATGAAGATTGTTCCTTAACGAGGTAATGAGCTTTGAATTTTCACACAACCACTTAGACAAACACAAACGTCTGTTTCCCAGCAGTCCATTAAGCAAGGCAAGTCATTGAAACGACACAAAAAAGTCTTTCGCCCCATCGTCCAATCTCCATTAAGGTCTCACGGTCATGCAGATGTGCATAATTGAATGCTTCTCCCATTTGACGTCCACTGCGGTGAATAAAATCCACGTTTGCATGTCCCCCGCCTCCCCCGCACATGTCCGCTGTCAGGCGAAAAGAATGCGGTTAGCCATTTCAGTTGACACATCATTTGGAGCAGGTCCAAAATTAAATTTCTGTTCACTTAATGTCCACTCGGCCTGGACACGGTGCGACTTCCACCCACGGTCACCCACAGAGCGGCGAATCGAGGCCCGACAAAGCAATCAATGGACCATCGCAGGCTCGGATATTAAACTGCATCCTCGCTTCCGCTGACGGCGACTGTGTTTATCCTCCTAGCAGACATGTCCTGCACGGCATGATAATTCAATAAGCGCTCGCCACATTCCCCCCTTCCCGGGGACAGTCGATTGTAAATCACCGGCGATACCTTGAGCTCCTGTTGCACCACCGTGCTCGTCTTGCGCGAATGCAAATGCAGGGGCGATAGTAAGTAGACCGATTCATCATCCTCTGCATGGAATATGAGTCAGATTCGTTGGACCGCGCTGCAGCGTCACCCCCCGAAGATTGGGACAAGGACAAATGCTCATGAAGATAAACGCTGACAATTTAATTTATTCGTGCACGTTTCCGCACACCGGACTCTCCCTCCGCTCGGTGAGAGGGACGTTGATGAAGATCTCATCTGTCACCAGAAAATCGAAGGATTCACTGCTCATTTCCAAAAGATTCGTGCCAACGGGCACAAGGAGAAACTGCACGACTTATGACGCCATTTAGTTCCACAAAGCGAACGGAGAAATCAATTTTCCACACGTAAACAAGGATCATACATTTGTCTTCTCCCGGGTGTCCTTTCAGCTCCCTCCTCGGCGGGGAAAAGAACAACAGAGCATAAACCAATTCGATTCCCTTGCTGGGTTTGCGTGTGTGTGTCCCTTTCGTTTGGGGTTTCAATCTAATTTAACGAGCGGAACCAGTGGAGTTTGTCCAGGAATCGATTTTTCTTTTATCCTCTGCTACGGAGGGGGTGGGTGGGGAGGGGCACAAAAAGGCTGTATCCTGGACGGTATTCGAGCATGAGGATAATGATGAGGTTATTGTGCGCTTTTGTGTGGCTCTCTTTTGGATGTCCTTTGGCGCTGGGTGAACAGAAGAGATGCATCATTGGGTGATGCTTAAAATTGAGGAATTTTCTTTTTTTTTTGGGGAAATTTGGTCGATTTTTTTGGAATGTGGACGATTGAAACTTTTTTTGTTGCAGAATTTTAAAGGCACCACGAGAACGGGGACACAGTCATGTTTGCCTTTAAGGCGGGCCTTAGATGTGTCATGCCAGCAGGTCATTTGACAGTCGAAGGATGTGGTGATTGGCTCAGATTCAATAAATCGCTGGGATCCACTTGGGCCTTGCCCCGGATGAGTTGGTGTCCATGGACGCACGTTGGAGTGGCTGATGCTGCACTCAGCGTCGATAAAGATTGGATTTTCAAATTTCTTTTCATTTCCAAAGCTTTGTCGTGTCATCTGTGCAGTTATTCATAAGATCTGTTCGTTTCCTGCACCAATTGGCTGCGTTACCACTTCGGCTTCGGTATTGTCCCGCTTGGCAAAATTCCGTCATCTTATCACTTATTTGCACTGCCATCAGACCAAACGGTTGCTTAAAAGGTCTCCCAATTTTGTGGAAGCAATGTGAAGACTCCTAAAGGGTGTTTCTTTAAGAAAAACACGTTTTCAAAAAGCAAGGCGAGGCCATGATATTGTATTTTTTGTATTTTTTACTTCTTTTCATTACTGTTCAAATTTAAGGTCAAACGTAAGGGAGTTTCTTAGCGAAATACAGCGCCATCTAGAAGTCTAAATTTGAAGGTAAATGGTTTGATCCTGGCCAACCAACACAAATTTTCACGGCCGACTTGAAAGGTGCTCAGAAACTGCCAAGAAAAGCTTAATACAAAATCGTCTGATTGATTTAACGGTACAAGAGGAAACAACGTGCCAATTTCACAATTTGACTACATAATTTGTGTCCATGACGGACAAGTGGCTGATGTTGCATTCAGTACGTAGCAGGAAAATGACAACGATTGAAGGTTCAAATTTTTTTCAAGTTTCAACGTCGTGGCATCTGCTCAGTCATCCCTAAAATCTGTTCGATTCCTGCATCAATTGATTGCGTTGTCAATTCGGTCTGGCAACACTCTCGCATCTATTCACTTATTTGCACTGTCATCAAGAGCAAACGGTTGCTTAAAAGGTCTCCCAATTTTGTGGTGGCGCTGTGAAAACTCTCAAAGGGTGATTTTTTTTAGAGAATCTCATTTTTGTAAGGCAATGAAGCACATAATTGGCGAGGGCGTCATATTGGTTTTGTTGGGGGGATAACTTCATGTCATTACCATTCAAATTTGAGGTCGAAAGAAAGAGCTCTTGGCGAATACAGCGCCATCTAGGAGGCACACTGGCTTACATTTTCACGGCACCACCTGTCTGCAAACATTGAGAATGTTCAGAAATTATAACTGTTGAAAAAAGTTTGACATAAAATTGTCTGATTGATTTAACGGTACAACGTGCCCATTCCTAAGCAACAATTTGACGGAATACTTTGAAAACACCACCCACGACATTCGGCTTTGAGTTCAAGTCAAGTCTGCCAACTCCACTCAGTTGCATCCAGCTCTTGCTTTTGTCTTAGGAATTGTGCTTCCGGAAGAAAATGTGCACTTAAGATGTCACTTGGGTGGATTAGGAAACACTTCACGGTGAGTTCACTTGCCTCCTCGAGGGAATCCTTTAGGTGGCTGTGGTTGAAATATTTTGCAAGGAAGGATGAGCTGAGAATAGACATTCAACGTGGCATATGATACGTTAAAGCAACCACTTGTTTCACTTGCCTTTGGAGTAATGGACCATAAGAAACACGTGTGAAGTTATTTACCGGCTTAGTGTGGTGTTGCTTTACAACCGTGTGCTGCGATTCATAGTGCTGCAGAGCTGTTGCTCATGAACGAGTGGAAATCGTGAAGACTAGAAGTGGAATTAGGACTTTTTGTTTTCATAGAAAACACAGGTTTTAATTAAAAATTGTAAATTTTGTATTGACTCATAAAGGAGACAGTATGGAGTTTTGTGTGGAATAGGATATCAAGAAAATGGCTCCTACTGGGTTATTTGTTTATTTTTGGTTCAGTTGTGTGAGATGCAAAATTTCCACTCATCAACTTTTGTTCATTTTCCCTGGGACTTATAAGCACTCTTCTTCGATTCTTTCATGCGACACCGTCATCCAGTAGTCCTTCTCCCCCAAAGACCGGCGAAAAACAACTTACACTTACTAAAGGTGGCGCTACAGTCCGGGGTGGACCTGGGCCTCAACCAACAAGTGTCTCCAAGCAGCTCGATCTTTAGCTAGTTGCCTCCAAGCAACGCTGAACATCCTTAAAACGTTTTAAGTTTGTGATTGATGCTATTCCACTTTTATTCTAAACACTCTTCTCGCACGAGTTTTTCGTGATTCTCTCATGCGACGACGTCGGTCAGCAGTCTTCATCTCCAAAATTCGGCGTCAATCAAATTTGGACGTTTTTAACTTCTAATTGATGCTATATAATTTTTGTTGTAAATACTCTTCTCGCATTTAGATTAGATTGTGATTGTAATCACAAATGTCATGCAACAAATCGCATGCGAATTTCACAGACATCGAGACAAAACCCATGTTCTTCACAAAAAATCCGCTTAAACTCACGACAAAACAGCCAACAACAGTGTTCGCGAATCGAACTGAATGAGAATCGTTGTCGGCGTCTTTTTCTGGTTTTTTCGCATTCTCTTGGCGAACACTCGGTGACCCACTTCAGGCAGATCGTGTGAGTGAACTCCAGACTCTGAAGCACACGAACACAAGCCTTTTGTCACGTAGTTTCTTTGTGTCATTTGGTGGAATTTTAAAGTCAACAGCACACAGGTCACACAATTTGATGAAACTGTGATGAGGGAGTTGGCAAAGTCAAGTGCAGCTAATTTTCAAGTTGCCTTGCAATTATTTCAAATTGCCGAAGGGACTTAATTGGTTTTGTTGGTTGAGGACTAGGTCAAGCTCCGACTACGAAGAAAAGCAGAGAAGGGCCAGGAAGAAGGAACAGGTTCACAACCAGTTGAAGTGACTTAATTAATCATAAAAATGCACTTCATAAAGGAAGGATATTCCAAACTCACTCATAATTGAATACGCTCAACAGTCGTGTGGCATTCGAAAGTTCATGACCCCGTTCACGAACAATCGCGTGATATGAGCAAATCAGTGGCAATTCCGACGTGCTATTCGGTGAGTTTAAATGCCACTCCGTCGAGACTGATAATTCCGGTAAAAGGGGTCTTTAGAGGACCTTCATTTAATGTAAACAAATGAAGTTTATGCTCCAAGTGCCCTAGGGAATCTACAAAAATCAACCAGTCTCACGCCATCTTTGAGGGAATGCGCGCGCTTCTGTTGATACTTCAGTGATGATGGTCAAAGGAGACGTCGGAGGGATGACTCTCGGAAGGTATGTCATGACTTAAGGCGATTCAGTCGGATTTCTGTGTTCGTTGTCAATGGAAAATGGAGTCTATGTTTTTGAACATGTACTTAGTAAACACGTTAAGAAGCTCTTGGTCTTTTCGAAAGAAAAGTTCCCCGAGCGATCTTTGGTCCTGTTTGCGTTGATGGCATCTGGAGTAGATGATTCAACCACGAATTATGTGGGCTGTATAGCGACATGAGTCTAGCCAGGCGTCTACGGATGCAACGCCTAAGATGGCTAGGCCATGTGGAGCGCATGGACAACACCGCTTCGGCCCGTAAAGTTTTCGACTCCGCGTCAGTGGGACAACGTAACAGAGGACGTCCACGTCTAAGGTGCCGCACACAAGTGGTGAAGGATCTCAACCAACTCGGACAGATTTCCTGCTCGAAATCTTGACAGAAAGTGAGTATCATACCTCCGCGGAACGAAAGGATTCGCTTTTCGCTTGAACAACGTTGGGATATATTGAAAACTTATTTCCAAAGTGAGTGCTGTGTAGCCCAAACGTGCGTTTTTTGAAAAGAAGTTTTGGCCGAAATGAAGCTCCCACCGCGACGCAAGTTTGTTTTCGTGAGACTGGCATGCTAGTGGACAACCTTCATGTTCCCCGTCGTCGCACGGTGCATACTGTGCACAGATGAGAATGTGGCTGCAGTGACCGAGAGTGTCAGACTCGATTCACGAACATCAACTTTTTTTTCGGAGTATTTTTTGAAGCACTACTGGAGCACTCAGACTCAAAACTGCCAGGTAGCAACCTACTCCAGTGCCGTTAATTTGATCCCAACGGCAAATGGTGACTGGACCAGATTCGATTTCAATGGGATTCGAAACTGGGACCCCTCGAACTTGGGGCAGGCACTTAACTAACTGCGCCATCCAGTCGTGTCAACTTGCCATCAAACTCAACAGCTCAACACTTCACGCACTAGCCTGAGGAGAATTCTGCACAAAGATCTCGGATCTCGGATTTTTCGCTTACAAGGTCCAATTGACTCAGCAACTGAGTTATCTTTTCTGACGGAGCGCGGCGCATTTTCATCTCAGCGGCTACGTTAACAAACAAAATTACCGCATCTGGGGCTCGGAAACTTGAAAAACCCGCACGTTATCGTCGAGAAGCCAATGCATCCACAGAGAGTGACAGTTTGGTGCGGATCATTGGACCACTTTTCTTCGAAAATGAGTCTAAGAACAACGTTGCGGTCAACGCTGGGCGTTACAGAGCCTCGTTGACCGACTTTTTTTTACTCAAATTGAAGGCATGGGTTTGGACGACATCTGGTTCATGCAGGATGGCGCGCCATCCCATGTCACAAACGATCTTCCGCACCAAATTCCCAAATCTTGTTATCAGCCGTCTTGGCGATGTCAATTCCGCCGTCTTGGAACTGCGATTGGACCTTCTTGAACTGTTTTTTGGTGGAGAACCGTAATGCCAACAATCCTGAAACGATTCAAGCACTTAAGGCCAATATCATCCAAGCAATCCGTGAGCTAAAGCACGAAACCATCGACAAGGTCTTTGAAAATTGGGGTGACAGACTGCGCTACTGCCAGCGGAGGCCGCCTCTTGAACGACGCTGTATTTCATGATTAATGGGAATGTTTGTTCTTACTAATGAAGCCATAGTACATGGAAACAATTTAATTTTGTTAATTTTATCGAATTTTTAAAAAGAAACTTGTATTTGGCCCAGCCTGTAAATAGACGAAAGGTATGCTGGACACAGCTGGAAACAGTCTCACGATCTGATGAAAGGTGTTGGCTAAGTGGGAGGTCCACCTCCGACATCAAGCCCGGTCTTATGTGCTCCAATGTTTGAAATTCCTACCAAAACATCAGTTAAGGCTCCCACCAGTCATTACATTAGGCTCCGCCAAAGTGCCCACTTAACCCACATCCGTGTCCACGGCCGACCGCCATGTTCGGCTGTCCTCACCAGACCTAGACCCCGTTCCTTTCCCCACTCCATTCAGCTCATAATTTTCCCTATCTCGCACTTAGCATAAAACTCTTGTTAAGACAATCTTTACGATAGCCCCTCCTCCATCCCACCAGCGGAGCACATTCCGGGGCATTGTTGCAAAAAGTGAAATATTCCGAACTGCACACAACCCCGCATGCGGTCCAGCTGTGGGACCGAAGATATGGAACACTCCAGCAGACAGCGCACCTCGACTCCTCGTTTTATCTGCTCTCTATTCAAATGTAATCAACAAATTTTCACAGCGCCATTCAAAATCAGCCACAGATCCACTTCGCAGCACAGCCACCCCCGTCCTTTCGCCTGAGAAACATAAAGGGAAGCAGGAAAATTCGAGACATGTACACCCAAAAGACTCTCTCTCTCTCCCTCCCTCCCAGGACACAGCCCCTAAATCAGATACTTTGTTCAGCGGTTTACCGAGCAGACGTGCGCTGCACCGCCACCGCCAGGATATCGGAGGCATATGGCGAGGACGAGGTCTAGCAGCTTTTGCGGGCCCGCCCTTCAATTGGATGCGCCTTTTATGGGTTAACTCAGCGTTCACCTCGGCGATGGGAATACATCCGCGAAACTGTTAAGACCCTCGTTGCTGACGGAGGCCATCAAAAGGTCTGCTCAGGGCGTCCATAAACTGCTAACGGAGAGCGAACTAAGGATCAATACATCCAAGTGGAGTTTATTTTAAACTTTTATCGGTTTGGCCGGCGTGGATGCGGCGTTCCATTAATCCTCGGGATAACTTAATCAGTCTCGGGGATGTTTGATGTTTGCCTATAGCGCGGCGGTGGGGGAGCGGAGGACATAAATTATGTTTAGGGCTTGTAAAAGGATTCCCGTCCCTAGCTCGAGGCGATCTCCTGGGACTCGACACATCCGCAGAAGGAGTTTAATAATACATGCCTAATGGAATTTATGCTCATCTGCGGAGGATGGGTCATCCACTGACGCTTGACGGGGGGGAGACGCCATTAAAACCCCGCCCGGGCGCGGATGCATGTGTCTGGAATTTGTTTTGGCGCCGTTCGTCTTGCGACACAGGATCCCTTAGGTTGTTATGTTGTCCTCACAGCGGAAGTGGATGGGGATACATACACATTCTCCTGCCAGAGAGGGTGGTGGTTGAAATTTGAAATTAATTTTTGAAATGACGGTAATTTTATGCGTTTCGAGAAGAGTAACAATTAATTGGGCGGGTAGGAGACCGTGGGAGATAATGAAGTGGTCGATGTTGGGATAAGGCGAAGGAAATGGGGACAGTTTCTGTTTTTGAGTGATGTGGAGAGAGGAATAACAAGTGACAGGTCACAAGTGAGTGGTCATTTGGTGAGTTGAACAACATTTTGGAGAGTTTTTGTTGGAAACTCAGTCTTATCTTTTGACGCCAGAAGGGAGGAACTCTTGACGGCTTGGGCGTGTAAAAATAAGTCCCCCTGCTGGATCCATAAACCTGCAGAACCAGGGACACTCTGGAGCAGGCATCAGTGTGGTCCTTTTTCGTACCTTCCACGTCAAGAAGGAGAACTCTTCTCACAATTTCAAATGTGAAGACAAAGAACGACTTCGGAAGCGTGCCTTGAATGTGATTCCATCAGGTAAGCAACCGCTTGGCAGACCCAGGAAGAGGTGGTTGGACCAGGTCCAAAAATTCGCCTGGTTGCGTTTGGGCATAGCTCCCGTTGAGTTAGAGTCGATGGCGGAGGATCGAGTGGTCTACCAAAGTTTTCCAAATAAAAAATGGGCTCCAGCAGGGTGCAGTCAACTCACCAATCCTCTTCACTATTTTCAGTGAGCTGATTAGCTCCACGCAGCATTTGATCGCATACGCCGATGACTTGGTGGCATACAGGACAGCGCCTAAGGTTGAGGACATCAACATCCTCCTGCAGCGTGACTTCGAGACAATTCAGCGATTTTGCGACGACTAGAAGTTGAAAATCAACTACCATCCCTTTCCGAACTCCGTTATACAAGGCCTCAAGGGACACGAAAAAAAAACTGGCGCAAGTTCGGCATAGTTGACCCACAAGGGGAGCCGTGAACAGTGAAAAGTGTAGTAAGGTACCCAGGCATTTGGTTGGATCAGTATCTATATTTCGACAGACATATAGCTACTTCATATAGCGACGAAGGCCAGGAAGGAATTTGCTGTAGCAAGGTTGTTTTATAGCAGCCAACTTGACCAAAATTTAGCTTCTTCTCTAACTTAATGTCCTGATTTGACAAAGTTTCTGTTTTACTGCCTTCATTTGGCCCACAGCTCTCGGTTTAGTGACATAAGCAGTAATTACTTACTTACTGAGCCTGATAAATCGCTGCCTTCCATCGTTGACGGTCCTGGGCACGCTGCCCAGTCATCAAGACCAAGCTCTCTTACGTCCGCGATGACTTGGTCTTTGTACCGGAGGTTCGGTCTTCCTCTCCTTCTCGAACCAGGAGTCTCGGATTCGAGGACCCTCTAAGCTGGAGCGTTGTTGTCCATGCGCTCGATGTAGCAGAGTCAGTGCAGTCGACGGATTTTTGCCTTCCGGACTACATCCACATCCTGGTACAGCTCATAGAGTTCGCGGTTGTGTCTTCTCCTCCATTCGCCTTCCTCGCAGACGGGACCATATATCCGACGCAGAATTTTTCTTTCGAAGGCACCAAGAATCCGCTCCGCAGTTTTGCTTAGTGTCCAGCTTTCGGCTCTATATAGCAGGACTGGCAGAATAAGGGTTTTGTAGAGCATGATTTTGATCCTTCGAGTCAGGAGTTGTAGTTGCCCAGTTGTTTTGACAAACCGAAGTAGCACCGGTTGCCAAGGGCGATTCTACGTCGGATCTCCACTGTGATGTCGTTCGTGGAGTTCACGTTTGCCCCGAGGTAGACAAACTCCTTCACTTCTTCAAAATTGTGGCTGTCGATAGTAACGTCTTGTCCTAGGTTGTTGGGCGGTGGATCGTTTCTTGCTCGACAGCATATACTTCGTCTTATCCTCATTGACCTTAAGACCAGCTCGTTTCGCCTGTTCTTCAATCGCCGTGACAGCTTCCACTACGGCTCGCTGGGAACGCGCAACGATGTCGATGTCATCTGCATATCCCAACAGTTGGACTGACTTGTGCCTTCCGTGTTGACAGCAGCCCGCCGTACTATCTTCTCCAGTACCAAATTGAAGAAATTACACGACAGCGCATCTTCTTGCCGAAATTGGGTGCAGGTTTCAAACGGCTCGGAGGTCCTAGAGCCGAGCTGCACGATGCATCGCGTATGTGTTAGCGTGATCCGACACAACCAGATCAGTTTTCCCGGGATCCCGAATTCGGCCATCGCTTCGAATAGTTCCTTGCGAAGAATGCTGTCGTATGTGGCTTTAAAATCGAGAAAAAGATGGTGCGTATCGATTTGAAACTCGCTGGTCTTCTCCGGGATTTGCGCCTTAGTGTGAAGATCTAGTCTATAGTCGATTTGCCAGGCCGGAACCTAATCAATACATAATTTCAAAAGTTCGGCCTTATTTCCATTTCGAAAACGAAATAACTCCAATTTTGTCATTTGAAAATATTTTGGGACCTTTCCTGGCTACAAATAAGAAGCTAAGCAAGCCTTGACCGCAACCTAAATGGTTTCCTTCAGGACAAAGAATTTTAACAATGGATTGCTGTTCAGAACGTCTGTCTTTTAACTCAAATATTGGACCTAATACGTCTCCTGATCACCCAAACTATGGCCAGACAGTCAGTAAGCAAAAATGTCTTAGAAATCTCCCGAAATGAGTATGAGATCAAAATTCCCTTAAGCCAAAGCGGTGCCGTGAAATAACGCCGACTTTTGGAATTCAGCCAAAGCCCTCTCAATAGTTAAGGTCTGATTTGGTCTTCTTTCTTGTGAAAGGAAAATTCATTCAATCTCGTCCAAATGATAGCGGAAAACAGCTTTCTTAGTCATGTTGTCTCCAATCCTAAGGAGATGACACAAGTAATTTAACTGAACGAACAACAGAATATCCCCAAGAGACACAACGGTGGTCGTCCATTTTCGGAATTCCAAACCAATTCATCTAAGTGCAGCTTAAAAAATGAATCCTGATTCATTTTCCTTTTCCTCATCACTCTCCACCACACGTAAGTTCCAGTTCTCTGCATCTCGCTGATTCGCATGTCATACTTCAATTCCCACACATTTACGTCACAGACGCTCGATTAAAAATGTCCTGAAACCCCCAAAGCACACCCCAGCTCCGTCGCCCCCTAAACAGACATCGAAAAGAAGAGTAAAATAAAACCAAGATCCATCGCAGATAAAGGCCAGCGGAAGGTCGCTGACAAAACTCTTGTTTGACTGGAGCTAATTTCATTTTTCCTGGAAGCACCAGGCAGGACAAGGATTCTGTCCTTTCCATCGGCAATCGGATATCCTTCGCATGGCGGGCCGGAAACAATTCCGCACTTTTATCGGTTTCTCGAGTTCCAACTAATCGGTTCTGGTGTTTGGCTATCTGCTGGGTAGCTGGCAAATGGGAAAATCGATTCAGACGGAGGAGCCCACTCCGTCTTCTTTCTGCTCCTGACCATGAAAATAATCTTCTCAATCGATTGCCGATAGTCGACGTGGCGGGGTGACCCGCTTGTCATCGGAATTCAAATTTCAGGACACATGAGTGAATGGACTGGCGAATTGGAAACTGAGGAGCACAATGGAGTGGATCTGGAAAGTTTTTAAGGTTTTATGTTAATTTTGGGATGGGATTAGAATTTTTGTTGTGGAATTCAAATCAGATCCCAAAGGAATAGGGTTCCAAATGCAGTTGTAGATCTGAGTTGGATATCAAGTGATTCCGAAAGTCTTTTTGAGAGGAATTGGGAATGGAAGTTGGAAATTGGATCCAATTATCTCCTTTCTTCGTCTTCTTCTTTGTAGAGCGCTTTAGTCCGGGATGGACCAGGTCCTCAACCAACATGTCTCGCCAGCTAGCGCGATCTTTCAAGGTAGCCCTAAACGACGAACATTCTCGCCGAACTTGCTCGTGCTCGCCGCAGTTTCGTCGTGTATGGGGTGGGTCACGAGCCGCTCGCTGTTGGCGAAAAATTTCGATTTTGTCGTGTTCGTTGGCTTTGATGTTCGCCGTGTAGGGCCATGTTCTCGAGCAAACCTCATTTTTGCTGTGAACGTCGCCGATTAAGCACGGATTAAGGATCCATATCGCGGATTAAGCACAAAGTCAACAGTCGGCCACGATTATATCGAGGAATTCACCACTTGCGCTTCCCTATCACACACGTTGACGGTTTGAAGAAGCAACACGAAATGAATGTTCGCCAAATGTGTTCGCCGTGTAGGGGATAACGCAAACGAGCAAGTTCGACGAGCATGTTCGTCGTTTAGGGCTACCTTCAGGCAGATTCAATTATTTGGACTGCTATTCAATCAGAAGTGGAGTAGAACTAGAACTAGTCCATTGGCGTAGGCTTGTTAAAGAAACCAAGTGGAACCACCTTCTTCACCACCTTGTCACCCCAAATCCTAGTCAAAACTTAAAAAAAATTCACCTTCGACTCATGGGATCCCAGTTTATCCCCCGAATGAACATAATTTCATGGCGTTCGGACAGGACCTCAAGAACCCACCATCCTCTGCTAAATGGCATCTGTGCCTTCCTCGTAAGACATGCCTCATCCCTGTCCAAAGAAAGACGGGGACAGTTCCCTTTGATTAAGATGTCTTTTCATTTTCATTGCGATGCTGAAAGTGCTTGAGGCTATTAATGACTCGAAACGTTACTTGGACTTGATGCACAAGTCACGTCCTGGCCACATTTCATCTTAACAGTGAGCAAACTATTGGAGGAGCTTGGGCGCTGCAGCGGAAAGCACGCACGCACTCTTGATGGCACTTACGTGGGTTATTCTTTTGTAGGGCTGTTGAATCTGACCCGACAAGCTTGTAATTCATTCGAGATTTCCTCAAGCATTTCTGAGAGTTTAACTCTGAGGAGGAAGTAGGAAGCAGTTGTTGGAAATGATTGACCTGGAAATTATGCAGTTCGTGGTTTGGTGCGAAAAACTTTGTCTGGAAAAGGATATAAACGTCGTCTTTAAGCGTGTAAAATGTTTGTAGCCAGAAGGCGCTGTAATCGTCGGTTAGTGTCAGAAGTTTTTCAAAGAAGTCTCAGAAGATCGCTTCTTCTGTACCGAGTTCCCGGATAGGCCGGATACCGAATACTTGCCGGATATCCGTCACACCTTTATTAGTTACCATTTGACTGCCTTGAATCAACAATTAAGTCTGCAGACAAAAATAAAGCGGTGATAGGAGAGCTCACGGCAATCATTGATTTTTAAAACTCAGATGGCCGAAGGCAGTTCTTTTCAAACGAATTCAAAGCAAATTCATCAAGAATGAAGAAACTCTTGGATGGACGATGATGAGAGGACAACAATTCTTTACGAATTCAGAAAAGAACATAGGAGACGTCTGGCAAGAGACAATGCGACTTGTTTGTGAAATCTTGAGTCAAACAGGAAGTGAAACACACGACACAACATGGATAAACGTGTATTCGACTTTCCAAGCTCACATCCATCGTTCACCGAAGAGGAGATGCAAAAGGAGATGCTTGGACATAATGATTGTTCGTAGGTTGTTATGGAAGTTTGCCCTGGATAACTTTTATATCGATTGGGTTCTCAAAGATTAAAGGAACCTCCGGTCGGGATCAACAAATACGCACCACTGTTTTCGGGAAAAATCATTCCTATTACACCTTACTTCAATTGGCCACGTTTCGTTGAAAGATGCCGTAAAATAAAAAAAAACAAATGAAACAACCAAAAAATGGTAGAGAAGCGGCTGGAGAAGTTGCAAATCAACTCCGACGCACTTGAACACTCGCTCTCCCAGACCGACACCGAAAGCACGGCTTCAACTTCGCTTCCCAGGAAGCATATAAGAGCCAGCACGGCCACCTACAGGTCAAGACGTTCTGCGTTCCAGATCCTTAGCCGACTCGACAACAAGGGCAAGGATAATTGGAGCGAAAGGGACAAAGACTCGTATAAGTGGGCAATCAACATCATTGAGGGATGGAAGAGTCGTCCTATTAAGGAACCTTCCGTGTCCTCGGGTAAGCGTGAGGTGGTATCCAAAAGGCCTCGTTCATGTGATAAACTTCTCCCACCTCAAAGTGAAGTAGGAAAACCGATATGGCCATCCTACCTCTCAGTGAAGTGGTGAAGGAGCATCTGATCCTAGCGATCGTTGACAGAGACCACAAGGAGTGCTATCTCAGCCGGTAGAACTGGAAGCTATTGGAGAGCAAAATCAACCTTAACCTCCTCTCCTGGTGCAAGGCCAACCCAGGGAAAAATGTATCGACTTACAGAAACACGGGCTGGCTCCATCCGTGCTTCAAGCAAATTGCCTGCGATGACGACAACGCAGTATCCTTCTTAAAAGACGCAGTCGTCAACGCAGGTGAGTTGTGGAAAGGTGCTAAGCTTGAAGTCGTTGGCAAGGATGGGCTCGCGCTAGAGTGCCTGTGGAGCCCAGTGACCCGCAAGACATACTTCTGCTCATGCAGAGACAAAACCTCGACCTTCCAACGACAAACTGGAAGATTACAAAGACGGAACTGGACAAAGAAAAAGACTCAGGGAGACTAGTATCGTTCCTGCTTGGTAAGGAATCCCTGGATCTCCTTAAAAGCAAGCGATACGAAATAAAGTACTGCCTAAAGACCGTCAAGATCAAGGTGTATGAGCAAGATGAGAAGCAAACAACGAACATGAATCCGACTGCTTACTCATCATTCACACAAAGACGAGGCTCCGAGCGACGTCGACTCTAGCTCATCAGAGAGATCCGACGACACTGATGCTGGCTTTAATGCTATAAATAACCCAAATAAACCTCCATCACAGGCATCCGTCAACCTTTTCCTCCGTCTCTCATGTTGTAGAGACGATTTAGTCGTCATATACACCGTCGCCACGGCTCGCAAACAGGAGCCCTGTCGCGATGGCTCGAAAACAGGAGTCCTGTTTCTGCTCTTGATTTCGAGCCATCGCGACAGGGCTCCTGTTTCCGAGCCGAGGCGACGGTGTATATGGAGATCTCCTCCTGTTTTCGAGCGACGATGTATTTGGAGATCTCTGCTGATAGCTCATTCCAACCTCTCCTGCTGGGAAAAAGACAACACTTATGCTAAAAGAACTTAGTTTGACGGGGAAAACGATCACAATGTCTTCCGGCAGCCGAGCCGCGATAAGAGCCATAGCGTCGGATATTGCGAAGTCGAATATAGTCAAGCTATGCAGACCGAACAGCAGCAGGCCAGCAAGAGAGAGTTCCAAATGGGGCTTGGTATCGGAGACCCAGGTTCGTTCCTGTCCTTGACCGGCATCAAAAGTTGTAGGTGAGTCAAAGCACATGATTTTTCATACCGCACTCGAAAAACGGATTGAACCCGAACAGAGGATAAGTACAGTCGACTCCACTAAACTAAAAAAAATCGGTCAACCGAAAAAAAGAAGTTGTTCCCGAAGTTTGGTCAGTTGAAAACTTCGCTTAATTGAACCTAGGTTTCTGCAGATTTGGGGATGCAGTTAAGTAGAGTGGACTGTAACGCAAATCACTGGAGAATTTCTCCTTCCTTCCTTCCTTCCTTCCTTCCACCGGTGAATTTCTAGCATCGCTTAAGAAGGGGCAGCCATTCCGCAGCATTTTTGTGAACCAGTCTAGGCATTTAACGAAATCCAAAAGAAGTCACATGCGGTTGTGATCCCATGACGGTTTCTTCAACTTCAGTGAACTCCTTTTATAGCACAAATCACCGCCTGAACAAAACACATTTAAAATCGGGAACATTTTAACTCCAGCACCGAAAAAACCCACGCACAATCGTTTTAAAAGCAACAAAATTTGATTCCGAACGCAGCCCTAATCAAATCAAAAGTTCCCAGTCACCCAGTCGCGGAAGAATTTCCGTTCCAAACATAGAACAGCGCGATGAATGATATCATTTACACAGCGGCGGAATAGAGCTCATGACTTTTGTTTTCGTTCTTTGCTTGCACTTTCACTGCCTCCAACTGGGGTTTTGATTCTTTTGCAATGTCAATTCTGTCCGATGACCTCGTAGTAACTCCGGCTTAGTAATCCATCACGAGAGTTAATCTCACATCAAACAAATCAGTGAACAGGTTTTGACAGGTGTAAGTGCGACGTCAGAGTCAGGCGGCCACGTGTACGCAGGGCGCTTCTCGCTCTCCAACGCGCTGTAACGAGAAGATATCGAATGACAGATGCCACCTAAAAATAAACCCCATCAGCATCGGGGACAAGAGACACATCAGGCGATCACAACGCACTGGAAATAGCCTCACCGTTGCCACACAAGCGATTGTTTACACACAACCAGCAGCATGCAACCCCCTCTTCGAGTAAACCGCCCCAGAGGTCAAGATCAATAGCGTTTGCTCGGCGACCCCGTCCACGTATCCTTGGCCAATTGCGAGACAAAACCAAGTGCCACTGCGTACGGTGGCATGTTCCATTGACCCCCACTTCGTCGGCAGAGGTGAAAGCACGCAAAAGTTGTATTCGCTCCCCCACACAACCGCACACACAGCCGCCCATTGACAGTTGACGGACTTGAAACAAAAAATTGGAAAAAAAAACAAACAAAAAATTCACCCCGTGACACACATGCACGCCCGGAGAGCGAATCGAGCGAAGCACCCACTCAAAGACCAGAATAAAACTCAAAACTAAATTATGCAAGTGTCAAGCGTCCCGGCCCGGCAGACAACGCACGCACTTGACTCCACGCAATCGTGAGCGTCTTCTCCACTCCGACTCCACTCCACTCCACTTCACACAATTCAGCGCGGCGACGGCGACAAATCCTCTCTCGAGTCAGACAGACACACAACTCCACTCCACTTCACTGCACTCACTTCGCTCTTTTTTGGCTCTCCGATTTTGGTTTTCGTTTTCTTCGCTCAAACTTTTCCCTTTTTTGGGAGAAAATCACTTTTTTTTCCACCAGCCTGTCGTATACGGTTCTTGGACCAGTCGGTGGACTTTTTTTTTGCGCACTTTAGGGACGATCGTGGGGGGGGCCGGGGGCCAGATGGAAAGGGCGATGCCAAAGGCCAGGCGTATGAATGAGAGACGACTGTGCTTCCATTCATTCGGCTGTAACACGCGAAATGTTGCAAAGATGATGGTCTGGATGGTCTGGATGGTCAGGGGCTAAGAAGGACTACTTACCGCAGCGAGAAGGGCCGATGAGGGGATGATGGTAGGCGTTAGACGGAAACGCAACAAATCCGACGACCGAAGCAACGCACGGAAACTTACAGCACACACACCCGGCGCCATCTTTGACCGTACACTGAATTCGAATTGTTTGCACGAAGGAGAACGCGAACACGAACACGGATTCAGATTCAGTTTCAGATTCAGCGAGAACGAAAACTGACTGAGGAACGTGTGACTTGTGTGTGAGTTTAATTTTCGGGGGAGCGTGCTCTTTGCGTTGCACGGGCGACTACTGGCTCGACAGCGCCAAGTCTAGGGCTAGGGGAGACGAACGAGCACGGCGAAAAGCGTAAAAGCTCACAGCTGGAGGTGGTCGAAGTTTTCGTTTTTTTTTTTTTTTTGTTTGAGATTTTCTGTTGACTATTTGCCGGGGTGAGCTTTTTCTGCGACTGTGAACTGTCAAAGCGGTTGGCTGGATGACAGCTGGAAGTGGGATTTTATTTTGGGGTTTTTTTTCCATGCTTTGCTCCCAATTGGGATGGGATTACATTTTGCACAAGATTGTGGGGACTTTTGGTGTTTTACTAGTGGAGTTTGTAAAGGCAAGACGTGAACGAAATCCGAAAGGGGAATTTCTTTGTACATTGCTGGCACATCGAACAGTAGAACAGAAGAAAATTATTATACGAGGGATTTTTACAATCGGGGGCAGATTTCAAAGCATTTTTTCTTAAATTGAGATCCTCTTTGATGACAGGAAAGTGACAGTGTCAATGCTTGTGGCAACTTTAACACGTCCGCTGCCATTTTTGCAACGGTATTCAAATGTCAAAATACAAAGATAATTCATCAGGAATCAGCGATTGTGTATAAAATGGGTTTCCAAAGCGCTGAAGATAGTTCTGAATTCTGAATAGTATCCTAAAACTGCTTAAATAAATCTCCCCAAATAAGAGTATCCTCAAAGGACATTAATAAACACAAACTTAATTAAATCAGACTTTATTCTCAACAACAAGAATTCGGATCCAACAGAACTACTTCACATTGATCAACTGGTACGTCGTTCTTCCTCGACCCCTAAACTTCGAATGATCCCTTTTCTCTCCTACTTGTTCAGGATACTTTATGCCGTTACAGGACATTTTTTGCCCAAAGCTTGCAGTTATGGCTGAAACACAATAGTGCGTTGCGCCAGCCGACTTTATGCTACGGAGGGAGTGCGTTGTCGCGTTAATCAGCTGAAAAATATTGCGTCAGCAGTTTTCAGGTCTGAAATGTCAAATGAAACAATATTCTGGTCAAACAATTGTACATTAAAGAAATTAATTGCGGAAAATGAATGTCAAAACAGTTAAAAAAATTAAAAAAGTGCTTCTTGTTGCTAATTTGTAGACTTGTACTGAATAGTGATTTGGCCGGATACCAGATACCGAATATTCCGCCTGAAGCTAAGCCGGATAGCCGACTATTTGGCGGCCGGATATCTGCCCAAACTCAAAGTATAATAGTTTGGTGGTTTGATACTCAAATCATACCCGTACAAATAAAACCAACTTAAACATGTTTTTTTCCTTATCCTCCACAAGATATTCTTACTTTCCACACAGCAAAGTTTTTGGGACATTTTTGAGAGGTTGCGGGAGGCAAGCCAGATTGAGTTGTCTGCCAAAAAAAATACCGCCAACGAGCTTGACTAATATCTCAAAACATTTTATTTTGAACGGAATAGTGACCCTTGAGCTTGGTGGTCCATAAATGGAACAATATCCAATTTTGCCCAAATTTGTCAAAACTTATTCTTATCTCCATGTAGCAGTGTATACAGTGAGAGAACCTTTTCTGAAGCATGCGTCGTATACGAAAACAAACGTAATAAATTATTACCTTTGAATGCAGAAAAATTAATTTTCATTCACCATAATTTGGCTTTGTTTTGTCGTTTTTTACTTAAAAAACGACTATCCGGTATTCGGCCGGATATCGAAAGACTATTCGGCTCTGGCCGGATATTAAAAAGAAGCCGGATAGGCCGGATACCGAATACTTACCGGATATCCGTCACACCTCTAGTGGATAGTATTGTCAGTCGTCAGTCGTCAGTCAGTCCAGCACAGAAGGATTTTGTGGCGGTTCAGACTTTTAAGCTCTTTAATGCAGTCCATCAAGGCCGCCTGACTGTCCGAGTAGAAGGTGATTTTCATGTCAGGAAGGTCCATTCTCCAATCTGCGCAGCTTTCTTAATAGCAAAGATTTCTGATTGAAATACACTAGAATAGTCAGTAAGCCCATAGGCATTGTGGCATTCTTAGTGTCTCAGAGAAGATTCCCGCTCCCGTACCGTTTTCTGTTTTCGATCCATGATGAAGTCAGACTTTTCCCAATCCTGCCTTTCTGGGCTAAAGATCGTGAAGTTCTTGTCAAAGTCATACTCGGGTTTTTCGTACTCTGTGGTAGTCCAGCGACCCCTACGACTGAAAGATTCGAGCAAACTTGAATGTCCATAGCTGTTCGGATGCCAGTTATGGCCTTCCCGTCTGAGAGCTGAATATCAGAAGAAGTTAACGATTATGTGCAAAAGCGGTTTAGTTTTTATCTTCTGATTGGAGGAGCTTAAAACGAATTTCTTTACAAGTTCTTGCCACAATTGCAACAAAATCTAGATGTGATTCATCTAGAAATGATTCAAAAATAGATGCGAACGCAATTTTCTGAAAAAGAGATTTCTTATGTTATTGCTCATGTTAACACATGAAACAAAGAAGGAAGAAGCGCAAATCTGGCGTCAATTGGAAAAATGGCAGCAGCAGATACTCGCGCTGTACGACGCAGGGTTGTAGACGTATAATAGTTGGCGTACTATAAAAGGTGGACGAAATAAAAGTTTATTTTTAAAAATACAATAAAATTAAGAAAATTTAATTTTTTCCATGTATTACGACTTCATTAGTAAGAACAAACAAAGCTCCAACCTCCTCTTCATCCGTCACAAAATGAATTCTTTTTTTTCCCAACTAGCCAAAGAAACCCACGAACTCCATCAAATAGCTTTCAAATCTCAACTTAGCTCAGTTGCAGTCCCCACTTGTCCGCAGTTTGAAAGTCTCCAGAAGCACAGCTCAAACAAACCTCAGGCACAAACCACAAAATTCCACCCAATACACCTCTCCACAAGAAAAATTCAAAAAGCACACCGCATCGGTTCTTGCCTCCGATTACTTTCACCCAAATCTCATCGACTTCCGTTTCATGGGCGTCAAGCTGTAAAGCACACCGCGTGACGCATCAAACCGTATCTCATGATAATCCGCCAACCAATCTACCTCTCGTAGGCGTATACGTGATTTTTATGACAAAAAGATTGCCCCCCGAGTGACTGGCTGGATTTTAATTGAATTATTTTAGTGAGACCATTAAACTATTATTGCCCGGAGCTGGCGGTGTACGCAGGTCTCCGCAGGGGCGTTCGGCGCTTTGACTAGAGCAGATGTTGATTAGGAATTCTTTTGATTTCGCGTATAAAAACCTTTACGATTTGGGTTGGGCGGGGTGAATGGGAACCCGTCGGGAGCATTGTTTGACAGTTTTCGTTTCTTGAATAAAAATAAATTGAAGGTGAACTAGTAGTTTGCGGCGGATGAATGACGCGTAGGCAGGCATCAAGATCAAATTAACTGATAGATGATTGGCGCCTAACGACGCTGAACGTCTGTAGTCGATAACGACTGGCCAGTGAGGTGTAGAGGGGAATTTGCGACGAGTTGAAGGTGATTCGCCGATTTAATAGATTTTCTTGTGCGGATATTTGTCTTGTTTTTTGAATTGAGTTCCCAGATATGCAAGAGTCCTAGCGCCCAACTATTATGCCAATTCTTACTATTATGGGCATATGGAAACTTAAGAGAAGTGAAGCAACCGAGCAAATACACCAGAATGATACACTGTTACCAAACTAACCGGTTAGCTCAGTTTCGTTAAGTTCGTTCACTTTTGCCTACTTACGCGGGAGCAAAATAAATCGCTCTCTACGTATGCAAATGTCAGTTGACAGCTAAATTCTCCTTGAGCTTATATATGTGATTGTGGACACGCTGAAATTTGACGATGCTTGTGGTTACATTTCATACGGCTATAATTGACGGCCCTTTAATCAATTGTCTTGAGTCAACAGGAGAGCCGTGGTGAGGAAAACCATCGTTGAATTTTCAAAAATCAAAGAAAGGATAGTTGTTTGGTGTCTCTCACATCAGTTCTGAAGTCATTTTGTAGCTCTGAGCAAATGTTTAGGTAAAAGTGTGTTGTCTTCCTTACGCGATCACTTGGCCTTGGTCCGGAGGTTTGGTCTTCCTCTCTTCCAGTTTAGTCTACTGATTCTTGCCTTTCGGACTATGTCCACATCCTCGTACAACTTATAGCGTACTCTACGGTTGTGTTTTCTCCTCCATTCGCCTTCCTCGCAGGACTAAAAACCCATTTCATCAATCACAAAACCAAACCATTAATCTTGTTAACGCTGTTTGATATCATCACGAGTCACTGTATCGTCACTGAATCAGCTGTCGGAGAACCTGCGCTACTTCTTTGCAGCTCTGTCCAGATTAAGACGCTGGAACAACATTTCTTTAAATCACTAAATGATGTGGTCGCCGGGGAAGAACTTACTTACTTAGCAGGCCTACGACCCATATAGGGTCTGAGCCTGAGCTATCGCTGCCTTCCATCGTTGGCGGTCCTGGGCACGCTGCTTCCAGTCATCAAGACCAAGCTGTCTTATGGCCGCGATGACTTTGTCTTTCTACCGGAGGTTCGGTCTTCCTCTCCTTCTCGAACCAGGAGTCTCGGATTCGAAGACCCTCTTAGCTGGAGCGTTGTTGTCCATGCGCTCAATGAGGCCGAGCCAAAGCAGTCGACGGATTTTTGCCTTCCGGACTACATCCACATCCTGGTACAGCTCATAGAGTTCGCGGTTGTGTCTTCTCCTCCATTCGCCTTCCTCGCAGACGGAACCATACATCTGACTTAGAATTTTTTCTTTCGAAGGCACCAAGAATCAGCTCCGCAATTCTGCTAAGTGTCCAGCTTTCGGCTACGTATAGCAGGACTGACAGAATAAGAGTTTTATAGAGCATGATTTTGGTCCTTCGAGTCAGTTTTTTTGACAAACCGAAGTAGCACCGGTTGCCAAGGGCGATTCTACGTCGGATCTCCACTGTGATGTCGTTCGTGGAGTTCACGTTTGCCCCGAGGTAGACAAACTCCTTCACTGTGGCTGTCGATAGTAATGTTCTATCCTGCGGCGGATCGTTTCTTGCGTATCGATTTGAAACTCGCTGGTCTTCTCCAGGATTTACGAGTACCTTAGTATGAAGATCTGGTCTATAGTCGACTTGCCGGTCCGGAAGCCGCACTTCAACTCAAGTCGAGTACGTGCCGATTAGTGCGGAGCAAAACGACTTTAGACGTTCACACAGTACGCTGGACAGGATCTTGAAGGCGACGTTGAACAGGGATATTTATAGTTGTTGCAAGAAACCTCTATAGTTGTTACAAGAGGTAGGATCGCCTTTTTTGTGGATGGCTCATATGGAGCTGATATTCCAGTCGTCGGGCATGCTTTCGTCTTCCCAAAGTCTGCAAATGATCTGGTGCATGCTCCCTACCAGAACATTGCCACCTTGAAGAGCTCTGATGGTAAGCCATCTGAGCCTGCGGCTTTGTTGTTCTTCAGCTTTTTAATGGCTGTGCCGACTTCTTCAAAGCTTGGTAGGATGACTGGAGTCGGGATTTCTTAATTCCCTATCACTCTCTCCTGATCCGGCGCGCTAAGCAGCTGTTAGAAGTGCTGCTTAAACACATCCACTGTTCCCTGCGGGTCAGTAACTAGATTACCCACACAATTTCGAAGAGCCTGGGTGCCTTTCCTAAAGCTTTTGGCCAGGCTTTTGGCTTTTTTTATAAAAGGACGTTTTTTTTTTGTTTTTCCCTAGACTCTTCAATATCCATGAGCTGGGAGGTTGCGAGAGACCTTTTCTTCAGGCGTAGAAGCATTTTCTCCTCCCGCCTTCTAGCCCGGTACACGTCATGCGCTGCTCTAGTTTTTCGTTGCAGCGCCTTTTGGTATGCCTCGTCGGTCGCCCGTTTCTTTTGCTCACACTCGGCATCATACCACGGGTTTCTTGTCAGGAGTGGTAGGTAGCCCAAAGTGATTTCAGCCACCTCTTTGATGGCCGAGCGGCAGTGCAACCACATATCGTTGACGTTTATGTTCGACGTAGGCATACCGGAGAGGCTCTCACTTAATTGCTCCTCGTAGGCTCTAGCAATCTCTGGTGTGCTCAGGCGTCCAATGTTAAAATTCCTCTTTGTTGGTTGATGCAGCTTTCTGACATTGGATAGTCGAGCTCTGAAATTTGCTGCTACGAGGAAATGGTCAGAGTCGACGTTTGCCCCCCTGAATGTTTGAGCACCTTGCGTCAATGAGCACATGGTCGATTTGGTTAGCGGTTCGACCGTCCGGAGATCGCCAGTTTGCTGTGTGGATTCTTTTGTGAGGAAACCTCGGGCTGCTTATGACCATATTACGTGCTGTCGCAAAGTCAGTGAGTCTAAGTTAGTTCTAAAAAAGTACTAAAAACAGTTCTAAAACAATTAAAACACGATCGTTTTCATTTTTTTTTTAATTGAGTCTCTTTATTGTCTGTAAGGGGATTTCTTTCTTCTCTTCTTCTCTCTTTTTTCATCAGAATTTACTTTCTTTTTGCCTCATTTTTTCTATCGCCTTCGTCTTCTTATTCATCAATTATTTCCTGTTCAACATATTTAATTCTTATTCACTTACTAATCTAAAATATTTTACTTTCTTTTTTGTTTTTCTTTTGCATCGCATTTTGTTTATTTAATTTAGCTTTACATCAATAATTTCTTTTTTTTTCTAAGCGTTAACATTTGATTCTAAAATTACAAATCATTTTCTGCGTTTAATTTTGCAGATACACAGCAGAGTATTGGGTATCTATGAACATTTGAAATTTGAAAACAGAAACTTTGACTTAATGAGCTGCTCAATGTGTAGGTGTGTGTGTGGGAGGAAGAATGTTAAGTTGTCGAGGTGCGGAGATCAAGAATTAGTTTTGAAAAGTCGAGGAAAAGTGCTTTGGATAAGATTGATTGATGATTTAAGAGTGAACGGGTGAGTGGATTTGGATCGGAAAGATGACTTTGGAAAGACGCTTCATCACCAAATCCACCCGTTTGTGGGAAGCAGGGGAACACACAGAAAGCTAAGGGAAAACTAGATAAATTTTGTCATTGGCACAGTTTTGTGGCTGAAATCAATCCAATCAAGGACACAAATCAAACGTCTTCGGTGACAATGAGTCATGAATATTTTAATAAACCCAAGAATGGACACATCAAGTGATTGCCTGCTGTGACTCGAGAATGAAAACAAAAAAGATGCTGATTCAATATTTACAAGGACCAATCATTCATGCAAACAAATCTGCACCAGCAAGCGTATGCTTACCACTCTAATTGATTGAAATGCGGAACAGGGATTTATGGCACATCAACTGGTTCCAGCAAGAGTCTGATTTAACATGGAAACACATAACCACTCGAAGATTTATCGATTTCGGACTATTATGACGTCTGATTTGCACATGTGCTCGTTCATGCTGAAATTTCTACGAACCCCAGTGAGGATGACATCAAAATTGTCACTTGTGATCGAAGGATGTCAAAAGGATGTCACAAAATGAATAAAACTATCGAGGGAATTTAAGCTCAAAGGCATTCACTTGAAACTTTAAATGAAAGGGGACCATCTGTGCTGAGGAAATGTGCACAGAATTCTTTGATTGCAACAAACTGCCGACTAATTCGTTCTGCAGCAACTTTTAGTTGAGCATTTATTTCAGAGAGAGCTGTTTTGCCTTTTGAGAATTAACCAAGCTACCGTACGTTTGACAATGAGCCAAGTAAAGGACAATGGACGAGTCACTATAGACAGCTTTAACTTTGCAATATTGGAAGACTGTCTACCTAGGCTCCCAAGTAAACATAACCAATAACACCACCGCATGACCGTATGACGCAGAAGTATGGACGTTTTCGGAGGACGTTTTTGGAGGTAAAACGAAGGATTATTCTTACTGCTTAGGCAACAAGGGGTCGTGGAAGTGATGGGGTTAGACTACAGATTTTTAAAGTGAAAAGGGCTTTTTTCCGTCAGAGAAATGTTTGTTGTCGAATAGAATGCAAGAATATTTACATCAAGACAAGCAGACACAGAAGAGTTCCCGTTTAGCTGCTGGATTACAGCTGCCATTAAGTTTCCTTTTTTTTTCTCCAGCATTTGAGACTTCCTTATCGTGTCGTAAATCTAGAATAAGAATCCGAATTTCAAGTCCTTTTTCACAGTTGGAAGCATTCAAATTGTTTCTTGAAGACACAAACGGAAAAAATGCCACTGATCTTGTACAGGAATCTTGTTTTTGGCTTGATTCTTACAGTCGGGGTTGTTTAGGACTTCATACGAAATCAGTATTATTGTATAAGAGAGATTATTGCCTTAATTACGGAAGTCGTACCCGTGAGTCGAATTCGACTACAGTTCACTCAATTTTTGACAGTGCCATGCATTTTGTTCGGTTCTCATGTCGTACAGTCCCTGGCCATATTATAAGACGCACTGTAGAATTTTTATGATTATTAGATTTTTAACTTTTAACGGTAAAGAAACTTAGATCGCTGCCGAGATGAGATTTCTTCGTGATGTTGTGGGAATTACTCGCCGGGATAGGGTTGGAAACACGGCAGTGTACGAGGAACTCAATGTTGGCCAGCTGCTTCTTCGAACGGAAAGGGTTGTACTTCGCTGTTTTATGGTTTAATTTGATGCATTACACATGCATAATGTCGAAGTATGGAAACAGAGCGTAAACAAGTACCGCCTTCTTTCAGTCGCATTTTCGCATAAAATCTACAGTGCGTCTCAAAGTTGTTGCGTATGCGGACGACGTTGTAATTTTAGTATCAGGCCAGTTTCTCTCAGTGATTAGTGAAATCATGGAGGGGGCGTTGCAAAAGGTTAATAGATGGGCTACCAGTTGTGGCCTAAATACGAACCCAAGCAAAACCGAACTGATGCTTTTTACGACGAAAACCAAAATACCAAACTTTCCCCTTCCTAGACTAGCCAATCAAACCCTCACTCTGTCTTCAACTGCCAGGTACTTAGGCACTATTCTTGACCCAAAACTAAATTGGAAAACTAACATAGAGCAAAGAGTTAAAAAGGCATGCATAGCCTTATACGCTTGCAACAAAACTCTTGGCAAAAGCTGGGGACTTCGACCGAAGGTAACACTTTGGATGTATACTGCAGTAATACGTCCTATTCTTACCTACGGCTCCTTAGTCTGGTGGCCAGCTTTAGCCAAAGCATACAATATTACAAAACTGAACAAGGTACAAAGAACTGCATGTATAGGTGTCACTGGCGCCTTAAGAACGACTGCCACAGATGCGCTTACAGTTATTTTGCACCTTCTACCTCCAGATCTACACGCAATGTTCATGGCTACATGTAGTGCACTTAGACTCAGAGAGTCAAACTGCTGGAATAGCAGAACTTATGGACATGGTAACATCCTTAACTCACTACCACAACAGGCGATACTGAGTCATACTGACTACCTCATCCCAAAGCTAAATTTCAATAAAAACTATAGGGCTTTTTTTCCAACCAGAACTGAGTGGAAAAGCGATAGAGTCTTCCAAAACCATGACATAGCCATCTTCACAGACGGTTAGAAGATGGACTCTGGAGTGGGCGCTGGAATCTTCTCCGAAGCTCTTAAGATATCAAAGTCACTCAAGCTACCAAGCTTTGCAAGCATTTTTCAGGCAGAAGTGCTTGCAATATATGATGCGTGTCTTGAAATTAAAAACAAAACAGAACCAACACAGCGGATAGCAATCTTTTCAGATAGTCAAGCTGCTATCAAGGCTCTAACATCTATAACCACAACGTCTAAACTAGTGGATTGCTGCTGCAAGGAACTATCCATTATAGGTGAACGGAGCCCGGTCTCTTTGATCTGGGTTCCCGGGCACACGGGTATAATAGGAAACGAAGCAGCAGACGAGCTAGCCAGACAAGGATCCAAACTCGATAGTCTCGTTGTGGAACAAGTCCAGGCTCCACTAGGCTTCGTAAAAAAACAACATCTACAATCACTTCCTCAAGATCGCCAACGAAAGATGGACCAAGCTGGAAACATGTGTTCTATCCAGAAGTTTATGGCCCAACTACAACCAAAAGAAAACAAAAGACCTGCTTAACAACAGTAGAAGAAATATATCCAGAATCACAGCGGTCTGCACTGGACACTGGGCTGTTGGCAGGCATGCTGAAAGACTAGGCATACCATTCAACTCACACTGCCGCAGCTGCCGGGTGGAAACTGAGTCAGAAACCCCCGAGCACTTTCTGTGCAAATGTCCGGCTCTAGCTAGAGTCAGGCAACGCACTCTGGGCAAAGCCTTCTTCAACACCCCTAAAAATCTCTCAGAAGCAAACATTCACAGCCTGCTAGCCTTCATAAATTCCACGAAGTGGTTTCAAAATTAGGCTAATCTGAGTGAATACACACTCTTTTTCACCCTCATCTCACAAAAAAGGTATCCCATAGGATGTGGTATCAAAACGGCGCTTTCATGGCGCTAATTGGGTGCGAAAACAGGATCTGTATGTCCACCGCCACTTTTACCTACCTACCTACCTACCTACAGTGCGTCTAATAATATGGCCAGGAACTGCAAATTAACATATACAGTTCTCAAATTTTAGGGTGAATTCGTGAAGATTCCTTGATTTTTACGACATCACGGTTGGTTCAAAAGGTTTGCAAATCGAAAAGCCGGCCTTCTTGTTAGACGTCACAGTCACATTGTTGAAAATAGATTATGGTCAGATATTGTCCTAATACGCCATATTAGGTCTGGGAAAAGTTGGTGGGATTGCAAACTTAAATCGCAGCATCTCCACTGAACGCTCGCCAGTTTGAGTGTATAAACAAAAAAAAATGGGTGCAGTAGTTGGAAAGTTGTTTGCGTTTGAAAATGAAGAAACATTAAATTGCACTATATTTTGCAATATAAATACGATAAAGGGAAGAACGCTGCGCAGGATTGCGCTTTGTACGTTGACGGTGCTTCCGCATGGAAATGGCGCCCGACATAAATTTGTTTGATGTGAAATTTGATGTATGGGTTCCTCATGATCATCTTCTTCGTTTGATATCGCTACAATCTGGACGGTGGACGAGGAGGCCCACCAAAATACTCGCCACGACCTTTAGCCAGCTGCCTCTAATTACCTGCGCCAAGTTGGTTGAGGTTTTTCTCCAGTTGTGTGCGCCATCGGTTTTGTGGGCGTCCGCTATTGCTTTGTCCAAGAGTCGAAGATAGACTGAAGTAATATCTGGGATGTGCTGCTGAAACACAATGAAATCAAGTCAGTTTTGAAACGTGTCATAACCGGTGATGACAAATGGATCACGTACGACAGTCGGAAGCGTAAATAATCGTGGACTAACAGTGGACAAGAAATGGTAAGCCATTACAACCAGGATTGATGGCAAAAAAAACTGTGTGTGGTGAGACTGGAAGGGAACTGTCCACTATCCACTGTCTAGATGATTGATTCGCAACTCTGCTGACAACAACTAGAGATATTACGGCACGCAACTGAAAGTAAACGGGCCGAATTCGTTAGTAGTGTGATATCATTGGCAAGGGTATAAATGCCTGCGACGGAGACTGTACTCTGCAGCTAGAAGCGGTACAACATCGAAGAAATAAAGGTCATTGAGCCAAATAAACCGTCGTGTTTCATTTACGGATTTCTTTGCGTTTCAATAGGGAAGGTGTTTTCTCCACCATGACAACAACAGACCAAACACTTGATGATCCGTCAAAAATTGCGAGGAGCTTGATGGGGATGTTTTGCTGCAGCCTTGCGGTGGCTGCAGTGGCCGTTCTAGATACTCTTCTTTCTTCTTCTTTAGTTCCTGTATCCCCTTGTGCGGCATAAAGTCTTGACTATGCTTACGCCTACGCCATGCCGTTATATTTTTGACATTTTGCCTGAGCTCTTCCCAACTGTCGCGCTTCATTCGCCACCGTTGTGCGCCAAGTCTTTTTCGGACCGTCAGGTCATCTACCGCCCTGTATTAAGGGGTTCCATTGCATAGCTTGATTAGCTATACAGCTGTCACCCTTTCGTAGTTGCATCCATAAAGCATGGATAAAACATTGACATTGGTCTACAAATGGCACACTCTGATTATCACTCTCAATCGAATTAAACTGCTTTCAAAAGACGCCTGTGAAGACCACTTGATTCAGTTTTTTAAACAGAAACCGATGGATGACATCGTTGTTCTTCCTGAAAAATGGCAAAATCTTGTCGACAAAAATGGAGTCTATTTTGTTTAAATTATTCATTTGAAGAGCTATAAGAAAATTAGTGACATTTTACTGAAAAACACTACGAACTTTGTCCCAGATGCAATGGGGCGTCAAAGAAGACTGCCATCTCTAAGGATATTCGCAGGGAAATGCTTATGTGACTGTGTCATACCTCCACTTCCGTCCATTATATTACCACCCAGAGAATTTGGAGGCCTCATTCGTTTCTCTTTTCGCCGCCTATTACAGAACCACACGCGGACCACTGCCTTTTTTTATAATTTGCTCGCGCAACAGTGGTTACGAATACCCTCCGGAATCAAGACACAGCATAGGCCCTATAAATTAAAACCAAATCAGAGGGGGTGAAGTATTTCTTGCATCGTTTTAAGAAACCTAGACATTTCGCAGCATTTTCGGCGACCTCGAATATGTGATCATTCCAACTTTTGCAGTTGCAATGCACCAGGTAGCGTCGAGAATTCTTGCGCCGAAGGTTATGGTTACTTAAGGTAGCCCTAAACGACGAACATTCTCGCCGAACTTGCTCGTGCTCGCCGCAGTTTCGTCGTGTATGGGGTGGTTCGCGAGCCGCTCGCTGTTGGCGAAAAATTTCGATTTTGTCGTGTTCGTTGGCTTTGATGTTCGCCGTGTAGGGCCATGTTCGCGAGCAAATCTTATTCTTGCTGTGAACGTCGCCGATTAAGCACGGATTAAGGATGCATATCGCGGATTAAGCGAAACAGTCAACAGTCAGCCACGATTTTATCGAGGAATTCACCACTTGCGCTTCCCTATCACACATGCTGACGGTTTGAAGAAACAACACGAAATGAATGTTCGCCAAATGTGTTCGTCGTGTAGGGGATAACGCAAACGAGCAAGTTCATCGTTTAGGGCTACCTTAAAGCAAACGAGCAAATTCGGCGAGCATGTTCGTCGTTTAGCTACCTTTGTGTGTTGCTCAAGGACGCCTTTCATTGATGCCTCAATTAAGATGCGTTTGCGTCGTTTACGGCCCTGTACAGCAATTTAAGATCAAATTAAACAAACACGTGGACCACAGGGACGGTGCTACAGAAAAGTTGGGTTAGGTTAGGGGACTGCTAGTGAATTCACCAGCACACTTAGACCATGTTGGTCCATTGTGATACCCATAGTCAGACTACTACCCCTGATCGACCGCTACAGCGATAGTGCCGTTAATTTGATCCCAACGGTGACTGGACCAGATTTGAAAAACTGGATAAAGGCGTATTAACTTTGCTTTCACTGGGATTCGAACTTGGGACCCCTCTAACTTAGGGCAGGCATTGAAACAACTGCGCCATCCAGTCGTCTAAAGTTGGGTTAGGAACAGCTTGAATGTGACGTGCTTTTCTGCATGGATCCAAGCATCTCCTCAAATCGAGTGCCAATGACCAACAAAAAAAATGACAAATAAGAACAAAATCCATAACCGAGTCTTAAAAAAAACAGAAAAAATCCAACTTACAGATAAAAGACAAAATGAAGAAACTAAATCTAAAGTAGTACGGTACATCTATCCACTTAACGCATATATTTTCGAATTTGTTTTCGTTTTAAATTAAGATCGTAAACTAAACATTAAGGTAGCTTTAGTTTTACACATGTACATTACAGTTATATCGGTAAAAAGAACAGAAAAGGAAACAAAAATCTTTAAATTATAAATACAAAGCGTTGCGCTGGCATAATGTATACCAAAGCGCGTCGCGCAAGCCGCCGGCAGCAGAGGCCTGGGGTGGGCGTGCCCGAGTTTAGCTCTCAATCAATCTGTTTGTTTACTCTGTATTCAACTACTTTGCTACGTTTGTTTGTTTGTAATCTTCGTTATTTTCATCTGCTTCTTCTTCTTCCTTAGAAATGACATCTTTAATTAAAAAATAGACTGCGCTCTCTATTCACTAGATAAATTAGTTTAATTAGCAGGCCAGGCAGGATTCGTATGGTTTCTCCTCTCTTGAGATGCGTCTCTCGCTCTCACGCGCTTCCGAATCCAATTAATCGCTTCTCGTAGTTTCACACTCGCTTTTGTGTGCAGTATTTGCAAAGAATTTACACAGATACACATTTTTGTCTAATTAATAAAAGTCTATTTATGGTTAGGGCCAGGCCTGATGGGTGACTCCTGCTGTTGCGTGCCTTCCCATGAAATCACTGTTGCCCTGTTGACCGGGACGGTGCCGGCTCTGTGTCCATCAGACAGACTTTAGTTCACTAATTACATATGCTAGAGTCTGTACGTGTGTGTGTTGCGTGTATAAGTGTTTACATGTAAGATTAACCTAGGGTTTGTTTAATTTAACGTTATTGACTTTATGTTTTATTAGCTGACGTTTGTCTGCACGCCGCCGATCAGGTGGAAGAGGATGAGATCTTCTTGTGGTGGTGATCGTGCAGATGGGGCATTTTTGGAAGTTTCCTCAGTTTACGGTGCTGGTGCTGGCGTCTTCGTCGTTTGTATCGGTCGTGGTGGTGGTGGCTGGAGCGCCGCTTTGCGTGCTATCACGACACTGTCGAGAGGTCATCTTTCAGCCACTGGGGAATTGGCCGGGATCCGAGTTTTTTAAGTAGCTTCACTAAGGCGGTGTTGTGACTGAGGTAATATCTGGAAAAGAAACAAGAAATGACAGTTGAAAATGTTTGTTTTTTCACTGAGGGAGAGGAGAATATGAGTTGAACAAGACTTCAAAAATCAGTGGAAATGTTGAAACGTGAAAGGAATGGAGTTGAGCTTCTAGTCAGAGATCTGCCTGTGGAGAGGTATTTCTTTTCATTTAACCTTATTGAACAGTTAGGGATCTTTATAAGAGGCACAACCACTTCTCCTAGAGTGGACAGACATAAATCTAAGACGACGTGGCAAAGGGGGTATGTTCGTCGACTTCTACGCACTCCACTTTCAGTCTAGGGTTCAATTCCCCGCACAGACAATAACACGCACAACACGAGTAGATGCTAAGATGCTAGGTCCCAGTCCAAATCGGACTGTAATCTAAGACGAAATTTTGGATTGGCGAATAACTAATTTAACCGAAGGAGTTTCCGAAGGACGTGGGCCTGAACAGCGAGTGTTAAGTTGTTGATTACTCTTAACTTGGCGTGATGCCAGCTACGGTCCCTGTAAATGCAGATTCCAAGTTGACATACAGCATCCTCGTGGCGCCCTCTGAATAGCCTCTACAGCAACCGCTTAGAAGTGAACCAATGTATGCAGTGACCCCTCTGTGAAGGGGCTCAAATAAGGACCCGGTCCTTCAGATTCGGTGGTTAAACGTGGAGTTCGTTTCCTCACCATCATCATTATCATTTTCCGTGGCCCACATGTTTCACTAAAGGGGTCATGGGGGCAATGCATCACGCGAGATCTACGGGCCAATCGATCCTCCGCCATCGACTCTAACTCATCAGGAGCTATGTCCAAGCACAACCAGGCGAGTTTTTGAACTTGAGGTCCAGTTTAGGCCCTTTTCCAACCTGGACTGTAGCGCTATAAGCAGACGAAGAAGAGGAGAAAGAAAAGGAGAAGAGGAGAAGGAAAAGGAGAAGAAGATGGAGAGGAACAAGAATAAGATCAAGAACAGGAGGAAGATGAAGAGAAAGAGAAAGAGAAAGAGGAAGAGGAAGAGGAAGAGAATGGGGATGAGGACGAGGGTGAGGGTGAAGATGAGTGTGAGGATGAGGATGAGGATGAGGATGAGGATGAGGATGAGGATGAGGATGAGGATGAGGATGAGGATGAGGATGAGGATGAGGATGAGGATGAGGATGAGGATGAGGATGAGGATGAGGATGAGGATGAGGATGAGGATGAGGATGAGGATGAGGATGAGGATGAGGATGAGGATGAGGATGAGGATGAGGATGAGGATGAGGATGAGGATGAGGATGAGGATGAGGATGAGGATGAGGAAGAGGAAGAGGTTTTACTGAGGATGCTGACGTTTTACTCAATTTGTTCCACCTACTAGACGCAGATTGCAGAATGTTCGGCCACACTAAGGCCTAAGAGAAGCACTAAGGCCATTAGGGCCCATTGTGGGCCCACGCGGATCAGACACTTTCTTTTTACCCATTGAACCAACCTCAAGATATGGTCAAGGTGTTAAGTTGGTTGATGCTTATGTTTTTCGGCTCGCTTAAGTAAAAGAAGTGTATCCCCAGGTGTGTATTCCTGTAGAGGGCGCCACATGTGTGAGGAAGGTGAATAATGAGAACAGCTTCTAAAAAAAATAAAAAAAGGAGAAAGAGAACAAGAAGCAGACGAAGAAGACGAAGAAGAAGAAGAAGAGGCAGAAGAAGAAGAGGTTGAAAAAGAAGAATGAGCAGAAGAGGTAGAAGGAGAAAAAGAAGAAAAAGAAGGAGACGAGGTTGAAGAAGAAGAAGAAGAAGAAGCAACAGAAGATGAAACAATAGAAAAAGCAGTGAAGAAGACGCGAATAAGAAGAAGAAGAAGAAGGAGAAGGAGAAGGGGAATAATACGAAGAAGAAGAAGAACAACAACAACAAGAAGAGCAAGAAGAAGAAGAAGAACAAGAAGAACAAAAAAAAGAACAAGAAGAAGAAGAACAAAGAGAAGAAGAAGAAGAAGAAGAAGGAGAAGAAGATAAAGAAGAAAGAGAAGATGAAGAAGATGAAGATGATGAAAATGAAAAAGAAGACGAAAAAGAAGAAGAAGAAAACGAAGAAGACAGAGATGAAGTAGAAGAAGAATCAGTAGAAGCACGAGAACGATTTTTCGTCAGAAATCGCGAGGTCGAGTGAAATCAGTTAAAAACCGAGAGGATGGATGGCAGATATCGTTTTGACGCTTCGATAGTCACTGGATCCACACACAGATGCTCACCTAATTCCATGGAATGGGGCCATTAGGACTATTTTACATCATCCAGCCTACATCATCAACTTCCTTGTTCATTGTTCGGTCTAGACGAAACGTCCAAGCATCAAATGTTCAAGCACAAGGAAATGTCACAAAGTTTTATTACAAGTTCACGTTACAATATTCAACTAATTACAACCATTCTCCACTCCAAACTAACCTCAATTCACAAAAAGACCGAGAGAGAGAGACGGAGAGACGGGGAGAGAGAGAAAGATTAAGTAAAAAGGCCAAAAGTTGCACAAGGAAGACTTAACTTCGGCCCGGGCCGGGGCCGGAAAGGCAGGCAGAAAAAGTTAATCCCCGAGCGAACATTAAAAGGATTGACATTTGAGACTGAGCAAAAGCTGCGGGGAAATCTCTGCCAAAAGCCAACCTCTAATCCACATCCGTGCCGCTGGAAGGATAACATTTCCTCTCTGCCTCTCTCTCAGTTCTAAGTAATTAAAAATAAGACCAACTCAAATTAAGATATGCATATTCGCCCCCGGAGCCGGGCATAATTTACAAAAACGTCCAGTCGCGCATAATAAATGGCAGGAGTCCATTAAGACAGAAACAGAAGAGAAAAAAAACAAAGAGGAAGTATTGTACCCACGACAGGACACAAAGGCTCATTGCAGCAGCAAACCGAGAGGATGCAGCGTGCCACACGCGGCGCAGGGGACGAGGGCCGACGAGTTTTAGAACCATTACACTCATTTGTTATGGCCTGGCGCGCGCTCCTACTTATACCAGTCACCGACTAACGAATATTATTTCCACCAAACGACGAGAAAACCCCGAGAATTAATTTATAGTTCTAACAGAGTGCCCTTAACTATCCCCCTCCTAGCACACATACACACCTCATTTGTGTAGCAGGACGTGCCGGGACGTGGGTACAGTTCTAGCCGAAAATTATTTGCAAATTTTAAACTCATCCACACGCCCATTCGCCATAAATAACTTGCATTCCTGTCCGCCCCTTTCTTTGGGGCATCGGGGGGTGGGGGGGGGGGGGGGGCTGACTGCGGTTGGGGTTCCACGGATTTGACCCGTTTCTGGAGAGAGGCGAGATGGCCTGCAGTCGAGAGTATGCCACTTTTATGGGTACCAAAGGTGGTTTTGAAATATTTTCATTTGTATCGCAACCAGCAGCAGCGCAGGGATGAGTTTGAGTCGCCCCCTCCCCCCCGGTGGACGATGGGGATGAGCAGCGTGCCGTGTTTGACTTGGCTGCCCGCATTCTCTTACCCCCGTGCTCTTGAAACCAAATGAAACCGCATAAATCCGTATTCAGCAGGAAAAAATGAATACAACAGCATTATGCTCATCATGACCAAGCTAAGGATGCAAACCCTCGAGAGAGAGAGAGAGAGAGAGAGAGAGGGAGGGGGGCAACGCGGGGACTGCTTTTTACTTAATACAAAAGCAGGGGAGGGCGGGGAGGGCAAAGCATCCCTTGGACTGGTTTTGTGGTGCTTCTGCTGCAATCGACAAGCCAGCACACACAAGCCGTCGAAGGCGGAGGCAACGGCAGTCTCCCCCAGCATCCACAGGAGAAGGAGGAGCTGCTGCTGCTGCTGCTGCTACTGGATTCCAAGCTACCAACAAACAAATTGGGTAAACAGCATCGTTTTTTCGGAGGACGAGGAGCAGCGAACGATTGCTGGTAGGATTTCCTTGCAAATGCATTCATTCAAAATGAAATATTTACCTACAATGGCTGATAATTAGAGCACAAAAGGAATACGCTGCAAGAAACTGGGTCTGCAGGACGCGCTCGGATGTTATCCATTCCATTGAATCAGTTCCCTCCCTCCCTCTGGCCTCTCTCTCTCTCTCTCTCTAGATAAGGGATGCAGCAGCCAGCAAACTATGGAAAATTATTAACTTTGTCGAATCTTTGATGGAGATGGAGAGCAGGAAAGCGGAAGTCTGGTTCAGTCTGCTCGGCTTCAGTTTTTCTTCGGCCGAAGGAATTTAAATAAATTTAAAGAATTGTGGGTGGCTCTTTGGCGATGACACAGAAGACTGATGTGCAATTAAAAATTAATGGCTCTCCAGAGCGTCTCCTCCCGGTCGTCGAGGAGGGGACACGATGACTATTGATCTTTAGTCTTTGTGCATATGGAACGAGCAGCTTGTCGGCGGGACGAGGGGTGGGGGTGTAAGTGAAGAGGGGAAGCATCATTGTGCAGCAAAAGGCAAAGCCAATTAGAGGGTCCTTCAAAGCGCTGAAAGGGAATTATCATACAAGAGTGTTGAGAGAGTCGCATAAGGAATGAGACTCGCGGAGCAGGCACGTCCTTCAGGAAGATGAAGAGGAGACTGGCACTCTGTTGGACTGTTTACATTTGAATTCCTCTGGTGGAAGGGGGGGGGTTGACACCACGGTTCTTCAGTGGAATGGTACTCCGCTTGAATCGGGAATGATGCCGTCAACGCACTCGATAAATATCAGTCACACCGGGGCTTCCGGGGTGTTTTAGAAACAAGATTTCGGTATTCAACTAAAGAAAGCAAACAGGGGAAATGAGCTTGAGGCATGGCCAAGAATAGGATATCTTAGAGTGCACCTTAAGGAAGTTAAGGTTCTTCTTTGTTGAAATAAAGTGAAGAATGGTGTTTCCTTTGAATCAGGGATAAAGGTTCATCTGTTGGGGCACCTAAGAAAAGGAGTACTGTTTTTCTTTCTTTTTTCTTTGGCTTTCACTCTAGTATGGGTTCCTGGGCACAGCAACATTCTGGGGAGCGAGAAAGCTGACGAACTCGCAAAATTAGGATCCGCTCTGCATCGTTCGACGTCCAATTCTAAGTTAGCAGACAGGGACCTTAGCCAACGTGGTGCACGAAATTGAATGAATGAATGGTCAGATCCCGCTCGGGTTGGCCAAGGCAAGAATATCAGCTTATTTCCTAAAGATGACCAGTATAAATAGCTGCTACATCTAAGAAGACTTGGCCCGATTACAATTTAGTCAGAACAAAGGATATCCTTTTCACAACTCGGACCGATGTAGCAAGACTAGTAGGAATCATCACGAGTCACTGGCCAATAGGCGAACACGCAGCCAAATTTGGCATCCCATATAATGACCACTGTCGTACCTGTGATGTCGCATCAGAAAGGGAGACCCTGCCCCACTTTCTTTGAAAGTTTGAATTCTTCGCTGTCGTCTTGAAATTGGAATTCAATTTGGGACAGAATTAAGGCCCAACTATAATATGCGTGAGCGAGCATGAACTAGTGTCAAATTTCAACGAAATGTTTGGTCATTTATCACAATGGGCCTAATTTGGCCTAAGTGTGACTGTTTTCAACCTAACCTTGGTCATGCTTATAGAAAACACATGCATAGCCATAACGAACACTTACGTGCATGGCCATTTATCAGAATTTCTTCCCGTGTTTTGCTTCATTCAAATTTAAATGTTGTGTTTGTGTGTGCCATCCGTCGAATTCGCATACGATCGTGAGCTCCGTTACAGTTGCTCTTATGGGGATGCGTGCATTCGCTCACTCACTCATGCACTTCTGACACTACCTCATGCTCGCTCATACTTATTATAGTTGAGTCTTTACTCTTTGCTTTTCAAGGTAGTCCTAAACGGCGAACATGATCGCCGAACTTGCTCGTGCTCGCCGCATTTTCGTCGTGTATGGGCCGGTTCGCGAGCCGCTCGCTGTTGGCGTAAAATTTCGATTCTGTCGTGTTCGTTGGCTTTGATGTTCGCCGTGTAGGGCCATGTTCGCGAGCAAACCTCATTTTTGCTGTGAGCGTCGCCGAGGGCATATCGCGTATTAAGCACAATGTTAACAGTCAGCTACGATCGAAGATTATCGAGGAATTTTCCACTTGCACTTCCCTATCACACATGTTGACGGTTTGAAGAAACAACAGGAAATGATCGTGTTCGTTCGCCAAATGTGTTCGCCGTGTAGGGGATAACGCAAACGAAAGTTCATCGTTAAGGGCTACCTTAACGCAAATTTTCATCGTTTAGGGCTACCTTAATCGGATCGCTGTTTCCTCACCTATTTGTATTGATTCTCGTCGAAAAGAAGAGTTATGTGTCGTCGACGCTTGTGTCTATGGTTCGCATGTCAGCCCGTTCGATAAATATTCAAATTCAACTTAAATGCTATCCCAACTAATAGACTCGTCTTCACCTTCCTTGGGCCACTTTCCACAGCATTAAATCTTTATTTTGACAGTTTTCCCTCTCTCTCTCTCTCTTCCATTTCTAACGTTTCCCAGTAAATCTAAATTTCATCAGCAATTACGAAAACGCACGAAAATAAACTCAAGCCTGAACATGTTCAATGCCACATGCATCTACTGGGGGACCACACCTTTCCCCAGTCCATCATTTATCATTTATTCCATCCAATCCAACACTCCAATTGTCCATCACCATAACACGAATTTGATTAACCATTTCTGGTTTAATAGCGTCATTTGGACGCTGGGTGTCATTTGTGCTCATGTCACTGCATCCATTTATAATTATTTTTGTTTTTTTTTTTCCACAAAATTCAAATCATCACAAAAGCGTTGCGTTAATAATGTTAAACAGCTCTGCTCAACGGTGTGTAGCAAATTATTATTATTTTTATTTTTTAAAATACAGTGGAGGCTCGAAATGATGAACTGGGTATTTCAAAAGTGAAACTTTGAAAATTGGAATAAATGCGAATTTTATGTTAATTATTTTTGTTCTTTGGGTGGCGTTGCAGTTGGAAGTGGAGTTGAAGTTATCCGGTTTTTTAAATCTGTTCCAGTCACCATTTGCAGTTGGGATCAAATTAACGGCACTATCACTGGAGCGATCGATCAGTGGTAGTAGTCTGACTGTGGGTATCACAATGGACCAACATGGCCTAAGTGTGCTGGTGAATTCACTAGCAGCCTCCTAACCTAACCCTAACCTAACCTAAAACGATTGGATGGCGCAGTTGGTTAAGTGCCTGCCCCAAGTTCGAGGGTCCCAGTGAAATCGAATCTGGTCCAGTCACCATTTACCATTGGGATCAAATTAACGGCACTGGAGTAGGTTGCTACCTTCCAATACAATGGACCAGTTTTGAGTCTGAGTTCTCCAGTAGTGTTTCAAAAATCCTACCCAAAAAAAAAGGATGAAACCGTCTGCGACGGATTGCTAGGATCAGATGGCAGGTTTTCGGTGCTGATGAGGTGAGAGCTGATGATGTAGGATCCTCATCACAGAATCGCCTGCTGAGCTGCCTTCGGAAAACCATGAAATTCCAGCAAAAGTAGGTTGCTGTCCGATTTTTGAATCTGACTGCTCAAGTGTGATATTAAAAACCTCCGAAAAAAAAAGACTACTTCGAACCCACGAAACAGAAACGGCGGTAGAAGAGTCTTTTGTAGTGTCTATGATCAGGAGTACCGATACTAGATCTTCTGGATGCTCAAAATAGGATTTGGCCGCACAAGTTATGTGTTGAGAATCAGGGCACATGGGAAAAGGTTGGAATTTTTGTCAAAAAAGCCTTTAATTTTGAACAGGAGACGCTTTTCGGTTCATTTCGCGAACTCTCAGTCACTTCTTTTGAAGCTAAAGTAGGCTCGAAGAGAGTTGAATTGAAGAAACCTTCTACATGATCCCAAAATGGAATGCGGAGTTCAACGATCTCTGCAGGAGCTGCGGTGACGAGGAAGAGACCGAGACGATCCAACATCTGCTTTGCCACTGCCCAGCTCTCCAGAATCGGCGCCTGGCTTCGCTGGGCCAGAGATTCTTCACAGAGACTGCGGACTCAGCCATCGCGTGACAGGATAGGTCATTAGATCGCATACTGCGCAATTGAAGGGATTCACAATGGGCCCCATGGGCTCCGAGTGGAAGTGATGCCTTAACCATCACACTCTCCTTCCAAAACCTAACCTAACCTAACCTACATGATCCCAAAGGAGCATTGTTCCAAAGCTCCCCTGAAGAGGGAAAAAAACTCTGTCCAAATCATACCAGACTTTCCAATCCTCAGCCGCCAAAAATTCCCCGAAATCGACCCCATTCCTCATGACTGTCATTGATAATTGACTCGACCGAACATATCAACTTCATCGACATCCTCTGCAGGACAGGTCGTCCTTAATTCCCAACGAACTTTCGAAAACAATGCCCAGCCGTCCTTGGAATCAGACACAAATAAAATCACAAAAAAGAGCGAGAGGGAGAGAAAGAAAAAATTAATGAAAAACCACTCCAACCGAATGAATTTTGACCAAAAAAAAAGAGGATACCTTCGGTCTCGGGAATAAATTGAATCGTAGCGATTTAAATGAGAGAATTCAAAGTCTCCACGCCATCCTTTCGGCGAAACTCTACACTTTTCGACCGGAAAGTCGAGAGAAATCAATTAAGAGTGAGAAAAGCTGCTGATGCAAAAACCCCTTGTTATCCTCTGGTTGTGCCCCAAAAAGTGTCCCTCTTCTGCGTTGCCATTGAAAATCCTGCTCGTCTCATCACCACAAAATGTCGACCACCATCGCATCGTCCAATGCCACCGCCAATGTCGCCGTCACCGACGCCGCTAACGATGGGGATGATAATGTGGGCGTCGTTGTTGTAGTCTGATTAAAAGGACCAAAGCGACGACAAACTAAACCGAAACGACGTTAGCACACAACTTTATAATTACATTTCTGCTGAAATCTGTGCCGGCGAGCGGGCCGGACGAGCGACATAACCCCAAAGACCAACGTCGGAGATCCGTGCTTCGTAAATAATGAGTTTACTAAAATGGATTTATGGTTTCTGGGAATCCAAGCCCCGTCTCCGTCTCTCTTTCCTCGTCATCGTTGGATTTTCACACTTCGTGCACAGGGTGGGGTAAGAGTCGAAGCGTGCAAACATCCATTACTAGGTGATTTATGAGAAGCGAATTGATTGGAGATTGAGACATTTGATGTGTTGTGCTCTAATCCATCGTTCCGTTCGCTTTGACGCCTTTGACACAGCACCCCTCTCGGTCCATGCCACTGTCACGCATAATCCCCCGTCGTCCCATCGAGACACTGATTCCATTCGACTGCTCGGCCGATGTCCTGACAACCTTTGTTTACCCTTCCAATTTGGGACACAACCGGAAGCGATGGGCTTGAGTACGAAATCCCCCGCCCCCTCCCCGTTCATTGGTGTCAATCAAGATACACTTGGTATGCCTAAGGACATCACTCCACTCCACTCCACAAACACACACACACAGGCATCCATCTTACCTTTGCAGGAGCTTCGCACTACGCTCATCCATCGACGGGTATTGCCTGCCTTTTGATTTCCCCAGACATTTGTTCCTCTTCTCGCCGATAACCTGACAGAAGAATCCCTTCTTCGGATCATAGCGCAAGTGATTCGAATAATCGAATGGCGGTTGAATTTTCAGGAATCGCTGAAGTTCATTCATCACATCGATCGGATTCAGGCGCAATTGTTCGCCGTCGATTATGTGCAACTGCTGTGGCTGATAGTAGGCGAGCCAGCGCTCCAAATGCTGTGCATACTTGCCCGGATTGAGGCAGCGATTTCGGAGATCTTTCAGGGATTTCGGCGCTGAATCACTTGCGGTAATTACCTGTGAGGATTGAAAAGGAGAAGAAAAATAAATCAATGATGAGGTACTTCTTTTTTTTGTGCTGAATGAATGGCTAAGTGAAATGGGGGTTTGGTTGGATGAGTTGGCGGTTGAATGGCGTGCCGAGGGAATTGCTTTAAGGTCTTCATCCGAGTTTTGGTCTTTAATTTTGATTAATGTTGTGGAAAATGCCAGGGGGGAACCTGATTTCTGTCGAAGTTTGCGAGACTTTTCCTAAAGGAAGGGTGTCTTGTTGCAGGACAGTCGGAGCTTCAAAGGCGCCCTGGCGAAACCTGGGACATGGCTTCGACAGGGTCTTCGACTTTCCACAGCGAAAACAAGAATATTTGCCTTTCTTAAGTAAAATGCAAAAAAAGAAACGACCAATTTGACGTGAATTTCGAGAACACACAAAAAATGTGTAGGTAATACAGTGCGTTGCGGCCATTTTGTGACTTGTGGACCGATTATTTTTTTGTGGGAGGTTTTTGAAACGCTGCACTGGAGCACTCAGACTCAAAAAACTGGTCCATTGTCAGGTAGCAACCTATTTACTCTTTAGATGCGTTAGATGAAGCAACCAACTGTGACCAAAATAACAGCTTCGCTCAGTTTCGTTAAGTTTGTTCACCTTTGCCTACATACGCACGAGCGAAATGAATCGTCGCTACGTATACAAATGGCAGTTCCCAGCTGAATTCTTCTTAAACAATACTCTGAATGAATATGACGATGGCTCTGGTTATTTTTCGTTTTGGTTAGTTTTCGTACGGCTATTATATGCAGTTGGCCCTTAAGCCACGGGTGAGCAGGCGCAGAAAGCATCGGTGGTGTGTTGAAAAAGATCATAATTTATAGACTTGAGCTGTTTCTATCGACTCTATGGGGGATTTCAAATAAGGATCTTGGGTCAGATTCTAAGAAGAGTCAATTTAGTTGAGTGGGTGAGTTCAGAGAATGAAGCCCAGAATTTTAAATGTTTACCTCCGTTCGCCTTGCTGACCTGCTGACAGAGGTAATGACAATCCCCGAAGGACTGTACTGGATAAAATGGACTATTCGCTCGTGAGCTAGCCTCTATTAGCTCAAAAGTGTTAAGCTGTCGCTCATCTCTCGACCAGATGGCCGAACAGTTTAATATACGCCTGTGCTAGATGACAGACCATAGAGACATCCCATCCAACTACAAAGCGAACGAACTTGCCAAACACGCACGTTTGCAACACGCACGTTTGGGAATGCCACTTCCCACCCGCAGTTTGTTGTTACGAGATGTTAAAACTCAAATGACCAGCAACAGATAGGTTCATTCGAACACACCTCACGAAAGATCTGTCCTAAGCTAGATCCCAACTGATTTAAACAGGGATCTATTTTGACAGATCAAAAATTGAAATTGTGACAGCTGTCATCATGGGACACTGTCTTCCAGGTTAGCTTGCAAGACTTTTAGTTCTGTCTTTTTACTGATGTAGAAGCTGTCTGGACGAGGAGGTAGTGAAAAATATTGTGCACCTCCTCTGCATATGCCCAGATTTAGCGTCACTTAAACGCACAAATTTGCCTTTTTCTTTCCTTCGGAGTGAGGGCACTTCACATGAAAAATGGTGTGTCATAATCTCCTTCACTTCATCTTTGCAACTTATGCAGACATTTTTGTACGGGAATCCTAAAGGCGTGTGTCAATGACGCCGTGTCCTGTAATAAAGCCGAAGCTGATAAGTGATGATAAGTGTTTTTCTGTTCAGTCCTATTTGAAAAGAATGAAGTTTAGGTTAGGTAAGATTTGCGTTGCAATGGGGCACGCAGTGCCTTTGGACCACCCTAACTTTGTGAATCTAATCGTATCGCGCTTTAAAAGACGTTTTGCTGGGCGGTAGTCAGAGTAATAAGACAGTTCTGCGCTCATGAGTTCACCTGCATCGCACTGTCCTGGAACATCACAGAGTCCCAGCACCCACATGAGGTGAATGTTAAAACGCTCAACCATCTTATTAAAAGCTGGGCGGCTTTTAGTTCCTTAATCACAATGTCTCCTAGTCCACCGATCCCAGCCTTGCTGTGTGAATGTATGATGTCCCATTTGCATTGCGCATTGTTTAAATGCAGTGACAGCCACAACTATCCGGACTTGATCGCGATCATAAGATGCTCTTGCCTCTAACCTATTGCCTCTAAACCAAACTACCACCCCAGAAATCTAGCACAAACAGTAGAAACGGCGATTTGGATTTTTTAACCTTGAAGAGCTGCTGAGTGATTATATTCCATCAGAGCAACGCGAGATTGAAACAAGTTAGAGCAACCTTAAAAATTCGGTTGAGGAAAAATGGCGCGTCTACCTTGGTGTCCAGATAAAATCTGCAACAAGCTGTTGCTTGAAAGGTAAACAAAAACGTTGCCTATTGAAGTAGTCTGAATTGATGACTTTACTTGTGCATGTTCTTCTTTCTTTGAGTAACTCGACAGTCTCTTCATCATCTCACCCCTTTTTCATCTCCCTTTTGTTGTTGCTGTCATTGTCAACGTATTTGTTATTGTTGCTCTCTCTCCTTTGAACTTTGGTTGGTACCCGACCTTTTTCGAAAACCTCATTGACCTCGGAGAGGTACCCATCGGGAGTCTTCCCTGCTTCAAAAGCTCTGTTTGGAACCCTGTACAGCCGCTCCCAACCTAACCTGTAGTCCAATAATGCCCCAACTACTACGAATCGAGGCCATCCTTTTACCGTATTGTCCCTTAACGTAAGATTCAAAGACTTTCTGGGCCATGGTTTCCATTCGTTTTACATGTCTTAGCAGTTTACGACGAAAGACTGAAATGCGTATGACTAGGTCAATGTCATTGCAAAGCCCATACAATTCTTGGTTAAGTTTCCACCTGCAAACATCATCAATGCAGATGGAACCACAAATACCTAGTCCGAAGAACTTTCCTCACGATTCCAAGCGACCAAGAATAAATTCGTCTACTTTCAACTGTCAATATTTCTGTTCCGCGGACCAAAACTTGAATAATTAAAGTCTTAAGGGCCAGCTTTTATAGCCGTACGAAAACTTAAGTAAATGTCAAAATTAAACGAAAAGTAGCAAAAACCGTGGTCCAATTTCAGAGTGGCCATAATTTCTTATAGAAACTTAAGGAGAATTCAGGTGTCAACTGACATTTGCATGCGTAGAGAGCGATTCATTTCGCTCCCGCGTAAGGCGGCAAAACTGAACGAACTTAACGAAACTAAAAGAACTTAACGAAACTGAACGAACTTAACGAAACTGAGCGATGCGGTTTCTGTAGTCAGTTAGCGTAGCGGTTGTTGTGCATTTGCTCGGTTGTGAGTTTAAGTTTCGTACTGTGATTATAATTGGTCTTTTACACATCTAAAGATTAAATCGGTCCATAAGTCACAAAATGGCCGCAACGCACTGTGTTACCGACACATGTTTTGTGTTTTCTCGAAATTCACGTCGAATAGGTCGTATTCTGTTTTTCATTTCACTCGGTTACTTCAGTTCTCTTAAGTTTCTGTACGCCCATCATTGTTGGCGCTTTACATTGAGGCAACGAACTTATTCGAGAGACGGCCTTATTCATCGATTGCCCTCTAAAATCAAAGAAGCGGCGATTTTCAAGAGTTGACAGTCATCCAGTAGGACTGGACACAGTCTTTACCTCACTACAGTTTTTAAGCAATAAAGAAGGAGTTTTGTTCTAAGACACCTCCTGGGACTTCATTGTCCCCTCAGTACAAACAGATGCCATTCCCTTCGACAAAAAGACTGATTTTCAACCCTTGTCAAAGACAACATCATCAACGACTGCCCACTCACTTGCAGGTCGCACTGTAAATCAAAACTCATCTCGCACAAACCCCCCTTTTCGCCCACCATTTGTCAACAACAAAAAACAACTCACCTGATAGAAGCTATAGTTGTTCGCAATCAAGTCCCCATGCGCCCTTGTGTGCTGATACCAGGAGTAGGCCCGCTTCGCCGGCGATATCAGAATGGTGACAATCTTTGCATGGGGGAGCAGAGCGTGAGCCCGTCTCGGCACCACGTCCCCGTCGAAGTACGTCGCCGACTTCTCGAACATGTACCTCGTGGTGGTGTTCGCCTCGATGGGGAAGAACTCCATGTACCAGTCCAGGCCGCGGTAGTAGTTGTTTCCATTGAAAAACTGAATCTCCTCGAACGTGTCCGGACTCGGGACGTTGCTGGCGATGGCCGTGTGCATGCTGAGGAATGTGTACAGAGCGGTGGTACCGGTCTTCTGCGGACCGATGACTAGAAACTTTGGCAGGGAATCACAACTTTTGTTTTTCGACCAAATCTTGATGTGGCGCGGATCGTCGCAGGGGTTGCCCCACACCGGATCGGACTCCTCCGGATGCAGGTGGAAGTACATCTCGGCTAGCTGCACTGGCGGAGCGGAACTGAGCTTCAGGTTTGTCCAGCAACGGAGGAATTTGATGACCGACTCGAACGTGTACAGCGCCAGCCGGTCCGAGCCGTAGTTGGACATGTGCGTCATGAAGATGTTAATTGGATTGTAGACGATGGTCTGGAAGAGCTCGCCTCCCTGGATCGATTCGTCCAGCTTGTCCCGGCCGCCCGGGTACCGGTCGATGTACATCGTGTGGGTGAAGAGGCCGCAGGTTTGTCGCGGCAGGACCATGATGTTCCGGTGGATGAACCCCCGACGGAGGCGGGCCGGTCGCAGGTGCGGGTACTCCTCGGTCGACGTCACCCTCACGTTCCACACCTTCTTCCACGCCTCGTACAGGATCTCGTGGGCCGGGTAGACGCCCGAGTGGTGCGGCGATATCGAGTACCCCGAGTCGGTGGGGATTTGGTGCTCCTTGGCGAACGCGTAGTTCAGCAGCATTTCGTTGACCAGCATCGTTAGGTTGTCGTAGAGGTGCGGCTGCTGGTGCTTCCACATGTGCGAGAACCAGTTGAACTCCTGGACGTTGCGCAGCAGGAAGTCGTCGCCCAGGTTCTCCTCCCTCGTGCCGTGGTGGTAGTACTTCCCCGAGAAGCCGAGGTTGAACTTGAATCCCGGCACCAGCGCGGCGATGTGCTTCTGTGTGGCGACCAGGGCGCGCACGTCGTCCGGCCGCAGTCGGGTGCCCTTCTCGCCCACGAATATGTCGTCTATATCGACAAGGATCATCCTATTCAGACTTAAACTTAGCTGCCCGTGGCTCAGGTACGAAAGGGCGTCCAGGAACAGCAGCCGGTGCAGCCAGAATCTGAGGCTGCTGCCGAACAGCACGCGCTGGATGCCATCCAAATGGCCGTGATCCTGCAGGACGGTGCTCAGCGGCAGCTGCACCTGTCCCCCATCCGATGGGTAGTCCTGGGTGTTGCGTTGCGCCCACTCAATCGGCTCGTACGTGGAATGATTGTGTTGGAATACCGCCCAATCGTCGCCGGGCAGGGGGCCCCACGCCGTGTCGCCGGCACGTGTCAGTCGCAAAACGGGCGATGCCGGATTGAGGCTCGCGTCCCGCAGCCTCAGGTTCGTGTGTATGTACAGGGGGAAGCCGCGCAGTTGGGCCGCCACCAGGGACTCCTCGCTGGGACTGACAAAGCCAACAATCCCCACCGAGTACTCGCGGCAGTATTTGTCCAGCAGCTCACGATTCCATTTGTCCATGTGCAGGTACTTGTCCAGGTTCTCAAACACAATGACACCGTAGCGTCCTTTGTCGAGGTTGGTCAGCACGGGCAGGCTCTTCCCAGCGACTTCTGTTTTGTACCTGAAACGACAGAGAGAAGAGGAGATGCTTTATTTTCGGGGTTTTCCTTTCGGGTTTTTTTTTCGTGTTCGTTTGCCGAACATGAACCGTTGGCAGGATATGCAAATGAGAGTCTCCCTGTGAAGTAATCGCAAAAGGGCAGCGGCCAGTCCTTTGGGGCTCGCACAACCGCAGCCCCTTTGCGAGCGAATGGCGTGGCAGCAGTGGCGGTTGGCAAACACTTGGATTTTAAGCAGCAATAACTATTCAATCTGTTGGCTACATGTGCCGCGAATAATTTAGGCCTGGTCCTTTGTGAAGCACACCGAGCTGGCGAGGGGGGAGGGAGTGTACATGTGAGTGTTGGCTCATGCCAAGGGTTAGAGTTCTTCAAATTGCTTCGCTCCCCCTCCGCCAGTGGATGCGCGCGATTTTGGCAGTTGGTCGATGCGGTCGTCGTCGCCGGAGAAACTGTGTGTGTGTGTGTGTGTGTGTGTGGCTGGGGGATCGATTTTACAGAGTTTACGGCCACCGCAGCGACATGATTGTGCTCAGTGCGGTGCCGGCGTGTGGGAGGGAATTGAAATTAATTGTTCACTTTGGTGTTTTCGAGAATTGAGGGAATTACACGATGCATGAAGCAGCAGTTTGCCGCTGAAGGGGTTGAAGTGCTCGGGCTTCGGGTTGAAAGGGTGATGCAGCACAGCACACTCCTTGCGGCCACTTTGGGAAGCCTTTCAAAGGGAGAGTGCTGAATGCCAGGTAACGGACACACCTAATGGAGCGCAACGATGAATGCTGATGGAGTTTTCTCATTTTTTTTGCGTCTGTTTGCTTGCCGGTGGATCGGGGGGTGGTTGGTGCCCGTGTGTGCGTGGGAACAATGAAACTTAAGGCGATGTGATTCATTTAAACAAGTGGTGCGCGGCCCTCGGGCCGAGGACGGTGGAGCCCCATCTGTGTGCTCATGCGAGCATCCGGGATATTCGGAGAATTTCACACAAAGCACCTCAGAGAATCGCATCGAACTGCTGCGAGTACTCCGATTGTGGTCTCCTGGGGTGTGGTAGGGGGAGGGATTTTCTGGGAAATTTGACTTAAACCCTAAGTCTGTTATGGATGAACAATGCAATTGGTGTTCTTTTAGTTGTAAAAGGGGTTTCTGTACGAAATGGTTATCCCCGGTTATCCTGAGTTATTTTTCAGTTCGTTGAGGATGGTTTGTTCATTTTGGGAGGAGGGGGATGGATTTTCGCGGTAAAACATGCAGTTGCCGCTACAGAAAGAGTCGGGACACTGGGGAGGACTTGGATTGCGAGTCTTTGACGTCAAAAGGATGCAAGTTGTGACTGAATTCCTGGTTAGTTTTGAGAACAGTGTGGGGTCTCTGAGTAATGTAAAGAGGAAAACATCCCTTGAGACACCAACTTATGACTGTGCTGAACTAGGGACTTTGTTCAGACAGTTTTCCATTTGAATATTTTAGAACTGAGCATGGTGACTGACTTTGGGAGCATGCCTTAGATTCTGATTGAAAAACTGAGGATAATCCAGACTAGTGGGGCTTTGTCTATACAGGTCGGGCCATCTAGGGTTGTTTTTCAAATCATAAGTTATTTTGACACTGACAGCTGTTTCCCTCTCGAAATCGTGCCACAAAGTCTGTACCATACCTCCGCGGAATAAAATGAGTCGCTTTACGCTTGAACAAGGTTGGGAAATATTGAAAACTTATTTCCAAAATGAGTGCTGTGTAGCCCAAAGGTTGCGTTTTTTGAAAAGAACTTTCGGCCGAAATGAAGCACCCACCGCGACTGCTGTAAGCAAGTTCGTGCAAAAAGTTCGTGAGACTCATATTTTTTTTCGGTAGTTTTTGAAACACCACACTGGAACACTCAGTCTCAAAACTGGTGCATTGTACTACCAAGTAACAACCTACTCCAGTGCCGTTAATTTGATCCCAATGGCAAATGGTGACTGGACCAGATTCGATTTCACTGGAATTCAAACCTGGAACCACTTTAACTTGGGGCAGGCACTTAATCAACTGCGCCATCCAGTCGCTTAGACTGCTCGTGGACAACACTCATGGTCCCCGTCGTCGTTCGATGCGCACAGATAGAAATGTGGGGGCTGTGGCCGAGAGTGTGAGACGAGACTCAATTCACGAACATCAACTCGCCATCGATCTCAACAGCTCAACACTTCACGCACCAGCCTGAGGAGAATTCTGTATAAAGATCTCGGATTATTCGCTTACAAGGTCAATTGACTCAGCAACTGAGGGCGTGCGACCGTACGCTCCGCAGTTTGGGCCTCAGAGCAGCTTGAATTGGACAACGATTTTGGTCGAAAAATCATCTTTTCTGACGAGGCGCGCCGCATTTTCTTCTCGGCGGCTACATTAACAAACAAAATTGACGTATCTGGTGCTCGGAAAACCGGAAAACCGGCACGTTATCGTCGAGAAGCCAATGCATCCACAGAGAGTGACAGTTTGTAGACAGGATTGTGGAGTGGTGTCTTCATTGGAACATTTTTCCAATGAGGCTGGGAACAACGTTTCGGTCAACGGTGGGCGTTACAGAGCCATGTTAACAGACTTTTTTGACTGAAATTGAACACATGGATTTGGACGACCTCTGGTTCACGCAGGATGGCCCGCCATGCCACACAGCCCATGCCACTATCGATCTTTTGCGCACCAAATTACCAAACTGTGTTATCAGCCACTTTGGCGATGTCAATTGGCCGCCTCGGAGCTGCGATTTGACCCCTTTTGACTATTTGTTTGTGGAGAACCATGAAGGAGCAATGCGATGCCAACAATCTGGAAACGATTTAAGCACTTAATCCCAATATCATTCAAGCAATCCGTGAGTTACATCCCGAAAGCATCGACAAGGTCTTGGAAAATTGGGGTAACAGAATACGCTACTGCGAAGCCAGCCGAGGTAGCCACTTGAACGAAGTTTTTTTTATAATTAATGGGAATGTTTGTTCTTACTATTGAAGCCATAATACATGGACAAAATTTAATTTTGTTCATTTTATTGCACTTTTAAAAAGAAACTTGTATTTGGCCCACCCTGTAGTTGCCGTAGTAAGGCCGAATTCAATTCCAACTTAATTCGATGTAGCAAAAATCTAACTCAGGGCATCATCGCCCAAAGTCTGTATTACGTCGGTATTAGGAATGAATTATGGAACGAGCGGACTATTTTTGACTGACAAAACAGGAGAACGGCTTTTAGAACCATGATCAGCTTTGTCTCTCGATTATGCAGCCGATTTCTTTCTTCTTCTTGGGGCGCTACAGTCCGAGGTGGACCAGGGCCTCACCCATGCCTCCCCAGCAAGCACGATCGTTCGCCAGCTGTCTCCAGTTTCGCACACCAAGCCGGTCGAGGTCCCCCTCGATTTGTGTGCGCCACTTTGTACGTGGACGTCCTCTTAGAGTCGAAGACTCTTCGGGCCGGGGCTAAGTTGTCGATACGCCCTACATGGCCTAGCCATCTTAGACGTTGGATCCGTAGATGCCTGGCTAGACTCATGTCGCTGTACAGCCCATAAAGTTCGTGGTTGAACCTTCTCCTCTAAATGCCATCAACGCAAACCGGACCAAAGACCGCGCGCAGCTGATTTAACAGCTGATTTTTGTGCCGAAATTACAAGCTTTGGATGAGGACGACATATGGTTTCAACAAAATGTCACCATATGATGCACAGCCCAAAAAGCAACGCAATTACTGCCTGAGTCATTTCTTTGTCGTATTATTTTTGCTTTAAGGTGACAAGAATTGCATTTTTGGAGCGTTTATTTTAATCCAATGTTGATGCCAATGGGCCTCCTACGCACAACATATGCGTTAAAGGAGCAAATTAAGCGCTGCATCAACGACCTTCAGGCGCATTTATGGCAAAAGAGTGAATATATGTCAGTGAAGGCATGGAGGCCAATAAGCTGATATGCTCTGCCGTACATACTTTACTCAATGAATCATTCAGGCGGCCATGGAGGTCGCTTCACGGCCCATAGCTCAGATCACTTGCCAAAAACTATGCTTGCTGTCTGGACAGAGGGTCATAACCGGCAATGTGGCAGCTGATTAACTTGCCAGAAAAGGATCCAAAATGGACAAGGGATTAAACCTCCGCTTTTCGACGTAAGAAGTAGATGACAAAGTCCTGGGCTTGGCAAACTGTAGATGGAGATCCTGAGCCACTACTTGGAGCCTGTGGACCAAGTACGACTAAAACCAACAAAATTATGAAATGACACAACACTTGCAGGTGGAGCACTTACAGCCCACTTACCAACTTAACCGCACGCTGAGCGCATAACCACAACAAAACCGCGTTTCCTAAGAGACCCCGCCTGCAAACATGCATTCCCGAGCGTGAAATAGTCTGCCCCAAGCCCACCCCACGCGTGTCATTTGAATTAATTTACACTTTAAGTAGCAATTCCCCCGGGGAGAGTCATCAGACACGAAAAAAAAACGTCTAAAATAAAACCCCATGCAATAAATCAATCGTGAATCCTTTGTTCCAGTCATGCTATCCTTTTAATTACGCCCCAACGACCTCGGGCCATCGCACAACTCCCCGCAGCACAATTCAATAAAACGCGCCAACCGACCGGCTAACCAGTGCGTCAATGGCCCCCACACTCTCGCCCGTCGCCGCTTATGACCGCCACTTAATAACGACACAAAACGCAATTAATAATGCTAATGAACCGCTCAAATGGGTGTCCTTTTGCGTTCCCGTTGTCCGCACTGGCCGCCGCATCTCCTCGCATGCCGTCAGTGCCGCATCGCCGTCTCGTTTCGGGGCTCAATCCGGGCTGGCCAATCATTGCGCCATCGTGCACCGCGATGCCGAGGCGGGGATCGCAGCTCACAACGCACGCAGATTACCCCCTATTAGAGGCCGCCTGCGACCAGTGTCATCTGCGGCCGTGCTCTTTGTGGCCACCTCCATCGGTTGAGTTTGTTGCTTTTTTGCGACTCTTCCTTCATTCCTTCCGGTTGTGTGTCTGTCTGCCGCGCTGCTCCCGCACTCTCGGTCCACGGATGGGGCGAACAAAGGCGATTTTTGACGCAAGGACCACACGCTCGCCAGCCACCGGCTGAATGACTGTTGTCACAGCAGGAGGCTCCGCCATCCCGTGCGGGTGTGTGTGATCGTTTTTCGTGTGACTTCAGCTGGAAAATGATTTTCATCAAGTCGCGCGTGAAATTTATTGGGAGTCCCCTCCCCCTAGCCTCCCATCATCCTCTTAGGAGGGTAAAAAATAATTAAGCATCGGACGCGAGCTAGGAACTGACCAACTTCGACCAGGAGGCGACCAGGACCAGGAGACTCGCCTTCATTTGCATATTCGTTGACAGTTCGCTTGTCCGCCTTTTTTTTCCGATTCTGTTTGACATTCATAACGGCTGCGGATGGTGGCGGCGGTGGCGCGGATGGTGGTTTTGCACGAAATTGTTCTTCCAGTTGAGTGCATCCCATCTGCATCCTTGTGGATGTCATAGGTCATGCGACGAAGGAGAAAAGTTGTGTCGTCTTTTTTCCTCGAGTGATATCATCGAAAACGCAGGCCGTGTGTGTACTTTTTAGTTTGTTTACTGATGCGATCCTTGCACACGATTTCCCCACACCCACCCCCACCGCTATCCCTACGCATCCATGCACACAGTCGCACATGTGTGTCCTTTTTTTTTGAGTGAAAAACAATTTATAGCGCCGCCGTTGATAAAACGAAAACGAAAGAGAGATGAAGTTTCTAAAATGTGCATGTCCTCGACGCCGTTGGTTGGCTCAATGTGACGGAGGGGGGATGGGTGGGAGGGGGAGCGCAGTTGAAGAGCAATCTCGTTAGGACATCAGATTAAATGGGATTTTTATGAGTTTGTTGAAGGGGTTCCTGCAGCAAGCAGTCAGCCAGCCGTTCGTGGAGATAGTGAAATTTCGTGAAATTCAATTTTCTGTACATAATTTGATGCGGGGGGTGGATGGGGGGATGTTGGATTTCACATTTTATGCAGTTCAGTTTTTTTTTTTCGTTTTTGTTTGCTTGGAAGGGACAGTTGGCGAAGTTGTTCCTGGAGCGAGTGATCGATGTCAGTGTAATCACGCGACCTGGGACTTCATTCAGATGAGGACTTACTGTGGAGCCTGACGAGCGCAGATGCAAGGTCAGAGAGGGAGATGATGGAGACTTTTGTGACATTTTGCTTTGACAATGATTTTCTACGTGAGATGAAGTTTAAGATTTCCCTTCTTGAGGCGTACGTGTGGAAGTCTGTCGGGTTGTTACGCAGGTAATTGCAATATTCACAACCAAAGTTTGTGCAAAAGACGGGTACCTCGAATTCTTGGATAATTTCAAAAACCAGAAGCAGAGTTCGTCGTGGGCGCCGTGGCCGTGTGGGTTCGTGCGTCGACCCATGCACATTAGACTTTGAAGTCTAGATTCGAAGGCTAGCCAGGCGTCTACGGATCCAACGCCTAAGATGGCTAGGCCATGTAGAGCGCATAGATAACTCTGGCCCAAGGAATTTCCGACCGCGCGCTTGTAGGACAACGCAACAGAAGACACCTACGTACAAGTTGGCGCACACATGTCGAGAGGGACCTCGGCCGGCTTGGTGTTGACGAACTTTAAATTCGAAGTCGAACTCGAACTCAAAATTGCCTTCATCAGAAAAATTGTGGTCCGGTAATTGCTGAACACATCCCTTGTGTCTATTTTCACCAAAGCAGTGTTTCAGAGTGAACCAGAGTCAAAAATTGCCGACACTCTGTTTTCTGCAGGCACAGACCCACCTCCAGGACATCTGCAGGATAGCGTTCCCACCATCATAGGTCCAGTCCCCACACAGAATCACTTCCCCTCTTCACTTCACTCACATCCTGACCACAAACAATTCCTTGGACTCTGTGTTCTTCGAAATCATCCATTCATTCGGCCACCTCCGACACGGAAAAGTTATGAGCGCTTTCTTCTGCATGACAGCTGCAATCATTTTCAAGAATCCCCCACCACAACTCACAGAAAAACCCATCAGATTCCCCCTGACACGAGCAGAGCGGCTAGGTCCATCTCTGGACTCGCATTTACGTAAAATTTGCAATGCCAATGATGGACCTAACCATCCGTTAATGGCTGAAATTATTTATGGCACAGTCAAGGATAACAAAGTCCACCCCTTCCCCCAGTCGCCCGTGCACTCATGAATCTCTGCACTCTCCCCGTCCCCAGGAGACCACGGATGAAATATAATTTCATTGCCTATACCTGAAGTATTCATAAATTTTAATGGCCTCACCGCTCGGATCACGACAAACAGGAACAGGATTTTTTTGTTTCCTTCGATAGCATCCTCCCCTCCCCCCGTTGGAATGTGAGATTGTAAGGAATTCCTGTAAGCAACAGCAGACGATAACAACGCAAAAGAAAAGAAGGGAAAAAAGGAAAGACATTCATGCACTTCTATTGTATCGAGGATCAGCTCCGACAACAAGGATGCGCCCTCCGTGCCGTCAAACGTAGCATGTCCCTATGGTGCTGGCACTCGAGCAACGATAAGGATGTGCACCACCGATAGAACGAAGGAATCCACTTTGCAACCGATGCGTACCGTCCTCCTCCTCCTCCTCTGCCATCTATCGAGTGTGTAGCAATAACAAAGGATGATATATCCCTTTTTTTCCTCTCCTCTTTCACAAGGACTCTCGGAGAGATTCAACCAAAAAATAAAAAAGGACATGAAATGAGAGTGGTGGTGGAATGGTTTTCATTTCATCGTGAAGAGATAATTTGCCTTTGGTAACGAAATTCTTGAGCTGCAAGGATGCACACGCACACTGTCTCTCCCTCTCTCTCTCTCTCGGCAGCTTCCTTCCCGACGTGACCTCGAGGAGGAAGAAAAACTTGCCTTCATGGCAGAATTGAGAAGGCAAGAGGCCGAAGAATGCACAGCACGAGACGTGCAAAGGACCAAAGAATCAAGGATCCCAGCCGGCGATGGGGAGGAAGAAGGAGAGACCCATCATCATCATCATCATCATCGTGGTCCTCGTCGTCGGTGGGATAAAAACAACAAACGTCGCCGCCACCACCTGACAGGGGTACAAGACGTTTCTAGCGGTGCTTCTGATGAGTCACAATTGAATGCGAAAAAAAAGCATCCCCCCGCCAAAAAAATGTTGCGAAGGAACACAGACACCCACGGGGACGATGCGAAGGAGTTGAAGCCGCCCGCCTCCTTGAACTTTTAATTTGAGTTTTTCCCTCCGTGCAGTGAAAAACTCTATAAATCACTTGAATAGACGTTAAATACAATAAGCAGCGAGAAGTGGAAGCTCCTGGAGTCACAAGGACCACGTGAAACCCTGGCGGATGGCGAAGGGAGAGGGTGCTGTGGGTGCCTAGCGCTGTTTAAACTTTGAAAGTTATTATTTTGTGTTTGCCTGCTGTTTGTGTGTGGATTCTTTTGCAACTACTGGCGGTGGGATTCTTTCCAAAGGTACTCACAGGTACCGCCATCATCCCCATCATCCCCTCGTGCTGGGTGGGGGGGGGGGGAGAAATTCTTGAGAAGCTTAAAAAGAATCCACCTCTCTCTGTGCTCTCCTGTGTGCAGGACTGCGGTGCGGGGAGGTGGGGGAGATTTGAGTGGGCGGCAGAGCAACGCTACCCTTGTACTAAGGGTGAAAAGTTGATTATGTGCTTATCAAAACGTTTAAATACTCCGGGTAATCTTTTTCATGCCAATAAGCAGAAATAGTTTCCTCTCTCAGGGCCGTCGTCTCTGAATGCTGAGTGCTGCCGGGTGGAGGGTGTGCCGTGCTGTGGGGGGGGTGGTTTGTTTTGGAATGATTTTCCGAGAATGCGAGGCAGACTTTACGAGTGCGCCTCCACAACAGAACTGCCTCTGCCCCTCATCAGAGAGGGGGAACCGTGTTGGAAGGCTGTTTCCTGTTAATTTGTTTGCAAGTTCTCACACCCTGCGGGGAGGCGGGCGCCCCGCGTACTCAGGTAATGTGGAGCGTTACGGAAATAATTAAATGTAATGAATTTCGTGTCAATTCACTGATCCATGGTGTAAATTGTGGGACTAAAGTGACAGTTGGGCTCTTGCTTAGATGAGGTTATCCAGTTTTCTCATCTGTTGACAGCTGAGTGGAGAGAGGGGGGGATGAGGGCGCGAAATGAACGAAAATTTATACGCCACAACCAAACAGATGGTGTTTTGGCTTAATCGCGAGCATGTTCCGCTGAGAGGTATGTTCCAGTGAGTTTATTGCCAGTGGATGGCTGTAAAGTTTACCTTTAAGGAGGTTGTTCTGTTGCGAGTGTTGTTAGTGGCTGGGGGAGCTCGGAGTGCTCGCGAGTGCTTGCGAGTGCTTGGGAGTGCTGCGGAGTGGCTTGCAGTAACGTTTGTGAGCACAGTCATTGCTTGGAATCGAAATCTGTAATGAGGATCAGGTCGTGTAGACCCACACACGCACACATGGGCGGGGGTAATTTAACTTTTCAAGGAGCAATTTCGAAAGGGGACTTGATCTTTAAAAGCGTTTATTGCCTTTGTTTTTGTTTTTCTTTTTTTTGTTCTTTCTGAACGATTGGGGACAATGTTTTCAACTGGGCAGGGGGAAATTTGAGATTTATTCAGATCGTTAGAGACGGGAAAGTTCTTGATACTTGCACAAGACTTCTCTCTTAAAGAAGGGATGGCTACACAGAAGGTTAGGTTAGTTTGAAGTGGCTGACTGCAGATATCAGTCACACTTAGGCCAACTTAGGCCCATTGTGATATCACGCAGATCTGATGTCAGCTATCACCATTGGACCATTTGTGGAGACCGTTCCGCTCCTGGAGAGATCATCCGCTTCACAATTCTCTGGAATGTCACTGTGTCCCGGCACCCACATGAGGTGAATATTAAAATGCTCAGCCATCTCGTTAAGAGATAGGCGGCAATTCAGGGAGATCTTAGAGAGGAGAGTGACCGAACTCAGGGATTTAATTGCTGTCTGAACAGATGGTGATGTCCTTCTTGGATATCACGTTGTTCTTCAGCCAAGACAGGGCTTCTTTTATTGCCATCGTCTCAGCCTGGAATACGCTAGAATGTTCTGGAAGGTGGAGGGATATACTAAAATTGAGATCCTAGGAGTAGACACCTACTCCTACTCCCTCTTCCGTCTTGGATCCATCTGTGAAAATATTCAGAGGACCGTCCAGCGTCTGAGTGTCAGACTTCCAGTCGGACCTGGAGGGTATGCTGGTGGAGAAGTTTTTCTCAAAGACGAGGTGAGGTAGTAGGAGGTCGGTGTTGTGCGGTAAAAGCTCGAGGTTATCTAAAATGATGGAATAACCTGTATGGTGGTTATTTCACAGGTGTAGTGTTTTGAGTCTTACCGCTGTGCAAGCTGCTACTTGACTGTCAAGCAAGTCGAGTGGAAGGAGACATAGTATGATGTTTAGTGCTTCGAATGATGTCATTCTTAGCACCCCACTGATGCAAATGCCTGCAGTTCTTTGCACGCTGTTAAGAAGGTTGCGGTTGACAGTTGTGCCAAGAGCTGTCCACCATACTGCGACCCCATAGAGTAGGATTGGTCTGACTACGGCTCTATTCAGTCAGTAAATTATTCCAGGCTGTAAGCCCCATTTATCCGATTGCCTTTTTACTGCAGCGCTGTGGTAGCTTTCTTAATACGCTCCATGATGTTGGGCTTCCAGCTTAGATTTCGATCGATGACTAGACCCAGAAATTTGGCCTTATTTGTAAGTGTGAGTTTTACGCCGCACAATAATGGAGGGTCAAAGGGGGGAACTTTATATTTCCTCGTGAAGAGTAGGTACTAGTTCCGTTTTTTTGCGGATTAACTCCAAGAACGCATGCACTGGTCCATGAGGTTAGTCTTTGGAAGGCATGCTGCATGATGAGTGTTGAAATTTTCTGGAAACTGCAATACCAACATCATCCGCATAGACAATCACCTTACATCCTGCCCCCTCTAAGTTCAATAGCAGTTCATTAACCACAATGTTCCAAAGAAGAGGAGAGAGTACACCACCTTGCGGGTTTCCTCTATTAACCGTTCTGCGGACATTGGACTCACCGAGTTTAGAGTTTATGACTCTGCTAACGAGTAGCTGGTGAATAAAAGCCACAAGGGACTTTTCAATGCCGAGATTGTTAAGCGCCAACGTAATTACCTCGGGCATGATGTTGTTGAAGGCTCTTTCATGTCAAGGAAGGCTACCACGGTAAATTCCTTGTATTTTAGTGATATTTCAATCGTTTCAATCGAGGGTGTGTAGAGCTGTCTCCACTGACTTACCCTTATGGTACGCATGTTGAGCATGCGAAAAACTGCCAGACGCAATATTGCTTCTGATGCCTACATACAAACACTGACAAGACTGCTGTTTCTCCCTGTAGTTCTGTCATTTTTGTGCTCTGCAGAAGCATAAGCGCTGATGTTGCTTATTTGAAGACAGATCATCTAGATCGAGGAGAAGGAAACACTGTCATCATTACTCGCTCACATGGTTTTTGAAACAAAGAATCTCGGGTATTGGGTATTACCTCGGATGACATGGCCAGTGGCTACAAGTGCGATTGTCCAGAATGAGACTGCTGACAGTCAATTAGTAACTTCTTTGACGAGCTGAAGGATCTGAACAAAATAAAACCTCTTGAGTACAGGGTGGGCCATCTAGTGGCTTTTTAAATCATGGGTTATTTTGACACTAACAGCTGTTTTCTCCTCGAAATCTTGACAGAAAGCCTTTACATACCTCCGCGGAACGAAAGGAGTCGCTTTACGTTGTTCAAACGTTGGGAAATATTGAAAGGTGAATGCTGTGTAGCCCAAAACGTGCGTTTTTAAAAATAAGTTTTGGCCGAAGTGAAGCACCCACCGGGACTGTTGTACGCAAGTTTGTGATTATTCGCTTACAAGGTCCAATGGACTCAGCAGTTGAAGGCGCGCGACAATCCGCTTCGTTATCGCTTCGCTGTTTGGACCCTAGAGCAGCTTGAATTAGAAAACGATTTTCGGCGAAAAATCATCTTTTCTGACGAGGTGCATTTTCATCTCGGCGGCTACGTTTAAAATACAAACAAAATTGCCGCATCTGAGGCTCAGAAAACCCACACGTTATCGTCGAGAAGCCAATGCATCCAAAGAGAGTGACAGTTTGTCGACAGGATTGTGGAGTGGTGTCATCATTGGACCATTTTTCTTCGAAAATTAAGTTAGAAACACCATTTCGGTCAACGGTGGGCGTTGCAGAGCCATGTTAACAGACTTTTTGTTGACTGAAATTGAAGGCATGGATTTGGACGACCTCTGCTTCATGCAGGATGGCCCGCCATGCCACACAGCCCATGCCACAATCGATCTTTTGCGCACCAAATTCCCAAACCGTGTTATCAGCCGTCTTAGCGATGTCAATTGGCCACCTCGGAGCTGCGATTTGACTGGCTGGCTTTGGACTTTTTTGGGGAACCGTAAAGGACCGATGTTATGCCAACAATCCTTAAACGATTCAAGCACTTAGGGCCAATATCATTCAAGCAATCCGTGAGCTACAGCATGAAAGCATCAACAAGCTCTTGGAAAATTGGGGTGACAGAATGCGCTGCTCCGAAGCAAGCCGAGGCAGCCACTTGAACGACTTAATGGGAATGTTTGTTCTTACTAACAAAGCCATAATATATGGAAAATTAATTAATTTTGTTCATTTTATTGCATTTTTAAAAAGAAACTTGTATTTGGCGCACCCTCTATATGCTCAAAACAAAGGCTTCAAGTTAAGCCTCGTTAACGTTAAATCATCAAACGTGAGTTCAGGACATAAAATTACGAACAATTTTAGACAAGGAATCAGAAAAAGTTGTGTCCAAGACAGATACCACGAAGAATCTGCTCCAAAAAGTCTTAATTAAACCCAGGAAACAATTTCTCTAACGAACATCATCTCTCTCTCTCTCTCTCTCTCTTTCTGAAACAGAGATCGCAGCAAAATCCAATGTTAATTTGTTCTATAACGGCTGTCAGCGATCTGCCACGTTTCGCGATCGAATTTATCAATTCCTTGCAGGTCTAGAATGTAGTTATTCTGCACGAGACGCTCGCAGAAAGTGACTCACAGTTACGCACACACATTTGGCCACTCCCCTTTTTTTCACGCCGTCTGACATTTGAAGTCGGCGGCATTGCATCACGAGTCTCATCTGATCGCCGATTGAATGTGACAGGCAAGGCAAACATTTATCTCAGCTGACGTCTTTCCACATTACGCCTGACGTTAACAGATGGCTATCTGACTTTTATGGCTCGCAGTTCCATAAATTTGACACATGTCAACTGAAACACACTTCCGCACGCTGAATGCACTGGAGACTGGAGACTTTTTCTTCAGCAAATGAAAAAAACTTGTCTGTTCGATTGCGGTTCGCCGAAGTGCTCCTGAAGATAATCGATTGCAACTGCAGCCCGGAATGGATGTGTGCCGGGGAAGCTGCGAAAGACACTCTCCACAGAATCGATGAATGCTCATCGTCTCCACGGTCGGTGGCTCTGCTACAATTGAAAATTGGTTTTGATTTCAACGTTAGATGCAACGCACACGAGCTCTCTCTCACACACACTCCGATGGAATCTGTTCAATCCCCGGGCGGACTGTCACTTTTGTTTGGGGAATCTATTGAAATCGAATTGCGGTGGCTCTGTGAGAAGTAACCAGTCCAATTGGGATAATGCAATCCAATCAGTCTTGGGCACTGTTGCCGATGTCATGAAACAATGGATGAGTTATTTTGTAACGAAGCAGCAGTCGCTTATGAAATGCATGCATGGATGCATGCAAGGAAGATAATCCCGATCAATGGATAACGAGAGGGAAGGCATGGTCGACTTAGATGTTTCTGGGATAATGAGAGCGTGAGCCGGAGACAAAAGCGGTCGGGCCATTGTGGGCGAACAAAGGAGACCAGATCGATGGGAGTGAGATTGTGGGGAAGTTTGTGGATTGTTTGATTGGGGCGCTTGTGGATTAAGTTATTGAGTGACGCCATTGACAGCTGTCAGGCGAGAGCCGATGAAGTGACTGATGTGGGCACTGACTTGAGGGGGGAAAATTGAAAATTTCATCAAGAGCTAGTCGATTTCATCGGTTGTTTGGGAAGTGTGTTGATCAGAGAGAATTATTTCAATTGTGGTTTGTTTGGCTGCACCAGGCTAAGGGTTATGCATTCTCATGCAAGTTTGTGTCGATTTGTTGCGTGAATTCAGGGTGGAGTTTACTGAGTTTGTTTTCAATTAACAGGTCGATGAAAGATGTCAGATTGAAGGTGTAGGGTCACATGTGCCTGAAGGCGTGCTTTGGATTTTAACCCTGTTCAGATTGGAGTTGAAGACTATTCGATGATTTGACGTATCCCCATGCAAAAATAATCTGAAAGGCGTTCGATTGTAACATCATCAACGAATACAGGGTGACCAGATAAGAACGACAAGAAAAGAAATTTAAATAAACGAACAACGGTGTGAGATATAAAATTGATTCTGGCTTTATTTTGAAGCTACATTCATGCCATTTTATATGGAATAGCACATCATTCAAATGGCTCCCTCGGCTTCGCTGGCGGTGCTTCAAGCGATTGGTCTAATTTTTGCTGATCTGCGAAGACACCGGGGTTAAATTTATTTATTTATTGAATTTATTGAATTTATTGAATATAATTTGAATTATATTGTACCTTAGTAGCTAGAGCACCAAGTGCCTTAGGCTAGAGCCGGGATTAAAATGAGAGTCAAATCTTTGCACCTCATACCCAATTATCTTTTTCAAAGGAAAGCAGTGTGCTTGAAAAACATCCGCCTGTTTCCCCAGCAATTGACTAAAGCCAAGCCACAAAAGGACAACCGAGTACATCTCAAACTCAAACAAACACTCGTGGCGATATAATGAACCGCAAACTTGTTGCTAATTGATGACAGGAGTCGCAGCAACACAACTATCGCCTCGAGCCAGTGCATTCCACCGCCCCTTGAACCACTGCAACTTAATGACTTTAACTGAGTGCTCACGCATTTATTTGATTAAAATTGAACACTCGCCAGGCAGCCGCCACCCCCACGCACGGAGTTGCCCGAACCGAACCAGCCCACACCCCAGCCGAACAGTTATTTAATTTTCATTACGTTCGACCCAATTAGTGCGGCTTAATCGGAGATTAATTCAATAACACAATTTATGTGCGAGTGTAACTGTTTCTGGCATTCGCCAGGTAATCCCTATTAGGTCGTTAAACACCGGGCCAGCCTGCGCAGGGGCTGGGCTGGGCGGGCCGGAGTGGGGTAGGAGTTTCAGTCATCAACCAGAAACACATCCACCTCCGGGCGGTTGCTGTCGCTGTGTTAATCGTCTCTTCTCTGAAACCTGTCGGCTTGTTGGCTTTTGAAATCAATTCTTCTCGTCTAATTCAATTAAGGCGGGGCCCGCCGCAGCCGACGCACAAGGATCCGCTGTGCCAAAGTATTCGCACGGAAGTCAATTAAAATGTGTACACCTTACAGCCATTCAGGGAGGAGGGGGTGCGAGTGCCTGACGCGCCTTCCCGCATTCTTGCATTCTCCGCCTCAGCCTCCTGCCGGCAGTTCCATCCAATCAGGATTTGCCAGCCACCATTCACGATATATCCACGTCAGAGGATTAATTATACTTAATTAGTTTCTAATTAATCCGTCACCTTTTGTGGGCTCGCACAGAAGAAGTTCCCGCGTTGCGAGCGTGGATCGAGGGTGGGAGGGCAGGAGGGCGGGGAGGAGCGTGTGTACTTTGCCAGGGACGCACATAAATTGTGTGCCGGCTTACGGTAAGTAGAGACAAAGTAAATATTGATGTTGGACTCGTGTTAGCCTGTGGTCGGGCACATGTCCTTATATTCGTGTCGTGAGTTATGACATTTCACTGCCGCTCTGACGGGCGGGATTTAATGAGGTGGTTGTGCGGATGTAATGGAAGCGGGAAGTGGGAGTGCTCCGACATCTGAGGGTGCAGTTACAAGGTTTTTAGTGGCTCTGATTGGAGCAGGATGGCTGTGGAGAGGGAGTGACCGGATTAAACAAGAAATTGTTCGAAAAGTTAATTCGGCTTATTTTGCGGGGCCAACATCCGTATAAGATTGTGGAAACGCTTGAATTAAAGCCAGACCATAAAACACAACTCTGTGAGTTCGCTATTTGACCGCTGAAAGTGTTATACGGATATCCAGATTTTGGCCAAAAAAGACCGATTTTGGGCAGAGAAGACCGATTTTGATCAAAAAAAGGCCACTTTTGGGTCAGGGGCTATGTTCACAAGCAGAATTGCCGTTATTGGAGCGGAAATAATCCACAAGTATACGGCCAAGCATCAACACATTCACAAAAATTAACTTTTTGTTGTGGTTTACCGCATGGCGGCATCATCAGACCTTATTTCTTTCGAAGTTATGAAGGAGACACCGTTGCGGTCAAGGTTTTCAGGTACCGCGTGATGTTAACCGACTTTCCCTGCCCGGAGCTCAACAACATTAATACATCCGAGCTGTGGTTTCAACAAGACGGCGCTATATGCCATACAAACGTTACAACGCTCGAAATTCTGAAGAAGAAATTTGGAAACTGGGCGAGGATTCAATTGCCCGTTGGGATCTTGCGACTTGGCATCACTCGATTATTTTCTCTTGGGCTACGTCAAGTCCTTAATCACGCTAACAAGCCAACCGCCTTGGACGAGCTCAAGGACAATATTCAAGACGCTATTGCCGGAATAAATGTCAATGAGGATAAGACGATGTGGGCGCCGTGGCCGTGTGGGTTCGTGCGTCGACCCATGCGCATTAGACTTTCACAGTCTAGGTTCGAAACCAAGTTCAGACAAACAATTTTTCAAAAAAAAAAAAAATTGTTCGCGGCCCCACCTCTTTCGAGTCACTGACAATGCTCAAAGAGTATAACTGTCTAGGAAAAGCTTCTCAATCTCGCCGTTCGGAGTCGGCATTAAACTGTAGGTCCCCTCCACTCGTGAGAGAACAATAGCACGCACAACACGAGTTGGTTGGTGAGAAGCTAGGCCCAGGTCCACCTCGGACTGTAGTGCCGCCATTATTATTATTATTATTATATTAGGATAAGACGATGTATATGCTGTCGAGCAAGAAACAATCCGCCGCACACCACATAGGACAAAACATTACAATCGACAGCCACAATTTTGAGGTAGTGAAGGAGTTTGTCTACCTCGGGGCAAACGTGAACTCCACGAACGACATCACAGTGGAGATTCGACGTAGAATCGCCTTTGGCAACCGATGCTACTTCGGTTTGTCAAAAAAACTGGGCTCAAAACTCCTGACTCGAAGAACCAAAATCATGCTCTACAAAACTCTCATTCTGCCAGTTCTGCTGGATGGAGCCGAAAGCTGGACACTAAGCAGAACTGCGGAGCTGATTCTTGGTGCCATCGAAAGAAAAATTCTACGTCGGACATATGGTCCCATCTGCGAGGAAGGCGAATGGAGGAGAAGACACAACCACGAACTCTATGAGCTGTACCAGGATGTGGATGTAGTCCGGAAGGCAAAAATCCGTCCACTGCACTGGCTCGGCCACATCGAGCGCATGGACAACAACGCTCCAGCTAAGAGGGTCTTCGAATCCGAGCCTCCTGGTTCGCGAAGGACGGGAAGACCGAACCACCGGTACAAAGACCAAGTCATCGCGGACGTAAGACAGCTTGGTCTTGATGACTTGAAGCAGCGTGTCCAGGACCGTCAACGATGGAAGGCAGCGATTCATCAGGCTCAGACCCTACAAGGGTCGTAGGCCTACTAAGTAAGTAAGTATTGCCGGAATAACGTCGCACATATTGTTACCGGTTACCACCGGCGGTCAGAAGAAATCAAATTACTCAAATTAAAGAAACAAACGTGTCCTTTGTTGGGCGCCACTACAAGCAAATAGTGAAGATATCATCTAGAGATATGATTCCTCTGCCTAGATTCTTGGGATATAGTCCCTAAATTGAATGTAAGCCCCTTCCAATGTCCTTCCAGCCGTACGAGGAAAATATCCAAAAATGTCCTTCAATCTCCATATTTCAGAGATCTAAAAATTTGTTAAAATAATTCAATTGTCCGCACAGATCCCCATTCCCAGGACATACACAGGCATTCATCCTTAAGACTTAATTCTCGGACAGATGGATAAAGAATAATTTACAAGACACCCTCTGTCTCCCTCACCCTTTCCCCAACTCATCTGCCAATCTCTGAGCCAGATTCTCTGAACACTTACACTTCACTGAGGCATTTAATTCATCATTTGATTAAGAGTCCACAGCCTGTGGACCTGTAGACGTGCTCCTCCTTCCTGCCCACATAATTGACAACAATGCTGGCTTATCCTTCCTCCCCCATTCATCCCACCCCCAGGGCCATTATCGTATGCAGAGGCTTATTTATAATTACACATCCTTTGTACTTTAATCCAAATCCAGAGCGCACACACACGCTGACAGGCAGCCTTCACTTATAATGAAGCCTCTCAGCCCTCAAAGATTACCAGGGATTTGTGTATCATAATGTTTTTGCCAGATCCTAAATCCCTATTTAATGTCACAGCTCGGCAGAGCTGAATGCCGGGACTGATTGTAAGTCCGCCTCAATGCCAGAAGCAATTATTTTAATGATCCCAGTGCCTGACGTTCAAAAAGCCCATGTGTCCGCTTGTGGGGCGTCCTCGGCCCCCGGAATGTAATCTTCCATATGTTATTCCCATAAAGCGATGTTGGGATTATGATTTCTCGGCCTGTCCCTCCGCAAGCTCTTTCGATTCGTGTACTGCACAACATGACGACCGAACGCATCAACGTGCGCCCATCATCCCCCCACCCGTGGTTGTGGTCTGGCCCTGGTCCTTGTCGATTTCGTTGTCACATGGCAAGCGGGACAGTGGTCTGTCAGCAGGAGGAATTAAATTTCGGGCTGCAGAGTAACACTTAAGAAGATTAATTTCTAAATAACTTGACTGTAGCCATGGCTCCCCAGGGCGGGCGTGCGGTCATTGCCGTCACTCCGCACACATTTCAAGAAACAGACAGCTCGTCCTTGCTGTTTGGAAGGGACTCGTACAGATGTCGCAGTGCTGGGCGCACTCGGTGCTCAATTGAGCAGGGTGAGGCAATTAAATGTTTGAATGGACCTGAGAGATGAGTGCAGACTTACTTTATCCGATTGTAGACTAATAGCTCGGCAATGTCTCGTCCCAGTTGGGAGTAGGTTGTCTCGACGAAGACCAACACCTTTGGATCGATTCGTAGTCGCGCTTCAGATCGGTGGTCTGGTGTTTGGGATGAACCCATCAGGTGTTTATCGTTCAACATTCGACAGTGATTTAGTGGTGATGGACGGGTGTCCCGTTGGATGAGTCTGCAATGAGAAAGAAGAAGAAAACATAATCAATGTGGGATAATGCAGGGAGAAAAGGGGAAAAGAAGATAATTGGTCCAAGTTGGGATTCTTGAGGTACTCGTATGAATTTTATGAGAACTCTCTAAACAAGTTTTCGGCAACAGGATGAGACTATGTACCAGAGTCATGAATGTGAAACTAGGAGAAACTAGAGCCCTAAGTGGAAACATTTAAAATCGGATGAGGGAAACCATTCGTGAATAATGTGATAGGTCCCGATCAAAGCGGTTACAGGTTGGGAAACACAAGAATTACAGATCGACGCACACCAACTATTCTTCGAATTCAAGGTCGCATGTGGTCGCATATGCAGAGGGGACACAGCGCCTTGTCTAGTTTTTCACATTTCTGCCAAACTCGTCAGACTGAGCAGGATGACGATGGAGAACTCTCGCTGCTCCATCAAGATCGGTAACGAACTCACCGAGACCTTCAATGTCCACAAATGCTTTAGACAAGGCGACGCGCTGTCATTTGATTTCTTTAACATTCTTGAGAAGATCGTGCAAAACTCACTGGCCAACACAAGAGGCACGATCTTCCAAAAGTCCGTTCAACTGCTTACTTGCGCGGATGACTTTGACGTGACTGGACGAACACAGCGAGCCGTCAGTGATGCTTTTGCTGCCATTTAAACGGAAGCGGCTCAAATGGGTCTGGCGAGGACAAAACGAAGTGTATGCTGTCATTGAGAAAGGACGCACAACATCGACGACTTGGCCAAAACGTCACCAACGGCATCTAAAACTTTGAGTTAGTGAAGAACTTTGTCTACCTTGGCTCCGCAGTAAGCAGTACAAACAAGTACCGAGATCAGAAGCAGACGGTTTTTAGTTTTTTTTAGACTCAAACGGAGGATAACTCTTGCCAACTGCGGGTTTCTTTGGTCTCAAGAGGCAATCGAATAATACAGCCATCTCTCGAAAGATCAAGCTCACTTTGTACCAGCCCCCGTTCATCCCAGTCCTTCTCCGAGGGACAGAAGTGTGAATAATATTGAAAAGGAATGATTAAGCCCGCTCCGAGGAAAAAGTTTTGCACACGATCTTTGTTCCAGTCAGCGATCGGAGAAGATTTCATCACGAACTATACGCGCTGTACAGTACAGAACAGATGAGGCTGGATAGCTGTCTACGGATCCAATGCCTGAGGCGCCTAGGCCATGTAGAGCGCATGGACAAATTTGCACCGACCCGGAGAATCTTTGACTGCGCGCCTTGGGACAACGTAATAGAAGATGCCCACGAAACCGATGGCTCTGCCAACTTGGCGTGCATAATTGGAGGCATCTGGCTAAAAATTGTGCCAGCTGGAGGGCCTTGTTGGTATGAGGTCCAAGTCCACCCCGTAGCGCCATCAGAAGCGGCAGAAGGATTAAGGCAGAACCCTGCCGTCCTTGTTGGGAGATGGACGCAATTCAAAAAACCTATTCAATCGTAGTAAGGCAACGAAAAAGAGGACGACCGGGACTAAAGTCACACAAGTTAAAGGAAACTTCATTCATTTCCTCATGCGGAACTGATGAAAGTTTGCAAGAAGTCAGACTTGTTCTTTGACGGCCATATCTACCACGGAATTGTGTCACAAACGACAGAACAAAATGTACGACGGAACTGACTAACCCTGCAGGGGTGAGGGTTTTTCGACTACATTGCTGCTACAGAAGTCAAACATATTAACCGAATTAAGTCCGCTTTACATGAAGCCTTTGTAAAAATGAAGTATTGCCCGTCATCTGAAGCAACTTAGTCTGTCCTCAAAAACACTCGCAAGAACATTGAGTGCGTGAACTTCCATATGGGAAACCAGACGAACAAATCCAGAAATTCCATGAAAAATCTCGGACACCCTTTGCCAAGACCCATGTCCGGTATGTAAGCATTTCTCGTAAACTTCCTAACATTCTTAGCATGGGCTACAGGATCGGCACGGATATAGTCTGCAAACATGCTTTACCATTAGATTGGTCCTTCTATACGCTGCCATAGTCGGGATAAGAGTACTTGCTGCGAAAAAATTAAAAGAAAGTCGTCGTTAGCTTTCGCTGTGTATGCCTGCAATGGATCAGTGGCTTCAGAACTGTTTCCGATCGAGCCACTTGTGTGCCAACCGGAATAACCACCACTAATGCTCTTGCAAATGAGATGCAAAAGGTGTACCCTTAGAGAAACTCCGGTCGACAAAAGATCAAAAAGAAGAGGCCGAAATCGGTAGCCCTGTGGCAAGATTGGTCATCTGCTTTTTGATGGAGGAGTCGTTTGATCTGGCTTGCCACAGGGTTACCGATTTTGGCCTCTTCTAGTTTTCCCGTCATCTAACCTCGGTCATCTGTAGCTGTATTAAGATGTGTATATGGTACAGACGTCGACTTAACTCGCACGATCACATCGAGCGCATGAACCCCAAAATTTCAACTAAGAGTGTCTTCAAAGCCGAGCCTCCTGGTTCAAGAAGGAGAGGAAGAGCTTATCTAGAGCATAGGTTTGGGGGCTGCTTGTAAATTCACCAGCACACTTAGACCACGTTGGTCCATTGTGATACCCACAATCAGACTTCTACCTCTGATCGACCGCTCCAGTGATAGTGCCGTTAATTTGATCCCAATGGCAAATGGTGACTGGATCAGATTCGATTTCACTGGGTTTCGAACCTGAGACCCCCTCTAACTTAGGGTAGGCGCTTAACCAACTCCGTCATCCAGTCGTCAATCTAGAGTATAAAGACCAAATGATCGCGGTGAAGGACAACTTGGTCTAGACGGCGCAAGGCAGAGTGTCCAGAACCGACAAGGATGGGCGACAACTGTTCAAACTCAGCGTCGCTGACCTGATAAGTAAGTAAGCTTCGAAGTCATCATCTCACGCAGTCTCCGTCTGCCTTAAGAGGTTATTCATGGACTTGATTCTGAGTTAGAAACGTCTCGAGGGTAACTGCCACTCCCCCAAGAGTATAACTTCAAAACAATTTCTGTATCTCCATCAACGTGACAACAGTGACCACAGACAACTCCAGTGATTGCCGAACCAACTCCCGTCAGAGAGAGCAAATTGCAGCCTGCAACTGTTCCCCCTTTTGAGTGACTTGCTGTTGATGGCACAAAACTTTTGTCATCCTTAAGCACTGATTCACTCCCCCCAGCCGGAGTTCCATTAGCAACAAAATGTCACACAATCAGAATCGGAAATCCTCAGTCGGGCTTCACCTCAATTAATTTCACCATCTGAACGCTCTGTCACGACACTCTGCCACATCCATTCTAGACACATGACAGCCGTCGTCTTTGTCGTCTAGCCCCCCCGACAACCGGCAATTATATCCTCTGCAGGACATTCAATCAGCCAAACATAAGCCACTCTCTGTGTCTCGAAGACCCCCCCCGCCCCGCTTGATTTACATAATTTTCCATAAAACTGTCTCCTCGTCGTCCATTTGAATTCAATCCCCTGACCAACAACAGCAAGACTTCCGTTCCGAAGTAGTCCGTTGTGGTTGGTGAGCGAGTGTCAGGTCGCGACTGAAGCCGGGAAAGGAGGCGGTGGTGAGGGAGGAGACGGTGGTGAGGGAGGAGACGGTGGCGTGGAAGGAGGCGGTGGCGAGGAGAGAGGCGGCGGCGGGGAAGCAAGCGGTGGCGAGGAAGGAACACCGTCACATGGAAATTCCTTCCACCGGAAAATGCCTTTTCAACTTGAGCTCTCTTCATTTATTATTTCCGCCAGACTGTCACAATCAAGATGTCTATCAAGCCACATTTGGACGGTCGTTCTTCTTTCTCTCTCTCTCTCTTTGTGGGCTGTCATCCCCAAAGGGCCATGCGATCCCCTGCTGGTGTGTGGCTTCCTTCGAAGGGCAACGGATGAACGTCTCAAGACAGCTCCTGATGCACTCTCTCGCACGCTCTCCACGCCATCAATTCAATGATGAAATGAACAATGGATCTCGCTGGGCGGGGAGGGGTAATTGAATAAGAAAAATGTACCATCCACGTCCTCGTCCTAATTTATGTGTTGCTCCACGAGAGCTCCACTGAAATGGATGCGGTGATATCCTTCCGCTTCGGACGGGATCCTCTTTGACTGATAGTCCATCTCTGCGGCAGCGGGTGGCCGAAGGGGGCACAACGGACAAGTGGACGGGGTTTTTTTTGTTGGCCGAACACAGGGTGTGCAGGAGCAGAAAAAAGGAGCAGAATTGAAAATAAAATAAAATTATTATCCAACCGATGGTTATTTATGTGTTGCATGTGCCAGTATTTTCCCCCGTTTCCTTCCTGTTTCAGTTATGCTTTGGGCCACGGGGTGGCAAGAACACAGAGAATAGCGCGCCGAGAACAAAAATTCGTGCAGCCAGCGATGGGGAGGGGAGGAGGGTTTTTTTAGGGAAAAGAGTGAAAATTTATGCATTGAACATTAATTTGAGTGTGAAAAAGATGCTCTCGGTTGCAGGCCGCGGCACCGCCAGCAGTCATTCTGTTTCCTGTTTGTGTGGCTTGCCATTCCATTTGAAAAAGGATATGCATGCTCACATAGATTGCACATCAGGCAGAGGCTACTAGCAGCAGCAGCCCTGTCTGCGTGTGGATTTTCTCTTTTGAAACCCGATTTGAATATCAAATAGTGCCCGTGGAGAGTGTGTGCATAGATGTATGCATAAAAAGATACACTTTGCAGCAAATCACACCGCTCCTCCTCCGAGCACACACCCCCACCCACCTGGAGGAGCTTAGGCTGCCGAGGAGTGGGTGCCGAGGGTCTCCGGGCGTCATTTCGTTCGGAATTGATGGAGCAATTCAATGTTGTTACTGGCAGTTAATAAGTTGTAAAAGTGAGTATTTGCAGGGAATTTAAAGTGACTCGGTGACAAAAAAGGGAAGTCACTCACAAAGGGAAGCAAATTTCGATCGAATCCGATTAACACGTGTGACTATCCCCCCTGCGCCGTGACCAATTCCCAGGTCCCAGCTCCCAGCTCACAGCTCTCACTGCGAACGAATGTGAAATATTGTCAATAAAACGTGAGTTGAATTATTTAATTGCGAGCCTCGGTGATTTATGGAATGGGTTGGGGATTCACGGGAACAGATTCGGATTATCTCGCCTTGTCACAATTCGGATTGATGCGGAGACTGTTTCATGAAAACTATTTGTCTTGCGAAATTGACGCGTGATTACAGTTTGTGCTTGACATTTGAATACACTCTGCAGTGGAATTTGCGATGAAAAAGGCGAGAGTCACGACTGTCGTTAGCACACTTCAGGACATTTTGATGGAACTATTTTTTGACTTTCGATTTTTTATTCTAGGAGTCGTGCGAGTTTGCTGATTATTCCGTGGAATTTGACAGCCAGCTGAAACGTTTTGAGAGAGACCTTGACACTTTCAATTCTGAACTTGCAATCGTACGAAATTTGACGGTTCAGAAATCCTCTCTTCATCTTCAAATGCAAATGCAAATGAGATGCAAAAGGTGCTTTAAAGAAATTCCGTCCGACAAAAGATCAAAACAAGAAGTGGCCTTTCACGAGTGGACTGTAGGTCCCCCTACAGTTTATTGCCGACTCCGAACGGCGAGATTGAGAAGCTCTTTCTAGACAGTTATACTCTTTGAGCATTGTCAGTAACTCGAAAGAGGTGGAGCCGTGAAAAAATGTTAGGTGTTTTTTCGGAAATCGAACCGATAACATCGAGCGTAGGAGTGGACGCACCTACCCACTACGCCACGGCGCCCACAGTCTGAATGAAAGTGTCACACATTTTGGATCAAATGTTGAAAAGTTGAATACGATCTTATTCGTTTTTGTTTTTAAATTATAGTCTCGGGAGAGGCTTTGACAATTTTTAGGAATTCAAATAATGCAATCATACGAAATTTAACAAGTAACATTTTGATCAAATGTCAAAAAATATCAAATGTCAAAAAATAATTATATTCTCTCATATTCAACTTCTTGCTTGTTTTGGCAAGGACGGGTTAATTTTTCATTATGAACTGAAAAATGAAAAGCTAAAAAAAGTGAATGTAATTAAAAGAACAGAAGTTTTAAAAATGCTGTCTTATTAAAAATTGAGTTTGTTGAGCAAATTCTTAGGCTAACTAACAAATTTTTAATTATAAACTTTAAATTGAACAAAATTTCAAATTTTAAGTGTCAGAAGTTTAGATCAAATCATCAAAAGAGACAGAAATTCTGTCATATTTGCTTGTTAAGTAAATTTTCAAAATAGATCTTTTTGAATTCTATTCTACACTCTAAATCGCACAAAATTGAGGGTATACATGAATGTGTCAAAAATCTTTTATTTAATGCCAGAAAAAATGTATTAGCTCTTATTTAGAACTTTCATACGCTAGTCTTTACTTCAAATCTGCACTTCGTGGGCAATTTATTAATTCTTAACCGGAGCTTGAAAAAATCAAAAGACTCAAATTTTGATTCAAAACAGTTCTAAGAACCATGAAAATCCCATTCTTTCAGCAGGTGAAAACCGAAACTCAAAAAGAAATCTCTTCTCTTTTTCGAGTCACAATTTCCAAAGAATAACCGGTTGAGGAAATTATTTTCAAAATATTTCTTAGAGAAAACATCTCTTAATTTTTATTACATTTTTCAAAACCTATGACGGGCAATTTTTCAAACTACAAATTAAATGAAATTGTTGTAGAGTTGAGTTTGCGGACTTACAAAACCAACCCTACTGAGGAAAGCCGGAAAAAGCTTAAACGAGCCAGAAAAGACTGCAAAACTTTTAGTCATTTGCAATGACATTCCAGCTGTCACCTCTTTAGACAAGGCCAATCTGCTTGCTGGGCGCTGTGGCCGTGTGGGTTCGTGTGTCGACCCATGGGCATTAGACTTTCACAGTCTAGGTTCGAATACAACTTCAGATAAACAATTTTTCAAAAAAAAAAATTTGTTCACCGCTCCTCCTCTTTCGAGTCACTGACAAAGTTCAATGAGTATTCAATCTCGCCGTTCGGAGTCGGCATTAAACTGTAGATCCCCTTCACTCGTGAGAGAACAATAGCACGCACAACACGAGTGGTTGCTGAGAAGCTAGGCCCAGGTCCACCTCGGACTGTAGCGCCGCCATTATTATTATTATTATTATTATTATCTGCTTGCTGCGCATTTCGCGGCCAGCTCAACTCTGCCAGATTCGACCTTGTCTCCGCCTGTACTTGAGAGCGTTGATTACACCATGGGGCAAATCAATTTTCGCACTCGTACAGTTGCAAGAGTACTTAAAGATCTCAACGTGCATAAATCCACTGGCCCGGATGGTATACACCCGATACTTCTGAAGAGGTGTTCTTCTGCGCTGGCAAAACCACTGCGTAAGCTTTTTCATCTGTCCTACTCTTCTGGTCTCCTACTCTTCTGGTTTCCTACTCTTCTGGTCTCCTTCCTAAAAAGGGCAAATCTTCGTCACCCTCCTTCTACCGACCCATAGCACTAACATCCCTTCTTTCCAAGGTCAAGGAAACGCTGATAAACCGTCAGCTTAGGAAATATCTTGAATCGCGGAAGCTTCTTAATGACCAGCAGTACGGCTTCCGCAGCAACAGGTCCACTGGTGATTTGATGGCATATCTCACTGAAAAGTGGAACCAATCCTTGCACAATGCAGGAGAAAGCCAGATCGTTGCGCTTGATATTTCAAAGGCATTTGACAGAGTTTGGCATCAAGCTCTTTTGTCGAAAATGCGTGCTTATTGCATCGATGAGTCTCTTCTTCTATGGATTAGAAATTGCCTTTCGAACCGTTCAATTCAAGTAGTTTTGGATGGCTTCAACTCAAGTTGTCTTGAGTTCACGATTACTTGATATTTATACCCGAGGTTCTTTTTGAAGCAGGAGGCTTGGATTAGAAGACTCTCTTAGTCTCTTAGTCTCTATCTCTTAATACTCCTAGGATTTGTGTTTTCGATATGACCCAGGCAGTGTAGTTGTAGGATAGCACGAAAAGTTCGCGGTTGTCTTTTTTTCTATCAGTCTTCCTCGTGAAGAGGACCGAATATCCGATGCAGAATTTCTTTTGTCAAAAGAAAGTGAACCACGAAAATAAACAGTTGTTAAAAAGTAAAAGGCTATATGAAGGTAGATTTTGCTGCAAATTTGTGTCATTTTTTGACCAGAAATGTCATGAATTTAGACGACACATCTCTGAGATGGTTACTCATCGAATAAGTGTGAAAATTTGACTTGAATTTGATCACTGGCTTACGTTTTATTGCCGTGATATGAACTTTGATGACTTATAAGCTCTATAGCCTCATCCTTTTAAGAGCCCTTCAATTTGTATCCCGTACAGGGTGGTACACAAAGTAACAAGGAAATGCTCAAGATCTGAACAGAACTGAATAAAGTATGAAATCGTCTCACTCACTCTGCAGATGTTCATAACGTTTGAGTGGCACAGCTGAAGATGAAAACAAAATTCTCTCATCTCGTAATCCCATCGCACGTATCCGCTTACGCCGTAACTCAATTCAGCCACGCTAAACATCCCGAACGCAGAACCGATAATAAAATCGTCAAACCAAATCCAGTGTATTTGCATGCAAATAGCAAAACCATCCTCCGAAGCCTGTCCCGTCAACAACTACCCCACGCGTGTACATTCCCCCAGGAGGCGCACGAGCCATCCAGAGCCGCCCCGTGTGTCCCGCCATCACCACCACAACAACAACCAGGCACCAAAAATAACACGAGTCGTTCGAATAAAACCGAAAATGGGTTGAGTAACGCTTTGAATATTGAAATGCTCGCTGCTCTCGAACTTATTAAGCGCCAAGAATTCTCCACCGTCGCTCGTCGGCACCAGAGCATCCGGCAGACCGGAGACCGCGGTGATACACTCCTCCTCCGCCTCTGCCGCCGTCGTCCATCTCGAGCAGCGTACGCAACCGAAGGACACGCCAATTCATTTGAATTTCATTATTGCAGTCAATAAAAAGCACAAAAGATACAAAGAATGTGCTCACCCCGCACCGGCACCACTAGCACCATTCGCTTTATTTTTTACGATTCAGCTGCCGCTGAATTGAGCTGAAACACCCCCCCACTCGTGATTCCGTTCGCGTGTTTTATTATGTCAGCGCGGGAGAAATTTCAACAAGATGCAAATCACTGGCGGTTCCGAGAGATACGAGATACAGCCGGGGGAGCACGAGTTCCTTTCGGGTTTTTACGGCAAAATAATTAGGACGTTGTAAACATAATAAGACGCCTCTGAAAATGGACACGCGTCAAATAAGTTATATCGCCTCCATTCAGCGAGGTGAGTCGAAAACGAAAACAAAGACGGCGACGACGACGACGACGACGAGAACAGAGGCGAGTTGGCGTTCATTCATAAGCAAGCGGAACGTGCCGGGAATACGAAGCCTCTGTCAGTCACTGTCTAGGTCATGTACACGCACGTCGGCCCGGCATGGGACGAGGGCTTGCAACACACACACACACGCACGCAGGCATGCGAGCCCCGAATCATGAGAGGCATGCAAATCGGAGCCTTTTCCACCCCATCACAGGACCACACGACAGATTTGCAATCTAAATCTGTTTCGGTTGCGTGGGCCCTGTTTAAGGGGTCAATTTGACAAATAAATTTCGGGCCCGCACGGCTGTGTTCAAAACACAAGACAAAAAGGACAGCGGCCGGAAAAAAGTTGACAGCCTCCGGCCGTGAACGAAAGGGTTTATAAATTGTTTAGTCCGCAATTTGCAATTTAGAAGGGGTGCGAGTCGGATATGCAAACGAGGGGATTCTTTTTTTGCCGTTCAAGTGGTCAGCAGGATGATTTAGATAAATCCGTTTGCCTTGTTTACCAGAAACCTTTTGACAGTAAACATTTGCACTGTGCTTTGAAATATGATCACGGTGGGAGTTAAGGGCGAGCGAGTCAGGACGTGGCTTATAAATTGGAACGCAGGGGTTGAGGCCAGGAGAATGTCATCAATCTGATTTGGCGGGTAATTTTTGAGAAGATTCCTGCAAAGAGACTGTGAAAGGGGATTTGCTGATGAGGGGATTTTTTTTAGAATTGAAAGTAATTGCCATAGTGGCTGACTATTGTGTGTGGGATGACAAAGGGGAGAGGAGGAGGTTCATCTTAAGGGCCAAGGGAAGGATGCCATGATATAAGAGTGACGCTGGATGGGAAGGTTTCCAATGTCGACAACGGGCTTAAGAAGAAATCACGGACGGCAGCCGATGCTTTGAACGATTTTTCTATAGAAATCTGAAGTATCGGTCCGATTGAAACCAAAAATCTATTGCATACCTCCGGGAGTTTGGTTAGAATGGACCACAGGCAACAAAGTCGTTAGATTATTGCCACCAAAAGGGATCAAAATACCGTCGGAAGGGGACAATAATAATAATAATGATGGCGCTACAGTCCGAGGTGGACCTGGGCCAAACTTCTCAGTAACCACTCGTGTTGTGCGTGCTATTGTTCTTTCACGAGTGGAGGAGACCTAGAGTTTAATGCCGACTCCAAACGGTGAGATTGAGAAGCTATTTCTGGACAGTTATATTCTTGGAACATTCCAATCCAATCGACTCAGCAATTGAAGGCGTGACCATCTCCTTCGCAGTTTGGGCCTTAGAGCAGCTTGAATTGGGCAACCATTTAGGTCGAAAAATCATCTTTTTTGACGAGGCGCATTTTTATCTCGTCGGCGGCTACGTGAAAAACCAAAATTGCCGTTTCTGGGGCTCGGAAAACACGCATGTTATTGTCGAGAAGCCAATTCATCCACAGAGAGTGACAGTTTGGAGCGGATTGTGGAGTGGTGGCATCATTGGACCATTTTTCTTCGAAAATGAGACTGGAAACAACGTTTCGGTCAACACTGGACGTTACAGAGCCATGTTAACCGACTTTTCTTTACTGAAATTAAAGACATGGATTTGGACGACCTCTGGTTCATGCAGGATGGCGCGCCATGCAGCACAGCCCATGCCACAATCGATCTCTTGTGCACCAAATTCCCAAATTGTGTTATCAGCCATCTTGGCGATGTCAATTGGCCGCCTCGGAGCTGCGATTTGACCACCTTTGGACTTTCTTTTGTGGGAAACCGTGAAGGAGCGATGTTATGCCAACAATTCGCAAACGATTCAAGGCCAATATCATCCAACCAATCCGTGAGCTACAGCCCGAAACCATGAACAAGGTCTTGGAAAATTGGGGTGACAGAATGCGCTACTGCGAAGCCAGTCGAGGCAGCCACTTGAACGACGTTGTTTTTCATAATTAATGGGAATGTTTGTTCTTACCAATGAAGCCATAGTACATGGAAACAATTTAAGTTTGTTCACTTTATTGCATTTTTAAAAAGAAACTAGTTTTTGACCCAAATTGGAGTCAGCTCTGGCATCGTGCTTATACAAACGATGCCAGGGCTGACTCTTGATGCTTTCGGGAGAAAAATTCTCCGTCGAATTTTTGATCATATCCGCAGGGAAAGCAAATGGAGGAGAAGACATAACCGCGAACTCTGCCGGTAGTCCAATAAAAAAGTGGATATAGTCCGGAAGGCGAAAATCCGTCAAATAAACAGCCTCGGCAACATCGAGCGCATGAACGCTTGTACTTGCTTAGGGTAACTTAGAGTGCCCGCATAGGACCACTAAAATAGTATTAGAAACCATTTATTCCATATTTAGTTTAAGTATTTTTCCTAGAATGTAAGATTTGTTTTAAAGATAAAAATAAAAAAAAATGCATTCAAACTTAACTAACGCTTACACTTCGTCTAAAAAGTCTTCAAAACTGAGCCCCCTTGATTCGAAAAGGATAGGAATAGGTTCTGATTTAAAGATCGATTGATCGGGCCACAATATAACGTGGTCTTGATGACTGGAAGCAGCATCCACGATGGAAGGCAACATTAGCTCGAACTCAGATCCTCTGTGGGTCGCTGGCATGAAAAGCAAGAAAGTCAGTGGCTGGACTGTCTAAACCCTCTTGAAACCTGCGGAATAACTTCCTTAAGGCCTTGAGTGAAAAAATGTTGGAGAACATCCTCATCCTCGGTAACTCCAAAGCATCTGCTGTCAAATTCCGCACAACACCTCGCTCCTTTCAAATGTTCTTCAAACAAAACACTTCCCGGGGAATTCAAAGCAAATAAGGTGCCCGAAAAAAACACCCCCCATCAATTGACCCCGCACCAGGCTGAGGTTTTGACCTCAAAAAACCCCTAAGCAACCCAATTCCAAAGAACAACACAAACACTAAACAATTATCAAAAACAAACAATGCAGCATTCTCGTAAGTTTCCCCTCCCCACCCCCACCCCATCCACCCACACACGCCATCTAAGGACGGTCTGGGTCTTGGCGATGTGTATCCACTTTAAACAATCTGCTGTTATCCATATATGCACGAGGAGAAAGGAAAGCCACTCCAATTAACAAGGCAAACAAAGTCCCTAAGACCACCCCCAACGGCCCCACTCAATTACTCTCCTTAGACCCCAAAATGTAAACACCATCTTGACGTAAGTGTTCACACAATTAAACTTCACACCACACCCCACACCCAGCCCCCAGCCACCAGCGCATCGCAGGGGCCATTAGAAATCGATTAGTTCAATGAAACCAGGAAAAATGAAATAACCATCATCCCCCCACCCGAGGGGATGAAGAGAGAAATGGAAGAGACAAAAAAAAAATAACACAACAAAACTTACCCCACAAAGACACCAGTGTCGAAGTAATGTGTGTAATAGAAAATTGTTACCACGGTTATTGCGAGCAGCGCCAGCACACATCTCCGCACATTCATCGCCTTCAGGAGGGGCAATCCGATGCAGCAGCGTGTAATTATGTTGCAGCATCCAAGGGATGAACAACTGCCACCGCTGGCGGGGCTGCCGTTGCCCGGCGGGATGGACGACTGGTGGGTGGTGGCAATGTTGATGCCATTTCCGCAGTACTTGCCATTCGAATGATGACCAGAATTCACAGCGGTCGAGGGTAGCAGACTTGCCATCGAAGACGTTACCAACGACGACGACGATAAGGATGTTGTCGATGAGCGTATGTGCGCTGCGGCCGCTCCACCACCAGCTTCACAGTCGTATGACAATTTGCTGTTGATGCCAAGGATCGGGGTGGTCGGCGGGGCGATGCTGTACCCACCCAACAGTGGGGCCATATGCGATTGGTCGTCATCGTCGAAGTCGTTCGATTGGAATTGGTATTGATACACCGATGGAGGTGATGCTGATGCAGGAGGAGGTGGAGGAGGGGGCGTTCGAATGCCATCCGGATGGATGATGTCAGATTTTTCATATTTTTGAGATTTTCCAGGTATTGCAGTCGAATTTGATGGCTGATGTGATGTCAGACGTGGTAATCTTCCCTGCTGCTGCTGATGCGGCTGATCCTCCTCCTGCATCCCCTCCGCCACCACCACTGCCACTGGCAAGCGTTTCTTTTTGGATTTCTGTAAGCTGCTGCTGCTGCTGTTGATGCTGCTACTATGGCTGGTGGCAACGTTACCGGAGGAGGACAGCGTGCTGTTCGGCAACTGAAGCAACGGTGATGCTGTCGGTGATGATGGTGACGATGATGATGATTGTATTTCCCCCGCTGACGAGGACGTTTGGTGGCCGCTACTGTTCGAGTCCCACAGTGGAGACTTCTCGGAAATAGTCATGATTCTTCTCGTTCTCTCTGATTCCTCGTTACGGCGTGTTGTTCTGGAACAGGGTGATACTTTGGCTTTTCAAATCTTTTTTTTTTTTTATGGCACACAAAAGGATACGTGTTTTTTCTTCTCTCTCTCTCTCTGTCTCTCTTTCAGCAGGGCAACCCTGAATTTTGTGCGTTTCTTTCTTTCGTTTGTCTTCACTTTAGTCTTCTTAATTAAGTACGGCACTTGGAAAACGCGCGCAAACACACGAACAACAAGGAAACGAAAAAAAATAACTTAAAGCTCTCTAAAGCTCTCTAAAGCTACGCATATATTTTATATATATTTCTCGGTATACAAGGTATGTGTTCATAAATTAAAAAAAAACTAACGGTAAACTTAAACAAAAAATCGCGTTCTCCAAAAAAAAAAAAGGCAAGTGTATATTTTTCTCCTCTTCTCTTCTCTCTCTCCACTCTAACTTTGTGACAGCAAATGTCAAACGCACGTCGGAAAAAAAATATGAAAACGCCAACAATTTCCCGACAAAAAAAAAACCAAAAACAACAAAACTAAACTCAACCGAGAACGTCGTCTCTCGGTGGCGGTGCTGATTGCTATTTAGTTGCGATTATCAATCGCCATTTGATATGTTTCCAAATTTTAATGTAATCAACAGCAGTTTTCGAACGAGCAATTGCCATTTTCTTGTCTATTGTCAGTTGACGTTTGATTTTGTTGTCGTTCCGCTGTCACTGCTGGCTCACAATCAAAATCATCATCGTTTTGACACTGCCTCCGTTCGACTTGTGGTTCAAACTTCATTCGTGTCGACATTGAAAGCTATCACTTTTTTGAAGATTGCCGTACGTGCGAACAGAGCCGCTGATATGTGTGTGTTCTCCTCCTTCTTGGGATCGCCCCGGCGACGTGTTCGTAGAGTCGATTCGTTATCTGAAATGGAAAAATAAACGAATTGTGTCAAATTAACGTGATAAAGTGAATTTGTTGCTAAATTTGAGGAACGATGATGTAAATTGTGACCATTTTCGTGGAAGTGGGAAATTATTTTGTTTTTTCTTTTCGTGGAGGCTATGCTAATTGTGAGAGGCTGATTGTTTACACAATTGTCGTGCGTTCGGTGGAACAAGTGTGTTTGCATTCCATCTTAGATACCCATCACAGTGTGTAGTGGGATGATGTTTATTTGATTTTCAGTTTTTTCGTCTCCTCCCCCTCCGTGTTTTGTTTGGATTGCCGGAAAATGAGACGAAGATTGTGCTTATTTTGGAGTGTGCAGTGCATAGACATGTGGAGTTCATATGACAACACGATTTGTTTGGAGGAGGAAATTACGAGGAATGCAAGGTTTTCGGGAAACAGTCAATAAAAGATTGGGTAACATGACATATCGCCGTTCGGAGTCGGCATTAAACTGTAGGTCCCCTCCACTCGTGAGAGAACAATAGCACGCACAACACGAGTGGTTGCTGAGAAGCTAGGCTCAGCTCCACCTCGGACTGTAGCGCCGCCATTGTTATTATTAATAACATGACAGATGTCAGAATTCATTGAAATTGACGGCAGTTTTGTTTTTTGTTTGTCACTTTTTAAGGTCTCGGTGGATCTTCTTGTTTTGCTATCAATCTTGGGCAACAAGAAGATTCCTCGCGACTTTTGTATCATTTTGAGTCAAGCGTGAGATTCCAAGTCTAACAAATGACTAACCAAACTTAATTCCTCCTCCACACCGCAAGATATCTGCCTCAAAGACAAGTCCACTGTCAGAAATCTACACAAGGAGAAAAGCCTTCACAACACAGAGCACAAGACAAGAAGTCTTCAATAACAACCATACCCAAGTTCTTCTTGAATCCCTAAGGGACCTCGTGGTCTATGCTTGTGGATGGATGGATTATTCAGGCAACCCACGAGAATAGCGAGTACATAACTATAATCATGAACAACTATAAACTATAAAAGGAACACCTCAGGGGACCCATTTCACCCCTTCCGTAGCTTCTTTTAAAGAACAATATTTCTGCTTAGACTTCACAGGGTTGTTTGCGGATGATGTAGTTATATTATTAGCTGCAATTTTTTCTCTGTAATAAGTCAAATCAGGTACAGGGTGCGCCATCTAGTGTTTTTTTTTTTAATTCATAAGATTGTTCAAGCTGGGTTAATTTTGAAACAGCTTGGTCGATCTGTAATCAGGAAGACTTGGTGTCAAAGCCAAGTTGGCTGTTTTTAACGCATTATTTGTTTAGGAATATATGAATGTTTATATTGCCTAGCAACGCAACAAAGTTTTTTGCTTCAGGATTTTCTCTGAAGGATATTTTCTAGAAGAGCCTCAGATTGGTGGGAACATCTGAAGGCAGAAGACGATCGACGAGCGTGGTTTTGTTTTGTTTCTAATTTCTTTATTAAAAAATAGTTAATTTGCTTTGATTCAATCCTTTCTTATTATCAATAAATATAAAATATTTTGAAGCATATCATAAATATAAGTTTTCTATATTTGTTCCAACTCTCACCTATGGTCATGAAATTTGGGTGATGACCGAAAGAATAAGATCGCGAATACAAGCTGCCGAGATGAGATTTCTTCGCGCTGTGGTGGGAATTAAGGATGTCAGCAAGGATGTCAAAATAATACCTGAAGGTGTATACCTCGTCTGGGTGCACGGTGTCTTAGGTAACTTCTGCATAACACCGTGCAATCTTTGTCATGAAATGGGTTCTTAGTATTGTCGTGCGACATGGCATCTCCCATTCTTGTGACAATAACCGACGAGGCACAGGCCTTCATCTACTTCAGTGTCATCCCGTCTCGGTTAAATGTTAAATTTATGCTCGACGGCAACGCTATGACGCAGAAATTTACGCACTTCACCGAGGCGCACAGCTTTTACGACCTGGGGTTCTACGAATACCTAGAGGCACATACAACGGGCTTACGACATCCTCTTTTGCTACCGATGGCTCTTGCTGGAGCTTAACATGAGTTCCCCTTCGGGGATACGTTATGGTTGCTCAAGATGCCCTGAAGCTCACTTAAGTACGAGTCATTTGCCACTGAGTTGGCTCCTTTCGAGAAGAAGTTCGATCCAATTCTACCTGAGGAGCCACCAGTCCATCGTATTTTCTAGCTTAGCCGGGGAAGAACCCGTATACAAATATCAGCGCGAGCTCTTCCATGTCGCTTGAGGTGTTCACATAATCTGTCAACTTCGTTCGCTAATTTCGGTTCCATGGGGACAACAAGGCAGCTCAATCAAAGCAGGATACTTGCGTGCATGCAAGTCGCCTTGTTGTATCCAACCGACCAGGAGAAGTTAAGAAATCGATAGACTTTGCGACGAAATCGATAGACTCTGCGACAAACAGGTGGGGCTTTACGACACAGAAGAGCTCCACGACGAAGCGCGCAGATTTTTGTACACGGACTCTGCCATCGGCTTTCATTCCAAGCCAATTAACGACGTTGCTAATGATGCGACAGTGATTAATGAAAACCAGTTCAGCTCACGAGCAAGGCTAAGCAGCTCTGAAGCTCGCAAAAATAGAACCAGAGTCTCATCCCCTGACACATAATTCACCCAAAGACTTCAAATCATCGCCACAATCCGTCAGAGATAGGCGACCCCATATCTGCCTCGTCATGTGCTCTAAGCAGCAAAACAACCGTGATAACCGGTGACATTTAGTCGCGACTGGTTGTCGATAAATGATTGATGTGCGCACTGTCAACCGCGAAAACGAATCGAATCGAATCCCCCCCTCTCACCGTTCTCGTCTTCGTGGCTAATTCCTATTGAACTTTAGACAGCTGACAGCCCCTCATTAACCACATTCCCCACGTGTCGGTAAATCACTTCCAGTCCGAAACCACACTCCATCGCATCACCATCTCCATCTCCAACTACAAGGTCAAGCCCCAGTTGGCCACAAGTTCCCCCTGCCAACAGCGCCACCATAACCGTCGCCAACTCCGTCAAATGCTCTTAAATCGCATGACATGCGTGTTCCCCCGTAAATCAAACAAATTTCAACACCGATACACCCGTTTACCCATTTTTGGTGCGAGTGACTTAACAAAAGCAGCAACAGGCCGACGCACCGCTGCTGGCAGCTCGCACACACCATAATTGGCAGCAATCATATTTTTATAATCCATAAACATTTTGTTGTGTGTTTTCTCTTTTTCCTCTGCCCCTCGAATGCCAGTCGCACACACGAACGCAGCCACGCAAAAACAAAACCAAAACTTTGGCCTGTGTGCACACCCACTGCTGTCAGAACCGACACGACATTATGTCATTCGGTGTCCCTACAGCTCCCAAAAGCGCTCACCTTTTGTGTGGCTTCATTGGGCTGTTCCATTATCGATAATTCTCAATCATAACTAATCGGTAACGGGAAAACTGTTGTAAACACACGCAGCAACAAAAGTGGAAACTTAAAATTCAACGGAAGTAATAAATTTTATTGAACACATCCCGCCCTCGGCCGTTTGTGTGTTTCTGTGCGCTTCGGTTGTTTGTTTCGATTTCGACTCGGGAATAGTTTCTGTTTCTTCGTAATCGAATTGCTATCGATATCGTTGCTGGGACGACAGAATTGCGTTCAGATTAGACAAGAACACCTGTTATCTGAATTGATTGTTCCATGCCCTCGTCGAGCGAGTGGAGGGGGCTGACAATTGGTCGTGTTGTGGTTCGGCACTGACAGTTGGGGGTAAAGTCTTAATTTTCTGTTGGTTTTCTCTTCGGCCGAACTAGGCCACGACGGCAGATAACCGGGATTCGGTGATTGGTTGTTGGTTGTTGGAACCGCTTTTAAATGTGAAGTGGTTTAAGGTCTCAATCCGGAGAGATTGAGATCTCCTGTGGATGTACTGTTTGTTGCCGTGAGCCAGTGGAAGATGAGATTGAGTTGATAGCGACTTGTGACAAAGTTATTGCCCGCCTGGGTTATCAGATGGGTTCATTGTACCGATACTGGGTGCATACCGAGATCAGAAATATAGATTGACTTGAGGCCAATCAAAGGGACAGATGGTGGTTGGGGCCAAGATACAGCCGGGGCCACCTAAAAGACTTGTCAGATAATCTGGAGGTTTTTAAGGTATCGGCTAAGGGTCCTCACTCTTCTTTCAAACGAGGCAGAAGGTTCACAGAGGAGATGTAAGCAAATTTGGGGTCCTCCTGGGTGTGATGCAGTTTAAGGAGTTCAACATGTGTTACTGCGAAGCAGTGTCTGGTGGAAGTGTCAGTGACATCGCGAGTATCAGTTGTAGTCTGGACTGTGATGTGAATGGCATGTAGCGCGGTCTTATTGGAACCTCAGCGCGGATATACTGATGTTGTTGAGCTCAGGCTACAGAAAGTCGATTAACATGGCTCTATGTCTGAGACCACTGACCGTAACGGTGTCTCCTTCAGGATTTCGGAAAAAATAAGGTCTGATTATGTCGCCGCGCCAAAAACCGAACCAAACAGTCAATTGTGGATGCATTGATGCTTGATCGAACACCTGTGTATAGATTCTCCACAAAAATGGGAACTTGGCTTTTTGACAAAGCCTCTGAGCCAAAAAATGGGCCTTGTCCGGATGAGCCAAAATCCGGATCTTTGGCGAAAATTTCCAGTGCCCAATTAACGAGTTCACGGCATGTTCCCATGGTCGTCCGGCTTCAATTTTTGCGTCAGCACAATCTTATACGGATGTAGGTCCAAATCCAACCACAAAATAAGCCGGATTGACTCTCTGTCGACGTCGAATTCAGTTGGTCGGTGCAGATTCGACATTTTTGGGCCTTCTTCGATACTGTCCCCTTCGGCAGCTATGTTTTCTTCATTTCACACCAGTCTCTGTCTGGTTGATGACTTAGGGTCCAGAAGAGTGTTCTCTCACTTAAACTTTCTCAATGTGCGACGAATAGCCTGCACTCTGAAGCCATGTTAACGACCGACCTCACGACGAAATTCACGTTGAGCATTTACAGCTGAGACGGAATTTGGATAATATTTTTTAATAATTTCCGTTAGGTCGGCAAGCATGAAACAATGCATGATTAAATGGCAAGCCATACTGAATATTTTGACAGCTGAATGTCGGTGGTAACTTTGACAGCTACTGAACCATGACACTTGGAAAACATTGCTATCTGGTCACCCTTTATTTGACATCTAACAGCTGCTCATTCAAACAAACTTGACTCGGCTTTAGTCTGTTCTCTGAGCCAGATTTAGAAAATAAAATGCGTTTGACTTCAAAAAGTTGACGAAGAAATGGCTGACCTAAACCTTAACTCAGCACCTCAAATCGCCTAGAATTCGATTCCCAAGCCATGTGCATAGGGACCATCTACCACTCCCTGACCGTATTCAACTGCCACAGAAAATTCCCATGGCCTAATGCCGCAATGAACACGGATTACATTTTTCACCGGAAAATAAGCAAACGCCACTCCCAACCCTGTTCGCTCACACGCCATCAGTCGACAAAAAGGGGAACATAAAGGAACCACCTTAGTGCGTGGGTCTAAGTACCCAAAGCCTTCCAATCAACACAACGATCCGTTAAATTGGGTACGCTTTTCGTTCATCTTCCATCCTTCATTCACCATCCCCCCGACGCTCCCTACTCCCATCCATCACCGTCATTTTTGGGGTGAAATCAATCAAAACGACGGAAATTACGTTAAACGCGGGGAAAGAAAAAAACTGAGACTCATCCACGGCGCAGGGCCATTGTCTTTCGTGACAGAGGCCGAATGAATGTGCTCCGTCGTGTGTACATCAGCAAGAGCCAAGATGAAGTCAAAGGGAACGGCTCTGGGGTCGCTCATTAATTCAAGAGACCGGGAGACTTGAGGAACGCGTAGGCAATCCCTTCGTTTGTTCGCCCATGAGAACATAAACTCTTCTTCCATTCCCTTTCCCCCCCGCCGACTTCAGCAGCACACGAGGTGCTCGTGTCGCCGGCAGAGTGTGCTACACCTTGTTGGATGCATCTCGGATGGACGGACACCAGATTGCGCTGGATGTGCGTGCGTAGGCGGTAATTTAGACTCGGCCATGATAATTGTTTTGATTACATACTCAGCCCATCCGCACACACATGTTTATCGCCAGAGGGGGAGAAGGGGGCAGAGAGCGAGAGAGAGATGGACGGTGGGAGGCATTTAAATTGAAGCAATTAATTGCGCAGTAGATTAGTGCGTGCCGCCTCAAGCTGATGGACGGTGGAGCAGATAAAGCGCTGGCTATGCGGCTGGAAGCGGTTTGAATTTATTACCCAACTGCAAGTGGATCAGGTTGAAGAGATGGTCTAGTTGGCAGAGCGGCTAAGTGTTGTGTGGCGCCATCAAGGGCATATCTAGCGGAATCCATCGATGGACAGGTGGCACGGGCCGGTGAACGGCAGACGGTGGTGGTGCCACTCTCAATCGGGAAGCGCAAATAACCGGAAGGCTACCGCATTTCAACGTTCCGATAACGTTTGCCGAGGCGGAGTGAGGCGTTACGGTGGTTATATCGATCGTTAATTGCGTTGTCAACTTGAAGAAACGTGATTTGGCTTCTGCTCGAAGGCGCTGGTGTTCTTTTCCGCTGCTGTGGTATTCTCTGGCCTGCACCATGAAGGAGTCTGTGTTCGGGTTCGTTTAAATGTAATCGGAGATCGTAAGACGGGGCGAAGCAGATGGCACGAAGTGGAGTGCACAGAAGAAGTTGCTGGCGTGACTGTGGAATATTTTATGACTCTGCTCTGAGACTGGTTCATTAAAAGAGGCGATGCTTTGATGGGTTTTATGTCACCTCTTCTAGTTAAGAAAAGTGTTGATCTGCGATTGAATTACAGTTAGTGGTCACGACCGAGGTGATGAAAGAGGGAGGCAAGCACCCTTTTCATTGTTTTACGAGTCCCTCGTTGGCAGTTGTGGAGGTTTTGATGAGAAAATGTTTCGATTTACATAGCCTACTTGACAAAGAGTAGTTCCATCTACACGCGGGAGTGAACGTAAGAACCTGAAAACAAACAAAATGTTTTCCACTGAACAACGTCACGAAAAAATCGTCACGACGAAGTAAGCTCATTACAAGGGCCCACAGTGAAAAGTTGGTTATGAGGATTCTTTTAACTTCATTCATTCATTGCTTTCATTGAAGAAAAAAGTGTTGCGTCACATAAACGACGTGACGATCATTACAAAACTGCACACGAGTTTGTGGTTATTTTTCCCACAATTGTAGTGAATGAATTATGTTAGCACGCGTCAAGAGCCTCAAGGCTGCTCAGTCTTGTTTAGATCACCTGCGTCACGAAAAAGTGTGACGCCGATGGTGAAGATATAAAACCCTTTCTCGTTGATGGCATACACACTTTCAGGGATGAAACGCGTTCTATACAGAGTTAAAGTTAATGAAACAGGCAAGCGTTAGCACTCACGTCACGCACATATTGTGACGAGGTAAAGTCATCTAAAACTGATGTCTCAAAATTGTAACGAGGTAGTCATCTAGCCCCGATGTTTCAAAATGAACTATGTTTTTTTTCGGAGGATTTTTTTTGAAACATAACTGGTGCATTGTACTGCCAGGTATCAACCTACTCCAATGCCGTTAATTTGATCCCAACGGCAAATGGTGACTGGACAAGATTCGATTTCACTGGGATTCGAACCTGAGACCCCTTTAACTTGTGGCAGGCACTTAACCAACAGCGCCATCCAGTCGTATACTATTGAAATAGAAATAATTCATATACCATCTCTATAGCGTGTAACAAAATATTCAATCACATTCGCGCATTGACTCATACACATTGCGTGACGATTGTTTTCATGTGACAAACATGTTTTTGACCATTCTTCCCACAATATGCGTAAGTGGACAATTTATCTAATCTCGTGTCGAAAGCTTTTGAATTGTTTAACATTTCTTAGATTACCATCGTCACGATAATGGAGTGACGCAGAAGTAACGAAAGCCAATTACATATATTTTTCTTTTTATTTAAATATTTTTGAGCTGGATATGTATGTTGTGTTAATGAAAGTGAACGTCTGAAATGGTAAAGCGTTTAAAAAATAAGCACTGCAACGAAAATATTGTGACGAAAAAGAGTTGAACTTGAGGTTCTTGTTTGAGTTTGTAGCATGCGATAAAATATGTACGTATCTGCATTAAAATAATTCATCTGATCAATACAAACCCTTGTAAGTTTTTCTAACGTCACATAAATTACGTGACGAAGATGGTGATATCATACATTTTTGTGATTTTTCTGCACACAGTTGACTTTAGACAAAGGATCTATATAAGATACCCATAAAAAACTATAAAGTTATTCAAGCCTCCCTTTTTTTGCGTTACGAAAATTTTGTGACGGTCATGATAGCTCAAACTACTCTCGTCTGAGGTTTACTCAAATTGTATGCTATGGGAGTGATATTTGCCATATTGCAGGAAGGCAAAAATTAATATTAAGTGATTCAAATAAGCATCATCACGTAAAAATTGTGACGCAAATGAGAACGCGAAAGATAAACTAAACTCTTTATGTTGGCATTATGTGTTTCTTAAAAGAATAACTGAATGTTCAAATTATTTCAATAAAAATATTCAACATTTAATAAGCGTCGTCACGAAAATCACGTGACGGAATAAATGTGACTCAAATTGGAAAGGAGGCGATACATTATTCTGCGGTTTATGAAGCCTTTCAAGGGTCTTCAATTTGCTTAGATTTTGAAGCAGAGCATTTGATAAAGGGGCCGTCACAAAAATCATGTGCCGGAATATACGTGACACAAATAGGAAAGGAAACGATGCATTTTGCCATTTTCTAAAAGAAAGTAGTTCAAGTGCGCTTCGAATGAGAGAATTGTAAAAGGAGAGCATTTGATAGTTGGGTCGTCACAAACATCACGTGACGGAATAAATATGATCCAAAAAAGGAACGGGCGGATACAATATTTTGCCGTCTTCTATTTAGTGATTCAAGGGTGTTCAAATTTGCTTGCATTTAAAAGCAGAGCATTTGATAAATGGGTCGTCACAAAAATCGCGTGACGGAAAAAATGTTACCGAAATAGGAAAGCAAAGTATTCTTCTGTCGTTTTCTAAATAATTCTTCAAGATGTTTAACTTGATTGGATTAAGAAGTAGATCATTTGATTAAGGGTTCGTCACGAAAATCACCTGACGAAATATACGCGACACAAATAGGAAAGGAAACGTTGCATTTTGCCGTTTGCAGCTCGAGTTCAAGGACGTTTCGAAGACGAGAAGATGTAGAAGAAGAGCATTTGATAGTTGGGCAGTCACAAGATCATGTGACGGAAAAATGTGATCCAAATAGGAAAGGACAAGGAACATTCTTCTGATGTTTTCTATACAGTATTTTAAGAACGTTCTTATGCTCAGATTTAGAAGCAGAGAGTTTGATAAATGGGCCGTCACAAAAATCACGTGACGGAATAAATGTTACCCAAATAGGGAAACAAAGTATTACTCTGTCGTTTTCTATATAATTTTTCAAGATGTTCAACTTGTTGGATTGGGTTAAGGAGTAGATCATTTGATTAAGAAGCCGTCACAAAAATCAAGTGACGGAATACATGTGATTTAAATAGAAAGGAAATCGATGCATTTTGCCCATTTCTAGAAAGTAATTCAAGGGCGTTAGATGTAGAAGAAAACACATTTGATACTTGGGCCGTCACAAAATCATGTGACGGAAAACGGAAAAATGTGATCCAAATAGGAAAGGAAAATAAACATTCTTCTGCCGTTTTCCACATAGTCTTTCAACGGCGTTCTCTTGTTCAAATTTAGAAGCATAAGCACTTGGTAAATGGTCCGTCACAAAAATCACGTGATATTCCAAATTTTAAGAAGATTCAGGAAGAGGGATATGGAAGAAATTTGTTGTGTTTAAATTTGCTTAAAGCCCAAAGACGTGTTTTTAGGATTGTAGAATATATTGGTCTAAATTTCGACCATTCTTTCGAGCAAGAGGTACCCCTTTGTGAGTAAAACGCGGCGTATATTGTATTCCAGCCTGTCTCCTACTTCATATTATTCCTTCTTCTTCTTTGGATGGTGCTACAAATCGACGTGGACTTGGGCCCAGCTACTACAGCAACCACTCTTGTTGTGCGTGGTATTGCCCCCTTCCACTCATATGACTTCAAGGTTGCTTAAGATTGCAGCAACCACTTGAACGACTTCTTCTTGAACTAGAACTCCCTCTCTTTGTTTTGAGCAATAAACTGACGTTTGAAAAGCATTCACTAAGCTTAACTAAATCCGGGAGGCTTACTCCTCACACAGAATCGATGAAAAGTTATTGACTGCATCCTGAATCAGAAACCACCGATGCGATGCTTATCGCTTCCAAATCTCCCCCATAAACTCTCCATCCTTTGTGCGAGCCTCTTGAGCGCTTTGCACTCCATCAGGCATATTAAACGACCAAAACAGCAAGCTAATCCCTTCTTTGCATGAGAACACACCGTAAGCTTCCCCCCAGAGACAGAAGGCATTCACTTCCCCCGCACAACAAAGACCCCGTACTACGCGATTAGGGGGCCCACCCAATGCAGTGCACCACACCACAAAAGCCATTAAAACGAAACCCAAAGACCGGCTATAAAAGATTTGATGACAATTAAATTGCAGAAGAGCCTTCCATAATGTGAAACACAATCCCGCCAAGTCATTCAATTCCCCACACCGTGCGACGTGCAGCGAGCGAGGGAGTCGCCGCCAGTTCGGGAAATAAGGGCTTCCAGTGATTGTCTGTGTGTGTGCAGGGCAGTCTATGAACCCACGCGATCGCACGATGACTTCTGCAACAGATGAGGCCCAAGCGAGATCTCTAATAGGCGCCGCTCCGCACAGACGGGGGCATCGTAAACTGAATTAGAATCAATCCGGAAATAACTCATTCATTTCAACACTCTCTCTCGCCGTCTCTGGACGTGACAAAAAAGTGTCGCTGACACATTAACATTTGAGTTGCCCCAGAGCACAGTCACCAGCCAAAGGGGAGCACACGCAGTGCAGAGCGAGTGTCGCCGCGTCAATGGAAGAGATACAACGGCAACCAAATGACAATGAGAACTAACGACTTTATCATCCGTATGCGGAGTTGCCTGGCAGCCCAAGCCGCTCCCGCCGTCTCTCCCCCAGTCTTCCCCCCGCGCGCCATTCGATCCGAATATTAAATTCCTTTCCATGTTTATTTACGAGCATCAGCCCCATCGCCCCCTCCCATGTGTGCGCCCGTGTGTGTGTGTGTGAGAGAGTGGCTTTTGTCTTTTTTTGGGGGTTTTGTTGACACAAATGAAATATATTCACTCGGGAGCAACATAAATCACTGCCTTTCACTGTGATTGTGTATATCATTGTCGTACACACAGACCGGCCGGTGGGGGGAGCGGGGCTGGGGGTCCCCGGTGCCAGTGCCAGTCAGAACGTAATAAGTTTCGGGCCTAGTTCAGCCGTAAGGATTGCGTTCTCCTAATGGGCCCTCGACTATAAAACTCGAGTTAATTTCCCATAAATCCATCTGCCTCATACATTGTTGTTGTCTCCCCTCCCCCCATTCCTCCACCTCGCCCACCTAGACTCTCTGTGTGTGTGTGCTCAGACGGGAAAAGAAACAAAGGACTTGCGCCAAGGAGTATGAGTGTGCGGGCGCCATTTAACCCTCAAAATTGAAATTTGACGTTAGCCTTGTGCTGCCAAGCCCCCTCCGGGCCCCGTTTGTCTGGCTTGCCGTGTGTGTGGATGTGTGCGCCTTGGGCTGCGTCTTCTATCCACAAACGGCTCTCCATGTGAACTCAAAATTTGTGTTAATAAGTTAATTATTCATCGGCTTAAATTGCCCAAATTGATGGCGATGATTACGACTGCGAGACAGCGACGTGGACGGAGACGGAAGCAGTCGTCTGCTGGTGCGGCGACCGACAAGGGCGGCGACGGCGGCGGAGCAGGAGGATCTGAAGAACTTTGGGGCATGCACCCCGTCGGCTCGTTCATATGTGCCCCGCCGCCGGCGAGGGAGGGAGAGTGTTAATAATCTGGGTCAAGTGTCAAAAGAAAAAATTAGCATGTCGATGGGACGTTGCTTCGAGTTGGAGTCGGCAATTGGGAGGAGTTGGGAGTTGGGAGTTGGGCACAACCGGCAGATAGAAGAGGGGATTCATTCTGCTGACTTCCTTCCTATGGATGTGGTTGCGAAAATGTGGCAAAACTAATTAGGAGAGTGTTCGCTTGTTAAACGAATTAACAGCGAGTGTGTAGGCCCCCGACTTTTGAAGGACTTGTGTGCTGAGGAATAAATTAATGACGAGGGACGAAGCAGTGAGTGAAGAGTGGGGGAGAGTTCTTGAGATATTTTTATCACTTCATCGTTAGCGAGCGTGTTGCTTGTCGCAGCAGATGTGCTGTGGTCTTGTGGTTTTAGTCCCGTCAGGACACTCTTCACTTGTGGCATGTTCGGGATGAAGAACAACAACAACAAAAAGTGAAAAATGAAAAATGTCTTGCACTGCGCTGTCACCTCTGTCAATTTGTGGAACATTTTCGCAACAGGGTGACGGTTGTCGTCTGGATGTGTTGGCGTCACTTGAGGGTCCTTGATTTATGTGAACCTTCATTATATTTGAGACGATTTATGAAGGACTTTGCGAGCGGTGGCGGTCATTCACACAGCATCTGCGGGTTTTTTTTCTGCGAGTTGAAGGGTGAGGGCTTGGAGTGACCATGTTCTTGCATCTTGAAGCTTGTTGGTTGGTTTACGTTCTTTTAAACTTGAGGAGGTTTTCCACTCTTCTAAGGAGATATCAACGAATATTCAAATTGTGTGCCTGAGTGTTGGAAACTGACAACGGTAGCTTTCCTTAGAAGCTCTGAATTCCGTGTTTTTCCCAAGCGTTCCCAAAGCTGATTGAAAGATACATTTTATTTTTATAGACCCTCGCATTGAACCTTAGCAAGGATCCTTACAGCAGCCAAAAAGTACTAGTAAACCTTCCTGATGAACCTACTGTATAACCCAAACCGTACATAGAGTACTGACATTAATGAAAAACCCGGAAAATAGATTTTCCTTCATCGACAAAATCTATAAAGAGATGAATGAATGGAGAGGAGTGAACAGTCGGGAACTTCGACCCAAAATTTTCTGCGAAGGTCATTAAATCGTGCAGACGAAGGTTCGTCGGTCAAGTTGATAGAGTGAGAGGCCGCAAGCATCGCACAGAATTTTCATCGGCAAAACCCAAATGAATTATGTCCCCAGGCAGCGATGGGTGGCTTGCGTTCGATATTGATATTCGCCAGGGTCAACGGAGAGAGCACGGGCTAAATGGAGACCGGATGGAATTGCGGGCAAAGGGCGACTGCTTGTGAAAGGAGGTCATGAACGTTGCTGAAACAAAATATGAACCACTCAATTTTGCTTCGTAATAAAAAAAAAATGCAAATATTTACTCCACCCGAACAATTTGTGGCAAACGAAGGGTTCTGCAGTCCTATTTTTTGGGAGTGGTGGAGGTGAAGCAATATTTCTTTCCTCTCATTGAAATGGTTGATTGGCCTTGGGAAACTCAAAGCTTAATTCATTGGATTGGAATTTGTGATTAGAGCTTAGGACTTGCACGTCCTTTTCAGCAATTTCGATATACAGTAGGGTCTAGAAAACATGAACACTTTGGAAAGGTGAACGATTTTTTTTCATCTTTCTTCCAGGCGGCGGTCTGCTGTTTTTTTAAATCCTCTTAAATTTATATTTAAATTTATTTATACAAGTGCCTCCCTCTGTCTCGAACTAATTTTTAAATACTGTGAAAATTCGACTTAGAGGGAGAAGAGTGTATATTTATTTATTTAATACTAAACTTGTGTCACTTAGTTCACTTTTGTTTCGCTTATTTGTCCAACGAATCTCCTGAGCCCTAAAAATGCAAACTTCTTCCATCAAAAGGTGTTGTCACAAGAAATTAAAAAACTGCACTCATGACAGTTGACAACAAAAGAATGCATCATTTTTTTATGTCCCTTCCGTAAAATTCCCAAAATACTACGCAATAAATGCCATCTGTCACCTCCACTTAACCGTATCATCCGCTGCACCGACAAACTTCCACCCGAATTATCTATAAAACCACTCATCAATCACTTCGCGCCGCAACAAACTTCGCATTCAACTGACATCTCGCATGATTTTGACATTTATCGCATGACAGGTGTCATCCACAAAGCAGACCACATCCATAAATCAGCAGAAGCAGCTTCGAAGAACCGAAAAAAAGGCCAGTCCATTCATTTTTCCGTGATGAATCCAAATAACAAACGCATCCGACAGCAATGATCTGTCAGTGTCAAGAGTAGTTTCAATTAAGGCTAATGGGTTAATTATTCACCACAATCCATGAGCCATTGGGGCTCAGATTGCCCGAAGCCCGACGAGCACAACAAATCCAACTGCCCACGCAATCAGAAGTAATCCTTTGAAACCAAATCCCGCACACAATTGCCCGAGCCAGTGTGTCCAGCTTCTGCTAAACAATGAGCTGTCATTTTCACACATCTCCACCACCGCACGTCATCTAATACGATTGCGTTCAAACAATCTACGAAAACCTAATCAAACGATCTCCACAGAGCGCTTTGAATGGATATCTGGCCTCCTCTCGATGGTGGCGGTCGTGATGGTGACAATTGACGGCGCAATATTCGGGTGGGGGCTGTGTTCACAGAGCTGTTCCTCACCGCGCGCGCTGGTGCCTTTTCTGTTGTTTGTGTTCACGATTTGAGATACAATGCACGATAGTGGAATGCGAGAGAGATATTGCGGCACGGGACCACAATTCAATTGAAGTTTCGAAACTCTTTTCGAATCGAAAGAAAGGAAATCACTTCGCAGTGGCACTTCAGCACAGACACACTGATCCGATCCGAAGTAATCAATGTCACGCTGACAGTGGAGAGTTCATGAATAGCGATTGTTCGCGCGGAGGGGACGCGAACAATTGTTTGATTTGTTGATTAAAATTGAAGTGAAATTGATGACGCTGGCGAATGAAAGGCTCGCGTCCGAAGGTTTATGGGTTTTCTGAGCTGAATTGCCTTTCGATTGTCGGCGGGACGGGGGGGGGCGGATTTATGAAATCAGATGAACAATGCATTGACAGTTATCGATGTTAAATGGCTCGCCTTTGTTGCTTCTTTTTTACGGCTCGCAAGAGTTATCTCCGCTGACGATCGCGCATTGAAATGGCGCCTCTTTCATTGAGAAGAGATGATTTTTTTTTTGCCTCGATCTTTAACTGCCTAAGGCCTTGACACAAATTGAACGTTGAAAATACGAAGAGCTTTCGATTGGCGAAAGGGGACGTTGATATAGTTTTTTTTCAGGCGATAACCTTTGTGTTATCGATCAGCGGTTGTGTGTGAATGCGTTTGTTTGCAGAGCTTCTGAGGAAAATTCCGATCGTGGTGGCGTCAGTTTTTAGACACAGCATAAGGCTTAGGTTATCGGCACTAAATTTTGCTTGAAATTGATTTGATTTGTCATGGGGTCATTGTAATTGAATAGAACTGCGAAAATAACCGAGGAACGAGGGACGTTTATTTTTATCTCTAAAGTTGACAGTCAAAAGATGATTAGGTTTTTTTGGTGAAACTTGTTTGCGAATTTGGGGGATTTTTCGATTCAAAAGAAGGGGTTTAATTGTGCGGCACAAATTGTCATCTTTTACAAGTTTTGGAAGAACATTGTTGACCCTGAACGCGCACTTCACACGACGGTGGTCCAATCAATTTAGTGGACGTTCATTACTTCCACCGTCACGTATTCAGTCAGTTGTCCGAAGACATTTGATGGACTTAATCCTAGTTCCTTCTCTGTCTCCTATCACTGTCACAATAATCTCAAGGATGTTCGCAATTTCCATTGCAGACACTTTGCTGTCGTTTTATCAGAAAGAAGCTCAATAGACGTCACAAACGAGAACAGTGCGAGAGTCATTTGCCAAATTACTTCTGACAATCAATGTTCCGGTGACACCTTGACCGCCTCCTGATAAGTAAAAGTTGCTCTAAACCGCTCCATGGTTTATCAATTTCATGACGGCTATGTGACCATGAAAGATGACGAAAATTTTTTCGACGAAAAAGAAACTAATTTTTGAACTCTGTATTGACACAAAACTGTCTGAAAAATAATATTTAGCGTTCATTGAGCAGATATTCGAAAAACTACTTGATTAAGGAAGTCTATGAATGAATGCGGCACGCGCACAATAAAAGAGAACGCATGTCAGCTTGGTTTTCACAACTAAATGCTGTTCATCAAGATGTAGGAAATGTTCGAAAAAAATTGTGATAGGAGTCTTAATTTGCCCTAAGATGCAAAGATGCTTGAGACGTTTGTATTGGAATTTTAAAAATAGGAATCCTCTTAAAATAACTATGGACATGTGCGGTGTACAATCCCTAACCTTATCCTCTTAACGCGTTGCTCTTCAATTCCCGACAATCAAACATTTTCGTAATTCACGGCTCACCTCAGCTCTTTCCATTCATTGACGAGTGTTAAGAAAAACCTTCTGAAACCTCGCCATTCGGAGGTTGCTCGAAACTGTAAGCCACCTCCAAACGTGCAAGAACAGCTCGAAAGTCAATTTGGACTCTTGTATTGTGTAGACTGTTGAGTTTCGTACAGTCTTTGGTAATTACATCGATAAGGATGGATGCTCACTTGAAAAATGAAAGTCTGAACTCGGATTTGCCACGAAATAGGAAACTTTCTTTGCGCTGAACCGTCTTTTAATCTCTCAAATCAATGAATTGTGATGAAGATGAAGTTCCGGAATGAACTCGAAAATTAAGAACGATGAAATTGAATGATTGATTCCTTAAGATGTTATGCTTGTCTAGCAGAAGCTACATCAACTTGAAAACTCACCAACAGAACTTTTGTTAGCCCTCTAGCCTTCATTCAGAATTCAATTGAGAATTTGGACCACAGACTGCGACCGCCAACGTCCCCCAATTAAGACGCCAAGATAGAAATATCGCCGATCGAAGCTGATGTAGACTCAAATCGTAAAAGTAGATGTAGACGATCTGGCTGAGCGACTGCACCAGCTCATCTGTTAAATATTGACGGAGGAAAGTATGCCGGATGGAGAATGTCAAGTCAACGACAGAGTGGGCCAAATACAAGTTTCTTTTTAAAAATGATATAAAATGAACAAAATTAAAGTTTTTCTATGTATTATGGATTTATTAGTAAGAACGAAAATTCCTATTAACTATGAAATACAACGTCGTTCAAGTGGCTGTCTCGACTGGCTTCGCAGTAGCGCATTCAGCCACCCCAATTTTCCAAGACCTTGTTCATGGTTTCGGGCTGTAGCTCACGAATTGCTTGGATGATATTGGCCTTTAGTGCTTGAATCGTTTCCGGATTGTTGGCATAACATCGCCCCTTCACTTCATCGCCCCAAAGATGTCAAATCGTAAACCCCGAGGCGGCCAATTGACATCGCCAAGACGCCAAGACGGCTGATAACATGATTTGGGAATTTGTTGCGCAAAAGATCGATTGTGGCTTGGGCTGTGTGGCATGGCGAGCCATCCTGCATGAACCAGAGGTCGTCCAAATCCATATCTTGAATTTAAATCAACAAAAAGTCGGTTAACGAGGCTCTGTAACGTCCACCGTTGACCGAAACCTTGTTCACAGCCTCATTTTCGAAGAAAAATGGTCCAATGGTGCCACCACTCCGCAATCCTGTCCACAAACTGTCGCTCTCTGCGGATGCATAGGCTTCTCGACAATAATGTGCGGGTTTTTCGAGCCACAGATGCGGCAGTTTTGTTTGTTAACGTAGCCGCCGAGATGAAAAATGTTCGCACAAAATCGTTGTCCAATTCAAGATGCTCTAAGGCTCAAACTGCAAAGCGATTGTCGCGACGAAGCGGTCGCGTGCCTTCAATTGCTGAGTCATATGGACCCTGTAAGCGAATATTCCGAAATCTTTGTGCAGAATTCTCCTCAAGCTAGTGCGTGAAATGTTGAGCTGTTCGATGGGAGATCGATGGCGAGTTGATGAGTCTCATCTCACACTCTCGGCCACAGCAGCCACATTCTCATCCGTGCGCACCGTACGACGACGGAAACCATGAGTGCTGTCCGCTAGCGCAACAGTCTCACGAACTTTTTGCACAAACTTGCGTACAGCAGTGGCGGTGGGTGCTTCATTTCAGTCAAAACTTGTTTTCAAAAAACTCACTGTTTGGGCTCCACAGCACTCACTTTGGAAATAAGTTTTCAATATTTCCCAACATTGTTCAGGCGTAAAGCGACTCATTTCGTTCCGCGGAGGTATGATACTGACTTTCTGTCCAGATTTCGAGCGGAAAACAAATATCAGTGTCAAAATAACATATGATCTAAAAAGAATCCACTAGATGGCGTTTATGTTTGACGTAAGCATAAAACGGTGTTTCCCGATAAGTTGCTCATCGCAGGCTCTGGCAACCCACGGTGTGCTCAAGCGTCCAATGTCAAAACTCCTTGTTGGCTGATGCAGCTTTCTGACAGTGGACAGTCGAGCTCTGAATCGTGCTGCAATCAAAAAGTGGACAGAGTCAGCGTTTGCACCTCTGAATGTTCCGTGAGTCGGAAGCCGTTGTCTGTCGTCGTTTCGATGAGACTGGGCTTACTGATCCTTCCGCCGAAGTTGTTCTACTTACCGATTTTGCGTCGATAGGCTACTCTTTCAGGACACGCATTCAGTTGAACAAAAAGTATGTTAAATGTCCATGTTTCACCTTAATTTTGATATTAAAATATCGACATTTTTTTTCAAAAACCTGTAGACTCATTTGACATTTAAAAATGTAACTGCCAAATGAATCACATAAAAACATGGGATTCCGGAAGGAATCACAAACCGGACTGTAATCTTCTCCATAAAAGTATGACTCAACACCATGTTCAACATTTTCCCAGTGGCAATGTGTGGAAAGTGAGAATTTTCAAGGCAGCACCAGCGTATTTCGCATACAGTCAAGCACAGCTGCAAGTGGACGTCCTTTTTTTTTCTGCCTTCCCATCTGTTGGTGTCAGTTCAATTTTGTCGGACAAAAAATCCAACCCCCCGCAGCACGATCTTCAAAACAAAAACAGAATTCCCACAAAGAAACCCACCCGATATCCTTGAATCAGCATCATCCCTCTCGCACAACCTCTCGGGCAACCTTCAGCCGACAACCCACTCGCCGACAAGAAATTTCGGAATTGCATCGAAAATGTTAAGGTTCATCTACTCGCATAGGTCACCGCAAAGAGTGAACGTGCGGACCTTGAATTACGAGCCGAAAGTTCAAGGGTCACGCCAGTTGCTGCAATCATCGAATATTCCCAATTTCGCATCCCAAATTAGCTTCACACATCGCCTCTCCCCGCCATCACTCATCTGATTAGGATCTGTGGAAGCACTTTAAGGATATGACCAGTTGAATAATTAATTTGCATCATCCCCCCCCGCAGGCGACGAGTCAAAGGATCAAAACGTAAGCACCTCAAATCGATTCGCTTCTCTCCGTCTCTCTCTCTCTCTCTAATCGTTCGTATGCAAATGTAAAGAGCATGTAATAACTGTTAACTAAACCATTTTGCTGCGTAATCCTTGCCGGAGTTCGATAAAACCACAAAAACCACAAACAGGGGACCCACACGGACGAAGGACCCACATTAATGGCCATTATCCTTTCAAAGCACTCGCCTCGTCGGGTTCGAGGGAATAACAAAGGAAAACAAAAAAAGCAAGACCCCCGTAACAGCAGAGAAAGGGAGAGAGGGAGAGAAGGGGGGTGGAAAGGCACAAAAAACCATGGAGTCCTTCGATATCCTCCGGTCGACGGTTGAATGAATGGTTCGAAAGCATCGCCTTTGCCATGTGAATTGACGTCACACGGCCACAGGCCGAGCACGCCGGAGCGAGGGACTCAGACGATGCATGCAATGATGAGGATAAATAAAACAGAAGGGACATCCTCCAGAAGCGTCTTATCCATGGCCCGTTATCCGATGATGACGACAACGTAATCGATGATGACGCAGAGCTAAAAATCGATTTCACTGAGGAGGGCAGTAGCAGTACTCCGCATGCAATTGTTTCTTCAGCGGGGGGGCGAGAGCAGGGCAAGGACCCGGTGGAGGGTCCTTCATTGTTTTATGCTGTTTGTCAGAGGAGGGGCCGGCTTGGACTGCGGCATCGTATATTGCCTTGCTAATATCCGATAGTCCACCGGGTCAGGGAAATGGGATACCTTTGGCCGTGTGGACAAAATAAGGAGCACATCGAAAGGCGACACCGTCCCAGAGGAGTCCCTGTGAGCCTGTGTGCCTCTGTCTCTGTGTGTGTGTGTGGGGGATGGAAGGAGGAGCCGCATTCAAGGAGCAACTGGGTCAGACAATGTCTTTGTCGGCAGCGGGAATATGCTTATCTTTGCAATGCACACACACATGAAGTGCCACCCAGCTGCTGCCGTTACTCCGGGCGAAAGAACAAGGAATGACATCGACTACGACGACGAGGAGTCCTTTTCCTCTGCCGGAGGATGCTCCACGGTTATGGCTTCACGTTTGAAAACCCCACGACTGCACGCAGACTTCTGTAGTAAATTCATTTATAAATTTGAATTGTTGCTCGCGTCGTCGGTGGCTTCCTTTCTCTGCGTGGCATCTAGATGCGGTCGCAGGGGGGTCTCGCTGCAAGGGGAAAACTTTCATTCGGCTCTTGTGTGGCTTTTTGAACAACCCTATCAGCTACTGCATCAGAATGTGCGCCCGGAGCAGGAGTGTGAGTGAGGAGGGGGTGGGAGTGAATGTTTTTCCAGCAGAGTGCATGAATGCCCAGACGAGGGGATTCCTCGTTCGCCTAATGGAAGCTGAAATGTGATTTCAGCTCAGCTAATTAGTTTTGAGCGAACTATCAAGGGAATTTTCGGAATACGAAGATGACAGGGGAGCGGCAGCAATTTATGAAAGGAAGCACTCGGCAACTAAACAGATTATGATACGCATACGTAAGTTTCTCACAAGCGCTGGCACCTGTGCGTGAGTCTGCGACGAGATGAATTGCTAACGCAAGGCAACCGAGTTTGTTTTGAGTTTTTCAAGTGACATACTTGTCAGAGTCGATGGATGGAACGGCTGTGATTCGTTTTGATCGTGGGAACGGGTGGTAATTGAACACATGTTTCGCGGTACATTAGACTTTGCACTTAGACGGTGGCAAAGGAGCAGCAATTTGATATGCGCCGCCTGAGATTGCAGGCCAATGAACACGATAAACGACAAGCGAGATATTAAGTAAGGCTTTGAAGGATGCCGTCGATAATGAGTGCCAAAGGATCTTGAGGGAAATTTGTCACTCCTATACAGGGTGGTTCTTTTTTAAATTACAGATTATTTAGACGCTGACAGCTGTTTTCAGCTCGAAATCTTGACCGAAAGTCAGTATCATACCTCCGCGGAAAATGAAATGAGTCGCTTTACGTTTCAACAACGTTAATATTGAAATCGGTCCGTCGCCCATCATCTAGGACAACACGTCACAATCGTCAGCTACAATTTTGGGGTAGTTAAGGGGATTGTCTACCTCAGGGCAAACGTGAACTCCACAAACGACATCTTGGTAGAGATCGGACAAAGAATCGTACTTGGCAACCGCTGCTACTTTAGCTGGTCGGAACAATTGGAACGAAAACTCTCAGTTCGAAGGACCAAAATACTGCTGTACAAAACCCTAATCCTGCCAGTCATGCTATATGGAGACGATAGCTGGACGGAAAACAGGAATGGAGAGCTGATGGTTGGTTCCTTCGAGTGAAAAGTGTGTGTGTTAGTGTGATTCATTTCGAGGTTACATTTTCAAATTTCAAATTAGTCTACAGGTTTTTGGAAAAATGTTGATATTTTGATATCGGAATGAAGGTGAAACACGGACATTTAACATAGTCTAGCTGAAGACACATCATCTGAGCTCTTTGAGCTGTATAAGAATGTGAACATAGTCCGAAATGCTAAAATCCGTAGAGTAAACTGGCTCGTCTACATCGAGCAAATGAACACCAAGGCTCCAGCTAAGAGTCTTCGAATCCGAGGTTGGAGAAGAGAGGGAATACCAAACCTGCGGTATAAAGACGAAGTGATCACGGACGAAAGACAACTTTTTCTTGATCACCGGAAGCAACTTGCCAATCAGCCATGGAAGGCGGCATTAGCTCAGGCTCAAAGCCTCCAGGGGTCGCAGGCTTGATAAGTAAGTAAGTCTGTAAAATAAGAACAAAAAAACAGGAAAATTAACGACCAGATAAAACAATGGCCGCCATGAGCTGTCAAAATCGAACGGTCTCTTTTGAGCAACTCTTTAGTTCAAAACTTAAGGTTTGACTTAAGACTACCTAGAAGCCCAGACCTTAACCTCTTTGATTACAGACCTTAGTCCGTCTCCGAAAAGACCTTCCTTTCGACACCACAAGTTCTCAGACCTTAAAGCGATTTTTTTAAAAGCGTCCGAAAAATACCGGATTTGACTTATGAATTTCCGGATTAAATCTCTCAGGCAAGAAAAGAAGCTGTTCCCTCGCATAAATGATCTTGAATTGAACAGCAAATAGATTAGTCCAAAGATATGCCGCCAAACCTCCAAATAGCTTCTTAAAAACCCACGAGTTGACGAAGTTTCGACAATCCATTCGTCTGTCACATTTGTTAAGCCCTCTTAAGGGGAACAAAAGTGCCCCTAAGACCAACTCAAACATCTCCATCTGTGACCTGAATGAAAGCCCGTAAAGATCATCAAATATTTGTCATCTCCACAGCTTGTCCACATTGACACCTACACGCTGCGAGAACAAGCCGATTTGTGTACGACACCTCGGAGGTGTTTGTCTAGATTAATGACTGACTTCTTATCGGCGTGCTAACAAAACTAAGCCCAGCCCCCACTCGATCATAAATCGTGTAGATTCCCCCAGAAAGATACCGCCGCACAATGGATGCATCCAGGCGTGAAAGTCCCAACAAAGACCGGCATTGTTGCATGATAAATTACAACACCTTCCAAAATCACTGCCCGATAAGGTGCACACCTCGTCCATCCATCCGGCTGGTCATAGACATCGTGGCAGTCGTGGCATTCCCGGGCGACTCCAGTCTAGACACCCACTCGCACCACCCCCACGAGCAAAGTCATTTCAATTACACACGCCTGAGCTGTCAAGTGTAATCCGAAAAGCAGATGAGTCCCTCCGATGGGACACTCCGCTCCTCGTGCGCGGGGACTCACGGGAATGAATAAGAAATGTTTCTAGTCCAAATTCATGTTCGTCTCGAAGCCGCCTCGGGTCGTAAATCATCTCTCGTCTCGCAGCGTTTAGTTTTTTTTTCCCTTCTTTATTTTCCAGTTGTCATTCCCTTGATTGCTATAAAATGAGCGATTAACAGCGACACCAGCTACACTCGCAGCAGATGCGCACACAGATACGCAGATACACGGCTTCTCGGAGATGTGGGGCTGCAGAGATACACTTGATTACAAGTCGAGTGGATCTAGGGCACCGTCGTGTTCACGTGAATGCACTCATATGCAGTCGCTGGTCGTCGACGTCGCTCACTGTGTCGCTGTTGTTGTCGGCGTTGGCGGCGCGTTCAACTGGCAAAGACAACGTCATGACAGCGGAACGGAAAAGGAAACAAAGACGACAAGCAAAAGTGCAACACGAATGTAATGCGCTCTCATGCGAACGCACAACTCACGACAGCCGAGCGAGTCTCTCTGGATGTGTTCGCAGAACGTCATGCTGCACCCCAGACAGAGTGCGTGCGTGCCCTCAAAACGACGGAGCAATTTGTTCTGTGCTTTTGTTTCTGCTGTTGTGCGTGTTTTTCTTTTTTCCCAGATGAAGTGTGTGTTCTCTCCTTCGTCTTGAGGGCTGTCCTGGTGGCTTGTGTGTCTTCTCCGTGCGTCGGTTTTGTTCGGCAACGACGAGCGATTAATTTATCTAAAGTGTCATGCAATCGGAATGTTAACACTTTGCATGTGCATTTCAGTTGCACACGCCGGATGGTGGTCTTAAGGGATGAAGCGTGCTGAAGGACTCGTCAAGGGAACACGTTGAGGCGGCATCAAAGGCCAGCGATGATCGTGCACTTACCGAGGACGAGGCTCGATGTCAGTGAGGCTTGTTCGGGAAATGGAGCTTGTAAGGCGATCACGGCTTTGTAAGCGGCTCTGTCTGCTGGTTTGAGGTTTTAGAAAGCAGAGTAATTGGATGACTGTTGTTGACCATCTGGAGTACAAGCAAGTGATCCGTGATGGTCCAGTCGGGAGACTTGGAGAGACAATGTTATGATCGAGGCTTTCGGGGCATGTTCGGAAGATCATCAAGAATGTAATTTTTAAGAGAAGAAGTTTTGGAGTATAAGCAGCGCATGATTGCACATTTTTCCTAAAATGTTTACCAAAAATAACGTCAGAACTTTGTGCTATCACAAAGGCAACACTGATGAAAAGATCGAAGTCTAGCTTGAGCAGTGGCTGCGGAATTGTGTGGCAAATTTTAAGCAACTGATGCAAAGTGGCTTCGCGACAAAAATGTAAAAATGTCCCAATAGTCCCAGAGTCACAGAGTTAGAGAGCTACAGAGCCACAAAGCCGCAAAACCATAGAGCAACAGAGCTACAGATGCCCATAGGCACAGAGTCAAACGGCAGTTACCGAGAAATGACACGGAGCCACAAAGTCACAGAACTACAGAGCCACAGAACTACGGAGCTATAGAGCCACGCAGCTACAGATTTACAAAGTCACAGGGCCACAAAGCTACAAAGTCACAAAGCACCAGAGCCATAGAGCCACAGAGCCACAGAACTCCAGGGCCACAGCGCCATAGCGCCGCAAAGCCCTAAAGCCACACAGCCTCAGAGTCACAAAACCACAGATCCACAGGACTGCAGGACTACCGACCCACAGAACCGCAGAGCCACAAAGCCGGAGATTCCCAGAGCCAAAGAGTCAGAGCTAGACCCACAGCCACATCCACAGCCACATCCACAGCCACAGCTACAGCCACAGCTACAGCCACAGCCAGAGCTACAGTCACAGCTACAGCCACTGCCACAGCTACAGCCACAGCCGCAGCCACAGCCACAGCCACAGCCACAGCCACAGCCACAGCCACAGCCACAGCCACAGCCACAGCCACAAACTCAGCCACGAGCACAGCCACAGCCTCGGCCACAGCCTCGGCCACAGCCACTGCCACAGCCACAGCCACAGCCACAGCCACAGCCACAGCCACAGCCACAGCCACAGCCACAGCCACAGCCACAGCCAAAGCCACAGCCACAGCCACAGCCAGAGCCAGAGCTACAGCCACAGCTACAGCCACAGCCACAGCCACAGCCACAGCCACAGCCACAGCCACAGCCACAGCCACAGCCACAGCCACAGCCACAGCCACAGCCACAGCCACAGCCACAGCCACAGCCACAGCCACAGCCACAGTCACAGCCACAGCCAGAGCCAGAGCTACAGCCAGAGCTACAGCTACAGCTACAGCCACAGCCACAGCTACAGCCACAGCCACAGCCACAGCCACAGCCACAGCCACAGCCACAGCCAGAGCCAGAGCTACAGCCACAGCCACAGCCACAGCCACAGCCACAGCCACAGCCACAGCCACAGCCACAGCCACAGCCACAGCCACAGCCACAGTCACAGCCACAGCCAGAGCCAGAGCTACAGCCAGAGCTACAGCTACAGCTACAGCCAGAGCTACAGCTACAGCTACAGCCACAGCCACAGCTACAGCCACAGCCACAGCCACAGCCACAGCCACAGCCACAGCCACAGCCAGAGCCAGAGCTACAGCCAGAGCTACAGCTACAGCTACAGCCACAGCCACAGCCACAGCCACAGCCACAGCCACAGTCACAGCCACAGCCAAGGCCACCACAGAGCCGTAGAGGAACAGAATTACAGAGCCACAGAGCCACAGAGCCACAGTGCCAAAGATCCACAGAAAGACAGAGCGCCACAGAGCCATAGAGCCACAAAGCCACAGACCGACAGAGCCACAGGACCTCAGGGCCACAAACCCACAGAGTCATAGAGCAACAGAGCCACAAGGCCACAGAGCTACAGAATCAAACGGAAGTCACCGTGAAATGACTTCTAAACTCCACCCACACTCAATGTATTTCGAACTCATCGAACAAATAAACAACTAGACCAGGTACCACAAAAAAAACAACTTCACCCTCTCATCTCCCCCAACAAGACGTCGTCCAATATCGAAGTCATATCCTTCCAATTTGGCCGTAATCTCCAAGCATCTGAGCTCAAAAATTGAATCCAACATCAAGAGAATTCCTGTCTCATCAGCTCCAGCACGTACCACGCCCTCCCCCACAACGCGACGCCCCCCCTCCAGTCCAGCGCACAACTTCAATTTCAAGTCAATACAAGCAGGAAGGGAGCGTTGTCGATGGCGACACAGGCACGGGAGGAAACGGTTGAATGGAAAATAAAAAACAAATTATGAGCGTTGTAACAATGGAACAACCCAATCGACCCGAATCCATTTCTCGAGAGCCTGCCATGACAAGACCCCGGCGAAGGCAGCCAACAAATTGTGTGCCACCGAAACGGGGCACAAATTCCAAATGAGCATATCTCGTACAAAAATGTGTTACGCATCCTTTAAAGTTACACAACTGAATCCGACCCAAAGACGGGCACGAAGACGACGAGCTCTGCGACATGATGGAGCGAAAGGAGCAGGAACTGGAGCAGGAGCAGGAGGAGGAAGAGGCGCTTCTTCTAAAGGAGCACCAGGCAAGCACTAGGGCACACTTGAGAAACTTTTTGAACTTCCGGCAATTCTTGCAGTCGTCGAAATCATCCTCGTTTTTTTGAACCTACTTCTGCACCACAACCCTCTCCCGCAGAGGAGCAAACGATGACACCGATCTAGCAGCCCGCCGCCCGCCGCCCGCCCGCAGCACAGACAAGCCGTAATAACGCAAAACAATTCAAACTTAAATAACTAACTTTCTGCAAACGGTTTCCGAATTCTTCGGGAGTTTGCTTACGAGTTTTGAGTTCTTTCTCTCGTTTTTTGTCTTCCGCTCGGAGCCAGCAACAGCAGCAGCATGCTGCTCCTGTTGTCCTTTTTAACGGAATTACGTTGTTGTGCTGGGTGCGCCTTGCGGGCGTATCGGTGTGTTTGCTGCACTGTCAGCAATTGCCTGGGACGCCGAGAGTCTAATAGGTCCTGCCAGGGAAAATTGTTAAATATTTGTTAAACATTTTGTGCTCATGTGGAGCGTGGCTGGGATGGGAGACTTCAGGGCGGTGCGGTGCTCGTGGGGTGGTGTGACGCGCTGACATTTGTGGCGGAATCACATTCCTCAGTGACAGCGTGCAAACAATTTTAAATTGTGCGTTGGGGAGGACCCCAACAAATTTTTGATTTGATTGTGAAAGTCAATATGGACGACGCTCTGGGGGAGGGGGTGGGGTGGACGGGCTGTGTGCTGACACGAACAGAAAGTCGTTGTGTTAGCTGTCGACTGTGGAATGCGCGTTGACATATGATTGGACGGGGGGAGTCGCGATGGGAGCTCGAGCACTTGATGGGCGGGAGATGAGCGTGGATTGTCAGCAAATGTTTGCTTGACGTCACTTACGTTTGATTAGCACAAGCACCACGTTTCCCGAATTTAATGTTTCGACGCTGCTGCTGAATTTGGATTGGGGGAGGCTTATTTTTTGGAGATTGCGACCATAAAATCCAGTGGATTGTTGTGAATTGCTTGTTTTATTCATTTGAGAATGTGTAGGGACTCACTCTGATTAGCATTACATCTTCCATTTGTCGTCGTGTCTGTGGAATTAGATTTTTTAAAGACGGCGGGAGGAGAGGCCATGGTTTTTTGATGAGCGGCTAAATAAATTTGAGTTGAAGTCAGAGCGACAGAGCCACAGGCCCACGGAGAGTATCAGCGCCACGGAGTCACAGAACCATAAAGCCACAGAGCCAAAGAGCCACAGAGCCAACAAAGCTACAGAGCAAGAGAGCCACAGAGATACAGAGATACACAGCCACAGAGCAAGAACCTCACGAAAGAGCAAGAATTAGAACCAGATATAGAACTAAATCCAAGGGCGAAGCCAGAGACACAGAACCACGCAGTCAGAGAATTGCAGAGCCATGGATCCACAGATCTACAGAACTACAGAACCAGATTCACACGAAAGCCAGAACTAAAGCTATAGCTTGAGCTGAAGCCAAAGCAAAGCCACCACCAGAGCAACAAGCCACGACCACAGCCTGAGTCACAACCACAGCCACAGCCACAGCCAGAGCCAGAGTCAGAGTCACAGCCAGAGCCAGAGCCACATCCACAGCCAAAACCAGAGCCAAAACCAGAGCCAGAGCCAGAGCCACAGCCACAGCCACAGCCACAGCCACAGCCACAGCCAAAGCCAAAGCCAAAGCCAGACCCAGAGCCAGAGCCGGAGCCAGAGCCAGAGCCAGAGCCAAAACCAGAGCCAAAACCAGAGCCAGAGCCAGAGCCAGAGCCAGAGCCAGAGCCAGAGCCAGAGCCATATCCAGAGCCACTGCCACAGCCACAGCCACAGCCACAGCCACAGCCACAACCAGAGCCAGAGCCAGAGCCAAAACCAGAGCCAAAACCAGAGCCAGAGCCAGAGCCAGAGCCAGAGCCACAGCCACAGCCACAGCCAAAGCCAAAGCCAGACCCAGAGCCAGAGCCGGAGCCAGAGCCAGAGCCAGAGCCAGAGCCAGAGCCAGAGCCATATCCAGAGCCACTGCCACAGCCACAGCCACAGCCACAGCCACAGCCACAGCCACAGCCACAGCCACAGCCACAGCCACAGCCAAAGCCAGACCCAAAACCAGAGCCAGAGCCAGAGCCAGAGCCAGAGCCAGAGCCACAGCCACAGCCACAGCCACAGCCAAAACCAGAGCCAGAGCCAGAGCCAGAGCCAGAGCCAGAGCCAGAGCCACGGCCACAGCCACAGCCACAGCCACAGCCACTGCCACAGCCACAGCCACAGCCACAGCCAAAGCCAGACCCAAAACCAGAGCCAGAGCCAGAGCCAGAGCCAGAGCCACAGCCACAGCCAAAGCCAAAGCCAGACCCAGAGCCAGAGCCGGAGCCAGAGCCAGAGCCAGAGCCAAAACCAGAGCCAAAACCAGAGCCAGAGCCAGAGCCAGAGCCAGAGCCAGAGCCAGAGCCATATCCAGAGCCACTGCCACAGCCACAGCCACAGCCACAGCCACAGCCACAGCCACAGCCACAGCTACAACCAGAGCCAGAGCCAGAGCCAAAACCAGAGCCAAAACCAGAGCCAGAGCCAGAGCCAGAGCCAGAGCCACAGCCACAGCCACAGCCACAGCCACAGCCAAAGCCAGACCCAAAACCAGAGCCAGAGCCAGAGCCAGAGCCAGAGCCAGAGCCAGAGCCAGAGCCACAGCCACAGCCACAGCCACAGCCACAGCCACAGCCACAGCCACAGCTACAACCAGAGCCAGAGCCAGAGCCAAAACCAGAGCCAAAACCAGAGCCAGAGCCAGAGCCAGAGCCAGAGCCACAGCCACAGCCACAGCCACAGCCACAGCCACAGCCAAAGCCAGACCCAAAACCAGAGCCAGAGCCAGAGCCAGAGCCAGAGCCAGAGCCAGAGCCAGAGCCAGAGCCATATCCAGAGCCACTGCCACAGCCACAGCCACAGCCACAGCCACAGCCACAGCCACAGCCACAGCCACAGCTACAACCAGAGCCAAAGCCAGAGCCAAAACCAGAGCCAAAACCAGAGCTTTTTGAGTTTGAGTTTGAGTTTGAGTTTATTGTCTTCATAAAGAGATTTACAATTTATAAAACACAATTCAATATCTTATATGCCTCCCAACGTCTCCATGGAGTTATCTCTTCTATGCTGGACGGAACCTTGAAGCGGTAGAGGAGAGTCCATGTAAGATATCGGTTAGCCGTAGAAGATTATTTAAAACATTTAAACTAAAATTACATAATATGACAATATGAAATCTGCGAAGCCTAGAGGCTTTTCTGCAGAAGATTATTCAAAAGGAATTCACATCTAGTTCTGAGTAATTCTTGTTAGTTTTAGAACACAAATTAATTCATTGTATATTTTTACAGATTTACATTATTTAATAAGACATAATTTTTTATTTGTCGTTTTCGTGTGTGTATCGGCTGGATATTCCATAGAGAGCGTGGAAGTTGATTAAATATAGTTGGAACCACAAAGGAAAGTTGTCGTCTTCCATATGAGTTGTGGATCCTCGGGATCTTCAAGAGTCCATTTGCCCTTTGTCTGGTGTTGACACAATGGTCGATCGGATGTTTGAATCGTGTGTCGTTGTACGTCTCGTTGATTACATTAAAAAGAAAAAGTTTTTTTACATTTAATATATTTAAGTTTTCGCTTAGATTACACATATTTTCGACATAACAAGTACGATTCTTTGCTCGCCAGAGAATCTTGAATATTCTATTTTGAATCCTTTGAAGTTCCATTATTCTATATTGCGCTGCATTACCCCACGCCGTTATTCCGTACTGAAGTATCGACTCCACCAGAGAGTAGTATACTTGCTTCAGTACTTCAAACGACGTGTGGTTGCTCAGGTGGTAAAGAGCATATGTCGACTGCCGAAGTCTCCTGCATAAGTACTTTATGTGGTAGTCCCACTTAAAGTTGCAGTCTACTTCCAATCCGAGATATCGATACACGCTAACTGCATCAATATATTCTGCGCAGTCATCTATCTCAGGTGTTTGACGAGACCTGTGCAGGCATTCGAAACTGTGGAACTTTATTTTTATTGGTGTTCTTATTACGTGATATGGACGAATATGCATGACCTTGGTTTTCTTCGAGTTTATAACAAGACCATTATCGTGACACCATCGCTGAATATTTTCGAACTCTGATTGCATGGTTTGAGTGGCAATGTTAATATCTTTGTGGCTCACAATTATGGCCGTATCATCAGCATATTGAAAACCGACGCTCTTTTTCAACACAGACAGCATATCGTTTACATATATGATGAATAGGAGAGGTCCTAGAATCGACCCTTGAGGTACACCAAATTCAACATTTCGTAAATTACTATAGCTGTTCGATATTTTAACTTTGAAATCTCTATCCCGAAGATAACTCGCAAACCAATCCAATGTTCGACCACGAATACCTATCTTCTCCAGCATTTTAATGATGTTCGCGTGGCAAAGTGTATCAAAAGCTTTCTTGAAGTCTAGAAAGATCACCAGCGAGTGGAAGTTCTTATTGAGATTGCTGTTTATATTATTAGCAAATTCACTCAGTAATTGATTTACATTTCGGTTTCTCAGGAAACCATACTGGTTCTTATTTACAATTTGGTATTTGGCAATATAATCTTGCAATCTTCTCGCCATTACTTCTTCCAACACTTTGTCAATCGCTGGTAGTATTGAGATAGGACGGTAGTTCGAGACATCGGATTTTTTCCCGGACTTATAGATAGGCCAGAGCCAGAGCCAGAGCCAGAGCCACAGCCACAGCCACAGCCACAGCCAAAGCAAAAGCCAGACCCAGAGCCAGAGCCGGAGCCAGAGCCAGAACCAAAACCAGAGCCAAAACCAGAGCCAGAGCCAGAGCCAGAGCCAGAGCCAGAGCCAGAGCCATATCCAGAGCCACAGCCACAGCCACAGCCACAGCCACAGCCACAGCCACAGCCACAGCCAAAGCCAGACCCAAAACCAGAGCCAGAGCCAGAGCCAAAACCAGAGCCAAAACCAGAGCCAGAGCCAGAGCCAGAGCCAGAGCCACAGCCACAGCCACAGCCACAGCCACAGCCACAGCCACAGCCAAAGCCAAAGCCAGACCCAGAGCCAGAGCCGGAGCCAGAGCCAGAGCCAGAGCCAAAACCAGAGCCAAAACCAGAGCCAGAGCCAGAGCCAGAGCCAGAGCCAAAACCAGAGCCAAAACCAGAGCCAGAGCCAGAGCCAGAGCCAGAGCCAGAGCCAGAGCCACAGCCACAGCCACAGCCACAGCCACAGCCACAGCCACAGCCACAGCCACAGCCACAGCCACAGCCACAGCCACAGCCAAAGCCAGACCCAAAACCAGAGCCAGAGCCAGAGCCAGAGCCAGAGCCAGAGCCAGAGCCAGAGCCACAGCCACAGCCACAGCCACAGCCACAGCCACAGCCACAGCCACAGCCACAGCTACAACCAGAGCCAGAGCCAGAGCCAAAACCAGAGCCAAAACCAGAGCCAGAGCCAGAGCCAGAGCCAGAGCCAGAGCCAGAGCCACAGCCACAGCCACAGCCACAGCCACAGCCAAAGCCAGACCCAAAACCAGAGCCAGAGCCAGAGCCAGAGCCAGAGCCAGAGCCAGAGCCAGAGCCAGAGCCAGAGCCATATCCAGAGCCACTGCCACAGCCACAGCCACAGCCACAGCCACAGCCACAGCCACAGCCACAGCCACAGCCACAGCCACAGCCACAGCTACAACCAGAGCCAGAGCCAGAGCCAAAACCAGAGCCAAAACCAGAGCCAGAGCCAGAGCCAGAGCCAGAGCCAGAGCCAGAGCCACAGCCACAGCCACAGCCAAAGCAAAAGCCAGACCCAGAGCCAGAGCCGGAGCCAGAGCCAGAACCAAAACCAGAGCCAAAACCAGAGCCAGAGCCAGAGCCAGAGCCAGAGCCAGAGCCAGAGCCAGAGCCATATCCAGAGCCACAGCCACAGCCACAGCCACAGCCACAGCCACAGCCACAGCCAGACCCAAAACCAGAGCCAGAGCCAGAGCCAGAGCCAGAGCCAGAGCCAAAACCAGAGCCAGAGCCAGAGCCAGAGCCAGAGCCAGAGCCAGAGCCAGAGCCACAGCCACAGCCACAGCCACAGCTACAACCAGAGCCAGAGCCAGAGCCAAAACCAGAGCCAAAACCAGAGCCAGAGCCAGAGCCAGAGCCAAAACCAGAGCCAAAACCAGAGCCAGAGCCAAAACCAGAGCCAAAACCAGAGCCAGAGCCAGAGCCAGAGCCAGAGCCAGAGCCAGAGCCACAGCCACAGCCAAAGCCACAGCCACAGCCACAGCCACAGCCACAGCCACAGCCACAGCCACAGCCAAAGCCACAGCCAGAGCCACAGCCACAGCCACTGCCACAGCCACAGCCACAGCCACAGCCACAGCCACAGCCACACCCAAAACCAGAGCCACAGCCACAGCCATATCCAGAGCCACTGCCACAGCCACAGCCACAGCCACAGCCACAGCCACAGCCAAAGCCAGAGCCAGGAGTCCTATCCTTTTCCGTCAAAAGTCGCAAAACCAACACTCCATCAAAAAATTGTGTTATAAATTTCGACTGAAATTTCCTACGACATGATGGTTAAAATGCCGATCCAAATCTGCAAATTTCGATCCTTCAACGACATAAATTCGATGTCTCAAGTACTCTCAAGTCACAGTCTACCGCATCCAACCCCCCGCACGGATTAGTTCAAACACCTGAGACCGATGCATCTGTTCGCCTGTCATCTGATCACCCATCCTCTGTCCTCCCCGGTGTTTGTTCTCCTCCCCCATCTGTCAAAAATTACCCAACGTCTGAGCGCCTTTTGTGTGCTCGTGTTGGCTCTAATCCATTGATCGATGTTGGCATGTTGGCAACGTCCTCTGCATTTGCACACTTAATCCCTTCCAGCGTCATCCGCATGCACTACGCTTCCTGTCAAATTTGACTAAAATACCGTTGCCACGTTTGTCAAATATTTCCTTTTCCGTTTCACTTTAAGATGCAAATGAATAAAAATAAGATAAACCCCACGCCCAATTCCCCGGCAGCCATCAACAGTTATCTCCCCAAACACTCACACTCGCCGTCGGTGCACGCATACATTACGCCCGGACGTGCATCTGACACACGTATGCACACGGCTAAGAAAGTATCTCGCTCGTCAGTGCGGGGGGACAGTGGGGGAGGAAAGAAGAAATTTCATGCACGTGAAGCTCGGGTTATCTACGATTTTGCTCCTTCTTGGGGAAGGACCCCGGGCGAAAGGGGGTGGGGCATCTCCACAAGGAAGTGGATGTATCTGGGACCGTGAATCGGTGAATCCGGGACAGGGACAAGTGGGAGAGGGGCAAATTTGATTTTCCATTTCTTCGGAAAATTCAATTTATGATGTGCACTCGGCCGTGAGTGTGGGTGCTGCTGTATGAAAATTGAAACCGCATCTAAGCTCCTGCTCCCGCCCGAGAGCGGGGACGCAAGAAATAAAGATACGTATCTTGATGTGAAATATTTTGGGGCTACAGCGGTGGCGGGCACCCCATCTGGGGGTGGGGTGAAGTAAACAAATTTACGGGGGCCCTCAAAAGTTGTGAGGTGTTATTAGAGGGAATTTTGTGGATTTTTATTTCAAAAAGTAGATCCTGTCGAACGCCTGAGTGCAGTTATGGGCTTGAAAGCATAGTTTTTGGTGAAATTTTGTATCGGTTCGGAGGCACTCGAGTGGGGTGGCATCGAGTGGGATATAAAATTCAAATGAAGGGGGTGCTGCTTGTTTATTTGGAGCGGGCTCTGCTTTGATGTCTCGGTGTGGAGGCCTTTGAAAGCCAACGATTGCATTTTGCATGAGGCAATCATACACGACTGCTCTCACAATTCTGTGCTGCATTTTCAATCATCGGCTTAACCTGAGCGTACAGTCTGAGCAAATCACCGCCGACCTCTGTGCATGCGGAGGGTGTCGTTGGTGGCTTTACGTTTTCTTTAGTTTTGATAGAAATAGGCTTAAGTTGGATAGGGTTTCTCGCCGTAAGGTGTGGACCAACTTAGGGACGGAGTTTGTTGGATAGTTCGTTGGAAGATCCTCTGGAGATCCCGCGAACTTTGTCTTAATGTCCATTTATGACCCAAACACTCAGTCAGTCGAGGTGTGACTTTCTGGTCTGTAGTTCTGTGGCTCTAGTTTTGGCTCTAACTCTGACTCTGGCTCTGGCTCTGGCTCTGGCTCTGGATCTGGATCTGGCTCTGGGTCTGGCTCTGGATCTGGCTCTAGTTCTTACTCTGACTCTGGCTTTGCGGCCCTGTTGCTGTGTGGATCTGTGGCTCTGACTCTGACTCTGGCTCTGGCTCTAACTCTGACTCTGGCTCAGGCTCTGGATCTGGATCTGGTTCAGATACATCCTCCTAATCGTATCCAAGTTTATTGGTCAGATTTTCGGATAAGTTTTTAGTACTTTTTTGACATATCACTTTTCAGTATCTTCTCAAAATAGACTCAATCCGGTCCTTATTATACATTTCTCCGTACGAAATTTCAGATTTTTTTTAAATTGATCAAAATAAATTGTTGATAAAATTTTCGAAGAGTTTTCTATTCTTCTAACTTTTTAAAAATTGAATTACATCCAAAATCTTGGTCACATTTGGAAAGCAGTTTTAATAATATTTCTTAGCCAGAATTTCATGCACGAATGTAGTCAAAATTGTCCAGTAGATCGAGACAAAATATTTACTCTTATTTTGAGGAACTTTTTGAAGCATCAAAAAAGCTTTAAGTATTTTCGTGCGAAATTTTGAACAAAATGTTCTGAATGATCAGAATGTTACGGGTTACGGCTAAGTTTTTGAACAAATTCTGTAAATGTTGCAGAATGAATAATTCAAATGTTGACCACATTCCAAAAAAGTTGGCCGATCTGAAATTTGGTCCAACGGAAGAAAACAGTTCATAATTTAGTACTCTTCTCTAAGCAACTTTGTGTAAAATGTTGGCCCAACTTATTCAGTGGATCACAATGGAAAGAATTTCGACCAAATTTGTAATCATAAATTGGACAATTTTCGAAAATACAGTCAAAATCGGTTATAACGACCTTCGAGGGACCGACGAAATTAATCGATATGTCGTTGTAAACGATTTCTTATGCTATTGGATTACATATAATGGAGCTCAGGTGGGACCTAAGAATTTTGTCGTTATAAGCAATACTTCGTTAAACCGATGTCGTTATAAGCGATTTTGACTGTATTTTAGCTTTGATTTGACTGAAATCATTGAGATTCTCATTGGAGCGATATGGATCTGCATGGATCGTTTTCAATTACCTGTTAACGTCTTTATGGTCTTAAGACAAAATCAGGAAACTTTTAGTCAAATCTTCACTCACCTGAAAGAACAAAAAAAAATATTTAAAAAATAGTCAAAGTATACAGGACCAAAAAATTGTTCAAAATGGTTTAAAAAAAAGTTACATGTGATAAGTCTTCAAGTTAATTTTAATAACAATAATGGCGGCGCTACAATCCGAGGTGGACCTGAACTTAGCTTCTCAGCAACCACTCGTGTTGTGCGTGCTTGTTGTTCTCTTCCGAGTGGAGGGGACCTACAGTTTAATGCCGACTCCGAACGGCGAGATTGAGAAGATATTTCTAGACATTTATACTCTTTGAGCATTTTCAGTGACTCGAAAGAGGTAGAGCCGTGAAAAAATTATAGCTCCTACACTCGGCGCTTAAGTTAATTTTGGCATTGTTCAAATCGAAATGAATTAAATCGAGAGATTTTTGTTGAACTCCTCCTGGCAGTTGGTGACGAAAGGATTGAACGCAATCCTCAGTTAATTTGTACATTATTATGTTTCTGACCCCGTTTACTCTCAAAATCGTTTTCAAAATCTTCCCTGATGGTGGTAGTTGGTGGACAACAACTTCAAGTTTGGTTTGCCAGAACATTTGACCGTAGACTCTCTGAGACTCAGACTCTGAGATTGAGATTGAGACAGAGACAGAGACAGAGACAGAGACAGAGGCAGAGACAGAGACAGAGACAGAGGCAAAGGCAGAGGCAGAGGCAGAGGCAGAGGCAGAGGCAGAGGCAGAGGCAGAGGCAGAGGCAGAGGCAGAGGCAGAGGCAGAGGCAGAGGCAGAGGCAGAGGCAGAGGCAGAGGCAGAGGCAGAGGCAGAGGCAGAGGCAGAGGCAGAGGCAGAGGCAGAGGCAGAGGCAGAGTAAGAAGGAAGAGGCAGAGGCAGAGGCAGAGGCAGATGCAGAGGCAGAGGCAGAGGCAGAGGCAGAGGCAGAGGCAGAGGCAGAGGCAGAGGCAGAGGCAGAGGCAGAGGCAGAGGCAGATGCAGAGGCAGAGGCAGAGACTGAGAATGCAATTAGGACCGAGACTGAGACTGAGACTTGGACTGAGACTCTGAGACTGAGACTCTGAGACTGAGACTTGGACTGAGACTCTGAGACTGAGACTTGGACTGAGACTCTGAGACTCTTTTCATTGGGTAGAAAAACGAATGAACTCTTGGACTTCAGTAATTGCTTTAAGACGAAGTGCAGATGGCGAAGCCCACTGAACTGATATCCATCTGGACAAGTATCTACCGATTTAATTTCTTTTTCTTATGCAACTGGGCCGCTTCGATCTCTAAGAGTGTTGAAAAAAGCAGAGAGAGACGTCGCATATTATGCTTATAGCACGAGAAAATGAATCCAACCGAGGGTAGCTGACAAAAGAAATTCTGGCTACGAGAGTTTGTTGATTTAAATCCGGACGGTAGCAGCCGGACTATATCATCCGGATTGGATCACTCGGATCTCCTAGCCTATATTACCGGGACTGTATAAGCTAGACTGCAACTAAACAACGTCTCTACCAAACAGTTTTACTGAAGTGACTGAAACTCCTCTTTTACCTTTTGAAGGCTTCAAACAGCCCCTTGGTCACAAGTAGGTGTGAAAAAAATACAAAAATGTTCCTCCTAACTTCCCAAAATCAATCTAAAAAGAAAACAGAGATAAGAAATCATGAAAAAAATGCCCAAAGATTGTTATGAAATCAATAACTCATTCGTGCCACGTTCAATCACAGCCCTTCATCCCCTCGTAAAAAAAAGAACAGAATCAAAGCCCCAAGTGAAATCGATTTGGCGACTTAAACTTTATCACATCCTCGGCTCTGCTCCTCGGGCACACCTTCAACCTCAACTCGACTCGAATGGCATTCCATCAAAAGAGAGGCAAACTTTATAGCACCCGCCACCAGCACTGAAGCCCAGTCCATCCAAGAGTAGCCACAACCGCCGCCACGTCCACCCGCACCACGTGGAGCCAATAATACTCCTGGAATTATACCGAGACGAAATGGGGAAGGAGATGTGAGTGAAGTGGGATCCCTGTGACCTGTTTTATTGCCCCTGCCACGCTCTCTCACTCAGAGGTAGTTACACGAGTAACTTTTATGCTCGGCGAACTTCTCAAGAACTGCGGGAGATTTTCTGCCCAGCTACAGCCACACACTCTGTCTCACATGATGGCTGGCAATCAAATCTTGCGGAGGGTCCTACAAGGTTGCCGCAGGACCCGTGAAGTGGCCCCCGATGTGAGATGAACTGGCGGGTGGATACTTTCGCAGCAACACCGGATTTGGAGCTCTTAAAATGACGGTTAAATTTAGTTACCGCTGCCGGTCGCAACAAGTTCATCGGCATCGAGTGGACACGGGGTAGGACACAACAAATGCGCCCGCGGCCACCGCCGAAGTGACTAAGTGACGGACACATTGCCGCACATTTGCTGCGGTCTCAGATACAAATGACAACCGGGAGAGAGAGGGAGAGCGAGAGGGTAAATAATTTTAAATAGAAACGTTATTGACCCCACCCCACTCGCACTGCCCACTCGGGGCAGTGTTACAAGCCATTAACTCGCTTGTAATAAACCGTAATAAATGTCAACCAATTTACGTCCTGAAGCACTGAATCGGATTGCAACACTTTAACCCTTGCCCGTTACGTGCTCGAGCGCTGAAGTGCTCTGCTCTGCTCTGGGGCGTGCACCGGGGGTGGCGTGCGTATGTCCTGCGATGCACACAGCGGGACTGTATTAATGAGATACACTTCGATGGAATTTATTTGCAGCAACGCATACGTAATGAAGTAACCCATCCCGATGGGACTTTGTAGGCACGCCCGGCTTCTGTGAAGCCGTCGAAAGGACATGTGCCCGGCGGCGGCGAAAGGGGGGGATGCTGCATGCATGCATCGGTCCCTGTGGAAAAGGACGCGCTGTTGTGCTGGGCTTTGATTTACTGTGTTTTTGTTTTTTGCGCGAAAATTAAGTCGTTCAGGGGAAAAGGTCTGTGGACAGACAAAAAAAAAATGGATTCCCACTGCAGGGGCTTCGGCTGGACGCTGCACGGAAGTGGATTACTCATGCGTGCTCATATTTGTTTAATTAATTTTTTATCAAGTAATTATTGTTTACGCGATGGGAAAACTGTAATTGCAGCGATTGCACCGGGACGGGGGGGGGGGGGTGGCAAATGTAATTTGCACCAGGATGTGCAGATCCTTAACGTGGACAGTGGCGAGGCTTCTTTTCGGGTGATGTTGGCTTAAACCCGATTGATGTCTGCTCAAGTGTTTACCGTTGAGTGGTGGCTGTGGCGGGGTGTAGTGAAATTGTGTCATACTCCGGCGACTGCAGCCGCCTAATCAACAATGTATTTCATTTCGTTCGAGTGATTGGTTACCGATGGGATGGGAGTCTTTAAGGGAATTTAAGTGGGAGCTGTGATTGACCGTTGAGACCGATGAAAAGTACCTCGGAATTGGAGGCAATTTATCGTTCTGCAATTAATTTGATTGGAATTGGAACTGAAGCGTAGTTTTCTAGAAGCAAACCGAATTCACTTCACTTCACTCCACTTCACTTCATTTCACTTCACTTCACTTTAATTTTGGCACCTCTTTAAGAGCGTAGACTATTATGGTGTGAATTTATCTTCGTTTTCTTCATTAAACAAGTCGCAAACTAAGACTGAGACTGAGACTCTGAGACTCTTTTTGTTGGACAGAAAAACGTCGTTTGAACTAAACGTCGTAAAACCAGTCGCAGACATCACGGTGTTGTTGACAGATTCATGTTTGAATACGTCTTGAACTTCAAACCCGATGTTAAGGACCCACAGCCAGTGGAAAATCCTTTGAGTTATAGTAAAGACCCAGGGTGCTTGATGTTGCTTCACTTCTAAATCTAACGGTGGGGAAATTTATTTCTGGGGATTACGACCTCTTTTTAAGGCGTTATCTCCAAATACCCTCGATGGGTTCTTCGTTGAAGTTGTACCGGTCTAAAAATGGGTTCCTGTCGTTTCTGCCTCAAAGCCCAAGAAGATTTTGTAAGGATCCCATCAGCTCTGAGTCTCAAAAACGACGGAGGTCTTCAGAAAATCTGGCTACAGAATAACTCCTCTTTACTGCTAACCAATCCATCATTGATCGCTTCCTTCGGCGTCGTTCTGAAAGAGATAAATGGTGGAACTGTAACAACGTTCTCTTTAATTCTCTCATTTGCGGTCGTCAACAACTGATGTCCCTCAGGGTACCAGATTAAACCTTATCATATGTCGAAGAAGCAAATGAAGACAGAAGCTGGAGACAAACGAGCGACTGATGTCCCTCAAGGTGTCAGATTGAAACCCTTTCTTTTCTCTAAGGGGCTCGGTGTCAAAAAACAAAGACAGAAGCTAAGGCCTGTGTTATGCAACAAGAACTGAAGACCAACTAGCGTTTAACAGCGGCCGATGTTCCTCAAGGTGCCAGATTGAGACCCTATATTTGTCCAAGGAGTTGAATGTCAGCAAGCGAAGAAAGAGACTGAGGTCTGTATTGCGCAATCAGCACTGAAGACAAACCAGATTGAAACCCTTTGTCCAAGGTAATAATAATAATAATGACAGCGCTACAGTCCGAGGTGGGCTTGGACCTAGCTTCTCAGCAACCACTCGTGTTGTGCGTGCTGTTGTTCTCTCACGAGTGGAGGGGACCTACAGTTTGATGCCGATTCCGAACGACTATTTTGAGAAGCTATTTCTAGACATTTATACTCATTGAGCATTGTCAGTGACTCGAAAGATGTAAAGCAGCTTTTTTCTAGATTCGAAACTTAGACCTCGAGCGTAGGAGTCGACGCACCTATCCACTTCGCCACGGCGCCCACGTCCAAGGAGCTAAGAGTCAGTAATAAATGTCAGACTGAGGCCTATGTTTTTCAACAAAATCTGGGACAATGACAGAGAATTCTGTATGCTGGAGAAGGCTACAAATTGAGCCTCATTTTCGTCTAAAACTTTATGGACATCTTAGAAGACTTGACTTCATCTTAAACTCAAAGATTCTCAGATGATGTGCTTATATTTTAACGTCCACTTCCAACGTGTTTCATTTCGGGCAAAGCTTCTTTAAAAAAATACGCACTGTTTGGGCTACACAGCACTCACTTTGGCAAAAGGTTTTCAATATTTCCCAACGTTGTTTAAGCGTGAAGCGACTCATTTCGTCCCGCGGAGGTATGATACTGACTTTCTGTCAAGATTTCGAGCGGGAAACAGCTGTAAGTGTCAAAATAACCTATGATTTACTGTATTTGTGTTTGTATTTGTGGCGGACACACTGTATTTGGTGGCAGCATTTGCAGGAAGAACACCTAGAGTTGGTCTAAACATCAGGATAGCTGAACATGCATTTAAGGTAGTGCAATCCTTGGGATATCTTCGGTCAATGGTAGCCACCGATAACAGTATGGGGCAAGAAATATCTATACACACGCGGGCGGCTGCTCAAATTCAACAAAAGCCACTACATCCTGTCAAGACTCTTGTAAATCTAAGAACCCATCGACTCGAAGTTAGTGCTGAACAAGACTATGCTCTTAGCAGTACTCATGTATGTATCCGAGACTTGTGTGCTCAGCAAAAAACACTCCGAACTCTTAACCGCGTTCCAAAGGAAATTGTGGAAATTGTGGCACTTCTGAGGATGCTACAACCATGAGTACACCATCTACCGAGAAGCAAACATTGTCACAAAAATTAAGCTCGACTCCGGCGGGCTGTGCACCTAGTGTCTATGGGCGAAGAGGAGCCAGCTTGGAAGGCCCTTTTTCAGTAATTTGTATGATGAACGGAGAAGGATGAGACCTTGCAAGGCCTTGCCTGAAAAAGGGCCTTCCAAGCTGGCTCCTCTTCGCCCATAGACACTAGGTGCAGGATAGCGTAGACCAAGACGCGCCCAACTGGATAGCATCGGTTCGAGATCGGGGTGGGTGAAAAAACATGTTAAAGGAGGGCAGGATCGGATTCAGCTTGTAGTCCCAATGATGACCAAGGATCCGAATCTCTCAAAAAACCGTAGAAAAATGAGAAAAACATTTTTTTTTTTAATTTTAGAAATTAGCTCAAGTTTGACAGAAAAGACCAAGACTGCCAGTTTTCAAACGAGTAGATAAAGCCAGCAGTAGCTATTGAGCAGCTTTCAAGTTAGAATTTAGGCTTAACAAGAAACTCAGCAAACTTGACACGATTTTTCTTCACTTTTGATACAGGTTTACGTGGTCGAATAAAACGAAACAGCTTCATCAGATTCATTCATCCCTTAGCAGTTCAAAATTGCTTGTGTAAGCGATCAAAACTTTAGTTCAGAGCCCAGCTGCACGCCGCCTCAGAGTATGCATTGAAACGCTGCATGACTGCTTCCGAAAATGTCAAAAACGTGTCCAAATGCAAGAGTTCTTCTCTGAAGGAAATAAGTGTGCAATGAGATTAGTTGTTTGAAAAAGAAAAACAAACTGTTTGACCTACTTTACTCCATTGCACAACGCCCCGGTGTCCACTGTGCCAAATTTTGAATTCCTAAATGACATCCCGACACATTTCGACAAACGATTCGATAAGCAAACACCAATTCTATCACGAATCCGCTCCTCAGCACACAATTCAAGCGGCTTCACAAGTGCCGCCCAGGTCCGATGGTCTAGTTTCATGACCCAATAAAACTCACGTTCCACCTCCCCCCACCAGTCATCAGAATCGCGACTACGTGCTAATCGGCAAATATCACCGGATCCACTGGATCGCTGTCCTCCATTCGAGCGCTATCAGCATCTGGGGCAAAACATGACCAATAGCCCTCGATTTGGATTAATCAGATTTTTGTCCATATTTTCCAACCCCTCCCCGCTGCACAGCCGATTGAATACAAATCGATTTAAAACCGACGTCCCACTGCCCAGTCCGTTGTCAAATATTTGAAATATTGCAGTTCGATTACATTGATGGCGGTGTAGAGGCGGCGCTAAGTGCAACAGCTGCAAATGCCTCCCCCCGCTCAAACAGAGATTGCATTCCCAAGCGCAGATAGACTTGCCAAAGACAAAAGAGGTACGGGATCCACACTGTCCAGTGTTACGTTCCACTCGGACAATGGCCGTTCGTGTTGTGAGGTGACACGATTATGACAGCTGCTCTGGATCGCCGGGATGTGTTCGCACAGTTATCAACTGTGATTTAAAAATTTATTAAAAACGAGCGCTGACTGTGGACAGAAATTCCGCTTCAAACAAAGAGGACGAACATCAAAATTGATTCCATCACTCACAGGGTGGTACTTAAACTCAATTAAATAACGTGACAAGGGAACAATCACCAGTTGACGGAGTCGGAAGGGAGTTAAAGAGTCCTTAAAGTGATACGAAATGCTCGTACAATGAAATCAGCAGATGAGCCTGTCATGCTGCTGTGTGTGTGCGGATTGGGATGGGAAGAGCTGATCTTTACGAGGACGTGTGGAATGACATGTAGTTGCTTGTGATGACTTGCAAGGGAACACACGGCACGTGGTACACAACCGCCTACAGACGAAGATGAAATTTGATTTATGAGTCGCTCATGAGATCATGAAACGGTTGGACGTGTTTTCTGAAGAGTACTTTCGGTTCACTTGAAGGACGGCTTTTGAGTTACGGAATGAAGTTGTTTTGTGGCATTGTTGCTCCATGATTTTCAGTCTTTGAGGTTAAGTCGTCAAGCAGCTTTCCACACTCGAAAGAATCAGGAAATAATTCAGTAATCCATTCCGTGACATACGAAAAATACGTCTTTGAACTTCATTCAAGGTTTTGATAGTCGTTGTCAGACTCGGGGTAGTTTTGGGTTTCTTTTGAAGAATGATTTTTGGATTTTTGGAACGCAATTTCGGGTGCATAACATCCTTGAATGCTCTTCATCCTTTCTCTTCTCATCCGTTCTGAAGATTGGCGTTCAAGGAGTGAACAGCTAGGCGTTTTTGACCATACAGCAAGGACCTCAAAAGGCTCTCCAAGGCGCAGTCAAATGGCACTATCGCGTGTCATTTAGACACCAAATTCCCTAATCCATGTTGTGGCATCGGTCATTGATTTAAATCCACATTAAGTCCAACATGTCATGGACAATATGACGCGTATAACCCGCCTTTTAGAACTCCATCAGAGGACTAAAGATAAACAGCAACTTTCTGATCAAGAGCGTCTACGAGTGCTGCTATCCAGACAAGAGGAGAGAAAACACAGAAACCCTCGGTAAAGAGAGCAAGTAGCAAATCGGTATCAATGTACACCTAGAACCATTAAGGCCGAAGAGCATTTTTAGTTTAGGCTTTGATTACCCACAGATGAGGGACCTAAGAAGGAAGAAATGCCAAATAAAACAGTAACACTCAAAAGTCTTTCTCCTTTCACTGGAAGGGACTTTTAAACGTAATAACTCAAAAGTCAGCCCAGTAACCACGACTTTCTTGATTTTTTGACGACGAATTGGCGACTGACTTTCAAAAATAATTTTGAATGATTGTCTTACCCAAACAACTTTTCTAACGATGAAGAACCAATGTACAGGGTGGGCTATCTAATTCTGATAAGTTATTGTGACACTGACAGCTGTTTCCCGCTCGAAATCTTGACAGAAAGTCAGTATCATACTTCGTCGCTTGACGCTTGAACAACGTTGGGAAATATTGAAAACTTATTTCCAAAGTGAGTGCTGTCCAGCCCAAACAGTGCGTTTTTTGAAAAGAAGTTTTGGCCGAAATGAAGCACCCACCACGACTGCTGTACGCAAGTCTGTGCAAAAAGTTCGTGAGACTGGTATTTTTAAGGTTCCGTCTACAAAAACGGAACCTATATAATTTCGGTGTGTCCGTCCGTCCGTCCGTCCGTCCGTCCGTCCGTCCGTCCTTCCGTCCGTCCGTCCGTCCGTCCGTCCGTCGTGTCTGTCACACTTTTTTATCTCCGAAGTTTATGAAGATATCGGCATGAAATTTTGGAATTAGGTACTTCAGACCTAGATGTCATTTCCTATGCAGCGATTTTAAAAAGTGGGGCCATTTGGGGGTTTCTCCAGTACAGGTGAAGTTGACACTAATTTTGAAAAATTGTCGCACCCCATCGATATATATATCAATCGACAGATCTTTCGAAATGAGGTGGAGGTTTCTTTCAACACTTTTTTATCCAAAATACCGTTTGGAAAATATGGAGCTCCAAAATTTTAAATGTCTCCCCCCCTGCCATTTCTAAACCAAAGTGTTTAAAAATCTGAAAAAATCACAAAAACTTGGCTTCATTGAGTACTTTCATTTAAAACTATTGCGAGCATTCTGGCCCTAATGGTTTTGGAGATATTGGCCAAAAACGGTCAATCATCGACATGCGAATTGTGAAGATCTGAAAACGCAGTTTTGAAGACATCAATGTAAGCATTAAGAAATGATAAATTTCAAAATATCGATTTATGTTGAAATTTTGAAATATCTAAGATTTAAAACAAAAAAAAAATTCATTTTCACACATAATTTCATGCTGTGTTCGGCCACTCTATTCGTTGATGAGCGTTATCTTTTCGATCTCACCCCTAAATGCCCAACAGAAATGAACACACACATACCGCAGGCATGAGCAGTGATTAGATAGGTATGTATGTATGTATGATGGAAGGGATTTTCTGTGTTGGATAAACTTGGATAGAGATATAGGTATATGTAGGGATGAACATTTGTTTGTTTGGATGTATGAATTTGAGAATAAATGGTTGATTTGAGTTGAAGTTAGAAGAAAATTCAACTGAAATAGTCGTTTGATATTCAGAAATCATCCATCAATATTATGCGACGGAACCTTCCCCGTGCGAGTACAACTCGCACTTGCCCGGTTTTTTTTCTATGTTTTTTGAAGCACTACTGGAACACTCAGACTCAAAACTGGTCCATTGTACTGCCAGGTAGCTACATACTCCAGTTCCGTTGATTTGATCTCAATGGGAAATGGTAACTGGACGAGATTCGATTTCACTGGGATTCGAACCTGGGACCCCTCAAACTTGCAGAAGACCCTTAACCAACTGCGCCATCCAGTCGCTTAGACTGTTAGTGGACAACACTAATGGTCCCCGTCGTCGTACGGTGCGCGCAGTCCACAGATGAGATTGTGGTTGCTTTGACCGAGAGTGTAAGACGAGACTCAATTCACGAACATCAACTCGCCATCGATCTCCCATCGAACAGCGCAACATTTCACGCAATAGCCTGAGGAGAATTCTGCACAAAGATCTCGGATTACTCGCTTACAAGGTCCAATTGACTGAGCAATTGAAGGCGCCCGACCATCCGCTTCGTTATCGCTTCATAGTTTGGGCCTTAGAGCAGCTTGAATTGGACAACGATTTTGGGAGCAAAATCATCTTTCTGACGAGACGCATTTTCATCTCGGCGGCTGCGTTAACAATCAAAATTGCCGCATCTGCGGATCGGAAACTCGGAAAACCCGCATGTCGTTGTCGGGAAGCCAATCAATTCACAGAGAGTGACAGTTTGGTGCGGATTGTGGAGTGGTGGCATCATTGGACAATTTTTCTTCGAAAATGAGGATGGGAACAACGTTTCGGTCAACGGTGGGCGTTACAGAGCCAAGTTAACCGACCTTTTTTTTACTCAAACTGAAGACATGGACTTGGACGACCTCTAGTTTATACAGGATGGCGCGCTAAGCAACACAACCCATGCCACAATCGATCTTTTGCGCACCAAATTCCCAAATCGTGTTATCAGCCGCCTTGTCGTCGATGTCAATTGGCCGCCTCGGAGGTGCGATTTAACCCCTTTGGACGATTTTTTGTGGGGAACCGTGAGGGAGCGATGTTATGTCAATAATCCGAAAACGATTCAAACACTTAAGGCCAATATCATCTAAGCAATCCGTGAGCCACAGCCCGAAACCATCAACAAGGTCTGGAAAATTGGGGTGACAGAATGCCCTACTGCAAAGCCAGCCGAGGAGGCCACTTGAACGACGTTGTATTTCATAGTTAATGGGAATGTTCGTTCTTACTAATGAAGCCATAATACATGGAAAAAATTTAATTTCGTTAATTTTATTGCATTTTTAAAAAGAAACTTGTATTTGGCCAACCGCTATATATGCGGTCAAGCAAAAATCGCTCCGTTACCCATCATCCAGGACATAAGGTCACAATCAACAAATACAGCTCTGAGGCAATTATTGAGTTTATCTGCCTCGATGTAAACGTGAAACCCTGTAGATGCAAGGTAGTTTAGTTCAATGGGTCGCTGGCGTGACAAGAAAGTAAAGCTGAGGGCTTCCTTTACGAGCCGATGTCAAATACTGTCCGATCTTACGGTTTAGGACCGAAAGAAACCGACGTCCACGCGAAACATGACGTAGCGCGAATTTTGCAGCGGGAAAGATTTTGTCACTTTGGGAGTTTTTCAAACTTTTTTGGAATTTTTGCCCGCTAGGTTAGTGAACCTCCCAGCTGAGCAGTATGGGTAGGGAGGTCTTTTGAGATCACCAGTGTTGCGGGGTTAAGGCACTCTCTTTCGGGACTGACTAACTCGAGGCTATTCTTTCTCTCCTTCATTTGAAATTTACCGATTGCAATCCTTTGAGCTTCTCTTAGGATGAGGCAGGTTTAAATTAACAGCCAATTGCAACGCCTTCTCTGAATCATCTGTTGAGCTTTGTAGACACATTTTCTAGCTGCTTCCTAAACTCAAACTAGCGTTGAAGGGGAACACCTTCTTCGACCAACGTTTTTAACGTTGCAGAGAGTGGTTAGAGGTCTTAAGGTCCATTCCGGCTCAAGTCTCCAGGAGTACGTTCGTTGACACCTTAAATTCATGCTCTCTTTAGGTCCTGAATTTGTCAAGTAAACACTTGAGTCAATCGGTCGTTAAGTTTGAAGGTCCAATTGATAAATTTATGTCAAAAAACGGAAGACTTTCTGTGAGTGTTCTATTTTAATGATTTTTGGTCCTTCGAGCCGAATCATCTTTTCATTGCTCTTTTTTTAGAGGATCCGTGAGTCATTTAAGGGCTGTCTTACAAAAGTGTCGGAAACTGTTTGATTTATTCTGATTTTTGTCCCTAAAATTCTTTGTTGCAATGACTGATTGTTTCTCGGAAACAAATGCCAACTGTCAACACTGTCCCCAGCCGCAGCATTGTTTGTCATGACAAGACGACAGGACCCTTGCCAATGTGTCAAAGTGACAACGGAAACCAACACCTCTCATGTCCACCAGAGCGAGACTTCTCAAGACCATCGTATTTCCCAAATTAAATGCGAGTGCGAACAGCTCATTGCCGTCTCCCTGCCTTAGTCGAGAAGGACCGGATCTCCCGCAAGAAAACTAACTTATAGCTGCTTCCGAGTCTCGCTCTTAATGAACTTTTACCTTCCTCCAGAGACAGTCACCTTCCCTCTCCACCAGCAACAGTTTGTTGATGAACGAAAACTTTCCTTGTCACCCCATCGACCCCAATTAACATCCTTGGACTCTTTGATGTTCACACGCTGCCCACCCCCGCCCTCGCCGCCTGTCGTCCGCAATAATTTCTCAAATTCCCGAACTTGCGGACCCAAGGCACGATGTCTCTGGGATCCATTAACTTGTACTTCGGCACACACGCACCCTCACGATAATTCACTTTCACCTTCCGAGCGGCGGCGGCGGGACGAGGAGATGGAGATGCCTGCAGAAGGATGCCCTGCTCCGTGTGTGTGTGCCCATATAATTTCCACTTCTAAACTTCTAACTTCCTTTCAGACTTTCGATATATTGTTACATCCGTGTCGTCGCCGCCGCCCCCCCCTCGGCTGTGTGACCTGGAAGGTGTAGTGAGTGTATCTTTTCCATTAGGGACGATGTCATCCAGCGCCGCCACCCCTTCCGATCCCCCTCAGCTCGCCCGGTAACCGCAGCACAAAAAACAATTGTGTCATCCACCCCCCAATCCTGTGACAGCGCAGGCGACACGGGCGACACAGGAAACACAAGGAACACAAGGAACACAGGGACGACTGGGAACACGGCATACATTGTCATTAATATGGCTTCAGGTTGACGGTTAATTGCGATTCTATAATAAAGCAGAGATAATATATCAAATTTCGTCGTGTCCTTATTATTTATGTGTTTGTTCATCAGCCACCCCCTCTCTCTGTGTGTGTGTGTGTGTGTGTGCTGGGTTCGGAAACACTTCAACCGTGAGCGTGAGTGGATGGAGTGTTTGCTGAACTCCGGCCTGGAACACCTTCTTCATCCCCCCAGGGGGGTTCAAGGAACCGATATGATATACGGTCGCTGGCACACGGTGAATGGCTGCCGCCACAGTTCTGCGTCCAGTCGGGAGCTGCCATTTGGATAATTGCTGTTGTCCTGCCCCGTATTCCATTTGTTGGCCACCCGCTCCCGCGGGAAGGTGGGCGGCAAATTAATATGAAATAAAATTGATTTTTTACGAGCAAGTAGTTGTGTGTGAAGTTCCTCAGCGCCGACCGCACTCCTTGAGCGAGCGAGTGAGAGTGTGTGTCGCACTCCGCCATCCGTCATCGTCCTTCCAGGACGAGGCGGACGTACATGCACCCGTGTGTTGGTTCGTGCGTCGTTTAATGAAGAGCGGAGGGTGACGGCGGTTTGATTTCATCGGAATTGTCAGAAACGCTTCGCGTGTGTGCGACGGTGGTGGTGGTGGCGGCGGCGGCGGGTGGATTGGCCAGGATATTGGTTTTATGAGTCAAACTTAAGTTGATTTGTGATCGAAAACAAACTTCCCGTCTGCCGGGCTGGTGCTGAGGGTGCTGACGATGTTCCCTGGGCTGCTGTCGGTGCCACTGGCTTTGCTGCCGTTGGTGGTGGTGTAAGCGTTGCCACCATTTGATTTGTTGTTCGAATCGAATAAATGATTAATTTATGTGTCGATGCGAATGGAATGGAGCGACATGAAATGTTCCTTAAACACCGCCCGAGCAAAGCCAACCCGAGCGGCAGCAGCAGCCTGTGTGTTAATGGGCATCTGGAGCGAACGATTAAGCAGTTTCATTTGACGGCGGATGGCGGCTGTGCTCCTGTATGAGTCATTAATGGTATTTTCTTTCGCACAAGGCACATGTGTGTGATACAAGCCGCAAAAGTGGGTCACAACGATGGCATGGTGCTGCTTCTAATGATACTCCATGAGGCCGCAAGAATGTTTTTATTACTTTTTTGGTGGTGCTCCTGTGGGATGGCGGCGTGTGTGTGTGTGTGTGTGTGTGTGCGTACATATCTCTGATATGGGCCATAAGGGATTCGGATCGGTGTTTTGGGGCTGCTCGGTGATGATTTGTAGCATACTTTGGACGGTCGAGGGCTGCATGTGGCTGAACGTGACTTGTCGAGTGACTTTGCGGAGGCGGTTTAGTTGGGATCTTTTGTTGAATGTTTTGAAGGGAATTTCATTTTCGACGAACTCATTTTTTGGCCATTTTTCTTCGTTTTTTTTTTTTTTTTTGTCGACATCGAATTTGGGAGACGTGAAGGAAGACAAATTGTGTCTTGATTGGGTTCTGGAACAAGTTTTGTGTGCCTTTTTTTGGGAACATGAGTGGGCTTTCGGAAATTGATTTTGAGGCTGAAGGGAATTGGAAGACAGGTGCGGTCGTGGGAGTACTCTGTTGTTGACTGAACGGGGGCAATGGACCCGAGGCACTTGGGTTTTCCGGAAGAGTCTGAGGGCGTGCAGAGGAAGATTGGTCTTTGATATACACGGTGGGCCAAATACAAGTTTCTTTTTAAAAATGCAATAAAATGATCGAAATTAAGTTTTTTCCATGTATTATGGATAGAGTTGTACCGAATAGTGATTTGGCCGGATACCGGATACCGAATATTCGGCCTGCAGCTGGGCCGGATATCCGAATATTCGGCGGCCGGATATCTACCCAAATTAAAAGTATAATAGTTACTCAAATCAGACCGGTACAAGTAAAACCAACTTAAACATGCTTTTTTTCTTCTCCTTCACAAGATATTCTTACTTTCTACACAGCAAAGTTTTTGGGACATTTTTGAAGAGGTTGCGGAAGCCGAGTCAGATTGAGTTTTTCACCAAAAAACTCAATCTGACTCGAGCTTGACTTATATCTCAAAACAGTTTATTTTGAACGGAATGTGACCCTTGGGCTTGGTAGTCAGTAAATGTTTTTTTATTTTGTTGGCCTGATATCAAAAGACTATTTGGCTCCGGCCGGATATTAGAAAAGAAGCCGGATAGGCCGGATACCGAATACTTGCCGGATATCCGTCACACCTCTAATTATGGCTTCATTCTGGGACATCCTACAGTGGTCCATAAGCTCTGTACAAATCTCTTACTTTCAGCTCGTCGTAGGACTGAAGAAATAAAATTGTTGATTCGTCGACAAGGTGGAGTCTTATGTCCTCTTTTATTCAGTTTCCATGGCTCAGGGCCCATTCTGAATGCTTCTTATCAAGCAGCAAGTGGAGAAAGGGACCAGTTCGCCTAAAACATTGTTGCCTTCAGACTTCCACACGACTGGATGGCGCAACTGGTTAAGTGCCTGCCCTAAATTAGAGGGGTCCCAGGTTCGAATCCCAGTGAAAACAAAGTTAATACCTGTTTTATCTGGTTTTTCAAATCTGTTCCAGTCACCATTTGCCGTCGAATTAGAGGCACTATCACTGGAGCGGTCGATCAGTGATAGTCGTCTGACTGTGGGTATCACAATGGACCAACATCGTCTAAGTGTGCTGGTGAATTCACTAGCAGCTCCCTAACCTAACCTAACCTAATCTAAATTTCCACACACCGGTACCAGCTTGACAAGCTTTCTTTTATTTCCGACAAAAATGCTGTCTTCTTTCTCTCCTAAAAGGTCAGTCTGCTACTTGTATCTTACTGCCTTCTGGCCGAGGTTTATCTTGAAGGAGACTTTGTTGTTTTTTAATCTGATGAACTCCATTCTCAAGACCAAGTCCATCCCTGCTGAAGCGCCACCAGAAGAAGAACTACAGCCTGCGCACAGCTTTTATTTCCTTGCCAGTTGCACATGGGATTACGTTAGTCTCGTTACTCGAAAACGCATTAAAACTTGTTCCCCGTTGCAAACCTCACACGCAACCAGATGGACCTCATGATCTCATCCGATGTGGCTTCGGTAAGCCACAGGATTCAATTTCCCGCTCATAAGTCATTGCAAATTCCTCAGCAAGTCTTCCTCAGAAGTGCAAAGCTCAAGAGGCATTTCGCAAATTCATCTTCTGACCCCTCCCTCTCCAGAGACTCTGTGCTTAAGGACAACACTTTCCCCATCATTTCCCCGAAGTGTTCGCCCACAAAGGCACTGAGTTCCACAATCCGCCGCCGTCCCCGTCGGAAATTATTGCCGGCATTACAATTTAAATTTGTTACATATTTCAAAAGTAATTCCATCAGGGGATGCACTGGCCTAGCCTGAGTGTGTGTGTGTGCGCCGTGTCTGTAGGTGGCAGCATGATAAATCTCATCGGTGAGCCTTATTTATCCTCTGAGTTATCCTTTATTCTCTTTGTTTTCGAGCGCCGGCTTTAATCCACAATGACCTCCAGACATATCACTTCATTTGAGTTCTGTGGGGGGGGGGGGGGGGAGGGTTTCGGTTGAATATTTCGGCATTACCAAGTTACCGAGCGGATTAACGAGCGAAAGCAGTTGAATTGCAATATAAATTGCTTTGTTATGCGAGGGACAATTGAAACTTCATCCGGGCTCCGTTGCCCTCCCCCCGGGGTCTAAATGAGCGGGGGTGGGGGTGGCGTTCGATGCCACTGCCTGAGTGGGCTGGGAACCCCAGCGGTAATGGAACGTTTTGTAATACAAAGAAAATTTAATTCGTATTGTTTTTGAATGAATTTCGTTTGTGTGCGGATGAAGCAATCAAGACACAGGGTGACTGGGGAGTCCACTCTTGCACGGAATTGTTTTCCTTTTTTCCCTGTTACGGATTTTTTGTTTTGCGTTGTTCTTGTGCTGTGGTGCTCTGCACTCAGCAGAGGGCTGAACGGATCCAATGGATCCTTTGGGAGGGAAGGTGTTGTTGGGATTTGGTTCAACTTTTTGGATTGTCTTTTGCTATTCATTTGTTTTTCCTGATGCTCAGCAAACGGGGGAAGGGTTGTGTTGTGTGCTGAGCGAGAGTTTTTAATTTTTAAAGCGATGATGTAGTGGGGAGTTTAAAAAGGACGACGAATTCACTTTGAATTTGTAACAATATTGAAATTTCAAGGGTGCTTCGGATTGTTGGAAGCTAAAGAAGTGTGTCACTAAAGAGTACAGTTCTGTCATCTTCCTTTTAGATCACTGCAATTCTGGTTCAAATGTTTGATCCACAAAACATCAGTAAACCGTGCTTAAAACAAGGGATCAACATAGAAGTCGCTGGAGGCATACTAAACGTTTCTTCTCTTGATCAAATACGGACAATTTTTTATCCAGAACTCCAATAACCGGCAATTTCTAGTATCCGGCATTCTGTTAAGCACGTATTTTGTCTATATTCACTCTATTATCCGGATAGGCCTCTAATATGCGAAACATATCCGCACTCATTGAAGCAATATGACTGTGATTTTCTGTTCAATTTTGTTTAACCTCTAATAACCAGAGAAGAAGAAGAAGGAATTAATTATCCAGAGAAAAAATCGAGTATCCGAAAATATGTTTTATCCGGGAAATCGATTATCCGCAAAAATAGATTATCAAAAAACTCGATTATCCGGGAAAATTATCCAGAAGGGTGTTATTCTCGAGCTCTCCGGATAAAATACTTTTTAGTGTACCTTATTCTTCCTTCTGATAAAAGTTTTAGGGCAATTCAAAGTTTCTGCAAACACAGGGTGGGCCATCTAGAAGTTTTTTCTTAAATAGGTTAGTTTGACGGATTTCGAAGCGTTAATACGCGAACCATGCAGACACAAGCGTCTGCACCTAGCCTCTATTAACGAACTCCTACTCTCACCTCCCCGTGGTGAAATCCGGGAGCCGAGCACCCTCGACAGAAGATGGGGTAACCAACCCTCGTGGGACGTCTGGGCGGTTGCAAACGAGAGAGGGGGGAGTGTGAGTCTACCAGGGCTCATCACTCTTCTTAGGATGGCGGCGGAGGAGCTGGTCAACTGATTGGCCAACGGCGGCATCCACAACTCCAGTCAGCAGGAGCTACCTGGTTTCCATGGTAAGGTCGGGACCTTGGAATAGAGATGGCGGCGGATGAGCTCTTCTTTTAGGGCCAACGGCGGCGCTCACAGCCTGCAAGAGGCTACCGACACCGGATCCCTCCGGACCCCTTTGTCCGGGGGCTAAACAAATGGACCTGTCCTCCCAGTTGGAGGTTGTGCGTGGGGTTAACTTCCTCACCACGTAAAAAGTAACGAGTTGAGAAGCAACAATATGCCTCGGATACGGATGGATTTACTGTTGACGACCCCAGCAAACGGAATAAGGACAATGACTTTCGGTTCTGCACGTGGAATGTGAGGTCCCTGAACAGACCACGTGCAGCCGATGAACTCGCGGAGGCCCTAGACTGCTATAAAGCAGACGTTACCGCAATCCAGGAAGTGCGATGGGATGGGCCGGGCAAAAAGAGGATGAAAAACTGCGATATCTACTACGGCGACTGTTACAGAGAGCGAAGGCAGCGATTATTTGGATGTGGATTTGTTGTTCGAGGCAGACTTAGGCAAAAAGTCTTAAGCTTTAAGTACATAAGCGAGCGCCTCATAACAATCCGCATCAAGGCTAAATTCGGCAACATCAGCCTAATCTGCGCCCACGCCCCAACAGAGGACAAAGATGACGATAGTAAGGATGACTTCTATGATCTCCTAGAAAGAACGTACGATCAATGCCCCAGCTACGACACCAAGATCGTTCTAGGAGATTTCAACGCTAAGCTGGGTAAAGAGGACATCTTTGCTAGAGTCATCGGTAAACACAGCCTGCACGACACCACGTCCGAAAACGGACTCAGGCTGGTGGACTTTGTTACGGGGCGAAACCTCTCTGTAGCTAGCACGCGGTTCCCACATCTCAACATCCATAAAGGGACCTGGCGGTCCCCTGATCATTCAACCGTCAACCAGATTGATCACGTTGCGATCGACGTCAGACACTCCTCCAGTATTCTTGATGTCCGAACGTTCCGAGGCGCCAACATCGACTCGGACCATTTCCTTGTTGTAGCCAAGGTAAGGACCCGGATATCGAGAGAACAACGGAGTCGAGGAAGACAACCACGGTTTGACGTCGAAAAGCTACAATCGCAACAGACTGCCAGGAACTTTGCCGATCGAGTCTCCCTGAAACTCTCCGAAAGTTCGACGCCGCCTGCACTAACAATAGACGAAGAATGGAAACGTTGTCAAAGAGCCATCAGAGAAGCCGCTACTGATGTGCTGGGTTTTACACCACCACCTAGGAAAAACCCCTGGTTTGACAACGATTGCAGGCAGGCACATGCAGCAAAGCAAGAAGCCTACCGGGCAACGCTGCATCGAACCACGAGAGCTGTTCGTGAGCTCTACGAACAGAGAAGAAGGGAAGAGAACCGGCTTCTCAGGAAGAAAAAGAAAGAGCACGAGAAGCGCGCGATCGAGGAGATGGAGAGGTGTTATGGCAGGAATGATGTCCGAAAGTTTTACCAAAGGGTAAAACTTTTATCGAATGGATATAAAGTTCGGACAGAAGCTTGCCGGGACGAAAATGGACAGCTAGTAGTAGATTCGCAGTCGATACTGAGAATTTGGAAAAATCATTTCTGCAGACTGTTGAACGGCGATGAGGACACAAATACCGCTGTCAGGCAGAATGTTCCACTCAACACAACGGACGATGATAGAAGAGAATACCGTCCCCCCGACCTAGACGAAGTCAAGATAGCGATATCGAGACTGAAGTCTAATAAAGCTGCTGGTGCAGATAGTCTGCCCGCCGAAATGTTTAAAGCAGCTGGAGGTGATCTGGTAGGGCGCATGCACCAGCTCATCTGTAAGATATGGTCGGAGGAAAGCATGCCCGATGAGTGGAATCTCAGTATCGTTTGCCCGATCCACAAGAAAGGAGACCCCTTTGACTGCGCCAACTATCGAGGGATAAGTCTCCTTAACATCGCCTATAAGGTCTTCTCTGCCGTTTTGTGTGAACGCCTGAAACCATTCGTGAACAAACTGATAGGTCCTTACCAGTGCGGTTTCAGGCCCGGGAAGTCCACCATCGATCAAATTTTCACACTGCGGCAGATCCTGGAGAAGACCCAGGAAATGCAGATCGACACACACCATCTATTTGTCGATTTCAAGGCCGCATATGACAGCGTGCATAGAGACGAGCTATACAGCGCCATGTCTAGTTTTGACATTCCTACTAAACTCGTCAGACTGAGCAGGATGACGATGGAGAACTCTCGCTGCTCCATCAAGGTCGGTAACGAACTCACCGAGACCTTCAATGTCAAAAAAGGTTTTAGACAAGGCGACGCGCTGTCATGTGATTTCTTTAACATCGTTCTTGAGAAGATCGTGCAAAACTCACTGGCCAACACAAGAGGCACGATCTTCCAAAAGTCCGTTCAACTGCTAGCCTACGCGGATGACATTGACGTGATTGGGCGAACACAGCGAGCCGTCAATGATGCGTTTGCTGGCATTGAAACGGAAGCGGCTAAAATGGGTCTGGCGGTAAACGAGGGCAAAACAAAGTATATGCTGTCATCGAGAAAGGACGCACAACATCGACGACTTGGCCAGAACGTCACCATAGGCAGCTATAACCTTGAGGTAGTAAAGGACTTCGTCTACCTTGGCTCCGCGGTTAACAGTACAAACAACATCAGTACCGAGATCAAACGCAGAATTACTCTTGCCAACCGCTGTTTCTATGGGCTCAAAAGGCAATTGAGTAGTAGAGCCCTCTCTCGGAAGACCAAGTTGACTTTGTATAAGACCTTGATCATCCCAGTCCTGCTTTACGGTGCAGAGGCATGGACAATATCCCAAGCGGATGAACAGTCTCTTGGTCTTTTCGAGAGAAAAGTTCTGCGCGCGATCTTTGGTCCTGTTTGCGTTGATGGCATTTGGAGGAGAAGACTCAACCACGAACTGTATGGGCTGTACAGCGACATGAGTCTAGCCAGGCGTCTACGGATCCAACGCCTAAGATGGCTAGGCCATGTAGAGCGTATGGACAACTTAGCTCCGGCCCGAAGAGTCTTCGACTCTGAGCCTGTGGGACAACGCAACAGAGGACGTCCACGAACAAGGTGGCGCACACAAGTCGAGGGGGACCTCTGCCGGCTTGGTGTGCGAAACTGGAGACAGCTGGCGAAAGATCGTGCTGGCTGGAGAGGCATGTTGAGTGAGGCCCAGGTCCACCTCGGACTGTAGCGCCCTAAGAAGAAGAAGAAGAAGGTTATTTTGACACTGACAGCTGTTTCCCTCTGGAAATCTTGACAGAAAGTCAGTATCATACCTCCGCGGAACGAAATGAGTGGCTATACGCCTGAACAACTTTGAAAAATATTGAAAACTCATTTCCAAAGTGAGTGCTGTGCAGCCCAAACAGTGCGTTTTTTTGAAAAGAAGTTTTGGCCGAAATGAAGCACCCACTGCGACTGCTGTACGCAAGTTTGTGCAAAAAGTTCGTGAGACTGGTGTGCTAGTGGACAGTACTCATGTTCTCCGTTGTCGTGCAGAGTGCACAGATGAGAATGTGGCTACTGTAGCCGAGAGTGTGAGACGAGACTCAATTCACGAACATCAACTCGCCATCGATCTCAACAGATCAGCACTTCACGCACTAGACTGTGTTTGTTCTTACTAATAAAGCCATAATACATGGAACAAATTCAATTTTGTTCATTTTATTGCATTTTCAAAAAGAAACTTGTATTTGGCACACTCTAGCAAAGGCCTTGTCGTCTAAGTTCATTATTAATTGTAAATTTATTTACCTTTAATAAAATAATAATAATAATAATGGCCCACCCTGTACATTCCTCCCTCACATTCCCTTCGAAAATTGTTAACAGTCCATCGAAGTCATACGATCTTCACTCAAGTTCAAATTGAAACCTCCAATTGAATCGATGTAAAAATAGTGAAAAGCAATTTTAAAGAGTGTCAACTCTCTCCCTCTCTCATCCCCCACCAAAACTCCTTTCAAAAGTTCGTCTCTTTATTGGATTACCTACTCAAGCGTGTCCAATTTGTCAAGCGCCCTCAAATGGATTTCCCATCACCATCGGCCGACGTTCAGCGTCTTAGTGCTTTAAATCGAGAACTCGTTCCAGAGACACGTGTGCCAACACATTTTTCTCCCCTCCCTGCCCACTTTTTTCTGTTATTAAATATTCATTTTCCAGTGATAAATAAAACATGGCAGGCATAAAATATGGATTAGCTTCTTCAATTTGAAAGCTCCGCAAATGTATCTAAACGCGCCGAGCCGCGGCGGGGGCGGGGGGGAAGCATTCACCTCCTTTTGGAACACTTAAATCTTATCAGAAAAGCATTTCTGGAATACTTTCGTTTTATTTATCTACGACAAGAGCACGGTACCACGGTCCGCCACTCGACACAGAGGCACGCATTGTCGAAAGGGGTTCGCTCGATGTCGTCGTCGTTCAATCGATTTGGGTCTACAACTACTGCTCGTAGAAACACATAAGCGTTCTTTTGATTAAATTCATCCTGATAACTTCCCTATTGACGCACTTGAAACCCTAAACAACCCCACGGAGCCCCTGCCCCACTCCCTCCTCCGCTGAGATGAAATGAAAACGAAAAACTCAGCAGAATCGAAAAGGGTTGAGGAGAGAGAGAGCCACCATCCGCCCACAAACGCACACACAGAGGTACTCAAATCGAATGCTTAAGTACCATGAGATGACGATAAATAAGGGAGATACACACACCCTCACGACTCACGTTTGAAAGCCAATATCTAGCGATCAGCCCCCACCGCTCTGAAGAGCAGCACTCGCACTCCCATCTCCACCCCCACCCCACACCACACATCACCATAACATCAACTCAATCGATTTTTATTGTGTGCCAAGATGACTGAGTGTCAGGAGATGGCGTGGGTGGCACTTCCTTCCGGGCCACCCCCCCACTCCGCCCGCCCGACTTCAGCCACCACCATCGGCAGAAGGAAAAAATTGGTTCCCTTTTCCCGCAAGGATTCTCCCCTGATCTCGTGTGTGAGGGTATGTGTGTGTGCTCCCTTTGGAGCTGCCCCAGATGCTTATCCATTGTGTATCTCAATGTTTGTGGTGCCGGATAATTCTCCTCATTGGATAATGCCCCCACAAAGCCAAAGCCAAAGCCAAAGCCCAATGTGCTAGGAAATTTAATATTTGCGCTTAACTCTGCTCCGCTTCAATCGGAGATTAGACCGAACCCTTCGAGGAGAGAAAAAAAACCCATCCACCCACACACACGCGCCCGAAAGCTAAGAGTCAATTCAATCAAGCATCCGCTTTGACGAATAGATGACATAATTAGTTCGTGATACGCTTGACAGGACCCGGCTCCGGGGGATAATAAGCATTTCAATTCACTTTGGATTCGCAAACCTCCCCCTCCCCCTCTTCCTCCCTCCCTCTTCGCCATGGGCGGAGGATCATCTTTTTTCACGCAAATTTCCCCGCACTCCACATTTAGGTGCACATTCCCATGAACCCCCGGAGGGAGTCCCTGTTGGCAAGGATGCGAGGTGATTGCAAAAAAGGTCAATCACGGAGTGCGATGAGGGGGGCAGGGGGGAGGGAGCTGCTAAACCAACCTGTTGATAATGACGATGAGGGGAAAGAGGTGAAAAACTAATTAAAATATTCATGAACAGGGCGAGATGATGCTACTCCTGAAGGAACACAAGCCGAGACAAAAAAAAAGAAAAACTAGATCAAGTCACCTCCTGTGAGTCTTCTGACCAGAAAGTCAATGGTTTTACGGTTTTCGACGTGGGGGTGGTATTAACTTGAAAACTTTTGCTAATTGGTCACGTTTTCGTTTTGAGACGAAGAAAGAAAAATGTCATCTCGCTTTTTTTTTTGAGGTTTTTAATTAGAATTGAAAGGGATTCCAAGGAAGTGCTGACAGCGTTGCCAAAGTGACAGGAAACGAGTGGGTGGCGAATGAACGAGGGATACCCTTGCAATCGGAGGAGAGAAAAAAGTGAATTGCTTTTGGATTGACATATTAGCGCCAACAAGACTGCGACAAGATGGAGAAAAACATCGTTATTCTCAAGAGAAAAACTGGATTCAAAGGACTGGAGATTAAGGAATTTTGAGAAGTTTTTTTTTTTTGATTTGAGGAAATCAGGAAATGAGTGAAAGAGACAAAAACACTGAATGCAAAAAATTACGTCTAATGTACGAACGGCGGCTACGTTCACAATACAAACAAAAAGGCTCGGAAAACCCGCACGTTATTGTCGAGAAGCCAATACATCCACAGAGAGCGACAGTTTTGAGCGGATTGTGGAGTGGTGACATCATTGGATCATTTTTTCTTCGAAAATGAGGTTGGGAAAAACGTTTCGGTCGACGGTGGACTTTACAGAGCCATACACTACAAAAATTCTCTCTAATATACAGCATGTGGCTTAACATGAGAACTCAACGAAGACGACTGCTGTCAACTTGAAGATTCCAGTAAGGGATACTCGACACGACTGAATGGCGCAGTTGGTTAAGTGCCTGCCTCAAGTTTGAGGGGTCCCAGGTTCGAATCTGGTCCAGTCACCATTTCCCGTTGGGATCAAATTAACGGCACTAGAGTAGGTTGCTACCTGGCAGTACAATGGACCAGTTTTGAGTCTAAGTGCTCCATTAGAGTTTCAAAACTCCTCGGAAAAAAAGAAAAAGAAGGATACTCGCATTGTCACCACTTAGCATTCACCATCATTATTTTTACCAAGACTTCGTCTTTTATCTTCGTCATAAAGGTTAACTATAATGGTTGTACGAAAACTTAAGTTTAAGTCAGAATTTAAGCTTAAGTCAGAACTTAACGAAAAGTAACCAGAAGCATTGTCAAATTTCAAAGTGTTTTGCTGAGGAAACTTCAGCTGTCATTCAACACCAACTGTAATCTTTGGTACACAGAGAACTATTTATTTCGCTCCTATATACGAGTAAATAAACCAAAGTGAACGAACTTACCGAAACTGACTGAAGCCAGTTATTATGCTCACAGTGTATAACTTCTAAATATTTATTTACCTGAAAAGAAATAGAAATATTGAAACTTATTATTATATTTCTAAAACAGATTCTTTTTTATAATTTGCGCGTGCAAAAGGGGTTACGACTACCCTTAAGTGTTCAGAATCAAGACACAGCACGGGCCAAAGGTATAGAGAGAGAAAGGGAGAGAAGGTACCTGTGCACATTGATCTTAAATGTCTGCGGATTGTAGTGAGTGGGAAATATTGGGCTGGGAAGAGCGTTCCATAGTCGTGTGGTGCGGTTAAAAAACGACTCTCTAAACCTTACTGTACGTCGGAAAACAGGCTTAAGGGTGAACTGATGAGCATTCCTGGCGAGATGAGTATTGCGGGCTAATTCATGGAGAGGAAGAATGCAATTGGCTAGCTCACTTGAGCATCGTTTGTTAAAATAGCGATAAAACAGTGATAAGGATGAGACATTACGGCGATGTTCGAGCGAGTCTATCAACTTCGCGATATTACCATCTCCTATAAGTTTTATCGCTCGCTGTTGTATTCTATCAAGTAGGTGCAGAGAGGTCTTGGGTGCACCAGACCAGATATGAGCGTTATACTCAAGCTTGGGGCGAATGAAGGCCTTATAAATTGAAGCCAAATCAGAGGGGGCGAAGTATTTCTTGCATCGTTTTAGGAAACCTTGACATTTCGCAGCATTTTTGGCGACCTCGAATATGTGATCGTTCCAACAAAGTGTTGAGTTGATACACATACCGAGGATGGAAAGTTTTTCGGTTTCTTCGATGCAAGTGCCATTCAGTGATATTGGCTGATTATTTTGGGATCGCTTAAGTGACAGTAGACAGCATTGAGTTTTGGAAGCATTAAATTCCACTCTATTGTTTTTCTTCTTCTTCTTAGGGCGCTACAGTCCGAGGTGGACCTGGGCTATTGTTTTTACCCCAATTAAATATGCTGTCAAGGTCGGAATTAAATGTGCTTAACATACGCTGTCGCTCCAATTCTACGGCCGAAGGACAGGGACATGAGTCTTGGAACGAATATGAAAAGCTGAGAGTACTGTCATCAGCGAAGGAGTGGATTGGATTGGAAGTAGCAGACAGGAGATCATTTATAAAAATGAGAAAAAGAGTCGGAGACAAAACAGAGCCTTGGGGAACACCAGCATTAGTTTGGTGAATATCATCCTTGAACCCACCCAAAACCATTTGAATTGAACGGTTCGAAAGGTAATTCCTAATCCACAGAAGAAGAAGAGAAGAGATACCATAAGCACGCATTTTCGACAAAAAAAAAGAGCTTGATGCCAAACTCTGTCGAATGCCTTAGAATTCAAGCCTCGAACACATAAAAAAATAGATTATAAAACTATTTTCCCACATAGTAACATAACAAAATAAAGCAGTTAATTCGATTCAAAAGAAAAACCGTCAAAAGTAAATGTACACTTATATTTTCAAAAGGCTTAAAGGCGAAAGCAAAAGTGAACGAACTTAACGAAACTGATCGTAAGCAAGCAAGAGTGAACGAACTTAACGAAACTGAGCGTAAGCAAGCAAAAGTGAACGAACTTAACGAAACTGAGCGTAAGTAAACAAAAGTGAACGAACTTAACGAAACTGAGCGTAAGTAAGCAAAAGTGAACGAACTTAACGAAACTGAGCGTAAGTAAGCAAAAGTGAACGAGCTTAACGAAACTGAGCGTAAGTAAGCAAAAGTGAACGAACTTAACGAAACTGAGCGTAAGTAAGCAAAAGTGAACGAACTTAACGAAACTGAGCGTAAGTAAGCAAAAGTGAACGAGCTTAACGAAACTGAGCGTAAGCAAGCAAAAGTGAACGAACTTAACGAAACTGAGCGTAAGTAAGCAAAAGTGAACGAGCTTAACGAAACTGAGCGTAAGCAAGCAAGAGTGAACGAACTTAACGAAACTGAGCGTAAGCAAGCAAAAGTGAACGAACTTAACGAAACTGAGCGTAAGTAAACAAAAGTGAACGAACTTAACGAAACTGAGCGTAAGTAAGCAAAAGTGAACGAACTTAACGAAACTGAGCGTAAGTAAGCAAAAGTGAACGAGCTTAACGAAACTGAGCGTAAGTAAGCAAAAGTGAACGAACTTAACGAAACTGAGCGTAAGTAAGCAAAAGTGAACGAACTTAACGAAACTGAGCGTAAGTAAGCAAAAGTGAACGAGCTTAACGAAACTGAGCGTAAGCAAGCAAAAGTGAACGAACTTAACGAAACTGAGAGTAAGTAAGCAAAAGTGAACGAACTTAACGAAACTGAGCGTAAGTAAGCAAAAGTGAACGAACTTAACGAAACTGAGCGTAAGTAAGCAAAAGTGAACGAGCTTAACGAAACTGAGCGTAAGCAAGCAAAAGTGAACGAACTTAACGAAACTGAGAGTAAGTAAGCAAAAGTGAACGAACTTAACGAAACTGAGCGTAAGTAAGCAAAAGTGAACGAACTTAACGAAACTGAGCGTAAGTAAGAAAAATTTAACGAACTTAACGAAATTTAACAAAGCGCTTATTATTATCATAGTGCATCATTTCTGTGTACTCGCCCGATTGCCCTAGTTCTCCTAGCTTCCGTACGGCCGTAAAGGTTGACCCTTAAGAAATCAGCAGCGTACTTTCATAGGATGAAACTAGAGATTTGTTCAACTTTATGCCAGTTTTTGCGAGTGTGTTCACACTTTCGTTTCTTTGCACCGCTGGTGCCCTTAATAATAATAATAATGGCAGCGCTACAGTCCGAGGTGGACCTGGGCCTAGCTTCTCAGCAACCACTTGTGTTGTGCGTGCTATTGTTCTCTTACGAGTGGAGGGGACCTACAGTTTATTGCCGACTCCGAACGGCGAGATTGAGAAGCTCTTTCTAGACAGTTATACTCTTTGAGCATTTTCAGTGACTCAAAAGAGGTAGAGCCGTGAAAAAATGTTTGGTGTTATTTTCGGGAATCAAACCGACAACATCGAGGGTAGGAGTCGACGCACCTACCCACTATGCCACGGCGCCCGCTGGTGCCCTTAGGTCCACGTTTTTTCAACTCCATACGAGGAAGAAATATAAGTGCTCATTAAACAGGAATCCAATAAGGCCCCCAAACCATTCTGAGAACAGCGGTTTGACCATTTTCCAAATGAAGCTTCAAATCGCCAGGAGAAATTCAATTCCCATCCTTTGTTTGAATTCACCAGCCCCTGCAGTTTCCAAATTTTGGCTGCAGAACGAACGTAATTAAACTCCAGAAAAATCATCCAATCGTCTCATTCCCACAATGAGGTTACTGATTGCGATCTTGTGACCACTTCTGCGAAAGTTTGCAAATTCCCTCACAGAAGCCCACAAAAGTACACAACTCCCTCCCCACAAATCCCCCCCTTCAGTTAGTCGAAATAAGACTTTAGATCGTAAATACAAATAAAATGAACAAAATCGCATCCTTCCAGCCGACTACACACTGCGTCCTTCCTCTCATCCGAAATGCAAAAGGAAATTGCCTTAACTTCCGGCTTATCGCCATGGTAAACTGTTTCGGATAAATTGTTTTTCCGAACTCCTCCATCTTTATCCTCCTCCGCACAACAACATTCCACCGAACAATGAACACCGACCGACCCGCCCCGACAAACAGGCGGTCTCATGAACTACATAAATTCAAAAGTTCCGTTGCCGCTTCAACAGTCTTCAAACACAAGTCTTTCACTGAGTGAGTGTACGAACATTCCTTGCAATTAATTTAATTAAATCTGGCAACCCTTTTGCTAACAAAAGTCTTCATCCGGCGAATGCAACCACCACCACCCCCCGCCGAAATTCAGCCGGGCGAGGGGCGCCCATCCATTGTTTTTCTCGCTTTCCCTCCTCCTTGGTCCTTGGTCCTTCGTCTCCTCGTGCTTTTTGTTTTTCTTCTAAGAATCTTTATTAATTAACACTAATTACTGTCAGGATTCTTAACTTTTCCCCTTTTGTTCGTCGCACCCCCGACTCACTCTCTCTCTCTCTGAGGATCGAGTTTTGTGTACACAAAATCCATCCACACCAAGAAAAGGACACGCAGCCCTGAATTGCACCGCGCCAAGGATGAATGAATGGAGGTGCTCCCGATGGTGGTTACAACGGATGGTGGTTTCTCCGCTTTTCCAAGGACTCTTTTTTTTTTTTGCATTCTCGCAAAACAACTTGCTTGCAACTGACTCTCTGTGAGGGTGCAGTGTTACCGCCGCCGACAAGCGCTCACTCCCCCGCCGCCGCCGCCGCTCGTCAACGTTGGCGACATCGTTAACTGAATGCACTCACTGAGGGTTCGCTCGCTCACTCACTCGCACTGTCTTCGGATGTCTCTCTCGCCCGCTGTTGAACGTCTCTATTTGCATTTCATAAATATGTAAAAACTTGCAATCATTGGCTTGAGTGCATATGCAGCAGCGAAAGCGAAGAAAAAAACGATAAATATGAGCTAAGGGTTGTGATGTGAGAGAGGGTGGCGAGAAAAAAATGGAAACTTGTGTTTGTAAATGAAAAACTCTCGCGCGCCACCCGCTCTTTAGCCGTGACAGTTGAAAGAGATGCCGACACTCAGGAACACATCCAGCGATGGGGATGGATGGTGGAGGTGGTGGAGGTGGTGGAGGTGGCCACCGCCGCCGCCGCCGCTGAGCCGCGTTGATGAGAGGACGATGGCGCAGGATGCACTTGCAACCTTTGAAATTGTTATTTGTCATCAGACGTCGCTGTGTTTGCTCTTCACATCAAATTGCTGCATGCATCTTTGATGACATTTTATTATTGTTGTTGTTGTTGTCATCATTGTTGCTTCCCAGCCCCCCACACAGCGCGCCCTCTTGCTCCACTCAGCCGCTGGTTGCGAACAGGTTAATGCCAAAGGTTCTATTGAGTTATAATCATGATAGCTGTCAGACGTCAAACACGGGACGCCGGGGAACAGAAACACCGGAGAGAGTCGGCGATGCCACAGGGACGCCGGGATCTGGTGAAACAGCGGTTTGAGTTAAGACAGGTAAATGAGAGAACACAAAGCATCAAAGGATAAACGACGACGACGACGAGAGCTGATGAAATAAAGAGATCACGTTGAAGCTACTTAACTGAGATGAGCTCCACTTGGAGTGAAGACACAGGATATTGGCGGCTACAACACTCGCTCGAGGATAATGGAAATGTTGACACAAGCCAACCCACACATCTACCATCCCCCTCGCCCCTCATTCAATTGGCTGTTTGCCGAAGAAGACTGTCAAGTGTGAATGCGATGAGCGCTCCTTGTGGCGTAACATGCTTGAATGTGCGTTGTTCGTGCGTGCGGATGGTTGAGTTGATGTGAATCCCTTTGATGTGAGATGTCCTTTGTTATGTTGCTTTCAAGGGTCCAATTGTGTGATGATTTCTTTCCCGCGTGTGTGCTCGGCCTGACCATCTTTCTTCACTCTCATCCAAGTGCCCACCGGGGACGCGCAATTCATATTCATGTTGGTTAGGAATGATTGAATGTGTCAAAGGCCCTGGGGGCAGACTGTATAACAAAGCATCTCCCCCTTGTTCACCCCTGCAGCGCTGACCAAGCAGAGAGAAGAAAAAGAAACACCCCGTTGCACCTTGCGGGGGAAATCAAAAATTCATCGACGAAATTTTAAAGTTCCCCAGGCCAACCTGCTCCATGCATACGCTATGGCATGCATTTGTACTCGGGAAGGTGTCCCCGGGTTGTGTTCACACACTCCCGCATCCCCGCACCCCCGCATCCGCCCCATTGGCCCACGGAACTGCGAGAGGAGAGATAGAGGAGAAGAGGTAGAGAAGAAGAAGTAGTGGAGAAGAGGGAGTGGAGAAGAGGGAGTGGAGAAGAGGTGGAGGGGTGGAGAGGAGAGAGGAGAGATAGAGGAGATGAGAGATAGAGGAGAGGAGATACAGAGGAGAGGAGATACAGAGGAGAGGAGATACAGAGGAGAGAAGAGAGAAGAGATAGTGAAATCATGTGTGACACTGCAAAAGAAGTCTCAGTTTAGAGGGTCTTTCATTCGCTCTTCACAAACTCGCGATGGAATGGTCGGGGATGCGTGAAATGTCAGTGAATGCAAAGGTCCTTAAGGTAAAAAGTGCCAGAAATTTGTCTTCTCTATGAAGGAATGGAGAAAAGCTGAAATGCGGGAGTTGGCGGCGGTTGGGTACTTGGAATCCTTCGCCATTTTTTAGGTAAAGTCAGGGTGTCATCGGTGAAGAACTTTCGTAGTTTGCGGTTGAGAAGTGCGAAGTGAAACTGTGTCAAGTAGTTTTTCGCAGATTTGTCTTCAAGTCAATGTTGCAAATTCGAGCAGGACCGCGAGCTTTGGTGGTAAGGGCACCCTTTCAGTTTCATTTGTTCTGGCTTTTTATCCTCTTCGGCATCCTTCTTCTTTTAGTTGTCCCTCCATCGGAGTAGGTTGAGGTGTAAGCCTTCCTAAGTACGACGGGATGGCGCAGTTGGTTAAGTGCCTGCCCCAAGTACGAGGTGTTTCAGGTTCGAATCCCAGTGAAATCGAATCTGGTCCAGTCACCATTGGCCGTTGGGATCAAATTAACGGCACTAAGTTGTCGAATCTTCACGGACCATGACCAATGAAGGATCTGGTGCTGGTGCCTTCGTGGAGAGCGACAACTTTAGACTGCACACCTCGTTTGGTAAATTTGCGTCTGTTTTCCAAGCGGAAACCTATGCGATCCTAATGGCTACGAACTATATTGTGAAACATAGGTAGAAGGGGCGAAGTATTTGCGTCTGTAGCGACAGCCAAGCTGAGCTTAAGGCCTTGCTGAACCCTTTAACCACCAAGATAGTTCAGGAATGCAAGTCTTCTCTGAATTTGATCGGTAGCTTAAATTCGCTAAAACTTGCCTGGGTCCCGGGGCACCACGGGATCACGGGAAATGAGATCGCCGATGAACTTGCTAGACGAGGATCAGATGAGGCATTCTCAGGACCTGAACCTACGCTGGGACTGCCCGCGTCCTTGGTTAGGGCTTCTATCGATGGTTGGACTTCTCGAGAGCACAACCGCAGGTGTCATGACTCCCCACGATGTAGACAGACCAAGCGCATGCTTCCCAACGTCTGCAAAAAATCCGCGGCTTTCTTGTTATCTCTTAACAGAAAAGATTGCAGACAACTTACCGGGGTACTAACGGGCCACTTCCACTTCGTCAAACACCTAAGAGTGCTTGGCCTAAGCGATGAAACTCTCTGCGACGCCTGTGGAAAAGACGATGACACTGCAGAGCACTTTCTCTGCCATGTCCCGCCTTTCTTCAGATCAGGTGGCAGTTATTCGGCACTGATGAGGTGAGAGCTGATGATGTAGGCTCCTCATCACAGAAGCGCCTGCTTGTCTTCCTTCGGAAGACCATGAAATTCCATGAAAAGTAGGTTGCTGCCTGGTAGTACAATGAACCAGTTTTGAGCCTGAATGCTCCAGTAGTGTTTCAAAAATCAAAAAAATAGAGCGACGAGTCTGAGCGATGGGTTTCCATTTACAGAACGTCAAAGTTTCTACGTTTAGTTTCTCTATGTTCTTATTTCGTCACTCAGCTTCGCTGTGTCGCTTTTAAAAATCCCAAATCGCTCAGTGCTTGCTTACATGGCCACCTCCGTATGATTTCATATGTTTTAATTTTTTTTGCGTCGCTCTATCGTTTGTCCCTCAATCGCTCAATCACTCGTTGCTTATTGCGTGGCCGCAGCCTTATCCTCATTGACCTTAAGACCAGCTCGTTTCGCCTGTTCTTCAATCGCCGTGAATGCTTCCACTACGGCGCGTTGGGAACCCGCAACAATGTCGATGTATCCCAACAGTTGGACTGACTTGTAAAAGATAGTGCCTTCCGTGTTTACAGCAGCTCACCGTACTACCTTCTTCTTCTTCTTCTTCTTCTTCTTCTCACTCAACATGCCTCTCCAGCCAGCACGATCTATCGCCAGCTGTGTCTAGTTTCGCACACCAAGCCGGCCGAGATCCTCCTCGACTTGTGTGCGCCACCTTGTTCGTGGACGTGCTCTATTGCGTTGTCCCACAGGCTCAGAGTCGAAGACTATCCGCACTCTTCTCCAGTACCAAATTGAAGAAACCACACGACAGCGCATCTCCTCGCCGAATTCCTGTGCAGGTTTCAAACGGCTCGGAAGTCATCGAGCCGAACTGCACGGTGCATCGCGTATGTGTTAGCATGGTGGAAAAGATTAGGCTGTTCGAGAACCAGTGTCTCCGGGCTTGTCTCAAGAAGTACAGAATCTCAGAATCTGACTACAAGAAATTCTATCCCAACGAGTTCTTGTATAACGAAGCAAACGTGAACAGGGTGGATAATTTTATTATTAAGCTGATTCGAAGACTCGTTACAAGAGCTATGACCTCGGAAAATGAGCTGATATTTGGAGCCTACTACCCTAATGAAACATATTTCGAGAACGCTCGCCGAAGTGAATTCTTTCCACCGGAAGCGTTCTTGTTCCTTGACCAGATTGGCTTAATCCAAGACGCGGAGGGATGTCCATTGATCTACCGCGTGGTGTGAAGGACAGTGGATAGGCGACTCCTCTATGAAGGCGATGTCGCAAGAGTTAGTCCGCTAACCCAAGCTACAACAAAACATCTGATCAAGTTTGATGCGATTATTTCCACCAATCGTAGACATTCCGAGTGGACAAAGTGCATTGGCCCGCGATAAAACCCAAGCTCTCATTTTAAACAAACGATCACACTGGCCATGCAGAAACCGTTCATTTTAACTGTAATTTTTGGATCGTAGACATCAAATCCCATCCTGAATGTGTCCATTCCCACCAATCATTCCTCAACTCACTGTCTCCGATGCAAATTTAGCCACAACACAATGAGCTGTCATTAGCATTTGACAAGCAATTCGAAATCTGCGTTTACACTTAAGTCGCTTTCATGAATAATTGAACTGAAATAAAAAAATACGATAAAATGATTTTACGGTACAGGAACTGGAAAAGGAAAGAAGAGATAAACCTCCACTGTACACCACACGCTCAGCCAATCTGTTATGCAACCCGCAGTCCATCTCCATACTTAATGAATGCCCAGTGGGGAGGAACTAAAACTTGTTGGCTAATCAACTTTTCGAGAACAGCTTTTGCAAACATCGAGCCGACTTTGGGACCCGAACGCACTGCATTCCACGTACCCGTTGATATCTGTTCACCATTATTCACCATGAATCAATTAAGACCGTTAAATAATGAATTAATTATCAAGTCGAACAGAACAATCTTGTTGATTCGGCGGCGGGGAATGGAGGAGAACTATAAGAATTGTGCTGGGGAGATGATGACTACCGCTCGGGTGTTCTTGTGGGAATTTTTTTTAAAGGAATGTTGGTGTTGTTTCTTTTTAACGACTCCGTGTGATTAGCTAGGAATTAATAAACTCGAATGGCGACACTGTGTCTGGTTGGGCAACAAGTTCGATTTGAATTAATGAGAGACGCAGATGAAGTCATGATTCGACGCCCGATAGGAGGACTCAACAACAGCAACTCCGTTCGAATGACCAGTCGTCTAGACAATCGGTTGCATTGTCACTTGACATTTTATGGCATTTTTAGGTGTTCGTCTTGTCTTTCGTGGCACTCGTGTCGTGTGTGTGTTTAAGTGTCGTCCTTGCTGATGAATTTCGGTGCTTGGCGCTCGCATAAACCCCTGCCAGCGGTTGATTCATGCTCATTTTTACAGCGGCTCGTAAAAATCTGTGACCTCACTCAGCAGCTTATGATCTTTTGATGCATTTCTTTGATTTAATGCTCGCCCCATCTTCACACGAGTACCTCCGAAACGGTGGTGGTGTTTATGCCCGAGCACATCTTTCACCGAAAACCGATGTAAATCCATAAGTGAATGGCCTTGTTAATGGCTCGACATGGAAATTGTTTGACAGATGTCACGCGAGTGTCACCGATTGGTACATTTCCCTCCCCACGGGCGGTTGTGCATGTAATTCAGTGGAATGCCAGACTGCCGTGATCATCAAAGACACTTGAGGGCACAAAAGAAACAAATCTTGGGGGAGGCATGATGGCGTGTGTGTGTGGGACTGTTTGTGTGCGTGGAGTGGTGGATGGAAGTGGAAGGGATTTAATTGTGTGGAATTTTATAGATTGTTGTGATTACTCGCTGGTCGGAGTGAATTGCGACTTATTCGGGTATCTCTGAAACATTTCGAACGTGGCATTTGAATGAAATAAAATTTGAAAGGGACCGATGAGCGCTGTTCTTGAGCGCGGTTTGGAAGAGAAATGGACACGGACAGAGGAAGGATACAGCCCTTCAAGCAAGCAATACGTTTGAGGAGACATACTGACCGATGCGAAGATGAAAATTTCAAAATATGTCAAAAAACAGTTCGTTCAAGTCGACTCCCGAGTTTTCATGGAATGCTTCCATCTGTTCAATTTGATGCCACAAATCGTCCTGTTTGAAATGAGGCTCCATTTTGTGAGCAGACTGTTTACGTCTGAGAGACAAGCAAGCAGCATCTTGCAAACTCAGGATTCAAGATCACCAAAGACAACGATTTGAGCTCTTCCTCGCTGAGAAAATCATGTCGACCGACAGGAAAAGTTCTTGTAGGAGAACTCACGGAAGAAAAGAGAATAATGATTGCTCGTGATGTTTAGGTTACGTTCTAGTTTTGCACCGCACTAATCGGCACGTACCAGTGCATCTTCCGGGCCAGCAAATCGACTATAGACCAAATTTTCACACCAAGACAAATCCTGGAGAAGACTAGCGAGTTTCAAATCGATACGAACCATCTTTTCATCGATTTTAAAGCTGCATACGACAGCATTCATCGCAAGGAACTATTCACCACGCTTTTTTTTACTATTTTTTGTATACATATTTGTTTTGTTATTTTTTTCTTAAAATTACCCTAATCTAATTCCCTAACCTAAATGCAAGTTGGCCGTAAGGGACCAAAAGTTATCTAATTAAGTTGACGACATCTGAGGAGTTTGATGGGGCTACAACCACCAGTAAAGCCTCCGAACCTTGCCACACTCCGTTCTGTCGCGAACAGGGATGGATCTACTGAACCGGAGATCATTCGGACTAACTCTTGCGACATCGCCTTCATAGAGGAGTCGCCTATCCACTGTCCTTCACACCACGTGGAAGATCAATGGACATTCCTCCACGTCCTGAATCTAGTCAAGGAAATAGAACGCTTCCGGTGGAAAGAATCCACTTCGGCGAGCGTTCTCGAAATATGTTTCATTGGGGTAGTAGGCTCCAAATATCAGCTCATTTTCCGAGGTCATAGCTCGTGTAACGAGTCTTCGAATCAGCTTAATAATGAAATTATCCACCCTGTTCACGTTTGCTTTGTTATACAAGAACTCGTTGGGATAGAATTTCTTGTACTCAGATTCTGCGATTTCTGTACTTCTTGAGACAAGCCCGGAGACACTGCCTCTCGAACAGCCTCATCTTATCCACCACGTTAACACATACATGATGCACCGTGCAATTCGGCTCGAGGACTTCAGAGCCGTTTGAAACCTGCACAGGAATTCGGCGAGGAGATGCGCTGTCGTGTGGTTTCTTCAATTTGGTACTGGAGAAGAGTGCGGATAGTCTTCGACTCTGAGCCTGTGGGACAACGCAATAGAGGACGTCCACGAACAAGGTGGCGCACACAAGTCGAGGAGGATCTCGGCCGGCTTGGTGTGCGAAACTAGACGCAGCTGGCGATAGATCGTGCTGGCTGGAGAGGCATGTTGAGTGAGGCCCAGGTTCACCTCGGACTGTAGCGCCCTAAGAAGAAGAAGAAGAAAGTAGTATGGCGAGCTGCTGTAAACACGGAAGGCACTATCTTCTACAAGTCAGTCCAACTGTTGGGATACATCGACATTGTTGCGGGTTCCCAACGCGCCGCAGTGGAAGCATTCACGGCGATTGAAGAACAGGCGAAACGAGCTGGTCTTAAGGGTCAATGAGGATAAGGCTGCGGCCACGCAATGAGCGACGGGCGATTGAGCGATTGAACGACGAGCGATAGAGCGACGCAAAAAAATTAAAACATATGAAATCATACGGAGGTGGCCACGTAAGTATAGTAATTTTCCATTTTTTTAAGCAACAGAGCGACGTCTCTCGGCGACCAAATCTGTTTTAATTTTTTAGTCGATCGCTGAGCGACGAAATAAGAATATAGAGAAACTAAACGTAGAAAGTCTGACACTCAGTAAATGGCCACCCACCGCTCAGACTCGTCGCTCTATCGCACGTCGCTCAAACGCTCAATCGCTCATTGCGTGGCCGCAGCCCAAGACGAAGTGTATGCTGTCGAAAGCGACTGGATGGCGCAGTTGGTTAAGTGCCTGCCCCAAGTTTGAGGGGTCCCAGATTCGAATCCCAATGAAATCAAATCTGGTCCAGTGACAATTTGCCGTTGGTATCAAATTAACGGCACTGGAGTAGGTTGCTACCTGACAGTACAATAGACTCTGTTTTGAGTCTGAGTGCTTCAGTAGTGTTTCAAAAAATACTCAAAAAAAAAATAAATATGCTTTCGAGCAAGAAACGATTCGCCGCACAAAACCTTGGGCAAAACATCACAACCGACAGCTACAATTTTGAGGAAGTGAAGGAGTTTGTCCACCGCGGAGCAAACGCGAACTCCACGAATGACATCACAGTTTAGATCCGACGTAGAATCGCCCTTGGCAACCGATGCTACTTCGGTTTGCCAGAACACCTGGGCTCAAAAGTCCTGACTCGAAGGACCAAAATCATCCTCTTCTTCTTCTTCTTCTTCTTCTTCTTAAGGCGCTCACTCAACATGCCTCTCCAGCCAGCACGATCTTTCGCCAGCTGTCTCCAGTTTCGCACACCAGGCCGGCCGAGGTCCCCCTCGACTTGTGTGCGCCACCTTGTACGTGGACGTCCTCTGTTGTCCCACAGCCTCAGAGTCAAAGACTCGAAGACTGCCGCAACACCCACACTTAAACAATTGCAACTTAAATTAATGGCTTTCTTTCAATTAACATCACTGTCCCGGACATATCCTCGAGGGCTATGCGTTTTATGCGTCCCTTCAAAAAGTTCTGCATCACAAATGTGTACTAATGAGTAACTTTGAGGGACCAAAAAAAAAAACACCCTGTCCCATAAATTAAAAGCGTCATGCACATAAGTGGTTACACAAGTCCCACATCAAAGGATAACCCCGTCCTCAGTCAAAGCAAAAATCAGTTCATTCCCCTCTCTCTCTGACCCTTCAGCTGCGTTTGATGTTTCCTGACGCAAAGCTTAACTCTTTATTCAAATTTATGAACGCGCTCATAATTTAATGGCGCGTGTGGCAGAGATAAAAAACTTCCAGACATCAAGACACTTCCAAGCGCCGGTGATCAAAAGATTAACATCTAATCACAACAAGAGCTAACTACTCTCGAGACACTGATAAAAGCAAAAAGTAGCCATAATTGGCCAACAAAATAAAACTTTTAATCATCTCCGTCCGGATACGAGCGTTATTATGCGAAAATATTTACTTTGCCTCCAGCTAACTACATTCCTTTCGCTGGAATGACTGACCAGGCGGGCGGACGGAGGGCTCTGTTCATCAGCACAGCTCCGATATCTAGCGGAAGACAATTTGATTAAAGTTTGAGAATAAAAGTTTTCTTCCTCCAGCCACCGCCACTCCCGATTTCGGACCGTTTCAGAGAGTTGTACTTTTTGATTACTCTCACGAACATGAAGTTTATGCTTGTTCGGGACGAATTGGTCCTTATTACCAAAGTTAAATGTGACATTTAATGCGATTGCTGCTCATGGTAGTGGACACGTTTGCTCCCCCGCACCACCCACACTCACTCGCTGACAGAAGCTGAAAGTTTACTCATCGGAAACGCCCACAATTCCGCCGCTGAACTCTGATGTAATTTAATTTCCAAACAAGAGAGCATCGGCCATTCAATTCGATGGATCGTGTGCTAATTCCCCCGAGTGCATGTCCTTGGGATTATTTTATTTAAAAACAATTTCAATGATTATCATCGTTCCCCACTCCCTCCCTCCCCGGGGACGCAGCCAACTACAAATTGCGAACTGACCATATTGCATGTGAGATAGCCAACAACAAAAACTACACAAAAAAAGAAAAACATTGATTCACTGCAAAGCAAAGACCAAAAAATGGCAGCGTACATACGAACACAGCCCCCATATGCTGTGCGATGATAATGGATGCATCGTGTTGGTGGTTATTTGTTTGCATGTGAAAATTCGAAGAGGACACACGAGTGGACCCTGCTGGGGGATGGCAGGGACAACACAACAAAAAGAACGGTGCCAACCAGGACACATTCACCCACACCCACACCCACACACATGCCAGCTTCACAGCCGGGGAGCAAAAACGGTTTAGCTGCACATAAATGCCATCACCGCACACTTTGGTTACTGGCCTTCCGTGCTAGTGATGGTTTTTATTTTATTCCGAGGGGGGGAAGAGTGGAAGGGGGTGAAATAAAAAAGAATTCTATGGAGGGGGGCCTATCAAAAACAAATACTACGACGTGGTGGAACAGTTATTCATGCATTCAGCGATACGAAAGGGTAGAGTATCCGTATCGGGAGGAGAGATATAAAATTTCAAAAATTGTTGTTCCTGTTTTTTTCTTCTTCCCTTTTTTTGTTAGTTTTTGGGAAGGGGTTTGGAAGGGGGCACATCACTAACAGAAGCTTTGAACAGAGTGTTGCAGCAACACACACACAGAGGGAGGGAGAGCGAGAGATATGCTGAAGTGGGTTAATCTCAGTGTTTACATCGAATATGAGTTTTGAAATGTATAACCCTAGAGAGGGTGCACTGGGCATGTAGTGCAGGGTGGTCTAGATTTTTTGAATATATTTTTTTTCACTTTTTTTGCCCTCTTTCCACTGCCGGTAGAGTGGTGATGCTATTTATGTTGACGTAGTTGTTTTGAAGTTGTATCGCTTTTTTTGTTGCGCTTTGAATCGCGGAAATCGCTGTCAGAACACGAGGTTGAGGTTAGATTGAACATTTGAAACATGTCGGACAGATGTCGGTTACATTGGTGGTTTATTTTAGCGAACGATGGTCAATGAATGGGAAAAGAATGGAGACGTTTGGTTTGGATCGTTGCTGATGGATATTGAAAGTGGTAATATTGAGTTGGGCTGACAAGACGGGATTAAGGCAACTTTACAAGTGTTTGTGTGAATAAGAGGTTAACTTGAAGAGGGGGAGGACTATGGAACATTCGGTCAGAGATTAATAAACTCGTTTTTAAGGTTTCGTCCACAAAAACGGAACCTTTATAATTTCGGTGTACGATAATTTTTAATACGACAGACGAACGTGTCGTCTTTATCGCCGACATTTATAAAGACATCAGAATGAAATTTTGGAATTAAGTACTTCAGGCCTAGATATCATTGCCCATGCATCAAAATTTAAAAAGTGGGACCATTTGGGGGTAGCTTCCGTATACAAGGTGGGCCAAATACAAGTTTTTTTTTTTTAAATGCAATAAAATGAACAAACTTAAATGTTTTCCACGTATTATGATTTCATTAGGAAGAACAAACATTCCCATTAATTATGAAATACAACGTCGTTCAAGTGGCCGCCTCGGCTGGTTTCGCAGTAACGCATTCTGTCACCCCAATGCTCCAAGACCTTGTTGATGGTTTCGGGCTGTAGCTCATGGATTGCTGGAATGATATTGGCCTTAAGCGGTTAAATCGTTTCCGGATTGTTGGCATAATTCCCCACAAAAAAAAAACAAAGTCCAAAGGTGACAAATCGCAGCTCCGAGACGGCCAATTGACATCGCCAAGACGGCTGTTAACACGATTTGGGAATTTGGTGCGCAAAAGATCGATTGTGGCATGTGCCGTGTGGCATAGCGCGGCATCCTTCATGAACCAGAGGTCGTCCAAATCCATGTCTTCAATTTCAGTAAAAAAAAAAAAGTCGGTTAAAATGGCCCTGTAACGCCCACCGTTGACCGAAACGTTGTTCCCAGTCTCATTTTCGAAGAAAAATGGTCCAAATGCCATCGCTCCACAGTCCGCACCAAACTGTCACTCTCTGTAGATGCATTGGCTTCTCGACAATAACGTGCGGGTTTTCCGAGATCCAGATGCAGCAATTTTCTTTATTAACGTAGCCGCCGAGATGAAAATGCGCCTCGTCAGAAAAGATGATTTGCCGCCAAAAACCGTTCAAGCTGCTCTAAGGCCCAAACTATGGAGCGATAACGAAACGGATGGTCTCACGCCTTCAATTACTGAGTCAATTGGACCTTGTGAGCTCAGAATCCGAGATCTTTGTGCAGAATTCTCCTCAGGCTAGTGCGTGAAATGCTGAGCTGTTGACATCGATGGCGAGTTGATGTTCGTGAATTGAGTCTCATACTCTCGGCCACAGCAGCCACATTCTCATCTGTGCCCACCGTACGACGACGGGGACCATGAGTGTTGTCCACTAGCACACCAGTCTCACGAACTTTCTGCACAAAATTGCGTACAGCAGTCGCGGTGGGTGCTTCATTTCGGGCAAAACTTCTTTTCAAAAAACGCACTGTCTGGGCTACACAGCACTCACTTTGGAAATAAGTTTTCAATATTTGCCAACGTTGTTCAAGCGAAAAGCGACTCATTTCGGTCCGCGGAGGTATGATACTAAGTTTCTATGAAGATTTCGAGGGGGAAACAGCTGTCAGTGTCAAAATAAGCTATGATTTAAAAAAAATCCACTAGATGGGCCATCCTTTACTTCGTTTTGCCTTCGATTACCGCCAGACCAAGTTAAGCAGCTTCAATTGCAATGTCAGAAAAACGCCTCAGTGTCTGCTGCCTCTATTCAAAGCAAGTATTAAAAGAAGAAGAAGAAGACCTTGACTTCAGCGATACTGTGTTCTAAGTGCCATGACTAAGCAAAATGCCACAACACGAGTGATTGCTGTAGAGGCTAGTCCCACTTCTGCCTCAGACTGTGGTATATAAATTTTGGGTGATTAAAATAGTGGCGCCGTGGCGTTGTGGACGCCGTGGCGTTGTGGGCGCCGTGGCGTAGTGGATTGGTGCGTCGATTCCTACGCTCGATGTTTTCGGTTGGATTCCCGAAAATAACACCAAACATTTTTTCACGGCTCTACCTCTTTCGAGTCACTGACAATACTCAAAGAGTATAACTATCTAGAAAGAGCTTCTCAATCTCGCCGTTCGGAATCGGCAATAAACTGTAGGTCCCCTCTACTCGTGGGAGAACAATAGCACGCACAGCTCGAGTGGTTGTTGAGAAACCAGGTCCAGGTCCACCTCGGACTGTAGCGCCGCCATTATTATTATTATTAAAATAGTGGCACCACTGAACAAGACTCTGGCCAGAAGGAAGCTACAATTGATCCTCTCCTTACCATAATCCGTCAATCTGTGGATCACCACAGGAGAGACCACTGGGCCACCAGTTGTTTACTTCAGGTTTTGAAAAGTTTTTTTCCGGCTAGCGAGGAACCGGTGGATCATTTACCGGACCGTAACAGCACAATGGATCCATTCAGGACCTTAGTGGGTCACGAGAGATTCAGACTGTAAAAATCACTTTAACCTAACCCTAACCTTAGACAATCCACCCCGTTCCATAACTGTTGAGAATCAAAGAGACCAACCTTCTTTTTGGGTCCTAAAACTAGACTCGAAAAAATGGGAGTTGCTGTAGTCACACTCCTCCAACCTGATCACCCCACAGGACTGTTTCGGGATCCACTCTTCATGGGAAACCGCGATATATTCAACAACCTGGTCACGAACCGCAATCTCTTTCGGACTGTCACTCTCGGTTGTCTGATTAGGAAAACAATAAAGCTCAAGATCGACCAAAAACACTGCCTTAACCCTCCTCCACAACAAGTCCCCGTTCCACTTGTCGCCCCTTGTTTCTGTCATCAACATCAACTACCAGACCCAACTCCCCACACCAACGAGTGTCTGGACGGCTCCCAAATCAATGTCCAGCCACCCGAATCTTTAAAAAGTCATTGCCATTCATGAGTCTGGGACCGAGGAGTCCTTGAATCACCGAATCCTCTGAGCCCTCTGAAGCATTTGATTTTTGGCAATTCCAACACAAGAACTGTGCCAACACTGACGTGGGTCCGCTTTACATGTCAATCGAACAATATATGAGTCCCTGCCAGACGAGGAGAACGTACCTTTTCCATTGAATACTTCTTGGCAAGGATACCACACCCCAGGAGGCACGGTCAGGCCGGAGGAAAAAACCGAAATCACCTCAAACACGAGTGGACCACAAAACGACGAACACCGTCACATGCAGGCACAGACGAGCACAGATGAGCACAGACAAGCAGAGACAGGCACAGAGAGTGAATGGAAATAAATAAACAATAAGCAACTCTCCCACGACCGCCCTAATCCGTCACCATCCATCCCTGGCAAATCGCCTTTCTGCCCCTCCTCCGCTCCGATGATGCTTATGTAATCCATAAAAATATTTAGACCGCCAGACGGGGCGACTCACCTCTGCCCGTCCATTATCGTGGCACAATGACCAATTCAGCAGTTGGACATGCAAGGTAATTTCATCCAGAAAAGGATTTCACAGGACAACAGGTCACAAAGCGAGCGGGAGAGCAGCCGAAAAGGCAAAAGGAAACGAACCCGGCCAGCACACCAAACAGGTCGTCAACAAATCTTTAACAAAACATTATCCGAGGCAGGAGGATGGAGATGAGGAATCGATATTTTCCTCTCCTCTTTGTTTCTTTTTTGGAACTGACACCGTAAACTATTGACATGCAGGTAGGATGAGCCGCCCGGGGTAGCCCTCAGTGCGCACACAATGGTTGATGAAGAAGGAGAGGCAGCAAAAGAGAGAGGGATAGAGTGAGAGAAGGGAAAAAGGATTTCCGCCGCAAAGAGATTGTGGCTTAAGGATTCACCTTCACCTTAATTACGACTGAGACTGTGGGGTGTTTGCAGATGTAAGCCCGTATCCCTTTGTTTACCCATAAACCACTGAGCGAGCGGCGGCGTGGGTGTACTTCATTTCAAGGCTCTGACAAGGCACAAAAGTCAATCCACTGACAGAGTGTTCTTTTTCCCCGCTCTCTCTCGACACCGCCACACACACACACACACGCAGAGGACCGAGGAAGGGTGGAGGTTGTGACTGTTGGCTCGGCTCAGCCCAGCTCAGTAGGCGATGAAACAATAAACCTCAACACGGCTAATCCAGTGAGTGAACTTGTGACTCTTAATGGCCTCACTACGCGCAGCACCACCACTCCAGATGTTACTGCAGCTGGAAATCTATCAATCGACAGCTGAGAGGGGTGATTCACTGGGTACACAACAGTGGTCCGTCGACACAGCCGCACCACCGCCCGTCGGTACGTAATGTGCACTCAGCAGGACTTGAAGAGGTTACGGCTTCTCGTTCAAGTCGTCGTCTTCATCTCCGACATCTCCGTCGACATCGTCGTCCGGCATCTGGATCGGATGCTGCTGCCACTGCTGCTGCTGCTGAATGAAATGGAAATTAAGTATTTATTTCAGAATTTCAAGCACCCCACTGGCCGGGTGGTCGGTATGTTTCAGCATTTCAGCGCGTTGCAAACACGAGAGCATGTGATCGACGAGCAGGTAAATAAACATCCGAAATGCCTGTCGATGGAAATGTACATTACGAGGGCGCGATACTGTATTCGATGGATTAACTACGTGAGTTGGCGTTCGCCCATTGATTGCCTCAACTGTGGGGGTACCCGGGGGCCTGATGGTATTTTTAGACTCTCGGAAGCCGGGGTGTTTAAAGGAAACATAAAAGTGCATCCCCCACCACCACCACCGGCCGGGGGCACGAGGCGATCCCTGCTGAAATCGGGAGGGAGGGGGGGTGTGAGAAGCCACAGTAATGAGATTTTAATGAAAGACTGGTGGATTATCTCGGAGATAAACGCTGGGTGTGGAGATTACCCAATCGAAATTGGATCTACATCGGTTTTGTTAAGGAGTGGGCGCCCGGGGTAATGACGTGGGGTCGTCGGCTATTGGTGTGCTTTTGACTCCCTGCGGTGATGGGTAATGAGGTGTTTGCGGGACTCAGGCACGTAGGAGATTTGCTGTGGACGCAGTGGTTCACGTTGGTGTGGCATGTGATTTCTGGGAGAGAATGCCAAGAGTATGACTCGAGAGAAACGAATTCAATTTTCATCGACATTTTGAAGGACTTTTTGTTCACTTTTCGTTCACTTTTTGTCCACTTTTTGAAAGCAGTTTGAATCTTGTCTCAGCAACTCGTCGTTATTTTGTCTGATCCATGCCATAATCCATTCTTTCTAGTGACAGTCGAAGGAACTTTGTGAACACACCCATTTGGTCAAGACTGCAAGAAGACCTTTCCTTGCGCTTCTTACGTTTCCAAATCCTCGTAATTTTCCCTAGTCCATGCCAGGCTCCATTTTATTTAATGACAGTCGACAGAATTTCGGCGCTTTTTAAATGCACCCACTTGGCCAAGACTGAAAGAAGCAAGCACTTTCCAATTCGTCACTGGGCGCAAGGGTTTTTCTGAAAGCAGTTTGCCTCTTGCCTCAACATGTCATCGTAATTTTCTACATTCTATATCTATCCTGGAACGAAACTTCAGCACTTTCTGAACGCATCCATTTGTTCAAGACTGAAAGGAGCACTTTCCAATACGCCACTTGACGCGGCGATTGTCCTGAAAGCAGTTCGCCTCTTGTTTTGCCTAATCCATGTCATACTTCATTTTAACTACTGACAGTTAAAGAAACTTTGACCAGAGCTGGAAGAAGAAATTTCCAGTTCGACACTGGGCGCGGTGTGTTCTGAAAACAGTTCGCCTCCACCCTTAACAAATCATCCTAATTTTGTCGAGTTCATCTTACTAGTGACACACGACGGAACCTCGACTCTCAGTGAACACACCCATTTGATCAAGACTGACAGAAGAAATTTCCAGTTCGCGAGTGATGTCCTGAAATCCGTTTGCCTCTTGTCTGATCAAATCATTGTAAATCTGCCTAATCTATGCCATACTCACTTCTAAGTATTGACAGCTAAAAGAACTTCGGCACTTTTTGAACGCACCCATTTAGCCAAGACTAAGACAAGAACTTTATAGTCCGCCACTGGACCCGAGGGATCTCCAAAAAGTAGTTTGCCTGTTGCCTTAACAAATCATTGTAATTGTGCCTAGTCCATTTACTAATGACAGTCGAAGTAACTAAATGAACACACCCATTTAGTCAAGACTGAAGATAGAACTCTCCAGTTCGCCACTGGACGCGAGGTATGTTCTAAAAGCGATTCTCCTCTTGCTCACTATAATCGTAATTTTCCCTAATCCATGTCATAATCCATTTTAACTGCTGACAGTCGAAGGAAATTAGTGAACGCACCCATTTGATCAAAAATGAAGGAAGAATTTCCCAGTTTCCCGCTGGATTCCATGGATGTTCTAAAAGCAGCTCGCTCTTTTAAATCATCGTAATTTTGCCTACTCCAAGTCATACGTCATTTTAACTTTTGACAGTTAAAGGAACTTCGGCCCTTAGTGAACACACCCATTTGGTCAAAACCGAAAGAAGAGCTTTTGGACGCACCCCCCGTCACAGCCGTGTCAAGACGATTTATTGCCCCATCAAGAGACCCGCGAACCGTTACCCACTCTCAGCTTCCTTCAGGTAAACCTTCGTTTCGTTTGTAGTCTACATAAATCGGGAGACATTTTTGACAGATTGGAGAGTCGAAGACTGAGCATCAGTCCCAGTCATTAATTTTGGTCTGTCTTAGAACATCAGTAAAATCCCCATTCACTCGTTGTCATTTCTAGACTTACTTCCTCGATTTTTTGGACGCGTCTGAATTTGCTCAGGTATTTGTCCATGATTCCCGTCCCACTCATTGCCACTCGGCACTTTGCGTCCATTTGTAAGATATCAAAGGCAAGTGCCTGATGGGGTCTCCTTTCCAATCACCATTTTAATTCCGTCAGAAGCATTTAATGGTCATTAGGTCCCAGAGATGACTGGAGTGCCCTTCCCAACCCCATGTCCATCCGCATTTCCCTGCTACTCCAAAGTGGTTGCTCTCATGTTTCCCCCACTCTGACACGGATCCCAAAGCAGCGAATCCCTCAAGACACAAAAAAGGAAAGACTTTGAAACTTTCCATTTCATCCCGGGATTCCATTCTAATGAAATGTATGTAACACGCACGACTCGTGTTCCGTTAAGAGCGCCTTTCAAAATCAAACGAAATTATTTATATCTCGTCAGAGAAAGCACCAAAGCGCAACGTACATATTTGTCCCCAACGCTCTCGAAACCCGGATTCCTCCGGCAATTAAGAAATCTCTCTCATTCCTTGAGCGGATTCATTGAATTATGTGCCAGCCGAGGAGCACTGTCTCCTGCTCTGCATGCGTCCGACTGTGTGTGCGCGTTGGTTGTCAAAGAAGAAAACGGGCGACAAAAGAGAAAAAACAGAAGAATTCGATTCCAACGATTCCCATCGATTCCCATGGAACGAGCGGTATGCACGATTAACCGTATCGCATCGTCTTCTCTAATGGAATGCATATTTAAATTTTATTCCTCCCCCTCCCCCGGGCACCACCACCGTTCTCCCCTGACAGCGGGAAGGTATTTTGATGACTCCTAGCGATGCTGCTCTCCGCCGCCGCCCACTCGAACGCACAAAAAGGAACGGAAAACGGGAAAAAAACAAATTCCGAATATGTCTCGTGACTGTGAGTTGGTGGTACAGTTATTATGCTCTGGTATTGCCACCCTTTTCTCTAGGTTACAGGAAATGCACACTTCATTGGTTTTCGTTGAGAGCATTGCCCGTCGGGGGGCCCGGCTCGGTCTGGGTGGACACCGAGTGGAAGCGGACTGAGGCGGAGAGAAGTTGTTCTTACACTTGAGACGGCTAATTGAATTGAAAATTGTAAATAGGCACTCGGCGGTGGTTGTATTCTCTGCTGCTGCTGCTGCTGGTGCTGGTGCTTGGACTGCTGACGATGGCTGATGATGGTGATGGCGCTGGTGGGGGGGGACGGAAGGTCAAAGGAGCTTAAATCGGAGCCACAGCCTGCGATGGTCCGCACGGTGGATGTGCTTTCGTTGAATTGACGCGGATTGTCGACTTTTCCGTTGGAGCGGACCTGAATTTATATTTAATCTTCATAAATGCGCTTTGACATGCAAATGTGTCCCCACCGGGAACGGGGATATGCATTTTAAATGAGCACAGACCTCTCCCCCTGCGATGTGATGGGGCGACGGAGCCGCTTCGGGTGGCGTGTCTCTTGTCATTTTATGCCAAAAAGGCGGTCGTTGTGTTTGATGTGATACGTACGGTTCGTGTATTGATGAGTCCCCATTATTTGACAGAGTCTAGTAGTTCTGAGGGGTTTCGCGGAGACAGTGAGTGGATCAGGGAGCTTGACTTTCTTCTAATTGCATGTCGTTCGAGACAGTATGCTCCATATCTGTCAGGGGAATGGTTTTGTAATAGATTTTGAGGGTTTCAGACAAAGGCAACTGTTTTGACATGATTCCAATTAGGGGGTTGACTTTGTTTTTGGTCACAGAAGAATAGCGGAAGGTTTTCAGATTTGAAGTGAGAATAAATTAGAGCATTTTGTTTTCAAAAGATTTTAGATTTTTGAACGGGATTGTGGTGAAGGGCCTACATTTTTGACTTAAACTTCTTGTTCTGCTTGGAACTAGGCAGAAAGTAGATAGGTAGGTAAGGTGGCTTTCCCCCAGATGAAGGATTCACTTAGACTCAAAGGATTCATTGTGATACCACTGAGCCGGCTTCCAACCGCTACTCTTGACACCATCTTGTTTTCTAGATGATTATCCAGATTTTTTTGACATTCAATAGGTAGAAACTTAACGCGATATCTGCAGGAACGAGTCTACAATATTTTTCGCGAATCATTCACAGTTCAAGCTTATTTTTTCGTTAATTTTTACTTAAAAAGTTTCAGATTGCGAATGAATCACTTTAAAACGTTTTTCCACAGTCCCGGTGCAAAGAAAATGTGAAAATGTGTTATATGTGCCCACCAATTGAACAGAACCCCGCATCTAGGACAACCAACTCAAACAACTCACATTAAGTGTCAAATTTTAAACGTAATAATTGGTGATCTACTACATTTTTAAAATTAAGTGTGAGCGGGTGTGTTTTCTTTAATTGACGAGAAAATATTCTAACATTTGGAAGCTTCTGTCATCAAGTGTCAAAATTTCTCTATTGAACTCCGAAGACTGAACATTGGGCTATGTCCGTTGACATAATCTGAATTTGAATTTGAACATAAAGGGAGGTGTTCATTTCGGAAATATTTTCATTAAAGAAATTTTAAATTTTTAGATCAGCTGGGGAATATTTTCGTTATTTGGCAACCACTGCAAACCACAACAAAACAGAAGGAAAGGCGGCTGAAGTGGAACTTGAAATAAAAGAGCACAGAATTAAATAAATTGTACGATCTCATCAAAGAAGTGCACACACACAAGGTGGTCCATCTAGTGGTTCTTTTTGAATCATAGGTTATTTTAACACTGACAGCTGTTTCCCGGTCGAAATCTTGACAGAAAGTCAGTGTCATACCTCCGCGGAACAAAATAATTCGCTCTAAGCCCAAATCGCAACAGCGCGTTCGGTCGCTCGGACTTTGACAGGGATTGGTACGCGTGAGTAGAGAGTTGCTCTACTCCAAACTTTGTGCTCGGACTTACGATATTACGGTCTGTGAAATGTCAACGCGCGACCGCGCTATTCCGACTTGACTAATGATTTACGTGTATGTAAATGTCAAAGCCCGATTTGGGTATTACGCTTGAACAACGTTGGGAAATGTTGAAAGCTTATTTCCAAAGTGAGCGCTGTGCAGCCCAAACAGTGCGTTTTTTGAAAAGAAGTTTTGCCCGAAATGAAGCACTCATCGCGACTGCTGTACGCAAATTTGTGCAAAAAGTTCATGAGACTGGTATGCTTGTGGACAACACTCATGATCCCCGTCGTCGTACCGTGCGCACAGATGAGAATGTAGCTGCTGTGGCCGAGAGTGTGAGGCTCAATTCACGTACATCAACTCGCCATCGATCTCCCATCGAACAGCTCAAAATTTCAGGCACTAGCCTGAGCAGAATTCTGCACAAAGATCTCGGATTATTCGCTTACAAGGTCCAATTGATTCAGCAATTGAAGGGGCGGGACCATCCGCTTCGTTATCGTTTCGCAGTTAGGGCCACTTGCCGCAGCTTGAATTGGACAACGATTTTGGGCGAAAAATCATCTTTTCTGACGAGGCGCATTTTCATCCCGGCGACTACGTTAACAAACAAAACAAAATTGCCGCATCTGGGGCTCGGAAAACCCGCACGTTATTGTCGAGAAGCCAATGCATCCACGGAGAGTGACAGTTTGGTGCGGATTGTGGAGTGTTGGCATCATTGGACAATTTCTCTTCGAAAATGAGGCTGGGAACAATGTTCCAGTCAACGGTAGGCGTTACAAAGCTATTTTAACAGACTTTTTTTTTTACTGAAATTGAAGACATGGATTTGGACGACTGTTGCTGTAAAAGCTAGGCCCAGACTCTCGTTTTCCGCAAGAATGGAAATCGAAAAATTTAGACGTTAACCGCCCAAGAATTTTGCTTAAACAACAGTCCTAAAGGGGGCTACTAGAAAAATACACTGCATAAATGACAAGGCAGAAGGGAATTCGTGTTCTACTGACGACTAGACCAGAATGTCATGTCCTTGACTAAGCGGATAGATAAATTCAACGCTAAATTCAAGGCCGTCTTTTGCTACTCGCTAATTAAAGATTTTTTAAGTTCGGGAAACGATGAGGCTACCATGACTGCAAATGGCAACAAATAAACTCAACAAAACCCCCACGAAATCAGTGTTTCGACGCGCCACCCTGAGAGAAATTTGAAGTTGCTGCCGTCATAGAATGACGAATCGTTCTCTTCTTCGGGCATGCTTTTCTGAAATACTGGTTGGTGAAGAATGCCATGAGGAGAAACGATCGATGACATCAGGTTTAAATCATCAAGACTGCGTCAACGAAATTGGCTGGTTTTGGGATAGAAATATGGGTAATCATCAAATCGATCAATTTGGATGTTCAAGCTAGGAAAAATCGCAGTCTCTCGGACATAAAGGTGTCCAGCTTTTGTGTCCTATGACAAGATTTCGTGAAATACAAACACGGAGTACGATATGAGCAGGAGAATTTGAAAAGGGTACCAGCATTACCCAAAGAAAGAACAAAGCTACCGAATTTCCTGGGGAAACATGTGGAACATGCTGCTGTAACTCATAACCTTCAAATCTATGTAAACAAATGTCTAATCCATTCGAAGTTTATCTCGGAGAAGGAGTCAGTACAGACCAGGCCACGAATAACATGAAAATTGAACGGAAGAAGCTGCAGGCAACAGGCTACACCCCAAAGCGCAAGAAAGATCTACTGGGTGAAATGGAAACGATGTTCAAGAACCAAGAAAGAAATTGGACACCCTCAGCAATCACAGCGCACGACCATTTCAGGGATAAAATCTCACATGTGTGTTAAGCCGTCGGTACAAAGTGTAACGATGGCATTCACTTATAATTGACAATCTACGTCCCTCAAGGGAATTGTCAATCATCCAAAAGAATCAGTAACCCATCTCAATGAGTCCCAGTTATAGATTTGACTTCCCATCTCCATCCTTCCAGCACGTTCAAAACTACCGGACAAATGACAAACCAAATCCTCGACCAAACTCGAAAGAATAACTGAATCTAAGCAAAAGTGAGAATCACTTTAAATGCTGACCAAAAACCTTGACATCTCCTTCAACTTCAACCAAATAAACTCCGGTGAAGATTCCTGCAAAAAAAATAATCTAACCACAAATTCAACAAAAAGCGACGACACCCACAGGCAACCAGACCACCCTCTGAGTGACTTTTCCATTTCGAGAAATTCCATCATAGGCCACCTAGAGTTCCCAACGAATTCGCATTCCATAACAAGAACTTGATGACAGACCATGGACAACGAAACGAATTCAACAGAATTGACGTCAGATTGGGAGTAAGACCATTGGCCTCGGGCTTGTGGCGTTATTTTTTGCACACAATGCGGTTCGTCATCGGACTCCTAGGCTCCAACTAGGCACCCGATTTTATCGCAACTCTGTGTAGGTGTCTAAACCACTGACATTGGTCATGGTCACTTAAGAGCCATGACTGATCCCATTACATCTGGTTCTCGACCATAGACTGACCACATCTCGTTAGCCTTTGAGATCCAGCTCAAAGATGGAGTGACTCAGAGCAACTCGTTTAGTTGCATTCTTCACCTGGAAGTGGGAATGTCCACTAACCGCAAAACCACAAGCAAGTGCGTACATGATCTCGGCGATGGACAAGCACCTGACCTTGTTCGGACTTCAAAGACTTCTTGCTCGCGAGCAACCACTAATCATCGACTATCCATTTGCTGAGAGCAAATGAACCACATGCCAGATTCGAAGGGGTGTCTGAAACATTTTTCGCGTTACTGTACCACCCAGATGCTACTACGTTGAGTGTACAACCATTGATTGCGTGCGTAGGATGCAGCTGATGGACAGCAGCGCAGCAGCACCTCCATCATGTGTACCAACACAGCATCAAGCAAACGACAACGACGGAGACGGTGCTGACGATGACGAGGACAACGGTGTGGTGTGTGCTACTCTCTGTGACTCTGTGCGTATCGCTACACTGTCAGTGTCAGTGTCTCGGAGCAGCACAAATGTTGTTTTTATCTCATTTATCTGTTTTCACAGGGAAAATGTTTTTGCTTTCCAACTATTCCCACCCGCCTGCTGTTCTCGACACATTCCTCAGCGCTGTCGTGTCGTTTCGCAACAGACTAGAGCCACCCAATAGCAAAACACAACGGCAGCGATGGATCAGACACATGTTCTCTGTTTCGTAACTCCTCCGCAGCCCATTCAGCGATTAGAATCCCAAAGATAAGGCATTTTATGGGGAATCAGCAGACAATTCATTCATTCAAGTCTTTTGCGTATTTACCTTGGTCTTGATCTTCTGCTGGCGACTGCCCTTCCGACGACTCCACGAATGTTTGTTTTGGTTTTCACTCAAACGAATCCAAATAAAATCGAGAAACAGACAAAAAAAAATAAAAAACGACAAGAGAAAGAACGCTCTAGACGCTGGAGCGTCTCCTCACTTCGTTGTGACGGCGACCGCAGCCTCCCACGCAATAGGAAATAAACAAAAACAAAAAAAAAATCTAAACTTCGTCACAGTCCCAGACTGCACAGGATTTGCGACTTTATTTTCACTTTTTTGACACCTTTCCACCGAGACACTGGCTTTGACACTTTGCGTCACGGCGCGGACAACAACAACAATCGCACGGACGGTGCGAATGGAATTTTTTTTTCGTCGTTTTTCTTTTGCTTTGCACTTCACTTCTTCACTTTTGTTGCGAAAACATTTTGCAAATCGATGCGTTTGCGGGGCAGATTTGATGTGTGTTGTCCCCTGGTGCGGTTGGGGGATAACACCGCGGCTGGATGCTTGCGGACGGTTCTGGAGGATTTTTTTGGGAGATTTCCGTCGCTGGCAAGGTAAGGATAACAATTGTCGGACCGAAGCGAGAGACACAAAACTTCACGCACTCTTGTTCCACGGCAGTTTGACATCAAACAACAAAATTCTTCAGCTACGATGAAATGTCAAATTTTTCGGAATAAACATGGCGGTGGAGAGCGTTCACTGAACTAAATCTGTGTGTGTTTGCTGGTGAGGTGAACTTTCGGAAATGGTGAGTTAATGGTTGTGTGACATTGGATTTTCTTGTGGCGAGATTACATTTTCGAAGAAGATTTTTGAATGAAATTTTCGGATTAGTTTTTATTATTGCTCAATAGTTTACTATAAACTGAATTGTATTATGTTATAAATTAAAAGAAAAATTAATCACTGGATTAATCTATTTCTCACTTTTAATCATGCTCACCCTCAGACCCTTTTTTTCTTCTGCTTAAATTTGGGCCTTATATTTAATATAGACGCCGTGGCGTAGTGGTAGTTGCGTCAACTCCTACGCTCGAGGTCGTCGGTTCGAATCTCGAAAAAAACATCAAACATTTTTTCACGGCTCCACCACTTTCTTGGCACTGACAATGCTCAAAGAGTATAATTGTCTAGAAAAAGCTTCTCAATCTCGCCGTTCGAAGTCGGCTTTAAAGTGTAGGTCCCCTCCACTCGTGAGAGAACAAAAGCACGCACAACACGAGTGGTTGCTGAGAAGCTAGGCCCAGGTCCACCTCGGACTGTAGCGCCGCCATTATTATTATTATTATAAAATTAATTAAGATCTTGAATTTTAATCTGTGATGTGGTGCTAAGTGAGGCTTAGTAGCCACCTTAAACCTAACCTTACCTTAGATTTGACAACAGTTCGAAATTTATTTGATTCTTATTCTGAATACATTTTTGGCTCAAGTTCTGGGTTTTAACACTTGCTTTCGTTCTTAAACCCTTGCTCTAACGCTGTTCTTCCGTATGATTCCGAACCACCTAGGGAAGCTGACATTAAATGTAAGAAAAATGTGATTTCTGTGGAAATAGCGATTAAGATCGGTAACCAACAAATTAAATATCATTTTCTTATTGCCCTTGTCTTGATCTTGAGTGTACAGTCGAATCCGGATATTGCGACGGTCAGGGGACAGGCGACATTAGGTCGTACTGACTGGACGACACACAAAACGAACTGAAATGCAATTTGTAATGCAAACCTAACATGTTGTGTTTACGTCGCAATAACCACGGTTGGTAGTTATAAGCAAAGTCGTACTAAACGGATTCTACTGTAATTATTTACGCCGCTTGGATTAATTGGTTTTTTGAAGCCAATGTTACATACTTACAGCCATGGTTATAATCACGACTTACTTCTAACTTACTCTTTATATTATGCAAGTAATGTCCTCAATTTCTGGTTCAAAATGCGAAAGCAGCAAACGATAGGTTTCCAGAGCAATACGCCGCGGTATGGATTTCCACAAATCGAAATCAGAACTCCTTTTGATATGCAACAGTTATCCAGTTATTAACAGTTGTTAGCATCGAAGAATACTCTCCTCAAAACCGATTCGTTGCATGTTGTTGGGCAAGCACGACTTCGGTAACTTTTGATATCTTTTTACGTTGCATACCTTTGGGCTGAATAAGAATTGTAGCCCTTGCATCAACATTAACGCAATATAATGTTGGATAGGCCATTTTAGATCATTTTTCTTTGACAAATTCTCCCTGCTGTAGCAACCAGACATAGTTTGCGTAGGTTGCAAACAACATCCATAATTCCAATCTACTCCAAGACAGTTCTTCAGTGATCGGTTGGCTTCATTTTTGACTCTAAACTAAACTAAACTCTAAAAATCGATGGTATTTGAATAACTCTTCCAAAGCTGAACCGCTTCTTAGACAGACATTTTTATCGAAATGAACGAATGGTCCTTGAGGAGTAAAACCGGTTCGGGGCACCCCTTGATGGTTACATAGGATTTGGGTAGTAAGATCGGGCAATGAAGTGGTTGCTCTAGTTCATTGCTCCTGCAATATGACCCCACATCAACTTCAGTGGAAAATTACTTAGTATCCTCAAGGTCAGCTTGTTGTAGGTCATTGGTTTGGATTTTGTTTCTTTTTTTTTAAATGCCCGCAATCTCTAAGGAGGTCTTTCTTAAACACATGCATCCTTTGCGGATTATCTTCACACTAAACTACACGGAACATCAAAACTCATGCACTGAGAAATTAGAGTAGATTACAGCAAGCCCGGCTAAGGACAAAATCGTATTTTAATTGAGCCGGAACTTGTTATGGTAAGCATCTAGTCAGTTTCTTGGACTGATAAGTTGTTTGCCTCTGGTATTTAAAGGTGGGGACCAATTCTTTCTAGGATAAGGTAGAGGCTAAATAAAATGAGGTTCTGGAAATTACAGATTCTGACGTTTTAGAGTTGACGTTTTACAGCATCCAGATGTTGCAGTCTGTCTTCGAAATAGGACGCACACTTCCGATGGCTTAGTGAGAACTCTCCATTGAGCAGCTAAACTTGTATGTCATAAGGAACTTAATTGACTTAGGTTCCACTGAAGAAAGTACTAACAACATCAGCATTCAGTTTAAACGCAGAATCAATCCTATCAATCGCTGTCTACTTGGGCTCAAAAGGTCGTTGAGTAATATTGCCCTCTCTGAAAAGTTGTCTTTAAACAGGATTCTAGTCACCCCAGACCTGCTGAGAAGGATGCATATTTTCGAAAAATTGATGAAGACTTGACGCATTGAGAAAAAAATGGTCGCTTTGAGATGTTCGAATGGACGCACATAAGTAGAGGACGACCTCAACAACTTAATGTGGGCAACTGGCTGCAGCAAACATGATATCTTTTCTAGCTGGATAGGCTTGTTAGTAAAGTTATTGATCTACTCCATCCAAATAAGAAGAAGTACCAAAAAAGGATGCTATATTCGTTTTTTGTTCATCACTGCACTTATCGGGTCACTCCCATTCAGGGAATTAAAAAACTTGGTTACTCACATGCATCCCTACCCCAAAAGTACTTAAAGAAAAAGGTTAACACACATTTATAGAAATATTTCATGTGACAATGTTGTTAGTTATGATCAAAACTGCATAAAAGTTTGTCAACAATTTTTACACCTTTTATTGACATTTCCCAAATGACTCTACAGTAAATAATTTTAATGATCTGGCCTTGAATCAAACTAATAAAGGAGTACACGTGCCCCATAAAACCTCTAGTTAAAAAGAAGTTGCAGTCTTAAAGAGTATTTTATTGAACAGTAAAGCCTTTGATTTACTGCAACAACAAAGCAACATTTTTCTAGATTTGTCTAACATATCCACACTACTTGAGTTACATGACCAACATATTCGAAAAAGAAGCTTTGAACTTCACCATGACAAGCACTTAAAGAAATACATACTTTTTCCTTAATGTCTCCATTGGTCCACACAAGTCTAACAATGAGAATTAGAGTATTCTGAATATAATATCATAAGCATAAAAATCATATTAAGAGCTTAAGACTACCCGGATCGATAAGTCTTTTTCTTCTTCTTCTTCTTCTTCTTCTTGGGGCGCTACAGTCCGAGGTGGACTTGGGCCTCACTCAACATGCCTCTCCAGCCAGCACGATCTTTTGCTAGCTGGTGGATGGTAGCTTTTCGACGTCAAACCGTGGTTGTCGTCCTCGACTCCGTTGTTCTCTCGATATCCGGGTCCTTACCTTGGCTACAACAAGGAAATGGTCCGAGTCGATGTTGGCGCCTCGGAACGTTCGGACATCAAGAATACTGCAGAAGTGTCTGACGTCGATCGCAACGTGATCAATCTGGTTGACGGTTGAATGATCAGGGGACCGCAAGTTTCCTTTATGGATGTTGAGGTGTGGGAACCACGTGCTAGCTACAGAGAGGTTTCGCCCCGTAACAAAGTCCACCAGCCTCAGTCCGTTTTCAGACGTGGCGTCGTGCAGGTTGTGTTTACTGATGACTCTAGCAAAGATGTCCTCTTTTCCCAGCTTAGCGTTAAAATCTCCTAAAATGATCTTGGTGTCGTAGCTGGGGCATTGATCATACGTTCTATCTAGGAGATCATAGAAGTCATCCTAGCTATCGTCATTTTTGTCCTCCGTTGGGGTGTGGGCGCAGATTAGGCTGATGTTGCCGAATTTAGCCTTGATGCGGATTGTTATGAGGCGCTCGCTTATATACTTCAAGCTTAAGACTTTTTGCCTAAGTCTGCCTCGAACAACAAATCCACATCCAAATAATAGCTGACTTCGCTCTCTGTAACAATCGCCGTAGTAGATATCCCCTGACACAAAAGTGAATCTCATCAGTTAGCAAAATTTAACGGTAGATCGACTTTTAAGCCTGCAGTTACTGAATTCACGACGGAAAAGATGATCAGATGGTATCAATACTTACATCAGAATGACTTATTATTGCAAAATCCAAAGTCCTTATTGCAGAATCTTCCCCAAAGTCAATTGACGCTGGAAATCGACTGCAAAAAAATGCTGAAAATTTATGTATTTAAAGCTTCACAATAAAACGACTGTTTGTTTCTGTTTTGCTTTCCATCTCCAAATATTTTTTTTGTCACTTTGTTTCGAACATTTTATTATTTTCTTTCTTTCTCTACATTCATCATCAATTTCTTCTTCAAGATTCTTTGTTTTTTTTGTTTACTTTTTGCTTTGGTTCCACTCGTCTATTCACAAAAACAAAAAATGTCCTTAACTCTTAAATATTTTGTTTATTCTTTAATTTTAATCCATGTATGTTTTGTTGTTGTTCTTGTTGATGTTGCTGTTGTTGTTGTTGTTGTTGTGAGTGGCCTTAAATCTTAGTCCACCTGTGTCTCGTTTTTTTTCGCCTGCATTGTATATTTCAGTTAAAGTTTCACAATAAAATATTCAATTTGTAACTCATTGTCACGAATTTCACTAGACCCTAAACACACACCATTTGCACATGTTTAGCCAACTCGAGCCCTCTAGTTCGCACACACACAGTTACATACATCGCTCAAGTGTGTCTTTTCTTTCTAAAATTTATTCTATACAATATATATATATATATGTCTAGTCTTTTAACCTTAAATTTGTTTCTGTTTTTGTTCTTCTTTTTGAACATCTCCTCTCGACTTGTTTGTTTAAATGTACAATAGATGGTAAGTTAACTTAAGCCTATTATCCACCATTATCGTTAAAATCTATTGGTAATCTCTTATCGGTTATGAAAACAAAAACAATTCGAAAAAGTGAGTGCGTTCCAACCGTAACATCGAAACATCGAAACATCGAAACACCGAAATCAATTACGAAACGTTCAATGAAAATATTTGTTGTCATTTAATTTGCTTACTTAATTTAACTCTTATTGCATATACATGTGTGTGTGTGTGTGGGTGTGTTTATTTTGAATTTACATCTTAGACTTGTTTGTAAACTAATTCTATGTACTAAACGTCTAAATCATTTACGAATTCATTAAATTCAGTCTACTGCCCCCTAGAATTAAAAATTCATATCTGTTTCTGTTTTGTTTTTGTTTTTGTTTCTTTTTTTTAAATAAAAAATAAATAACGAATAGGCGAATTCATCATTAGTCGCAAAATGTTTTATAATTTATTCTTTTTGTCTTGTATTATTCTTTGTTACTGAACACAATACGTCAAAAGCGCTGGTTACTTTATTTTATTTAGTTAATTAACTTTTTTCTTTTGTTTTTTTTTTTCATTTCAAATTTGTATAAGCTATTTACACATAAAAATGAACAAAAAATATATATATCTTTCTTAGATGTTTAAACGGATGCTGATGAGAAGGAAGGATGAATGAATGGAATCGGTAAATCATAAAGAATATTCTAAAGACAAACAAATTAACACTTTCCGAGTGGGAAAAGGAGAAGTCAATTAATTATTGCAATAAAAATGCCTATAAATTAGTAGATTTTAAATTGTGAAATTGTGAAACGTTGTGAAGGCGTCCATCGGGAAAGTTTATTAGCAATTCCTTTCGTTTCGTTTTTTTTTGTTCTTCACTTCTAACGAGGGAACATAAAAGCGGAATGAAAACGTCAGTGGTTGCGTGCGTCACTTTTTGTTTTTGCTCTTTGTCGGATGTGGCAAGTTGGAGGTTGTTCAAAATAGAAGAATGCCACTGGAGGTGTTGAGTCATCCGAAGAGTTGTCATATCTTTTTTTGATCTTATCGAATGAATTCACTTAAGAATGATGTAACGTATGTCTTGGAGAATCCCAGACGAAAATGGTTGAGATCAGACTGCAAATGTGACAATTTTCAGGACGGCTGACAATTACCAGTTGATTTTTGGGAATTAGCCTATTGATCTGTTGGACATTTTTTTTCGAATTTTAGTCAGGAATTCACTAACTTCGAAGAGTGCTGGTAACGAAATATTTTTTAATTCATTTTAAAGAACGGTAACTTCAGAGTCTGAGAAGCTAGGTCCACCTCGGACTGTAGCGCCGCAATTATTATTATTATTAACTTCAGAGTCCTTAGAGCCAACTATAACGGAAACTCCATGGAAACCATTAGGTTAGAATTAGGTTAAGTTAGGTTAAAGTGACTGCCACCGCTGAATCAGTCATGACCCGCTGAATGGATCCATTCTGCTGCCAGTGTTCGATAAATGATCTACAGATTCTTCGTAAGAGAACTGAAGCAATCAAGCGAATCCACAAAAATGATACAGTGCGACAACAGACGGGGATTACAGCGGAAGCGGAAGAAGGCAGAAATGTCGGAAAGAGAGTGTATGATTTTTTCAATCAGTTGGAAACGGATGTAATTTTGGTGATCCAGACTATTGCTTTCCAACCTTTTGAAAAATCAAACGATCTCTCTCCGATATTTCTGGGATTTTAACGTAGACTGTAAAAGTCTAGTGTGTATGGATCGATGCACAAACCTACACGGCCACGGCGCCCACCTTAAGCGTTGTTTAGTCTTGTTAAAATACATTAAATGACAGCACAAAACATTTTGTCTTTATTGAAGACATATCCATTTTAGGTGACTTTTAATTTTTTGTCCTGAAATACGCTCGATGACACTACATGACGTTTAGCCTTCGCCACATGAAATTGACATTTGAGGCGATAACCAGTTAATGATCGTCAAGGCCACGTCTGATACTGATCGTTGCGTGCATTGTGTTCTGTCATGGAACAGACAGATTGATAGAATGCACACATTCTTTTGAGTGATGACCCAAGGTGAACGCGTATATTAGACCAACTTTCGCGTTTTTTGCGCTTTGCGTAAACTGACAGCTATTTAATTGATTTGATTGGTGTTTATTAATCTGCTGTTTTGAAATTTTTTGAATAAATTAATTCAATTATGTGGTTGCCGAAGAGTAATGAACAAATGCGTCTTCTTTTTCTTCTTCTTGTTTTTTGACATATCCTTGACCTTACTGATCTGATGTAAGCTGGACATAACGTAGAAATACGACAACACGGAGGAGATGTACGATCCCTTAGGTACCAAGATGGGTCCACTCGGACCTAAGTGAGACGGTGCTTCTTGCTCGCCTATCCATCAATCTAACCTGACCTGGATAAATGTATAAACTCCAAAAGTACGGGCTAGAATCTAGATCAACGTACCGACAGGTCATTTTTGCGGCTCTATCGCTCATGTTAAGCTTCTTCAACTTAAGGGACAAACAACAAAAGTCGTACGAAAATGTAAGGTCCAACTATAATGGCCGTACAAAAACTTTGGAGAAGCATCCGACAAACGACTGGATGGCGCAGTTGGTTAAGTGCCTGCCCCAATTTAGAGAGGTCCCAGGTTCGAATCCCAATGAAATCAAATCTGGTCCAGTGACAATTTGCCGTTGGGATCAAATTAACGGCACTGGAGTAGGTTGCTCCCTGGCAGTACAATGGTCCAGTTTTGAGTCTGAGTGCTCCAGAAGTGTTTCAAAAATCCTCCGAAAAAAATAAGCATCCTAGCGAATACACAAAACAATTCTCTGTGACCATAGTAACCGCTTCTCTCAGTTTCGTTAGGTTCGTTAACTTTTACCTCCTTTCGAGGGAGTGAATGAATCGCTCTCTACGTATCAGTAGACTGCTAGTATCTCTTTAAGTTTCTGTAAGCAATTATTTACGTTTTTTATTTACGACGGTGCTTCTGGTTGCTTTTCGTTTATTTTTGACATAAGCTTAAGTTTTCAAGCGGCTATTATGATTATGTGAAAATCAAACGAAAAATACTCAAAATCATCGTCAAATTTCAAAGTGTCCATAGTTTCTTAACTGCCATTTGCTTATGTGGAGAGCGAGTTATTAATTCCGCTTACTCGTGATTAGGCAAAAGTGAACGAACTTATCGAAACTTAGCAAAGCGGTTATTATAGCGTCTATCATTTTTATGTATTTAATCTCTTCTTCTTCGGTTCCTCGCTAGCCGAAAGACTAGTCAACACCTGAAATTACCTACTTGAGGCCTAGTGGTCTATCCTTTGATGATGCATTGATTGACGGACTTTAGGTAATTTGTTTTCTTCATGAACTTTATCAAGTTTTGAATGTTGATGTCTGACCCCTAAACAAGTATTTTCCAAGCGTTCTTTTCTTGCTCTTGTAAGGGATAGACAGTTTCTACAGAATTTGTTGTAGGAGGCTCCCATAATTCTTGCGTGTACGCCGAACAGTCTGTGAAGGTAATAATGCCGATTACACTGCTTATTTCCTTCATGTGAATTTTTAGGAGTATGTCTGATAATGGTTCGAGAGAAGTGGTTTCAAACCAAAGAAGTCCACAGTAGACCAGCTCTTACCATTACGGCAGATCCTTGAACACACTCAAGAAATGCGACCAACAACCAACACTTAACGTCGGAGAGACTCTCAAGGAGACCGGGTATCCAACTCCTATGGAACTGTGGGTAGGTGGCTAATCGGATAAGGTTCATGTTTCGGCATGTATTCGCTGGATGCATACGCATAGCAGACCTTGTGGCAACAGCCAAACTAGCGCCTGTTTACCAAGAGGGAGCGGCTTGGAGCAAGCGACGCACTATATAAACGTGCATGAAGGGCCCTCTCGGGAACCCTAATCCTGAACCGTACGATCCTCCGTCACTTTGGGCTTTTCGTTGGCCCGATAAGTCACGAAGTAAAAATCCAATCATCAACGAAACGGAGACAGTGAAGGTGTTTGGGTTGAAACTGTTAAGACTAGTATACTTCGTTGTTTAGGTAGAGTTCATCGTAAATATAGCCAACAATTTGTGTGATGGAGAAGATAAATAAAACATCGGGAAACCATCGATGTATCATTGATAATACCAATGTTTTTTAACATCGATTTTTGCCATGGAACCGTCGATGTTTGCAAAAATCATCTCCAGCTGTTCTTTACTTTAAACTGAATAACTCTGTTTTTGTGTTTAAAACGTACTTCAGTAAGAGAACCGTCTCTGGAAAGATCAAGCTGACTTTGCATACGACTTGGAACATGCAAGTCGTACTCTACGCCGTAGTGACATGAACAGTTTCGAAGGCGGTTGAAGAAGCTCTTGTTGATCTTTTTAAGAGAAAAGTTCTCCGTACGGCATTTGGAGAAGACTTAACCACGAACTGTATGGACTGGACAGTATATTGACATGAGTCTAGCCAGGCTAGGGCTAGAGCATGTAGAGCGCATGAACAAATTAGGCTCGTCTCGAAGAATCATCGACTAAGAGCCTGTGGGTAACGCAATAGAGGACGTCCAAGCCTACGGTGGTGCACACAATTTGGCGAGCGTAGCTAAAGACAGCTGGCTAAAGATTGGGCTAGCTGGAGAGGCTCTTTGGTTTAGAGCCAGTTCAACACCGGACTGTAGGGCCATCAGAAGCCGCTTCAAAAGTTGAACTCTAATTTTCCAATCAGTGCTCCTCTAGAGCGGTTGAAACGCAATGTATGCATTTTTGAAACAAATGCGCAGTTTCAAGAACGACTGCACTAAATCAAAGTCTTCTGAGCATAAAAACAGTCTTCTTCTTCTTCTTGTAGCGCTACAGACTGCGGCGGACCTAAGACTCAACCAACAAACGTCTCCAGCTAAGACGATCTTTTGCCAATTCGCGCCAATTCCGCATGAAAACAGTCACTAGACCCATTCAAACCCAAGGGCAACGACACAAACTACAATCGTTTGAAATTGTGCGTCATCTGAGCGCTTACTACGTCAAATTCTCATCGACGTCATCCAGCAATTATTTTCTCACGATTCCCAATTAGCAAGCACTTAAGATACCTGCATAAATACATTAAGAGCATTATGGCAGTCACTAATGTCTCCATAAACAAAGATTAGGGTGGCTTGCATCGCTCCATTAGTGCGAAAATATTGCACAAGGTCGTAGACATAGATATGTGCGTCAGTCAACACACCGTCTCATCATCAGTGACCTTGTCCACCACATCGTCACTAAAATACTCTCACATTCAATGTCAATGTCATCGAAAAGCTCATAAGCCAAAAAGCTATGACGCAGCGGATAAAAATAAATAAAACCAAAAACACAACCACCAGAGCTACGAAAACGTCAAATGAAATCACGAAACAAAAGCCAGGAGCAAATATCAGCCAACAACGTCTACAAAATCAACCACAACAACAACGAAAACTGAAAAAAACAACCCAATCGACAAAACTGAAATCGGAAAAACGAAAAGGAACGAAAAAATGAATAAATAAAAATTGTTTGTTTTTTTTAATGAATTAATAAATTTTGTTTTTATTCAATCATTTTTGTATTTTTTTTTTGTTTTGTTTGTTTTTAAATTAATTATATTTTGGCAATCGGTAAATTGCTTTCTTTTATCTTTCTGTTTTTTTTCTTGTTTTGTTTCAATTTTTTTCACGTATACTTATATTGTAAATCGTATAATAATTATTTTTCTCATATTAATTTAAATTAATTTAATTAATGACAAATATTTGTTTACAATTAAAAAAAAGGAAAAAAAAATAATAATAAACTAAACTCTACACAAAGGACAAACTTAAAAAGAATAACAAGAAGGAAACAAAGAAATAAGTGTGTGGGGAGGGGGAGGGGGATAAATGTTTTAAATATACAAATGAATCTGATTTTGAAATTTTGGATTTTTGTTTTTTTTTTTTTTGATTTACATAAATAATAGTTTCTTTCTCTTTGTTTGTGGTTTTGTTTCATTCAGTGAAATAAGGAAAACAATTCATACATATAATTATTCGTTTTTGTTTAGTTGTATGTTTTCTTTATCATTTAGGATATGTATATATGTACAGTTTTATGAAAAAAGAAAAAAAAATTAAACAAAATTAATTTAATTTAGTATACAGAAGAATTTCTTTCTTTTTTCTTTTAAATAATCGTTTAGAGAATAATACACGGTAGAAGAGAGATGAGTGTTTTTTGCTTTTTTTGTGACGAGCGCAGTGACACAGTTCAGTGATCATCGAATGGAGGGTGTTGGAGGGTGAGAAAGTGTTTTGTAATTAATTTTTTGTGAGAAATTATGAGAAATTGTCTTGCTTGTAATTATGTGGTATTATTATTTTTTTCTTAAATAAACAAAAAAAAATAATGAGCGAGGTTTCAATTGGAATATATTATATTCTATGATGGTGCAATAAATTTTCTATTTCTCTCTTTCAAATTCCAAACACCTCCCAGCATCGTTGTCATCCTTGTGTCATCCTTTCCCCCAAATCACATGATAACATTCACTATCCCTCTCTCTCTCTCTGCTTTTGCTACATTAGGATATACAATTACATTTTATAATCTAAGACTACAAGGAAAAAGAACAAAAAAAAAACAAAAAAAAATTAAAATACAACTGAAGAAAGTAAGTTAATAATTTAAACAAAAAAGAATTCGTCTAACATGTAATTTTAGTTATAAATAATAATTATTTCTGTAATGAACAATAAGGGTTTTCATTTGTTTTGTTTTGTAGGAAAGAAAAGAAAATTAATTAAAACTTCAACCGAAAATATTCATTTAAAAACATCTTGCATATGTATCAATGTTTTGTGAGAAATGCTTCTTTTTGTTTTCATTCTTCTAGTTTGGTATTTTAAATCATTAATCTATCGCTTTGTTTTTTTTTTTTTTGTTTGTTTGCTATGCATTCTCTTTTTCAGTGCTACGGTTTTTTGTTTATTTCTTTTCCACTAAATTTTGCTTACCATTTAAATATTTTGTTTTTTTTTATGTTTCCATTTTCTTTCTCTTTTGCTAATTTAGCTACACTTGTTTTTGTTTTTTTCTTTTGCAACACAATCTCTCGTTCTCTTTCTCTCTTTTTAGACTACATTCACTCTCATTTTCCTCTTTTTGTTTTTTTTTTTTTGTATATTTTTGTTTTTCTTCTTTTAATCTAACGAAACAATTTTTGTATATAACCTCAATTTTATTATTTATTCCTGTGTATCCTTGTACATTTGCCCTAGATTCTGTTAAGTGTGTGTTTTGTGTGCACAAATATATTTCCTAACATGTTCAATTATTTCCTATAATACATTTTGCTTTTTTTGACGGGTTTTACACGAGCATTCCAGTTGCTTCACCCTTTTCTCTGTTTCTCAATCGTCACTCAATTTACAGGAATATTCCAGTTGCTTCAACTGTCTGTCATTCCCTTTTGACAACATTTTTTCTGTTTCTCAATCGTCACTTAATTTACACGAATATTTCAGTTTCTTCAACTACCGCACATTTGCTTTTGCCACAATTTTGTTTCGGTTTATATCTCACTTAGACGAGATTGAGGCGGTCTTAGACGAGATTGAGGGCTCTTGGACGAGATTGAGCCGATTGTTTTAAGAGCAAAATGCATAAAATCCAAGCAACCGAATTGCTCGTGTAAAATGCCCGCCTTTTCTTTTCGACTTAAAATTGATGTGAAATGAAATTTGAGATGTTTTCCGTTTTCAACGAGCTCTGAATGAGTCAAATTAAGTGACAAAAATAACGGGACTATTTACAAAAGCTGTTATTTCACAGCAGTTTCATTTGCCAAGAAAATAAACCGTTGCGTGTTCTATATCTGATCAGTTGCTACACTTTCCTTAAGTCTTTTGTTTCAGATTTTCTAGCAAAAAATGTTTCAAATTGTTCTATGTCCTTAATTCTGTAATAGAACACAAGGCACTTATTGCTTCTTGTTAAATTCTGGCAAAATCCCGTACTCATGTCGCATTTGACTATTTTTTGCATCAGCGAATTTGAAAACAAACAGTACTGATCGCATGACAGTTTTCTTCTGGGATTAAAAACAAACAGAACCCATCACATGATATTTTTCATCAGCGATTTGAAAACAACTAGTACTCATTCATCTGCGACTGAACACAATGCGGTACTCATCGCATGACAGTTTTCCTCTGCGATTAAAAAGGAACCGGAACTCATTTATCTGGGATTGAAAACAACCAGTACTCATTCATCTGCGACTGAACACAATGCGGTACTCATCGCATGACAGTTTTCCTCTGTGATTAAAATAAACAGAACTCATCGCATGATATTTTTCATCAGCGATGTGAAAACAAAAAGTACTGCAATTGAACACAACCCGTACTCAGTGCATCACAGATTTCTTCTGCGATTGAAAACAAACCGAACTCATCGCATGACAGTTTTCCTCTGTGATTGGAAAATAAACACAACTCATCGCATGATATTTTTCACCAACGATTTGAAAACAAACAGAGCTCATCGCATGACATTTATAATCAGCGATCTGAAAACAACCAGTACTCATACGCACTCATCGCCTGACATTTTTCCTCTGCGATTGAAAACAATCAGTAAACATCGCATGACATTTTTAATCTATGATTTTGAAAACAAAGCTCGATATATTCACAAACAATCTCATTGTTCTACGATTGAAAGCAACGAACACAGTTTCAACAACAATTTTGGTTTTTTGGTTCAGTCAGAATCTTATTCAACTCAGGATCCACACACATTTCTAACTATGATTTGAGCTACATTTTTGTCCTAATCTCTACCATTTCATGCACAAAGATCTCTTTTTGACACACAACACAAAGAAGAAAATAAATAAAGAAAAAAAAAAGAAAAAGAAAACCTCGCACAAAACACCGTTGCGCACACGCCTGCATATAAAGTCTATCTTGAAATGTCACACCAGCGGAGAGAAGAAGAAAAAACATACATTCATATGAACATGAACAGGTATTTTGAGTTTCGATTATAAACTAAAGTTTGAGTTGAAAAATTTACACATCTATTTAAACGGTTTTGAACACATTTTCATTTATGATTCCCTATACACAACTGCATCTACTACAACTTCCTACGCATAATTTTGTTTTTCATTCTTTCTCCATCGACAATCCAAAAAGTGATTGAAGACTTGAATCAATTTCTATTCTATTTTATGATTTGATCTAGTTTTTTTTTTTGTTTTTTTCTCTCTAGTTTTTTTTTTTGATCTGTTTGTTTCATCTATTTTCTAAATGAGATAAACAAAAGAAAAAAGAGAATGAGATGCTTGTGTAAAAAAAAAGTAATAGAACAACAAAAAATATATAAATCAGGAAAATTAAGGGGGAGCTTTGCTTGTTGCAATGAAATTCAACTAAAATTTGTTTTTTTTTTTCACGTTTTTGTTTCCTTTTTAAGTTTACATTTAAATTACTTAGAAACTAATAATTTTTAAATCCTTTTTTTTTGTTTTGTTTTTTGTTTAATATTTTGTTTAAAGTCTTATTTGTTTCTATGTAGGGCAAACTTGTTTTATAATTTAATTACTATTCATTCATTTCTCTTGTGTTTCTTTTTTTCCATTTTATGTACATGTGGATGCATATATAGTGATTTAGTGTAATTTTTTCTTCTCTAAAGTTAAATTATTTCTTTTTTTCTTTTCGTATTTACACCGAACCATCATCTTGTGGTTCGGGATGGTTGGGGAGAATGGAAACTGGGGGCGATTGTGGGAAGGTTTTTTTTTGCTCATTTCTCAAGAGGAAGGAGATTTGTGTTTTCTTTGTTTGGAGAGACGGTTTGGGGGGCGGGGGGCGCATTGGGGAAGGGTAAATATAATTTATTAAATTGTGACTACCTACAATATATATGTATAACCTAAATAATTTATTTAGTATATTTTGTTTAAACTTAAATAGCAGATGTTAAGATTTTTTTCTCATAGAATATTTTTGTTTTTGTTTTTCCTTTTTATTGTAGTTTTGTTATTCTCTCTTTGTATTTTGTTTCTCTTGTTTTTTTTTGTTGTTGTTGTTGTTGGCAATGTTCAAATGAAGATCGCATCTGTTGCGTGCACAAAAAATGCATACGCATGCAATAATACGTCACACAAATGCCAGTACACAGTTCCTGTTTCCAGTTAGTTTTGTTGTCTCATTTTTTTTTGTTTTTTATTTTTTTTTTCGATCTGTTTGTTTTGTTTTTTGTTTAAAACTTACGACGATGTTTTTGTATTTGAGTCTTGGTGTTCGTTATAGGTTAGTGCTCGAACGTTTTCAATGGCATTCACCCATTCAAGGGAATAGCCCTCGGGGTCGTCAAGATAATATGTTCGATCGGGCTGAAATGAAAACAAGAAACAAGAGATTTATTAGATTTTTTTATTTCATTTACATGTGTCGTGAGAAAAATGACAGAATGGGGAGTGGGTGGATAATTCAGATTTTAAGCCTCGCAAAACAACAACCAGATGTAAACCACAACTCGATTGCAATAAAGCAAATATCAAAAAGCTACGAATTCCGTATCATAAATCTTCATGTCTCTATGAATACATTAGCAGATCATACGATGTTTGTTTTTTTTATGAAAATGCTTCACAACATGGTCTATTAGATATCCGGTCATTTGATAAAACCTCGAGGGCAGACATCTTCAAAGCCTTGGGAGGAGGATACAATGAAACTGTTAACTTAACGATGAGCAATCTTTCCGCCGTTTGCGTGATGAAAAACTGTCTCCTTGCGAGGAAATAAAATCCCAATCATAAAATGTGAACTCTTAAGTTTATTCGTTGGGAGAGAAAAGCCGGACGATAGTTGAACATTCGGCAATTCGAGGTTGATAGTTGAACTCGCATAGAGGACAGGGGGCATCACATACGACAGTTGAACTCGTATAGAGAACAGGGGGGGTCACATTCGATAGTTGAACTCGGGAACACATTCAATAGTTGAACTCGTATGGACGACAGCGGAGATCACAGAGTTGAACTCATACATCGGTTAGGGCAAAGAAAAGTCGGACAGAAGTCTAAGGGGACCATATACGATAGTTGAAATCGTGTAGAGGGTAGTAATGTGTTCCCACACGATAGTTTAACTCATACATCGGGCGGCAGGGCATGTCACACGTGACGAATTTTACTAGCTCCCCTCAAACTCAACCGAGTTCCTTCGTCGTGTACTACATAATTTTCATTTTTCCCCATAACCACACTAAATAATATTTTACAGCAGTAGCTCGTGTACAGTCTTATTGTGCTTTTGCTGTGCAATAAATTTCTCCTCGTGTCATTTTTAATTCTCAGGCGCAGCATTCGGGGGAGGTGTTGTGCTTGTGCTTTTATTTTAGTTGGCAAGCAACAAAAATATGCACAACACTAGTTCCCCCGTCACTGTATCGATGAGGGGGAGAAGTGTGTGCTAATTTATTAGCCATAATAAACATTTGTGGTTGTCACTTATCCCCGTCTAGTTACCTCATTATATTACAAAACTGAATCATCAACAGCATCATCTCTCTCTCTGATCTTATGGGCAGCAGAGCAAGGTGAAATACAACACCGAAGATTATTTGTTGAGTCTATTTTTACACCTCAAAAACCAGATGGTCCTTTTTGTGCTTTCGGTGAGTGACAACGTTTACCCTTTTCACTGTGAGAGGAGGAAATACCAATTTGATTGGATTTAAATCGAAACGAATGATATACAGAGAAACATAGAGACACAGAGAAGGCCAAGATTGAGAGTGAATGTGTGAAGAAAAATGCAACGGACTTGGATTAGATTCTATTCTTGACGATGGCAACGACCAATTTATGCACCACCAGTGTGACTGGGTGGTGATGGTGGTGTTTACTGTCAGGCGTTTTACTTAGATTCAAATCGAACTAACAGCACACCTTATAGTCGCGACAAATCGTTACTGCATTGCTGCCATGTAATAGGCGACCGTGCTGTTGTCGCCACAGTCGTTGTCGTCGTCGCCGTCTCGTAGTAATTTTGCTGTTGCTGCCGCCAGGTTATTTTTACAATTTTATTTCTTATTTTTGTTCTTTTCTTTTATAGATTTTTGCTTTTACTCATGGGACCCCTCATGTACAGACATAGTTTTATATTTATGACCTGAGTGTAGCGCGCGTGCAGTTTAAGTTGCTTTTGCTGCTGCCATTGCATAGTGCAAAAAAATGTTTATTAGGTAATAGTTCTTAAGCTCGCTCACACAAGCTTACAACATCCCACCACCACACGGGTGTGCTGTGTGGGGGGAGGACTGTGCGGGGTGCGGTTGCCCATCATCCCCCGTAAGCCCACTAGAGTAGTCAGTCATGTAGCCTAGTTCAATGTCAACATTGCTACACGTGCCACACTCACTGTCGCCATTGTTGAACTGGTTAAGTGTTCTCTCTGTCTCTTGTGTGAGTGTTGTGTGTGTGTGTTTGTCTGAATGGTGGTTCTTCTTGTAGGACGAATAGATGGATACGGTTGGAATTGATATGAAAAGGGTTGCAATATTCGTGCGGGTGTGGATTGTGGTTTGGTTTGAAGGTGATGTTTGGCGTCATACGAAAGAGACTGTGTTCCGGCAGTTAAAACCTATTTCATCCTCTGTTTGCTTTCTCTTTCATATCCGTGCCTCTAACCCACATCTGTGAGGATTTATTTACTCCACAGAACGGTTAGTGGAGCAAAGGCATTTAAAACCCAAGTTCACTGAACTCTCACACAACACATGCAGCAGCAGCAGCAGCAGTCGCCAAGTCTGTCCCAATCGGAAGTTTAATTCATTTTAAACAACAAATCAAAATGAATGGCCACAAAACCTGATTCACACCCAATCTATACCCAAATCTATATCTGGGTCTATTGGTAACAGAAAAATCAGCAAAAATCAACGAGAACAAATGTTAAAGCTGCACGCGATTGGTGTTGATCGCTTCATTATTTAACTATAACAAAACCGCTGACAATATGACAATCTTTTGCTGGGTATTCCCCTCTCCTCTCCTCTCTCTCTCTCCAGTTGTGAACTGCTTTGGGGTTTTGTGTGCGCGGTGTGTGAGTGTCTCTTTTTGCTTGCATTCGCATTTAAATTGCTTTTTAATTTTGATTTGCTTGCCATATGCGGTTTGTGCACAAACGTACATTTTGATTAGCAACACCAAAGTGCCAATAACAGCCAGCAGCAACAGCAGCAGCAGCTCTCTCAACCCACCAAACAACAACTGGAGAACTGGAGGACTGGAGAGAATGGTAAATGAATGAATTCGATGCTTTTTTTTTGGGTTGTTGTTCATTTTAATTTTATTATTCCGCTTGCAACTTTGTTCTGGCTTAAGCACACATCATAAAAATGAACAAAAACGATACATTAATCTACAAACAAGAGATAACGGTGCAAATTTGAAGGAGAAAAAAAAAAACAGACAAATTTCGTTTCGCAATAAAAATAAAAGTGAGATTGCTGTTTGATAGGTTATGGTTATGGATAACGGCGGCGTTGTGTTTTGCATGCATGTTGCGTGGGTCAGTGGAAAGTGAAATGTTGTTTTGCTGGTTTTTCCCCCCAGACACACACTCACAAATGGCAGACGTGATCATCTATTGATCTTTTGAATGGGTTTAGGAGGGATATTTGTGATTTTTTTTGTAAACTTACCGTGTGCACAAAGAAAATTTTGAAATTTTTCGGTTCAACTCTCAGCTGTGAACTCCATGGAATTTCTCCCTTCTCAACCATCTGCACTGGATCGATGTAAATCAATCGGGGTCCAGTGGTAAGCAGCAGCATTCTTCTTCGTGAAAATAGTCCTTTTCGCTTGTAAACGAAACCTTTTTTTAGGATAACTTCACCTTTGGCAAATGGATGCCATTTATCAGACTTTTGTAGTTCGAGGCGTCTTTGTTTCTCCGCATCGGACAAATCGAATATATCTACAAAACAAAAAATTCAAAAATAAGTTCCAAACCATCTCAGGAATTCATGCGTTTACTCACTTTTTCTAACAGTCTTTTGCTCTAATTCAAAACCATCCATCGATGTACCCAACTCAAGACCAAGCAATCGTGTCAACTGACGATCACCCAGACCCGGTTCCAGATCCTCTGGTACACGGTAATGACTACGGAAATCCTCATCCTTTGAGACTCCTGGCAGGTATGGATATATCGCAGGTGGTGTTTGCTCACGAATCGTATCGAAGTCGACACCTTGAAAGAATGGATGCGATCGTATACTCTCATAGCGTCCAATCTTATCGTCGGCACCAATCCGATCGTTTGGATTCAATTTCAACAGCTTTCTGACTAGATCTTCGGCGTTTTTGTCAAAACCCTCTGGGAATTCCAAATTACAATTGAGGATCTCTTTGAATATCATAAACTCATTAGTGCCACGGAATGGTGGTAGACCAGAGATCATTTGATATATGATGCAACCAAGTGCCCATAGATCGGCTGTACGGCGGATGGGAAGACTTTGAAGCACTTCAGGTGATACATACTGGGCGGTACCGACAAAACTATTTTTTCTTCGACGCGAAGCTGATTGATTGTTTTCGGCTGTTGGTGAACGTGATGCAGGTGTGGAGGCTGTTGATGTTTGATTTGTTGGCGCTGTTGTTGTCGTTGAACCACCACACATTGTTGATGTTTCTGATTCATTGCCTAGAATTTTTGCCGAACCAAAGTCCGCTATCAACGTATGCATATTCTCATCGAGGAGAATATTCTCTGGTTTCAGATCACGATGCACAATATTTCGTTTGTGCATATTCTCACAGGCTAATACTAATTCGGCAGCATAATGACGGGTACAGTCCAAATCGAAGGAACCAACTTTATTGATATACGGCAGGAGATCACCATTTTTGGCAATGGTCATGACAAAATACAATGAACGGTTGTCTTGGAACGTACACGAGAGATTCACAAAACCTGGCACATTTGTCATCACATTCATAACTTCTCGTTCACGACGAATGTACTCCTGTTTACGTTCACGAATTATATGTAATTTTTCACAGACTTTAACTGAAAAGAGAAGAGAGAGTGAAATCGTTTGGTTAGGTTGAGTGTTTTAAGGGATTTTTGAAAGAAATTTTGATGCAAATTGTCTATCCCTGCCTGCCTATGAATGGGAACGATTTGTTGATGGGGGCATATTACTATCCCTGCCTGCCTCTGCATGGATTCAGATTGGGTGATGGGGAGATTGGGTTAGACTGAGAGTCTTAAGCAATTTTTGGACAAAAATTTTGGATTTCAATTGTCTATCCCCGCCTGCCTATGCATGGGAACGATTGGGTGATGGGGGGAGATTACTATCCTCATCTGCCTATGCATGGAAACGATTGGGAGATTACCCCGTTTGTCAAATTAAATCTCTGTCAAATTTTACCGACCCGCAAAAAAAAAAAAAGATTATCTCAAATAAACTCGTCCACTGCTACCACCACACATCAACAAATGACTGATACACGACGACAAGGGTAAGCAGATAAGAAACATCATCACTTCGCATTATCAGTCTGTGGCGAATATTTGGCGCCATTCAATCCCAAAATGCATACAAATAGCCAAGCAAATATTTTGATAAAAATTTCATACGTAAATGTAAATATGTTTGCACACAGTTTGCTTGTTATTTATCAGGTGGAGAGGGAGGTGCGGAGATGGACAAATGAATGTGAAGACAGCTCTCCAACAATTCACAGCTAGAATAGCGGCCTCATCCCAATCTGAATCAGACTTATCTAGTTCTGCTGCTTGGTCAATTAATCGCTTGATATCAAATTCACACTTTTAATTCAACCGCTCCCCTCCCCCTCTCACACCCGCGTGATCAATGTGTGATGATTCGGAATTTGTTTGCTTCCACTTCCAAAGGAATCTCATCGTTCGCCAGTAAACAGAGGCCGTGTCCCGATGGTCGGCCAGCAATAAATGAAGCGCGCGCAAAAGAATTGTTTTATCAATTTCTTCTTTTTTTTTCTGAGCTTTTTATTTCTTTTGTGAGTTGTTTTCGGTCTTGTGGCACACTCTTTAGATCTTTTTTTTTTTTTGCTTCTGCTGTGCTGTTGCCGTGTACACTTTTGGCAATCAAATTATAAATTGTATAAGGCTCAGAAAAAAAAAAGTAGAAGACAACCATCCCTCACCCTCGCTCAGTGTCCACACGGCGACGAAAGACAAAAAAATCATTTTTGTTCTTTCAGTGCGGGGGGACCTGACTAGACTTTACAGTTTGTCAGAGCGAGTGGGGTGTGGGGGGCGACGACTAGAGATATGCCATGAATTACGATTGCTATGGCTGATTGCCTATGAAAAATGATAGAAAAAAAAAAGACAGAATTTGGAGCAACAAAATAAACACCGCAGCGCACTGGCCACAACAAAGGGTGGGGGGAGAGACTGACACACACTCAGCCACCGAGGAGGAGGAGGGTTGGAAAACAAAATGATTATAAATTTTGCATTTTTTTCTGTTGTTCTTGTTGTCCTCTCCTCTTGAAATAGGATCCACCGTCCATAGCTAAATCCCGCGAATTGTTGTTTTTCTTCTTGCCCATGGATACCACCACCGCCGCCGCCGCCGCCGCGACTGACTGACTGCTCTACACACAGGAATCTGTTGTGTATTGCTGGGGACTGATAAAAACCACCGACGATTGAGGTGGTTGTTGTTTGGTGGCGGTGTTGATTTCATAACAATTAATTCGCTTTTTTATAGCCTTAAACTTTGATTTGTTTTTCTAGTCGCCTTCATCATTTTTTTTTTTTGTTCGTACGCTCTCTTTGCTGCTTTTAAATATTTTTTAAACAACAAAACCCGAAACGTTTCGATGGGGGGGCTCGCTTAAGATGTGTGGCAATCGAAAGAAAAAAAAATACACTGAACCAGATATATTAAGAAATTGTTTTCGATTTCCCCTGGGTAATCACCTTGTTTTTCATTCGTTCGTGAATGTTGTTTTCATTCGTTTTTTCGTTCGGCAGCAACAATTTATATATAATTGTTATTAGGGCTAAGTGAGCGAGGTGGTGATAAGACAGCTGCTGGCGCTGGCCGTATGAACTTAATCTGTTGTTCGTTGCGACTCTGTATCTGCCACTAGGTGCGGTGGTGGCGGGTTCTAGCTAGTTTCCTGACACAGTAATAATCTTTTTCTGTTTTGTTTTTGTGAATGACTATACGAATTGCTGTTGCGGTAGACTTGATAAAGAGAGAGAACTAAAGGAGGAGGTGAAGAACAAGGCTAGGAACCAGACAGAAATAAAAACAAAAAACCCATACAAAGTAAACAACCGTTTTTTTCCTTCTCCTCCTGTTCCTTATTTTCTTTGGGCTCCTCAATTTTTGTGCCTAAGAGAGAGTGCAGAGGGAAGAGAGTACCAGCTAAAATGTGAACTCGAACAAAAAAAAGCCCAAAAACCCATCCAGATATCCCATGCGAATTTTTATAAACAAAAGAAACGAAAGGAAAAAAAAATTAATTTGCCACTTGGCACACACAGGAATACTGAAAACGGTTGGAACAACCCAGCAGGAGTAGGAAGAAGACGAAGAATGAGAGAAAGAAGCGCGCTGAACGACTGAGGAGAACACAGTCAAATAGCCAAAAGTTATGTGTTTGGCCTGATTGGTGCAGAGAATATAGAATGTCTGAACGACCGGCGCTACGGAGTGTGAGAACAGATTACTGGTGTACTAGCCTTGAACTTAATGTTGTCAGTGAACGAACGAGAGACACACACAAGGTTACCACATAGATTGTGTTTACATAAAAAAAAAAATAAACAGTCATTTAGATTCTGATAACGATGGCAAAGAGTAGGGACTAAGTTGAAGTGTCAGTTTTTCACTTATTAATCCTTGGATTTGTTACGGACGTTTTTGTGACATTTTTTGACAGTTCACTTGGGAGGGAATTGTGGCAGGCACAGTGTGAGTGTTTGCTGAAGAAATGAGCATCAAATTCACAAGAAAAGTCGAAAATGAGGCTTTTGTCCACAAAAAAGATAGTCAAGACAATTCAGCCTGCATTATCGACGTTTTCAAGTTTCCAATCGATCAACAGACCACTTGCTTTATCGGAGGATCTCCGGATTTCACAGAAGAACTCGGGATTTGACAGGGGAGCTCGGAATTTTACAGAAGAACTCGGGATATGGCGGAAGAAATCGAAATTTGACAGAGGAACTCCGAACTCAGTAGAGGAACTCGGTATTTGACAGATGAACTCCGGATTTGACAGCGATACTCGGGATTTGACACAGGAACTCCGAATTTGACAAAAGAACCCGAGATTTGACAGATAAGCTCAGAATTTGACAGAGGAGCTCCGGATTTGAAAGAAAAACTCGAGAGTTGACACAGGAGCTCGGGATTTGACAGAGGAACTTTCGATTTAACAGATGAGCTCGGGATTTGACAAGAGCTCGAAGAACTGTCAAGCTTCTAAATTCCATGGTTTGCCGGTGCATTCCAGTGAAGTTGTGAAAAAATGTTGTGCCTTAACACATTTCATCTCTAAATTTTGTCTCCAAACTCGATTCTCAGTTTAAAACAAAAGTGGAAACACTGTTTCGCCCCCTCACCATTCACCACTCACACACGCACACCACACACACACGCACACTGCGAAGAGACAACACTTCGAGGCAGAGAGAGTGAGAAAGAAAACATGGAAAAATACAGTGCGTTACACACTTCTTTCCACTTCTTCCATCAACAAGCCCAAAGTCGCCACACACCACACACATCATGAACGCGCCAGCCAGACCATATAAACGAAATGAAATACAAATGTTGCCTGAAAAGAGTGACCTTGGGTGTCCGAAAACTTACGCAAACAGACCGCAGTTGATGGGGAGAAAAAATGCGTATATATTTGTAGGTTTGCAGGGTAGATATGTACGCATGTATATTTACGATCCACAAGAGTGTATGCCTACGCTTGGCTCAACAAACTCAGCTGATTGACGCAAGCAACCCCTTCTGGACTTTAAGTTTTCGACTTTCTGACGCCTCACGTAAGGCTTAATTTTCTGTCTTCCTCCTCCTCACTCGATCTCTCTCCCTCTCCCTCTCACCTCATTGTTACAGTTTGATTTAGAATTTTTTTTTATTTTTCTAAATTTTGATGAATACAAATCAACAACTTTACGACCCAATTTCGGTCACCCTCTGACGACAAATTGTATTCTCGCCGTTTTTGTTGATGAAAGACAGTAAAGTCGTAATTATAATTTTAAAATATACTGTATTTACCGTCAGCAGTCAACTGATGGGCGCGCACGATCAAAGTTCAAGCGGCAAAAAGTCGATCATTCAAATAATTCGAGGTGGGCAGCAGCAGAGAATGGAGAACAACAAACCAATAAAATCGCACTCGATTTTCGGGTTGATATCATCTCATGCGTGGGGCGGTGGGGTGAGGAGCAGGTGAAGGTATGGAATTTTTGTTTGTTTGCCCAAGAGAGTACTATTTTAATGAACGAAACAAACAAGTCTTGAGTCTCCCCCTGGTCGATTGCACATAAAGTGCTGTGGCGTGTTGTGTGCGTTGCATTTGAATGAAAATGCGGTTAAGCACGGTAGAAATTCCAGAAAGAAAAAAATTCCAAACAAGTTGTTGTTCTCTACCCCGTGTCAGAGTGTGGAATGTGGAAACAGAAAATTGCATAGAGAGAGAGCCTGTTGGAGTGTGGTGCGCGCGGTGCCTCTTGTCTCCACCTCCATCGAAACTCCTCTTTTGCCGCCCACTGTGTGTGCTGTCATACACAAGTGAGGAGGGCGGGATGTGTGGGGGGGGGGGGGGGGAAACAAACTGCAACGGTCGACCAAAGGCATTGCCTGAAGAGAAGGCGCACACACAAAAGATGAGAGAAGCCAGCGCACATAGAGTAAACAGATGAACCGATGATGAAGCAGAAGAAGAAAAAATGTCTTATTAGGCACAAGGCCTCTTCTCTGACTCTGTTGCATGGTTCAGCAGAGGGAGACAGAAACACAGAGAGAGAGAGAGAATGAGAGAAGTCAACAAGCAAGCTCTAAAAATGCTGCTGCTGCTGTTGCTGCTGCTGCTGATGATGATGATGATGATGATGGTGCTGTTGTTGCTTCAACTTGTGTGGAATGCAGTGTTGTACGAGTGTACATTTGATACGCGTTGTCGTCGTCTCGCAACAAATAGACTTTGGTCTGTGACCTTAGGAGATCTTGATGTGTGTTGCTCTGTTTTGATTCTGTACAGACCTTACACCGTGCGGCGTGTGAGACGACGGCGGCGGCGGCTCTGTCGCTTATTGCCTATATCGGCGTTTGTTTTTGTATACAGCTTGTGTTGTTGATTTGCTGTGACCCTCTTCTTTGTGACTTGTTGTTGTCTTCATTGAAAAGGTTTACGTGCTGCAGCATTCCACTTCGAGTGGGAAAACAGGAAAATTCTATTTTTAACTAGAGAGACACAAATCTGGAATAATTACATTCCACAGAGGTGAATCTTGCAAACGGAAGAACGAAGAAGAGGTGTGTTGGTGTGATTTGCTTTGAGGTCGTGGGATGAAAGGTGCGCTCCCTTGAGTGTCGTGAGATTGTGATGTGATTCTGACGGCAGACAAGAAGTCAAGTTATCCTCAAGAAGGAGCACAATAGGTCTTGAAGGCCACGGTACAATATACCCGCAACAATGACAATAATTATCCTCAGGAATAGGCCGACCAGGCGTCCTCTTTTAAGAGGACATGCCCTCTTTTTGTCTCATAAAGAAATGTCCGATATCTTTTTGGAAAAACATACAATTTGTCCTCTTTTTTTTGGTTTTCGCAGTAAACTACATTTTTCGACATCACAAAACTACAATAAAACTTTTTCTTTTCATCACAAAACTACAACAAAACCTTTTTTTTCAACACTAATTTAGAAATTTTCTTCATCTTCCTGGTGCGAACACGACCTAAAATATATTTGTACCTAAACTCATTCATTTCTGAACACAACACCATCTTTTGTGTTTTTTTTAACAGTCGAACACACCCACTCCTTTGACAGCTCATTTCATGCCAATTTTTTCTGTTTAAAAGTAATTCCGTATTCCTGTGTGCTTTTCGAATGTAAAAAGAAAAAGAAGTGAGTCTTCAATTTTTATTCGAGACTGTTCAAGGCGTCCTCTTTTCATGCCCAAAGATCTGGTCACCCTACTCAAGAACAACCTAGCACCAATCTAAATCGGTAGATCCGGTAAAATCGCATTCCAACAGATCGACCTTAGACGACCCTCCTTTTTCAACACAAACTCCTTTCTCTCCTCCTTTCAGAGGGACACAACACCATAGACGAACCTCCTCCTTTTCAACACAAGCACTCCTTTCTCTCCTCCTTTCAGCGGGGACACAACATTCTTTTTTTATTTTTTGCTTTTTTGGTATGGAAAAGTCGTTCCACTGGTGCTAAATTCCTTTCCATAAATCCTAACCGATTGCATTCCAATCTAAAGCGAAAGATGCAACACAGAACCAAGCAGAAACGGAAGAAGAAAACGCACAACACACAACAACTTAGACTCTTCATGGTCTTTTGACCACGTTCTTCTTTCCGTTTTGAAGGTTCTCTTTTGAAAAGGTTCTTGAACTATTCATTTTCATCAAGGAGCGCATGCTAACTGCAACCATTTGTGCCAAGCCACATGAGAAAGTTCAAAGAGAAGACGATAGAGACAGAGACACATAGAGAGAGAGATCGAAACAGATTTGTTTTTACCGCCAAATGCATAGGCGCAGCAGAGAGCAGCGTGTATAAATCCAAAACAAGAAATAAACACAACGTACACAAACCAAATGAAACAAAAACAAAAGCAAAGCAAAAAAAAACAACATCCAACCAATAAAAGGAAGAAAAATAACGACAGGAAAACGATAAAAGAATGTTGAATTATATAGTGGTTTGGAAAAGAGAGATCACACACAATCCGATGCTTGAGTGTGTCGTCGTCGTAGTCGTTGCTGTTGTTGTTGTTGTCTCCCCGGCGACTAACATACAATTTATTTTGTACGAAAGAAGAGAATGCGCGCGCCAATGAAGGTGAGACACAAAAAAAGGATCAATGACATTAGAAAAATCTTCTCTCGGTTTGTTTTTGTGGTGGGTATTTGCTTTATGTTTCCAAGAAAGCAGTTTAATTACTTTCTTTATTGGATTTGTGTGTGTTTTTTAGTGACATATTCCCGGGTTTTATTGTGTCCCTCTCCTTGTGGATCATGTGGGCGATCGACTTTTGACAGGAAAATGTTTACCATTCAGCAGAGCATCCTTGGGGTGATTCAAGATGTCATCTTTATGTCCGCGTGTCAAATTTTATCAGAAACTCAACTCCAGATGGACAGGAAGCTGAGAAAGTGAGAAGAGTTGGACTCATTCAATTCAGCAAAATGGATAACCCCCGCAAGAATGTCACATCATTGCTCAAGTGGGCGTAGGCAACACATTCAACTCCCATTCGATTTCATTCAAATGCATACAACACACAGGATGAGCAACTCAGGATGACGCCACAACCAGAACAAGAATCGCATCAGCAGAGGCTGTGCCTTTATTTCACATAAATTGTGTGTGGGCACATATTGATAAATGTTGGACACTCTTAACTTTATTATATTATCTCGTCCTCCTTCTTATTGCCAGAAGGGGAACAAAAACGAATTCAATTTATTCCCTGCACACACAATGAGCGGCAAAAAAAAAAAAACAAGAAACAAAACCTACACAACACGCGACCGATTGGAAGGTCAATGAGCGCCGTCCACAAAACACATCTTTCTGCAGCCTTTTTTGGAGCTGCACAAAAAAAGGATGTTTGTCTGTGGTTCATCAAGTTTAATGACCCTTCGGACGCGACCATGACCAACCATATGCTATTAATTTACAAAAAGAAAGAAACAACGACCTCTGGTCGATTAGACGATGAAAACAAACTTCTAAGGAACATCTGCCAAATCGTCATCATCGTGCAGGTGAACAAAAACGATCAACAAATGTCCAGGTGTACGACTAAACTCAAGTAAGCGTGCCCTTCTTGGCGTTTTGTGTGTCGTCCTTCTTCTGGTTTTCAATGTTTGTTGTGTCTGCAGACAGTTTTTGAGGTTATTGACACGATTGCACCAAAAATTTGCTTCGAGTCCTTTGTTCGTCTCTGAAAGTTGATTTCTTTTCTTTTTGTCTTGAGGTGACTATCGTTAGGACATACAAAGGAAGAAGAAGAAGAAGGTGACTATCGAATTTCTCAGTCATCCCCTCAAGAGGGACATAATTGGTTCCTCCTTATTTGGCTTGTTTAACGAGGTTTTTCCTCAAAAGACGCGACGAGACGCACCAGGACGACAGATGTGTTTTCTTTTCTCTTCCTGAGTCGTTCGTCTTCTGTAAAAGCCGATGCCCTGACTTACATTCCCCAAAGTGAGGAAGAAATGCATCTGCTCCTTGAATATGCATCCATCACCTGGTCTGACCTAGCACAGACTTTTTTGTCTCTCTTTGCGGTGTCCTCTTGTTGTTACTGACTAATTGGAGTCTTCGAACACCTTGAGCGAAGATCAATGATCTGAAGATCAATGACACATGGTGACGACTCTGGCTTCTTGTCAAAATTAAGCCACAAACATAACCTCACATTGAATCATCATCGTCGCACGATAACAGCAATTTGCTTTTATGTTTGCAATAAAAAATCACGGATAAACAAATCAGATAATATCATGGACAAGCACACTTCGTGCACAATCAAATCACAATATTTGTCTTTCAAAGTTTCGATGTCAGCAGACAGAGTAAAGTGATCTTCATCCAAGGAGAAGATCACTTCCAATAGCTGCGATAAGATCTAAATGAAGTGAGTCATCCTTCTCGTCGTCGTCTTCATTGTCTCCCTGGTGGATAATTTGTATCTAATGTAAACAAGGGCACACATTCTTCTTGTTTGATAACCCATTGTGTCAAAGGATTAACGAAGAACAAATATTTCTTCGCCTTGCTACTGGCCAAAGGTCATGTCGACAAGGTGTTAAGGGGTAGGACAACAAATTTCTGGTTTATTCTCCTTCAATGCTCTCGTCGTGTATGCCATCAGGCAGATGTTCCATCAGAGATAGTGATGATGGACGCACGTGCTTCAGGTACACGTAAGAAATTCAAACACAGACACACACGCACACCCCAAACTTGGGATTAAGGAGCATCTGCAACAGCGTGTTCTCAACTTTGAACAGACGACCCCAAACAAACGAAAAAAAAAAACACACACATCAAATTAGAGCAAAGATTATTTCCCTTATCAAAATCACCTAAACGTTCAACAAATTGAGTCTAATCTGGACAAAAATGTTGTTTCCCCCCGAATGAACCCGACACAATTATAAATATTCATGTGTTCTAATGGTGATGCAGGTACCGAGAGCTTAAGCATTCGTTCAATTCGATTTTGTTCGTCTGTCACATCGAATCATTGAGGTTATGAAGTGAGTTTCATCACATTTCTCCTCCTCCCTATTGTCTAGCTTATCAATGCTGTGTTCGATTTTTCGAGATACTCTTCAAACGAGACGGAAGACAATTAGAGAGGAGTACAGAAATACAAAGAAACATTATGAGCTGATGAATGAATGAATGGATGGAAGGTTTTTTTTTTATCTTTTTGTCAGAAAAATTTTGATTTCCTACATTCTTTGGCGTTTTTCAATGATTTTTGGTTTTTTTGTTGGTTGCTGCTCTTTCCCTCCCCTCTTATGTCACTCTTCTGAACTTGTACTCATTGAAGAAACAACGAAGACGAAGAACAAAAAAGAAGACAACTCTTTGCGCAATGGCATGTGGTTTTTTTTTTTCGTTTGAGATTATATCAAGTACATTCACGTGTGCGCGTGTTCACTAGTCTTTACAAAGTTGCCACAAACATTTCTCAACATGCGTAAAGAATACACACATCCGTGCACAACGTCGAAGTGAAACGGAAGGGAATGCCTAAAGTTTGAAAGCAACCAGAGGTTTTCGAACAGGAATGTGTGTACACCGTGTAGAGCAACAGTTTTTGTGGAGAAAAGAATTCAATTGCAGACTTATAAGCTTCTTCTCTTTTGTAATATCACTTACACGTGTCGCTGATTCGTCGTAGACAGGGGGAAAGAGAGAGAGAGAGAACATTAGACAAACGAATTCAACAAACTAACCAACAATCCAGAAATGAAATTCGAAAACGAATTGTTGTGTCTGAAGTGTCATTGCGCTACGTACACAAAGTACACTCGGGCATTGATAGAGAGAGAGAGGGGGAGACCCAGAGATGACAGAGGGTGGTGGTGGTGAGACTGATAAAAAGGGGAAAAAAACTTCAATTTAATGAATTGTAGACTACACACAATCGTGTTCGTTCGTGAACAATCGTTTAAGTCAATTTCAAAGTGAAAAGAAACAATAAGTGCGCTGCGCGCTCGAGTGAAATCGAACAAAACTACAAAAATTCCACAAGCTTTTGGTTTTGTTCAACTCACTCAAATGCCGCGTAGTAATTTACATTCCATAGATGGTAATCTCTTCTCTTTCCTCTCACGATAAAACCTGAGACACTACATCACATCAAACATCATCATCATCATTAGATTGAAATCCATGCCGTAGTCTCTACACAAACCGGCCAACAAAGTCAGTGTTGAAAGGGAGATGTCACGCTTAAAGCGCGATAGATGAATGGGTTTTGGAGAGTTGTTTGTTTTCTTCTCTCTTCTCGATTATGATGACGAATCTAATCGGTTGATTAGATTTAATAGATTTGTTTTGTTTCTCAGGCCTGATGATGAATACAATTCACATCATTATCGATTCCGAGAGATTTCCTATATACAACCCATCGAATGCATCGATACCCACTGACTACATCGCGCAATCATTTAATTTATAAACAAAACAAGCGATTTTTTTCCTGTTATTCGTTTTCGTTCCTATAAATAATTGATAAACACCGAGATAATAAGTCTTTTTCTGATTCCCCGTATAAAAATAACAAGTCTAGTCTACATACTATACGCCCCAGACGACATCAGCAGTAGCCAGTGGCTGTGCTATACACACCGCACCGGTCATGAGGTGCGATCGTGTTTTACTTTACGCATAAATATTATGATCAGCTGTGGTCCTTCTCCGTCTCCTATCTTTGTGTACAGACTGACTAATATATAGTTTCCCTCTCTCATCTTGTTTTCGAACTTGTTTTTTTTGTTAAGACAGACGTACACTGATTGAATGTCATATGACATTTTTAAACAGAAATTTCAATCAAAACTAATTAAATTCACTTACTTGCATATTCCTTCTTCGTGTTTACATCTCTTGCCAAAAAGACTGTACTAAAACTGCCCTCACCAATAACTTTGCCAAAGTAAAAGTCATTTGGGGTTTTCTTTGGTGGTGTTATGCCTGCTGTTGTTGGTGGTGTTGATGATGATGGTACTGAAGATGCTGTTGGCATTGATGATGATGATGTACTTGTTGTTTTTGTTGTTGTTGTTGTTGTTGTTGCTGCCGTTGTATTTGTTTCTACTGCTATTGGTGATGATAATGGTGCTGCTGATGATGATGATAATTTATTGGAGTCTGTTGTTGTGAGATTTGTTTTTCCACTTTGTTGTTGTTGTTGTTGAAGTTGTTTGCTTCTCGAACATGTCGTTGTAGCTGTGTTAATTGTTGACGAGCATGATGTTGTTCCTTGAAAAAAAAAAAAAAAAAAAAAAAAATTTTCAATTTAAAAACGAAAATAATGACTGAACTATATCATTGAGCATGTCCGATGACACATGACACATGACAAATGAGCGTGATCATCACTGGACATGTCCCGCCAATAATTCATGTTAAACGTCAAGTTTAATGTGAATTTTGCACTGTCAGATGCAAAAACAAGATGTAATCATCATCTTTTGCTTGGAATTGTTTTTCTTTCGCTTTCAATTGAGAAATAACGTGTTTTCTTTTATAAAGAAGTCAACCGCAACAAGCACAGGGGGATAGAGATAGTTTTAAAACTGGAAACTGAGCGATGTAAGCGTGCCTAAGCTATATTCTCGTCACATACATTATCAGCGTTTAGCTTGATTTTTCTGTGAATTTGCTTTGAATGATACACAGAACAGCTTCTTGGAATGCAAATAATAAGGAAAAGAAGATTGGTGGTGGTGCTTTGGTTAAGAGGCTTATTAGAAAGTTTAGCGAACGTGTCTCAGGTGTCAGAATGACATTCATAACCATTTGATTTCAGCAAATTGACTATCGCGCGCCTCACCTTGGCTTATTTGAATGTTTTGCACATGCTGTGACTGATTAAAGAGAACCTGTTGAATAAACTTAATTCTTGTGACAGGTCTTTAATCCCCCAACTGAATGAGGCGTGGTCGGTGGATACGGTTGTTCACCGCTTCTCTCTCTCTCTCTTTCTCACACACAAAGGATAACACTAAGATGATGTTTAAATTCTTACCATTTGTTGATGTCACTGACGTTGCTGATGTCAACATCAAGGGTACACGAATCACTGGCTCAACTGTAGCCGATGCAGCACCACACCCGCAAACGCTGTTACGATGATGTGTTGTTGTTTGCTGTTGCTGCTGATGATGGGGATGATGATGATGGTGGCCACCGCCACCACCTCCGCCGCCATATTTATTTTGATTTGTTGTATTTGATTTTGTTACAACCGGATGTCCGTACGGTGACATCACATAATCGTCACGCATTTTTTCAATTTCTGATAAATTACTTTCATTCAACGATACGGGTGTAGATTTTTCTTTTGGCATTGCTGGCATTGTGTTACTTAAAACTTGTTGTTGACCGTTTATCTGTGAGCAAGAGAAAAAAACAGAGAAAACAAATTAAACAAACATTCTAATGTAATTTTATGCAAAGTTTTTAAATGAAATCGTCACGCCAAGACACCTTAGCGCGTTTTCGTTCTTTTTTTGGCGCAGTCATTGAATAAACAAAACACCACACAACACCGAAACTATAATGAACTCGATAAATGGGGTTCAAGGATCTTGCTTCCAACCCCAGTGGGTCATTAACTCTTTCAAACTACATACACTCGCAGCACCTAAGTTTCGTAGTTTCACACATTTACATGTGTCTCGCTGAGGATACACACACTCGCGCACACGCACACCTCTCTCAAGTGTGTACACGTCGTCGTTGATGGTTATGTTTGGTTTGTTATACGGCAAAAAAAAAATAAAGAACCAAAAAATTCTTCAGTGCTTTGGAATGCCAATGACCTAATAGACCAAAAATATTTTTATTGATCAAGTGTACCTCTACACAATCACTTAATGGATGGATGCCCGCCCTCCTTCCCACCCTCCTCCCTAGCCGTCACAAGCCTCCTTAAGCTCATTAGAGATCTATAAAGCATACAGAACGACGACGAAAGAGAGAAACACCACGCTGAAGCTTGATCTGAAGTTGAGGAGAAGAAATCAAATCACCACACAAGTGATTGGTTTTCAATTATATTTTCGAACGTGGAATGTGTATTCATAATTCGTCTTCTGGCTTGTGTTTGTGTGTGTGTGCGGGGATAACACGCGAAGTGTGTTGGATGGATTTCTTTAGTCTAGTTTAAGTTCAATAAACGTTTTTCATCACACACGAGTTAATTGTTAATAATTAATGAGTTTCTCAAGAGTATCAAGTTTTCTTCAGCACACAGTGTGCTCGCTCTCCTCGCTCCCTCTTGACAACTCTAGGATTCCAACCGATAACTTATTTCTTTTTTTTTTCTTGCTCGATGTTTGCTGTTTTTCGTGTGTCTCGAGTTCTGTTGGTGGTAACTTTTAATCAGGTGAAGAGGAAGTTAAAAATAAAAGTATTACACACGAAAATAAAACTATCACGAGGACTGTATGTATCTGAAAGTTTATGTGTCGTTGTCGCGTGATTTCAAGCTGATTCTGTTTTTTTTTTTCTGTTCATTTTATTATCACATTTGGTTGGCCGTTGTCGTCGTCGGCAATGCGGGCGCAATTACTTTAATTTTCGAATTTAGCGATTAGGGAAAAAGGTTCTAATTGAAGTTTTGTAAGTGGCGTCATATGGCTGGGTGATTGGCTCAATGAAATATGGGTGGGAATTTTCGGAAATAGAAGGTAGACACATCAAGTGTGATGTGATCTTGTGATAGGTTTGCATACGGGTGGTGATTGGAGGGAATCGAATGTATGATTGGGGAACACATTTGAAGGGTGAGCTGGTAATTGACGGTGTAAATGAACACAAAAATGGAAATTTATGGACTGATATGCACACACTTTCTTCCTACAGTCAGATCTCCCGCAGGCGGACAGTGACGGAGACATTTTTGTCAGCCTAAGAGAGTTGATGCAAGACAACTTGGTCTTGATGACTGGAAGCAGCGTGCCCAGGACCACGAAGGAAGGTAGCGATATCTCAGGCTCGCACCCTCCTTGCGGCTCACTTAGACCAACAGTTTGTGTCCCTTCTGTCCGCCTATTGTGCAACGCCTAAGATGGCAATGACATGTAGAGCGCATGGACAACTTAGCTCCGCCCGAAGGATCTTAGACTTCGAGGCTGCGAGACAATGCTAGAGAGGACGTCCACGACCAAAATTGCGCACACAATTGGCGATGGACCTCAACTCAACTTGACGTGCGAAAATGGGGTCAGCTAGCAAAAGATTATGCTAGCTTGGAGTAGGCTGCTGATTGAAGCCCAGGTCGTCCTCCGCGGACTGTAGCGCCATATAAAGAAGAACAAGGAGAAGAGGTTGGAAGGAGATGAAGAAGAAGGAAAATAAGAATGAAAAAGAGAAGGAGAAGAAGAGGAAGGAGAAGGAGAAGGAGAAGAAGAAGAGGAAGGAGAGTGAGATAAAGACGGAGGAGATGAAAAATAAGGAAAATGAAAATGAGAAAGAGAAGACGAAGGAGAAGAGCAAGAACAAGAAAAACAAAAAAGAGAGAAAGAGGACTGATAACAATTAGAGGATGAAGAACAAGTAGGAAAGGTTAGGTTATGTTAGGTTAAGGGGCTGCTAGTGAATTCACCAGCATACTTAGAGCATGTTGGTCCATTGTGATACCCACAGTCAGACTACTACCACTGATCCACCGCTCCAGTGATAGTGTCGTTAATTTGATCCCAACGGCAAATGGTGACTGGAACAGATTTAAAAAAAAAACCGAATAAAAGCGTATTAACTTTGCTTTCACTAAGATTCGAACCTGTGACCCCCCAGAGTTAGGGCAGGCACTTAATCAACTGCGCCATCCAGTCGTCTACAATGAGGATAAGATATGAGACTGCGATCACATCACAATGTCCTTGAGTTTGTCGAAGCACTGTAAGCACACGTAGTCGCAAACACAATGAAATTCAGTCTTCGTGTCTTCTGCAACTGCGTCTAGATGCAAGTGCAAAGCTTCACGGAAGTTTAAGGACATAAGTCAGTCATAAAAGTCACCAACGGGCTAGAAATCTTTCAGTTTCTGTTAAGAGGCGGGGTCTAGGAGGCAGAAATGCAGTTGAATCGAGGAAAACTGAATGTGCATTCGAAAATCAACCAACTTGCAAGATTTCCTTACCAAATGGTGCCTATATTGCTTTCCTAAATCAAGTTGATCCATGAGGATGCAGCGAATTGAACAAGATCAGACCACAAACAGTCACCCCACTCGATTGCAAAAGACATCACAGTTTCTTTGAAATCCCCACTTAGCAACGCAGCACTCCCCCATTTCAAATCTCACTTATCACACACACCGTCAGTCCACCTTCAACCGACCAGCCTTGAAATCGACTGAGAAAACACTGCGCCAAACAGTCTATAACAATATGTTAGTGTTTGATGCTGTGTGTGCCGCTTGCCATCCATCGATGACTAATAAATCTGATGAATGCGCCTCTTCACACGTTAGCAAAATGAAATTTTATATCTCCTCAGGCAAGCGACAGGAATGTCTAAACTTAGGTTTCGCCCCGCGCACGAACACAAGTTCATTTTGCATTTAAAATCAATTTCGTGGACACATGATATGCATTTCCACAAAGCCAACAAACCAACCGACTATTTGAACAAGAAAAAAACAAAATTCCTTAGGCTCAAGAAATGAACAATTAAAAATGTAGATCAAAGTCTTTGGACAAACGCCCACAAATCGTGTTCGGCCCCAAAAGCAAGCACACCTCAGAATCAGAATCTACAAAAGAGATACAAATTTATTCGCATATTTCTGTTTCAAATAATTGTCTCGTTTAATCCTTTGATTTAACTGTTGACTGCCCGAGAGAAAGAGATTAAATAAATCTCCTGACAGGTTTGCTGCTCCACGGCAACAAAATATCAAATAAATTCATTCAATTGCACTACAAAAACTAACCTGAAAAAAATTCAAATTTCTTCGGTTCTTTCTAATTTTGGATCACGGAAAATTCCCAAAGAACATTTTTTTTTTTCTCGAAATGAAGTATAAACAAACAAATATAAATACACCCGATCATTTATGCATATTTAAAAGAATGTAAATTAAATTAACTGGTTACCGGTCGTGTATAATTTGTGCTGAATATTTTATCGATTTCTTTTTTTTTTTTTTTCTGATGGGGGTAACATCAGAATAACAAAACAAACAGATTTTGAGAGACAATTAGAAATGCTTTCAAATAAATTATTCGCGACACTACGAGAGCAATTCGAAAACTTGTGCGCCACCCCAAACAGCAGTCTAAACAAACAAACCCGATACACATCTCCGAAAGGCCACGAGATGATGATATCGAAAAAAAAACAAAAATGAAGGCAAAAAAAAAAGAATAAGTGTCATCACTGTAAAGACACAAGACTACTTTCGCTCTCGAATAAGAATCGGAAGATTTATAAATAAATAAATTACGAGCGAAGAAAAACAAGACTGTCTAGACGAAATATTTTATAATATTTGTAAAAATAAAACAAACAAAACGAAAATAATTCCCCCCTTTCCCCACCGATTGCGCGATTGAAGTCCTTCAATGATGATGGTCACAAACCCCAATCTCGCGAATTATCCGCGCGCGTCGTGTCTCGCGTCGGATCCATACCCACTGTCACCCACTTTTCCCTCGTCTGTCTCTGTACACAGAACAGTGTGAACCAACCCCTAGACAGAGATCTACTCTCCTAACCTTAATGACTTCACGATAATATCGAAGTCGATTTATTTAAATTTGTTAAATAATCTAAAAATAGTTTTCTAGTTTTGTGCTCACGGTTGTTATGTAAACAACAAGATGTATCTCTACATATCCACCACCCCGAGAGAGAGACAGTGTGCTTGCTTCTCTTTTGAATAATGTGAACTTATCCACATCGCTTCATCGCGAGGGGGGAAAGGTTTTCTTGTTTCATTCATGTTCTTGGAAACTAAATACATGGTCAGAGGAAAAGCATAAATAAATAAATAGACATATTCAAAAATAGAATGAATATTTTGTTCTCTTCTTCTCGTTTCAAAATGTTGTGTGTTGGGTTTTTCAATGCCATCCGCGCAGCAAAGCCATAGAGCGCGCAAAATTTGCATTGAAAACTTGTTTTTTTTTTCATCTTCACGTCTCTTTGACACACGACACACAGAATGCGAGAGAATGCAAAAAGGCAGAGAGGCAGAGATAAGTTTACTTACAATTTATAATAACGGCAACAATGTTGCTTAATCTATTGTGTACGAATTATTCAGCAAATTCCTTCAGCTAAATTATTTATTTACAATCGGTGTGAAGGAAAGCGAACAGACTTTTCGTTTTTTTTCTTTTCTGATTTTCTCTTTTTTCCTCTTGTTTCCCTATCAAAATGGCATATTTTTTGAAATATTAACGACCGCGCGGTAAAATCCACAAGTGTAGGATATTCTCCTCCTTTTTAGCATTAAAACGCACACACATACAGCACGGCCACGCACACTCGCACACACGCCAAAACATCGGCCACACCGACAGAGCGCCACGAAAGATGGTTAGAAAACTTTGATGTTCGTGTGTAGAGACACGGGGGAGCAAGGAATACAATAAGAAAAAAAAAAAGAATTAAATAATAACACAACGAGTGTGAACGGGACAAGTGGAGAATTTGTGGAATTCACTTTTTCGTTTTCTTTGTCACTCTCCCACGGTATGGTTGAGAAAAAATTTGATATATTTTTTCTTCTTTTTCGTTTTCGTTGATTTTTCAAACAAAAATTTTTTTTCGAAAACTTTGGTAAATGTCCTTCGGTAAGACCCCCTTTTCTCTCTCGATTATTCGGTACGAATTAAGGAACGATTAGATTTTCTTTTTTTGAATTAATTTTCACTCAAAAAAATAACAAGGAACTACACAAAAGAAAAAAACAAAAAAAAACTTAAAATTCTATTTTCTCTGAACAGGGGCTCCACTCGCGGGTACATGTGTTTGAAAAGGGGGAACTGTTCGACTAAATTCATTCTGAGTATTTTATTTTCTCATCGTGCTTTTTTGGTGGTTGGTTTTGGTCCGACTTAATTCGAAACGAACGAGAAAAAAAAATCATCGTATTTTTCTCTTTCTCTCTTGATTCGAATTTTGTTTAATTCCCACCGTTCATCGGACTGAGCGAAAAACGGCAACGAAGATGGAGAAATGTTTGTGGAATTTGAAAATTCATTTTGTGGACCTTCCAAGTGTGGAATGCAATCCAACGGAGAGCGAGAAAAAGAGAATGGATGAAATGAAACCAGAATATGTCGGTGGTGGGTTGTTTTGATCGACGAGGAAAAATGTGTGTGACTTAAAGGAAATATGGAAGAAAAACAAAAACACGGATAGATGGAATTTTTTTTTCTTTTTCAGCTTTCAGACGTTAAAACAGAGATGAGGGAAAAAAATCAAAACATTACAAGTGAAAGGTGTTTTTTTTTTGTTTTGGTTTCGATTGGTTGGTGGAGTTTTACATTTTTGTTCCCCCCTTGTACAACTGTCTTCTGTTTGTTTGTGCAGTTAGTTTTTGAGAGATGATAAAAAGGTGTGAGTTGCAAAAATAAAAGGACATGCTAATTTATTGGTGGTTGCGTTCAAAATGAATTGGGCCAATTTTATGCAATTTACTTTTTATTTTTCCAATTTTTTTAAAACTTTGTTGGATAAGACATCAAGCGGAAAGAATTGATGAGTATGAGGAGAAAATGATTAGTTTTGATGACCGTTGTGATTTTGCAGATGTAATAATTTCTTGTACATCTAGTACATTTTTTTTTTGCTAATTGGCGAGTCTGTTCAGAAAAGGCATTCAGCTTGGGACAAATGTCAAATTGGCAGAGTTCAAAACAATTTTTTATTTTCCCTCGAGATTAAACAAAAATATTGCACTTTAAGTCCTTTCGCGTCTATTTTTGCAGTTTATGCAGTTTCTGAGCCAGAAACTGAACGTCGAAAAGAAAAAGGACAAAATATGCTGAAAATTGATGCAATGATGGTTCAAGTCAAGGTAGACAATTGAGTCTTTTTCCTTGAAAATGTCCAGCAACTTTCGGAACAGACTCAAGACTTCTAAAGAAACGTGAGCCTTTTATAAATTCAAAGCCAGCCGTATAAAAACGTTTAAGGGCTTGGATATACCCAGTCTTTTGCAACGACAAAGAAAGTGAATGACTTCTGTTTTTACCAAGCAATCGTATAAAGCTTGAAAATGCTAAGTGAAAGGCTATTTCCGTTTGAACCAAAAAATCTTGCGAAACTTGGAAATGCCAAGACTTGTGCAACGACAAAGCAAATTGAGGAGATTTTCTGTTCTATTCAAAAAAGGTTACGCAAAGTTTTGTGCAACGTTAAAGCAAGCAAATGTAGAACCTTTTTTGTTTCAACCAAAAAAATCATGTGAAACTCAAACCATTACGCAAAGTTTTGTGCAACAACAAGGAAAGCGAAGGACTTCTGTTTTAGGGAAAAAATCGTATAGACCTTAGAAATGACAAGTGAAAGAAGTCTTCTGTTTGAACTAAAAATTTTTGCGCAGCTTGGAAATTCCAAGGCTTGTGCAACGAAAATTGCCAAGTGAAAGACGTTTTCTGTTTGAACCAAAAAATCTTGCGTAGCTTGAAAATCCCGAGACTTGTGCAACGCAAATTAAGGAGTTTTCTGTTTTGACTAAAAAATCATGTGAAACTTGGTTAAGCCAAGTTTTGCAAATGTAGGACCTTTTTGTTTCAACCACAAAATCATGAGAATCTCCAATCATTGGCGAGACATTTCCATTTCATTTTGCATTTGCATTTCATTTTTACAGGCGCCCTCAATTTTAGCCAACAAGAGTTGGACTAAAAGAATCACTGGACAGCAGTCAACCGCCAGCAAGGCAAATTGAAGACGAAAACTTTGCCCGAGAATGCATTTTATGGAGTGAAGGGTGAATAATCCACAGAAATATTCTTTTTTTCAGAGGGGATCTCTTTAAATTCGTGCCTTTTCTTTCTAGGTCATCAAAACATTTTTGAGTCGGACGGCTAAAAGGAAATGTGTAAAAAGTTTGTGGTTAGCAAACCAGAAAATCACCCTTAAACCAACGACGAAAAATTGGGCAAAACCAATGAAAAGGAATGGACTGTTGAGGGTTGATGCAGTCTGTTTTGGTTTTTCCTCTTTCACAACAAACACACAAATTATTTCGTCTGTTGAACTCAAAAAAAATCCTCGAACATTTAAATGGAGCTCTTTTCATTGCAAAATAATTAGAAGACAAACACCAAATGCTCTTCATCTTCATAAAATAACAACTCGAAACCAAACAGCAAAAAACAAAAAAAAAGTCACCCCTTACTTTCTACATCCCCTTCAAACGGTCACAAAATAACTTCCCACCACAAAACTTTGAATCTCAAATCAGTTGTGCATTCAAAAGCGTATTTTATTCCCCACACAGAGTGGCGATATCTTACCTTAATTGATTTCACGCTACGGACAACAAAAATGTTGATATTATTGAACCATTTTTTACATTTCATTAGGAGGCCTTAGTTTTCTCCAGTTCGCACGGGAAAAAAAAACACAAAAATTATTCAAACTCAAAATAAAAATCCAGTAAATTTTTATTTTGTACACTCTTCGTGTGGATGCTTGAACTGCATCACAAACGGAATCTGTTTTGATTTTCTTTTTTCTCCACTATTTCAGGATCACACACTTCACTCTTGTTTGATTTTTCTTCTTTTTCAATATTCACTTGTGTAGTAAAATGATGCACTTTTGATGTAAGAGCGGGGCGCACTCGCTTTTCACAGGAAAAAGCCAACGAAAAAAAAAATAAGGACCGTAGACTTCAGATTATTTTTCAAATTTTATGAAACAATTTTTTTTTGATTTCATATAAAAACCCCGAACATAGAATTTTTGAAAATATTTACTTTCTTCTCTTGTGGTTACAACACAAAAAAAAAGTCGACACGAGAAACGAACAGACGACGAATCAAAAGCAAACAATTTTTGAATAATTCCTTGATTTGATTTTTTTTTTGTGTAGGGAATTATGGATATTTTTTTTTTGAAATACTTTTCAACTGAAGAACAAAACTTAACACCAGAATAATTGTGTTGTTGTGTAGTCAGAAAAATAAAGAGTGCATCCGCTCTTTACGTCCACAAAGACCAAAGTCTACGAATCAACTGTGAGGAATTGAAATTTGAACACAAGTATATTTTACAATTTGGAAAATTCCCCCATCGCTTTTTCTGTTTTGCTGTTACGTTTCGTTTCTCTATTTCCCTCTCTCTTTTTGGGGTTTTTTTCTTCTTTTAAAAGTCGTCGTCGTCGTTGTTCACTTTTGTGAAATGTTGTTCTCGTTTGTGTGCGCGGTTGTGGATTGATGAAGTCGATGTCGAGTCGAGTTGAGGCGAATGAATGCTGTGCTGTTATGGAAGAGGCAACGCACGGAGAGAGAGAGAGAGAGTGAGTGAGTGAACGAGTGAGAGGAAGCAAGACCAACTCTCTTGGTGAGTTGTGTTTTGTTTTTGTTTTTGTTTTGAGGCCATCATCTGAAGCAAATTGTTTTGTGTATGGGGAACAGAATGGAATAAGTATTTCTTTTCTCCCACTCTCCCTTGCTGAATCTCCCATGCTCCCTCTCTCTCTCTCCCACTCTGTTTGTATTTTTCATCTGCAGTAGTTTGTGGAAAGTGAGGCGACAGCAAAAAAAAAAAAAAAACTAAGAAAATCTAGTTTTTTTCATGAATGAATTGATTTCATTCAATTGAAACGGTCTCAAAATAAGCGAAAAAAAATAAAGAACAACATCCACGATCCACAGTTCATTCTCTCGCCTCGATCGACTGTCTGAGCGACGGTGTCTTATCGCGGATGAGCTGCTCGAAGAGGGGCAAGTGTCGATGATGTCTTTCCCCAACTGGAAGAGGGCATTGAAACGAAATCAGATTACAAAAAGTTACGTTCCACAGTTCATTTTCCCCACACAAGCTATTTCGCAATGTTTACCAGATGATAACACAAAAAGCAACCAACAAGAGAGGCTCTCTGGCAGAGAGAGAGGAAAACCCAAGGTACATCCAAGGAAACAGATAGAAGAGGCAACAACAGAGGGAAACAAAAAAAAACAAAACAACTCGAATTGTCGCGAAGAAGGTGTAAACATGAAAATGAAGAAAAACCCGAACAAAACAAAACAAAATAAATAATAATCTTTGTAACTGCTGCCTGCTGCTGTTGGCTGGCTGATGGCTGATGGCTGATGGTGGTGCCGCTGCTGCTGCTGGCTGCTTGTTTGTGGACAGAGTTGGACCTTATTATAATTTTGTTGTTGTTGTTGGTGTGTTTCTTCACCTTTTGCAGAGTTCTTCTGTTTTGTTTCTGTGTTTTTCCCTCTCTCTGGTGTCTTTGGGAGCAAAGAATTTGAGTGAAATACCGTTGGTTGGTTGCGCGCACACAAGCTGACTGGATGGATGGATGGATGGTTGGTGGTGTTGCTGCTGCTGCTGCTGTCGTTGTTGTTATTGTTGCTGTTGAATTGCATAGTTTGCCATATTTTGGTGTTGTTGTTCTGTTTATGTTTTTGTTTTGTTTTTCGTCTTCTTGTTGTTGTCTTTCTTTCGTTTTTTTTTTTTTTTTTTTCCGATTGAGGTCGACTGCTCTCACTGTTGCGTGTGTACATGAAATGCCTCGCGTATGACGATGGTGATGGGTTGGTTTTCGGTTTGTTCGTTGGCGGAGTGCATTTAGTGAATGTGGATTGTTTGTTGGAATTTTTTGTGAAATTATATAATTTGTATGATTATGTGTCGGAAGAGATGTCACGGGGAGGTGGAGGAGATCAAGTGAATGGCTTGAGTGTGTTTGTTCACATTTGCTGTGAGGGTGTTGTGTGGGAAAATTTAAATAAGTTTTATTTCCCGTATTTACTGCTGGTTTTTTTTCTCCACCACATCAGTTCACACACAGCGAATGGGATAAGAGGAAAAGAGAGAAATCTCCGTCTTGGACTTTGACTCGGAAAGTTGTTTTGATTGCGGGAGATGGCGCCATACTGGCTAAGGCATGGATATGGATGACGAAGATACCAAGACGGATGATGAAAGAGTGAGAGATGTTCACTGCAAAGTCGATAAACTGTTTTTCCCCCCGTGCAATTTTCATTTCATAAATGCATACCAAGAAATGGAAAAGAAGGAAAGGAGAATGTGCATTTTGTAACATTTACGAACGAAGGCCAAGTCCTGGTGGAGGGAGAGAGATGCCGTCCAACAATCACAAGTCAGAATGTTTGACATTTTTCCAGCTGAATTCTCAAGACATTGGTTGTTGCCCTTGGCAATCGCTGCTACGTCGGTTTGTCAAAACATCTTGGGTCAAAACACCAGACTCGAAGGACCAAAATCTTGCTCTACAAAGCTCTACTCCTGTCATGGCCTGTCATCTTGCTCTACAGAACCATACGCCTGCCTGCCATCTTGCTCTACAAAGCCTTACTCCTGCATGTCATCTTGCTATACAAAACCCTACTCCAGCCTGCCATCTTGCTCAACAAAACCCTACCTTTGCCAGCAATGCTATAAGTAGGCGAGAGTCGGACGATAAGCAGGACGGCAAAGCTGATTCTTGATGCCTTCAAAAGAAAAAAATCAGCTTCGGATAATTGGTCCTCTCTACGAGGAAGACGAAGCCCTTTTCACCGACGGATCAAAAATGGACACAGGACACTGGGGTCGGATTCTGCTCGGACATCCTTCATAGACAGGAATCATGTAGACTCCCTACTCTGTGCAGTGTCTTCCAAGTAGAGATTCTGGCAGATAAAGCCGGTAAACACATACAAGTAACCGATATCCCACCCTCTCACCTTCCCATCGGATATCATCATCTTTGTAGACAGCCAGCCTGCACTGAAGTCAATAGAATTCTGTACAATAAAATCAAAGGCTGTTATGGGCTCCCACGACTCAGTGAGGTCCATCAGCAACCACAAGGTCAAACTCTGCTGGGTCCCGGGTCACAGCTCAATCGCAGGGAACGAGAGAGTGGAAGAATTGGCCACACAAGGGTCTGAAATGGACATCAGCGAGGCGGACAAGTCACTGCGACCACCGATCAGTGCATTGTACCGGATCATTAGCGACACAATACAAAAAAAGGTCAACTCGTCATGGCTTGCAAGAAATGATTCTCACAGAACAAGATCACACGTAAAAATCAACGTGGCCAGAGCTTAACTACGGCAAAACAAAGAAGCTTCTGACGTTGGACCGGAACTCGATCCGTGTGCTCGTCGGAGTGATCACAGGACACGGCCCCATCGGAACAATTCTCCGGAAATGGAATGCGAAATCCAGAGATCTGCAGAAGCTGCGGCGATGAGAAAGAGACCGAGACGATCCAACATCTGCTTTGCCACTGCACAGCTCTCCAGGATCTGCGCCTAACTTCGCTGGGATTCTTCACAGAGACTGCTTTGCCACAGCCCAGCTCTCAAGAATCGGCGCCTAGCTGCGCTGGGCCAACGATTCTTCACAGAAACTGCGGACTAAGCGAAAGCAGATATATCGGATCTTCTAAAATTCATAGAGCACGAAGTGGTTTCACCCACCACGTAACAGGATAGGTTAATAGAATATGTACTCCATAAATTAATGGATTTACAATGGGCACTATGGTCTCCGAGTGGAAGTGATGCTGTTAAAATATCATCACACTCCCCTTCCTAAACCTAACCTAACCTAACGAGGAAGACGAATGGAGATGAAGCCATAAACGCGAACTCTATGAGCTATACAAAGGTGTGGATATGGTCCGGGAGTAGAATGAACACCAATGTTCCAATTAAGAGATTTTTCGAATCCGAGCCTCCCGGTTCGAGGAAGACTGAATTTCCGGTACAAAAATCATGCCATCGCGAAGGCAAGACAACTTGGTTTTGTTTGACTGAAAGCAGCGTGCCCGGGAACGTCAGCGATGGAAAGCGGGCAATGGCTCAGAACTATGATAGAAGAGAATTTCGTCAAGATAGCGACATCGGGACTAAGGTAGGTTCATATGGTCCCACGAGTAAGCCGGTATGGAAAGGTCCGTCAACAGCATAGCCGGTTATACTGTCGATAAGGCAGTCTGATTCGGAGATTTGCCAGTTAACCGGATATCGGGACTAAAGTCGAACAAAACTCCTGGTGCAGACTGTCTGCAGAACATCTTAAAGCAGCTGGAGATGAGCTGGTAAGGCGCATGCAACACCTCGTCTGTAAGATATGGTCGAAGGAAAGCATGCCCGATGAGTGGAATCTCAGTATCGTTCGCTCGATCCATAAGAAAAGATACCCTTTTGACATCGAGTACAAGATCTTTTCTTCCGTTCTGTGTAAACGCCTAAAACCTTTCGTCTACAGTCTGATAGGTCCTTCTCATCCCGGTTTCAACTACCCACTACGCCACGGCGCCCACTTTTCGAACATACCCTCAAAAAATATAACAACGCAGAGTAAATCATGCGCTCTACGATTTTAGTGAATACTTTTACTTGGCGCCAAAAGCCCGCAAGCTGTCACTACTCTGTCAAATTGACATATCTGCTTCAGAGTTTGTCACAAAAGGCTGAGGCTAACGCCAATCGACATAAGGCCAAAAACCATGTGACGTGGAAGATTATTTTCTCTGCGAAGGCTATCAAATTCATATTGATGCAAAGCCAAAGCTGTCACCAACAAAAAAATGTTTCAGTTCTTCCATTCGTCGTCAGCGGACTCCATGATTTGCTCTATTTTTCAGGATCTCCACAGGATTTACAGTCAAAAACGGTTATAACGACCTTCAAGGGAACGATGAATATGGTCGTTATAAGCGATATGTCGTTATAACCGATGTCGTTATAAGCGATTTTGACTGTATTTCCATTAATTTTTTTTTTTCATTCAGACTCGTCCTTTCACAGCTCTTCGTGGGCATTTCACTGATTTCTTTCCCTTCCACTGACGCAACAATTCTCTTATAATTTCAAAGATTCTTATCACATTCCACTTCATCAAACTTCTTGAAAGGTGTTCGCGCCGCATCACCCACTGCTGAAAACAGAATTGAAGTTTAGCTATCGAGATGAAGCGCCTTTCTACATTCCACATTTCACATTGAATCTATGGATATATGCAAATGTGGTTCATTTGAGATGCATAAGCTTGACGTCAAACGGAATCCGTAGCCAACCACAGCGGACTGAATCTTTGGCGGTGAATTCCAGAGATTTCAATCAAAATCTTCTCGAACAACTTGACAATAATCATTAATATCGACCATAAAAAGCTTAAGTTAAGCGAATGTTTTTGAGATGGAATTCACAAGTTTGAGTAACGGACTGGAATGAGATCGGTCGATTAATCACTTTTCTTCTGGGCTCCATCTGGAGAAACAGCCGTATCGCAAAGTGATTAGAATGCATCTTTCTCTATTCTACTTTGAGTGGCGTTAGAGTGGAGGAGTGATCTCTCTTCCATTTAGCACGATCTTTTGGCTTCTAATTTTTGCATTGGCCCACTTGAGACGGTCCCTTTTGGTTGATCTATTCTACTTTGACTGGCATTATTGTGGGGGATTGATCTTTCCCATTTAACACGATCTCTTGGCTTCAAATTTCGCATGGGCCACTTGTGAGGGTCCCTTTCAATCGCGCGCTGTGTCGGAGGCGATATGTTTCCCTACAGACTTGAAGTTTTTTAGACCATTCGCCTACAGCTTAAAGTCCCCTCCACAAGCTTCTTTTCTCCTCCTTGTTCTTCTGTATAAAAGCCAAAGCAGATCAAGATTAAAAATAGCGTCTCAAGGCCACACTGACTCAATTCCACTTTCACTCAAAACAATCACCATTCTTCATTCAAAATGGATAGTCATAGTCCATCTGTCCGCAAAAGACACAACAAGTGACAGCTTAACCCACAGCGAACAAGCAACGAAAATCCTCGACTAATTCCAATCCCAATCCCATTCATGTCCACATCGTTTCCTTGAAAGATACTCATAAATTTTCATTTTGACCAGATCAATGCAAGACACAACAAAATCACCATCATGTCCCGCAGTTCAGTTCAGCAAACTCTTCAAGGTTGGCGAATTTTTCAAATTAAATTCAGTTCAACAACCCAAAAGAGCAAAAAACACCGAAAAAAAAGAAGAAAAAAATCATAAAACAAAACCACAGTCTCAGCAGATATGGCCTGAGACTTAATTGGAACAAATCACCACGTTCCCAAAAATACATTATCCTAAATCAGCAAAATTTGGAAGCAATATTTTAGTCTCAACGATAATCGCAGACAAGATCAAAGAAATATATCTCAAAACTCGCCAAACAAGTCACAACAACAATGTGTTTAGACGGCGATTTCATTTTGCCTGCTCTGTAGACTATTTGAAATGTGACACGTACTTACGGTCGTTTCGAAAAGACATCGATGCTTAAAAGGTTTCAAGGAATGTGTTGTGATTTCTTGAGAAAATAAATATTTGAACTGTCAAACGAATTCATTCGGAATTATCGTTCTGTTTGTTTTAAATGCTTTTCAGCACGTTCAGTGAAATCAATGAAATCAATGATCCTTCGAAATGTCAAATGTTCTCCTGTCACTGTCTCGACGTCTGCCCATCGGTTAATTCCAAATGTCACATCATCATCCTTTGCGCGGCGTCTCTTCAAAATAATTCATTCAATGTCCACCTCCTAATTTGACACATCAAAATCTGATAAACAGCGGTCATAAACTTCTAATTCACCCACGATATCTGTCAAGTCATTCGGGTGTGTTTTTGTCCCTTATTGGAAGTTCATTCTCAAGGTCTGTGTGTATCAGCAACGAAGTCAGAATCGGTTTATTTTGACAAAACCTCTTGTATTCTCAAATCCACACTGACAGTGACACGAATTTATTAGACCAGCCCCCGTTAGCAAAATGCCGCTGTCACTTTTATGAACTCATACCAATAAATTATAAATAATTAAACATAACTTTCAGTCAAATGACACAGTAAAACCGTTTCAAAGCGCCCCACAGAAAAACAGAAAGAAGTGGGAAAAAATAGAGAACAACAAGTCCACAAAAGAAATATTAAATAAACATTTTAAAGCGTTTTACGATCGCGATTTTTTTTTATTTATTTATTTATTGTTTCTGTTTCTGTGTTTTTTTTGTTGTTGTTTTGTTGACAAACGATTATGTAAATTTCAATTAATACGTCAAACACTGTGATAGGCAGTGAGGAATGGGCCGGGGCAAAATAATCAAAAACCGAAAATGAGCGGAGAAACAAGAGAGGAAAATGAAACCAAAAAGGAAAACGGAGAAAAAAGAAAAAAAATAATTAAAACAATTTTTTTACGATTCAACATATTTTCGAGACGAATGTCCAACGCAACGAGCCGCGAGAGTATACATATTCATGCCTCGTGTGGTCTTGACTGTGATTGGAAAGAATATGCATGTACGTCAGATCAGCCAGTGTTTTCCAAAGCGACGAGCACAATGGCGGATGAAGTTCTCTCGATGATCTTGAAGGTGAATGAAATTTTAGCGAAATATTTGACAGTTGGTGACAGCTTTGAAGTTGCATTTGCAGCAATGCGAATTGGGCAGTCTTTGACAGATAAAATAATCTTCCTCTTCACACGGTTTATGCGTCAAACTTTGACGTTTGATGAGAAGACATCTGAATGATCTTTATAAGTTTTTACAGCCTGCGGGTTTTGGCGCCAAGTTCAAAGAGTACCTGGAGTCGTAGAACGCATAATTTTCACTGTGTTATGTTTTTAGGGGTGTGTTCAGAAGGTTGGTTTGGATTTCAATTCACATCTTTCCTCTTCCTTTCTTTTAAGGGGCTACAGACCGCGGCGTATCTGGGCTGGTTGAGGCCCACATAACGCATAGTTTGTTTTGTTTTGCTATCCTTTTAGGGGTTTGTTTAGAATTTTTACACGAATTTCAACTCACATCTTCCCTCTTCCTTTCTTTATAAGGCACAACTTTCAAGGGTGGACCTGGGCCTCAACCAAACAAAGCGTATAATTTACTCTGCGTTGCTTTCTTTGTGGGGTATGTTCGTCAGGTTGGCACATCTATTCTCTATCTATGCTCTTCCTTATAAGGCGCTACAGCCCGAGGTGTATCTGGGCCTTAACCAACACAGCGCATAATTTGCTCTGCTTTGCTATATTTTTAGGGTTATGTTCAGAAGGTTGACGTTGATTTCATATTTAATTTTCCCTCTTGCTTTCTTTATAGAGCACAAATGCCCAGGGTGGGCCTGGGCCTCAAACAACACAACTCATAATTTACTCTGCGGTGCTTTCTTTGTGGGGGTATGTTCAGAAGTTTGGAATGGATTTGAACTCACATATTATCTCTTCTTTTCTCCATTAGGCGCTCTAGTCCGGGGTGCACCTGGACCTCAACCAAACAAAGCGCATAATTTACTCTGCCTTGTTATGCTTTTGGGACTGTGTTCGGAAGGAGGCTGTCTTTCTTCTTCTCTTTTTATATCTGAAAGGACCTGGAACTTAATCAACAAGCCTGCAGATTCAGCACGAGCCAGGTGACTGTCCCTTTAAAGATTAAAGTCTTTAGTTAGGTTAGGTTAGGGGGCTGCTAGTGAATTCACCGGCACACTTAGACCATGTTGGTCCATTGTGATACTCACAGTCAGACTGCTACCACCGATCGACCGCTCCAGTGATAGTGGCGTTAATTTGTTCCCAACGGCAAATTGTGACTGGATCAGATTCCGATAAAAGCGTATTAATTTTGCTTTCACTGGGATTCGAACCTGGGACTCCTCAAACTTAGGGCATCCGCTTAACCAACTGCGCCATCCAGACGTCCAGATTTTTCAGTTAACGAGAAAGCAAACTGGAAGTCAAAATATCATGCGATCTGTTCACATAACTAATTTCATCGTTTTCCTTCGATCACGTCAAGGCTGTGAAAACTGGTACGTCTGAGACGAGGCCTCTGGTTGTTTTTAAAAGTTATCCGCGTTATAAGCTGGATCCAGAGATTTAAGAACCTTCTTACGGGAGACCAAATTTAGTTCTGTACTAATCATCCTATTCCTGCCTTACGACTCAGAGTAACGGACAATATCGAGACGACTGAAGAAGAACGATTCTTTCGATTCGAGAGAAAAGTCCTACGTGCGATCTATGGTCCGGTTTGCATTGGTGGCGATTGGAGGAGAAGATTCAACCACGTGTGTGAGGAGTGAACAGCAACGTCTACGTATCCAACGCCTAAGATGGCTAGGCTATGTTGAGGGCAGGGTCAACCCTTCTTCTTCAACTTCGCACCTTTGGGCAATGAAATAGAGGACGCCAACGGGATGTAACAAGGATTCAGAGCATCAGTCCAAACAGGGGCAGATGGCTAGATGCGGTGTCGGTGAGTGGGATGACGGCTAACCTTGTGATTGTTAGTTTAAAGTCATCGCACGGTTAGCTCTTGTTTTCCAATCAACTACGACCGACGTCAACGACAACGACAAAAAGTCACCCAGCCCATCTCCTGTTATGAAGAAAAATAACATTCCTTCCAAATGTCAGATGGACATAAGGTGCTGGGCAATTTAAGAACAACTGCAAACGGACAGCTGCAGGGCAATGACTGCAGACAGACTAAGGCCACATCTCAGGAACGAGGCAGGTGGTCTACAGAAAACCAACGGACAATAAAGACGATGAAACAACGGACATTCATTTCAAGACAATCGTACAGCGGCTCTGTCTATTTTATAACAGGTGACGTTCAAATTATCGGTACATTTCCTTGACTTGCGACACATGGCGTCTAACGTAAAGTCACATTAACAAGGTTTAAATATGGAATGCGTGCCAAATCTAAGGCAAGACACATATTCTGACAAAAAATGTATAGTTCCCTGAAGGGATTTCGACTGATTCGGAATCGAAAGAAATTTGTGATAAATGGGCCCGTGGACTGCCGATCATTTGAAGATCCGAAAATGTTTCTAAATCATTCAGCAACATCCGCAAAATTGCGATTGCAAGCAAATTCTGCGTTCTCAAAGGCCACCTGTAACAACACGATGTTCAATGTCATCGCCGCTCGACGCAAGGTCGTTTGAAAGCAGAAATAATTGATCGAGAATACCGCGCGTGTGGCCGACGCAAACGTTTTTTAGACGTCAATTGTCGTCAATTGTCGCACGTCAGACAGCAGTCAACATGAAATGGATGTGTTCAGTAGTTCATCCACGATCAATGCAAGCATCAGTGCTTACAACAAAACATGAAATTTGTACATCAAAGTTGACGTAAGTCTCAAGACCACATTCCGCCAGACCACTTTGTGAAAAAGCAATAAAATTTCGACTGTGGCCCATTTGACACATGCTTCTATCGATAACCAGAACTTTGCGCCACTATCCATATGATCGCGAATGTCAAACACTTGGTCAACCAGACCGATGGTAGCTCGTTCGGAAATGATGAATGAAGCCATTTCGGCCACAACGGAGATAAGCAACCTTCTCAGCTATTCAAAGTAAGCTGATCTATCATCTGTCAGCCTTGAAGGCTGTCAACACAAAGATCACCTCATAAATAAGAAAAACAATCTGTCAAATCTACAATTCATCGACTTGCCAACTTAACCTGATTAATTCAAGTCAAAGCAACTTTGTCTATTTTTTTTTATTGTTAACTCGCGTGGGAATACCTCCTCTTCTTGCTAACCTTAACCCTTAACAGACGTTTATGCAAATTTTTGGCAAACTAGTCGGGCACGGCTAATCTGTTTCGAAAACATTTGCTACCTACGTCAATACGCAGTCGTAAAATCGCGCAGCCTGCGTCAATGCATGTCAATTTGGTTCACAGCACACAGTTCCGTTTCCCACACAACAGGTTGCCGCTCACCAATATGAGACAACAAACCAATCCGATGTGTCAGCGAGAATCTATGGCACCATTTAGCTGCCATCTATGAATGGCTAAAATATCATTTTTGGATACCGCAAAACCCGATTTCCATCCCCAATGCATATTCATTGGACTGGCGAAAAGGTAACTGTCCAATTTTTATTCATAAATTCGAATATCAAACTCGGAGCGCTGTGCGAAAGGGTAAGAGTGACACACGACAACGGTAACAGGACTGTCAACGTTCGACGATCACCGTTTACAGCGCGCCGAAGTCAAGAGTGAGAGAGAGACGCATCAGCAGCAACATCGTTGGCATCTGTTTGTCTGATGCAATCCGCTTCGGTATCCGTCGACGCAAGGCCGTTCGAAAGCAGAAATAAATCATCTAGAACCTCGCACGTGCGACCGGCGGCGGCGGCGGCCCATTCATTCACGGACTTGTCAATGACAGAGTCCAAGAGCAACGCCTCTCGAATTCTTAGAACTCGGTAGCCAATATTAGCCTAGAACAGGAGATTGTCGGGGCGCTTAATCAAACAACGCGCACACCTAGCAGCACCAGCAGCACCACCAAACAGGTTGACGCGAGCTGTGCCGTGTATGGGCGGCATATCGGCGGCGATTCAATGGATCGGCTCATCACCGCCACGGCGATCATCCGAAGGTAACCCAGGCGAGGCACTTCTCATCGACAAATTCCGCAGACATTCTGTCTGACTACAAGTCGCTGCTTGTCCACTTGACGTGATGGCGGCGGCGTCCCGAAGGGGAATAGCGGTTTCTGCGAAGGCATATCCAACAAGGCCCCAAAAACACCACAACCCGACTGGGGTTTCATTGAGTTTTCGGCCTAATCCGTGACCTGCGCTGCCAAAGCGGACCATGTCAAGCTTCCTTCGTGTCTCGCGTGGTTCCCCGTTGTGTGTGCGTGCTTTCTAATGCGGCCCAACGTGAGCTGATGGAATGATTTTGCTGCTTTTTTGGGTTTGTGTTTGACCAAATAACCACTGGAATTCGAGGTCATTACAAAAATAAAAAAAAAAATGCTAATGGACCGGTTCTCTTGTTGGCTTTTTGAATGTCTTTTATTGACGTAAGCGATACAGTACCGTGGCAAGTTTGACGACCTACCAATCGTATCACTTTCAAAATTCCATCCGTAAATTAATTAACTGCTTATCCGGAGAAACATGTTCACTCTATCCACACGAATGCTGCTGCTGCTGTTGTGTTATTTTTGGAGAATCGGTTTTATTTTTCTCTCCGATGGATTAACTGTTGTTTGACCTTTCCCAACGCGCGCTATACATTTCCGCTAGATTGACAGGTTCGCACGTCGTCCGCTGGATGTTGCCAGAATTTTTGACAGAGACTTAATTCGAATGGAATGTGTAACGTGTTCAGCTCACATTCCCAGTGCATAGTCTGTCTGACAGGAGATGACACATGAACTCTACAGACATTCTTTGTAAAGTTAGTTCCTTAACACTCCTTACGAATCGCATTTAAAACGTAAATCTAGCGGTCACCCAATCATGTGAAGCAAAACCGGGTGTGTTCGGCAATTTTAATCGCATCCATTTTATTGCATTCATTTCACTTTTTAATTGCTTGTTTAAGCCGAGAATTGATTTCACTTTCTCATAAAAATTTAATTCGCCGCCATAACCTTGTGTCCATACGTCACTGTCACAACCTGCCATTTAAATGGCGTTTGTTTTTCGACGTGTTTTTGTTTATCGAACTGAGATACGATGTGAAATGTGCATGATTTTGTGGGTCAATTGTGGTCAGAAATTTCTGGAAATACACTTTCTACGGAGGGTTTTGAACAGTTAACCGTTTCTTAGGGTTTTTACTAGGGTTAGTAACGCTAAATACTTTTAGACCATTTCCGTCACTTGTTTACTTGTCAGGCCTGCGAACCTTGGAGGGTTTGACCCTGAGCAAGTACCACATTTCATCGCTTACGGTCCCGATCACACTGGTTCCAGACATCAACACCAAGATGTCTTGCATCCGGTTCGGTTTTCCTCTCGTTCTTCTTCTCCTTTTTTATCACCGAACAGTTATTCGCCACGCAGAGTTCAGAAGCAACTCCCACTTTCAATTGAAGGGATTCACAATGGGCCCCATGGCCTCCGAGTGGAAGTGATGCTTTAACCACCACACTCCCCTTCCAAAACCGGACCACCACACTCCCCTTCGAAATTTTCAAGTTGTCCCTAACTATTATATATAAAAAAAAATATATAAAATGTCTTTTTAGGCCAAGGGACTGGTTTCAGATCAATTCGACCGAACCTTTCTGATCACAGGAGGGACTGTTGCGGTATTCCAATCGATCTCAAAGTCACAATGTTGAATAAGAACGGATTATCAAAAATTTCGACCAGAAATGAAAAGAGGCCTTAAACAATTTGGGCTTAGTCAGATGAAGGCCTTAAATAGTTTGGATTCAGTCAGATGAAGAGAGCTAACGAAGGTTAATTTTAGGTAAAATGACGGGTTTATTAAGGTGCAAACTTCCTTCTGACAAAGTAAGCAAATGACATCCGTCAAAAGTCTGGTTTCTGATCAAAATGACTAAAAACTTCTGACGCGGACTGACGCCGGATACCAATTGATTCCAGAGTCAAAACGTCGAATAAAAATGATTTATCCAAAATTTCGACCACGTGAGAAAAAAGGCCCTAAACAATTTGGACTTAGTCAGATGAAGGGAGCTAACGAAGCGTAATTTTAGATGAAATGTCGAGTTGATTAAGGCCTAAGCTACCTTCTGACTGTTGCGACACCAATGTAAGTAAATGACATCCGTCAAAATTGTCTCAAATTGTTTACATTCTGATCAGGATAATCTAAAGGAGCTGATCAGAAATTTAGGACATTCTTGTGGTGGTCCGAAAGGAGATGATCAGAAATTTAGGACATTCCTGTGGTTGTACTTAAGAAGCTGATCAGAAATTTAGGACATTCTTGTGGTGGTCTTAAAGGAACTGATCAGAAATTTGGAACATTCTTGTGGTGGTCTAAAAGAAGAAATTTAGGACATTCTTGTGGTGGTCCAAAGTGAGCTGATCAGAAATTTAGGACATTCTTGTGGGAGTCAAAAAGGAGGTGATCAGAAATTTAGAACATTCTTGTGGTGGTCCAAAAGGAGATGATTTAAAATTTAGGACATTCTTGTGGTGGTCCAAAAGGAGATTATCAGAAATTTGAGACATTCTTGTGGTGGTCTAAAATTAGCGTATCAGAAATTTGGGACATTCTTGTGGTGGTCTAAAAGGAGCTCATCAGAAAGAGTATCAGAAATTTAAGACACTTTTGTTATGGTCTAAAAAAAGAAATTTAGGACATTCTTTTGCTGGTCTAAAAGTGGCAAATTTCTGATGTCATTTCCCTTATCTATTTGCCAATGTCACTCTGTGGCACCAGTGACACAATTAATTTGATTCGATTCCACGAATTCTGACTAAATTTTTATCGAAATCGATCCTATTCGATTTGACTGATAGAAGGAGGGGCCAATGTCGCTCTGTGGCACCAGTGTCACCCTCGATTTCACTCAGTTCTTGGAATTCTGACCAAATTTTCATTGAAATCAATCAAATTCCATCTGATTGATAGAAAGGCGGGAGGGACCTTGACAGGTATCATTTTCAAAGAAAGCATTTCGATTTTATTGCTGATTAGATAAGTTTATTTTGTAAACTGAAAAGATTATTCGCAAGTCAGTGCAAAGCGATAAAATCTACACCGATTTAGAAATGACAGATAGAGAGAAAGAGAGAGAGAGAGAGAGAGAGAGGGAGATAGAGAAAATATAGACTGAAGATAGAGTGAAGATATAGAGGGAGAGACTGAAAGAAAGAAAGAGAGAGGAAGGGAAAGTGAACTCACTGCCTGTCAAAACATCACAACTTTTTAAAGAAATTTTTAACAAAATTTTCAAGAAAAATTTCGAACATCATCGCGTTCCAAGAAAACATCACCAAAAAATTCAAATGATCAGTGTAAACATTGCCCAAGGCTGATTTCTCTTGAAAATGATGTTCCAAGTAAAACTACATAATAAATCTTCCTCACCCTGTTTCTCCAAAATGAAACCGCTATTTCTTGCGTGTTTTGAATAGGTTCGAATCAGCACACTGCATCGCACCGTTTCTCATTATTCTCGTCAACTGGTGCTTTTGTGAAGCGGTTTTCATTTGAAAACACTGCCTCTGCAGTACCGAACGATTAAGTATGCACTATCTCGAGAGTGAAAACGATTAACTAAACAGTTCAACGGAAACCTACTTCAACCCATTAAAAGGTGTTTGTTGCTTTTGCTTTTTTTGTTTTTGCATTGAGTTTGTTTACTGGGGAATTTGCATAATCCAACCCAACACCTAATAACAATAAATAATCTTTCATTTTGTGTGATTTGTGTTACATCTGGTGAGGCGACAACGCATGGAACGCGGGCTTTAGTCGCTAATCATGCGCGCTGTATACATATGGAAATGACCGCTGTACAGGAAACCGCTTAATTTGCGGCTTCTTTTGTCGAAGAACTGGTAAGGTGTGGGAATATTTCCCATGAAATATTTTAATTGGATTACAAGAGATTTAAAGTTTTTTTTACTAATTAAGTGAAGGAATTTACGTTGGATGGTGTTGGCGAAGTTGGGGGATCAACTTTTTCGATGTTTCTCAAGAGATTACCGTAAGAGAGAGAGAGAGATGAGATGTTTTCTTTGTAACAGTCGAGATTTTGAAATACTACTTGACCTGAATCTGGTGGATAGGAGTTTGAAGTTGTTCTTAGATTTGAAGGTGGAATCTTACGGGGTTTTGATGGTTTTTCCGATGGATTGCTTCTTTAAAGTTTACTGGATGATATTCGAGACAAAACTCTGTACAAAGCAAGCCAAAGAATACACCTCTTGGTTTGAGTTTGTCATCCATCCATCTATCTCTCAAAACTGACATTATTACACTTTACGCAGTCAAAGTAAAAGGCCTTGAACTCGGAGTAGAATTAAGAGAGCTTGGAAAACAGTTTTTAAAAGTATTTGTGGATGCGTCTTGATTGGATAAATAGTGTATTTTGTTTAGAGGTATGATTTGCAACTTGGCATCATTGTTCGTAGTGGCAGCAATTTTGACAACTGAAAGTTGGTTTGTTTGACAGTTGCCAACATTTTACCATGAATCTACTTTACCGACGAAGGACGTCGGTCATGTGGCGCATGCAAGTGAAGAAGGAACTCAACCAACTTGATGTGTGCACTCAGGGAAGTCAAGATGAGGAAAGACAAGCCAAACGGGCACGCCTTCAAGGAGATGGCGCCACGCAATGACCATGACAGTTTCAGTTTCTTCAAGCAGACCTTAGATAAGTGCATTTATTTTTTTGCAAAATTGGCCAATTATTGGCCAATTGTCCTCCAAGATCATCTGACATCACAGCTGTTGACATTATTTTCTGTGTGGAATTTTGCAAAGTCACTACTAGTCCACCACTAGGAATTCAACATTCACCGCAAATTTTAATTTGATGAACTAATCATCCGTCAAATAAAGCGCCAAACACGATCTATTAAAAATCCGTAAATTAGAGTTTTGATAGATCGACGTTTTCATTGACGTCGATTGCAAAAAAATGTAAATGAAACAGAAGCAGTTTAATTGTTCTGGTAGTAAAGGAGGGACTTTGAAATGCAAAGAATTTGCCAGTAGATTCTTAGAATTTCGAAACGAGTTCAGTCAGATGTAAGGAGCAGGATGTTTAACACATGTGGACCACACTTTTTGAACCAATTTTCGACGCCCACTCACGTTGGTTTGATTTAAATTTACTCCCGGAACTGTTCAAGAGTTATCTCTGACATCAGCCTTTTTATTGCTTTCGCTTCTTAGGTGATCGCTTAGAATGAGCAGCGTGGGAGATAGGTGGAAGGTGCAAGAAGTAGAGTACTCCAGTTCAGTCACACTTAGGGCAGCTTAAGCCCATTTTGATGCTTGATCGCAGATCGTCTGTGGTATCTTCTAGTTATACTCATCTCAACCATGGGCATCTTAATTTTCTTAAATTTTTATTCCTCATGTCCTAGGATCGTCTTTCACTCTTGCAAGTGTCCACACCAAAGCTAAGTGACGCCAAATACTTAGATGTCATACAGGATAGTAAATTAAGCTGGAAACCAAACATTTGGTATTTATTCATGCATGAAGGCTCTCGGTCAAAACTGGGCCTCCAATCAGTAATAGAACACTGAAAATGCATTTGCAATACGGAGGGACTTCGATTGATAGTGTCAGCTGCCATGGAAACGATGCTGTATCTGTCGCTATAAATATGTTGAGGAAACTGAAAGTTACCATTGCGGCGGTTAGACTGAAAGAGTGCACAGCATAGGACATATGAAAATAATGCAGAACGCGAAGTTCCCGAAGAGTAAAACGTACATCGCACTTTTCGAGGACTTGGAATGCGGTAACAAAATTTTAATCCTGGATAGAGCGATGGCTGAATCTAGACATTGGGTCAACGACGAGAGCCCTATAGCCGATTTGAACAGGAAGAAATCATTGTCAATGATTAACATAAAAAAATATTTTTTTAAATTAATTTGATTGAATTTAATTTAGAAATTTTCTGTATCTTTCTGGTGCGAACACGACCTAAAATATATTTGTACCTAAACTCATTCACTTCTGAACACAACGCCATCTTTTGTGTCGTCTGACAGTCGTCTGAACACACCCACTCAATTGACAGCTCATTTCGTTTTTTGTTTTAAAGTAAATACGCCGTTTGTTTACCGTATTCCTGTGTGCTTTTCTAATGCAAAAAGAAGCGTGTCATCAATTTTTATTTGAGACTGTTTAAGGTGTCATCTTTTTCATGCCCATGGATCTGGTCACCCTAAGCATAAGTCGCAAGGATATACGGGTGATGGTGGGAGTTCTCACCGGACATTGCCCGATAGGCAAGGTTAGGTATCACCCATAGCAATTATTGTAGAAGTTGCAGGGACGAGGAGTCCGTCCGCTACCTGCTATGCGATTGTCCAGCTCTACGGGGAAGAGCCAGTAACTTCTTCGATGAGCTGGAGGATTTGAATAAAATAGAGCTGAAGCATCTCCTGAAATATAAAGCCAGCGTCTAAAGTGAATGAACATTCAGTCATCTGCTGAAGGTTTATCCACTAAATTAATATTCCCCGGAATGAGATAGAGCAGACATGGATATATCAAATTAAAGCTCAAAAGTCAAACTTTGCAATAAGGTGAGTAATATTTAACATAAATGTATATATAAAACAATTAATTGAATTTCAAAGAGAAAAGTGCTAAAAACAGCATTCAAAAGTGAGTGTATACATGGTTGCGTCAGTGACTGTAAGACATCGATGCTCGATTCTGTTAAACATTTGTATGAAAATTAAGACCGCCATATACGATAACTGAAAAAGCGGTAAAGACATATAAAGTACAATTTTTTTCTCAATAAGACACTGTTTTTTAAAGAGATGTGTTCACTCACTTTTAACGCCTGTTTTTAGCCCCTTTTTTAGTTTGAACTAAATAAACTTCTTTATGTTTGCTGTTATTTTAAATGAAATATAGCTTATTTTGAAATATGATTTAAGAGCTTTTATTTGAGGCATCAATGTCAGACGCTGACCATTCTAGTCAATCTTAATTTAGAGGAATACCTTTCAGCTAATGACTGTTTACTCATTTCTGACGCTGACTGTATACAACAATCTGGGTGGTTCTAATAAGCAATAACAATGTAGGTCTCACGGGATACACTCCCCCACACCCAGGGCATAATAGACCCAACTGTTGGTCTCAGTGATCCGCGAACCAGTCGAGAGGGCATCCTACCTATCTACAAAATGAGTCAGAAAATCTGCCACTCGGGTAGTTCTCACGGTACAGCAACATCGGCAGAGATTTCTCTGTATCTTCGCCTGCCTGATTATTGCAGTGTACTCTAGGCAGAAGTCAAAGCTATTCAAGAGGCTATTCGCTTACTGTCAATGAGTCCGATAGACGGGAAGTCTTTCGAAATATGCATAGATTGCCAGGCGGTCATAAAGGTTCTGGACACACCCTCGATCAAATCCGAAAAAGTTAAACGTTGCCGCCTTTATTTAAAGCAAGTACCGGCCGGATGTAACCTTGTTTTATGCTGTGCCCTGGGCAAAGGGATATTCCGGGCAACGAAAGAGCCGACCAACTAGCAGGAATGGAGTCGGGTATGCAAACAGCAAATAATCAGGAGCCATCCGTACCCTCACCCAGTTGCTTACAGATGCCATCAAAATCACCAATCGTAGATGGATGGTATTAGACAATTGCAAGACAACAAATTTGCACCGCTTGTTTCCAAAGCGATTCAATGAAGACGGTCAAAGTTTCTCCACTCAATTCATCAGCTCTAAAGTCTAAACTAAGAACAATCACTTGATACGGAAAACCACTGAGCACACGATAGTTGAATGCAAACTGAACAGGTACCGATTCTCTGGTTGATAAAAAACCCAAGAAGCAATATAATTAATACGTGTATCATTTTGTGGTCGTGTAATTTCCCATTATCGTGACCAGAATTCAACTCCCTGATCATCCGATTTAACAGCGTTGGACTTTTGTCTCTTTTGCAATGTCCAAAGCTCACGGCATGTCTTAACAGTTCGAAGTAAGGTTGTGGTAGCACTGATATGTCGGGTCGGACTGATACGCAGATAATCTACTCTCTGCGTGGTCCAGGCTATCCTTCTGAGCTATGATTTAAAGACGATTTTGTGATCATTTGATGTCATAATTCCCAAGAATGGAAATTCAGGACAAATTGGGATGGTGCTCAATTTGGTCTGTCCAATGCTTAATATAGTCCAGTCTGTAGTGTGAATTTTTCAACTTCACTACAAGAGGATGTTCCTATAGAGTCAATTCGGTTAGTCGTTCAATTTTCCTTTCCAATCGCCATTAACTTAGGCGCACATTAGGCTACTACTAGACTTTTTCTCACAACGAACTTATTCACCTGATTTTTGATAAGTCTATACTAAAAGAGACCTACAACCAGTACGAACTGCATTTTAGAATGTCTCAAGACATTCTCAACTCAAGAGTACTAATTTCCCCTCAAAATGAGGAAATCATTTCCAGAAGCAAACACAAATCTCAAAAACCCCATCGCATCTCAGAGTTCACGTGAACATCGCAAAAGTTATACGCATATCTTCAAATCTCCATCACACTCAGTTGAGTGTGGCGCATAAAAAGCGTATTTACGTCGGGAAAACCCATAAGTGCCACTCACCCCTGTCCAACTGCGTCGTTTCTCGCTTCTCACGGAAAACGAGAGAACATGATAAAACGAACCCCATAACTATTTCCGGGGGGGGATTTCGTTGTGATAACGAAACTCGTGAAAAACATTTCAGAACATCAATAACCCTCGAAAATCTACGCAACAAATTGCCAGACCACATCACTAACCTTCCTCAACAGACAAACGAAAAAAAGCACCGAAGCAACAGCAGGCCTATCAGAGGAGCCTAATTGGGGGTGCACAGCGTTTCGCAGCAATCACCTGAACGGAGAACGCAGAACGCATTCTACGCATTGGATGATGATAAAGTGTGTACATCCCCCCGCCCCCAGCGAGTGTGTATCGCTCTGGAGGAAACGAAAGCACACAACAACTTGTTAGTCATGCTCGTACCTAGAACAAGCAAAGCAAAGTGTTTGCTCCTCAAAACGAAACGTATCTCTCCCTCTCGCAATTGATTTTCTTGATTTTACGCAGTCAATGTCACCGAGGCATGCACAGGCATCCACACACATCGTTCCATTTAGCCACACAAGATACCGAGATACATGCGAGAGTATAATTAGCAAAAAGGTTACCCGAACACCACGGCGTTGCAGTTGCACACCGATGAAATAATAACAAACAAACAGCTGTCCTTCCTCGTATTGATTTTCTCATTTTTTCTCTGCTCTCTATCTATGCATCTACGGGAGGCACTATTTATAGACTGCAATTCAAATGCACACCACCGAATCGATTTCAAAGGTCACCACACACTCACTCACACCACACACTCGTACCTGTCAATTAGACGGGGACTTTGGGGGTCTCACGAGCTCACGGGCTCACGTTTAACCCTTACCATTCTGATAAAACGGCTCAGCTTCTTCTTCATAAAGGACTCCACTGTTCGGCCTCAATGTTCACACGAGTTCACACGGGGGAGTATGTGCGTCTTGCTGGTCACATCACACCGAGGTGCTGCACATGACGAAGCGCGTTTCTCTCCCGAGTAAACAAGGGATGCACTCCCTCCTCCCCCACTCCCTCAGACTCACTCGCGATGGGGTGGCTGGCTGATTGCGAAATCGGGTCACTTCACAGGTTCCCACTCTACTCACTCAACAGCACCCGTGTCGTAGTACGAGATAGTTTTTCAGTGAGAACGAGGGAAAAAATCGACAAAAAAAATAACACGCATACGCCCGAGTGAAGTGTGCGATTTGAAACGAATTGTCCTGCGAGATGTGGACTTTGCACGATTTGTTTACAATAAAATTTTCAACTGCGTATGCAACGACGGCGATACTGAATTGAAGCCCGTTCAAGTTCAAGAGCACTTGGAGCGCGTACGATAGGAGCACATCGAGTTACGGAGCGTATCGCATTGCACAAGCACAATGTGTCGGAGCTTGTTGTGGTGTGAAGCTTTTACCCGTGGAACAACAATTTAAATATGAAAATGCACATTTTTCGTTCCACAAAATACAGTTCGACTTGCTGTTTGTGTTTTCCTTTTTTTTTTTTCTGCCGCTGCTGCTGCTGCTTCCCCATCACACACTGGCAGGGGTGGTGGGGTCAGAGATGGTGGAACGAGAACGAACGTCAAGGGTGAAGTGGATGATAGTGGTAGTAGTAGTAGTAGTTGTAGAGTACAACCCCGATGGAGAGTGCATAGTAGGGCAGTGCTGGTGTGGGCAAATTGGAACGTAGTACTTTCTGAGTGACGTATGCAAGTGTGTCGGTGGGGGGGGTGGGGGGAGAGGATGAGGGATGATGGGAAATGAATCTGATGTTGAAAGAGGAGATGGATGGCTTGCATCGGGTCGGTTCGGGTCGGAAGAACTCGAGAACAAACGGAAATTAAAAGCGAGAGAGAGGGAGAAAAGAAACGAAAGGAAGAGCAGGAGCATATTGGATACAGGCAAAACTAATCATTCTGGAAACTTGCACAGCGTTGCCAGAGTCGCTGTTCGGATTTGAAAGTTTGTTTGGGTGAAAGTTGCTTTAATAGGAAATTGCGAGTGTTTTTAAAGTTCCACAGTCATCGTAGAGCTAGTTGAAAGGGCTTGAAAGTCATTAGCTGGACGAGAATTAGGTCGGCAGGGTTTATTCCTTTCAGAGCAAAATTAATAACCCCGTCTGTGAATAAGATGAATGGAGGAGAAGGCAACGAACCACGAACTTTACGAGCTACACAAGGATGTGGACATAGTCCGGAAAGGCATTTTTTGGGTACCTACTTTTTCGGGAGCATCTGTGACCGCATTGTCGACATCTCCAAGAGATTTCCTACTAGATATAGAGAAATAGGCAGCACAATGGTCCAACTCTGGCTCAAATGCATTCTTTCAGCCATTTCAACCTACCAACCTACTTAGTCTGGAAGGCAAAGCACTTTAAATGAACATCGAGTACACAGACGTATAGGCTCCGGCTAAGAGACACTTCGGATTAAAGACAATTTTGGTTTCCGCAACTGGAACCAGCGTGCTCGTGATGGCATCTAGAGCTCAGCTTTTGAGCTTCAAAGGGTGGCTGAGAAGAGGGTAATAATAATAATTGTAATAATAATAATGGCGACGCTACAGTCCGAGGTGGACCTGGGCCTAAATTCTCAGCAACAACTCGTGTTGTGCGTGCTATTGTTCTCTCACGAGTGGAGGGGACCTACAGTTTAATGCCGACTTCGAACGGCGAAGATTGAGAAGCTATTTCTAGACAGCTATCCTCTTTGAACACTGTCAGTGACTCGAAAGAGGTGAAGCCGTGAAAAAAATGTTAGGTGTTTTTTTTTTGAGATTCGAACCTTAGACCTCGAGCGTAGGAGTCGGCGCACCTACCCACTATGCCACGCCGCCCTGGCGAAGAGGGTAATTTAAGTTAAATTATCGAATTATCGAATGTTGTTGTTCTCCCAGCCGTCGGCGTCACACCTTCGGTTGTGGAGGTGATCTCCTCGGGCGTTGTTGTGGTTCCCTCGGGTGTGAATGACTGTTTCTCGATCACATTTCAGCCTTAACCTGAGTAAGTCTCCTTGACATTGTCCACAAAATGTGACCTGTGGCGAATCTTTTTCTTCTTATGTTGCCACAATCCTGGGTGGACCTGGGCTTTAATCAATAAGTTTCTCCAGCTACCACAATATTTTGCTTGGGAGCACTAGACCAGATATACGCTTGGGGGGGATGTAGGCCTTATAAATTGAAGCCAAATTATAGCGGGTGAAGTATTTCTTGCAACACACATCAACAGACAGCAACACGGGCCCCTGCGAATAAGTTCTCTACCCAAATTCCGGACATATGATTGACTGGAGCAGGTAGTAGTGGATGACAGGCAGGATGACAGGTGTATGGGTCTCTGTGCCTTTTTTAAATGATCCGTGGCAATAAGCGATAATTGAAGCAGCGAATATCGAGAAAAGACCTCAACTTGACCGAACAATCGATGACAATACACAGAGATGGAGAAGTCTATAGCTCCACTCTATGGAAATACTGCGCTAAGTTTTCCAACGAAGAATTTAGAATAAGAAGTCTTGGTGAAAACAAATAAGCAATGGCTAATTCTAGACATTCAACTGAGCATTTGTGGGCATCTAGAAGGAAACGGTCTTAGATCGACTTGGTCAAATGGATTCGAGTCCCTCGTCTCAGATGGATAGGTCATGTAGAGCGAATGGAAATCAAATACTCCAGCCCAGAAAGTCTTCGACTTCAACCACAAGAGACAATGCGGTAACGGAAGACTACGCCTCCGGCGGCAAACACAACTGGGATGGGACACTGGTGACAAATGAATGTGCGTAACTGGGGCACCTTGCACAAGACCGTACTGGATGGAGAGGAATGTTAACTGATGCCCAGGTCCAACCCGGACTGTAGAGTCAGCCGAAGAAGAAGCAGAATCTAGGCATTGGGTTAAAGAGGCTCATATCGAAGAAAGACAGCATTAACGACCCGAGTCCTGTGGGCGACGTAAGGCAAAATGAGACCAATATCAGCCGCAGACTCAACGATGTATGCATTGTGGTGGGGGCTTTTTTACCGGACACTTTGCGATTGACTCTAAAGCAATGTTTTTAGGCATGCCCCGCAGAAACTACTGCAGAAGCTACACCGACGAAGAAGACACAGAGTCTGTTCACCAGATGCTCTGCTGGTAGAACGGAGATTGCTGGATAAAAACTTCTTTGACGGTTTGGAAGATCTAAGTAAGATTTAGCTAAAAGCCTCCTAAGATTCATTTAAATATCTGGGTGGCTTTAGTCATCAACAGAATGTTTAGATCTCAAATTTAGAGTATACTTTCGTCCTATCCCCAGTCTTAGACTTAAACTGTTGGTCTAGTTGGGCCACAGCTGCAAGCCGCTAGAGCTCACACATATCTACCTTCCCAACCCTTGCCTAAAGAGAGATAAAAAATCCGGTGATTGCCGTGGAGCAGTTGGTCTCTTAGGCAGAACTTTGACAATTCGATTTCGAAGCAAACGCCAACTTTCATTTTCTGGTTACCACCTTTCTCGAGTGACTGAAAATGCCCAGCTCCACTATATCCGGCGTTTGGAGTTGGCATAAAATTGTAAGTCCCAATCACTCGTTAGGAAAGTGGTGCCTCTAGAAGCTAGGCCCAAGTCTACCCCAGATTGGAGAGCTACTCAAAGAAGAAAGAAGCCAAGTGTCTTTAAAAAAATACATAAAACCCAAAAAATTCGTGCATTTTTTGGCCTTTGTCAATGATTGGATGACTGACTGAACGATTTAAGTCGCAGACACAGCAAGTTTGTGTCACGTTTCCTCCTTTTTCCGCCGTCCATCTCATTTGAATTGACAAAAGAGAACTTTAGAACAATTTCCAACACCAGCTTCCAAACGAACCAACTTTTTATGTACTTGCATGATGAATAGGAACGTTACTCCGCAACACGTTTGCTTTTCAAAATTATGTCAAAATTGTGTCAAAGTTTACGTTCTACCCGCCAGACAAACAAACGCAGACCTTCATTTCCCTAAAGCTCTACATTCCGTTCTAAATGCACTCCATTCCACCAACATTGCCTTCAAAGCGCAAGCAAAAACCATTTTTCATTTTATTTCCCATCTGGCAACACCATCCGCGACCCTTGCACACGTGCCATATACATGCTCCCCGGCCTTGTCCCCTCCCTAGCCGAGGGTAGACAGTGCAGTTGGCGATAACTAACAAGAATCTACGAGATTGTACTACAAACCCACTAAAGCCCGCCCCGAAACAAAAACGGAGCCACCCCAGCCCACGCTCAGGCTGTATCCAGCACCCCATTGCCTCCCTCTCAGTCCAAATCCTTCTGACTTTTCGTCAGTTGTGCGCTTTCATTCTGTCACTTTGCAGCTGTTTCGTCTCCTAGTGGGTTTTTTCATATGCCCCCTCCCTTTGCTGTCAGTGGCGTTGTTGTTGTTGCTGGAGAGCAGACAGACTCTACGTCGTAAGCAGGCCAAAAGCACATAGCACACACAAGAGGACAACATCAGGTGGTGGTAGTATGGCTGGGATTGAACCTCCGCAGCGAGCGCCACAGCGCGCATGTCATAGTATCACGTCAGTGACGTCATTGTTTCGAAGTTAAACTGGAACAAATGTTGGTATACTGTGACGGGCTGATGCATGTGGGGGGAGTGTGTTACGTCATACCTGAGGAGCAGCATGAGGGTGCATCCCTACTGAATTGGTAACGGTTTTTTTTTTTTGTTGTTACGAGATTGAGTGGTTGTAATTGAAAGTTAACGGCGAACGACGCAGACGACGACGCTGATGACAACTATGACATACGACGGTGGTGGACTCTGTGGACTCACCCGTACGTAGGCCACACACGTACGTGTGCCCGTGTGTAGGGCCTTCGGAACTGCGTCGTACCCAGATGCAATGTGTGCGGCGACAACGTGCTCAGATAGGAGCTATCTAGGCCTACTCGACGGAGGGACGTTCTGCGCCGTACGCTGCCACCGCTGGGTGGGTGGTGGTGATGTACTTTTACGAGCCATCGCACCGGTGGGCGGGGAGCAATGGGCGCACAAGGACAAAAACAAACCGTGGGAATAGCGGTGTAGTACGCAGTTAGCACTCGAGTAAGTGGGTGCAGACATTTAATTAACTAATAGAGTGAAATGGTCTGCGGAGGGGGCCGGAGGGCGGATGATAGAAGGCGAAAGGATTGATTCGATGATTGGAGGAGTGCGCATTATGGTCCATATGTTCGAGATTGGCTTGTGACGCAACGGACGCGATCTGAGGCGTTGGGAGGAGTTGCCTTCAGTCGATGACGTGCGCCCGGTTGGTGATGGAAACGGCGCACTAGATAGGAAATTTCACGGATGACAAAGCATAATGCGTCGGAGATGGGCTCAGAGGAAAAACAAGATGAGTTCTAAGGAAATGTCAGAGTTCGGAGTGGAAATACGACTCGGAGTCAACCGTCGACGGTGGGGATTGTGAATCATTTTGCGTGGGATTTGGAAAATGAGACATATGCTAGGCTGCCTAGGGAATGTTAGATAAGGGTACAATGTGCTGCTGGAAAAATAAGCTCGGGGCATTTTTCTAAATTTCGAGTCAAAGAGAGGACGTCATTTTGAGGAGTCAAGGATGCAAAATTTATGGGCTAAATATTTGACTTTCCAGAGAGCTGTTGACAAATTCTTACTTTCGCTTGGTTTCGGCAAAAGACGGAACGCACAAATTTTCTGTGACGTCAATTAAGCAAGTAAGCAGGAGAAAGAGAGCAAAGAGTGTTTCTGTGTTTGGATTACCTTCACTTTAACGACGATGTAGGAGGACTCAATTGATAAATTACTACCTCAGCTACAGAGTCTGAGTTGGAGGGGTTTCTGGGACACCTGTCTCCCAGTCTCTGACGGTCTGAGTCATTCAAGTCAAAAGTTTCTACGATTCTGACAAGATTTGTACTGTTTCTGATGAGAAATTGCGACGAAGGCACCTTTGAGAGGGAGACGCATCAAACCTTGAGGAGGACTATTTTTCTTCTTATTGTTGCGCCACAGTCCGGGGTAAACCTGAGCCCCAACCACTAAGCCTCTTCAGCTAGCCCGATCTATTGCTAGCTTTCCACTTTCCATCTATTGCTAGCTGTCTCTAATTTTGCCCGTCAGGTTGGCTGAGGCCCCTTTCCTCTTGTCAGTGCCATCTTAGAAGTGAACGTCCTCTGTTGCTTTGTCCCTTTAATTCAGAGTCGAAGACTCTTCGGGCGAAGGATATCAGCACGGGTTAATTCCTAACCTCTTCGGTTCACCATTTGTGCACTGCTCGAGGTTGTGAATTATACGCAATAACTTCCTCACCTCATCAGCAAGTTTAAACGTAGCCACGTGGGGCCTCAAGTCATTTCATAGGCAAAGTGCGTTTGAATAACTTCCGCAGGTACGTAGTCTAGAAAAGTGTGTGCTCGTTATTCAGATCCAGAAGGGGTGATGAATGGATGAGGCTTAAGAGGGGAGTTGACTGTGGATTAGTTGCTCGTGGCACCTAAAGAAAAGCGTGTCAGATTGTCGGACACAAATGAAAAGGCATTCCTTCTTTTTGCGTAATTTCATGTGATTTCTTTAAAGTGCTTATCTTCAACTCGATGATCCGTGGATCTGCCAAATGATAAAAAAGAGTTTTCCAATAGGGACTTAGGAGCTTTGACAGTTGATAGTGGCCATATTGTTGAAGCTACATCTGTCAAATTGACTGTCATTTATTCAGTCAGTCTTGCCAAATCACCAGCGGTGGACATAGTATTCAACAAGACGTGCAAATAATAAATTTGTTTTATCAAAATGGATGTTCTGTTCAGACAAAGTTTGACGCGCTTCGCCCATTTTACCGTAGCCACAATCGTCCTACCAAGAGGACTATTCGTAGTATGCTGGTCCACTGGTTCAGTTAACGATAAACCAACGTCGACGAAACGCAAGGTCTGCCGAAAACATCGCCGCTGTCCATGAGAGTGTGCAGGAGAATCCGAGGCAGTCGATTTCGCGTCGCTCACATGAACTCGATCTTTTGTAGACCACAATTTGGCGAATTCTGCGTCGTGACTTGAGCCTGCATCCGTACAAAATTCAAATGACACAGGAGCTGAAGGTACTCAACCATAGACAGGGATGAGTGTTCGCTGAATGGGCTCTGGAGCAGTTGTAAACTGACCCTAATTTTCATCGACAAATCATCTTTAGCGATGAGGCTCATTTGTGGGTACGTCAACAAACAAAATTGTCGAATTTGGGACGATGCCAATCCACAAGAGTTCCAAGAGCGTTCAATTCATCCCGAAAAAAACACTGTTTGGTGTGGATTTTGGGTTGGCGGCGTCATCGGTCCATATTTCTTTGAGAACGACGTTAGCCAGGCTATCACCGTCAACGACAAGTGCTGTAGGTCGATGATTATCAACTTCTTTCGGCCTGAATTGGATGATACGGACACCAGCGACATACAGTCATAAACATTCACCATGTTCTGTATGTACATGGTTTCAAAAGGACGCCACAATGAAAATTCTGTGCGAGCGATTCGAGGGCATGGTCATCTCATATTTTCGAGCTTATATGCGCCTTTCCTATGGTTCACCACTTGTTACATTTTTATTATTTTTTTGTTTTAATATTGAAACAATAATTCAGATTTTTCATTAATCCGGATTTTTCATTAATCCGAATTGATTCAGTTTCAGTTGATGTGGTGCTTACTTTATTTAAAGTCTTAAACTGTCCGACGTGGAGTAGTGGGTAAGTGCGTCGACTCATACTCAGGCGGTCTAAGTTCAGTTCCCGACTCAGACAAACGACTTTCAAAATTCAGTGCTCCAGCTCTTTCTAGTCACTGACAATGTTCAGACCGTAAACTGTCAAGAAAAAGCTTCACAATCTCACCGTTCGGAGTCGGCATTAAACTGTAGGTTCCTTTCACAATAGCACGCGATTCACGAGTTGTTGCTGTGGAAGCTAGGCCCAAGTCCACCCCGGAATGTAGTGCCACAATATTACTATTAAATTCTAATATGAACACAATGTTGGTACCAGATATAATACAATAAATATCTCCTAATCCAGAGACCAAACTAATCCGGATAACAACTATTTTCTTCACCAAAAAACTATTGGATGGTGTAGTCGGTTAAGTGCCTGCCCTAAGTAAGAGGGGACCCAGCATCGAATCCCGCTGAATTTAAATTTAATACGCTTTTATCCGGTTTTTGAAATCTGGTCCAGTCACCATTTGCCGTTGGGATCAAATTAACGACACTATCGCTGGAGCGGGTCGATCAGTAGTAGAAGTCTGACTGTGGGTGTCACAATGGACCAACATGGTCTAGTGTGCTGCTGAATTCACTAGCAGCCCCCTAACGTAATGTTACGTAATGTAATTTCTTCACCAATTATTTCGGACATCCACTAATCCGGACCTGCATAACCCTTTTACACGTTGAGTGCCACCGTACAATCCGAAAAACTGTCCCTACAGGCCAAGGATTATTTTTTATTGACACTTTGAATACACTCTGGTCTCACGTGGCAAAGCAAGCTCAAATTCGTGTGAGACCAAAGTGGTCTCATGTGGCACTCAACGTGTTAATCCGGACAACATCAAAAAAATGCAAAAATACGAATGGATTACCGTAACACGAGTCCCATGTACTTGTGTACATGTTTTGTTTATTTTCGTCATATTTCTTTGACGGATATTTCAGGAGATGGTCTGATAATTCCGTGTGTTGTCCGGATTTTCCTAAAAATATATGCACATTTGTTATGATTGACTATTCTTTACACATTTCTCATTTGATCTTAATCTGGATTTTTTCAATAATCCGGACATGTCCAGTTTGTATTCTTAGCCTATAAGAGCAAGGCCCAAGTTCATCTCGGACTGCAGAGGTACCATTATTATTATTATAATTTCTAGTCAAATGACAGCAAAACAAAGAACATTGTCGAACTCTCGAATTCCTGCTGACGTCTTCACACCGTGCTTGATGATGGATGACAATTTTTACCCCTCTTCCAAAGTCAGCAACAACGTAACGCGACCAAAACAAGACGGTTAGCTATATTGTGTTATTATGTTTCTATTATCTAAAGAACAAGAGTAACGATCTGTCAAATCAACGACAAATGACTTGCACGGGAGTTTGACATTAAGCCAACTGAAGCAACACATGAGACCTCAACGACGCATGAGACTTTATTGAAAACAAAAGCGGCTTAGTGGCAAACAATGGAGAAACGAAGTAAATGACATCAGCAAAGTGTGACGCAGATCACCTCCAGGGGCATTTATAACTTCAAATCAATCAGGAAATTCGACTGCGTCTCGAAAACAACAGGGATAAATGCTCGTCAGCACAAAGATGACGTGAGGAGTTATGCTAGGTTAGGGGTTGTGGCTGAGCCTTACATAGACCAAGTTTGATCCGTAGTGTTCGAGTTGTCCTAACAATTCACTGTTTCCTCGGAGTTCAGGGCACAATGGACCCAACTGTTGGTCTCAGTGAGCCGCGACCTAGTCGCAAGGGCACCCTACCTATCCTTCCTCGGACTCAAAAATCTCTTCCTGTAGATTCATAAATCAAATCAGGCCTTCAGATTCTGGTCCATATTTGTGTACTGATGGAATTTAGTCCACATCTCTACTGCATCGGTTTGGATCGGATGAAAGAGCTGTAGCAGGAAGACAATCTATCAATAATCTCCCTGGCAACAAGGTTAACAGCGAGCAAAAGGGAATATCTACCGAATTGTCGTTACATCGAACTGACAAATCCATCGTAAATCCAACAACGATGCTAAACAGCCCATTTGAGGAAATTGATACCCAAAATCCGGATCAGAAAGACACTTCGAAACCCTTTTTAATCAGGCTCACACAACTGGCTGACCACAGTGGTCCCCATCTTGGCCCAGACTCGCCCTGAATTTTTGTTTTCCCTTTAAGAAGACCCAAAGTGATTAAAAGAAAGACGAGGACAGAGAAACACGCCAAACATCTGTCCTAAAAACCCCCGCCTCCATCTGGAACCTCCAAAAGTCAACAAAAAAACGTAAAGACTCTTTACAACCACCCCCACTCGTGGCAGAAAGGAAAAAACCGCCACAAAACTAAATGCCAATCAACAAATTTCAACTTGAACTTAACCTTCACCACCACCACCTCCACTGGCCGTCCCGAAATTTCCTACCCATCGAACACACCACAATCAACCGTTTTGAGGAAATTTCCCATGAAAGTACGAGTGCGAGCACTTAAAGGCGACGCTTCCATCGATTTTTCATCGCTCGTGCCAAGAGAAAGAGACCCACCGAGAGCTTCATTAGATATTCCCGAGCACATCTCTCAATTACACGCCATCCTCCGGTGCCCGACCCATGTCACCCTTTCTCCCCCCCCCCCCATCTACCATCCCCCATCGGGTCCGTAACTATCCCCCGTCGCTCAAATACAATAGTCGATGTCGCAGCAGAAGATGAGTGGGAACCTCCCCCCATTTTCGCTCGTATTGTGCACACAATTCGATTGCCACGTGCCGGGTGGTGTTGCTGTTCGGTTCACGTGGACGCTGACGTCTCTATCGCGTTGCACTGGCTTCCAGAACTTTCAGTCCAACGGAAGACTGGGGCTGGGGTTCCAGAAAGTGTCTTCTGCCTCTCGTCAGTCAAACGCTGCGAGATGCACCTACAGTTTCGTGCAGTCATCTCCTGCCCCGGCCCCTCAGCCGCAGAGCGTGCAGAGCCCCCTCGTAGGTGCAACAACTGCGCAACACTCGGCCAGAGTTCAAGCGGCCTACCCACTCCGGTGCCGGTATCGACCCGAAAAAGTGTTCCATGGTCTAAAACACGAACTACGCAGTGGGAAATGGGATTTCACAACGTTGTGATACTTTTCACTGCCACCACGGCACAGGCTCCGGCTCGGACTTGGACTGCGGCTGCAGCTGATGCTGGGGTGATGCTGGGACGGGCGAGCGGGGCACTGTTCGCATGAGCTATTGATTAGCTCTGCATGTGCAGTGCTGCAGCAGAGGGCGTCTGAGGGAAGGACTCCGCACCTCCTCCGCAGCTCCTCCGCACGGGTGGTGGGTGCCAACGGAAGATATCCGATTTCCGTGAATGTGCTTGTTGCACGCGCGTAGGTGCTGCGAGTGTGTGTGCGGGCCCAAGCACCCATGCTTGCCGTTCACCGGAAGCAGCATCGGTGGGCGCCCACAACGCCATTTCTCATCGCCGCGTCTCCTCAGATTGGGCCTCTCTGCGGAGCGCGTCTCGTTTAGGCGAAAACAAGACTCCACTTTGACACATCTATCAGCGCTCGGTGCGATGATGGATAGACCGCTGGGGGTCGCTGCGAATCACACAGTCTTCGAGCGGCTCTCCGCCGATTTGATGCAACACCCACACGCCACTGACGCCACCACTTGCAGCACCGCCAACGACAGCAGCAGGAGCCGATGTACGAGCTGTAACCACCGTTTGACTGAGTGTCACTGGCGGCGTTGGCGGTGGTTTGACGTTTCGTTGTCGGCCGGAGGCTGGCGTCAATGACTTTTAATTGCAACCACATGACACAGGGGTTCCATCATCAACTGGCAGAGCTCTCGCTCTCGCTCTCGCTCTTGCTCTCTGCTGCACACACGGCCCCGCATGCCGAGTGAGTCACGTCGCCGTGGATGTGTGCACTCCCACTGGGAACGGTATTTAGGTAGGTTATTGCTGAGCCGAGTGGGTGGATGCTGGAATTCGGTTTGTGGAACGGTATTTCTGGCTGTGCCCGCCTGTGCGCTCGTGTGCCTGTGTGGACCGTGGGAAAGTGATCGTTAATTGGTGCGGTGGTCTGGAATTGTCTATCGTGTGTCGCCGTCAGACGACAGATACGTTTGATGGGTTAATTCAGATTGAATTATGACTGCGAGACGTCAGTTATGAAACGTCACACCTGGGTGTGTGTGTGTGTGTGTCCGTGTTGGTGGTGGTTTTGCGGTGTGGTTTGGGGATTGTTTTGCTCCGTGAGAGGTTTGATTTTGAGTCCGAATGGGAATTCGAGTGAGGCAACTCAAGATTTGGCCGCATGCATACGCATGAGGGAATTTGTTGCTTCCGCTAAGGTTGTGATTTGATTTGCTGGCGAGATATGGGACATTTTTCAAATGAGTGACAAGTTTATGTCGTTCCTGGTGAAAGGGGGCTTTTCATGTGAAGACTTTAAGTTGGGCAATCCCTTGGTTAGAGAGCTTGTCCAGTCTTGTACAACTTAGGACTGTGTGAAGATCCATCGCCATCGTCGTATTCTCGACAGACTTTGTGAGTATCCAGGTACAAGACGTGAGCTTCTTCAGTCCAGTTCAGTCGTGAAAAATCGTCTTCTGCAGTGTGGATTATTTGGGCTGTATTCAGGGACCTGTCACCTTGTGACATGAAGAACGATGAACTTGTGAAAAAGGTCGATGGCGCCGGGAGTTGGATTAGGGTCACTTTTTAACGCAGTTTTAAGTGAATGTTAAGAGGAAATTATGACGGCCTATCGAACTATACCGGCCTTAAGCATTAACTTTAGAAGAGTTTATTGGGTGACGGCGTTGACTTCTCTTCTCCTGGAATGAGATAGTCTGCTGACTCTGGTCCACTCTGACTTTCTTCCCAAGCCTCTACTATAAATTGCTTGGAAACAAAAAGCGGAAAGAACAGAGTTTGACCGATGAAATATGACACCTGCTTTGAGTAATGCCTGAAAAAAGATAGAGCTCGCCATACAGGGTGAGCCAAATACAAGTTTCTTTTTAAAAAAGCAATAAAATGAATAAAATTAAGACTTTTCCCACGTATTATGGCCTAATTAGTAAGAACAAATATTCCCATTAATTATGAAATAAAGTGTCGTTCAAGTGACTGCCTCGGCTAGCTTCGCAGTAGCGCCTTCTGTTACCCCAATTTTCCAAGACCTTCTTAATGGTTTCGGGGTGTAGCTCTCGGATTGCTTGGGTGATATTGGCCTTAAGTGCTTGAATCGTTTCCGGATTATTGGCATAACATCGCTCCTTCACGGTTCCCCATAAAAAAAGTCCAAAGGGGGTTACATCGCAGCTCCGAGGCGGCCAATTGACATCGCCAAGGCTGATAACACGATTTGGGAATTTGGTGCGCAAAAGATCGATTATGATATTGCCTGTGTGGCATGGCGCGCCATTCTGCATGAACCAGAGGTCGTCCAAGTCCATGTCTTCAATTTCAATCAAAAAGTCGGTTAACAAGGCTCTGTAATGCCCACCGTTGACAGAAACGTTGTTCCCAGCCTCATTTTCGAAGAAAAATGGTCCAATGGCACCACTCCACAATCCGCACCAAACTATCACTCTATGTGGATGCATAAGCTTCTCGACAATAATGTGCGGGGTGGGGTTTTCCGAGCCCCAGATGCGGCAATTTTGTTGGTTTCCTCAGAGACTTACTTACGGTTGCCTCCTAACCAACCTTACCAGCATTTTTATGTTACCAACCGGCAGACAGGCCTGTCTACTTATGTAGCGAGAAGTTCCGCCTAGAAAACCCTAGCATCATACGTAAGCGCAGAGGTCTAAATAGTCCACCTCTTCTTCTGGACTGCTCCCGTTTCTCATCTCATCTCATTTTCAATGACCCGCATGTTCCACTAAAGGGGTCGCGGGGGCAATGCATGCACGAGAGATCTCCAGGCCACTCGATCCTCCGCCATCGACTCTAACTCATCAGGAGCTATGCCCAAGCGCAACCAGGCGAGTGTTTGGACTTGGTCCAACCATCCCGTTTCGCTGTCCATTTTCTAAACATCTGTACAGACATCCTTGCCATAGTTTCTGATTTCCTTTTTGCTTTGTTGCAAAGCATCGACGAGATCACTGAGGCACGCTTGTGGTTGCTCCCTTGTCGTAAACTTAGGTAGGCTTGTAGCGAGAAGGAGTTTCGGCAGATCGGAACTGTCGAATCGATCGGTGCCACGACATAGAACACTTAATGCGGCCATTGAGAAGACTAAAGGGCCACTTATAGTACCCATACAAAAACCCAAATTTATGTTAAAAGCAAACAAAAAGTAAAAAAAAAAGTTTTAAAGCGAAACTTAAGGAGAATGCAGCGACATTTGCATACGTAGAGAGCGATTTGCGGAAAAAGTGAAATAACTTAATGAATCTGAACGAACCTAACGAAGCTGAACGAAGCGATGTATTGTGTGTATACGATGGGTAAAGACCGATTCATTTCTTTCCCACGTACGTACATATGTGGGCAAAAGTTAACGAACTTAACGAGCTTAGCGAAACTGAACGAACTTGACGAAACTGAACGAACATAAACGAAGCTGAACGAAGCGATGTATTGTGTGCATATGATGGGTAAAGACCGATTAATTTCGTTCCCACGTACGTACATATGTGGGCAAAAGTTAACGAATTTAATGAACTTAACGAGCTTAGCGAAACTGAACGAACTTGACGAAACTGAACGAACATAAACGAAGCTGAACGAAGCGATGTATTGTGTATATTGTTTTTTTGTGTTGTTTCAGTTCTCTTAAGTTTCTGTGCGGTCATTACACTTGGCCCTTGATACAGCACCTGGAATCGCTAACATGGACAGTGCTACCATATCTTTGAAAAATAAATTCAGAATGAGAGTATAACTTATAGAGCATCTGTTGGAAAGAAAATAAACGGTCCCTATGTACTCTTTCTTCTGACCTTTCTTTACACGATCTGTTTTTTTGTTATGGACTGGCGAGCACTGTAGATGAGGATAAGACACACAACAGCAGTGTACATCGTTAAATCCCTTTTAGTAGTGAAAGCCCTATTTTGTTCTAAAAGTCTAATTACGTGATTTGTCAAATATTCTTCGAGACAAATCAAAAAAAAAAAAACTCTCAAAAATCTCAGCGCCATTGGAAATTTCCCTTTTAGAGGATTTGTCAGAGACTCATTCGTTCATTTCGTCATTCCGCCCTTACGGTCAGATCTTGAAAATGTCGATGCAGATATTCTGATTGAATTCACAGATAATTGAGACTCGAATTTCTGACTCCAAACGTGCGAAATCTTAAGAAAAGTGAAGTAAAAATGCACACAAATTATACACTGTGACTAAAGTAACCGATTCGTTAAATTTCGTTAAGTTCGTTCACTTTTGCCCACATACATACGTGGGAGAGAAATAAATCTCTCTTTACGTATGCAAATGTCAGTTGACAGCTGAATTCTCCTTAAGTTTCTATAAGAAATGATGGCCACTTTAAAATTTGACGATACGTCTGGATACTTTTCGTAAAGTTTTGACATAAGCTTAAGTTCTCGTACGGCTACTATAGTTGGCCCTCGACTCTTCAGTGAAATTCAGAGAGGAAAATCTTTCTATGGCCGCCTGACTAGAAGCTGAATTAAAGTTCTCAATGTTGCATCCCTTGTCGAGGCAAGTGGGAGCCTCTTCATTCATTCCCTCACCCGACACCCTGTCGGTGTGAACCTGTTGAGCATGTCTTCCCTCCCGTGGCCCTGAGGTCTCACCGCTGTGTCACATGTCCCATCATCATCTCTCTCGATGACTAACTCAACCCAAGGCTCTATTATCACCGCTCTCCACCACAAAAAAAAAGAAAACATTGTTTACAATGCCGTTCCGCCAATTACGTTGTTACCTACGTTTGCCGCTGGAGGTTAGCCCCAAGCCACCACCACTCACGTTTCCATGTCCTACTTTAGCATGACCCCAAGTTGCCTACTCGCTTGCAGTGGCACTTTTCTTAATATCCGTAATGTGAGTAATTTGCCAGTCCCTCCCGCGCGTCGTCGTCTGTGCACCAGCTTGTGGTGCTGCTGGTGGTGGTGGTGGTGGCTTATTGCCGCAATTTACGTTGCCAGCCATTGTGCTCCACACCTTCCTTAAGCCGTGCCGTCTGTGTGTGCGATGACGGTGATGTAATCATTGCACCCCCTTGGATTTGCATGAATCCACCGGGGGATAGCAGTGTCTCTTGAAAGTTCCCGTGGTGTATTAATCCGAAGGAGAACTGCGTCAAGTTGCTGCATTTCCTGCTCTGCCAACGCCCACCGTAACCACACACAAACCTCAACTGCGGCACAGGGCGGGCGGCAGGAGGAGAGGAATGAGGCAGGAAGGAGCGCGTGAAGAACGCATAATAATCCCGTTCACAGTGCGGTACCGCATTACTCGTCGCAATTATTCACAAAGTGTGAACAATGCGCAGGGGCGGGGAGGGCCGAAAGAGACGCTGGAAAAAATAATGAGATACTCCTTGGGGAGCGCTCCCCGAACATCCGATCATCCTTCATCCGTCATCCTTTCATCCAGTCCTCGGCCAGCGTTGAAAGGTTCGTTTTATAATTTAAATGAGTTCAACTCTGGCATCATCGCCTCTGCGTCAGCGGCGAGCCATTGACTACAATGACGCGCAAGAAATCCGCGGAAAGGGCTGCCTCCGTCCGGATTCCTCCCGCCCGTCCCGGGTCGGGGGTGGTTGTGCTTGTGCTTGTGTAAGTCATCTTCTTGAAGTAACCGTTTCTCAGAAGAATATTAAGTAGATTCCAGTTGTAAGCGGAACGAAATTTGAAGTAATTACGAAATTTCGTAACGGTCCTCAAACACACTGAATGGGGGGGTGTGAGTTGGAGGTTGGCTTGAAGACCTAATTGCGACATCTATTTGTCAATTCCGGGGGTGATTGAGGATGGGGGGGAGGATAGGATAGGCCAACGGAGAGCCGAGAACACGGCCGTCGTCTAGACATATTGTCGAGAATTTTAATGGGAAAAGTTTAAAGACCTCTTCAGCTCGTTCGCAAAGCCGCCACGGTATGCCAATGATGCTGGTTGGACACTCTGAGGGTGGGGGGTGTGGTCCGAAAATGGGACTCAAAGGGGTTTGGGTGGTTATGAATCTTGCGTGACAGCTGGTGATAGGTGAAGGGAGCCAAAGACATTCAACAGAGACGCTTTTTTGGAAATTCGAAGGGAACTTGGAGGCGGACACATTTGGTCTTAACTGTCGTTGATTGGTCGTTAAGGCAAAACTTTTGCGAAGTAAGGTGGAGGGGATGCGTTTTATTTACGGATGCTGCATCTAGGTCGTCTTTTAATTCTTGTTCGATGACCTCGATGGCAGTTGAATGGTGGTTGGTGAAGCAAATTTAGTTGTATTCCACCGCGGAAGAGGCCATAGCTTTAGAGTGGGCAACTTTGAGTTGGTAAATGGCTGCTTTGAGAAAAAACATTGAAAATCACTCTAGTCACTTGCTGTTTTTCTTTGGTTTAAGAGGCAATGGAACTCGAACCAAGCTGACTTTATATTTTTTGGACGAAAAATCATATTTTCTGACGAGGCGCATTTTCATCTTGGCGGCTACGTTAACAAACAAAATTGCCGCATCTGGGCTCGAAAACCCCGCACGTTTTTGTCGAGAGGCCAATGAATCCACAGAGAGTGACAGTTTGGTGCGGGTTGTGGGATTTTTCTTCGAAAATGAGGCTGGAAAGTACGTTTCGGTCAACGGATACCATGGAAGCCGAGTTTCAATGCGGTGTCGGTGGAAGAGACACTGAAAGAGTGACCTGAAGTTGGATGTGATTCTTCGAAAATGATCTTGAAATCGTGATGAGCCAAAATTTTCGATTTAGACATGAATCTAGTCGAAAAAATTGAAAAGCAAAAGCCAAAGGCTCGCAAGGAGTCCACCCAAAGGAGCAGAGGACGGCAATATCTGGGTTGTGGTACAGAATCAGTCCACGATGCGGTTTGGTTAAGAAAACCAGAAATCCACTGAATGTCTTACAGCCAATTGCACTGATTTCAGACCAAACGGACTGGCTCCCATCTTCAAAGCACAACCTCTGACTCACTCAAGACCACATCTGTCTAGCTGCCGGTAACGTAAACAATTAAAATTCCACCGGGCAGGCATTCCACTGAACATACCACCACCACCGCCACTGTCTAGCACCCCCGCCCAAGATCTCAGCCGTGGCATATGGAATGATTCAGTTTCCTCCGCCCGAGCGATTTCGATTTGAATTTATTTGCAATTACGTATCTCCTCCCCGTCTTAAGCACACACACCCCTTCTTCACACCCTTGTGCATTCCAGTTCACACCAAGCCTCCCCCGTCCGCACACAACAGCCACCACAAAACATCTCGCTAGTGGCACTTCCTACTCACAGCACCACACACACACACACTCACACCGCCACCACTGCAGAGCATGCCCTCCAGCTCCGGTTTCAGGTCTCCGCCAGCGCCGCCCTCGTTTTTATTGCATTTTATGTAGGTGCCTTCCGGACCTCACGATAGTACGCAGAGTAATTAAATATCTCTCCACTTCCTTTCGCCGCGGTGCGGCTGGCGCCTCTCCAGCCCTGGCGGCGCACTACAGTCACCTGCCAAATGGTAACGTAAAAATCCACAATTCTCACTCCTCCCTTCCCATCGCCGCAAGACCGAAAACGCGACGAGTACGCACTCACAGCGCTGGGCTCTCCAGCACCGCCACCATCTCCGCCACCACCACACGGTCGTTTGCCATCACTAGCACCATTAAGTTGGACTAATTTAAAGGCACACTCGTACACGGCGTAGCCTCATAACAATTTAGGGCGTCGTCGTCGTTGTCGTCGTTGGCACGGCGGCGGCGGCGTCGTCATCGCTGCGCACTGTTCCTCTCACTCGACGGCGGCGTGTACACGCTTTCCTCCTCCGTGAGGGCTGGAAAAATTATTGACTCCACAAAGATACCCATAAAGGTGGACTCAATAAAAGTGTCAACCATATCCGACCGCACTTCGTAATTTACGAGAGCAGCAGCGATTACTTTTGCCTTTCGCCTCGCCTTTTGCCGTTTGCCTTTTAAGCTCCGCTGTGCTTTCCTGGCGAGAGATGTGCCCTTTCTCGGGCTGTGCCTGTGCGGAGCGGAGTCCGCGTCCAGAGGAGCACGTCAAATGGGCGGCGGTGTATGAGTGTGCAATTCAATCCGATGGCGCTGTCCGAGCGGGTATTGCAAGACAAGAGATACGCCGGCCGATAGCGGGTACCCGTGCGCGAAATGTGTTCTCCTGCGCCTCTTGATGCGGCCGCCTTGTGTCACTTTTGGACGGTGTTGATGGCAACGGCAACGACGACGTCGCGGTGGTGAGCCGATGTTTGTGTGCTTGCCCACGCGTCATGAGTGCTCTGCCCACTCTCGCGTGCACTCGACGAGTGTGTGCGTCGTCTTGCAGGCGAAAACCGACTGTCACCTTGACAGAAGGCGGCCTAAAATCGGAAAAGAATTGCAAATAAGCCCCGACCAGGGCTTCTCGGGGAGGCACCGACGACTGCTGCTGCGAGTACCCGTGCCGGTGGCAGTTGCTGCGGCGGCGGCGGTGGTGCGGTCCAGGAATTAATTAAGCACGGCGGTGGAGGGAGGGAGCGACGTCGGCACACCACCGAAAAGTGGATAATTGAGTTATGTTGATGTTAGTGGTGCAATATTTGACAAAGTGACAGATGGCTTTAATTATCCATTAAGTCAGCGATGCGGACTGGTTGGCGTTGCCGCCGCGCTTGACGTTCGACATTTGCCGCTGACGCGGAGGTTATTAAACGAAACGATGGGAAGTTCGTTTGATGTGATGATTCTTAATTTATTGTCATTCCGGAGCGCTTATGATTCAACACTCTCTTCGGGGGTTAAGTGGAAGTGGTATTCAGGACAGCGTCGCATGTCAAATATGACACATGCAGCCAGTCGACACTGTGGGAGATGTCGTTAAAACTTCCGTTCGGCAGATCGTAAAAAGGTTTCGACACGTGCCGTTTAAAAGACACTTATGTGTGTCAATCAACTTAAAGCACAATCTCTCTCTCTCACCCGCACACACACAGGCACACACATGAAGGTGCACACTTGAGAGGGTCCTTTGAGGAGGAGTTTTAGGAGGATGGAGTGACGGTCCCTGGAACACAAATTCTTGCTTTCTTCTGACGGGTAAATGTATTCCGGTTGAGAGTCTTAGGAAGCCTTTAAGGACGACGAAGTGACCGACCTGAGCGGGGGTGGGGGGAATGGAGGAAATGATGATTTTGGCGGTTTTTTTTTTGCGACTTTTTATGGTTCGGTTTAAGGAGTCAATCAATCGGGGATGTTGGGGGATGTTTTAAGGGCCGCGTGGAATTGAAAAGTTCATGACCTCGTTGACGAGTGCTGTGCGGTGAATTATTGCTCATCAACGCGTGCGAATTCTTCGAATTTGCACCTAAATTTGTATTCGATTTGTCAGGCATTTTACGTGTAATTTATGGTCAACATCAATGACCAACTGAAAGGTCTATTTGTCGTCTTCAGCTGGTTCGGCAGAAAAAATTCGTGCTAGATTGTGAAAAATGATTCAAATTTATTTGAGGTCCTTTTTAAAAATTCGTCCTCTAGTAGATGATTGCGTGGAAGATTTTATTTCTTAAGGCTGGTCTCACTACAACCCTTTAACTCATGGACATGGCTTGCATCAGTTGAAAAACGATCCGGATTTTGAAAAAAAGTGCCTAATAAATTGTATGGATGCCTTATAATAATAATAATAATAATGGCGGCGCTACAGTCCGAGGTGGACCTGGGTCTAGCTTCTCAGCAACCACTCGTGTTGTGCGTGCTATTGTTCTCTCACGAGTGGAGGGGACCTACAGTTTATTGCCGACTCCGAACGGCGTGATTGAGAAGCTTTTTCTAGACAGTTGTACTCTTTGAGCATTGTCAATGACTCGAAAGAGGTGGAGCCGCGAACAATTTTTTTTTTTTTTTTTTTAAATTGTTTGTCTGGACTTGGATTCGAACCTAGACTGTCTAATGCGCATGGGTCGACGCACGAACCAACACGGCCACGGCGCCCATGGATGCCTTAAGCGAACATATTTGGCTTATGAATGATCTTTGCTCGCGGAAACCGGATCTGTGGGCTAACATCGTGATAAGACCTTTTGTCTGGACGAAGAAAGATGGACACTACCTTATTGTCGCTCGAAGTCGGTCACTAACTATGTTATTGCATATTGTAGGCTGGACTACTGGGGTGTTTGCAACAATGTTTAGGTAGCAACTATTAGGTAGCAAAGAATTTGATTTGATTCGGATAGAATATAAGATTCACAAATGAAGCCTTAGTGGAGGTCTTCGAAGAACAATACTCGGCAATTGTGGGTACATAGACCTTTTAAAAGAACTAATGCTTAAACTACCAGTTTAAGGAACAAAGTTAGTGCTCCGCAAATAAATATTGTTCTGCTATATGGAATGGAAAGCTGAACGATAACCAAAGCAGTAGAGTTAATTTCTTTGAAAGTTCGGTTCTATCGGATCGGATCTACTCGACGTATTTAGACGCAGATAAATGGAACAAAAGTCAAAGCTCCGATCTACTCGACATATTTAGATGAAGATAAATGGAACAAAAGTCAAAGCCCCGATTTCTACGAATTATGCAAGAACATGGGTGTTTTTCAGAAAAACAAAAATGCGCCAACTTCACTGATTTAACGGCGATAAATATCTTTGAGTCTCAGAAAAGAAGATGGAGACTGTATATCCGGTGTGGAGATCAAGTCATACTACGACTGGATAGCGCAGTTGGTTAAGTGCCTGCCCCAAGTTGGAGGGGTCCCAGGTTCGAATCCCAGTGAAATCGAATCTGGTCCAGTCAACATTTGCCATTGGGATCAAATTAAGGGCACTGGAGTAGGTTGCTACCTGGTAGTACAATCGACCGGTTTTGAGTCTGAGTGCTCCAGTAGTGTTTCAAAACTTTGTTTTCGGCTCCAGTAGTCCGATACTTCGATACATGGTCAATACTTGGTCCAAAGAACTGAAACCAGCTTCCCAAAGACCATCTGTGCTAAAAGGCAGCCATTGCATAGTCTAAGGTCATAAAATTGTTACTCCAAAAAACAATAGAGGGTGATTGGGGTAACATAACCAATGTCCTGGTGCCACTTATTCCTTAGATCCTCATAGAATATTTTTATTGCAAACAAATTCATAAGAAAGTTTTTATTTTCCAGTGGAAATTATTACACAATCATTCAAACTTAAATTGGCGCTGCAGAGAAGGGCCTTCTTTCCACTCGTATATCTTGCAAGCATACCCGGGTGAAAAAGAGAGACTTGAATTTAGGAATTTCAATGCAGGTTTGGAAGGCTAAGATGGGGAATCACGTTATGTGTTGTGAATATGTATAGATCACATCTGCAGACTGTAGATCCTGTAGGAATTCAGCTGTGAAGCAGAATAATCTATCAAACACAGGTGATGATAAAAAAGAATTCCATCCTTGCAATCTTGATGCAGCTGTTGTAGCAATAGCCAAACTGAAGTCCAATATGGCTGCTTCAATGTTAAAGGGCATATTGTCTAACTTTTCAAGGCAGCTGGGATTTGGTAAGGAGCATGCATAGGTTGACCAGATCCATGAGCATGAAAAAGAGGACACCTTCAACAGTCTCAAATAGAAATTGAAGACTCACTTCTTTTTACATTAGAAAAGCACACGAGAACACGGTAAACAAACGGTGTATTTACTTTTAAACAGAAAAATCAGGTATGAAATGAGCTGTCAAATGAGTGGGTGTGTTCAAAAAAAACACAAAAAATGGCGTTGTGTTCAGAAATGAATGATTTTAGGTGCAAATATATTTCGCACAGAAAATTTTTAAATTCAATTAAATTCAATTAATTTAAAAAAAGGTTTTTTTGTAGTTTTGTGATGTCGAAAGATGTAGTTAACTGAGAAAACCTAAAAAGAAGACAAATTGCATGTTTTTCCAAAAAGATACCGGACATTTTTTTTTAAGGCAAAAAGAAGACATGTCCTCTTAAAAGAGGACCTCTGGTCAGCCTATGCATTCCCCATTTTTCTGGAAAAATTGAGAATTGTGAGAATTGTGAATTCCCGTTTTTAATTTTCGCGGCTAGTTATCATATATTTTTACCTCGCTTTCGGGATAACAATTCTATTTGTGTTTCTGTTTTTCTGTATGCCACATAATAATCTTCTAAACATTTCCTCAAAGGTTTCTAGCACAGATTTACTCCAAAAGCCTCTTCTAGTCTTCTATGGAAGTTCTAGCTTCGAATACTTTTCTGGGGACAGAGAAGATGTAGACAGAGGAGAACCGTGTACAGTGCGCCTACCAGGCTATAGCTATTTTTTGTGGGCGAGATCTTTGACAGACATAGCTAATGAATGGAAAATATCAAGAAAATCTTAAGTCGAAGACCGTCCTTTTTTGATGGGATCTACAACGTTGATGTAGAGTTAAGGGAAAAAGCAGAAGATGGACGAGTACTAGGCTAGGCTCAGCTGAAATCTCAGCCTTCAGCTCTAAATCACCTTTCATCAAAAGGAAATAAGTGCGGATTTTTGATCAAGTGCAGAGATTTTGCAGGACTGACTCAACTTATTTAATTTTGATGGAGCCTTTTTGCTTCAGGAGAATCTAAGTAAGTTTGTTTATCCAATATCCTTACACTCCTTTCTAACTAGTAGAGGTCGTGTATAATTTTAACGTGCGCTATCTCAGAAGCGGGTAGTGCAACTTCGGGCAGAGAGAGAGATAGAAACTTAAAGAAGAGGGTGCCTTGGAAGTTTCTCTTGAAATGGATGTTCTTAGGAGTGTGTCAAATTTTCATGAAATAAGACATGACATTTTTACCGTCAAATCTAAGACATCTTAATGGCGGTGCTACAGTCCGGGGTGGACTTGAGCCTAGCTTCTCAGCAACCACTCGTGCTGAGCATGCTATTGTCTCCCACGAGCGGATGGGACCTACAGTTTAGTGCTGACTTCGAACGGCGATTTTGAGAAGCTTTTCCTAGACAGTTTTACTCTTTGAGAATTGTCAGTGACTCGACAGAGGTGGAGCCGTGAAAAAATGTGAGGTGTTTTTTTTCGAGATTCGAACCTAAGACCTCGAGCGTTGGAGTGGACGCACCGACTCACTACGCCACGGCGCCCACTAAGACATCTGCGGTTGCTTAAACTCCGTTTTCTCTTAGAGTAATATAATATAATATAATAATAATGGCGGCGCTACAGTCCGAGGTGGACCTGGGTCTAGCTTCTCAGCAACCACTCGTGTTGCGCGTGCTATTGTTCTCTCACGAGCGGAGGGGACCTACAGTTTAATGCCGACTCCGAACGGCGTGATTGAGAAGCTTTTTTCTAGAGAGTTATACTCTTTGAGCATTGTCAGTGACTCGAAAGAGGTGGAGCCGTGAAAAAATGTTTGATGTTTTTTTCGAGATTCGAACTGACGACCTCGAGCGTAGGAGTCGGCGCACCTACCCACTACGCCACGGCGCCCACTTTCTCTTGGAGTAGACGTATATTATTACTGGGTTGCTTGAATTGTGCACTATTTTTACAGCAGCCAGCCCCACTCCGGGCAGTGGGACTGGAGCTGAAAGAAGAATGCGATAGTCTGAGGAGCTTCACTCGAAATGAATATGCCCAGAATCGCCTTAAATTTTTATGAAATAAGACCTTCAATTAAATCGTATATTCCCCTCACTATCTGACATCTCCACCACAAGAAAAAAAAAACTGAAAAGACTTTGTTTCCCTAACCAATCCGTAACATTCGTGAGCGGTGCTAACAAGCAAAGCGAAACCCATAATTCCCCAGCATTCCCCCCGTCATTACAGCAAACCTCTGCAGTGCTGACATATCACTTTACAGCACTCTCCAAAGAGGAGGGGGGGGGGGGCACTACTCCATCGTATCGTGTGACGGCATGCATATGAAGTTGTAACTCCTTTCCTGACATTTTATCCGCAATTTTTTGACATTCCCTTCGCCAGCAATTAGAGTCCACTTCAGTTGCATGCACCACAAGCAGCAGCAGTCGGCAGCAAGTCACGCTTATGACACCCTCCATCATCCACCTCAATCGCCGCTGCCGTCGCCTGTGCAATGAAGTGATTGCGTCTTACACAGCCGCTTGAGGCATGTCCTTTTTGGCAGCAGCAAAAGGATCTCGAAGCACGCTGTGCACTTACATCCATGTTCCACTGGCAATTATTCCGTCTTCCTTCTGGAGTCTCCGCAAGTTACAACATGCAAGACTGCAGCCCACAGGAGTGCGCTGTAGGACCTGACCTGGTCGTCGATGTCGCCGCCGCTGCTGCCCGGGGAACTTTATCTTACAACACTTTCGGTTCGGCATCCTGTTTATGGGCGCTGTTCACGTCCGTGTTGTGCGATACTTCAAATGCGCGTGTGTGAGAGGGGGGACAAGGAGGCAAGGAGGCGAGGAGGCTATTTTATTGCGATAATAATCGAGGACATTAGTGCCGTAGGCTATAAAAGTTGTCGCCAATAAATTTGTTTTTTTCTTCTTCTTCTTCTTCTTCTTCTCCTTCTGTGCTGTGTGCTTCTCGTGCTCCTTTTTTTTGGAGTTTCTCCCCCTGGCTCCACACTCACCGTTCGCCCACCCACCCCCTGCGGTGCAATTTGTTGTGTATGTGAAAATGTTGCGATACACGAAGGACCCGGACTGGGTCGGACGTGGGCACCTTGGAGGGACATTATCGACTCGTTCCAAGGCAATAAACAGGGTGTCCTTCTTGAATCGTCATCATCATCGTTCGCAGCATCGCCATCATCATTGGCACGGCCGTTGTCTTCGTCCCTTAGTCCCTTCGCCCCTCGTTCCCGTGGCCATTTGTTGCGACAAATTGCATTCAAAAAGCAAAAAGTATCGCAGGAGGGGGAGGGAGGGGGCCAGGATTTATTATCTTTTATTCACCCAATTGAGAGGAATAATTCTGAACTTTATTTTTATAGGTTTTCGCTTGATTATTGTTGTTGTTCGGCTGAGTTTGAGGCCGAGGAACGACTGGGGGTTGGTGGTCAGGTTTGCACGTCGTAATTCGTTGAATAAATGTGCTCCAAGTCGTCCCTGCAGGCTAATGTTGGATACAATGTATGCTCGCTGTGAACATGTGTTCCCCCTTTTCTGATGGAATACTATTAAGTCGAGGGGGTGGGGTTTAGAGATCCCCCAGCCCACCCCCCTTTCAAGGCGAAGCGGAGCAGTTTTATTGGCGCGGGTGCATTTTTATGTGGCGGCCGAATGGCTGGGCGCCTTTATATTGAAAGGAATCTGCACTGGCAATTTGTGTAATCTGTTTCCTTTTCTCCGAAGGGTTATCCGGGGGCACTGTCGAATGAGGATTTTATGAAAATGATTGCAGATTATACGAGTGGTGGTGGATGGTAGTACATTATTTTCGAATTTACGAGCGCGGCAAGTTGGTTCACTGAAAATAATTTATGAAATGTGGCATGCAGTTGATTCCGAACAAATGGAATGGGATTTCTGCGCAGACTGGAGGGGTGAGAGGCGGAGGGGAGGTAAGGCTTATAGCATGACAAGATAAATAGAGTTTAGTTGGGTTGGGTTATGGCTTTGACTCGTATTTCTGAGTCATTCTTGGGCTAGGGTGTGGACTTTTTCGATAGAGTCGAGGTCAGTGTGGGATGTGGGGAATGGACAAGAAACTGGAGAAGAGTGTAGACTGTTCATACGGCCTCTGGTGGAGTTTATGGCTCATCAACGAGCCTACGACGCAACTAAATGCCACTGTAGTCGACCATGACCCTTTACTGCAAAGGAAAAGCTTTCGTTTTTAAGTCTAAAGAAACAGTCAAGGTCTAACTTGGGAACCTTTTGGCACCACACTCTGAATTCGACTTCAGCCTAGCTTCTCCAGCAACCACTCGTGTTGTGCGTGATATATTCCTCCCACGAGTTGAGGCGATCTACACCTTTACGCCGACTCCGGAAAAAGATGATTATCCACAAATTTACGGTGACTCTGAAAGCCAAGCAATGCAATGGAACTCTCTTACTCAGGATGGCAGGATGCGTTGCCGTCCTAGGAGTGCATGGCGCAGAACAGTTGAGAAGGAAAGACGGCAACTGGGGAAAAGTTTGAGAGAGCTGGGGCACATTTCCAGAAACCACATTCGATGTCGCATAGGCATAGTAGAGGCCCTAGGACCCACAAGTAAGTAAGTGACTCCGAAAAAAGATGATTATCGTTCGAAAGTAGTCCATGTTGAAATAAATAATGGACTTGAAGCTTAGCTTCTACACTTTTACGCCGACTCCGAAAAAAGATGATCATCTACAATTTTACGCTGACTCCGAAAAAAGATTATCATCCTTTGAGAAGTTGTCCAGGTTCAAATAGATGGGGGATTTTGACTTAGCTTCCCCAGCAACGATACGTGTTGTGCGTGGTATTGCTCTCACGAGTGGAGGTGACTTACAATTTTACTGACTCCGAAAACAGATAATAATCCTCTGAAAAATCGTTCAGGTTCAAATAAATTAACGACTTGGACTTAGCTTTTCTAGCAACTACAACTACTTCTAGAGGGGCTCTACAATTTTATGTGGACTCCGAAAAAGATGATCTTTTGAAACGTCGTCCAGGTTTAAATAGATAATGGACTTGGACTTAGCTTCTCCAAAGGGGATCTACAATTCTACGCTGACTCTGAAAACGCCGATTCCGAAAACACTGACTCTCAAAACGCAGACTCTAAAAACGCGGATTCCAAAAACGTCAACTCCGAAAATGCCGACTCCGAAAACAGATGATTATCTACTAAATCGTCGTTCAGGTTCAAATAGATAAACGGCATGGATTTCAGTATCTCCAGTAACCACCCGTGTTGTACATGGTATTGTTTTTTCACGAATGGAGGGGATCTTCAGTTTTATTCCGAATCCGAAAAACAGATGAGAGTTCAGTGAAAAGTTGTCCAGGTTCAAATAGATAAAGAACTTGGACTTAGCTTTTAATGCAACCGTTCATGTTGTGCGTAATATTGCTCTGGAGGGGATCTACAATTTTACGAAGACTCCGAAAAAAGATGATTACCTACAATTTCACGCTGACTCCGAAAAAAACATGATTATCCTTCGAGAAGTCGCTCAGGTTCAAGTACGTAAGCGACTTAAACTTAGCTTCTCCAGCAACCATTCGTTGTCTGCATGGCATTGCTCTGGAGGGGATTAACAGTTTTAAGTAAAGTCAATTATCCTTTGAAAATTCGTCCAGGATAAAATACATAAAGTGACTTGGATTTAGCTTCTCTAGCAACCATTCGTATCTTTCGTGATATCTCTTTCTCTCGAATGGAAGAGAATCTATGAGTTTAGGGCAACTCCGAAAAAAGATGATTATCCTTCGTCCGGGTTCAAATACATAAATGAATTGGACCTAGCTTCTCCAGCCACTACTCGTTTTGTGGGTGATATTGTTCTCGCACGAGTAAAGGCCGATCTACGATTTTAGGGCGACTCCGAAAAAGTTTGAAGAGTATTTGGGCCTAGCTTCTTAGGCAAACATTCGTGTTGTGCGTAATATCGCTGTGGAGAGAATCTACAATTTTAAGCCGACTCCAAAAAAAGTTAATTATTTACATTTTCACGCCGACTCCGAAAAATGTAACTTAGCTTCTCTAGCAACAAAAAAAAACAAGATTATTCTTCGAGAAGTCGCACAGGTTCAAGTACGTAAACGACTCGAATCGATCTTCTCCAGCAATTATTCGTGACCTTTGTGATATTTCTCTCCCATGAGTGGATGGGATCTATAAGTTTAAGCCGACTCCGAAAATATATGCTTATCCTTCAAAAAATCGTCCAAGTTCAGATACATTACGTGCTGCCGTCACTCTGCATGATTCTCATCGCAAGCGCATTAAATTTCCAACTGATTAGCTCACATCGACTCATCGCACGCTTCCCAGAATGCATCGCGCCCGCTACAAAAAGAACAATCGCCTCGAAAGACACATCAGCGATGAAGGCGAAGGGGAAGGAGAAGAAAAAATCTTGAAAATTACCTAGTATCTATCTTCAGCAAGAACCGGAGCGGAAAAGCAACAAACTAGTATCTCTCAACAACTACTCGCATTCGCATGTAATTAACATACTTCAGCTGAACCGATGGATGGAGGGAAAAACGCCAAGCGATTCACTCCGAACGATTAGCATACCAGTGATTAATGGGTTCAGGAAATTTTTCCCAGCACGGGATCTCAACTCGACTCGACTCGGTGCGACTCTGGCCATGAATGTCGATGAACTGGACGCGAGTGTGTGCAGCGGATGGACGAGAGGCGGATGGGGATGAAACTGGTCGGGAAGACCTTTGCAATCTGCATGTCATTCAGAAATGTGGTTCTGTTGATCATTCGGATGCGTAGGTTTCCGCAATGGATAATCCAATCCAATCCGATGACATGTCAGTGTAGTGGCAAATGGATGGCGATAAGAATACACTTGGACATCGAGTCGTGCGGCACGAGGGCGTTTATGCCAGAGCGACGTTCATCATTTGCCTCCCCCTCCCCGAGTTGCTGGTCGATGTTCGCTGTTCGCTGTGCATGCATGTGTGTGGGTGGCAATGTAGCGTGCCCTCCTCGTGAGTCCGCGGATGTGTGTGGGAGGGGATTCTATTGGCACCATCGCTGTTCATCTCCAGCAACGATGCCCATGGGAAAATAATTGGAATTCCATTGGAGAAATTTGCAAGGCAAATCGCCATGCAATCTGATGTATTGCCCGTGGGTGTCTGGTGCCTCCAGAGTCGAGCAGTGGGCATGGATCGAAGCGCGAATGACTTGGCGCTTCGATCCATGCGAAGTCTCACTTAACTTCGGTCCTTCCATGCAGCCCACCAAATGACTCGCCCGCCTCCTTTAAGTGCCACATTGACACACTTTGGTCGAATGCAACTTTTGACGTGCCAATCACCGCTGTGCACGTCAAGCCCGAGTGCAAATCAAGCCCGCATCCTCTCACCTGACCACCCCTGCCTGTCGCCTGAGACCTCGACGTTGGCGACGATAAGCTAATGACACCGTTCCGCGTTCGGCTGTTTTCGAAAGAAACGAAAGAACCTATCCCAACCCTAATTGCGAAAATATGCAAATTGCTCAACAAACTTCCGGTTGAGAATGCTAGCGTTTTGGTAATTAACTGAAACGCCGGCGCCACAACGTCCCGTCCGAGAGCCAAAATATAATTCGAATGCACTTTCGCAATGCGCGCGGTGTGAGATACGAGCATGACTAACACACGTGGGCATGGGTGGACTCACCCTCCAACAAGAACTAGGGTGCAGATACGAGGAACAAGACTTTCGTAATAAGATTCACCCCGAAATGGCAGACACGTGCAGGTGCAGTTTCACTCACCTCACACTGCTGTCCTGTGAGGTGGGCTGTGAAAACTATCTGGGGGATGATGAGCAAGGTGGTCACGTTGATGGTTGTACTTTGAGTGTATTTGTGACTGAATGGATGGTGGAATATATCGTGTAAGTTAATGGCGTTTGTTCAGGGGCATCGTTGGACAGGGACAGGTTCTGTGCGAGAGTCTGTGATAAATTAAGAAATATTTGAGGTAAAGGTCAATGAATTTTTGCAGATTTAAAGGATCAAAGCGGTGACTGTACGCCTGAAACTGGAGAAAACATAACAACGTTCGATACAAAGTCACTGAGCTTAAATAGCTTGCAGATAAAACTTTTCGGAGTAATTAGGAGACAATTTCGGAGTTGTGTTAGACAGCTAGAATTGAAGTTTTAAAGTGTTCTTCCATGATGAATGCAATCTAAGTGAAGATTGTCATCAAAAAACTTACAGTTGCTTTTCGGAGTTAATTTTAAGAGGGAAAACATGAGATTTTGTCCTTGAATTCTATATAAGAGACTTGAGTTGTTTAATTTCATCAATGTTTTTATACATATTTCGTTTTCAACATCTTGAGTATATGTATCTAGATACTTTTCGGAGTCGAACATGGGTCTAATCATTTCACTTTCTTCCTTATACGAGTATATACATATGTATGTTTGGGTAGTTAAATTTCACTTTTATTCCATTTGTATGCCGACTCCGAAAAATTCACTGAAGCTACTAAACACATTTTTCGGAGTCCACTCAAACCCAAGGATAGAGTTCATTTTGCAAAATTTCAACTGCTCCATATCAAGACTTTCCTTTTTTTCCACGAAACCATTCATCTTGTGTCTATTTTTGCCTTATCACCTTTCGGAGTTATTTCCGAAAAGGATTACACTCATTTTCCAGACATTTCTTACGTAATCTTCTTCACCACAAGGAAGTGTGATGCACAATTTCGATTTCATTTCATCACTTTCAATGTGAAATTTTTTCGGAGTTAACTCCGAATTACATGTTTCAATGTTCTCTCCCTTTTTTGGACATTTTATGCCGTGGCTTTTCGCCGAAATGCAATTAGACCATACCTAGCCCATCAACTTGCTCATAGGCGACACGCTTCCGGCTGCCTATCAGCGGTTTCTTTCTGATGCGCGTTTTTGACATTCTCTGACCTACTTGTCTCCCCCTCCCTATAACTAAAGCCCAATTGGAACAGATTATTTCCCTATACTCCGCCTAACTAAAGCCGCATCGAAACAGATTGTTTCAATAGCAAAAAACTTCGTCGCCACCACTTCTCTGGATCAATTGATTGCCATCTTATCTCCGAGCACCTTTCGCTAACAAAACACCACAGGGGTACACCTCCTCCCGCATGCCCTCCCCCCATCCATGTCCATCGACATCACCAGCGATGATGCCACCTATTGTTTGTACTTCGCTGATTTTATTGTGGTCTCAGATGACACGGAACTACCCAAAAAAAAAAGAAGAAACGAAGAAAAAAAAAGAATCTATCTAACAACTTCGTCGCGCTCGCTAGTGCATCGGCAAGGTAACTGCTCATCTAAAAATAGACCCAACACTCGAATCGTTGAAGAACCGGTGGTGCCGCCGGAGAACGGTCCAAACACAATAGAATCGAATCTATTTCTGGCACTATCGAGGAAGTAAACGCGGCTCCGGTCTTGGGGGCGATGGAGAGCGCGAGATAAGTTTCGTGGTTCGGCATGTGGATGGGGATTGTTCTGGTTGTAGCTGTTGCTGTTGTTGTTGTTGTTGTTGCTTTGCGGGTATTTCTTTTTTCGCAGGTGAAGTCAGTGCAACAGGAAATTGTGATTTTGTGTCATGTACTCGCTTGTGTTTTTCTTGGAATCGAATCGCTCGTTGGTCGCGCACAGACAAAATGAAAACAAAAGAAACCGGAAACCTTGAAGCGAACGACATTCTTCGCTTTTAATTGATTTGATTGCAGTTTTGTATCTCGCTACTCCTCTATGAATGGCTGAGATTGGAGTATGATTGGTTCCACCTGGTCGTTCGGGGCGGTGGGAAATTGAATTGAATTTCGCTTGGAAATACGCCAGTGTGACGGAAGAACAAAACACGAAAAAAACACAAATGTTTCTGTTTTAATGTTAATTGGGCCTGGCAATTTTACGGCAAGCATGTGGCGACATAATCTGACGTTGGAGGATGGCGTGGAGACGTCATGTATGTAGTCAGATGGTCGACGCATGCAAGGCGCGGCTGGGTAGCTGATGTTTTCAAAAGCGAATCAAATTCGAAATTGATTCCATGGTTGGCAATGACGCGCATACTGCTTGAAAAAATTTGACCTTGTTTCGAGAGCACGAGATTTCTATTGTGTAATGGTTCTTTTGTTGACGCTTTTAATGTCTGTTTCAACTCAACGTCTTGTTAGTTGCATTGAGAGTACTCGATACAGTCTTCGGAGTAAATCTAAACAGAATAAAGTCTAGTTGTTTTCGTATTTCTTCTGTGTTACATATTAAAGCTTGTTATGCTTGCATAAGTCCACATTTCGCAGTAGTTTGAGTATGAAATCATTTTCGGAGCTCATTCCGAAATGTAAGCGACCTATTTTTTCTCGATCTGCATCAATTTCGTAACTTTATTTTTCATTTTAAGTACAATTCGTACAGTGAGAAATGTCCAAATATTTTTCGGAGTTCATTCCGAAAATTAAGCAACCATTTTTTTCAGATCCGCATCAATTTCATAGCTTCCTTATTCGTTTTTAATACAATTCGTACAGTGAGAAATGTCAAAATATTTTTCGGAGTTCATTCCGAAAATTAAGTGACCATTTTTTTCAGACGTGCATCAATTTCATAACTTCCGTATTAATTTTTAGTATGATTTAAACGATGATAAATGTAAAAACACTTTTCGGAGTTCATTCCGAAATCTTAGGGAGCTAATTTCTTCCCAATCTGGATGAATTTCATAACTCTATTATTAATGCTTAGTACAATGCATGCATTTCAAGTCTTTCTTACTAATTTTTAGTACAGTTCATACAGTGAGAAATATCAAAATATTTTTCGGAGTTCATTCCGAAATTTTGGTGAGGTACTTTTCCTGATCTGCATCAGTTCCATATCTCCCCTATTCATTTTTAGTACAATTCATGTATTAAACAATCTCAAACCTATTTTCGGAGTCCAAAAAAATCCAGCCATCGTAGAATTTTTGAAAATAAATAAAAGCTTCTTATTCATATTTCCTTCATTAGCAAAAAATCTTATGTTTAAGTATACTAAGCTTATTGGTTATTTTCGGAGTTACTCCGAATTGCTTCTAAATTACGTTGGTTTCCCCATTCAACATTCACTCGTCCCCCAAATGCAAACGTTTCAAATAAATCCTTAGCTTTCACCTCAAAAAGATCGTCATAAACAACTCACAGTACTTTCGGAGTACGTTTCGGAATAGTAAACAGACCAAAAGGCATTTTTCCCTAAGGGAGCTCATCCAGATTTCCTTTAGAAACAATTCAAAAAATGTTCGATGACAAATTGAGTAAGAACTTCGTGGCAGGTTGTGGCTGCTTTCACAACTGAAATGAAACCTCTGCACACATCAGCTCACGTATCTAGGCCACCAGTCCAATAGCCTTGCATCTACAGTGACCACTCAGTTCGGAAAAATTTGACAAAACGCCTCCAACCAAACTTGCAACACAGCCACCGCCCTAGACAAACCAAAACCCAAATCGAATGCGTCCAGCGGCTGCGGCGGCGGGATACATACGAGTACATTCCACTGACCCCCTCCTCCATCTCGGCTCGGCTCCGCATCGAGTACCGTTTTCATTCATGAAGTGTGTACTCATATCCGTACGTTCCATTCCGTTTTTTCCCATTGAGTCATATTTCGGTATTTATCTCGCTTTTGCCCTGAGTACTACACAATTCATACACATGACTCCGCCTCCTCCCTCCGCAGCCACCCCTCGCCAGCTCCGACATGGCACAAGTGCCTTGGCATAGTTGGGCTACATTGTAAGTGCACACACGTGTAACTAGTGTTCGCTTGTCCCTCTGTCGGATCCCTGTGTGTGTGTGTGTGGAGAAGTGGGGAGGGCCATCCCCCGGTTTGATGGGAACTATCTGCATTTAGCAAGAACCTGTGGGTAAACACTCGGGCCTTTTGGCGTTCAGATGACATGACAATGTAACAACAACAAAAGTCAGTGTGTGTTACCTGCGATAAGTGCCATTCGAGTATCTGACTCATTTCAGATATTTTTGGGATTTTTTGCTCGGCTCAGCTCGCGGCGGTGTGTGATTGCGCGGATAAAAATAGCAGCGGGACCGATATTAAATAACAAATGAGTGTGCAATTAGTAGGAAGTCAATCGGAGGGGAGAACATCGATGAAGTTCACTTGACGGATTGCACTATGATCGGTGAGCGACGGCGGCGGCTGGCGGTAAACAGCGAACGTAAACAGAGCCATTAATGCACGTTACAAGGCGAGCGTATGTAGCTGATGGAGGGTCGAGGAATCGACTTGGTATTTCCCCCCGAGCCTGAGGGCATAGCGCTTGATTGTTTTCGTTTTTAAAAATAGACATCATTTCGAATGCAAGTCAAGTGATGTGGCTTTCGCTGGACGTTTTGAAGATCCTGGTTGTAACCGCAAGTTGGGGGGAAAGACATTGGCTTCCACATGAGATTTGATAGGGTGTTCGACTCAGGATGTGACGATTAGAGAAGGGTGGAGCTGTTGTATTTAAGGAACCAGAAAGGGCAGTAATTCTGTCTAAAGAAAAGTTTCTAAAACGAGGAAGTTGACATTGAACCCGAATATTTCGTGGGAACTTCATTCGCCGACACAGCAGTCCGAGGTGTTGCTGATAAGCAGCTGAAAAAATAACTCCAAAAATAAAAATGAAGAAGCTCAGCGTATACTTAATTTTAAGATGCCCTATCGAGGACATGACTATGACAGGATTTACGAAGAAAGTATCACAATAACGATTGAGGGCTCTTTCAGACCGTTGACTAGATTAAACCAATATCCGTCGGTTCTCCATGGTTACTTATATTCCGATCTGAGCCCAGAAATTGATTTTTCTCGCAGACGAGCCGAATCATGCGACAAATCAGAAATTATAAAGAGCTTAAGAGCCAGCTTGGAGAAAATAGCTTAGCCTCAATAAACATCGTTATGTAGTTTTCATTGAAGTTAGAGGTAGGCAAAGCACCTTGAGCAAGGTCAGCTCCCGGGATAGAGAATATGGGCAGGGCACAAGCTCTAACAAAACAAACTCTTAAGTTTAAGAAGTCACACTGAATTCTACACAAATTTGGGCAATAAATAAGTTGCAACGGATGCAAATGCATGCATCGGCTTCTATGCCTACAATTAGACCTTCGAAGGAGGCACGGTGGATGTCGATGTAGGGGACGGTAATAAGGCCAAAACTAGCGTGGCCACTCCTTTAAAAAAAATACATCATAAGTAAACTGAGTAAGGTGTATACAGTTGCCTTCAAGTGCCACAGATGCTCTTCAATGAACTCCATCAATCCCTTTTTGATCGTCAGCCAAGAGGGTCTTCGAACCCGAGCCTCCTGGTTCGAGAAGGAGAGGAAGACCGAACCTCCGGTATAAAGACCAAGCCATCGCGGACGTAAGACAGCTTGGTCTTGATGACTGGAAGCAGCAGCGTGCCCAAGACCGTCAACGATGGAGAGCAGCGATATCTAAGGCTCGGATCCTCCATGAGTCGTAGACCTGTTAAGTAAGTATCAGGAAACCATTGTGAAGCAGTGCAGTCGATGTTTTTTTGGAAAGAAATTATTTTTGTCGAATTATGGAGTGTCCGAATGCTGTACTGGATCGCTAAGAGGAGACATGAAGAGGTATTGCAGTACTTTATGCCATTTGTCGGGCGAATAGATCAACGGGGGTCAGATTGAAAATAACGTCAAGCGCTTCTGAGAGGGTGGTTCTGACGTGCAGATGCAGGCTTGTTGTTTAAATAGTATCACGATGTTACAATGTACAACACACTAAACGATCATCAGGATAGCCTGAAATAAGCACGTTGTGGACCCGATTTTTTTCTTTTGACTTTTTTTATTTATACAGGGTGAGCCAAATACAAGATTCTTTTTAAAAATGCAATAAAATGAACAAAATTAACTTTTTTCCATGTATTATGGCTTTATTACTGAAAACAAACATTCCCATTAATTTTCAAATAGAACATCATTCAAGTGGCTGCCTCAGCTAGCTTCGCAGTAGCGCATTTTGTCACCCCAATTTTCCAAGACCTAGTTGATGATGATTTCGGGCTGTAGCTCACGGATTGCTTGGATGATATTGGCCTTAAGTGCTTGAGTCGTTCCCGGATTGTTGGCATAAAATCGCTCCTTCACGATTTCAAACAAAAAAAAGTCCAAAGGAGTCAAAGCACAGCTCCGAGACGGCCAATTGACATCGCCAAGACAGCTGATAACACGATTTGGGAATTTGGTGCGCAAAAGATCGATTGTGGTATGGGCTTTGTGGCATGCGCCACGCGCCACCCTGTGTGAACCAAAGGTCGTTCAAGTCTATGCATTCAGTTTCAGTTGTCGTTGACCGAAACGTTGTTCTCAGCCTCATTTTCGATGAAAAATGGTCCAATGATGCCACCACTCCACAATCTACATTAAACTGTCATTCTCTGTGGATGCATTGGCTTCTCAACAATAACGTGCGAGTTTTCCGCTGTCCCAGCCCCAGATGCGGCAATTTTATTTGTGAACGTAGCCGCCGATCGCGAATACAAGCTGCTGAGATGAGATTTCTTCGTGATGTTGTGGGAATTACTCGCCGGGATATGGTGAGAAACACGGCAGTGCGCGAGGAACTCAACGTTGGGCAGCTGCTTCTTCACATGAAAAGGGCTGTACTTCGATGGTTTGGTCACGTGGCAACGAATTTCCCCATCATCACGACCTCCGAGGCGTGCCTTGAATGCGATTCCATCAGGGCGGTGGCCGCTTGGCACACCCAGGACGAGATAGTTGATGGTTGGTTACGCCTGGGCATAGCTCCTGATGAGTTAGAGTCGATGGCGGAGGATCAAGTGGCCTGGAGTTTCCTCGTGCATGCATTGCCCCCGCGACCTCTTTAGTGGAACATGCGGGTCACTGAAAATGATGATGGTGAAGAACGTAGCCGCGAGATGAAAATGCGCCAGAAAAGATGATTTTTCGCTCGAAATCGTTGTCCTATTCAAGCTGCTCTGAGGCCCAAACTACGAAGCGACGCGATAACGAAGCGGATGGTCGCGCGCCTTCAATTGCTGAAACAATTGGACCTTGTAAGCAAGTAACCCGAGATCTTTGTACAGAATTCTCATCAGGCTAGTGCGTGAAATATGAAATGTTGAGCTGTTGAGATCGATGGCGAGTTGATGTTCGTGATTTGAGTCTCACACTCTCAGCCACAGCAGCCACATTCTCATCTGTGCGCACCGTACGACGACGGGGACCATGAGTGTTGTCAACTAGCATAACAGTATCATGAACTTTTTGCACAAACTTGCGTACAGCAGTCGCGGTTGCTTCATTTCGGCGAAAACTTCTTTTCAAAAAACGCATTGTTTGGGCTACACAGCACTCACTTTGGGAATAAGTTTTCAATATTTCCCATTCTACCTGAAATTCCTTAGAGCAGAGAGATGATTGCTTTTGAAAAAGCTATGCCAGTGTCATTTAGGTATGCGGTCCCTTTCAACCTTGCGTCTGCTTCGTTAAAATAGTCAAGAAAATCATATTCAAGTAAAAAAATCATTTATTTACATCATCAAGTAGATGTCTCTTTAAGACTTACAAAAGATACAAAAGTAAATACAATTCAAGCTAACTATTGAATCTTGCGAGATATAGAAAAATTATTTTTTTAAAGACATCTCTTGTAACGTATTCAAAAAAAATCCAGCTAAGTTTGCTTCGCGCATGCAACGAGATATAGGTTAATTTTGAGCATAGATTTTCTGCATTTCCAGAGACGATGGCAAGGAATTTTGGTGGCAAATAAGTTTGTACACTTAGAAGAAACTCATGAGTCTTTTATCCACGTTGGTGATATCAGTAGACATATTTTTTTTGGGCACATCTTATTTTCAAACCTGTGCAGGAAATTGCATAACAAAATGTCAAAACGCACCCCTATCGGTGGCCTTCTTACTCTTTTCGTCACTTAATTTTTAAATGTCAAAAATCGCGACTCGTGCGAATATTCTTCTTTCTATTTAAAGGCTAACTTCACGCTTATAAGCTGTTGACTAAGCAAACCTCGAAATACCACACACTCGACGTCGTTTAATTGTCAAAATGTATTCAGGCTCATTTTGACACAAGTCTCTGACGCAAGTCTGCATGTTTGGAGGTAAACATAAGCCCGACTGGTGTCATACGCCCTGGCCTCTAACCCTCCCTAGTGTCATCATCCAGTACATCACAACAACCACTCACCGCCTGACTGACAGTTATCGCTATTCACAGCCAATGTTAAAAGACTCGTTAACAATGCCTGCACCTGACTCCGAAAAACAAAACTTTGTCTCTGATTGTTCGAGCTCCCCTGTCGCCCGTCGCGTCGCGTCAACGGAAAAAATTCCCCAAAAACCACCAACAACATCAACAATAACAACGGAATTGATTTAAAACCACAAAATAATAAAAATTCCAAGAAAAATGACGCACGCACCCACAAATAAGTCCCAAGTCCGCCATGATATCAATCGCAGACGCCATTTGAATCCAACCAGCAATTACCACCGACCACCGATCACCGACCACCGACCACCGACCACCGCCGCCAGCAGATCAGATCTTGTCAAATTTTATGTGTACACAGCTCCGGCGGAATGAAGGTCAAGTGCGTTGTTTGGCCGCCAGCCTTCGCAGTCGAATTCATGTGAAATTGCACGCTGAACCGCCTGCTGCCGCCGCCGCCGCCGCAACAAAATGCGCGTGTCTCTTTCTCCTTCAACGGTAATTGCAATCGACGACATCAGATCGAAGCGAATTTCTTCGCGAAACTTCCTCAATTTTGTGGGAGAAAGGAACAGCGAATTGATTAGTCGGTCACTCGTCAATGACAGACGCTAAATGTTTGCTTAAGCGCGAGGTTTCATGCGAACCCATCGCCCCCAACGCGCAAACAATGCTTACATCTGTCGCGTTACACGGGCGCCCGGTCGGTTATCTTGCTGGCGAATTCCGAGAAAACTTTCTCAGAAATCCCCGTGACAGTTTGTCAATTGACGTCAAACGGTGCGCGATCACACCTCTGATTTCCACAAAAACAGTACAGCCACACGCTGTGCCTCCATGTTAATTGGCTAATCCGGACGCGTGCAGGGTTGGTTGGAGTACCCCCGTTCGATGGCGGGGGCTGGGGGGAGGGGGGGCTTAGTTCAAAGTTGCAATCACATGGGAATCACGGGAACACGATGACACACGAAAAACACAGAAAAACAAGCTCCTCGAAGGCAACCCCTTTCAGCGCTGCGTTCTTCGGACGCCTTTAAGACGCTTCAGCGCAACGTTTACTGTTTGGATTGTAAGCGGAGACTTGTCAATAAAATGGTGATAACTTGATATTACTGAGAAATTCCCCGTTATGTGGAACAGAAAAGCACACAAGATTTATGACACCGACTTATTTGACGGTTGGGGTGTGTTCGCACACTCGCGTGTTTACATTGTAAGCTGTCAAACGTCATCGCACTTCGCAATTTTGGAATTCATTTGAATGATGGGAAGTGGAGCTGAGGCATCAAAAGAAGGAAATAAGCTAATGTCAAAACTTAACGAAAGTGTACTGCGAACCTTCATCGTGAAGACAATTGTCCCTGGAAACTTAAGTTGTTTACAGTTGTTTGGGTAAACAATAAACAAATAAACAAATGAATCAGCGTGGAAGACAGTTGTGAAATTTACATTCGTAAAGCGTAATTGGATCCAATTGGACTGACGTTTGCGGAAGTGAACGAAACTTATCGAAGATGACAAAGGCGACGATTGTGCTTGCGGCAGATGTAAAGAACACGCAGTGCATTTTTTGGATTTACTGAGAACGTCATCCATGCAACGCCTGTAGTTTGAAATGCTGAACTTTGAAAGAACGAGTGGAATCTCGGGTAGGGGCGGAGATGGAATCAAGAGTGAAATCGTCTCGCAGGGATAACATGTGACATTGAAAGGTGAAGTTATCGGCACCTATTTTCGGAAATGGCTCCAATCGACCTGATGCGCGAAGATGGAACCGCTTGCTTCATGTCGACTTAATTTGATATTGCAACCGGACCAACGATTAGACGCAGAACTCTTTCGAGATGACCAAGAACTTCTTGATCCACTTTCGATAATGTCCATGCCTTTGGGGCTTAAAGCAGGACTGGGATTTTTTTTTTTCGGAGGGTTTTTGAAACGCTAATGGAGTACATAGTCTGGAAGGAAAATATCCATCGACTTTCCTGGCCACATCGGCCATATTGAGTGCATAAGCGCTAAGAGAGTCTTCGAGTCGTAGCCACCTGGTTCAAGAAGGAAAGCAAGGCCGAACCGAACAGAACAAGTGATCGAAGGCACAAGCAAGATACAGGCCCATCAAACATGAACGACAGCTGCAGCTCAAGCTTAGATCGTTCATAAAGTGCTGGCATGACAAAAAGTGCTAGGACATCGATAGTTGCAGTGGAACAGCAAGAATACGTTGCAGATTTTTGTAAACTACACTGGAGCACTTAGACTCAAAAACTGATCCATTGTACTGTCAGGTAGCAACCTACGAGCCGTTAATTTGATCCCAACGGCAAATGGTGACTGGACCAGATTTGAAAAACCGGATAAAAGCGTATTAACTTTGCTGGGATTCGAACCTGGGACCCCTCTAACTTGGGGCAAGCACTTAACAAACTGCGCCATCTGTAGAAGATGCTTTTTGCTTGTTGACTCCTCTACTACCATGAATAACAAAATGCACTAGCTCAATGTGGTATCATCGGTAGTCATTCTTCTTGGAGTACCACAGGGATCAATTTTCGGTACTTTTCTTTTCTCCGCCATTGGGTTTTTCTTCTGTTTATTGGAAAGAGTTCCTCGCGATGAAACTTTACGGCCATGGGGCGCGTCTGTGCTGTACAATCTCCGGTAGTCCTTCTTTTTGGAGTACCACAGGGATCGATTATGGGTCCGTTTATTTTCTCTGCCATCTTCTGTTTATTGGAAACACTTCCTCGCGACGGTCAACAACTTTACGGTCATGGGGCGCGTCTGTGCTTTACAATCTCCGGTAGTCCTTCTTTTTGGAGTACCACAGGGATCGATTATGGGTCCGTTTATTTTCTCTGTCATCTTCTGTTTATTGGAAACACTTCCTCGCGACGGTCAACAACTTTACGGTCATGGAGCGCGTTTACTCAACCATCGCTTCCCATAAATAAACTCTTCCCTGCACTAAGGTAGACCTAAACGACGAACATGCTCGCTGAACTTGCTCGTTTGTGTTATCCCCTACACGGCGAACACATTTGGCGAACATTCATTTTGTGTTGTTTCTTCAAACCATCAAGTCATCATGTGTGATAGGGAAGCGCAAGTGGTGAATTCCTCGATAGAATCGCGGCTGACTGTTGGCATTGTGCTTAAAAAAAATGAGGTTTGCTCGCAAACATGGCCCTACACGGCGAACATCAAAGCCAACGAACACGAAAAAATCGAAATTTTTCGCCAAGAACGAGCGGTTCTCGTGCGGGGAGCACGACCAAGTTCGGTGAGCATGTTCGTCGTTTAGGGCTACCTTTAGTGGCGTTAATTTGACAACAGTTTTCAAATGTTCGCAACAGAATTTGCTTCTAATTGCTTCTCAAAATTCAAAATGGATTCCAAAATTCACAAGAGACACTCACTTCTCAACAATGTATCTTAACGTGAGTCAATTCGATCGCAACTGTGGACTCAGTCACTTTTAAGATGTCAAATTCAATACAAAAACGTTTTTAGAAAACTTTAAATGTTTAGCAATTAGAGCTATTAGTGGCTGCCGCCCCCGGATAGTTGACACACTTAATCCAAGAGAGAACCATTTTGCAGAGAAATGTCAGGAATGTCCACCACAAAGCAATTAAAATAGTCTCAACTGGCTCACATTCATTCATAGATCGTATTCTCGGGTCAGCATCATGGTGCTTTCCCATGAATCCGGTTGAATGCCTCATCAAAGAGAGTGTGTGAAGTGAATCACAGAATCACTCATCGATTCTCGCAAAAACAATATTTTAACGAAGTTTAGGACAAAGTGCACGAGCAAATGAGGCAAACAGCACGGAGGATTCATTGCACTCGGACTTCCAAGCAGGCATGACATCAGCTTCCGCTGGGCAGGTGAAGGCACCCACGGCAGGCGTGTTTTTGAATATTCAAGTCGATGATTTGTTGACTTATGTGCAGGCACGGGCATATGTCACTCTTCATTGAAGTTACTGCTTTTTTTTTTGAGTTCGATGAGGGATGTCAGTTTAAAGGGGCGTTGCTGTTGGGAGGATATTGAACTGGCACCGACATAAAGGAAGGACGCACGTGGTGTCGCAAAAAGCAGTGACATTTTTCAAGAACTGATCGTGTTTCAAAACTCTTATTCTGCCAGTCCTGCTAGATGGAGCCGAAATCTGGACACTAAGCAGAACTGCTGAGCTGATTCTTGGTGCCTTCGAAAGAAAAATTGGAAGGCGAATTGAGGAGAAGACACAACCGCGAACTCTATGAGCTGTTCCAGGATGTGGCAAAGCAAAAATCCGTCGACTGCACTGGCTCGGCCACATCGAGAGCATGGACAACAACGCTCCAGCTAAGAGGGTCCTCGAATCCGAGCCTCCTGGTTCGAGAAAGAGAGGAAGACCGAACCTCCGGTAAAAAGACCAAGTCATCGCATACGTAAGACAGCTTGGTCTTGATGACTGGAAGCAGCAGCGTGCCCAAGACCGTCAACGATGGAGAGCAGCGATATCTAAGGCTCAGACCCTCCACGTGGGCCTGTTAAGTAAGTAAGTAAGATCATGTTCCACTGGTAATGTCTTCAATATGAATCAGGTAGGTTTTTCTAAAAGGGAAGTCAGACCGCAGACAGAATTTCAAGGAAATCCCCTGTGTAAACACGGTGACTGGATGGCGCAGTTGGTTAAGTGTCTGCCCTAAGTTAGAGGGGGTCCTAGGTTAGAATCCCAGTGAAAGCAAAGTTAATACGCTTTTATCCCGTTTTTCAAATCCCATTTCATCATTTGCCGTTGGGATCAAATTAACGGCACATCACTGGAGCGATCAGTGGTAGCAGTCTGATCGTGGGTATCACCATGGACCAACATGGTCTAAGTGTGCTGGTGAATTCACTAGCAGCCCCCTAACCTAATACCTAGTACCTAATAACAGAGAACAGAAGCGGACACAAAATGTACCCTTGTGGTACTCTAAAAAAAAGGACTTCCTACGAAAAAGTAGGTAAATTCCATCGACCAATGAGCTATGACATTTTCTTGCATGATTGGTAGTGTTGAAGGTAGAGGAGCCAGGCATCTTCTACAGATGTCCAAAGTGCAGATTTAGACGAGGTTGGTAAAGGACAACATCAGATTTGCTGGAAGCGGTCATTGTTAGTGCGGTGAGTGGGGCTATGGCTACGCATTCTTGTACAGAGGGAAATATTTTCGTTTTCGAGGCTTTGGATGTCGATTATTTCAACCATGGAAGAGTCCACGGTCCATAGCTTCTATTCGTAGAAAGTGGCTACAGTAATATGGCCTCCTAACTTGGTTCTTGCTGTCAAATAGTAGTCAAACGAAGATGAAGTGACATAAGTGCTCGAAGATCCTTTGAAATGGCACTTCATGAAGCTGAATGAAGTTTGGTAAAATACTCAGTTACACGTGATTCCTAAATCGCTGGCTTGCAGCTCTGAGAAAAAAGGAGTTAGTAAGAACAAGAAAAGTGGTCCATCTTTCACCGAAATTCCAACTCCACCTGAAATGCGATTTGATTGAGGACAGACTATGTGCCTCTCTCTTATAGGCACAGAGCAACTCCGTCCAAAAGGGGACCAACTGGGACCAGCCTAATGAAATCAAAAATTTTTACAAAGCTCACGTGTGGGCAATTTTTCAGAACTACGATACAAACTGCTAAAGTCCTCCCCACCCACCAATCTCCTTGAAGTTCCTTCGCAGCTCTTCACCAGTCAGTGCCGCTGGCGCCTCTGGAGTTAAATTGAATTTAAGTCGCCCCTTTTTCCACATCAATTCCCGCAATTCGGCAAACTTCTTTATGTCACTTCAAAGCAAACACTCACAAGCGATTCCAAGAATTCCACAGAAACCCCTATCAGTTAGACTTTCCCCCTCGATTGTCAATTCCTGTTAAGTCTATCAATATCGCTTATTTTCGAGAATCCCAAAGCAGGCATGCCTGCGTGAATCCTCCCCTGCGTGGTCATCAAATACACCAGCAGTCCAAGCCAACCGACCGACGTCCCCGGGGGTGGTGGGAGGCGACACGGGAAGCGGTCTAAAATTGGAACTTTCCAATTACACAATATTTGATAATTTTCCCCTTGTAGTTCAAGTTCGACTGAGCGAGGAAATAAATAAATAAAAAATCGACTGTCATTATCAGTTGGCGGGGCAGAGAGTGGAGGAGGGGGGCAGGAATGCTTGAGCGTCAAGTGTTTACGCGGCTCTCGGAACATTCCACACAATAACAAATCAATTAATAGGGGTTGCGTGAGGAGCGTAAACAAACGCACACCCATGCGAAGTGCGAGTGAGCAGCGAGCATTCGCATTCGCATTCGACCGGGAATGCTTAAGGGCTTTGTGAGGTCTCAAGAGGGATATGATAGGTTATCGGTGGATCCCCGCCTATGTGAGTCGATGACTGAGAGATGGTTACTTAGGGTATAGACAGAGAGTGGGATGCGTTTCAACTGTTAATTGTTTTCGTCTGGCAGAGGCTTAGACGGAGAGGGATGAGGGAATTGAAGTGGGCCGAAGAAGGTCATTAAACTGTATCTTAAAATTAATTTCCAACGACGGTAAAAATATGGGATACTGAGAGAGCGAATAAAATGGCGCCCGACGATGGACCTGTGATTCAGTAGAAGGTTTCAATTTAAATTTGTTCTAAATCCTAGAACTTTTTCCTCAACTGGTTGTAGTTTGCCTCGAGCGTATTGGCAATGCCTTGACATTAGCAGAATCAGGCACAACGATCTTAAAGAAAAAGTTTGAAAGTGTGTTGAAAGCTAAAAAAAGCTGAAAGGTGGCTTCAGTGAACAGCGATTGCTGTACGCAAGTTTGTGCAAAAACTTCGTAAGACTGGTATGTAAGTGGACAACAGTCATGGTCTCCGTCGTCGTATGGTATGCACAGATGAGAATATGAGAATATGCTGCTGTGGCCGAGAGTGCGAGACTCCATTCACGAACATCAACTCGCCGTCGATTTCAACAGTTCAACATTTCACGCACTAGCCTGAGGAGAATTTTGCACAAAGATCTCGGATTATTCGCTTGCGAGGTCCAATTAACTCAGCAATTGAAGGCGCGTCACTATGCGCTAAGTTACCGCTTCGCGTTTGGGTCTGCTGCTCTAAAGCTTGAATTGGACAACGATTTTGGACGAAAAATCATCTTTTCTGACAAGGCGAGGCACATTTTTATCTCGGCGGCTACGTTAACCGTTAGCAAACAAAATTGCCGCGTCTAGGACTCGAAAAACCCGCACGTTATTGTCGAGAAGCCAATGCATCCACAGAGAGTGACAGTTTGGTGAGGGTTGTGGAGTGGTGGCATCATTGGACCATTTTTCTTCGAAAATGATGCTGGGAACAACGTTTCGGTCAACGGTGGGCGTTACAGAGCCAACTTAACCGACTATTTTTTCTACAGAAATTGAGAACATGGATTTGGGCGACCTCTGTTTCATGCAGGATGGCGCGCCATGCCAGAAAGCAAATGCCACAATCGATCTTTTACGCACCAAATCCCAAATGGGAAACCGTGAAGCTCCGTTGTTATATTAACAATTCAAAAACGATTAAGGCACTTAAGGCCAATATCATCCAAGCTGTCCGTGAGCTACAGCCCGAATCCATCAACAAGGTCTTGGAAACTTGGGGTGACAGAATGCGATACCGCGAAGCCAGCTGAGGCAGCCACTTGAACGTCGTTGCACTTCATAATTAATGGGAATGTTTGTTCTGACTAATAAAGCCATAGTACAACTTAATTTTGTTCGTTTTATTGCATTTTTAAAAAGAAACTTGAATTTGGCCCACTCTGTAGAACAGACCCTTGTTGAACCCCTTCAAAAACCCTGTAATATCAGTTCTTTCGTCACTTTTCTACTTCAGCTTCCTGTTGGTAGTCTTGGATGTGGCTTTACTGACTTCGTGCGTCCATCCTAGCTTTCTTCTTATTATTATTTTTAAGGTGCTTCAGTCCTTGGTGGGGCTTATTTTAGCATCTGTGCTTTTACAAGTTTTCCAAATTTGGCATTGCGTCGCTTCTTATCCCCTTTCTGTGAGGCTACAATCCGCATAAAATCATTTAAGTACACCTTCAGAGGTATTAGAGTCAATGCCGGAGGATGCAACCGATTGGAGTTTTGCGCGGATTAATTTAATATCAGTAGTACGGGACCTAGAATGGACTCTTGTGGGACCACCTTCAAAAACCAATATCAGCACTTTCGACGCTTCTCTTCTTCAGCTTCATGTGGCTAAGATTGTTTGTAACTGCAATCATCGTCATGTCCCTCCTCACGTCCATCCTAGCGTCCTTCGTCTTTTTTGTATGTCGATTCAGTACGGGTTGAAAAGGGCAACATACCAGCGTCCATACTCGTAAAAATTTGACAAATTTGACACTGCATCGCTTCTTTCCCCTTTCTGTGGGGCTACAGTCCGGTGTGAACATGGCAGCTATCAATAGCATGATCTCTCGATCTCAACTCCCGTACTCTAAGCTGGTTGAGCTCCACACAAACTGGTCGCATTCGTAAAATGTAGCTGCACTGCTCGCATAAAATCACTTAAGTACAGCTTCAGGCTTATTAGAGTCAACGACGGAGGTTGAAGGGGATATTTTAATCGGTAGTAGTACGGGACCTAGAATGGACTCTTGTGGAACCCCTCCAAAAACCTTGTTATACCAGTTCCTTCGACGCTTCTCTACTTCAGCATTCTGTTGATAGGCTTGGTTGTGACTGTAATCATCGTCGAATCCATCCACGTCTTCCTCCTTGCGTTCGTTCTACCGTCCATTCTTGTAAAAGTTCGACAAATTTGACATTTTTTTGTGGACTGCGTGGCTTCTTTTTCCCCTTCTGTGAGGTTACAGTCCGCTGTGAACCTGGACAACAGTCAGCGTCATCTTAAATGTTGTATTCCTCTGCTGCGTTATTCCACAAGCTCCTCAGTCAAACATTCTGTTCGGCTGGTTGTTTGGAACTAGAAAAGTTTCTTCGATGAACCCAATGAACACAAAATGATTACGAGTCTTGCCTAGAATCGAGAGTCTTGCTTTGGTGTCATATTCGTTTCACAAAATTGTATCAAGTTCAGACCCTGTGGTCTCTCTCTAAGATGCGGATGCATTTCCAGCTCTTTTTTCCTCGCGAACAGCAAAACGGGTCATGGTAAAATTCGCAAAAAAATTCCATCCCCTTTCAATTCCTCTGCCCAAGGAATCCCCCAAAACGTGCCGATCTGTTAATTTTTCCGCGGCCAAAAAATGGTGTAGCAATCTACCCGTGAAATCGTGCATCGGTTAACACCCCACCTGCCGTCATTCAGCAAGACGCATCCGCACATAACACCCCCTCGCTAATTTCAGTTTCGAAAAACATCCCATCCCCCGAAGAGTGAGTTCCAAAGAAAGCCCCTCTCTCTCTCTCGCGCCTCCAAGACCGCAAGTCATCATCGTCGAGGTCCACATTCGAATCGCTTCACAGACAACCGCCTAATCTCAATCGGAGCTCGCTAATTCCACTCGAAGCATGTAGCTCACCGTCGTCACGCCGCCAACAACAACGCAGCAATATCTGCAACCTCATTCCCTAATTATAGCCCCTATTTCGTAATATCAAGAAATTCGCTTATGACGCAACCCCCTCGACTCGTCTAGCCTCCTCGCCCGTGGGCGAATCGTAAACACAGACACTAAACCATGGAACCCCTAGCTGGCGCCATTCTGGGGGCTGATATCCAACGGCAAGCTGTCACTCTGACACCTCGTAGCAGACGTGGGCACATCAATCTCACCGCGCGCACCTCGCACGAACGTCAATCGAGCCTCTGCTCGTAGGGCGAAACGAGGACGCTCCAGAAACCCAGAATCGCAGCGCCTCCACCGCGGCAAGGTGAGACAGACTGACAGCGCACCCTCTCATGCAGACGGCAAAACGCGAACTGAACTTGAACGTAGTCACGTGCAGAACTTAAGGTTGTGCGACACTGATTGCGTTCTCGCGATAAGCGCCTTTTCATGTGAAATTCCGCCCAAACTAGAGCCACCGCTGATAGGGTGGGGGTACCTTCCACCTTCCTTACGTCAGGTATCGTCGCCACACCGTTATCGCCGCAATGGAGTCTTTTCTGGCTGACGCCAAACGCCGTACGGCAAACGGCAAACGGCAAACGGCAATCAGCAAACGCAACGCGATAAGGCATGAGACTCCTGCGCGTGTTAGCACCCTCCGTGCATGTGTGCGAGTGTGTGCGGTTCTGATTTCCGGCGAATTCGGCGAAATGGTTATTTTTACGAATTCTGACGGCATGGAGCCGATACGGGCATTCGAACGCAATGCCAAAGGAATGCTCTCGGATTACCGCTGATTGATATACACAAGCGGAGCGCGGTTAGCAGGTGCCCCCGCCGCATGGGAATCACCGCGAAATTCGCCTCGATTCGGTCACTCTTGGGGGATCTGATTCACATGAGTTGTGCATGTTTTCAGGTGACTTTCCTCCGATACACATCGCTGGCTGATTAGAGCGAGCTTGTGACTTATGGCCGACGGATGGGGGCCGACGGTGGGACGCGGCGACTGGGGGGGCTGGGTGCGATGTGGAACTGCGCGTGGCAGGTAGTGGTTTTGGCGGCCTTTGCTCAAGCGATTAATTTCGAGGTGAGGTGGTGTCCGTTCTCTGAACTCGGCGTCGTCAGTGGGTTTTGGGCGTTTCTTGACGGTGTCCTTCTGAGTTTATGGCTTCTGCTGTGGTTCTTTATCGGTTTGATGGCGCCGCTGCTTGCCTTTTGTGGAAATAATTGATTGTGGAAAATGTGAACGGAAATTTATTGAAGGCTGAGTGAGTGACACTTGCTCAGTGCTTTGGGGCGGACTTCAAGGGAAGACCTGTGCTCGAATCGGTCTCACGTGGAGGAGTTGCGGAGCTAAGCGCTGACATGTGGCTGATAATGGGCGATGGATGTATTCCTTGAATACTCAATTGGTCACACGGTGGAGCTTTCACATCGGAGGCGGCACACATGCGAAGGCTAACGTCACCACGAGTGCATAAGGCTCTATTCGAAGGGGACTTGGATTTACCACGAAAGCACTGGCTATTCCGACTGTGAAGGTCTCCATTGTGTGGTGAGGGCGCATCGAAGGCTGAAAATGTGAGGGGGTATGTCATAAGGAAGCCACCTTGGGACAGTGACCCAAGTGATTTTAGGACAGGATTGTGTGTCATCACGAAAGGGCTTGAACCCTGAATTACTAGAATCCTTAAAAGGTGACTAACGATGCGGCAAACAGAGAGTTGAGTTGAGAGGAGGAAATGTAATGTTTTCGGGTACGTAGTTGGTTGGCAAGAAGACTGGACAGTGAATGGAAGAGCGCAGAATCAATTTCTGCGTCAGCACAATCTCTGGCGATGCTCATCTGATCAGAGCCGAATCGACATTTCTGGGTCTTCTTCGATACCAGCCGCTACGACGGCAATGTTTTCTTCATGTCGCACCAACCTCTGTTAGTTGGTAAGAGGGTACACAGGCTCAATCTTTTCCTCGGCGCAATGAATTGCCTGCAAACTGAAGCCATGATAACGACTGATCTTACGACGAAGTCTGCATTGCATATTTATAACTGAGTCGAAAATTTGATAATACTTGCAAGTCCGGCAAGGCTGATATGGTGCATGATAAAATGGCAAATCTTCCTGAATATTTTGGCAGCTCGACGTCATTGGAAACTTTGGCAACTGCTGAAATATAACAATTGAAAAAACTATCATTGCTATCTGGTCATTCTTTATTACGATTTTTCACTCGATTGTGATCTGATCTTAGGTCCCTACACACCCCTTATCGGTTTTACAGAGTCTTCAGTGCGGGTAGATCAAGAAGGCATCGTACTGATACTGTCGAAGTTCTAGAGAAGATGTCACGACGAACATTCAGTCATCTTAGGGTGCAGAGAATCAAAGACGGAAAGTCGGTTCACTATATACACAGGTTTATTCAGGTCGTGGTCCGGATTTGACATCCCTGTTTCAGTGACATATATTAAACCGAACTATTAGCCGAGATTGTACATGGATAGTTTCAGGCTTGCCATTTTACAATATGGACGTTCTTAAAGCCGTTGAACGTGAGAAAACTATGAAAACTTACTTCGAAAATAGTGATTCTGGAGTAGGAACGCTTTTGCACTACGAGGAGATGGCGGCGTCTATCGGAACGCTACTATCGACGCACTGCACATGAACAGAAGCAGACTGCTGTAGCGACTCAAGACACTTTACAGACGCTTTACGGACAGAGATGACCAGAAACTATGCTCGCTCAAGTCGCAGATCAAAAACCTCCAGAAGTTAGTTCGGATGAACTACCGAATTGTAGTCAGTTCATATTGGGGAGACAGGATTCGGGCTGTTCTTTCCACTGGTCCTGGTATGTTTCCTCAAATCAACCGAATTTTTCGATGGAGGGATCACAATGACTTAGAGGCTATTCGAATTGACAGAAGGACTGACAACTCGAACCTACTACCGTGCTGGACAATGATTTCTTGATTGTTCAGGATCCTCAGGAGAGGGTTGCAGCAATAGGAGCAGTTTTTCGGGAAGTTTACACGGTCAACGAGTATCGTTGTCCCAACCACGACTTGGAGAACAGAGCCTTGCTTAACCATTTCTATCTTCGAAATGAAATACAATGGAGTTCTGAGAATCCTGGTTTCACCAGGTTCAATGACGAAAATATGGCAAATAATGCCGTCACCTATGGTGGATCCGATTCCCTCCTCATTTCGAGGGAGAATCTCAAGGGAGAATCTCAAGGGCATCTTCAACAGTTTTAAGAACAAAAAGTCGACGGGAATAGATAATAATAATAATAATGGCGGCGCTACAGTCCGAGGTGGACCTGGGCCTAGCTTCTCAGGAACCACTCGTGTTGTCCGGGCTATTGTTCTCTCACGAGTGGAGGGGACCTACAGTTTAATGCCGACTCCGAACGGCGATTTTGAGAAGCTTTTCCTAGACAATAATACTCTTGGAGCATTGTCAGTGACTCGAAAGAGGTGGAGCCGTGAAAAAATGTTTGATGTTTTCTTCGAGATTCGAACCGACGACCTCGAGCGTAGGAGTCGACGCACCTACTCACTACGCCACGGCGCCCACGACGGGAATAGATGGCATACCGAATATTGTGCTGCGTCATCTCCCCGATAAGGCGGTAGAGATGTAAACAATCCTATTTAACAATGCGCTGAGTAATGCATATTATCCAGCGCACTGGAAGACGGCGGTAGTGAAACCCCTCCCCAAAAGGGGCAAAGATTCCTCTCTTCTTCGGTCGATTAGTCTCCTTCCATGCATAAGCAAAGTTTTCGAGAAGATTGTCAATAGAGTTCTGATGCAGTGGGCTGAGGACAGAAAAGTAATACCGAACGACCAATTTGGACTTAGGGCGAGGCATGATACTGTACATGCCGCGTCCGACATTCAATGGAACAAAGCAAAATCCCAGTGCACCGGGGCTTGTCTCGTTGACTTGGAAAAGGCATTCGACACCGTATGGTTAGAGGGTCTATTCCTTAAGTTGACGAGGATGGGTATAAGCAAGTCGCGCTCCTTTACACGATTTATGACATAATAACAGGTAGAAGTTTTTTTTGTTAAAAGTTGCAACATGAACTCTACCAAAGTTTTCCACATAAATAAATGGGCTCCAGCAGGGTGCAGTTGACTCACCAATCCTCTTCACTATTTTCACCAGTGAACTGATTGGCTCCATGCAGCACTTGATCGCATACGCCGATGACTTGGTGGCATACAGGACAGCGCCGAAGGTTGAGGACATTAACATCCTTCTGCAACGTGACTGGAAGTTGAAAATCAACTACCAGAAGTGTGAAACAATCCTTTTCTGAACCCCGTTATACAAGGCCTCAAGGGACCCAAAAAAATAGCTGGCGGAAGTTCGGCATAGTTGACACGCAGGGGGAGCCGTTAGTAGTGAAAAGTTTAGTAAGGTGCCTAGGCATTTGGCTGGATCAGTATCTATAATCCGACAGACATATAGCTACTGCTCTGACGAAAGCCAGGAAAGCATTTGCTGTGGCACGAGGGTTGTTTTATAGCAGCCAACTTTTAGGTAGTAAAGGACTTCGTCTACCTTGGCTCTGCAGTACACAGTACAAACAACATCAGTACCGAGATCAAACTCAGAGTAACTCTTGCCAACCGCTGTTTTTTGGGCTCAAAAGGCAATTGAGTAGTAGACCAAGTGGACTCTGTATAAGACCTTAGGAAAGTGGGTAGAAGGGCGTAAGCCAACCCTTACTTAGGTCCCTGAGGACCCATTGTGATGAAAGACCTTAATAATCCCAGTCCTGCTGTACGGCGCAGAGGCATGGACAATATCTCTAGTGGATGAACAGTCTCTTGGTCTTTTCGAGAGAAAAGTTCTGCGCGCGATCTTTGGTCCTGTTTGCGTTGATGGCATTTGGAGGAGAAGATTCAACGAAGATCCACGAACTGTATGGGCTGTACAGCGACATGAGTCTAGCCAGGCGTCTACGGATCCAACGCCTAAGATGGCTATGCCATGTAGACTGTATGCATAACTTAGCTCCGGCCCGAAGAGTCTTCGACTCTGAGCCTGTAGGACAACGCAACAGAGGACGTCCACGTACAAGGTGGCGCACACAAGTCGAGCTGGACCTCGGCCGGCTTGGTGTGCGAAACTGGAGACAGCTGGCGAAAGATCGGGCTGGCTGGAGAGGCATGTTGAGTGAGGCCCAGGTCCACCTCGGACTGTAGCGCCCTAAGAAGAAGAAGATATCATGATGCGATGGGTATCATGAAATGTTAAATTGAATTGATATTTGACACAATTAGAGGTCAAACATTTCGACTAACTATCGTTTTATCGAGTCACCGTAACTCCAAGAGGAATTCTGGAGCTAGCAACCACCTACATTGTAGGCATAAAAGGTCGGGACACTGAGGACATAATGCAAGCAACAGGAAATGAACGAAGTCAACTGAAATAACGAAGTGTTGCATTGAAACAGGCGTCTCTGTCAAATCGTCGATTGAGACAACTTGCGATGCTTACTTACTTAAGGTGGCGCTACAGTCCGGGGTGGACCTGGGCCTCAACCAACAAGCGTCTCCAGCCAGCTCGATCTTTAGCTAGCTGCCTCCAGTTTCGCACGCACAGTTGGTTGAGGTCCCTTTCCACTTGCGTGCGCCACCTGAGTCGCGGTCTTCCTCTACTGCGCCGTCCCTCGGGGGTGGATTCGAAGACTTTCCAGGCCGGAGCATTGGTATCCATTCGCTCTATATGACCTAGCCATCTCAATCGTTGTATCTTCATTCTTCTGGCTAAGTCAATGTCGCTGAACAGCTCGTACAGTTCGTTGTTGTATCTTCTCCTCCACTCACCCTCTATGCAGACGGGACCGAAAATCACCCGAAGAATTTTCCTCTCGAAGCAACCAAGAGCAACCTCATCCGCTTTTGACAAAGTCCATGCTTCTGCGCCATATAGCAGGACTGGGACGATTAGGGTCTTGTACAGGGTTACTTTGGTTGTTCGAGAGAGGGCTTTGTTTATCAATTGCTTTCTTAGCCCAAAGAAGCAGCGATTAGCAAGAGTTATTCTTTGTTTGATTTCAGCGCTGGTATCGTTGTCTGAGTTAATAGCGGTGCCTAGGTAGACAAAGTCCTTGACTACCTCAAAGTTATAACTGTCAGCTGTGACGTTCTGTCCGAGACGTCGGTGTTGGGTGTCCTTTCTGGTTGACAGCATATACTTGGTCTTGCCCTCATTTACCGCTAAACCCATCTTCGCGGCCTCCGTCGCAATACTCACAAAAGTGCCATTGACATCACGCTGTGTTCTTCCGATTATGTCAATATCGTCGGCATATGCGAGTAATTGGACGGACTTCTGAAAGATTGTGCCTCTGGTGTTGGCGTGCGAGTTTTGCACAATTCTTTCAAGTATGATGTTGAAGAAGTCGCATGACAGCGCGTCGCCTTGTCTGAATCCTTTTTTGACATCAAAGGTCTCGGTTAGGTCTTTACCGACCTTGATGGAGCAGCGTGCATTCTCCATCGTCATCCTACACAAACGGACGAGTTTGGTAGGGATGCCAAAACTAGACATTGCTCTGTATAGCTCGTCTCTATAGATGCTGTCATACGCGGCCTTAAAATCGATGAAAAGGTGGTGGGTATCGATTTGTTGTTCCTGGGTTTTTTCCAAGATCTGCCGCAGCGTGAATATTTGGTCGATGGTGGATTTTCCAGGCCTAAAGCCACACTGGTATGGACCGACCAGGTTGTTGACGAATGGCTTTAGGCGTTCACACAACACGGCAGATAGGATCTTATAAGCGATATTTAGAAGACTGATGCCTCTATAGTTGGCGCAGTTTAGAGGGTCTCCTTTTTTGTGGATCGGGCAAACAATGCTGAGGTTCCATTCATCGGGCATGCTTTCTTCCGACCATATTTTACAGATGAGTTGGTGCATGCTCCTTACCAAGTCATCGCCTGCTGCTTTGAAGAGCTCAGCCGCTAGGCCGTCAGCTCCAGCAGCTTTGTTGGACTTTAGTTTAGATATGGCTATCTTCACTTCGTCCAGATCGGGGGGGCGGAATTGTTGATCTACGTCGTCCCTTTCATTCGGGTTGAATGGTTCAATCTGCCTGACAGCGGAATTCGGTTCTTCATCGCCGTTATACAGTCTGCAGAAGTGGTTCTTCCATATCCTCAGCATCGACTGTGATTCTACTACGATGTTCCCTTGATCGTCCTTGCAGGCTTCGGTTCGGGCTTTATAACCCTGACAGGTTGACTTTACCCTTTGGTAAAATTTCCTTACCTCATTCCTGCAGTAGTAACTCTCTATTCCACCGATCGCGCGCTTCTCATGCTCCTTCTTTTTCCTCCTGAGAAGCCGGTGTTCGTCTCTCCTTTTCTGCTCGTAGAGCTCGCGAGCAGCTCTTGTCCTTCTTTGCAGTGCCGCTTTGTAGGCCTCTTGCTTAGCTGCATTCGCCTGCCGACACTCGTCGTCAAACCGGGGGTTTCGTTGTGGTGGCCGAGTGAAACCCAGCACATCAAAGGCGGCATCTCTGATAGCTTTTTGGCAATGTTGCCACTGGTCTTCAATACTTGGTGTCGGCGGCAAAGAACTTCTTCTGAGATAAAGGGAGACTCGATCGGAAAAGGATTTGGCGATCTCTTGCGATTGTAGCCTTCCGACGTCGAACTTCCTCACAGTATTTTCTTGTCTTGGCGGTGTTCGGGATATCCGCAGCCTTACCTTGGCTACAACAAGGTAGTGGTCCGAGTCGATGTTGGCTTCTCGAAACGTTCGGACATCCATAATACTGGAGGAGTGCCTTGCGTCGATCGCAATGTGATCAATCTGGTTGACGGTTGATTGATCAGGAGATCTCCATGTTCCTTTGTGAATATTGAGGTGTGGGAACCGTGTACTGGCTACTACAACATTTCGCCCCGCAGCAAAGTCGATCAGCCTAAATCCGTTATCGGAGGTGGTGTCGTGTAGGCTGTGCTTCCCGACCGTACTACCAAAGACACTCTCTCTTCCCAGCTTTGCATTAAAATCGCCTATGACAATTTTAATGTCATAGCTAGGGCACTGCTCGTATGTCTTGTCCAAGAGCTCATAGAAACTGTCTTTGGTGTCGTCGTCTTTCTCCTCTGTGGGGGCATGTGCGCATATTAGGCTTATATTGGCGAATTTAGCCTTGATGCGAATTGTCGTAAGGCGTTCGTTCACACATCTGAACGATAAGACTTCTTGCCTAAGTCTGCCCCTAACGACGAATCCACATCCAAACAAGCGCTGCTTTTGCTGCCTGTAGCAGTCACCGTAGTAAATGTCACAGTTTGTCATCCTCTTTTTGCCCGGCCCATCCCATCGCACTTATTGGATGGCGGTGATGTCTGCTTTGTAGCAGTCCAGGGCTTCCGCTAATTGTTCGGCTGCACGTGGCCTATAAAGGGACCTTACATTCCACGTGCAGATCCGAAGATCGTTGTCCTTAATTCGTTTGCGGGGTTCGTCATCAGTAGTTCCGTCCGTTTCCGAGGCTTGTTGCTGCTTCGTAACTTGATTTTTTTGGTGTGGCCGGGCAGTTACCCCGACGGCACAACCCCCAACCTGGAGGACCAGTTCCTTTTTTTTTACCCCTAGGACAAGAGGTCGCACTTATAAGTTTAGCAGGTTGAGTTCGGGTGAACTACAACCAGTACCCGATGGCTACCACTTGGAGGTAAAATAAGCACAATTGATGTATAGGAAAAGTTACAACACTGGGCATCGCCAGGTTGACGCCAATCAGTGCCTACCCGATTCCTACAACATCCAGCCATCTTGCGATGGTTGCGTCCAAATTCACGTCTAACTCTTGGCCAACCTTTCGGTCCAACTGTTCCGAAATTTGGTCAAAACGCAATCTTTCACGAATCCATCACCAGCAATCAGCTCTACAAAAATGTCGCCGCTAAACTATTTTCCATATCACCCGATACGCATAAGTGTCGATAAAAAGGCCAACACCCTTTCCTGTCCATGGCCTTGAAAATCACCGATTCATTTTGTTGTTTACCAAGATTCCCTCCTCCCCTTCCACCCCGAATTCCAACCCAAACTACTACGCACTATCCGGCAACTTTCAAGGACTCCCCTTATCGCCCGATAGGCCACCCCAAAAAATTCAAAAAACGCCCAATCTCATGACTAACTTGAGTAATCGTAAAAATCGCTGCGTTATCCTCCCTAATCGCCCGCCACACACTCGTAAATCCTCACTTATCTCCCAGAGATACATGTAATCTCCCCCACCGCCGCCGGGGCGCTTTCACAAAACCAAATCAAAGTCTGTCCGCGCTCGTCCTTCGACGGTTCTGTAAACAACGCACTAAACATTTGAAGTAGATCGTGAAGTGTCTACACAAAGCGGCTGTTGGCCAATTTGGTCCCATTACAGACTGAAAACACTGCGACACCGTATCTGTGATTAACGTCTAATCTCACGCCGAATGCCTCGCATAATCGGCTGACTGATCGTGCCCGGTTTACGGGCCGCAGCTTGTACCACGGCAGTGAGTTGGCAGAAACCTCAAAACCCCCGCAAGTTCGGTGTTGACTTAGCACAATTTCCAGTAAACACATGACGCAACAGATGACTAGCGTTTGACGAATGAATCCGCGAAAGTCTGCTCAGACCGACGCACGTCGCGCTCGTCTCCGTCCTTTGAGCGGGTTCGCGGGCAAATATTTGCATACAATGTGCGAGATCAGCAAGTGCGTCAGTTCGTACGTACACACTTGTTGCGGCGTCAGTGTGTGTCACACAATCGTTAGCTCCGCTCCGCCCCTCAAACAATCTCCCCCCCCACCCGCCTTGGCCGCCTATTGTTCGGCGCAAATTCGAATTGAAAAGTATCTTCTGATCACTCGTGATGCACGGGACCCTTTTTGCGTATCGGCGTCGGCTACCTTCGTGTCGACTTCAATTGGTATCTCGGCGACATGCGACGGCATGGCGTATCTCATGAGTGATAAGCAATTACGATACGCGATTGCGGCGGAAAAAAAAGTGCGCATCATCGTTGGATCCCCACTTGTGGGTCGGCTGCAATCGCGACAAGTGGCGCTCGTCAAGTGCTTGGGACACATCTGCCCGATGGCCATTCAGTCAAAGCGAGCGGTGCCAATTGAACCTGACAGCGCAGCACAAACTGCGCAGTTTGTGCGAATCTCCTGCGTTTGGAGCGGCACCCAGGGCGCGCAGGTGATAATTGCAGCGTTGTTCCATTCGGCTTGTGCGCAATTAGACTTTGATCGTCTGGGACGGTGGATTTGCATTATCGGTACAAATTTTCCCACCACCTCATGGTGATCCAATGCAGTCGCCATAGGCTCATGCTGGAGCGGGGGGCTTCACATGCAATTGCGGCCTCAAGTGGATTGGGTAATCAAGCCCCTTATGCTGTGGCGGCTTATCGGGCGGAGATTTATGGGAGCCATGCGAAGAGCGCGCATTGTTATCTGCTGGCTTTGCTTTTGATTTAGGTAATCCCCGGATCAGAGGGCTTTCAATCTTGTTTAGATATGGCACCAGTTGTCGCAAGATTGCATACACACACAGAGACGCGCACGCAGAGCGTGTTGATAACGAATTGATGGCTTGGATGAAATTCAGGTCAAAGAGGGACAGAGTTTAGGGGCGATCATTGGGTCGAGGACAGTGTCGCTGAAGAGGTTACATGTGGAAAGAGAGGTGTTGCAGTGTGACGTTCATACTTGTGAATGAATTGAAAATGTGACAGCTGTCAATGTCATATTCTTCTTCTTGTTTCCAATATCCCCTCGCGGGTCATAGAGCCTCTACTACGCATAGTCGCCATCGTGTTCGGTTTCTTGAAATTAGTTTCAGCTCTCTGCAACACAAACTTGAGGTTTGAAATGAAAATGTGACAGCTGTCAATATGGTACATGTCACATTCTTCTTCTTCTTATATCGTATATCCCCTCGTGGGTCTTAGGGAATCTACTACGCCTACGCGCCATGGTGTACGCTCTCTCGCAATGAGTTTCAGCTCTCTCCAACACAAACTTGACGTTTGAAGTGAAAATGTGACAGCTGTCAATATGTCACATGTCACATGTGGATTTGAATTCAATTTCTGGTGAATGGAAGAAGACTCGCGTGAAATTTAGACGGAGAGAGCTTAAACTCGTTTATTTTGACAGATTTATGACAAACAACCGTCAACTGTCAAAGCAATTGTGGCAAAAAATGAAGTTTAGTAAGAATCCGATTGCAACAAGATCGAACGGTGTGCAATTTGAAGCAGATTTCCATTTTGTGATGCTAAATAAACGGTGTCTGCTGTGAACTGAAGGAATCCCTGATGAAACGTCAAAAGAAATGTCAAATAGACGTCAATTTTGAGATATCAAGGATAAATGTCAGAAAGTTGTCACAAAGATGTCCATTTTCAGTCAATCAACAATCATCTGTGATGATACGGAAGGGAAACGCCAAAAGTACAATATGTCAATTTCGAAATGTCAAGTTTCAGACGTCATGTCTGAGACGTCAAGTTAGAGACGTTACTGCTGAAATGTAATTTTTGGTATCTGCTGCTTTGACATGCAGATTGGATGCAACTCAATGCATTGAGTTTCTGTAACCATTGAGAGCAAGTCAGTGTCAGTTATGGTTGTGGATTAGAACGTGAATTGAATGTCATATCAAGATGTCAATTTGACAGTCGTGAGATTCGCATACAAGTGAGCGTGAACTTGGGAACTAGTTATGAAAGTCAATTGCAAATGTGTGCCCGTTAAGATGCTTAATCTAAAAGTTAACCTTTTGGAATTGGCATTTTGACAGATGTCACCTTGACACTTGAAATCTTGTGAGGTAGCGTTAAAATGGTAGATATGCAAGGTTCGGGGAATTTTCGGAACACCCAAGATTACATGGGCAAAGACTGAAAGGATTGAAAAAAAAAGAAAAGAGGGGATTTCGGAGATAGCGGAGAAGGTTAGGTCAGGTTAGGGGGCTGCTAATGAATTTACCAGCACACTTAGACCATGTTGGTCCATTGTGATACCCAACTGATCGACCGCTCCAGTGATAGTGCCGTTAATTTGATCCCAACGGCAAATGGTGACTGGACTAGATTCGATTTCACTGGGATTCGAACCTGGGACCCCTCGAACTTGAGGCAGGCACTTAACCAACAGCGCCATCCAGTCGTAGCGGTTTACTCAAAGGCGCAGGTTGACGAACTTCAATAGGGACTAGAAGGTTAGATATTGTCACAGTGTAACAGGCAAGCGCTAGATCTCGAGAGACTGCTATAGACCACTTTCTCTAGGAGATCATAATCCCAAGGCTGTCAAGAACTCAAAGAGAAGTAGGGTGCTAAAATTTCATTTAGAATTTTGTTGTTTTTGTTTTGTGTTTACTTCGAAAACGACGTTTTCGAACTCAAACACGTCAATGAAGCGTTGTATGCTGTTTGAACTCGTATTCATACTCTTTCTTCTGATAGCGCTACACTCTGGGATGTACCTGGGCCTCAAGCAACAAGGAATTAAGGTGTTATATCAATCGTCGCTCTCGTGTTAGCTAGTGGGTTCTACACCATCTGTTCAAGATCGATGTTGAAAATGTCAAATGACAGTGTGTCGACTTACATAAAACCTTTTTTGAAGGTCTCGTACCGTACCCAAGTTTTTTATTTTTTTTTTTGGAATTTTGAAACACTACTGGAGCACTTAGACTCAAAACTGGTCCATTGTACTGCCAGGTAGCAACCTACTCCAGTGCCGTTAATTTGATCCCAACGGCAAATGGTGACTGGAGCAGATTCGATTTCACTGGGATTCGAACCGGGGATTCCTCTAACTTGGGGCAGGCACTTAACCAACTGCGCCATCCAGTCGTTTTGCTTGATGGAGCAGCGAGAGTTCTCCATCGTCGTCCTGCTCAATCTGACGAATTTGGCATGAATGTCAAAGCTGAACATGGCGCTGTCATATGCGGCCTTGAAATCGACGAATATGTGGTGTGTGTCGATCTGCATTTCTTGGGTCTTCTCCAGGATCTGCCCCAGTGTGAAGAGTTGGTCTATGGTGGACTTCCCTGACCTGAAACCACACTGATACGGACCTATCAGATTGGTGACGAAAGGTTCACACAGAACGGCAGAAGAGATCTTGTACGTGATGTTAAGGCGACTTATCCCTCGATAGTTGTCGCAGTCAAGGGGGTGTCGTTGTTTGTGGATCGGGCAAACGATACTGAGATCCCACTCATCGGGCATGCTTTCCTCCGATCATGTCTTACAGATGAGTTAAGGCATGCCCATCTCCAGCTGCTTTAAAGACTTGTGTATACAGTCCCTCTGCAGCTTTATTCTTGACCTCGTCTGGATCGGGTGGACGGCATTTTCTTTTATCATCGTCCAAATTGAGTGGAGTTTTCTGCCTGGCAGGGGTTTTGGGGTATTCATCGCTGTTTTAGAGTCTACAGAAGTGATCTTTCCAGATTCTCAGTATCGACTGCGGCTTCAATACGAGTTGTCCCACCTCGTCTCGACAGGCCTCTATCTGAAGTTTATACACCCTGAATAATTGCTTGGCCCTTCGGCAGAACGTTTGGCCATTCCTTGCGTAAGACTCTCCATTTTCTCGTTCGCGCGTTTCTCATCCTCTTTCTGTTTCTTTCTAAGAAGACAGTGCTCTTCTCTACGTTTTTGTTTGTAGAGCTCACTAACCGCTATCGTACTTCTATCGACAAATGGGTCGCGGCTCTTCTAATCTCCTTAAGTTCACCCACTTCTCATTTCCCCACATGAATATCATCAGAATCAAGGAGTTTTGCTAGTTTATCGCCACAGACGCGAACGTGCACATAGTCCACGCTGAATATCTGACTTCATAGCATGCCCATCCTCCATTTGGATTCACCTGCAGTCGACCATTCGCGCCGAAAAACTCACAGCTGCCCCTGTGTTTCTTTAAAGAGAACAGCAATCTCTCCTGTCTGTGACTTTCAACACCTGCCATCAACTTAACCCACGTGTGTCGCCGCATGCCAGCCCGTCAATCTTTATCCGTACGTGACCAGATTCCTCCGCTCCACACAAGATCTCTGAATCCAACCGAAAGAAAGAAACCCGTATCTCTGACGCCACCCGTTATCGTCAATCAAATGTCATTTGACTTGTCAAAAAAAACTTTGAAGATGTAACCCAACTCTGCGCGGTGATCGATTGAATGAGACATGTCGTTTGCACGTATGTACGAACAACTTCCGCCAACCTGTTACCGATAGACTTCTGAGAATCTGGTTACGAAGCGCTCGCGATAACGAACATGACATCAACACCATCGGCAGGCTTTGATCGGCAGGCGGCTGAAATTCCAACAGATTCAACACATACTTCAATTAGCACGAGTTTGCAAGCGTATCTGCCACAAGCATCGACCACCTTGCGGTTCCGATGCATATTCTAGATACCCTGCTCCACGATCGAAGAGTGCGCGCCTTGCGCTCGTGCATATCAGTTGTTCTCCTTATCGCCGAAAACACACTCGTGAATGAGAGTCACTTGCCCGTGGCCGCCCTCTGCCCGCCCGGCGGCAGCGCACCGACAGATAATACCCACGACACTTCGATAACACACTCGTGCGCAGTTGAAAGCAAAACAACAAATTTCCATAACCTTGACCCAATCAGTGACATAAAAACTGTTTTACTCTGATTCCGTTTGGGTGCAGAATGATTCGGTTCTCGGCGGCGGCGGCGCACTGTGCGACTGCTGCGAGCCGGATTTCTTGAAATTTTGTGTGGGACCATTTCTGGTGGGAAATCGAAGGTTTTTCTTGAGTCACGTCTTTGACTGGGCGCCACTTCGCGGAGTTCGTTACCCGGTCTAGCACGCCACGCGCGAGCTACTGAACAGAAACAAAAACGAGAACGGTGACAAAACCCCTTTCATTCGAACTCGGCGAGCACACAGGCAGAGCAACGTGGCCGAAGATGGGTCATGCGATAAGCGAGATCAAGACGGCAGGACCACCCGCAGCGACGGCTTTAATGAGTCAGCATGATGAACAGCCTCAGCTCGGCTTAAGCGTTGTAAGAGACCTTGATCTCCTCACGTGTCAAAGAAAGCCTGCCAACCGTTTTTTCGAGCGAGTTCTGAAGCCAGACGAATTGTGAAGCTGTTCACGTATCTCTGAGGTGACCAAAAATTATGCAAATGCGTCAAAAGTGAGACCTTCACTACAAATTGAGATCGTTGACTTTAAGAAAGGTTTTCGAGAGAGGGAATTTAGATAAATTTGAATTTGAAGTAGCTTGACAGATCTGTTGGGGTACAATTTTAGGAGCAGGTGGGGACAGTAGATGACAGTGAACTGGGGAAGGAAAGGGTGTCTTCCTGGACAACAGCCAGGGTGTTGAACATAGTCTAGGCCTTGAATTTCGTATTCTCAACCTTGAAATGGAGGCTGATTAGGTCAAAGTCGTCCTTGTGTGAGGAGGGATAAGGTACTTTCTTCTTCTTCTTCGCCTTGTGGGGGGACCTGTGTCTCAACCAACAAGCCTCTCCAGGTAGTACGATCTTCTGCTAGCTGTCCTCTATTTCACACGCCAAGCTACCTAAGGAGCTGATCATTCGAGGTGTGAATTGGTGAGCTTGTCAATGATGAAGAAATGGTTGAGTACGGTGTACTGCAGGGGTTGAAGTTAGGTCCACTTCTTTTTATGATACACGTCAACGGCTTACTGTCAGTGCTAAAGTATAGTACGGGTTATGTATATATGGACGACACAGCGATCGTATTTGGATATAGGAACGTTGATGAAGGATCAAGACTGCTTGGTCGCTGCTTGGTGTCACAACAAAGCACTCAAACAATTTTAAGTTTTTGGAGAGAAAAGATATACCAAATTTGAAATGAAATAAAAAAAATGAATGGGTTGAAGTTCCTCTCTACTTGTCTGCGTCATCTTAGATGAAGACGTCCTCTGTTTCAATAGTTCAGAGTCGAATATAGGCACATGACTAGGGAACTTGAAAATTCGACGATCCCTCCAATATGAGAAGTCAAAGAGTTACAAAGATTAATTACAAAAAAAAGGCCATTTGGCCCAAATCGATGAAGCTTTAAAGGTGACAACACAATAGGGGACGACTTGAATTAAGGTGGCATACTCAAGTCGAGAGGACTCTCAACAAACGTTGAGCGCAAGGCTGAAGACAGCTGGGAAGAGATCATTTCAGCATTTCATGGTGCATCGTTTCGAGAACGAGCGGAAATTATTTAAAATTTTTTCCGAAATTCCGGTTCAGTTGCAAATACGCAACGAATTTCGTCATGAGGCCCATCGTTATCATGGCTTCAATGTGGAGGCAATTCGTTGCATCATGGAAAGGTTTGAGCGTGAGTACACTCTTTTGGATCTTAAGTCACCAATCAGACAAAGATTATTGCAAAATGAAGAAACATAGCAGCCGTAACACCAGTATCGAAGAAGACCGAGAAATGTCAGTTATACGCCGGTCAGTTGAATTGGGCATCGCCAGAAAGTCAACCCGGCTTGTTTTGCGAATGGATTTGGGCGTACATCCATATAAGATTGTACTGACGAAAGATTTGGACCCGGACGACCATAGACAATGCCATGGCTGTGAGTTCGTTAATTGGGCGCTGGAAATGTTGGCCGGAGATTCGGATTTAGGTCAAAAAATCATCTCGGACGAGGACCATTTTCGACTCAGCGGCTATGAAAACAAGCAAAATTGCCGTTATAGGATCGAACACAATCCACAAGTGTTCGACCAAGCAACAATGCATCCACAAAGATTGAATGTTTGGTGCGGTTTGTGACATGGCGGAATCATCTGACTTTATTTCTTTTGAAATGTGGAAGGACCTAAGACCGTCAATGGTCTTAGCTATAGAGCGATATTAACCGACTTTCTGTATCCAAAGCTCGACAGCATCGATATATCTGAACTGAAGTTCCAACAAGACAACGCTGCATGCCATACAAGGTCTGAAGGAGAAATTTGTCGACTGGGTCATCTTACTCCGAGCGCTCACCAATTGGCCGTCGCGATCATACGACTTAACACCACTCGATTATTTTCTCTGGGATGTAGTCCAGTCCTTAGACTACGCTAACAAGCGAACCACTTTGGGTGGTGGGCCAACATTCGAGACGCTATTGTCAGAATAACGACGCAGATATTGGACCGAGTCATCAAAACTTGGACCGACCGATTTATGCAGTTCAAGCCAAGCTGAGGCGGCCATTTAAATGATGTGCTATTCCGTTTTTTTTTGGATTCGTCCAAGGATTTGGCAATCTTCTAAAGATATACGATTTCGGGAATACGCCTACGTACTAACCCACACCCTGCACACTTCAAGTATTATATTTAGTATTACTTCGCGGGGCTGGTTAGCATATCACACTATGTGCTCCATATTGTCCAATTCGGATTTCTTTCGAACCTTCTTAGCTCGTTCTGGACGTTATAAAGGAGCAAATCTACAGCCATTTGTCAGTTGAATCTATCATATGGCTAACTGGAATTCGGGAGTTGGTAAATTTGTTCTCCCTGCGCCAAAGCGTCTCCAATGGAATATTGCATGCTCTGTGCCTTCTTCTTCGTTCGCGCATTCTGGACGGGAGGGTGAGCAGTCATGACCAAATCTTTGGAGGTATTTCCGGTATCCTCCATGGCTCGACAAGAACTGCATGAGGTGGTAGTTGCAGTTCCCGTGAGTTCTCGATGTCCAGTCTTTTATGGCGGGGATCAATTTATGGTTGCCACAGTGCCGTATATGTTGCCCTTTCTTCCTTTTTCAGGCATCTTGCGCTAGTCTCCGCGTGATTTGCCGTTCGCCTTAGATAGACCCTATGCATCTCTTTGGCGAGAATGTCGATGGGGACCATACCTGCGATCACACAGGCTGCTTCGCCCGAAATTGTTCGGAGGCCGCTGATTGTTCTTATGGCGCAGAGCCTCTATGCTGACGAAAGCTTCTTTGCTGTCTCCTCTACCGAAAGAGCATCCGCCCAGATTGACGCAGCATAAAGAAGAATCGAACTTACCACTCTGAAAAGCAAGATGTGCTATTCCCTATATAATGGAGTCAATGCAGCATCAAAATAAAGCCAAAATCAATTTTATATCTGACACCGTTGTTGTTTTATTTAATTTTCCTTTTTCTATTGTTTTTATCTGGTCACCTTGTAGATCTGTGAACACAGACATCCAGCTTCAGTCAATTAACATTTTCAAAAGACGTCTGCACGCCAGAAATGGGTACAGTAAAGGAATTTCTTGGATTGTATCCTTGTTTCATTTGCAAACCGATGTTCTGAACTTATAAAATACGGTCAAAAAACTTTTAGAAATGGTTTGGAAGTAGATTAGATCTATCTAATCCGTGCTTTAACCTCCCCTTTTTTTTGGTGCGAAGTTCCCTTTTCCACAATGAACATCATCTTCACCTTTGAATGCTGCTTTCTATTTGAATTAGTAACCTCTATTGCCTTCACCGACTTGACAGCAGTCCTTCAGCCTCATCTACTTTATCCTGGACAAAGAAGTGTGTGCTTTCTGGGCTAAAAGACGGTCCACTGGCAAATAGCGGCGTCGGTGTAATTACCGATCGGTATTTTTGCACCCTCTTATCTATGGTTTTTGAACACACCCGTCAGTCGATATGAGTTAAGTACAAGCATGGGCTTAGAGTTTCTCGCAACCTTTTTAATGGCGGCTGTTGTAGGCAATGGTCAATGAGTCTACAAATTTGCACCTCTGTCTATAGTTTTTGAACATGCACATGATTGAGGGCATGCTCCCTTGGCTGACAGTTCCTCAAAATCTTCTAGACAGTGGTTGCTGTCAGAAAAGTTGTCAAGGAGTCTACAAAATTCACCAAAAATTATATTTTTTTATGAACTTAGACGTCTAATCTTAAATCCTAGGCTTGTCGCAGAAATGACAGTTCATGGCTTTCCCTATAATTGGACGAGTTTTTGAGACTTCTCAAAGAATTTACAGATATTTTTGTTGCAGGGTCGCTCATCCCTTCGGTTTGAAGACACTCTGGTCTTAGTTTAGCTTATCCCGCCCAACTCACCGTCAAGAAATCTTTCCACTCTACCAAGCTCTGAGCACAGACATTCCACGCACATTCCCCTGCGATATGAAAACACAAGCGGTCATGCGTAACGCAGAACTGCTAAGTCCCTCGAAGTGTTCGGACAACTTAATGTGTCTGCATCTCGACACCATAAGTATTCAGATAAGACTTATGTGAGCGAACGTGTAGACAGCAATCCAATTAGCTGCTGAATCACACGCCGCTCTGGTGTTTTGCCTCAGCCGTCTGAAGTTCAAACGAACCTCTCCGACTAACCTTTCGATAGGTGAGCTAATTGATTACGGTAATTAGTCTCGTCGGGAGCTACAAGCCATCGCAGCAAAGCTCTCTGTTTACATCTGGATGAGAGCAGCATTCCAAAAGAGCGCCCAGCTCACCGCCTAGTCTGTGCACTTCAGCTCAGCGCGCTGAAGTTTCTTTATCTAATCAGCGGCATGGACGTATCTGGAGTCTACCTTTAACCCTCGATTCGATTGGGACCCTTTCGGTGCGCTGTTATCGCTCTTATTGCGATTGTCACATTTTTTTGTTATGATTTTGTGTGGGTTTTTTGACGACAATTGCTCAATAAAATTGCGAGAGCCTCGCGTGCCGTCATGCGAGATGGAGCGGGCCTGGTTGGGAAGCGAAGCAAATCAAAAATACTTTGAATTCCAGAAATAATTGTGATAAGCGCTTCGCTAATCATTCGAGTCAAAACAACATTCCTGGCGGTGTGATGATCTCAGGAAGTGTCGAATGGACTGTGACCCAGAGATCGGGGCGGGGGCAAAGGTGTCGATGCGAATTGTGGAATAACAAAAGTTGGACGCTGGAGGAGGGAGGCATGGAGGAGGGCATCTGGAAGTGCAATTCGAATGGGAATTTGAGGGAGCAAAGCGCTGGTTCGGGTTGGCAGTGGAGGGAGTGAGTTCTATGAACTCGCAGAGGGACCGAGCACAGTCATCGTCAGCTGGGTCAGTGGAGGGTGTCTCATGATAGTCTAATGAAAACTGGACCCTCTTCGAAAAATGTTAAAACGATCCTTCTTTTTTGGGAGCAGGCGACCATTCTACAAGCACACCTCGGTGGAGGAGTTTTCTGTGTTGAAATGAAGGCGCTGTGACTCCTATTTTATGGCAATAGCCCCGTGAAATTACCGTCAAGTTCTTCTGGCAGATCTTTCTAATCTTTGAAACACCTGCTCAGTTCATAGCCGAATTTTAGGAAAATCAAGTTTTCAAGGCGTCTGGCAATTGATAGATGCTTCTGCCCACATCGTTCTCCACATTTGTGGTCAAAAATGAAGGAACAAAATTTTAAATTTGCGAAATCTTTTTTTTTCCGAATAAATTTCCGTCTCGCAAAAATTTGTTTTGTTTATTCGAGTCGTTGATGCTTATTTGAATAATTAATTCGTCGATTTGTTGATTAATTTCGAACAACAAATCCTCGATTCTGGGGAAAACAAGTTACAAGCAGATGTTCAGAAAAGCATTCCGGTGATTTAAGCGAAAGTGTTGACAAGTTCGGAATTTTATTATCACGCGTTGGAGGTTCTATTTAAGAAGGTGAATCGTTTGCGTTTGCGGCTTATTCTGACTTATCGTTGGGGAAGTTTTCTTTCGTTCGTAACACGTTACGACTTGTTAGTCATCGACAAGTTCCAATGATGCCATGTGACCACAAATTGCAGGGTGCAATGAGTTTTTTTTAATGATAAAACGGTGATAAACGCTTATGACGCTCTTCAACTTATATCGTTCAGACAGAGTTTAGAAATCGTGGTCCAGATTGACACATTTCAATAGAATATCTCTTTTAACTCCTCCTGGGCATCGGGATAGAAGATGGGACGAGAAGAAACGCCTGAATGGGAGGTGTCTTGCATCCTCCTCCCAACTCATGGATATCGACCGATTTCTCAGCAACCACTCGTGTTGTGCGTGCTATTGTTCTCTCACGAGTGGAGGGGACCTACAGTTTGATGCCGACTCCCAACGGCGAGATTGAGAAGCTTTTTCTAGACAGTTATACTCTTTGAGTGTTGTAAATGACTCGAAAGAAGTGGAGCCGTGAAAAAATGTAAGTTTTTTTTCGAGATTCGAACCATAGATCTCTAGCGTGGGAGTCGATGCATTTACCCACTACGCTACGGCGCCCGGTGCGGCTTACGGGCCTGCAGATCGACTATAGACCAGATCTTCACACAAATCCTAGAAAAGACCAGTGAGTTTCGATACGCAACACTTTTTCCATCGATTTGGAAGCCGCATACGCCAGGATTCGTCGCAAAGAATTATACGATGCGACTTGACCGAGTTCGGGATCTCGGGAAAACTGATTCGGTTGTGTTGCACCACGCGTTGCACCGTGCAGTTCTGTTCAAAGACCTCTGAAACATTTAAAACCTGCACCGGATTTCGGCAAGGAGATGCGCTATCGTGTGATTTCCTCAATTTGGTGCTGGCTGAGTTAGTGCGGCGGGCGGGTGTAAACATGGAAGGCACTATCTTCTACAAATCTTCTCAAGTCCTGGGCTACGCTGATGACATCGACATGGTCGCGCGTTCCGAGCGTGCCGTTGTAGACATCTTTACGGCGGTTGAAGAACAGGCGAAACGAGCTGGTCCAAGAAGTTGAGGAAGTGGAAGCCTTCAAAGCAGTGTTGGGGAATTCCCCTTTTTGTGGGGAATTCCATTGCTAAATTTGATAAAAGGGGAATCTACTGCCTGATTGAACTAAATATGGGGAATATCGAATAAAATCTAAACTGCTCCTAACTAAATACCAACCACTCGCTTGGCAACGTCTGGAGGTCCAACCAGCTCTCTACCTCTCTCAAGCTTCGGATAGTCAATTCTAACGTGAAATCCGTACTGCTCTACGAATGCGAGACCTAGAAGACAACCACCATCACTGTTCGCAAGCTTCATGTCTTTGTCAACTATTGCTTGAGACGAATCCTGAAGGTCTTTTGGCCGGAATGGATTACGAACGAATAGGTGCATCACAGAAATCCATCGCGGTAGACATCCAACGTCGAAAGTGTGGTGCTGGATAGGCCATACACTGTGGAAATCGCAAATCTCAATTCTGCTCTACCATCTGATGCAACGTCGGAGTTGGCTCTTTTGCTGTCTGTCTTTTTTGTTGTTGTAATGGGAAATTTTAGGGTTGACGTGAGCAACGTTCGTGGCCTAAGAGCTAGATATAAACCAGCTGTCTTGGCACTGAGTGAAACACAGGTAGGTGAGAATACCGATTTATCGGATTTGAACCTGCCTGGATATAACTTAGTGCCTCTTTTCTTCTCTCACCGCGGTCTCGCCCTATATATACGTAGTGATGTAGCTTACCAACTTCAACCACAATGCGGCCTCTGTTCCAATCCGGAATTTAATTTTCTGTGGTTAAAAATCCATGTCCGTAAGCATTTGATCCACTACTGTTTCATTTATAGAAGTCCAAACCTGGATAGCAATTCAACTTTTAATGAGTTTGATATGCTATCTGATTCCATAACAAGAATTGTATCCCTGTATCCTCACACCGAAATTGCCATTGCGGGCGATTTCAATGTACACAATTCTACTTTGCTTCGACATTCTGGCCAGACAACACCCGAAGGACGGTATGTTGAGATCTTCGCTGAGGTAAATAATCTGACCCAGCTTGTGAATGAGCCTACACGAATACCTGACATTGCAGATCATTCCGCCAACACCCTGGACCTGTTTCTCACCTCTCACCCTGATAAATATTCTACTGACATATTGTCGCCTCTAGGCTCGTCCGACCACTGTGTCGTATCAGCTAATTTCTCGTATTCACTCCACACAGTTAGAGAACAAATTCCTAAAAGAACCGTATGGCTATACGAGAAAGCCAATTGGAGCGGCCTTAACGACTTATTTAGGAATTTTAACTGGTCTCTATGTTTCCTCGATAGTGACGTGGATGCCGCTGCTGATACGATCACGAACATCATTCTGCTGGGTATGAGATCCTTCATTCCCCATAGAGTAAAGAGTATCAAACCCAAAGCAAATGCGTGGTATGACTTGAGTTGCAAAGAGGCTATTAGGTTGAGGGAGTTGAGTTTCCGGACTTACAAAGCAAACCCTACTGAGGAAAACCGGAAAAAGTTTAAGCGGGCCAGAAATGACTGCAATGCACTAATAAGACGTGTGAAATTCGCATATGACCAAAAGTTGAGGCAAAAAGTGCTACAATGTCCCAAGGGTAGCAAAAACTTTTGGTCATTTGTTAAAAATATAAGGAGTTCAGCCTCATCTTCAATTCCCACGCTCATTTGTAATGACATTCCAGCTGTCAGCTCTTTAGACAAGGCCAATCTGCTTGCTGCGCATTTCGCGGCCAGCTCAACGCTGCCAGATTCGACCTTGTCTCCGCCTGTACTTGAGAGCGTCAATTGTACCATGGGACAAATCCATTTTCGCACTCGTACAGTTGCTAGAGTACTTAAAGATCTCAACGTGCATAAATCCGCTGGCCCGGATGGTATACCCCCCATACTTCTGAAGAGGTGTTCTTCTACGCTGGCAAAACCTCTGCATAAGCTTTATCATCTGTCCTACTCTTCTGGTCTCTTTCCGAGTGGATGGAAAACAGCATTTGTCCAGCCCGTCCCTAAAAAGGGCAAATCTTCGTCACCCTCCTCCTATCGACCCATAGCACTAACGTCCCTTCTTTCCAAGGTCATGGAAACGCTGATTAACCGTCAGCTTATGAAATATCTTGATTCGCGGAAGCTTCTTAATGACCGGCAGTACGGTTTCCGCAGCAACAGGTCCACTGGTGATTTGATGGCATATCTCACCGAAAAGTGGAACCAATCTTTGCACAATGCTGGAGAAAGCAAGATCGTTGCGCTTGATATTTCAAAGGCATTTGACAGAGTTTGGCATCAAGCTCTCTTGTCGAAAATGCGTGCTTATGGCATCGATGAGTCTCTTCTTCAATGGATTAGAGATTACCTTTCGAACCGTTCAATTCAAGTTGTTTTGGATGGGTTCAAGTCTGATATTCACCAAATTAATGCTGGTGTTCCCCAAGGCTCTGTTTTGTCTCCGACTCTCTTTCTCATTTTTATAAATGATCTCCTGTCTGCTACTTCTAATCCAATCCACTCCTTCGCAGATGACAGTACTCTCAGCTTTTCATGTTCGTTCCAAGACTCACGACCCTATCCTTCGGCCGTAGAATTGGAGCGGCAGCGTATGTTAAGCACATTAAATTCCGACCTTGACAGCATATTTAATTGGGGTAAAAACAATAGAGTGGAATTTAATGCTTCCAAAACTCAATGCTGTCTACTGTCACTCAAGCGATCCCAAAACAATCAGCCATTATCCCTGAATGGCACTTGCATCGAAGAAACCGAAAAGCTTTCCATCCTCGGTATGTGTATTAACTCAACACTTAGTTGGAATGATCACATATTCGAGGTCGCCAAAAATGCTGCGAAATGTCTAGGTTTCCTTAAACGATGCAAGAAATACTTCACCCCCTCTGATTTGGCTTCAATTTATAAGGCCTTCATTCGCCCCAAGCTTGAGTATAACGCTCATATCTGGTCTGGTGCTCCTAAGACCTCCCTGCACCTACTTGATAGAATACAACAGCGAGCGATAAAACTTATAGGAGACAGTAATATCGCGAAGTCAATAGACTCGCTCGAACATCGCCGTAATGTCTCATCCTTGTCATTGTTTTATCGCTATTTTAACAAACGATGCTCAAGTGAGTTAGCCAATTGCATTCCTCCCCTCCATGAATTCACCCGCAATACTCGTCTCGCCAGGAATGCTCATCAGTTCACCCTCAAGCCTGTTTTCGGACGTACAGTTAAGTTTAGAGAGTCGTTTTTTAGCCGCACCACACGAATATGGAATGCTCTTCCCAGCCTAATATTTCCCACTCACTACAATCTACAGACATTTAAGACCAATGTGCATAGGTACCTCCTTTCCATTTCTCCCTCTATACCTTCGGCCCGTGCTGTGTCTTGATTCCGGACACTTAAGGGTATTCGTAACCCCTTTTGCGCGCGCAAATTATAAAAAAAAAAAAAAAAAAAAAACGGATATTGGACTCCACAAGGAGAGCGTAGTCGAGGTCGTCCACGCTTGGAGGCGGACCGTGGAGAAGGAGTATCGACAGGCCGGCAAATCGTGGTCGGAAGTGATTAGGCTGGCCCAAGACAGAGCTGGAGGATCTGAATAAAATAGAGTTGAAGCGCCTCCTGAGACTTACGAGCACACAACAACTTGGGTGGTTCAAATCATTGGTGGAAATGTAGATCTCACGGGGTATACCTCATACCCAGGACATAATGGACCCAACTGCTGGTCGATAAAAGTCGGAGAGCACAACATTATTTCCAGCCCCGTTATTAAATACCTGGGAGTGATGATTGATGCTCGCCTTAATTATAAGCATCATCTCGCGTACGCTTGTGAGAAATCGTCGAAAGCGATAAGCGCTCTTTCGAGACTCATGTCAAATGTCGGCGGACCGAGGCAAAGTAAACGGTTAATGCTGGCGAGAGTTGTAACATCCATACAGCTGTACGGGGCACAAATATGGTCTGACGTCGCGAATAAAAAGTCGCACATGAAAGACGCCAAATCTGTCTATAGATTATGTGCACTGAGAGTTTGCAGTGCATTTCGGACGGTATCCCACGACGCGATATTGGTACTATCATCTATGGTACCCATCGATATTCTAGCTCTAGAAGCTAGAAGACTTTATGACCAACGCGTGCAAGTCGGGCCCACTGTGAACCACGCGAAGAAAATAGAAAGAAGTCGCAGCATAGAAATGTGGCAACAACGATGGAACGTGTCTCAAAAAGAGAGATGGACGTACCGACTAATCCCAAGGATTGAAAATTGGGTAAATCGAAAACACGGTGAGGTTAATTACTATCTTACACAGTTTTTGACTGGTCACGGTGGCTTCCGTGAATACCTATTCAAGCGGAACCGTGATTCAAGTCCTTTCTGTCCTCGATGCCTACACGCGGAAGAAAATGTGGAGCATGTTTTCTTTGAATGCCCCCGTTATGATAACGAAAGAGATATTTTACATGAAAAATTTGGTGAACAGCCGACACCAGAGAACATAGTTCAGTATATGTTAAAATGCGAAGATTATTGGGCTGCAGTAAACGATGCAGCAGTACGAATAATGTGCGATCTTAGGAACGCAGAACGACAGCGGAACGCGAATTCGCTAAACACCTAGTGACGAAGCAAATAGCTCGAACCCGTCCCTCGTGAAGTAATACCTAGCGGTAGTTCCGCGAGGGAGCAAACAAACGGGAAGATTGACTGGGGGTGGTTTTAGCCGGTAAGAATCCGGCACTACCAAAGGACGTCGGACCTTTGGTGCCTATGCAAGGTTTCCACCTCCTCTCGCACAAAAAAAAAAACCCAACTGCTGGTCTAAGTGAGCCGCGGCACTAATCGCAAAAGCACCCTCTCACTTACCTACCTACCTACCCCATCTTAAGCTCAGGGTTTCAGCAGCGACTTTGTACTACATCTAGGTCGTTGTCTGCGTTGATTTCTCCAATCGCGGAGAGAAAAGGCTAGCGATTGTCAAAAGTTCTAAAAACTAAAATTCCGACAGCGTGAAATGTCGATCAGGTAGGTCATCACAGACAGAAGCCATTTGTAAAAATTTGTGTGCCCCTTGATTGGTGGATCACTTCTATAAACAGCCTATTGCGCGAACAAAAGATAACTTCCCAAATCCTGCATCCAGCTGTAAGGCAGCCTCCAGCTTTCAAGACGTTTCTCAAATATGATTCTAGATCTGTCTTATGATGCAGATAAGTGTAAACCAACCAATCTGCTCATTTAATGTGTTACATGGAAGAATTCAACATAAAATTGAAGACCAGCTGGTGTGGGGAGGAGAACCGTGAACGGTGCGAATTAAGGATTGGCCTGCATCGTGCCGGATAAGTTTAAAATTTACAGATTATATTGCTGGGAACAACAGATGATCGTCTTTAATCAACATTAAGTTAAAGAAAAGAAATGGCGCGTGGCGTAGTGGGAAGGTGCGTCGACTCCTACGCTCGAGGTCGTCGATTCGTATCTCGAAAAATACATCAAACATTTTTTCACGGCTCCACCTCTTTCGAGTCACTGACAATGCTCAAAGAGTATAACTGTCTAGGAAAAGCTTCTCAATCTCGCCGTTGGGAGTTGGCATTAAACTGTAGGTCCCTCCACTCGTGAGAGAACAATAGCACGCACAACACGAGTGGTTGCTGAGAAGATAGGCCCAGGTCCACCTCGGACTGTAGCGCCGCCATTAAATTAAAGAAAGACGACTTTCTCTGAACTAACGTTCTCAAGCCGCTTGCCATTTGACCAATCCTTCTTAGGTTAGTGATTATCCAAATTCATTACACCAAAAAATGTAAACAATACAACTAAACAAAACCACGGTGTGTAGCGTTCAATGACTTGTTCAAACCGATGATTTCTTGATTTCACCCATGTCGCGACTGTTACGCACAGTCTCTGTCGCAGACTTTTATACGCTGCAACAATAACGTTATAGCTCGTCCATCCCATAATTGGTCTCGTCCTCGAGATTGGAGCTATCGTCGCAAGCAAAACCTCTTTCTGAAAGTTCACACCAGGGCTTGAGCTTGTCTAACGCCATCATGGTGTTCAGCTTCCGTTGGTTGCGCTGCATGTGTGGAATGTCCTCCACCACGTACCTGTCATTCGACAGCACCTTGGTTATTATGTAAGGCCCGCGATACCGGCGCTCCAGCTTCCTTGACTCTCCGGTAGCATAGAGAACGACTCTATGAGAACGAGGTCCCCTGTCAGGTACGACGTTGGTCGTTGGCGCTTGGAGTCGTACCTCGTTTTCTGCTGCCGCTGGACCTCCTTAATGTTGGTTGAGGCTTCGCTTTGCAGCTCGTCGGTCTCTACCGGGTCCTTTCTCCCAACTCTAACAACAGCTTGTCCGCCGAAATGCTTCTCGGCGTAGAGGCGAACAGGAGCTCGTGTGGGCTCGCCTTCGTAGTGCAGTTTCTGACGGTGCTCAGCCCCCATTGGACTGCCCGGAGATGAGTTGCCCAGTCGTCGACGCTTTCCGCCGAGTGCATGCGACGAGAGAGACTGGGTTGCACCTTTCCACCTGACGGCTTGCTGTAGATGACAGGCTTTTATACGCTGCAACAATCACGCTACACCATAAACAAACCGAAGCATCGAATCATTTCCAGCGGGAGGACAACAGAAATGATTCCAGAGCAGGTTCCTTTGAACGAACGATTTTACGTCGGGTATTTAGTTCCTTCCTCATTCTCTTCTTTCACTTCTTCCTCATCTTAACTCCCTGAGCGCATCCACGAGGATGTCTACCTCCTCCAAGTCAGACGACCCAGATGACATCGCAAAACTTCCATATCATCAATCCTGACTCTGCAAGAAAAGAACACCCCGAAAATTTGACTCTATCTAGCAAGTCATGCAAAAGACTAATGCACGCTCCCAACCCCCTTCCAATAAATCACTTTGCAAATATTCCACATCACACATTCCACAGCCAAGTCTCAATCAATCCGATTCGGGGCGAACCTCGCGCTCGCGTTCGCGTTCGCGCCTAATCACAAGGACAGCTAACACGAGTAATGTGATCTTAATTTCTTTATCACAACACGTGACACGTCCAATGACCATTAAGCATGAGATTCCAATTCCGATTCCAATTCGCCACGACTGATTAAAACAACAAACATTCACATGGTTCCCACACTCCGGCCGCGGCGGAGGCGAAGTGGAAGTGTACATAAGCAACTCTAGCTCATCATCCGCTGGCGCGAATCCCCTCCCCCGGCTCGGAGGTCGGGTGCGAACTTAATGAATCCAACACGCCCATCGTTAATCCCACTCGCAAGGTGCACGTGAAATGAATAAATTCTGCATTCGCTCACCGCACTAAAACTAAAAATAGGCGACAGAGGCAGCGGCAGTGAGAGCAACAGCGACGCTCTATTACAGCGCAACTGAGCGGCTAGAGTGGCTACAGCGGCTAGAGCGGCTAGGCGGCTGCGACGCCAGCGACGGCCGCGTCTTTGCCGAGAGGGGAGGGCTAAAAATAGAAACTGTTTGGTATTTTTAGGAATAAACATCGCGGACCGTCGCTGATTTTCGTTTTGTTGTTATTTTTGTTTTTTTCTTTCGGTTTTTTTTTTTTTGATTTTTTGTGTGTTTTTTGTCCAAAATCAGCGATCGTGCGAGATGTTTGCAATCGAATACTGAACGCGTATTCGCGACTGGAAATCCATCAGAGGTTAGCCTCCACGCGTCGTGCGGTTCGTGGTCTCCGTCTATTGACTCAACTATTAACTGCAGGCCGGTGGGGGACGTCCGTGTTTCGGACGTTTATTGAAATTCAAATATGAAACACTTGACTAAACAAATCCAACACGTGCCGCATTTATTAACCAGGGGGTACGTGCGTCTGTGGCTGCGAATGGATTGCAACAAAGTGCCAGGATACACGTTCACACTTCGGTTACACCAAGGCTGCATGCGCCAGCCGACCACCCCGCCCGGGAGGGTGGTTTGGGGCGTGCCCCTCCCTCGGCGGCGATGCCTGAGGTTATGTCACGAGTTTATGTGCAGTTTTATGGCTTTGTTTTGTCATCTTGTGGCATGTGGGGGCTGGTTGCTGATGCTGTGGTTAATCACCGCACAGGCCATCTCCTCGCCAGCGTCGTCGTCGTCGCTGGCGTTGGCTCGAAGAATGTGTCGTCTTCGTCTTCTCCTTCGACTCGGGATGGAATTAAATTAGCATGATCTAAACAGTTTTTCTGGGCAAGTGACGAGCTTCGGCTTCGGTTTTATGGGCCGCGACGAGAGTATGTCACCATCTAGATTGGAGTGTGAGTCAATTTTTGATTAATGGACTTGTGTTGAGATTTCCGCAGAAGTGAGAAATAAATTAGATGCGCTATGGCTTGGCGTGTAGGGGCAGGCACATGTGCGGCCGATTGAGGATGACTTGTGGCGCGTGCGTTAGATTCTGAGGCAGAGAGTGCCGAATGGTGGGCTGTGGGCTTTGCGGGACCTGTGAATCATTCAAATTCAACGGGTTCATGTGAAATTCTTGGTGTTCATTCGAATTCCGATGGGATTACACACCGTACTGGGCCCAAGGTGGACGGCCTACATCGGCAATTCAGGGCCGTTTACAGAGAGGTCTTTGGCTTTTGCGGGAGTTCAGTGAGCTCGGCTTCCTACAAACTGAGGGTTGTGGACTCAAGCAAAGTGAAATTACTCATTCTTGAGAAGTTTGAGTTGGGGTCTGTCAGTCAGGATATTTTGAAAGTTATTCTCCTCCCGGAAGTCTCCCACTATTCGGACATTAGTTCAAACAGGGAGCAGACAAATTGTTTAGAAATCCATAACGAGGGCTTAAGAGTCCCTTTCTAGTCGGTTACAAAAAAGAAGAAACAAAATCTGTCAGATAGTCAAACCATTGTCTGGCATGTGATGAACTTGTTGATGGTTTCGGGCTGTCGCTGTAGCTCACGGATTGCTTGGATGATATTGGCCTTAAGTGTTTGAATCGTTTCCGGATTGTTGGCATAACATCGATCCTTCACGATTCACTACAAAAAAAAGTCCAAATGGGTCAAATCGCAATTCCGAAGCGGCCAATTGACATTGCCAAGACGGCTGATAATCCGATTTGGGAATTTGGTGCGTTGACCGAAACGTTGTTCCCAGACTCATTTTCGAAGAGAAATGGTCCAATGATGCCACCACTCCAGAACCCACACCAAACTGTCACACTCTGTGGATGCATTAGCTTCTCGATAACCGACAATAACGCGCGGGTTTTCCGAGCCCCAGATGCGGCAATTTTGTTTGTTAACGTAGCCGCCGAGATGAAAATGCGCCTCGCCTCGTCAGAAAAGATGATTTTTCGCCCAAAATCGTTGTCCAATTCAAGCTGCGCTAAGGCCCAAACTGCGAAGCGACGCGACAGCGAAGCGGATGGTCGCTCACATTCTACTGCTTCGTCAGTTGGACCTTGTAAGCGAATAATCCGAGATCTTTGTGCAGAATTCTCCACAGGGTAGGCTCCTTGAGTTGTTGAGATCAGTGTCGAGTTGATGTTCGTGAATTTTCGCCATATTCTCATCTGTGCGCAACGTACGACGACGGAGCCATGAGTGTTGTCCACTAGTATATCAGTCTCACGAGCTTTTTGCACAAACTTGCGTACAGCAGTCGCGGTGGGTGCTTTATTTCGGCCAAAACTTATTTAAAAAAAAACGCTCTGTTTGGGCTACACAGCACTCACTTTGGAGTAGTGATAATTTTTGAATATTTCCCAACGTTGTTCGAGCGTAAAGTGACTGATGTTGTCCCGCGGAGGTATGATACTGACTTTCTATTAAGATTTCGGGCGGGAGATAGCTGTCAGTGCCAAAATAACATATGATTTAAAAAGAAACCACTAGATGACCCACCCTTTATGGAAGCCTCAAGCTGTAAGCCCAACTTTTTGGATAAGAGGACAGGGTTTGGATTCCTGATTTTTTCGGCAAGCCAAAGCTGTCAGTCTGCAAAAGCGATAAAGGATAAGGGAGCCAGAATTTCATTGTTGACAAAATCGTCGAAAAACACGACCAAAACATCAAAGTGGATGAGACTTGCCGCACTAAATGGACCCTGACGAATAAATGGACTAATGCACAGCCAGGAGAGGGTAGCAACCGCTGAGGAGAGAATGCAAACTTTTAGGCCTCCAATTTTGATCAAAAGAAATAAATTCTGATCAAGGATCAAGGATTCTGATCAGAAGTCTAGTGACAGACAACCACTCGTAGAAGATTTGAGCATTTTGACCGTGGATCTGCAGTTTCAGTTTCAGTGGGCGCCGTGGCGTAGTGGGTAGGTGCGTCGAATCCTACGCTCGAGGTCTAAGGTTCGAATCTCGAACAAAACATCAAACATTTTTTCACGGCTCCATCTCTCCATCTCGGATCACTGACTGTCTAGAAAAAGCTTCTCAATCTCGCCGTTTGAGGTCGGCATTAAACTGTAGATCCCCTCTACTCGTGAGAGAACAACAGTACGCACAACACGAGTGGTTACTGAGAAGCTAGCCTCAGGTCCACCTCAGACTGTAGCGCCGCCATTATTATTTTTATTACTATCTGCAGTTTCACTGAAAATTCAGGCAAAATGTTAAACATTTTGGAGCCGAAATAGATTACCTTCGACTAATTAATCACAAAATTTTGCTGCTTGGGTGTACTGGTTTCTGATCAAGTCGGAAATGGTTCAAAAAGGAGCAAATTGTGTCAAAAGAAGCTCCCAAACGTCTTAGTCACATTTAAAAGGAAAGGCACCGTTTTAGACAGCGCCCACGGGAGAAATTTTTTAAGACGCTTCTCCAGCAAGCGGATCATTAAAGGATGCTACTTTAAGACAGTTGAATTCTACCTTGGTTTCCTTTGAATAAAGAGTATTTTTCTGAACATATCCTCTGCCTCAGATCGTGTCGGAACTTGCTTCGACAGCCAAACCTGACAGCTCCAACAAGCATTGAGTTGACCCTTAATTATGACGCTGATACTCTTAAAAAGTTGCAACATTTTTGGTCTTGCAACAAACCTTAAATACTAAGCCGTCAAAAAAAATTTAAGGCCCTGGCAATGTCCCCTTAGGCCGTCCATTTTGGTCCGCAGTTCAAGGAATCAACTTATTTAACATCCGGATAAACAAATGCTGCATTTTTTCCCGGTAATCACACCGCACAGGGCGTAACACAATCCTCAAATAACGCCTTTATTCGCACCCAGCACAGGGGGATGCCCCCTATTTCCAATTCCATCTGCACCCACCGCCCAATTTTTCTCCGAAAGCGACCATAAACCTCTAACAGGAAACCCTCTTGTGATTTCAGCGTATCCGGTGTTGACAGTCGAAGTCCAAGAGTCAACAATCAATTCTCCAGAGACCGTCGTGTAAACAAAACCTTACACGCAACCCATCGATCGTCCATCGTCCGAAATCCGATATGTACGAGTATTTGCGCCAAAAATACTCCTCCCAACGCTACCGCCAACCAGCAGCAGAGGATTAGTCAGCAGCGGCCGACATAAAAATATCAAAAAAATATGAATGATCCAACACGACACCCCACGAGCGCGCATTGCATCGAGTGTTCCGCCGATTTGCCGATTCTCCACTCCACAGCGGCACACTCCGCTGACCCAGAAACGACAGTGTATCGCAAGGAACCGAAATGGAGATCCAAATTACGAGCGATGACCTCCGGAATCTGGCCGCGACCAGATATAGTCACTAGTCAGGGTGCAGATCGATTGCGATCGAGCCCCGTTCGATGGGATCGGTTCGAATCGGTTTGATCGCCGTCGTGCTCGGTGTCGCTGTGCGCTGTTGTCGTCGTCACGAGAATGTACGAGTTTCTGTGCTTTGTGCAATCGTCTCTGAGTTCGGTTTTCATGAATGAAAATTTGTTCACAAAAAAAAACAACAACAACAGCGTAGTTACAATGCGCGACCGCATCAACCCGCGCGACCGGATGTGTGTTGGCTGCAGAAGCTCCTCCATACTGGGCTGCTGTCTCTGCCTCCGCCGGCGCAGGGTGTACGGGCGATCGAATCGGTTGGGGCTCGAAAAGTACGGATGACTCTGGTCGCCGAGAATTGTGTGACTGTGTCATTGCCATCGGACTACACGATACAGCACGACTTCATCATCGGCGATGATGATGATGATTGCGCTGATGACGGGGCGATCAGCGCTTCGTTCGAATGTACGAAGCTTTGGGGCTATTTATGGTGGTTTCATGCTACACTGAAGCTCGCCGAGGTTTCGAGCGATGCGTGTGCATCACCGAGCACCCATATGGCATTGTTTGAGCCGCACGCGGAGGGCGAGGGCGAGGGCGGGGGGAGGCTTTAAATAAAATTAAGTCTAAACAGGAAGGCGTAGTTTAATGGGTTTTCATTCTTTCATTCGACGGGCCTGAATGACGTGTCCATTTATTTTAATCGCATCGCCGACAGCGGCGGCTGCGGCGGCGGTTGCGGCGGGTGGACGCAAGGAATTCGATTAGGCGTTGCATGGAATGGTGCAAACTAATGACCGTTAATTGTTGAAAAGTCGTAGCGAATGTCAGTGGGGAAAGGTTAGGCCTTGAAGGTCCGTCTTTTTTTCAAAGCCTATAACGAGGTTTCGATCACTGGTTAGGACTAATTTCGCCGCTCGAACTGAATTGCAAATCCATTCGACTTCGAGATGGACCGGCCTTCAGTTTGGGTCATCTTCGCGAGTGCCAGTCAGTCTGCTTGCGCAAAAACAAACCACTCGTCGTTCCGTTTATATTTCATTTTTCTCAATCAATATCCGCGTTCGGGTAGTCGGAGCTGCCCCGTTGACGAGTTCTTGGAAAGAGATTAAGTTTCGAACAGGTTTGGCCATTCATTAGGCTGTCTGATGTCATCACGGAATTTAGCGAAGGTGTGATGTGAAAAGATCTAGCAAAGGTGCGGAGAAATGAACACGGGATCGTTTAGAAAACAACCGGAGAAGCAAAGACTGTAGCGATTGCGTATTGAATTTCGATTATGTAAGACGAAATTTTGAGCTGAAAGCTTATGTTCTCAATTCATTTTGTTGGCTTGGGACTTAGCTTTGGAAAGTTTGGCGAATTTCTAGGAACGTTCTAAGGCTTGCTAGGCACAAGGGCAACACTGCTGCTGTCCGAAGAGTCTTCGACTCCGCCTTCGTTGGACAACGCAATGGTGGAAGAAAACCACGAAATCGTTGGCGCACATAGGAGGACAAGGACCTCAGTCAACTTGGCATAGGAGCCAGCTGACTAAAGATCGTGCCAGCTCGAGACTCTTGTCAGAAAATCAGAAAAGAGGGGGGAGAATTCTATGGCTTGCATCGTTAAGATTCTAAGAGAGTGGCCTTCAAGACTATTGACGTCCAGACTCTTTTTCGAAGGCCGTTTTCGAAGGGATGACGAGAAAAATCTACGGACTTAAGGCTTTGCCTCATAGAGTGCGTTTCGGAGTCGCGTTTTAACATCGTGTTCCAACATAGCGTTTCAACGTCCCGTCTCAACGTCCGCGTCTCAACGTCCCCGTCTCAACGTCCCCGTCTCAACGTCCCGGTCTCAACGTCCCCGTCTCAACGTCCCCGTCTCAACGTCCCGGTCTCAACGTCCCCGTCTCAATGTACCCGTCTCAACGTCCCCGTCTCAACGTCCCCGTCTCAACATCCCCGTCTCAACGTCCCCGTCTCAACTTCCCCGTCTCAACGTCCCCGTCTCAACGTCCCCGTCTCAACGTCCCCGTCTCAACGTCCCCGTCTCAACGTCCCCGTCTCAACGTCCCCGTCTCAACGTCCCCGTCTCAACGTCCCAGTCTCAACGTCCCCGTCTCAACGTCCCCGTCTCAACGTCCCCGTCTCAACGTCCCCGTCTCAACGTCCCCGTCTCAACGTCCCCGTCTCAACGTCCCCGTCTCAACGTCCCCGTCTCAACGTCCCCGTCTCAACGTCCCCGTCTCAACGTCCCCGTCTCAACGTCCCCGTCTCAACGTCCCCGTCTCAACGTCCCCGTCTCAACGTCCCCGTCTCAACGTCCCCGTCTCAACGTCCCCGTCTCAACGTCCCCGTCTCAACGTCTCGTCTCAAAATCATGTCTTGTGACGCGGTATTCTACGATATCCCCATCACCGTTTTTCGATTGTGCCGCCTTCGCTCTTCTACTGTCGAATACTGCTTATTTTTCCCCTGTTCTCTTCGAAAATCTAGCAAACTCTAGCAAAATTTGTTCAATTAGTTTGCCGGGACTTATTCCATAAGCCATCTGCTACGACAAAGTCGAAAGTTTAATCCCTTAGAATGACAAATCCCAGGCTTCAGTTCATTGCAAAACCCCTTCTCAATCTCCACATTTCCCAGTCAGAAAAAGAAGAGGCCCAACTCAACAGCCTTGAAGCACTCCATATTTATTTCGCAAAGTTGACAAAGCAGAATTATTCTGAAATTTCGCTTGAAATCGATAAACGATGACAAACAGTTCGAATCAGAGGCACCATCCCCATTAACCCCCGCTTGCATCTCGAGATGAGTCACCTTCCATCCCATCCCGCCCACTCATTCCCTTTCATGATGCAGTCATCATCACCAGCCAGCTGAAAAATCAGGTCATTCGTGTCGCCACTCTCCTTCCAGACCAACTTCACGCCCTCTGCGACCAACGTCACACAATAAATCGACCCGATTTACTGCAAAATTGAATGCAAACAGAGCCAGAGAACAAAAAAACCGACTGACAACTACCAGATAACCTATCCACGAAAGCATCTATTGTCATTCGACGTCAAGAGTTGCGTCATTCCCTTCCCCAGTCTCCCGCCGCCCCTCTGCATGCGTCCGCGTTCATCTTTTGACCTTCTAACCCGTCCATCAGACGAGCAAAAAAGGCTTCCGTCGAAAGCTAATTTTAGACTCTAAACACCACTTGCACACAGTCAATTTCACAATTCTACTGGTTTCCACGAAAACCGTCCGACTGCCTGTATTGAGCCATCCTCGAGTTGATTGCTATCTTCCGGATCTCTTATCTGTTGACATTAAGTATCAGCTCCTCGAGAAGCCTTGAGAACACCTCAGCCTCAACAATCAGCCAGCCCACCGCCTGCCAGTACAATTCCATTGAACAGCCACATCCACCTCCCGCCCACCGACAACCTCATTCCTCCCCACTGCGGTGCACACACACACACACACACACAGGCGCACAGGCCGCGGCTTTTATTGGAAAACTTTTCGGGCACGTGCAGTGCAAAGTACACCCCGTAACGTGACGATTCCGCCGCAGAATCGGCTTGCGTAAGTCATAAAAGTAAACAAAGCGCTTACATCACTGTTCGCACGGGCACAGTGCATCCCGCCAAAACCGACTAACAACTGACCGTGAGCGGTGATTTCTACGCTCAAGAACATCCTGCCCCGCTCCCGCGCCCAGACCGTCGTTCGTTCGCTGCGCGCTCCCACTCGCAAAACGTGAAACCCAATCGTTTCGTTCTGTGCTGTTGCATAAGCCTTGAGCTCTGACCGCCACCACCACCGTTCACCGTTCGTCGTCCACCGTCCAACGGCGGGCACTCGCTCCCGCTCCGGGGGCATTGTTTACAATAGCTGCAGAGATACAGATACAAGAGTACTTTTCGCATAAAATCGCTAATCATTGTGTAAGATTCCGAGAAGCGCTCGGTCTTCGGTTTTGTGTTTGGAAATTCTTTTCCTCCCGTCGCCACGCCACCCACCGCCCCTCGCGCGGATTCCTAGGGAATGATACAATTTCTGCAGACAATTGGCTATGCCCGCTTGCGTCAATGGCATCCGACTCCGGCTCGATCGGGGCGGACAGGGGCTGATCGCGTTGCAAACGCACTCGGAGATCGGTCGCGTGACGGCAGATGACGGTGCTGACGCCGCCGTTGACCGACCGTCTTGACAGGCGAACGAGTTCTATATTCGGCCGCGTGATGTGTCATGTCATGCCGTCGAAATGATCGATTTTGGGGTGCCAGCGGCCACAATGGAAGCTCTTGAATGTGACTGACGGGTTCCGGAATAATACATCATTGCAGTGAATGGGGTTCGGTTTGGTTCGGTTTGGGGCTATAATTAGACGGGCACACAAGCTTCATCTATTTCCGTGGCGGGAGGGTGATGGTCTTCTTTTTGTTTTGTGGGTTTTTAGTTTCGCCTTGTCACGCAGTCGAGTGTGCTTTGAGATGATTTCGTAATTCTACATTTCACTGGAACCAGCGGTCTATTGACGTCGAGGGTGCTGGCCTTTGGGGTCGCGAGGGAATTTTACGATCGTGGCAGCTCATATTGTCTTTCATTTTGGAGAGGCTTACGAACATCCAGCTTTTTTTTCCGAGGGTTTTTGAAACACTACTGGAGTACTCAGACTCAAAACTGATTCAACCTACTCCAGTGCCGTTAATTTGATCCCAACGGCGAATGGTGACTGGACCAGATTCGATTTCACTGGGATTCGAACCTGGGACCTCTCTAACTTGAGGCAGGCATCTAACCAACTGCGCCATCCGGTCGTAGAAGGCATAGTGGACAGTTCCTCTTGTACGAGTAGGTGGGTCCAGAGGACGATCATTGATCTTCTTTAACGATGTTCTGTACTGGTTATACACAGCCTAGTCGTGCGTCTACAGAATCAACGCCAAAGGTAGCCAAATCATGCAGAACATAGCTTCGGCTTGTTAAGCCTTCGGCTTGTTCATTTTTTTAACATCCAACTTAGAGCTGATTCTGAGGCGAAGAGGGGAATTTGATACTGGCTCTCATTAGCACGATCCCTGATCGAGGGGATTAAAGAGGTTTACTTTCCATCCGCTTCAATGAAATCTGATTCTTGGACGCCGCAATGAGTGGCAAAGGGATCTGAATCGTTTTCGTATTGGAATTTCGGGATACTATCGTCGTGTCTGAATCGGTGTCTTGTAAGATTTTCGGAACACTTCCTGTTCATTTGGTATTTCAGGCTTTAATTATTGCCTGACTCTCTCAACTCTGAGACTGATCCGGTTTCTTCCTTCAGGAGAAATGGCGTTTTCGCTTCCAATCGACTCTGGGTCTCCTGTTCTTTAATTTCTTCGGCTTCAGATGAAAGGTCTTGACAGGTAAAGCTTCGTTATATGTCCCGGCTGCACTTTTGTCAACTTAAAGCTTAGATGACTTTTTCAGCAGAAGAATTTGCTACAGTCGCTTTCGTCTATAATGGACATCGCGCGAATGCCTGAGCTGAACCTGGACTTCTCTATTTTTTTCTCCCATCTGTAAATTTCATCTCGTCATTCGGCGAGTTTTTGATCAGTTTTTGAATTATTTCGAATTCTCCTGATCTCAGGCAGAGGATGGGGTAACCAACCCACGAGGGACGTCGTTGTCGGCTGCAAACGAGAGGGGGGGGGGACAAGTCTTTACCAGGCTCATCTCTTTTTAAGGATGGCGACAGAAGAACAAATCACTTCATTGGCCATCCCCGACATCCAGAACTTCTGTCAGCAGGAGCTACCTGATTCACAATCCTTTTAGAGCTACTCGAACGTGTTTTGGGCCCCATTTTTAAGGTTAGGTTAGGATCTTGGAATAGAAACGGCGGCGGATGAACCTTTATGAACGGAATATAATATCATTAAAATGTCCGCAGCGGCTTCTCTGGGTGGCGCGCATCCAAAATGTCCAATTTTCCATGACTCTGACGCATAAATTAGGCCAAATTTGATGCCATGGATTATATTGGCTTCAAGCGCCATTGTGGTTTGTGGGTTATTCGCATAGACCTGCGACTTCAGAAAACCCCAAAAGAAAAAGTCTAGCGGGGTCAAATCGCACGATCTCGGTGGCCAGTTCACTTCACCTCCACGTGAGATGACCATGCCCTCGAATCGCTCGTGCAGACCACGGTTCTCTTCCTGCAGCTCTTCGATGGTCTTTTCACTGATTTGGAACTTTTCGAGGAATGTCTGGAGGCGTTTCGACAAGTCTTTGTGTTCTGTTTTGACGAGCGTCAGTTCCTCCTCCAGCTCTCGTTTCCGTGCGGATTCTTTCGATTGATTCTGACGGAGAACAAACTGCGCTTTTACTTTGAAGGAGGAGTTCTCTTTTTGCAGGTCTAGGTAGGAGCATTCGGAGAGTTTGAGGAGACTGTCCAGCACGTGCAGTTCGTCTTCTAGGGAGGATATCATCGATGGTAGATTCATCATTGCAAAGCTAATCTAGCTCTTAGCGGACGTTCTGTCTAATTAGATTGAACAGACCAACTTTCAGGACGTATCTTTACACAACACTGCCCCGTTGGCACACATGTCTCTTGGTTGGGACTTCTGTACAATGACTTCTGCAGGAGCTGCAAGGATGAGGATGATGAATAGATTGTACTGCGACTTCTGCAGAAGCTACACAGATTATGAAGGGGATGAGACTGTAGCATATCTTCTCTACACGTGCAGTGCCCACTCTATCTGCAGGATAACCAACCTAGGAACATATGAGTATTTCTTTGACAACTTAACTGAGTTAAGCAACATTATCACCAGTCAGCTTAAATGACTGAATGAATGAAATGAATGGTGTCGAGGGTAGGATCTACCCAATTAGCGTGGTACCACAATGGGCTTAATGTTGGCCTAAGTGAGACTGTAGTCATCCACTTGAACGTAATCTAACCTAGTCACCATCCACTACTTTTTGAAAAAAAAAAAGAAAGGGACATCTGTCCCTAAGTTCTTCAAGTTTTAAAGGATCACAAATCTTCCTCCTCTTAATCAGCTTAATCGAATGTCTTCAGATACATCGTCCGCTCTAGTCTGATATAGGGTGGGCGTGGAAACTGAATGGAAACCAAGCATACGACCGATTTATTGCTTGGGCTTGACACGATCGTTTATGTCCAAACATGAGTTCGAGTGCACTATTTTCTTAAAGCAGTTCGAAAGAATTAAATTTGTTCAAGGTTCAGGGTTCATGTTTCCAAACTTTGCCATCTGCCTAGCAATATTCCCGTTGAAATTCGAGATTCCAAGTGTCCTACAACCAGCAAGAGCTTTCTTTGCCCGGCCTGAACTTGCAACCCATGAAAATATGACGTATTCCTCGACAAAAGACCGGACGCTGTTCAGCTGCTTAAGTCCAAAGTCTCGCCTTGAGTTGACCACTTGACTGGGACCACACCTCGTGATAAAGGTGATCTAGAACCCAGCCCCTGGCCGCACGTGGGTGTGGAGCACGCTTCAACATCCTTGAGTGCACCCGAGTTCCGTGTATGGAAAGTAGTCAAGGCAAGCGTCGAGCACCCTCAACCGCCACTCCAACGAATGCATTCCGCATGCATCTCGAGTGAGAGCGAACCATGCCAAGGATTACATGCCCACTCGGCCTTCCAGAGTTGGTTCCTCCTCCGACGTCAAATCAAGGCTTACACATGTCTGCCTTTTTTTTGGAGAAACCTACTGCTTTGGCATTCTGTCCACAATCACTCTCCAAACTATCCGATAACTATCCATCCATCCGCAGGCATTGCACATCTGTCTTTGGGTCGCTTAATTGCGTTATTCCTATGAGCGCGGTGTGTATGTCTGGGGACTGGGATTTTCCAAAGCAACCCATGAAAATTCCAATCACATCCGGTTCCTCGACATTCACGAAACTCTTCACACGACAATTAAACCCAAACGGCCGCCGACCGTCAACGGCGACAACGTCAACTGACTCACGGCAGCGCACACTCGCAGGCCCAAAGATACCCGTCCTATTCGCATGGAATACTAAATCCCACCGTGGAAAGTTATTTTTTGCAATTATGCTCCACACTCACCCAGTCACTCAGTCGCCGCCCCCCGTCCGGCGGCCCGATGGGCCGACTCATTCATAAAAAAGTGAACGGAAATTGAATGGGAAGTGGAAGTTGTTTCAGAGACTCTCTGCGCCAAGTGCACTCTCCTCCGCTGCATCACCGTCCGACAGTTGGTCGCATCATCCCGTGTGGCGTCGTTAATTACTGACGACCTCCAATTGATGCAGTCACCGAGGGACGACGGATGGCTGCGCCAAGTAACACCCTGAGCGAGACGCCGCAGACGATATGGCAACTTCGCCGGAATTGAGTAACCCGCCCACACGAGTGGGCGATGAAAATTAATTAATTCCTCAACCTTGTCACAGAGAGAGCGATGCGAGAGGGAGAGAGAGAGAGATGGGCCCGTTTGTGTGCGGAGGGAGGCGCGGAGGGCGAGAGAGAGAAATTTATTGGCAGCATGTGTTAGCGATCTGAGCTCAAGCGTGAAGTGATAAATTTCATATTCGAAACGAGCCAGCGAAAGGAAAACCCCGAAATCAATCGAAAACAGCACTCGGTTGGACCGCGGTGACGCTGCCGCCGCGCCGCGACGAAGGAGGCGAACCTCGAAAACAAAAGTACAAACAACAATCAAAACAAACACACATAATTAAAGTGTTGTCATCTGCGGCCAGAGGGAGGGCGCAGAGGGAGCGGAGAGCGTGTGGCTGAGTGTAGTGCTGGTGGGGGCGTATCAACGAATTAAAAATAGAAATCAAATTCCCGCTAATGATGAGTCACAGCGGCACCGTGACGAAATTCCACACATGCTCGATGTGCGGCGGTGGCGGCGGCGGCGGTGCTGCTGGTGGCTATCACTCTCAAGCAAAGTGATCGTCCTTAAGTGCGTGGTTGGGGGGGGGGGGGGGGGGAGGGGCTGTAATTGAGGGATGAGATCCATTAGAGTCACTAATTGAAGGGCTGACACTGGAGATTTGGTGATGACGTGGACCCTCTGTTGAAATTTGATGAATCGTCGTTTCCCACCAAAAGTCGTTTGTCATGCGAGCAATTGTTGACTGCGGGTGTGGGTCTGGTGGCGGTGGTGGTGGGAGGTTGCGGTCGATCTGTAAATTTGAGAGAGAGGGACTTACTCATCTGTGAATTCCCAAAGTGACATCGGGTAAACAACGGAGCTGTAAGGTTCGTTTGTCTTTTTTGACTAAAAAACGTCCCAAATTGTTGGCAGTTCACATACTTTTGGCCAGAACTTGTTTGAAGGCAATTTGAAGTTCGCTGGAATTGAACCATTGTGTCACTAGAAAGGGGAGTTGCGGTTGTTTGGTGAAATAAGTTTCGCGTAAGCACTTAACTGCTACATTCACCAAGCTTCAAAGAATGGTCTGACTTTAAGTGCGTGTCCCAAGTTAGAGGAGTCCCAGGTTCGAATCCCAGTCAAATCGAATCTGGTCCAGTCACCATTTGCCGTTGGGATCAAATTAACGGCGCTGGAGTAAGTTGCTACCTGGCAGTACAATGGACCAGTTTTGAGTCTGAGTGCTCCAGTAGTGTATCAAAAATACTCCGAAAAAAAGAGGTCTATCTCGGCTGCATAGGGGCCTTCCCTACGAGGCACCTAAATGTGCTTGGCCAAATCAACGGAACCCTCTGCGACGCCTGTGGAGGAGACGATGTCACTGCAGAGCACTTTCTCTGCCACTGTCCTGCCTTTGCTCGTATCAAGTACGCCTGGCTCTGGTCTGGTCTAATTGTACTTCTGAATCTCGCTTCCTTGATATCTACATCATGGGGCTTACTCTCAAGGTCATCTCCCGTTGAAAAACAAGTGGTTTTTGGTGCAACTCACACTGAAGTTTCGATGACCTTGCGCACCGCATTTCCTTTGACCCCAGTGTTATGGATATGCCGTCTGACACAAATAAACGCCTCGAACCGCCCTTCCCCATTCGTTCACACATTCGCCTACCGCCAGTTCTCCAGCTGCGACGCACATACAAAGTCAACTTTCCCTGCTCTCAGAACTGGCCCTGGCCAGAATCTGAGCCAGGAAAGGTCTGTAGTCGAATCTTCACGGACGGCTCCAAGACTAATGAAGGATCAGGTGCTCGCGCCATCGTGGAGAGCGAAAACTTTAGACTGCACATCTCGTTCGGTAAATTTGCGTCCGTTTTCTAAGCGGAAGCCTATGCGATCCTAGTGGCCACGAACTATGTTGTGAAGAAGAGGCGTCTGTAGCGACAGCCAAGCTGCGCTTAAGGCCCTGCTCAATCCTTTAACCACTTCCAGGAGAGTTCAGAAATGCAAGTCTCTCTGAATTTGATCGGTAGTTTACATTCGTTAAGAGTTGCCTGGGTCTCGGGTCACCACGGGATCACAGGAAATGAGATCGCCGATGAACTTCCTAGGCAAGGATCAGAGGGGATACTCTCAGGACCTGAACTTGCGGTGGAACTACCTGTGTCCTTGGTTAGGGCCTCCATCGACGGTTGGACCATGACTCTCCGAGATGTAGACAGATCAAGCGTATGCTCCCCAACGCCAGTAAGAAATCCGCGGATTTCTTGTTGTCTCTTGACAGAAAAGACTGCAGACAACTTACCGGCGTACTAACGAGCAACTACACTTTCACCAAACACCTGGCCGTAAGAAACCAACGGTTAGGTGATTAAACTGACAACTGGGGTGTCTGATGGGGCTGCAACCACCAATAGAACCCCCGAACCTTGTCACACTCCGTTCTGTCGCGAATAGAGATGGATCTACTGAACCGGAGATCATCCGGACTAACCCTTGCGACATCGCCCTCGTAGCGGAGTCGCCTATAGACCGTCCTTCGTACCACGCACTAGATCAATGGACATCCCTCCGCGTCCTGGATTAAGCCAATTCGGTCAAGGTACAAGAACGCCTCCGGCGGAATGAATTCGCTTCGGCGGACGTGCTCATGATATGCTTTATTGGGAGAGTAGGCTCCAAATATCAGCTCGTTTTCCGAGGTCATGGCTCGTGCAACGTGTCTTCGAATCAGCTTAAAAATAAAATGATTAACCCTGTTCACGCTTGCTTCGTTATACAAGAACTCATTGGGATAGAATTTCTTGTACTCAGATTCTGGGGTTCTGTACTTCTTGAGACAAGCCGGAGAAAAGCCTCATCTTTTCCATCTGGAAAGGACTCTCGTTGAACCACACTGAACAACCGTACGCCATGACTGGCTGGATGAGGGCCATGTAGCAGATTACCTTCTCCCTGGTATCAGGCTGGCTGCTTTAAAACAACCCTCTTGCCACAGCAAAGGCCTTCCTGGCTTTCGACAGAACAGTAGCTATATGTCTGTCGAAATATAGATAATGATCCAATTGACTAGGTACCTTTTTTTTCGGAGGATTTTTGAAACACTTCTGGAGCACTCAGACTCAAAACTGGTCCATTGCACTGCCAGGTAGCAACCTACTCCAGTGCCGATAATTTGATCTCAATGGCGACTGGACCAGATTCGATTTCACTGGGATTCGAACCAGGGACCCCTCGAAGTTTGGGCAGGCACTTAACCAAATGCGCCATCCAGTCGTATGGCTAGGTACCTTACTACACTTTTCAATGCTAACGGCTCACCCTGCGGGACAACTATGCCGAACTTGCGCCAGTTTCTTTCCGTGTCTCTTGAGGCCTTGAATAATGGAGTTTGGAAAAGGATGGTTTCACACTTCTGGTAGTTGATTTTCAACTTGCAGTCGTCGCAAATGCGCTGAATTTTCTCGAAGTCACGTTGCAGGAGGATGTTGATGTCCTCAACCTTCGGCGCTGTCCCGTATGCCGCCAAGTCATCGGCGTATGCGATCAAGTGCTGCATGGAGCCAATCAGTTCAATAATAATAATAATGGCGGCTCTACAGTCCTGGGTGGACCTGGGCCTAGCTTCTCAGCAACCACTAGTGTTGTGCGCGCTATTGTTCTCTCAGTTCACTGGTGAAAACAGTGAAGAGTATTGGTGAGATACCTGCACCCTGCTGGAGCCCAGTTTTTGTGTGGAAAACTTTGGCAGAAGTCATGTTTCCACTTTTAACAACAAAACTTCTACCTGTTATCATGTCATAAATCGTGTAAAGCAGTGACTTGCTTATACCCATCCTCGTCAGCTTAAGGAAGAGACCTTCTAACCATACGGTGTCCAAGTCAACGAGGCAGGGCTCGGTGCACTGGGTTTTTGCTTTGTTCCATTGAATGTCGGCCACCAATTTTGACGCGGCAAGTACAGTATCATGCCTCGCCCTTAACCAAAATTGATACAACATTCTATCCAGCATACTGTGTGAAAGTCTAAAGCAGTTTTGCACCGCACTAATCGACACGTACCAGTGCGGCTTCCGGCCCGGCAAATCGATTATAGACCAAATCTCTGTCAAGCCCTGAAAAACTGGAAAAGACCAGCAAGTTTCAAATTGATACACACCACGTCTTCATCGATTTTAAAGCCGCATACGACAGCATTCATCGCAAGGAACTGTTCGACGCAATGACCGAATTCGAGATACCGTGTCGCGCCACGCAAAAAGAAGGATGGTTCTAGAATTTCCGAAGCGTTTGAAAACTGCACCGGATTTAGGCAAAGAAATGCGTGGTCGTGTAACTTCTCCAATAAAGTTCTTGAGAAAATAGTGGCGGCGGGTGGGTGTAAACACGTGATACTACAATTCCTCCATTCCTTCGTCATGGCGACAACTACTACGCTCACCGACAAGAATACATTTTACCCGAAAGAAGACCGGGTATGCAACAGCTTATGGGTCCCCAAAATGACGGTAACCGAACAATACCCGGATAGCCGGGATATAGCCCAGACATTCGGGTATCACGAGCTCTAGTTGAGATGGAATAGTGGATGAACATCCAAGGCAGAGTCTGTCTGAAATTTACCGATTTCCACCACAAACGGCTCCTTCAAATCAGCACCAGGAAGAAAGGCACGAACAATTTGTGCAAAAATGTCTAGCTCCATGACTGTGACGTGCGTGACGAACTAAGTGGACATACATCCTGACCCACCCACATCCGTGGTGGCGCCGTGGCGTAGTGAGTAGGTGCGTCGACTCCTACGCTCGAGGTCGTCGGTTCGAATCTCGAAAAAAACATCAAACATTTTTTCACGGCTCCACCTCTTTCGAGTCACTGACAATGCTCAAAGAGTATAACTGTCTAGAAAAAGCTTCTCAATCTCGCCGTTCGGAGTCGGCATTAAACTGTAGGTCCCCTCCGCTCGTGACAGAACAATAGCACGCACCACACGAGTGGTTGTTGAGAAACTAGGCCCAGGTCCACCTCGGACTGTAGCGCCGACAGGACGTCATCCAAAGACAGGATAAAGGTCAGCCATCCACTTGACCCACAGACACTGGTGCCGTCTAGAAAATAACAAAACAATCCCCTCCACTCCCCGCCGCCAATGAAACAAAAATCATTCTACTGCATCGATTTGTTGGCGCCACAATTCCAAACAATTATCGTCGTGGCGTGTACGAGAGCCTTCAAACGGCAGAGCTGAAAAAAAAAAAATTGAAACTAGCACAAGAACAGCGCTCCTCACGTCAGCGCAGGCACCTCCTCGCCTAGGACAACGCCGAATCCAAGTAAATATTAGTTTACAGCCATTTATGGCGAATCGATTTAAGTGGCGACTGCCTAATGCCCCCAGAGGAGTGCGCCTCGTCGTCCGATGCAGCACACGAACGGCGAATTACTCATGGCCCCTGCAACATGCGACGAGCAGTACGGCTCCTGCTGCAGCATACCGCCGCCGAGCCGCTTCTGCCGCTCCCCTGACAGGCTTCACGTCGGGCCGTGGCTGGAGGTTCTATTTTTAAAGCGCGCTTTATGGGGACCCACTCAATGGAGGGCATTTCAATATTTCTGGCGCCGCTGGCAGCGCCCCGCGTCATCGCATCGCAGTTTGTTCGCCATTCTAGCGCACAGCAGTGACATTGTCGCCGACACACACACGCGCGCACGCACACACACAGTCCGACTCGTTCCCCATTCAAAGCGCTTGACTCATTTCATGAATGAATTTCCGAAGCAGTCCCACAGCACGGGCACACCGTTGCCGCGGCGGTCGTCATGAGCGAGTGCGCGAGCGAGTGGGTTTGGCGGTGTCGCTGTCGTTGTCGTTGGGTATTCAAAACACTTTCCATTACACACGCACACACAGACAGCGGGTCGTGGCGGATGAATGGATCGGGCGAACGGTGGGCACATTGCGTTGGCCCAGCCGGAGATGGACGCGACGGGGGAACGATGTGACAGGTCCCACCGCCACCGCAAGAATGATGGCATATTCGGCAGCCGAGCCGTGCTGCATGCTAAGCAGCACGTTGCGGCTGGCTCTCGGGGCGCAGCGACGAGCACCAGCAGCAGCCGCGTTTACATCGTGTACGACAACCATATTTGGTGGTCCTAAACTGTCAGTGTCAATGCTGTCGCTGGGGCATATGGTGCTAACTTATGAGTGTTATGACCGAGAGGAGTTGTGACGCAGGTGGGATTACTCATCGAGCGGACCGGGGGCGGGAGGGGGGGACGAGCTGGGCTTGTAACACGAAACAATGGCCTACGTGCTTGGCCATATTTGTGCGTCGCGGCAATACCCACGGCGGCGGCGATCGCCAACGTTGATGGATGAAGATGACAGGTGAAGGGTGCAGCGCGGGCTGCTTTGGGAAACAAGAACAAGTGTGAATCTCACGGGCTGGCCAAGAGGAAGCAGCCGATCTGATTTTGGAAAATTTCCATCCGTCTTTGGGCGATCGGAAGGAAGGAAGTCTGCGCGAGTGCAGGCGGCGCGCCGCAGTTGAGCGAGTGCGGTCCTGATTTGGAAATCGGATTTCCTCTGTCATTTGCCAAGGCGTTCACTTGGAATGGAGTGCGGGCCCGTATTTGGTCGAGTTGCCGTGGATTGATTCTGACGGAGTGGGTCATGTTGGCGGGGGTACTTCCTTTGGGCGAAATTCTGTGGATTGAGTCTGAATTTGTGCTGCGGAAAGCGGTCACTAGAGGGGTGAGGTTGTTGGTGAGGGGGTTTCTGCTTGTGGAGCTTTGGGATGTTGAGCGGTTTTGACACTTCGAGCGAAGCGAAGGGTACCAAGAAGTTCTTAAAGCCGACTGTGGACGGAACTTGTCAGTGACTTGCTAAGACCGTCCCCAGAAATCTTGAGATTCAAACTAAATCTGTGGAAGAACATTCAAAGGCAACTTCCACTCAGTTGTTGACTGAGGAAGAATACATTTTCAGGGAATGGGCCAAGAAAGCGTCTACAGATCCAACGCCTAAGATGGCTAGACCATGTAGAGCGTATGAACAACATAGCTCCGGTCCGAAGAGTCTTCGACTCTGAGCCTGTGGGACAACGCAACAGAGGACGTCCACGTACAAGGTGGCGCACACAAGTCGAGGGGGACCTCGGCCGGCTTGGTGTGGAAAACTAGAGACAGCTGGCGAAAGATCGTGCCGGCTGGAGGGTAATGTTGGGTGAGGCCCAGGTCCACCTTGGACTGTAGCCCCTTAAAAAGAAGAAGAAGAAGGTCAAGAAAGTTTGAGATTTCAGTGAGGTTGCTGGGGACAGTCAAAATCGCACTAGATTTGAGCAAAAGGGTGTAGGCACTTATCTGCGTTTCTCCAGATGGGTGCAGTTGTCAACGGGTTTCAGTGCAACATCTTCAAGGTTAATTGACCACAAGTCCGTAAACAAAGCCCAAGAACTCACAAACATCTCAGCTTGAAGGAGGAAATGAAACGAGTCAGTACGGAAGAGAGGCATTGGAGTTTGCTTCGTGGGAGCATCGCGGGTTGCGCTTGAAAGGATTAGTGGATTTGGAATGAATCCAAGGGAATCTAAGGATGGCTACAGTCTGTTGCATGAGACTGCGGTGTCGGCGAATGCCTCTTGCGTTGATGCCTTAGAGATGGCAGTCTAGACTTGTGGCATCAACTTAGACTCCGAATTCAGTGTTTAAGACAGTAACGTCAGGATTGCACTTTAAGCAATAAGGGATTATCACCGAAATGCCAAGGACCTCAGCCAACTTGGCGATAACTGGCCGACTTGTAGGTAACTGTCTGGAGAAGATTGTTGGACTGTACCGCCATCAAAAGAGGATACAAGTCAATCAAGGCCTGTGTTTCAGTACTGATGAGAGGGGGCGGCGAAATGCTTGTGCTTGCTTAACTAAGATGGTCCGCTGCTGCTAGCATAAGCCCACCTGTCTATCTTTCATGTCACATGACTGGATGGCGCAGCTGGTTAAGTGCCTGTCCCAAGTTAGAAGAGTCCCAGGTTCGAATCCCAGTGAAATTGAATCTGGTTCAGTCACCATTTGCCGTTGGGATCAAATTAACGGCATTGGAGTAGGTTGCTACCTGGCAGTACAATGGACCAGTTTTGAGTCTGAGTACTCCAGTGTAGTGTTTCAAAAATCCTTCGAAAAAAAAATCTCATGTCTCTCGACCTAATTTTTCCTGCCTGAGTGGGTGGAGCAAACAAATTAACCACAAGCTGTACGAGCTGAACCACGATATGAGCTAGTAGAACCGAACTGGGACCGATGTCGCAAGAATAAGAGGAATCATCGTATTTATTGGCCAATAGGCAAAGAAGCAGCCAAATTGGGCCACTATAATGACTGCTGCCGTAGTTGTGTTGCATCAAAATGCGAGGCACTGTCTCACTTTCTTTGTAGCCTCTTGAAGAAATATCCAAGATGACCATCAATGATGTTCCTAAAATCTAATCTAATCTGACCGAAAAGAAACCTTACAACCACGTCACTGCGACCACCGATCAGTGCACATGTACCGAATCATAAGCGAAACAATACAAGAAGAGGCCAACTCGACTTGGCTTACAAGAAATGATTGTCAGATGACAAGATCAATGCGGCCAAAGCTTAACTATGTACGGCAAAACGAAGAAACTTCTGCCGTTGGACCGAAACTCGATCCGTGTGCTCGTCGGAGTGATCACGGGACACTGCCCCATCGGAATAATGCTCCGGAAATCTCTGCCGGAGGAAGAGACCGAGACGATCCACCATCAGCTTTGCCAGCGCCCAACTCTCCAGAATCGGCGCCCACCTTCGCTTGGTCAAAGATATTTCACAGAGACTGCGAACATAGCGGATAAATCGGATCTTCTAAAATTCATAAAGAGCACGGAGTGGTTTCAGCCATCACGTGAGAGGATATATTAATAGATTGTGTTGACAATTGAAGGGATTCACAATGGGTAGGTCCCATGGCCTCCGAGTGGAAGTGATACTTTATCCATCACACTCCCCAAACTGGTCCATTGTACTACCAGGCAGCAGCCTACTTTTGCTGGATTTTCATGGTCCAGCAGGAGCTTCTGTGATGAGGAGCCCAAATCATCAGCTCTCACCCCATCAGCACCGAATAACTGCCACCTGATACGAGCAAAGATGGGACAGTGACAGAGGAAGTGCTCTGCAGTGTCATTTCCTCCATCGCTTAGGTCAAGCACTTTTAGGTGGTTGCCGAAGGTGTAGTGGCCCATTAGTACGTCGATAAGTTGTCGGCGGAGGATTTTTTAATACACTACTGAAGCACTCAGACTCAAAACTGGTCCTCTCGAGAGGTCCAACCGTCGATGTAAGCCCTAACTAAGTCCACAAGCAGTCCCAGCGCAGGTTCAGATCCTGAGGGTACCTCCTCTGATCCTCGCCTAGCAAGTTCATCGGCGATCTCATTTCCAGCGATCCCGCGGTGACCCGGAACCCAGACAAGTCTCAGCGAATTTAAACTGCCGATCAAATTCAGAGAAGACTTGCATTCCTAAAATATCCTAGAAGCGGTAAAAGGGCTGAGGAAGGCCTTAAGCACAGGCTGGCTGTCGCTACAGACGCAAATACTTCGCCCCTTCTACCTCTTCTTCACAACATAGTTCGTGTCCATAAGGATTGTATACTTTTCCGATTGGAAACCCAAAACAAGTTTATCGAACGAAATGTGCAGTCTAATGTTGTCGCTCTCCACGAAGGCGCAAGCAACTGATGCTGGTCTTGAAGCCGTCCGTAAAGACTAGTCCTGAGTACATTGAAAAAGAAAAAACTGCTGCCCTCCTATCGTCTGCGGTGGAAGACGACAATTGTTTAGGCTCTGTCTGGTAAGCAAGTCAGTAGGAGCTCTCCCTCCAGCTCTCGGCATTCTCCTTCACATTTCGTGTCCCTTTCATGAGAGGCTGACAAGTTGCTAACGATGAAAAACGTATTCTCGCGAGAATTTACTCCGTAATCCCCGAATTCCTTGCTTAATTGCAGGTACACCATGGGGTCTCGCGTAGGGCGCCAGTCTCGTTGTGGACATCTCATTTAAACCCCCCACCAGTGGTCACACAAAAGCACTGGTCCCGGCCTAAGTGTCTAGACGTTTTAATTGTCTCGTCCGCAAAAAACAAGTCTCTCACTCAGAATGGGTCACATCGCATACCTTTGCCCACTCGCCAGACCCACTGACGGGTAATAAAATCGCTTGAAACGTGATCCAATTCTCAGGCAGATTTGGCGATGAACCCCCACTCGAGCAGTGCGCATTCGGCGCCGAGTTCTTGACCTTTCCGTCGCACCCGTCACCACCACCAACTGCGACTCATTCCCGCTCATGCATGTGTCATTGCTCCGATCACGCTCCGATGCGATGCGATAACGAGTTCGAAAATTAATTTTGCACGAAATGTAAACAGCCCAAGCCACCCCCGCACCCCACGCCAGTCCATGTGCAAGTGCACATGTTTACACATGCAACATACGATTCTATGAAAATGCGTATCAGCGCTATCACATCGCCTTTCGTTCCCAGAAGCCAATCGATTTGCCGTCCTCGCCGTCGCTCGCTGCTTACGTGACACAGCATGGAACACCCCGCGATTATCGAGCAGCAAAACAATGTTTCAGCTGCGCTTCCCAGAAACTGCATCCTTATCGGGGGTGGGGCGCAGAGGGAGGCGGAGTGGCACCGCCACCGCCAACGAAGCGAACCTATTTATGGCTCCCTGCGCGAATTCAAATGGAAATCGATGCGCGCGAAAACAAATCTGTTTTCCATTTCCATTGACTGCATGACGCAGGCTGTGCCGCGGCCAGTGCTGCTTCATGTGCGTTGCTCCCAGAATACCGAAGGCAGTAAAAACGAAAAAATTACGGCGCCAACTTAATTATTTATTCACAAGCCCAGCCGCCGGATGTTAAGCACCAGTCCACCAGAGCACTGATAAGCATCTCTATTCACTGTCCATCGCTGAGAACGTAAACATCAAGGTCATGGAGTCAACGTATTCCATGTTCACAAACAGCGCCGCATCGCGCCAGCGAATCTCCGGAGGAGATAACAAGACGCACGACGCACGACGACGGCGATGTTGTGAAATGGTCACTTCGGTGCTGCTGCTCCGTCGTTCATGCGTTCGCGAGGGAGTGTGTGGGGGGAGTCGAACAAATCTGAAAGTGACACCCTCAATTGCAAGCCGGTGCTTCTGACTAGACTGGGCGATTCGAATAAAAGTCCAAACGGGTACCAGGCACACTCGTGGGCGTACATTGACTCAGTGAGCTGGGTGCCATCATCGGCGTCCGCATCACGGGGGAGGGTTGGTGGTTGGTCTGAGGCTGGCCGTACCCGGGTGTTCATTGTACCAAGTGGAGCCGTTATACGAGCGAGTTCACCGAGTGTGAATGATTAATTTTTGTTTTTGTTCGCCTCTTTATCGCACGACCGTAGAACGGTCGTCATACGAGCGTGGTGCTGCTTGGGCACCTGTTGGGCAATGGAGCAGCAAAGAAATGGGGAAGACGAGGTTCCTGGTGAGGTGGTCTGGTCGTTGACTGGGGGGACTGGGGCTTGAGGAGGGAAACTGTTGAGTCTTTGGGCGTGAAAGTGGGTCAAGTTTTCTGAAGCCCATGCACGAGCAGATGACTATGCAGAGTCTTGAGGGGTGGTGGCTGTATTTCCTGGCTTCAGTCTACTTTGGGATCAAGCATTTGTCAGGAATCCTTGGGGAAAGTGCCAAAGTGGCCGAATTTCAAGCGACGGATGGAAGTCAGAGTTTTTCGACTCAGAATCCTTTGAAAAGATCGCCTAAAATTCGGTCACTTTGGGACTGAATGGGTCCTTGAAGTAATGTTTGCCTACCTCCTTCTTCTTCTTCTTCTTCTTCTTCTTCTTCTTCTTCTTCTTCTTCTTCTTTTTCTTTTTCTTTTTCTTCTTCTTCTTCTTCTTCTTCTTCTTCTTCTTCTTCTTCTTCTTCTTCTTCTTCTTCTTCTTCTTCTTCTTCTTCTTCTTCTTCTTCTTCTTCTTCTTCTTCTTCTTCTTCTTCTTCTTCTTCCTCTTCTTCTTCTTCTTCTTCTTCTTCTTCTTCTTCTTCTTCTTCCTCTTCTTCTTCTTTTTCTTCTTCTGAGGGCGCTACAGTCCGAGGTGGACCTGGGCCTCATCCAACACGCCTCTCCAGCCAGCACGATCTTTCGCCAGCTGTCTCCAGTTTCGCACACCAAGCCGGCCGAGGTCCCCCTTGACTTGTGTGCGCCACCTTGTTCTTGGACGCCCAGGCTCAGAGTCGAAGATTTTTGCCTCCAATCCTTTCAATTTCGACCGCTGGACAGTCCTCCGAGCAAATGGTGTCTTCATTTGAGTTGGAACAAGCCAACGAAGCGCTGCCAATCTGACCTCTGAGCAAGCCTAGTCTGACCCACAATCTTAAATGCCAACTACGTGATTAACGGTCTCAAGCGTCAAACGCCGACTCATTCCGCAGCCATTCAGCTTTCATTGCCAGTGAATGATGTTCTTGTGAATGACTTGTTAGCTGGGGCGTAGTGCGGCTCGTAATTCACAAGACTCATCCGCGACTTACTCAACCAGACGCTGACATCATGCGGCTAAATGCGGACTGCAACGTGTCTCGGTTCAATTTGCGTGGGCCTGTGACCTAGAAAGAGTGATTCAACTGCGAGTGCATTCGTCTGAGGCGAGATTATTGACTTTGAATGGTTGGGTGAGAAATTTGAACATTCATTTTTTTCATTCATTCATTTTCGTGGGCTGCATGTTTCACTAAGGCAACGATATCTTAGGCTCAGACCCTCCATGGGTTATAGGTCCTCGGTTGAGTAAGTAAGTAAGCATGTTCCACTAAAGGGGTCGCGGGGGCAATGCACGCATGCGAGATCTCTAAGCCACTCGATGCTCCACCATCGACTCGTACTCATCAGGTGCTATGCCCAAGCGTAACCATCTCGTCCTGAGTCTGCCAAGCGGTCGCCTACCTGATGGAATCGCATTTATAGCATGCCTCGGAAGTCGTGATGATGGGGACATTCGTGCCACGTGACCAAACCATCAAAGTGCAGCCCTTTCCGTTCGAAGAAGCAGCTGCCCAAGATTGAGTTCCTCGCGCACTACCGTGTTTCTCACCCTATCCCGGTGAGTAATTCCCACAACAGCACGAAGAAAAGCTTTTATTTGTAATTCATTTCATGAGTTTTCATTCCATGCATTCAAAAGTTTTTCCAAATTTATATAAGAAAGGGAGTTTTGGCCCACCCTGAAACGTTGTGTCGGGAGTGATTTGGTGATTATTTGAAGGCGACACTCGTGGTACCCTCATTTGGTACATCTGCAGTTTTTTAGTTTCAGTTTTTTTTGTGTCTCGCACGATGGTCTTATAAATTAGGTTGGAATAAGTTGCTTGAATGTTCCACTCAACACAACGGACGATGATAGAAGATAAGTCAAGACAGATCTAGACGAAGTCAAGATAGCGATGTCGAGACTGAAGTCTAACAAAGCTGCTGGTGCAAATAGTCTGCCTGCCGAAATGTTTAAAGCAGCTGGAGGTGATCTGGTAGGGCGCATGCACCAGCTAATCTGTAAGTTATGGTCGGAGGAAAGCATGCCCGATGAGTGGAGTCTCAGTATCGTTTGCCCCATCCACAAGAAAGAAGACCCCTTTGACTGCTCCAACTATCGAGGGAAAAGTCTCCTTAACATCGCCTATAAGATCTTTTCTGCTATTCTATGTGAACGCCTGAAACCTTTCGTCATCAAACTGGTCCCTATCAGTGTGGTTTCAGGCTAGGCCAAGCCCATCATCGATCAAACCTTCACACTGCGGCAGATCCTGAAGAAGACCCCAGAAATGCAAATTGGCACACACCACGTATTCTTCGATTTCAAGGCCACATATGCTGTCATGCATAGAGACGAGCTATACAGTGTCATGTCTAGTTTTGACATTCCTGCCAAACTCGTCAGACTGAGCAGGATGACGATGGAGAACTCTCGCTGGTCCATCAAAGTCGGTAACGAACGCACCGAGACCTTCAATGTCAAAAAAGGTTTTAGACAAGGCGACGCGCTGTCATGTGATTTCTTTAACATCGTTCTTGAGAAGATCGTGCAAAACTCACTGGACAAACAAAAGAGGCACGATCTTCCAAAAGTCTGTTCAACTGCTAGCTTACGCGGATGACATTGACGTTTGCTGGCATTAGAACGGAAGGGGCTAAAATGGGTCTGGCGGTAAACGAGGGCAAAACCAAGAATATGCTGTCGTCGAGAAAGGACGCCTAACATCGACGACTTGGCCAAACATCACACTTGGCAACTATAACTTTGAGATAGTTAAGGATTTCGTCGAGCTCGGCTTCGCGGCAAACAGTACAAACAACATCAGTACCGAAATCAAACGCAGAATAACTCTTGCCAACCGCTGTTTTTTGGGCTCAAAAGGCAATTGAGTAGTAGAGCCTTCTCTCGGAAGACCAAGCTGACTCTATACAAGACCTTGATCATTCCAGTCCTGCTGTACGGCGCAGAGGCATGGACAATATTCCAAGCAGATGAACAGTCTCTTGGCCTTTTCGAGAGAAAAAGTTCTGCGCGCGATCTTTGGTCCTGTTTGCGTTGATGGCATTTGGAGGAGAAGATTCAACCACGAACTGTATGGGCTGTAAAGCGACATGAGTCTAGCCAGGCGTCTACGGATCCAACGCCTAAGATGGCTAAGCCATGTAGAGCGTATGGACAACTTAGCTCCGGCCCGAAGAGTCTTTGACTCTGAGCCTGTGGGACAACGCAACAGAGGACGTCCACGTACAAGGTGGCGCACACAAGTCGAGGGGGACCTCGGACCTCGGAGAAGATGTTGCTTGACTTATCTCATCACCAAAAGTCCGTAGAATTCATAGTATACTTGGGCCTGCTAAAAAGAAAAATAATTCGAAACAGATGCTAAATGAGCAAACGGCAAGAAAGTCTGCACACAACGAGAGACTTGGTGCGTCGAAACTGGTGTCGGATATCCAATGGAACAAGAAGCAAGAAACAATGTACATGTGCCTGCCTAATTGACTTGGAGACGGCCATCGACACCGTATGGTTGCAAGGACTTTTCTACAAACTCAATCGGCTAGGCATCTGCAAACCACCAAACTGTACCTACTGTGTAACACGCTTACCAGCAGAAAGTTCGTCGTCAAAAATGGCAACGTGACATCTACGGGTATATTTGACGTCAAAAATGGTCTCCAAAAAGGTGCTGTTAATTCGCCTATCCTGTTCAACATTTACTTAAGTGATCTCATAAGTTCTCTTCCCCACGTAATTGCGTACGCAGATGACGTGATAGTGTACATATCAGTGCCAAGGATCGAGGACATCACCACTCTCGTGCAGGGCGATTTCGATTCGTTCATGCAAAGTTGCGACGACTGGAAGTTGAAGATCAACTTCGAGAAGTCAGAAACCATCCTATTCAGAACGCCCTTGCAGAAGGCTTCGGCGGATACTAAAAAGAATTTGCGAAAGTACTCAGTTGTTGGACGACTCGGGCTGGCACACTACTGGCGCAAAGGACTGTAGTCGGATACCTGGGGATTTGCCTAGATCACTTTGTATATTTTAACAAACATATAGAGGCTGCTCTAGCCAGAGCCCGAGGTGCTTGCGCTCTCACAAAGAGACTGTTTTACAACAGCCAACTCGACGTAAGGGTGAAGGTAAACTGCTACATGGCCCTTATCAGGCCAATGCTCACCTATGGCTGTCCCGTGCGGTTCAACGTGAGTGCAAGCTTGATGGAAAAGATTCGGGTGTTTGAGAGGGCTTGTCTTAGGACCTACCTTCGCCTTTACAGAACACCAGAGTCCCAGTACAGAAAATTCTATTCCAATGAGGTCCTATACAACAGGACGAACATGATAAGGGTGGATAACTTTCTGCTGAAGATGGTTCGAGGTCATACTGCCGGAGCTATGAACGCGATCAAAAATCTGATCTCTGGGGCTTGCTACCCAAACCCACAATACCATGAAAAAGTAGGATATAATGGCTTCGTCCCCCCAGAAGCATTTCTCCATTTCGATAAGCACGGTCTAGTACAAGGCAAAAATCCGGTACCGCTTATCTTTCATACGCCCGATGGTCGACTCAACTACAACCGCACCGTCGCACAACGAGCTGAGGAGGGTCTCCCCCGGTTCAGTACAGCGGTATCGAGTCGGGATGTTCAGGATGTTGCAATGCAGCATCAAAAGTTCTGGTGGCTGGGAAGCGAGGGAACTCCTTCGTCGAACCCTTTAGACCCCGGATTGAACGGGTAGTCCCCATATGGGAAACATATAAGCACAATTAATTAATCAATTAAAACGCTTTAAAAATAAACTGGGCAAGTGCGAGTTGTACTCGTAAGGTTAAGGTAAGGTTCCGTCGCATAATATTGATGGATGATTTCTGAAGATCAAACGACGTTTCCAAACTATTTCAGTTGAATTTTCTTCTAACTTCAACCCAAATCAACTATTCATTCATACATTCTTACATCCGACAAAAACAAACGTTCATCCCTACATATCTCTATCCAAGTTTATCCAACACAGAAAATCCCTTCCATCATCCACATACCCAATCACTGCTCATGCCTGCGATGAGTGTGTGTGTTCATTTCTGTTGGGCATTTAGGGGTGAGATCGAAAAGATAACGCTCAGCAGCGAATAGAGAGACCGAACGCAGCATGAAATTATGTGTACAAATGAAAATGTTCTCTTATTTTAAATCTTAGATATTTCAAAATTTCAACATAAATCGATATTTTGAAATGTATCATTTCTTAATGCTTACATTGATGTCTTCAAAACTGCGTTTTCAGATCTTCAAAATTCGCATGTCGATGATTGACCGTTTTTGGCCAATATCTCCAAAACCATTAGGGCCCGAATGCTCGCAATGGTTTTAAATGAAAGTACTCAATGAAGCCAAGTTTTTGTGATTTTTTCAGATTTTTAAACACTTTGGTTTAGAAATGGCAGGGGGGGACGCATTTAAAACTTTGGAGCTCCATATTTTCCAAACGGTATTTTGGATAAAAAAGTGTTGAAAGAAACCTCCAACTCATTTCGAAAGATCTGTCGATTGATATATATTTCGATGGGGTGCGACAATTTTTAAAAATTAATGTCAACTTCACCTGTACTGGAGCCACCCCCAAATGGCCCCACTTTTTAAAATCGCTGCATAGGCAATGACATCTAGGTCTGAAGTACCTAATTCCAAAATTTCATGTCGATATCTTCATAAACTCCGGACGGACGGACGGACGGACGGACGGACACACCGAAATTATAAAGGTTCCGTTTTTGTAGACGGAACCTTAATAGAGCTAACTCTGCACGAGGCTTTGTTAAGCGTTGGTCAAAAGAATTTTCAAACCCATATGTCACTAAATCTCTGTATGTCACCTTCGTTAGACCTATTCTTGAATATGCCAGTCCGGTCTGGTCCCCCTACTATCTTGTTCACATCCAACGTATAGAAGCCATCCCGCGCAGATTCCTACGTTTTGCCCTTCGCGATCTTAACTGGGCTGACAGAATTAGCTTGCTCCCTTATTCGGAACGCGTAAAACTTATACATCTCGAATCCCTTGAAAACCGTCGTGAAACTGCAGACTTACTCTTCCTTTCAACGAACTACTTTTTTTTTGTCGGAGGTTTTGTAACACTACACTGGAGAACTCAGACTCAAAAACTGGTCCATTTTACTGCCAGGCAGCAACCTACATTTGCTGGAATTTCACGGTTTTCCGAAGGAATACCACCAGGCTCTCCTGTGATGAGCCTACATCATCAGCTCTCACCCCATCAGCACCGAATAGCTGCCACTTGATACGAACTAAGGCGGGACAGTGGCAGAGGAAGTGCTCTGCAGTTTCATCGTCTTCTCCACAGGCATCGCACAGGGTTCCATCGCTTTGGCCAAGCACACTTAGGTGGTTGCCGAAGGTGTAGTGGCCCGTTAGTACGCAGATAAATTGTCTGCAATCTTTTTTGTTAAGAGATAACAAGAAAGCCGCGGATTTCTTACAGACGTTGGGGAGCATGCGCTTGGTCTGTCTACATCCTGGAGAGTCATGCCACCTCCGGTTGTGCTCTCGAGAAGTCCAACCATCGATGGAAGCCCTAACCAAGGCAGGCAGTCCCAGCGTAGGTTCAGGTCCTGAGAATGCCTCATCTGTTCCTCGCCTAGCAAGTTCATCGGCGATCTCATTTCTCGATCTCGTGGTGCCCCGATGGTCTTATGAATTAAGTTGGAACAAGTTGTTTGACTCATCTCATCATCAAAAGTCCGTAAAATTCATAGCATACTTGCGTCTACTAAAAAGAAGAATAATTCGAAATAGATGCTGAATGAGCAAACGACAACAAAGTCTTCACAGACTTCGAGAGACTTGGTCTGAAAATCACCTCACGACGAATTTTACACGACACGACAACTGAGGCGGAATTTCGACAATATCTACACCTTCGGCAAGTGTGAAACGGGAGAGGGTGATATGGCAAAGCTTACTAATTATTTTGACAGCTGGATATCATTGGTAACTTTGACAGCTGCTGCTCCCTTTATCATCATTATGCACAGAAGAGCAGGAAGGACGAAGGACCTGGTTTTGTCACCTCGAAATCTTCAGAAATAAGACGGAAACACCATACAGCCCAGCGAATAAATGCTTGTCGACGTCATTTTGTACTTTGTACGAGATCGATAGTGGATTTGTCCTATGAAATGTTCGACTCTGTTTGTACAAGCGGATACAATGTACGATCTGTGTTTTTGATGGACAAGGTTTGAAAGCAACACAAGTAGCACTGAATGAAGAGATTTTGAAGCACAAAATCTTTGGAAAGTCTACTTTTTTAGGCAAATCCGAGTGAATACACACTCCTTTTTACCCCCATCTCACAAATTAAGTATCCCATAGGATGTGGTATCAAAACGGCGCTTTCATGGCGCTAATTGGGTGCGATAAACAGGATCTGTATGTCCACCGCCACTTTTACCTACTTTTTCGCAAAGGAAAGCGCCTGAATGAAGCCATTGTTTTCGGGGCAACCAAGCAGAATAAAGAAAAGATTGATCTCAATCTTAATCATTGCAGCTTTTGCCAAATTCAATAGACTTAACACGAAGTCTTTCTGAAGTTTGGAATGGCGCCCAACGATGGCACTTATTCGATCAAAACAGAGGCGTTCTCTTGACACAAGTTTATTCGTGGTCAGTAAGATCAAATTCATTGATGTTCTCCGCTGAAAGAACGCGAAATTCGGGAACTTTTCAACGTCAGCGTGAGATAAAGAGAACTACTCTCGATGCCAAGGCATCTCTCCTATCAACGCACTCTTCGACTCTAAAGATCAGTCGCACCATAACCATGAATTCCATCCCAATCATTGATCAGTCGCTTCAATTCCAAGAATCGCCCAACTGTCCCAATCAATGAGTCCCATTCCTTGAGTCATCGAGCGTCGTGTCCGCACTCGCATCCCCTCATGAATCATTTCCCAGTCAATTTGCTACACAAGCATGCATATCCCCCCTCCCTCCGGCCAACGCGACATTTCTTGGAACCGATCCCATCCATCCCATAATTGCTACACATTCAAGCAATTACTGACGGATTAATGAAACCCAGACAATGTGTTACAATCCATTAAGCCCTCAATGCGTCTCCTAATGATGCACCCTGCACAAATCATTCTCGAAATTTGATTAATGCGCCCAGGATCTGAGGCCTCGCACCGAAAACGAGAAAAGAAAGCAGCCAGCCACCAGTCCCAAGCCGAATGGCATTCCCAGCCAACAATGCTCCCACATTTTGACTGGTGTGGGATGTCGTGTCGTGCATTACTGCAACCAATCCCCTAAATCCATGCTGCAATCGCTGACAAACGAGTCACGTATCCAATGCCGAACGCGAGTATCTATAAGTAATTTTCCCGACACCCCGACACAGGGTCTCCTGTTGACAAAGACTAATGTGTCCAATCCGTGGTATGTGTCAATGGAATTGGATTCCAATGCGTTCGCGAGAAGGTTCTCTCTATCGTTCGTCTATCCCACAGAACTTCATCGGTCGATGACGACGCGCGCTTTGACACCAAAACATTCCCGAGCGCACAGCGCCCCATTCGATGAATCCATTCCCATTCCCATTCTCATTCCCATTCTCATTCTCATTCTCATTCTCATTCCCATTCACTGCGACCGTAGAAAGGTCGTTCGTTGGTCGTTGCTCGTTGGCAGTTGTTGGACGTTCTCCCGTGTAAACAGCTCCGTGTGTCTACGTAACTACCTACCGTACCGTACCGACCGACCGAACGACTGCGACCGCCCGAACGAACACGAAACGATACGACTGCGACCACTCACGTCCGATGATTAATGATCGTGGACAGTGTGTGACAAACAAATTAGTACGGCGAACGTTTTATTGGTTCTGTGTAGCGAGCGAACGCAATGCGCTTGTCAATTGTCAATCGGGTGTGGATTTCAGTTTAATTTTTTCCCATTAATGGCCGGGCCTTTGAGGGGATTGAATGAATTATTTGTGACAAGCCGGGAGTATATGAGTGTTGCACAAAAATGCAGGTCGACTTCAGCGGCGGCGGCGCGTTCACTTTGAATAGGGGGGAGCGACATGCACAAGGCGGTGGTGGGCATTCGTTCGGTGGGCATTATGGCAAATTGTGACAAATCGCATTGAGGCCGTAGTGACTGTTGGGATTTGTCCCGTTCGATGGAAACAGGACGGCGGCAGAAGGCGGCGACGACGACGATGGAGATTGTAATCTCTTCGAATCTGGGTTGGATGCCAGTGGCAGGAGAGTCAATGCATTCGTTTCATGGCGATGGACACAACGGCGTTCTTTTTTGTGACGCCCAGATGGCGATTTGATAGTTGGAGGGAAGAAGGGAGAACTTTATTTAATCAGCCCTTAAAACTGATTTTTCTTTGTTCGGCGATGCTGGAGAATTTTTTCTGCGCATTTCCATTCTCCGCACGTTCCCATTTTGGGGGCATTCCTATTTTCCGCGCGTTCTCCAGGCGTTCGTATCCTCCATCAATTTTTGTACTCCGTGAAGGCCCTTTCTCTGCGCGTTCCTGTTCTCCGAGTATTCCTATTTTAGGCGCGATCCTAGTCTCCGGTCGTTCCTATTGTCAGCACGTTCCTATTATCCGCACGTTCTCCACGCGTTCCTATTCCTCGCCTATTTCTATACTCCGCGTTGTCCTTTTCTATGCGCGATCCTATTCTCCGCGATTTCCTATTCTCCGCTCGTTCTTATTCTCAGCGTGTTCCTATTCACCGCGGGTTCCTATCCTCCGCGGGTCCCTTTTCTCCGCGGGTTCCTATCCTCCGCGGGTTCCTATCCTCCGCGGGTTCCTATCCTCCGCGAGTTCCTATCCTCCGCGGGTTCCTATCCTCCGCGGGTCCCTTTTCTCCGCGGGTTCCTATCCTCCGCGGGTTCCTTTTCTCCGCGGGTTCCTTTTCTCTGCGGGTTCCTATTCTTTACGGGTTCCTATCCTCCGCGGGTTCCTTTCTTTCGCGTGTTACTATCCTCCGCGGGTTCCTATCCTCCGCGGGTTCCTATCCTCCGCGGGTTCCTATCCTCCGCGGGTCCCTTTTCTCCGCGGGTTCCTATCCTCCGCGGGTTCCTTTTCTCCGCGGGTTCCTATCCTCCGCGGGTTTCTTTTCTCTGCAGGTTCCTATTCACCGCGGGTTCCTATCCTCCGCGGGTTCCTTTCCTCCGCGGGTTCTTATCCTCCGCGAGTTCCTATCCTCCGCGGGTTCCTATTCTTTACGGGTTCCTATTCTCCGCTCGTTCCTATCCTCCGCGGGTTCCTATTCTCCGCGGGTTCCTATTATCTGCGGATTCCTATTTTCCGCGCGTTCTCCTGGCGTTCGTATACTCCGCCGATTTCTATACGCTACGCAGGCCTTTTCTCTGCGCCTTCCTATTCCCCGCCGGTTCCTATTCTTCGCGAGTTGCTTTCCTTCGCAGGGTCCTATTTTGCGCGGCTTCCTATTCTCCGCCCGTTCTTGTTCTCCGTGCGTTCCAATTCTCCGTGCGTTTCTATTCTCCCCGCTGTCCTATACTCCGCGTTGTCCCTTTGTCCGCGGGTTTCTATTCGCCGCGCATTCCTTTTGTACGCGCGTTCCTCATCCATTCTTCGCTTAATCAGCCAACTTTCAGACAGAAGCACGACTTGGGAAATGCTTTAAAAAATGTTTGCAGTTAACTGCGCTTCATACAGAAGCTGCAGGGAATTAGAAGTCTACCAGATGCTGGCCTGGGCCATATCATTCCTCCGGACGACATAAGCCATAAGCCGTTCTCTTGCAATGGACCCCACTTCCTTAACCAGGAAAAGCAGGCCGTTACAAGCAGACATGGCGCAACAATTGACGAGGAATCCAGGCTTCTTAGCTGGAGATAGAGTCTAGGGGCTTTATTTCCTCAAAAATTGCGGGATCATTTTTTACCTTAGTTACTGCTTCTTCCGGGACTCTCAAGGCTTACCAAGCATCTCAAGAAAGCTCAGAGAGTGCAATGTTGCCTAGATAAACAATCGAAGAAAATTGCAGGAAATCCTGACTTGCTACTGATTTCCCGGGTTCCATGTGACACTTGCTTTGACAGCAAAGCACCGCTGCATCAAAGCGACGGGTCTGTTCACAAGTTCCGCCAACAGAAAGAAAAAAATGGGAAAAATACCCAATGACACCTTTTAAATTTACCGCCAATCTGAACGTCAAAACAACGTCCCCGTCGATGACGGCTTCATTCAATGTCAACGCTGATTGCTTCTCGGTGACACTTAGCAGGAGGCCGCATTCAGCCATCAATCTTGTCACTTCCTGTCACCGCAGTGACACTTCGCTGATTTCTCATTCACCGCTGAGGTCAACTTTGACAGCTTATTGATGACTCAATCCTTGAACGTGAACCCGCATTCAATCGGCGGATTTATGCACGACTCACAAGCGAACTCTGGTCAAGGACGTCATCCACAGCGCATCTGTCAAACTGCGAAATCAAATCCCTCGAAAGGGTGCGTCCAGGCCTAATCTGTCACATAACAGATGACCACAAATTTCTCCCCATCGCATAATTCCAAAGAAATGATGGAAAAGAAACCTCAAAAATTAACCCAAACACACTCGAAAATTCCTTGACATAATGACATTTGAATTCGCAAGTTATTCAGCGCGTCTATCATTAATCAGACTGAACCAGTAATCGCCTCAAAACAGGGCATCAACCTGTTCCAATCGGACCCACAACACACACGAAGTCCATTTGGTAACCTCGTACCCCGAAGTTGTGTGTCATTTGCGGTTGGCCTCCGCGCGACGCCGAATTCCAACGCACAATTTACATAAAATCTTTATTGACAGCAGCTACTAAAATATATTTTTCCAAAAATCTTTAAATCTTTTATTTAAACAAAAAAAAAATCAAAAGTCAACAGACTCTTTTTTTTTCAAAATAAAAACGGGGGATTTTTTGGTCGTCTTAATTTGCTCTTGGTTTTTACCAACTAATTAGTGTGGTGACACTAAAAAGCTCTCGAGGTGGCATAAGTAATGAGACGCTAACCAAAGAACTGTCACTTCACTTTGCGGATGGGTTCCGCAACGCGTAGCTGTGTTTAGAAAGTCCGCGTCGTCGCTGGCCATTGTTTATGCTGAGCGAAGAGGAATTAATCATCTCTCGTCCAGTGACAAGTTTCATAAACCATAAACCATTCCTCTCCCCCGCTGAATTGCTGACCAATTGACAGTTGAACTCGCGGCGACAGGAAGTGTGTGTTCGGAGAATCCTTTTTTTTTGTCCACTTTCTGCTTCATCGTCTTCTCATAAATTCGCTGAAGTTGCCCGCCGCCACAATAAAGCAATTCACACAGGCGGTCACGTTTCTGCCAACGACAAGGGGCCGGCCGTATCCTCCCGAGCGGCGGCGGCGTCGAAAACGAAAGACAAAAATCGAAAGCCAAACGAGCGGACGACAAACGAGCAACCGCCCCAAAAACGAAAACAAATTCACTGTCGATCATTGGCTTCGACACGCGGCGGAGGCGGGGACGCGCTCGTCCCGTCCAGTGCTTTGAACCCGACATCGGAGCATTCGTACTTGTTGCACAGTAAGCAAAAAAAAAGACCAAAACAGAACCAATGCTCAGCGAGTGTGACTCCCAACAGCACTCGAGCGATCAAGGTTTCGAAATTTCAAAACGATCCCCGATCCACGCGAACCCTCATTGTCTGCCAATTAATAACGCAATCCACATCGTAGAACAATAACCTGATGTGAGGAGCGAGATACGAGTACAGCGCCAGCTCGTAGATACATCTGCAGACCGCAGATGGCAGGAGTGGATCATTCATGGAGCGAGGAGGTGTTGCTGCCGCCTCTCGCTTCCTCGTGGCCGTGGTCCTCGTCTTTCGTCGGTTCTAAGATCAACAACGAGAACCCGAGAGCTTTGGCCGTCAGAGTATGTGACTCTTGACGGTTGCGGGAGAGCGCGAATGCTTTGTTTACAAAACATTCATCTGAAGTGGGATAGGTTTGTGGAGTGGTTTGCTCTGGTTGACTCTACAGTGTGGAGGAGGTGTTTTCGAACTGAACTGGAATTTGGGGGACAGATTTGGAGGGTTTGCCAAAGTCTGCAGCTGCAGCCAAGGAGTCAAGTCGAGCAATTGTCTTATTCGAACTGGAGTGGATGTCGGAGTAGAAGTCTAAGGAGAGGGATGGTCTGTTGACGACTTGAAATGTCGCACATTATGCATTTTGACAGAGGACAGTCGCCAGAATCATAAAACTTCTGGTGGATCTTAAAGATTTCCTTCGTCCACTGGAGCTATCTCAGAGCAGAGTGCCAAGGACCGTACATTTTTGAGCGCAGCCCAAGCTCAGGTCTACAACTTCCTTCTGACCTCATTCTCGATAGCTTCGAATGAAGAGGTTTTTCGGGAAAAAAATAATCTGAATTCTTTAGAGCGCCTAAGTCGTTGCAGTGGAAAGCATCTAAATGACGCCATAATTGAGTCAGCGGACTGTGTGGCGACCGAGGAAAAATAGATTGACCCAGAGGGAGGTCTTTGAAGCTTCTTCAAACAGTATAGATCAGAACGGCGCCCAACGATGGCCAATCGTCATGAAAATTGTTGGCTTAACGTCTTTAAATGTGTCTTTTCAGGGTTTTTGGCCCATCTAGGCTAAATCAAGGCTGAATACATTTTTTTCGCTAGACATTCCCTAAGCCATGTCCTTTGAAGATCGATTTTCAAGCTCAGCTTACATGCTACGCTCCACCTGGCCTGTGAATTGTTGGCTGAAAAGATGCGTGATATAGTTCCATGTCTGACCATTATAATGGCCCAACAGATCTCCCGCCTCTCTGCCTTATCGCACAGCTGAAATTGCTTCTTCATCTGTTTAAAAATGGCGACTAGGAGCGAGAATGGTTCAAATTTGAAATCCGAAAAATTATCTTAAATAATAGCGTTCGGTTTTTAAAGTCAATACCAGGCTTACTTGGTTCTCATCAAAGCCTGCTTAAATCGAGCAGAGTGCAGTCTCTGCTGATTAATTAACCTAACACCCTACAGTTGTCGACAGATGGCGTTTTTTGCACACTGCCATGTACCGTTGACTCCGTGTAGTTTGGACAAACCTCTAGCAAATGTCTGAAGCTATTCGGCAAGCGGCTGTAGAAACCATAAAACTAGGTCTGGTTGCTTTAAATAGCAGATCGGTAAATAGATCAGGAATCAATCTCGAAACTTCAACGACATTTTTGGTGTAACTCCTCGTGAGCTGGTTGTTTTGGAGACCTCAGATCAAGCTGATCTTCAGTATCATCTTTAACTACGGTTTTGACTAACCGTTGTTAGGTTAGGTAAGGGGACTGCTAGTGAATTCACCAGCACACTTAGGCCATGTTGTGATACCCGCATTCAGACTACTACGACTGATCGACCGCACCAGTGATAGTACCGTTAATTTGATCTCAACGGCAAATGGTGACTGGACCAGATTTGAAAAACCGGATAAAAGCATATTAACTTTGCTTCCACTGGGATTCGAACCTGGGACCCCTCTAACTTAGGGCAGGCACTTAACCAACTGCGCCATCCAGTCGTTCAAGAAGGCAGTCAGAAACAAGGAACTTGAAGAAGCAGTGAGGAGTAGGAAGATTGCTTGCGGGCTATGACAAAACTCTTCATTCATCCCAAAGTGTAACAAGACTCAAAGAAACTCCTAGAAATATTCAGACTTTATGTATCATCCATAGAAGCAGACTCTTTTCAAAGATGATTCCATCGGGGTCCACTGCGAGAGGGTAAAAACATCTGAACAAGTGCTCTGCTACTGTCCCGCCATGGTAAGAGGCAGGCCTCTCCACTTAGTCAGCAACATCCTGAGTCACACTGAATTTTCATCTTGAATCAGGATGTTGCTGAGGTTCATTAAGTCCTAACCCCCACTTCGATCATCACGGGCTAGTATTGGTTGATTGGTCACGATAATTCCTGGGCCCATATTCTTCTCCTTCTTATCGCGCAATGATCTGTTCTTGTATTAGAACAGATACGGCGATGGTTAAGCCCCGGCAGGCTTACAATCTTACCGACAGCGGATACTTCGAAACGCCTTAGGTTAGGTTTAGGTTAGATTAGGAGGGCTTTATGCTGTTGCCAGCAATTACACCCTGAGGCCGTGAAGGTCCATTGTGTATGCCCTGTAAGGATTGCATGCCTACCGAGAATTAACGCAGGGTCAGCATGCAATTACCAAAACCACCCCGTTCTAGTTAGAAATTTCCTTAGGTCAGGGATCTGTACCTTCGCCACGTAGCTGAGCTCGTGAAAGAACATTTTTTTTCGGAGGATTTTTGAAATGCTACTGGATCACTCAGACTCAATACTGGTCCATTGTACTGCCTGGTAGCAACCTACTCCAGTGCCGTTAATTTGATCCCAATGGCAAATGGTGACTGAACCAGATTCAATTTCACTGGGATTCGAACCGGGGACCGCTCGAACTAGGGGCAGGCTCTTAACCAACTGCGCCATCCAGTCATTGTGAAAGAACATTGCTTTTAAGTGAGTGAGCCGTCGTTCTTGTAGATCAGGGCAATGGCAAAGGAGATGCTTCACTGATTCAATTTGTTCTTCATCCCTACAGCTCCTACAGAAATCGTTCGCCGGGAGGTTTAGTCTCTTAGCCATTGTACTTATCGTGCAGTAGCCAGAGAGAACGCTTGTTAAGATGCGTATGATTTTCTTATTGTTGGATATGAGGGATTTGGTCTTATTGGTATCGTATTTGGGCCATAAGCAGTGGGATATGACGCAGCCTGGGTGGCTTTTCCACTGTTCGTTTGCTGATGACACGATGAGTCTTTTGCCTGAGCTAATAGGAGGATGGATAGTTTTGTCAGTCGATTCTGCGCCTGAACTTGAACCTGTCCGTGCCAGTTTATCTGTCTTTTCGTTTCATTCAATGTTGGAAAGTACAGGAACCCAGCACAGAAGGATTTTGTGGTGGTTCAGGCTTTTAAGCTCTTTTAAGCGAAACGCCTTTCTCTAGGGGCTTAAGAAATGTGCCTTACCTCCCGGTTGGTGATTATGCGAGAGATTAACTTCATGATCATGTAAAAATGTGTGAGTGTCAAAGACAGCGTGCACTTCTGCTTAATTCTTGGAAACGTCACTGTTACCCTTTTTGGTATACTCTGCTAGTAGACCCCATGAGTTCGTGTTGACGACGCGGTGACTTTTCCCTTGTCTAATGAATTTTCCTGAATTTTTCGTCAAATTCAGCTTTTGTCAAAGCTAAACGAAAAGTTACCAGAAGCTTCATCAAAGCCTAAACTGCCCATAATTAGCTATAGAAACTAAAGGAAGACTCAGCTGTCAACTGAATGCGCACATGCATGGAACTATCCAATTTCCCCGCGTAAATAGGCAAAAGTGAACGAACTTAACGAAACTTCGCTCGTAAATAGGCGAAACTGGACAAACTTAACGAAACTTCTGAACTTAACGAAACTTCCCACGTAAATAGGCGAAACTGAATGAACTTAACGAAACCAAGCGAAGCAGTTCATAGTGCCATCATTTTTGTTCATTTAAATTTGCCTTTAGGACTTTCCCCTTTCAGCAGCATTCACTTTTGTCAACAACACCTTCAGTGTCCCTTGACAGTTTGTGCAAGTGTCGTTGATTTTCTTAAGAATTTTTGCCTGTTTAAGGGTCTAAATGTTCGCTCTCACGATTTCCGAAGTCTTTCTTCACTCCTGTGCTGTTTTGGAACGTCCCTCCATGGTGCGGGCAAATAGGTGAAACTCAACGAACTTAACGAAACTCCCCCAGTAAATTGGCGAAAATGAACTTAACGCAACTGAGGGAAGCGGTTCATGGTGTCATCACGGTTAATTCAGTTCTCTTAAGTTCCCATACGGCCATTTAAGTTGACTCTTACGACTTCCCTTTCAGCAGCATTCTCCTTTTTCAACAACAACACCTTCAGTGTCCCTCGACAGTGATTTCAAGTTTCCGAAGTCTTTCTTCACTCTTGTGCTGTTTTGAAACATGCTTTATTTTGGCCACCATTTTTACTGATCATCAAATATCCTCCATGGTGCGGTTCACATCCCATCTCCTTGACGAAGACGACGCCCATGAGAATCAACACTCGGCACATTTCAACCAATTCTCTCCTGAAACCTCAAAATGTCAAGTCAATCAAACATTTTAGTTCAACTGACAAATTCCAAATCTTCTCAATTTTTAAACATCTTTCGAAGACGCTTGAGGGAAAGTTTCCTCCAAGAAGACTACGTGTCCTTGAGCCCATTCAAACAGTCCCCCAAAATTTGACATTCCCCATCCGAGTTCAAATGTCACAAAACTCCAATACGCACTGCCGCTGGCAAAGGAAAACATTTTTCCGGCAAACATCAAAAACTTCCCAAGAATGTCAAGCAAATGCCAGGCAATGTACCTCACTCGGTTAACGTCTAGCGAAACAAAAACAAGACCTTGGCTGCATCCCACAGAAGACATTTAAGAGCACTTAAGTCGCCCGCCAGCAGCTGTGCGCCGTGTCCGTCCCTGACTCGCATCGAATTACGCAGAATGTTCGCATTGCAACCCGCCAAACGTCACATTTGCCCGCCACAATGTGTAAACAAAGCGCACAGTTGAGAAGGCGAATCACCTCCTCCTTGCCACGTGCACCCAGCCGGACTCACCAATTCTGGGCGAAATGACGAAATTCAATCCCAAACTGACGTATCGCGTCCCCCTCCACCAGGCACGACTCTTCCACTTCACATTTGTCAATTAAACACCTCACCTAAGCAGATTCCCATGTTCGACTTGTTTACTGTCACCCGAGATCGTGTACAACTGTCGGCGGCCACAACCCCCTCCCGAGCGGCCATTTCTTGGAATTTTCTGGAGTCACGCTGCCGCTCTCGGAATAAAAATGGGTTACACTAAACTTCTTGACATAAACAAAGCACCGCCACCGCCGCCGCCGCCGTCACCGACACACGTGCAACACCGCCACCGTCGATAGTTGACAGACGTAAACATTTCCGAAGCGAATCAGGTCGGTGGCCCAGAACAGGAGTCGGTTTCGGCTTCGGCCTCAGCTCGCGGGGGCTCGCAATTAAACCACGAAAACAAAAGCAGAAAACGACCAAACGTCTCAAATTGAAGCTAATTTATGAGAAATAGCAAACTCATGATAAAATGTAAGCAAAACAAACGAACGCGCCCCCCGTCCCACTGACAGCAGCTGTCACATGGCGTCGATGGCGGGGTTGTTCTTGCTCGCCCGTCGCTGGAGCATGGGTTGTTGACTTTTTTGATTTGCCAACGAATTAAGTGAAAAACAATCAAAAAAACGCGAAGAAAAAAATGAAAAACGAATTTAATTGCAAAGCAAATCACATTCAGCAGTTCTCGAGAACTGGGAACGGGTCAACGCCCATTTTTCCTAGTTTCCTCCGGAGCCACCAGCACCGGGCTGGTTCTGGGGTTCCGCGGCACGGGGGCGAAGGCGCTTTTGATTCGGAGTAGTTTGATGGTCTTCGGATTTGGTATTCAATTTAAATGGCGCGCGGTTGTGAAGTAATGATAATGAGGAGCCGAAAAGCCAGCGTGCCGTGTTGCGCTGTGCCGCTCTTAATGGAGTGATCTATATTGGGAATGGAAAAGTACTCGGGCACGGTTTTGGGGGCCCCGCGGACGGTGTGATCCGGGATGGGGGGTCTAATTGAATGTTTGATGTCTGCACGGGCGTGTGCTTGACGCGGAGGGTTCGTGGGAAACGTCATTAATCTGAATTAGCTGGAAAAGCTGTTAACCTATGGTTCTGGGCGAGATCGCAGCCTTCACGGTTTTGAGCGGTGACCTTCGGTGAACTTTCGCAGACGGCGGCGGTGGCGCAGGTGAACAGTGGCGGGCGTTTGGGTGGGCGGTAACCTTTCTAGGAATTCAGCGTGTGGGTAGACCGTGGGAAAGATACGCACGATAGGCATGTCCTTGGCGAATGATGAATGAGCTCTGCGCCGATGTTTTGACAGTGATATGATGAATGGTGAGTGGGTACGAGTGGTTTTTGCGCGCCGAGCATTGGCCTTTGAAGGGGGAGCCTTCCAACCAACCGTCACAACATCACAGAGGCTTTTTTGGTTCGGCGAACTTTTAATGGCATTCTGGGGGGATCAGGCGCACGATCGATACACAGAGGGGATCGTTGAGTTTTTGGAATGAGGCGAGGGTCCTTTTAACGCGCAGAGCGAGCACGTGTTTGAAAGGGAGATGGAGAAGCAGGGGCAGTGCGATTTTGGGGATTGACTCATTCGATTGGCGCCACTTCGTGATCGCGGATCCAAATTGGTGCCTGTCAAGATCGGCAAGGATCAATGACTACTTCAGGCCCTTATGGGTCCTTTATGGCGCCCCTTTTATTGGGCGCCTCAGTAGTGGCTTAGGACTATTCTCCGCCCCTCACGTGGCAAATGGGCTTGTTAACAGTGTCTTCTGCCAAAAATTAGGCCTATTGCCCAAAATTTGGTGTGGAAAATAAAAGTCAAGAGCCAGCCTTGTATTCGGCCCTACACGAGGCAAACAACGGATCTCATTCATGGGTGTCACTGCCAATTGTCAGCTGTCAACTGCCGGCTGTCAACTGCCGGCTGTCAACTGCCGGCTGTCAACTGCCGGCTGTCAACTGCCGGCTGTCAACTGCCGGCTGTCAACTGCCGGCTGTCAACAACCGACTGTCCACTGCCGGCTGTCAACTGCCGGCTGTCAACTGCCGGCTGTCAACTCCCGGCTGTCAACTCCCGGCTGTCAACTCCTGGCCGTCAACTCCTGGCCGTCAACTGCCGGCTGTCAACTGCCGGCTGTCAACTGCCGGTTGTCAACTGCCGGTTGTCAACTGCCGGTTGTCAACTGCCAGCTGTTAACTGCCGGCTGTCAACTGCCAGCTGTCAACTGCCGGCTGTCAACTGCCGGTTGTCAACTGCCAGCTGTTAACTGCCAACTGTCAATTGCCAGCTGTCAACTGTCAATTGTCAGCTGTTAACTGTCAAATGTCTACTGTCCGCTGTCAACTGCCAGCTTCTAACTGCAGGCTGTCAACTGGGTCTTTTCGCTGTGTTAAGTGCTGGCTGTCAATTTTCAGCTGTCAAATTTCAGCTGTCACCTGTTAATTTTCTGTTCTCAACTGCCAGCTATGAACTATTAGCTGTCAACTACCAGCTGTCAACTGTCATATATCAACTGCCACCTGTCAACTGTAAGCTGTGAACTGTCAGATGTCAATTGTCAGCTGGCAACCGGCAGCTGTCAGCTGTGAATTGTCAGCTATCAGCTACCCACTGTCAGCTGTCAACTGTAAACTGTGAACTGGCAGCTGTCAGCCATCAGACTGTAAGCTGCCAGCTGTCAACTGTTAACTGTCAGCTGTCGTTGGAGAAAGTGTTGCCAATTCTCGAAACTAGCTTCGGAAACGAAATAACTCGGAGCAATGCAAAGAAGCACCTGATGGACTCTTCGTTAGTGCATGCACCTCCATTGCTATCTGCGAAATATACCGTCAATCGGATGTTTTCGTTAAAAAAGAAAAGTAAGCCTCTCTCAACTCCCCAAAGAACCCGTCCAAGTTCACTGAACATCATTTTCAAACATCTGACCATTCACCATCCAACCAAAAGGAGAATGGCCCTTAAACGAGCACCCATCCAGCTCCACGAGAATTCAATAAATTTTGTAGTCAATCAGTTCAACCACCCCCCTCAATCTTCAAAACCAACAAAACCAACAATCACCATGACGACAGCGAAAAAACGCAAAGCCCCCATTCGCAATTTGAAGTCATACAAAATTTTGAGACAACGTGCCGATTGACATGTAGCCTCTCGTCGTCTAGTTGCCATGCTCGTGATTTCAAAAAACTCAAAAAACTCAGATTCTACGTAAACAGCCGTTGCAGAGGCTACTTAGTAAAACAGAAGTCAAATTAGTCTGCCGGCGCATGCTCGCACTAAACAAGGAACTATACGCTTTAAGTGATGTCTTCAGACAGCACGTCGCTCAACATGACACTTATGGAGCACATGCATCACCTATCGACCATAGGCTACGTCTTTGATTCGATTGGGTTTCCAAAGGCGTCACCTCATTACGCTTAAGACGCAAACGGTTTCTTAATTTATGTATCGAACGTGGAATATGTTAGCATCGGTCCCCAGGTTTTTTTCTCTGGTTTCCTTTTTTTTTTTTACCCGTGAGAATAGGTCTCTTGCAAAATCCGCAAACCAAAGTCGAATTGGCAGAAGACGTGACGACAAGTGGGCTTCGAGATCTTTCTCAAGTGAAAGGGCTTAAAAGAGAGATTTGTTTTTATTTTTTTTTTTTAATTTTGAGAGCACCGATTTTTGTTTAGGACGGGTGATGTGATGACAAGGTCAACGAAGGTGGGCGGGAATGTCCTGGTGCAACTGGTCATAAAGACCCAACATCTATGGAGCTTAGTTCGATCAAAATTAAGGCATACCGACATTTGATGAGGCAATGACAGCACTCACAATTCGAATAGAGTAACCGTCACTGACTGTTTTGGGCAGATTAGTTTTAAGGTTTGAATAGGTTTACTTTTCCAGATCGATAGCTAAATCGATGGGAACACGTGGAAGTTACTGCACAAGCGTATCAAAAAAAGTATTGCTTCTAGTGTACAATGAAATAACTGTTGACCCCGACAAAGCACAAATTTAACGAAGACTTTTAGTCCTGCATGTGAAAGACGGAATTGCTTAGAAGGCAGCCTTCCGGCGGATATTTTGTGGACGCTCTCGTTTACAATAGAGTCAACGTAACCACAATCTTCAAGGGAATGGTGGGAACAAAAAATGTGGTTGTGAAAAAACACCAAACGAAATAAGGCCAACAGTTTTACAAAGCAAATAATTAATTTTAAAAATAAGGCCATTTTTGGAATATGTCCTTATTTCACGGCACACAAAAATTGTTTGAGGCACTGTTCTTACTAAAGCCATTCTTTTTGAGGGAAAGGAAAGTTCTTAGTCCAATTTGTTGTGGAGTAAGCCTAGATTTCTGCCAAGCTTGCAGCCAATTGTAGAAACAAAAGAAACAGCGATTGGCTAGATTTGGCAGCTGGCAGCTCCTCGATAGAACCAGTCCCTTTGTTCAATACCCTAATCATCCCAGTCTTGCTCTAAGGAGCAGAGGCATGGACAACGTCGAAAGTAGATAAAGAAGCCCTTGGTCACTTCGAGAGAAGACTTTAACGTGCGATTTTTGGTGCTATTTACGTTGATGGCCTTTGGAGGATAATATTCAACCACTTACTCTATGGGCTGTACTACAACATGAGTTTAGCCAGCTTCCAATGCCTTAAGAAGCACCACATGGATAAGCCACATCTGACCCGAAAAGGTTTCGACTCCGGGATTTTGGAGCAATGCAACAGAGGACGTCCAACTTGGATGCCAACCAACTGGGCGTGCTCAACTAGAGAGACGGATGTTGTTCCAATATTTTCTTGAAATTTGTCTTCAACGTTCAAACCAAGCGTTCAGCTTTGCATCTGAATGAGTGGTTAAGTGATGCAGTGCGTAAGTAGATTAAAAGTAAGTGTGGCTGCCACGGAGCAGCTTTGCATTCTTCTTTTTCTTCTTAGGGCGCTACAGTCCGAGGTGGACCTGGGCCTCACCCAACATGCCTCTCCAGCCAGCACGATCTTTCGCCAGCTGTCTTCAGTTTAGCACACCAAGCCGGCCGAGGTCCCCCTCGACTTGTGTGCGCCACCTTGTACGTGGACGTCCTCTGTTGCGTTGTCCCACAGGCTCAGAGGCGAAGACTCTTCGGGCCGAAGCTAAGTTGTCCAAACGCTCTACATGGCCTAGCCATCTTAGGCGTTGGATCCGTAGACGCCTGGCTAGACTCATGTCGCCAGTTCGTGGTTGAATCTTCTTTTCCAAATGACGTCATCGGAAACAAGATCAAAAATTGATCACAGAACTTTTCTCTCGAAAAGACAACGTCTTCTTTACCACTTTCAACATTGTCCATGCCTACGCCGTACTGCAGGACTGGGATCATCAATGTCCTATTCAAAGTCAGCTTGGTCTTTGGGGAGAGGGCTCTATTACTCAATTACCGCTTGAGCTCAAAAAGCAGCGGATGGCAAGAGTTTTTCTGCGTTTGATCTCGGTGCTTATGTATCTCGTTCGTACTGCTTACCGCGGAGTCGGGGTAGACGAAGTCATCTCGAAATTATAGCTGCGTATTGTGACGTTCTGTCCCAGTCGTCGATGACAGCTTGCACTTCGTTCAGCCCACCCTCACCGCCAGAACTATTTTAGCCTTTTCAAAACAAGCTTTTTCATGTTCTGAACGTCTGATTGAGGGGTTTGAAAGAAAGAGATCAAATCTGACAAACATGAAAATTTCAAGCACGCAGGACAGGGTGAGGACAGTCGACTTTATGGTATCTTTTCCTTTCCACTGGCCCCCACGAAGTTAAACAAGTCGCTCCGATAATCAAACCCAAGTGAGGCAAGCAGCCTGGCCTGTTAGACTTGCTAGAACCGAAAATCAAGTTCCCCCTAGTCTCATAGATAAGCTGATCGTTATCGCCTCAAATACCATCCAAGGTCTTCGTCAGTTGTGAACCACAAATGACTTCATTCAAATGCAACCATCCTGTCTGGCTGCAATCAAACAAAACCACATTCTCATCCAGTTCCAGTTCCAGTGCAGATTTCTTCCGCCTGGCGGTGCACTTTGTCACTGAAGCCCACCCGATATCATCACGGAAACACAAACAACAACAGCCCCGCCAAAGGTCATCTCATCTTGCGTCTTATTTTCGGGGGAGGACATCAGTCGCATTTCGAACTTTCGTTCGAGTGGAAAAGATCAAAACCACCACCGCTTTGGTATAATTCACAAAAAGAGCGCAATAAACCGAACAAAACCCAATCCAAACGAACAGCAACAAAGCCGATGAAGAAGAAGGCAACAGAGAAGAACAACAAAAACAACAAAAACAACAAAAACAAACGATAAATAACGTTTTTCCGCTACGCTCTTCGTTTTCGTGTCAAGCGAACTTTGCACCCAATGAATTTGCGAAAACGTTTCCACCCCACCCGCCACCCCGCCGAACCTCAGTCCTCTACAATCATTCAGCAGAACCGCTGCAAAGCGCGGCGAAATTAACAAAACGTATCTGACGGATGCATGCCGCCGCTCGCTTTTTGTTTTACTTTTACTCTTCTGCTCCTCTACACCCCCTCGCCGAGCACTTCGCAAAGAGGCCACAAGGCGAACGACACCCTCGCCCACCTCGCAGCGACCAACGAAGACGATCGCGCGAACAGTTGTATCAAAACAAAAAGCCAGCAAAAACAAAAAACTGTTATTCTCTCTCATTCGCTGCCCCCACTCTCTCATATTCACAAGAGCGCCGCAATTGCCGTCGACTGCGCGGAGAGTGAATGCGAGTGTGTGTGCCCGTGGGGAGAGTGGATTCGCGAAAGCAATTCCATTTCACTAGCCCCGTTCGGAGGCGGCGGCGGCGGCGGGGACTGGTGGTTGGTTGGCTCTCTGTTGTTGCCTTCCATAATTGGGCCCCGTGTGGCTTTGCTCACTTTCGTCGTCAACCCCCTCGCTGGTGCAGGTGATACACTGGCACTTCCCAGTTCATCGCCGAGAGCATGGGGGTTGAAGCGCTTCGCATCCCCTTCCTAGCCGCCGCCACCGCCGCACAGTGCCACAGCGGTCGAGTGCTCTCTTCCCACCGCGGCCACAGTCGCAGTCGGAGTGAATGGGACTGGGAAACTTGATCTGCTGGGATGATTTGACGGCAGCTGGAGGAGGGGGTTCGCCGCGCGAGGAGCGATGTGTACCGTTTTTGCGCTAAACATTAGAAAGTGAGTCAGGTAGCGCACACACACACACACAGCCACACACTCACTCTCGAAGGGGGAGCGGGAGACGATAACAAACGAATCGACTCACGGTTTGTTATTGTTTCACTGGCGAGTACACCAACCTTCCCCTTCCACTGGGCGGAACTCAGTGGCACACTCGGCAAGGAGAAGGCACTCTGGCATGGCTTTATGGAGTGCTCACCAACTCTGGACGTTTGGCGATCTCCCTCCCAACCGACAGCGCCGACGACGACGACGACGACGGCGCATTGTTTCGTCTTCCAAGTCAAAGTGGGTTAAATACGGTACCGGCGATGGATGGACGGATGGACAATGCCTCGGTGATTGATGTTAACGCGGTTATTTTCGAAAACGATGGGGGAAAAAATAGAAAAATTTGCAAATCGAAAAAGAGAAATCGAAAAGTCCGAATTCAAAGCAGCAACCAGACGAAATTATGATCTATGATACCCGCGCGGCGTTGATGGACAGGTGGACGTAACTGTAGGATTGCCAAACCGACGACGACGGGGAGAAAGAGTTCGGTTTGTTTACGGCGCAGCGGCGGCGGGGGAAACTAATTTTCTCAAGTGACCCACAAATCGCATAACACCATTCCGTTGTGAAATTCAAAAATACCGCTGCTGCTTTGGTTTGAAAGGAGGTCTGTGAGTTGGAAATTTTGGGTCTGAGTCACCTCGCGAGGAGAATCTGGCACGACGAGGATGTGCGACGGGGGAACTGTGGATGTCCGCGTTTAAGGTTGTGGCGAGAAGTGGAGAAGGACCTCTACAATTAGCTGTCTGCAGTTGAACACCTATAACCTCTACAATTGGAGACTTCTACAACTGGAGACAGCTAGTTGTAGAGGTCTCTTAGTTGGAAAGGTTGTTGGTTGGGGCCCCAGGGCCAGGCCCAAGTCCATCGAGAGCCAGTGTCACCCACATATTTCACACAACTGTTCCAAAATAAGACTTACAACAGTGGCTGACAAAGAAAGCGACAGAATTAGAAATAAAACCGCTTTAATTTCTCAGCAAACTATAGTAGGGACCAATCTGACGACCATGGAGCAGCTACATAGCTGAAGGTTTAGAAGCTCAAATGTCAAAGCGGGGGTAAGATTAGGTGCTACCTAAAATAAAGTTCTTCGACTCTAAAGCAGTGTGACAGAGGACGTCCACGTCTAAAGTGGAGAGAAACCTTAACCAACAAATTGTGCAGATTTGACAATAGCTGACAAAGGCTAAATAGAGAGCCTTTTTGGTAGAGACCCAGGTCTACCTCGGACTGCAGCACCATATAATATAATGGCGGCGCTACAGTCCGAGGTGGACTTGGGCCTAGCTTCTCTGCAACCACTCGTGTTGTGCGTGCTATTGTTCTGTCACGAGCGGAGGGGACATACAGTTTAATGCCGACTCCGAACGGCGAGATTGGGAAGCTTTTTCTAGACAGTGATTCGAAAGAGGTGGAGCCGTTAAAAAATCTTAGATTTTTTCGAGATTCAAACCTTAGACCTCGAGCGTAGGAGTTGACGCACATTCCCCCAACGCCACGGCACCCAGCTTTATGTGCATGCCGATAGAGCAACGGAAAAAACGTATTTTTCGACTAGGATTCGAGACAGCCTTTAGCTAAAATGAGCACATATTCAATGCCGACAAGTTTTCGTCAAGAAGCCCAAGAAATAATTAACTCCCTCGGATTGAATGTTCACAAGCCGACGACACCACGTCTGCCAATTAAGACGAAGGCGTTTTAGCTGGTAAATATAGAGAATTAGCTTGGAAATCTCCAGGTCTATCGCAAAACGCCACAAAAAAAGAAGTTAAATGAAGCAATGTGACAGGGAGTTTAAGCTGCTGAGCTTTCCCTGACATTTTGACTGTCAAAACCCAGCAATTTAATGTCCTTGCAGAATATTCTTCTCAGTGAAACCCGACTCAGAAGTTCAGTTCAGTGATAGCGCCAAGTTCCTGGGATCAAAGGAACAATTTAGGCGATTTTTCCTTTTCTTAAGAAAGCATTACCAGCTTTATATTAAAAAGGGCCGACTGGTACATAAAAAGTTCCTGGTTCAATTACCCAAACAAAAAAACTGTCATTCACAAGTAACAAGTGCTATTGTAGACAGGTGCGTTAAATTCTTGGTTTCTGCGTTTATTTTGTCCGTTAAGCTTAAAAAGGAATAGAGCTTACAGTCGCTGACTTTGCATCAGTTCACGATTTTTTCACAGACCTTGGTTGGTTTTCTGTCCGTCTGGTCACCAACGAATCACTCCCACGACCTTGACAACTCTATGCTAGAGCTCCTAGTTAAGGCAGCAGGTCCAACCCGATGACCATCATCAAATGACGAAAACGTGAGTTTTGAGTTTTTCCAGAATAATCGCCTAAGGTCCCGTCAGATTTCTTGCCTTAAATGATGTACCTACACGTTATTTGGCTTTCAAAAGTGAGCCATATCTTCTGCGGACTGAATTAAACACAGAAGCCCAGGTTTACGATCAGAGTTCCGGCGTTTTTGAAACTTCTTTGTTTTCCTCCCGGGCTGCCCATTTGTTATGCTGAATGGGCGGCCCGTGACGATCAATTCGCTTTAAAAAAAATCCATTGCGGAAGGCGTTTAGTACGAAACTGTTGTGCAACTGCTGCCATCCCCACAGAACTGACAGAAATTCACCAAAAACTAGACCATCCATGTCCACAACCAAGACAACCTGTCACCCTTCCAAGTCGTTGACAAATTCCCGACCATCCTCGTCCTCCACACTCTGGGCCTGCAGCAGTTTCCGTTCCTCGGCGCACAAACCCCCGTGGAGTGTGCCAACAGGAAATCCACCACAAATAGGCAAAAAGCAGTACATTCTGGTCGAAATCCTCGAATGAATACGAAACGAAAAAAAAGTCGCATCATGGCTTAATTACCAACACCGGACGCCACTTGATTAATGCCAACCCCTGGCCTGGCTTCCTTTCGAGCCGTCCCCTGCGCACGCTGTCATCATAAAGCAGACCAACTGTCCCTCGGTTTTAGCAGCTCTCCCTCGGCCTGCTGTGCATACATCACATGCGACAAGAGCACAGAATGCCACTCAATGGCGCGGCGGCGGCGGCGGCGATTCCCTCTCTAGCCGGCGGCGTTGCATATTAAAATGGCGAATTGAGATTGTCGCATTCCGATGTCCGTCGCCGTCGCTGTGTGTAGGGCCTCCACTCTGTGGCACATTTACGAAGCAAATAATGAATGAATGAGTCAGGGCACTCAGCCAACGAGCGCGGCGCTGACGAACGCACAAGAAGCAGACGAAAACTTCGGATTCATTCATTAGTGTGTCCAAAGATGTGTCTGCAGCGGAAATGCCAACGGAATGTTCGCTTTTCTCTCCTTTCCCGTCTGGGCTCTTCGATTGGTGGCACGACGGCAGTGTCATTAATTAGACCCGAGCGTACACTGTTCGGCTTTTACCAACGAGACGGGGATGATCTTATGCGGAACACTTTGACATTTGTCACTGACCGCGCGAGAGTGCGTTCGAACGCGCTCTTGCCAAATTTTGCGGCTCTGCCTGTCGATTGTTTATGGCCCCGAATGTCTTCGAGCCCCCTGCCTTGTCGTCGTGCCAAATTCAATCGGCAAATTGCACCCAGCCCCTCGGCGCGATTTGTGACGATGACGCGGAGTCTCAGCCGCAGTCTAAGGCCCGAGTGTGATCTCATGGCGATGAGGACACCCATTCGGGCGGGAATTTACGACGACAATGCACTGTCGGTCGACTGTGGAGTGTGTGCGGGGAAGCGATGCGAACCGACGACATTCCTCGTCTAATTGTGGTGTCAAATGACACAACCGCTGTCGATTGGAATCTGGGAAACGAACGAGGAAAGCGATTCAATTAGTTTCACTGTGGATTGCTCCGCCTCATAAATACTGAATACGGATTCTTAACGGTCCTCCGGCGGCCGAGTTCCCAGCGTAAGTCATTCGGCCTCCAGAGAAAACCAAATGTCGCCGTGCATCGCGCTCGGTGGCATTTCATTCAACTGTGACAGTCGCACAGTTGACTGGTGAAACAGATTCAATTGATCTACAAAAACCAGAGAGGAAAACGACTGTTATTCAGATCAGGGCAGCAGGTAAGGAATTTTCACGGCGGCGCGGCGACTCGAAAGAATGCCCGCCATCTAATCTTCTTTCAGATTGAAATTTGTTTTCGTGACGGAGTACATGTCGTTACAGCGGCTTTGTGTCGCTGTCGCTGTCGCTGTTGCTGTTGCTGTCGCTATCGATGTCATGTGGAATGTAGATTTGCTTGTGTGGCTGTGTGCGTGTGGGGTTTCTTGTTTTGCTTTGTTGTTATTGTACCGGGCGTCATAAATAATATTTGTTTTAATTTTGAGATTTCAATTTTTTGCCGCTTTTGCTTTTCGAGCTCACTTTTCTAAAGTGCCGCCTCGGTTTGTCAATGAAGGGGTTGGACGACGGCAGGAGGAGGGACGGCAGGGCTTGGAGTGACAATGAACATGTTTTTTTGTCCATCAATGGGAGGCTTTTGTTCCAGTGGATGAATGAAACTGGAGAAGGGAGCTCGGCTCTGTTGTCAGGTGACCGTGACAAAAGTGAGCGGGTCGGGGGTCTGGCGAAGGTTCGCTTCGAAAATGCCACCTAAGGTCAGATCGTCGTTCAGTGGTCGTAATTGCGTTGATTTACTTTCTGTCTCCCAACAGGCTAGTGACCTTAAGGCTGAGAGGAGTGGTTCTAGAGATGGGCGGAAATTGGGAAGGGACCATGGAGACTGCTCTGAAAAGACAGCAGTTGAGCTGGTGAATGGATCAATTGGGAATGAAAATTTGAAAGTTTAATCAAAAGGTAGTGACAGAAGCCATTTTCTAAAGGCCCTCCTTCCGACAAAATGGCGTAGAGCCAAATTTGTGGGATGTCCGCCGGAAAGGTTTTCTAACAGGGTGACCAGATAAGAACGATAGGAAAAGAAATGTAAATAAGACAAGAACGGTATAAGACAAAAATTTGTTTTTGACCATATTTTGAAGTAACGTTCGTAACTGTACCGGATCAGCAAAACAATACAAAAATAGAGCGACTCGCCGTGGCTCACAAGAAATGATTGTCACACGACAAGATCAAAGCTTAACTACAGCAAAACGAGGAAGTTTCTGACGTTGGATCGAAACTCGATCTGTGTGCTCGTCAGAATGATATCACAGGACACTGCCCCATCGGAATAATGCTCCAAAAATGGAATGCGGAATCCAGCGATCTCTGCCCGAGTTGCGGAGATGAGGAAAAGGCCGAGACGATCCAAAATCTGCTTGCAACTGCCAAGCTCTCCAGAATCGGCGCCTAGCTTCGCTGGGCCAAAGATTCTTCACAGAGACTGCAAACTTAGCGAATGCAGATACAGTCGACTCCCTCTTAGTCGAATTTTCACGGGATATCAAAATTAGTTCGAGTTAGAGGGAGTTCGAGTTAGAGGATGGTTTTTGTATGGAAAATGAGGGGGATACCAAAATAAATATGGCAAAAAAATTCGAGTTAGAGGGAGTTTGACTTGGAGGGAGGCGACTGTATATCGGATCTTCTAAAACTTTTAAAGAGTACGGGGTGGTTTGAGCCATCGCGTGACAGAATAGGTTTTTAAATCGTGTACTCCACATTTGAAGGGATTCACAATGGGCCCCATGGCCTCCGAGTGGAAGTGATGCCTTAACCATTACACTCCTCTTCCAAAACCTAACCTAACGTTCGTGCCCCATTTTGTATAAAACAGAGCATCATCCACATGGCCACCTCGGCCTCGCTGACAGTGCTTCAAGCGGTCAGTCAAATTTTTGATGACTCAGTCCAATAAGTGCGGCATTATTCCGCCAACAGCGTCTGAAATGTAATTTTGATCATCCATGAGACACGATCATCCATAAATCTGTGCAACTGCTCGCATATGCCGACGACATTGACATCATCGGAGGGACACAGCCGGCTGTCAGTGGGGCTTTTCTGAGCCTCGAGAAGGAAGCTGCTACAATGGGTCTTGCGGTGAATGAGGGTAAGACAAACTATAGGTTGTCCACAAGAAAAGTCCATCAACACCGACGTCTTAGACACAACGTCGCTATAGGCAGCTACAACGTTGAAGTAGTGAAAGACTGTGTTTAGCTAGGCTAGTAACAAGACCACCGCGGAGATAAAACGAAGGATTACCCTTGCCAATTAGTGTGTCTTTGGGCTTAGAAAGCAATTGAGGAATAAAACCCTCTCTCGAAGAACCAAAATATCTCTCCATGAGCCCCCTAACCTAACCTAACCTTACCCTACTAAAGCGAACGAGGAGATTCTTGGTCGCATCAGGAAGAAGGTCCTTCGAAGTATCTTTGGTCACACATGCACTGACGCTTTTTGGAGCAGGAGACTGAACGGCGAACTTTACGTGATGTACAGCGATATGGTCAAATGAGTCCGAGTCTCCCGTCTCAGATCGATAGGTCGTATAGAGCGAATGGACACCAACGCTCAGGCCCGGAAAGTCTTCGACTTCAATCCAGACAGGCAACGCGGTAAAGGAAGACCACGCTTGCGGTGGAGTGCTCAGCTGGAAAGGGACATCAATCAGCTGAAAGTGCGTAGCTGAAAGCAACTAGCAACTATACCGTGCTGGATGAAGAGGGATGTTGGTTGAGGCCCAGGTAGCGTCAGCTGAAGAAGCGTTTCGTTTCGCTTATTAGCTCGGAAGCTTCCTAGAAAATAATCAAGCGTCACGTAGCTTTTTTCGGAGGATTTTTGAGACACTACTGGAGCACTCCGACTCAAAACTGGTCCATTGTACTGTAGCTTGATCGCGGCGAACAATTGATGAAGGCACGCCCTCATATGACCCAATCATCAACTTTTCCCTTCACAACTTCGAACTTTGCGTCCCGTCGTTTGTATGGCATGTAACACTGTCTTGTTGGAACCACAGCTCGGATTTATCGATGGTGTCGAACTTCGGCCACAGAAAGTCGGTTAACATCGCTCTGTATCTGAATCCATTGACGGTAATAGTGTCTCCTACCACATTTCGAAAGAAATAAAGTCCAACGATGCCGCCATGCCATAAACAGCACCAAGCAGTCAATTTTTGTGGATGGATGATGCATGACGCATGAAGCATGAAGCATGATGCATGATGCATAATGCATGATGCATGATGATGATGCGAACACTTGTGGATTGTGTTCGCTCCAATGACAGAGATTTTGCCGCTGATTTTGACATAGCCGCTGAGCCACAAATGAGCCTCGTCCAAAAATAAGATTTTTCGTCAAAATCCGGATCTCCGGACAACATTTCCAACGCCCAACTATCGAACTCACGGCATTGTCTATGTCCGTCCGGTTTCTATTCTTTCATCAGCACAACATTTCACGGATATAGGCCCAAATCAAACCGCAAAATAAGCCGTTATGACTCTCTGGCGGTGCTCAATTCGACTGATCGACATCGAATGGACATTTCTGGGTCTTCTTTGATACTGGCGGCTACGGCGGCTATGTTTGCTTCATTTCGTACCAATTTCTCTCTCTGGTTGGTGGCTTAAGGTCCGAGAAAGTGTACTCACGTTCAAACCTTTAAACGATGCGACGAATTGCCTCCACACTGAAGCCATGTTAACGACGGACCTCACGACGAAGTTCACGTTTCGTATTTACAGCTGAGCCGGAATTTTGATAATATTTTTTAAAAATTTTCGCACATTCGGTAAGCGTGAAATTATGCACGATAAAATGGCAAGCCTTGCTGAGTATTTTGACATCTGAATGTCATTGGTAGCTTTGACAGCTGCTGAAACATAGCAATTAGAAAAACTATCATTGCTATCTGGTCACACCTTTCTTTCTGCTTTCAAAAGGAAAGTGGTTCGACGCTTTTGAGTTCAAAAGAGGAAATCGGAGAATGAGACTCAACGTTAGATGTTGTAGCCAAAAAGATGCTAAAACATCAAGTGACTGGATAACAACTCCTCAACCACGAGAGTCTTTAAGTCAACTGCTTAAAAATGGAAAGAAGGGCCCAATTTGTTGAGGGACAGGAGATCACTGACACTGACGAGGAATCGAATCGAATGGTCTGCCATTCAGAAGGTCTTGAAACGTGTAGCGGCACGGTGAAAGCAGTCAACTAAAGCGAAGATTCCCACTCGTAAATGGTGACAAAATGAGCCACAGTAGCATGTTAAGAGCCACGAACTAGCCACACTCACTTAAGATCTGCCTTTTCTACAGTATCCTTCCCCTCTCCAGACACCATCTCAGGTTTCGAAGATTTTATGAAACACCATCTTCACAGTTGACGATGATGGAAAACACTTCGATGGTCACTCAAAGCCTCGTTTCCGCGACTGACTAATCTATTCAGAGCATCGCAACGCATAAATTCCCTTCTAAGTCCCTTTCCATCCATCAGATCAGAAGGCCGCCCTCAAACGCCACGAAACTCTCTCCAGTCCAGAGCCTCCGCGACTGATAGCCATCTCATTAAGCGAAAATTCACTTCATAATGCGAGCGACTTGATGGGCGACTTTTAAAAGCCCCAGCCGAGCCATCATTACACACCGCGAATCCATTACCCTCGTCGGATATCGATCGAAGCCATCGCCAAATGGTGTGGCGCATTATCCAACTCCGCCGCGTATCGAGTCCATCAGAGTTGACCCCAATGAGGCTCACATCCAACTACAAAGGCGCGCAGTAGCCTCTTCAAATCAATTGAATTTATCGCATGAATATTTTACGTCCGAGAGTTGACAGGCCTCCCTGCCGCCGAGATCCGGAATCTAGGTCGCATAAGTAGACCTCTGCTCCAGTTCGGAGGGCAGCCCTAGAATCCATCAGCTCCTCGGGACAGCAATTAATTCATAATGCGGACATGTGTGTATGCGCTGCTTTCATCGCTCGGTCAACACACACGCAGTCTGTCATTGAGTCGTTTTGCCAGAGAATCCGTGTCACGCAACAACCTGTAGCGCGCTGTTTTTTGTGTCCTCCCCCACACGAGGCGGTACGTCCTTCGCCCCGGCACCCAATGCAAATGCACATCCCCAGGTCCCATCCCGAGGACGAAGGCACGAGCAGCTGCGGGGGAGGCAAGTCGATGAAAGGGTGCACAGTGATGCGCATAAATCAAATCAAACTCAAAGGAACCCGACCCAGGGCCAGAGCGAAGAGAGAGAACGGCCGCAGCGCTCCCTTAATGAAACCCCTGTCACCAGCGCCCCCACACAGCCTTGCATATGTGGCCCGCTCCGGTGTGGGGACCGTACGTACCTCCAGGGCACACAGCGCACAACGAAAACAAATCGAAGTGGCCAGGGTTGTGCCCACCCGATGGGGGCGGCCGAGGCAAAATGTGGCGCAAAAGGGAAGTAATAACTGCATGAGCTACTTTCCGTGACCTAAATTACTTTCCATCGATCCAGTCGGACGGGGACGGCCCGATGGGGAGGGAGAGTGCGCGCGAGCGAGACGCCAACAAAACATTGTGTTGCATGTTTACACGGCCCTTCTCTGCACGTGTGTGTGCTGTGTGGAGGCCGAGCAGCAGCAAGATGGCCCTTTCATCCTTTCCCAGCAACACCCCCCTTCGGTGGAACAGTGATAATGGCATTATGTACTTTCTCCCCTCTCCGTCCACCCCCCCACACACACACACACCACGGCGGTGGGTGAAGGGCGCACTCACCGTTCCAGCACTGGAACGTTGTTGGGGCCGTGGGGGTGGTGGCATGGAAGTGACATTATTATTTTATCTCTCTCCCTCTCCTCCCCGTCGCCGTCGCTGCCGTCCTCGTCCTCGTCCTCGTCGTCGTTGTACGAGTAAATGGCAGTAATGGATGCCACACTGCCACAAGTTGTCAGTATCTTCTCTGCTCCTTCGCTATGCTGAGTGCCTGGGGGAGGGGACAGGTGCCGTTTGGCTGATGAAATCCTTGCATAATACGTTCAGGCGTGGCTCTCGCTCCTTGTGTATACACGCTCTATGTAGCTGCACACAGGCGAGTCAAGAGCGAAGTCCTTGTCGAGGTACACGCGCCATGGCATCGGCATCGTACCGAGAGATGTCAAGATGACGGTTATGTAGCTCAAACAATGTTCGGAGCTCATGCAACTGTGTTACGACGACTTGGGCTTTTTTTGTCTCTCTGCTCGTAAGCGCATTGATTTTGTTGACGTTCACGTTCATGTTGGCGTTGTTGCTGTTGCGCCGTCTGCACTCGAAGACGGATTTCAGTCATTAGTTTGAAATTGCGTTATGTCAAGCGGATGGAATGGGGACATGTCAGAATTCTGCTTCTTGAGAGTTGCTCTCTGGGACTTGTCAAATGTTTGACGTTGCAACTGACTTGATGGGCTCCTGTTGTTCGATAAATCAACGAAAATTTAGTGAAGGCTGTGAATCAGTTGATGACGACGAAATTGGGAACTCCTCAGAGGACAGTTGGCCGAGAAACAGTGGACAGGTTCGAAAAGGAGGAATGTGATAAAATTGGGACCAAAAGCCCAACATGCAGACACTTGTAACTGAGTTGGCGTGGTTTTTTGTTCGAAAAATCAACGATAAGCAGGTTTACTCTAAAATCAGTCCAAAAGCTGCTTCTCAAGGCATAGTTAGCCAGAAAACAGACGGTAAATCTGGATATGAAAAAAATTGGGACCAAAAGATCTACGAAAGATCTTGTAACGATCAGCCTTGGGACAACGGACCTAAACTCTCGGTGTGCGTGAGCCGCTAGGGTACTTGCATACCAACCGACTATGTCCAAAAGTTTACATTTTTGAACGAACAAGTTCCCAAAAATTGTAATAAAGAACTTTAGGCTTATAAAGGGTGACCAGATAGCAATGATCTCATCTCATCTCATTTTCAATGACGCGCATGTTCCACTAAAGGGGTCGCGGGGGCAATGCATGCACGAGAGATCTCCAGGCCACTCGATCCTCCGCCATCGACTCTAACTCATCAGGAGCTATGCCCAAGCGCAACCAGGCGAGTGTTTGGACTTGGTCCAACCATCTCATCCTAGGTCTGCCAAGCGGTCGCCTACCTGATGGAATCGCATTCAAGGCACGCCTCGGAAGTCGTGATGATGGGGACATTCGTGCCACGTGATCAAACCAACGAAGTACAGCCCTTTCCGTTCGAAGAAGCAGCTGCCCAACATTCAATTCCCCGCGCACCGTCGTGTTTCTCACCCTATCCCGGCGAGTAATTCCCACAACAGCACGAAGAAATCTCATCTCGGCAGCTTGTATTCGCGATCTTATTCTTTCGGTCATTACCCAAATTTCATGACCATAGGTGAGAGTTGGAACAAATACTGCGTTAAAAACCGCTAACTTGGCTTTGACACCAAGCTCGGCCTTCCTGATTACAGATCGACCAAGCTGTTTCAAAATTGACCCAGCTTGACCTATCCTACAGGAAAGCTCAGCATTATTCGTCCCATCACTCGTGAAGAAGACCCCGAGATACTTGAACTTCTCCACCTGTTTCAATGGGACTCCACTAACATGTAGAGTGCATTGAACAGGAGTTCTGGAAATAACCATAACCTCGGATTTGTCCACGTTAACCCTCATCCCAGCATCAGCACATACGGCCACAAACCTATTTAGCGCGCGGTGGAGTTCTATCTGGGAGGATGTGAGGATGACTAAGTCATCTGCAAAAAGAAGATGACTTACCCTCAACTCTCCCAATGTGAAACATTCCTCGCCTCGACTGCGCTGTAACATCCAGTCCATATATATAATGAAAAGGAGAGGTGACAAAACGCACCCTTGGCGAAGTCCAACGCCCACGGTGAAAGGTGTTGATTTACTACCGTTAACCCGAACACAGCTACTACAGTTTGTGTATAGAGACTGAATGGCCCTCAACAAAGAACCATCAATCCCATACTCCTGCAGAACACTCCAGAGTTTACCTCGAGGAACTCGGTCGTATGCCTTTTCCAAATCTACAAAACAACTGTAGATCGGTTTGGCGTACTCCCAAGCCTTCTCAAGTACCATTCTTAGAGTGAAAAGCTGGTCGGTTGTACTTCTGCCGGGACGAAAACCGCACTGTTCATCTCCCATCCTGGATTCGACCATAGCTCTAGAACGCGCCTCCAACACCTTAGCGTAGACTTTACCTTTCTTGTCCCCCTTTTTGAAGAGAGGGACAATCACCCCAGTCTGCCAATCACCAGGTGTTTCACCGCGTTCCCAAGCCACCTTAATGACACGAGAGAGCCATAAAATGATGGTTTTTCCAATTGCTATGTTTCAGCAGCTGTCAAAGTTATCAAGGACACCTAGCTGTCAAAATATTCAGTAAGATTTGCCATTTCATCATTCATAATTTTACGCTTACCGAATATGCGAAAATTATTAGAAAATATTATCGAAATTCCGGCTCAGTTGTAAATAGGCAACATGAACTTCGTCGTGAGGTCCGTCGTTATCATGGCTTCGATGTGGAGGCAATTAGTCGCATCGTAGTTTGACCGTGGGTACACTCTTTTGGACCTTGAGCCACCAGCCAGAGAGAGATTGGTGCGAAATGAAGCAAACATGCCCCCTTGGCGGAAAGTATCGAAAAAGTCCCGGAAATGTCGTTTTAGTGCTGATCAGCTGAATTAACCACCGCCATAGAGTAAACCGGGCTTATTTTGCGGTTGCATTTGAGCCTACATTAACAAAAGATTGAGCTGACGCGTGATCTGAAGCTGAGCGACCATGGACAACGCCGTGAGTTCGCTAATTGAGCGATGTTCGATGAATGTTGGCCGGAAATCTGGATTTTGGTAACATTTTCTCTCATCTCCTCAGATGAGACCCATTTTGAACTCAGCGGGTATAGCAACAAGCAAAATTTCCGTTTTTCGAGCAAACACAATCCACAAGTGTTCGCATCATCATCATGCATCATGCATCATGCATCATGCATCCACAAAGATTGACTGTTTGGTGCGATTTATGGCATGGCGGCATCATCGGACCGTATTTTATTTCAAAGTGAGGAAGGAGAGACCTTTATCGTCAATAATCTTAGGTATGAAGTGATGCAAATCGACGTCTTTGCAGCCAGAGGTCCACAACATCAATATATCCTAGTTGTGGTGCCAACAAGACGGTGCTATGTGCCACATAAGCGACGCAAAGCTCGAAATTATGAAGGAGACATTTGGCAACTGGGTAATCTCACGGCGACCGTTCATCAATTTGCCACCTCGATCAAGTTCTTAATCAATGGAACCATCGGAATAACGTCGCAAGTATTGGACCGATTCATTGTAAATTTGATTGAGCTCTTGAAGCACTGCCAGTACAGCCGAGGCGGCCGTTTGAATGATGTGTTATTCCAAGCATAATAACATGAATATAGCTTCCAAATAAAACCAGAATCAACTTTATATCTCACACCGTTGTTCTTTTATTCAAATTTCCTTTCCTATTCAGTTCCTATCTGGTCACCCAGCACTGGTATGACTAGAAATTTAAATTTTTCAACAAGAAATTTCCAAATTGTTTAATACAGAGTTGAAAGTTTGGAGTTCATGGCTAACATCAGTCTAGACTTTTTTAATTCCATGGTGTCTCATCCTTCATCATTCACTTCAAAATCGAATGAAGTATACCTCAGAAATGTGGATGGTTCATAGAGGGCTTTGCTCAAATTTCAATGTTCTGCTACCATTTAAAATCACATTTCCTTTTCAGCATGAAAACCAAAGTACATTCAGCAGATCGGGCCTGTTCTAAATTTTTAGCACATTTTTGATCAACATTTTGACGACCAAATATTTGAACCAGCTGTCAGTTACTCAAATTTTCTTAAGAATTGACTACAAACTCTCAAGACTTCAATTCACATTCCTTTTTTAGATTCTTTCCAAACTCTGAAATCCTTGTAAATTAAGAAAATTTGGTACGAATTTATTTTCTAATTTTATCATTCATCAAAATTTAGGCCTCACCTTTGACTGCCCTGGTAAATTCGTTGTCCTTTTATCGTAGTTCACTTAGAAAATCGATTCACAGATGGGATTGGTTTTGAAATCCTTGTAAATTAGGAAAATTTGGTACGAATTTATTTTCTAATTTTATCATTCATCAAAATTTAGGCCTCACCTTTGACTGCCCTGGTAAATTCGTTGTCCTTTAATCGTAGTTCACTTAGGAAATCTATTCACAGATGGGATTGGTTTTGATTTGTGATGTTTGCAATCCAAATTTTTAGGCAGTAAATGTTGCTCCTTTCGTAGTTTCCACTTAACCAAATCCACTAGAGAATCCACAACGTAAGTGATCCAAATTCTTGTTTTCCACCAATCGACACCGCTATTCGTAGATTGTACAGACGTTGCTATCAAAATGCTTTTCGAGTTTTTAAGGACTCCTAAAGACAAGTCTCGAATTTATAGGCTCTTTGGCTTCCTTATTTTCTGTACTAAATTTTGTTCAAAAAGTTGTTCTCCAGTTTCTGATGTTCCATAGGGAACTCATCCTGGTCCCCTGTTTTTTTTCTTCTTTGGCAATTCAGTCTTTACACACAAACGGTAGCAGCTGTTTTCGGGTTAAAGGTAGTAAATCAACAGCTTTCACCGTGGGGGTTGGACTTCGTCACCGTGCGTTTTGTCACCTCTAATAATAATAATAATGGCGGCGCTACAGTCCGAGGTGGACCTGGGCCTAGCTTCTCAGCAACCACTCGTGTTGTGCGTGCTATTGTTCTTTCACGAGTGGAGGGGACCTACAGTTTAATGCCGACTCCGAACGGCGAGATTGAGAAGCTTTTTCTAGACAGTTATACTCTTTGAGCATTGTCAGTGACTCGAAAGAGGTGGAGCCGTGAACAATTTTTTTTTTTTTGAAAAATTGTTTGTCTGAACTTGGAATCGAACCTAGACTGTGAAAGTCTAATGCGCATGGGTCGACGCACGAACCCACACGGCCACGGCTGCCACCTCTGCTTTTCGTTATATGTATGGAGCGGATACTGCAGCGCAGTCGAAGCGAGGAATGTTTCACATTGGGAGAGTTAAGGGTAAATCATCTACTTTTTGCAGACGACTTAGTCATCCTCACATCCTTCGATGGAACTCCAGCACGCGCTAGATGGGTTTGTGGCCATATGTGCTGGTGCTGGGATGAGGGTTAATGTGGACAAATCCAAGGCTATGGTTATGTCCAGAAAGTCTGTCTAATGCGCTGTTAGTGGAGAGCCATTGAAACAGGTGGAGAAGTTTAAGTATCGCGGGATTTTCTCCACGAGTGATGGGAGGAAAAATGCTGAGCTTTCCTATAGGATTAGCCAAGTTGGATCAGTTTTGAAACAAGCGCTGCTTCATCGAACGAAAAGGGCGGTACTTCGATGGTTTGGTCAGGTAGCACGACTTCCTAGGCATGCCTTAAATGCGATTCCATCAGGTAGGCGATTTATAAATGCCTTACAAAGCCCCCTTGCTAATCATGTAGGGCCTTTGAGTGCCTTCATTGAACATCCTTAACGAACACAATTGATGCCTCTTAGTCAAGCCATGGACAGAACGCGAGCTCTTAAAACAGACTGAGGAATGTTTGTCAAACAGGGTGATGGTCACCGACGAGATGACTGCTTCTTCTGTTGAACCTTCATAAGCTCCGTCCTTCCCTCCGGAAGGAAAGTCTTAAAAGGCAATCACGTTAGTCTCTTCTCAACTACCCAAGAATTTGAGTTCCATCACAAGTCCTTGACGTTCCCATCCAAGCCTAATTTCCATAGTCACCCGTGTGATTATGATGACCAAGCATGTCCTTGTTCGAGCCGGACACGACAGAACTTCAGCAACAACGAGTACAACCTCCCAAAGCGGAGGCGCGCAAAGTCATTTGGCTTGGCACACAGCTCACATAGACGCAGACAGACGTCAGATTGTGAGGCAAATTCCGCGCTGACGGACATAATAGAACCCCATTACCGCGATGTAGGCCACCTGTCACCCATATATCACGCGGCCACCATTCAAAGTGCGTCCACACTCCAATCTGATGTAATTATGAAATCAAACGAGGAAACTGCGTTCTCCAATTTGCAAGGCAAATCCAGCCGCGCGTCGGTCCCGCCGCCAAACACCGTCCAACCGAGTGTCTAACAGCGCCAACAACAACGGCAACAACAACAAACAGCCAACTTGCCTCGAAGCCTGCGAAACGCACCACTCGGGGACGCGACCTTATGTGTGGCACGCTGCAGTTACGCAACGCTTTTGCATATTGCATGTTGCGGCAGTTGTTGACGCAGCGCGGTGACGGTGGCGATGGCGGCGGCGGTGGCGGCGAGGCGACAGCAATCGCCCCTGTCGCTTTGCATTGACGTTCCTTTGTCTGGAGTTGCATGGTTTCCTTGGTGCTATACCCCGCCTGCGAGCGGTATCGCAATCTGGGTCTGCAGTTGTGCGTATGCGAGCGTTAAACCAGTTCCCACGAGCAACGCTCGCTTGTCCTCGTCGTTGCGTCGCATGCATTCCGATCAAAGTGCACACACATCACTCGCTCGCCCGTTCGCTCACCGCGCGCTATGCGTCGCCGTGTAAACAGACGCAGACGCAGAAGCAGACAACAAAAAACCGAAAGTGAAGTAAGCCAAGTATCCGTGGATTTTGACGTAATGTGTGCGCTGCGCACACAGCCACAGACACTCCGCGCCACACACAAACACGGCCGCTCTGTGGTGTGCGGCAGGGCTAATCTAAGTCGCAGCTAGTTGTCTCTGGCTGTCTTTGAAATTTGGGTTAACCTATTCTACCCCGCACTGGCTTGACCTGGTTTTCGTGTGTCTTTTTACGCGTTTTTCCGTCGTAAAGGCACGGAATGACTGCGCGGCTGTGACTGTGCGGCTGTTGTGAGCGTCTTGACGCGGAGACGCGACTCAAATCCAAAGTTCATCACTGCGAGATACTCTCGGCTATCGGTGGTGGAATGGAAGTGACTAACTGCACTACGGATGGAGGTGATAAGTAACTACGTCGTCTTGCGCTGGCACTGTACACAACCGAGTGTGGGACTTTGAGACCGATTTCGTTGCCTTTGTTGGCTTGCCAATGCCGGAGCCTTGGCATTCAGCTTCGCGTTTGTTTTTGGATGATTAAGAGACAAACAATTTGAAACTCTGACTGAATGTCACTCGGTTGCGAACTGAGATACGAATAGTCTGCGGGGAATGCGAAACTTGTGACTGGGCTTTTGTTTGTTGCGTCAAGAAGCGGAGGGAATTTATTTACAAGCGGCATGCTGTTCGTCATATTTTAAGGGGAATATTTTGAGACTGAGGGCGAGGGGTTCGAGCTGACCTCAATTCGGAAGTCTTCAAGGAGACGAAGATGCTGCAGTCGACAAAATGAGGATAGACTTCCTCGCAGCACAGGTTTTCAGTTTTGAAGAACAGCATTGACGATCTGACATCTTTTTGTATTGACATCTTGACGAGAAGCAAAAATACTCGAAGAAGACTAGAACGACGACCTAGATCTCTCTCTTCAGAATATCAGATTGTCTGGAGACTTAAGCTTGAATAAATTTGAAACCGACTCGGGTTTAGGAAGGGTCCCTCAGCTTCAGACAGACCGAGAAATTGAACGCCTTAAGTCGAATCAGACCTGACTTAGAGACACGCTTTCAGAGGAAGACTGTGATGGTCTTGAAGTGGCTTAAGTGACAGTATGTGGAATTTTGTGCTCTAGGCAGCCGGAGACGTAATTTTAAGTAGTATGTTTTTAGGTCGAAGATTTTAGGGAACGAAGCTATGCTCTGCATAGTCAATCTTAGGGTATCTTAGGGGCTGATTCTGTAGCCGTCTGACTAGGCTCTGTATAACCAGTACAGGAAGTGGTTGAAGAAGACATATAATTGTCGCCTGGGTCTACCTACAAGAGGAAGAGTCCACTAGACCTTCTGGACAGGTCTTGGGTTTGACTACTAAACACAACCCTTGTCCATGTGATCAACATTTTCCTAAGTAACTTGCCACCAATCTTGCGGAATAGTTTTCCAGCCTCATTGCCAGACTTGGATCGCTAGGAAAACTCGCAGTCCTGCTCTTTGCGATAATGGCAGGTGATACGAGAGATGGAACGAGTAAGAACTTTGGAAGAGGAACACCGAGGAAAGAATAAAAAAGGTCTCAACGCTCTTTACATCTGCAAACAGACCTTCGGCAAAAGATGGGGCATGCAACCACACATTATCACGGCCATCGTGAGACCTATCCTCACCTACGGCAGTATTGCTTAGTGGGAAGCAGTTAACACCAAATCTTACCTGAGCAACTTAAATAAGGTACATAGGTTAGCCTGTCTTGGCGTTACTGGAGCACTCAAATCCACCGCTCAGATGGGGCTGGAAACCATGCTTCACCTTCAACCTTTGCAACTCCTCATTAAGAGCTCTGGTGCCAAATCAGCCCTCAGACTACGGGAATGTCGTAACTGGCATCCAAACACTGGGGACATTCAAGTTTGATCGAATTTTTCAGTCGCAGGGATCTCTGGACTACCACAGACTACGAAAAACCCGAGTATGACTTTGACTTCACTATCCTTATCCCGGATAGGCAGGATTGGGAAAAACCTGACTTCATCAAAGGCACACCCATTTTCACTGATGGATCGAAAACAGAAGGGAAGGGGAATCTTCTGTGAGACACTTAGAACTTACTGACTATTCTAGTCTATTTCAATCAGAAATCTTTGCCATTAAGAAAGCTGCGCAGATTGGAGAATGGACCTTCCTGACATGGAAATCACCTTCTGCTCGGACAGTCAAGCGGCCTTGAAGGCATTGAATTCCCATCTCGTAAACTCCAAATCCGTCAAGGACTGTATTAAAGAATTAAAAGCCTGAACCGGCACAAAATCCTTCTGTGGTGGACAGACACTGCAACATTGAAGGAAACGAAAAGGTAGATGAACTGGCACGGACAGAGTCAAGTTCAGGCGCAGAATCGGCTGACAATACTATCCATCCTCCTATTAGCTCAGCTAAAAGACTCATTGAGCAAGTATCTGTGTCATCAGCAAAAGAACACTGGCAAAGCCACCCAGGCTGCGTCATATCCCACTGCTTATAGCCCAAATACGATATCAACAAGACCAAATCCCTCATTTCCAACAATAAGAAAATCATACGCATCTTAACAGGGGTTCTCTCTGGCCACTGCACGATAGGTGCAATGGCCAAGAGACTAAACCTTCCGGCGACCGATTTCTGTAGGAGGTGTAGGGATGAAGAAGAAATTGAATCAGTGAAGCATCTCCTTTGCCATTGCCCTGCTCTAGAAGAACGACGGCTCACTCATTTGAAAGCAAGGTTCTTTTACGAGCTCAGCGATGTGGCGAAGATACAGATCCCTGACCTAAGGAGATTTCTAACTAGAACGAGGTGGTTTTGATAATTGCATACTTACCCTGCGTCAATTCTCGGTAAGCATGCAATCCTTACAGGGGATACACAATGGACCTTCACGGCCTCTGGGTGTAATTGCTGGCAACAGCATGAAGCCCTCCTAACCTAACCTAAGCTATTCAATGTCTACCTATAAATTTTCGAGGGATTTCTTGAAACATTCACCCACAATGAAATGGCATTGGAAAATAGTCCAGATCACAGCCGAAAGGCAGATGATCTCATGAGGTGTCGATGCAGAACTGTAGACCAACAAGCTTCTAGCGAGCACGAAAACAAGGTCAAGAAGTTTTAAATAAGCTCCTACATGCTAGAAGATGATTTCTGTACGATTTGAATGGATCACCGAGACATCGACATCGATCCAGAGTGAAAATGGGAAGCAAATCAAACGCATTTGTGCGGAGATACATAAACCATTTTAAGAAAGGACAAATATTCGGTAGAGGCGAAAATTGGCTGGTGTGGAAAAGAATATCTTCCCCAAGGTGGATATCGCCAAAATCTGAAGACTACATTCTTGTGAGTCTGTCAAGAGTTTCATAATAATAATAATGTCGGCGCTACAGTCCGAGGTGGACCTGGGCCTAGCTTCTCAGCAACCACTCGTGTTGTGCGTTCTATTGTTCTCTCACGAGTGGAGGGGACCTACAGTTTAGAGCCGACTCCGAACGGCGAGATTGAGAAGCTTTTTCTAGACAGTTATACTCTTTGAGCATCGTCAGTGACTCGAAAGAGGTGGAGCTGTGAAAAATTGTTTGGTTTTTTTCGGGAATCGCACCGACAACATCGAGCGTAGGAGTCGGCGCACCTACCCTCTACGCAACGGCGCCCACTATAGATGGGTCATATTATCCTCCATAAATATCGTCCTCTTCCCATAGAGATGCTACTCAGACAACTGAAGCCCGAAGTGCTTATTTTCCTTAACCAAACTACAGTCATGTCTGAAGAACCCTCAGTACATTCCCCGACTTCTAAAAGCAGTCGTTTCCCTTCTCTGCCACCCCGCCACCCCTCGGGCAAGATGAGCATTGTGCTCGCTCCCACATCGAGCCGACAAGAGTCTAAATTGATTTCAATTAGATGTCATTATCCATTCAAAAAAATTTTTGTCGAAACTCTTTTTTCCCAACTCCACTCCTGACACCCTTTCAATCACGCACAATAATCAGACTGCGGGAGCGGGTTCGGCAGGTCGACCACTTTAATGAATTTCGAAGCAGCAATTCGTTTCATCCCGTCAATTGCTTCAATTCCCCCTCCCCCTCTGAAAATCAAATTAAAAAGAATTGAAAAATGAAAAACAATACGCATTGCCGTTCAACCCTCTCCGCCCGGCACGTGAGCCCCTTCACCAATGACGGTCTCTCTCTCTCTCTCCCCCATCATCATCATCCCGTCCACCTGCAGCCGGAGGGTGTCTCTGTTGAAAACCCATTTGCCGAGGACATTAGAAATAAAGCATAATGTCCTGTGTTGCATCTTCCCCCACACCTTCGCCCTCAATTCGTCGGGCCGGCGGCGGAGGATGGAGCAGAGTGTTTCTCGGAAACCAATTACACTCAACGAATTGACTCACGTAACGGCAATATCCAATTCTAATAATTTTTCGGCGGCAATATCTATGCTAAGCAGCAGGAGGCTCTGCAGCCGAATGTGTCCTGAAGTCGGAAGCCCTCAGCCCGGCGCGCTGCTGTTGGGTGTTGTGTGAGAACATTATCAGACTGTCTGTGCGTGTACGGGCCAACGACGCTCTGAAATATTCATTCGGGCTGCCACGAGACATTCATACCTTCAATTTGACGTCCATTAGGACGGATTTTTGGCCCGAGATCGTGGGTAAACTACCAACCAGCCGCAGATGTTCGCTCCTCGGCTATGACTCGTGTGCTTCAACTGATTTCTGCGCCCGCCATTCGAGCTTTTTTTCGAGTGTCACAGTTCGAATTTTTCGAATTTCTTTTCTCCCTCTTTTCGGGAGGGAGGGTGAATTATCAAATTGCATTAATTATTCAGGCGAACTCGTCCATCCACCCCCTTCCGTGGCGGGCGCGGCGTGTAGGTGTTGAGAATTTAATTTGACGCCCGCATTTTCGCGCGCACATGCATGCGCGGTGGCCGCGGCTCTGTTTTGTGTTCCAATTAGCGCGCCAACGGAATGTAAATTTTCCATGAAAAGTCAAAAATACATTTCGCGGGATTGCCCGGCTCTGTTTGCACTCGCCGCGCTTTATCGCGCCGTGAGCAAACAGAATGGAATGGCGAACAATTCCTAAGTACCATCGGGTGAATCGATGGAAAACTACGAGAGCAAGTCAATCATCTTTCGAACTGTCAAAAGGTAAATCACCGTCAAGTGTGAGTAAACAAAAGCCACTCAGCGTGCCGGGGGTAATTTCCATCTGTCATACGCATGAACTCACTGGCGTGGGGGCGATAAAAGCGACTCGTACAGGTTTATCGGTCCATCGATGGAAGTGTCTGGAGTTAATCCCTGAACTGTCGCTCTTGATGATGGGTAGGGTGGATGACTCCTGCATCGTGACCGTTTGGTGACGGCTGTGAGGTGACATTTCACGCAACAAATGTCAGCGGTGTTGGGTTCGCGGAAATGCTTTCGATTCGATTATAAATTCAAATCCACTGCGCTTGCACGAGGAGGAGTTCAGGCGTGTGTAAAGGTCAACGAGGAGGATGTGTGCTTGCACGGAGCATTGCAACAACGTGTGCAGTCTGGACGTCGCTCTCGAAAATGTCACATGAAGGGCATGGTGGGACTTGAAGCAAATGTCACATGTAATTGTGGGAAAGGACACAGGAGATTTAGGAGACTCGGTTTCGACTCTTTCGTACGGCGGTTTCCATTATTCCCGTCCTCCATTACTCGCACCACATTTGTGGTCCATTCGCTGCCTATTTTTCTTCATTTTAAGGGAGTGCCCTTAAAGACCTTTTCATGCTCAGGCTCAAACCCTCCGTGGGTCGCAAACCTGAAAAGTAAGCAAGTTAAAGACCTGAACGTTGGTTAAGTGCCTGCCACACGTGAGAGGGGTCCCAGGTTCGAATCCCAGTGAAAACATTGGGTTTCGTCATTCTTGGGAAAGACGACGTAGTGCCCACTTTCCGACGGGTAAGTTTTTCAGCACTTTTGGGGGATTTAGCGAGAGTTTTGTGCCCAGCCTTTTTGGAACCCACGAAGCTGAGAAGTCGGGTAATTCGTTCTGTTGGGACCACCAATAATCGTGCGGTACGCGACAAACCCAAGCCTGTGTTTGAGGGTAAAGCTGAGGTTGAGGCATTAACTGAGGTAAGGGCTTAAACTGACACGGATTACCACAATGGGCCTATGTAGGCCTAAGTTGGGCTGTGGTCTGCGGTTAGCCACTGTCAATACGACGGGATGGCGCAGTTGGTTGAGTGCCTGCTCCAAGTTAGAGAGGTCCCAGTTTCGAATCCCAGTGAAATCGAATCTGGTCCAGTCACCATTTGCCGTTGGGATCAAATTAACGGCACTGGAGTAGGTTTCTACCTGGCAGTACAATGGACCAGTTTTGAGTCTGAGTGCTCCAGTAGCGTTTAAAAACTCTTTCGAAAAAGAAAAAAAAACACCACTCGATTATCCACTTTAGACGAGCTCGAGGCGGAATAACGCCGCACATATTGAACCGAGTCATCGAAAATTGGACCGACCGCTTGAAGCACTGCCAGTGAAGCCAAAGTGGCTATTCGAGCGATGTTCTATTTCGTACATAATGGCATGAATGTACCTTCAAAATGAAACTACATTCAGCTTTATGGCCCACACCGATGTTGTTGTATTTACACTTCTTTTCCTATCGTTCTTATCTGGTCACCCCGTATGTAAGTATAGTTAGCAGCAACAGTTACGAGTATACTCTCTAAGCATAGTCAGCCACTCGAGAGAGTTGGTGGCGTCAAGATGAAAGTTGGAACCGAATCAGATACTTTCTGCGTAGGAGTCAACACATCTACCCTCCATGATGCAGCGGCCATCTCGCAGCTAGTCAAGCATTAAGCAAGTGGAAAAAGCAGTGGTGCAAGCAACAAGAGTCTAGACTGCATTCCTTCATAGAAAAGGTTCATGAAATTTCAAAAACTCCAAGACTCTCTCTGGCCGCAAGCTGTCAAATACAAAATCCATGAAAAAAATCTCGGAAGGTACCAGAACTCTGATATGTGACGTCTAGATGGCGCCACTTTCAACAGATACCTCCGTATGAGCCGGGGATTTTGCATCGCTACCGCCTCCAAAAACTGACACTTGTGTCGAAATGGAAAGGCAGAATCCACTGATAGTCCCCGTGGTGCAGTGTTCCACAGGAAGCTTCGAATTGGATACCCGGGAAAGGTGTGCAGTGCACAATATCTTCCGAGATTTTGCTCTATACAGTTTGCGTCCAGAGAGAGACCCTTGAGGCTTTTGAAATTTCATGGACGTTTTCTGCGAAGGAATGCAGTCCAGGCTCTTGCTGTTTGAGCCTCGTATCCAAAGCACAATACCTTTCCCGGGTATTCAACTCTAGGCTTCCTGTGGAACACTGTAGACAAGGCGCTACATCTTGTTACCAACTATTTTCGGTGCCTTAGATCGATGAAAGGATCTAAGTCAGACGCAGATCCTTGTGTTCAATTCTGAAGTCTTGAAGGAGACGAAGACGCGTCAGTTGACAAAAACCAGGGCTTTGCATCTGAAAATCAGGGCTCTCTTCCTCACGAGTGCAAATATTCAGTTTAGGAGAACAGCATTCCTCGACGAGGAGCAAAGGAAAACATCGAAGAAGACCAAACTGACGTCCTTGATATCTCTTCAGAACATCAGTCCGGTGGCTGCTTGCACTTGCTTTTGTAGCACTTTTTTCAAGCCTTCCATCCTCCGGAAGCCACATGTCCCATCCACTCTGAAATGGAGGGGGACTCTCCTGCATTATGTCACAAGGAATTTGATTGTGAAAAAGTCTCGTACCCTCTCCTCCTGAAGCGCCTTCCGGTCGCCTACTAAACAACGATCTAGTCAAGACAAGCTTATCAAGTTCGAAAGAGTTGCTCCTGTTCCGCCTTGCCTCACAGTAGGTAACTTATTCTGTGACATCTAAAGTCATCGAAGATTTTGCAATCTCCCCACTTTATCCCGCAGAACAAAGCCATAAACAAGATGATTTTGCGGAGAATAATAGCTCATTCATGTATCTACGTCGGACTTCGGAAATATCTCTCGTTTGTTCGGTAAACATCAACAAGGTGGTCACCATCACATCACTCCCACGATGTCACACATGAGTCGGCAACTGGAGAGGTGCGGAATTCCAACAAAAAAGAGCAAGTCATCGCAACTCGTTTCGAAATCTCGACTCAATGACGGACACATAACTTCAGTTTTCCATCGAAATTCGTGTTCGATTCATCAGTCGGTCGTGCGATAATGATATTTACTCCACTGTCAATGACGAGCGATAGTGACGGAATTTTTCTCATCTTTACTGACTAATGTTGACGCAAACAATGTCGGCTTTCAACAAGATGCTGCAACTAGCTGATGTCATCTTCGAAAAGTCGATTTGATGCCAGGAAATTTAATTGGACGAGAAGTTTTTTAAGTACCTACTGTCGCCTGACGAGATCATGGTATCTCAAGTCTCCAATTAGGTTGATCATTAGACTTAACATTTCAGATCAAATGTTGAGTCTAAAGGAATAAGCGCCAACTATAATAGCCGTACGAAAACTTAACCTCATGTCAAAAGCCGACGAAAAGTAACAGAAGTATCGTCAAATTTTAAAGTTGCTTATAGCAACTTAAGGAGAATGCAGCTGTCAACTGACATTTGCATACATACACAGCGATTCATTTCGGTCTCGCGTAAGTTTGCATAAGTGAACGAACTTAACGAAACTGAGCGAAGCCGTTGCTACGGTCACATTGCGTTAATTTTGTGTATCGCTTCATTTCTCTTAAGTTTCTGCACGGCCATTATGGCTGGACTTTAAGTCTGCAAAATTGAACGAACTTAACGAAACTGAGCGAAGTGGTTACTATGGTCAGATTGTATCCTTTTTGTGTATCGCTTCACTTCTTCCAAGTTTCTGCACGGTCATTATGGTTGGCCCTTAAGTCTGCGAAAGTAAACGAACTCAACGAAACTGAGCGAAGCCGTTGCTATGGTCACAATGCATTAATTTTATTTATCGCTTCATTGCTTCATTTCTCTTAAGCTTCTGCGCCGCCATTATGGTTGGCCCTTAAGTCTGCAAAAGTGAACGAACTCAACGAAACTGAGCGAAGCCGTTGCTATGGTCACAATGCATTAATTTTATTTATCGCTTCATTGCTTCATTTCTCTTAAGCTTCTGCGCCGCCATTATGGTTGGCCCTTAAGTCTGCAAAAGTGAACGAACTTAACGAAACTCAGCAAAGGTGCTATAATAGTTTAAGGCCAGTTTTGAAAAGAGCTCATTCAGCGCTTGATTCAGCCAAAATCAAGCTAAAATTGAATTAGAGACGTAAAGCGTTAAGCCGAATGGTCGTTAAAATGTTGACATTTGAAAGCTCTTTCCATGAGACTGTCTAGTTGTTGACTAGGATGACGTTCTTTTCAAGTCCGTGCCCTTCTTCTCGACTAAGTCTATGAGGATCTTTCAAAAGCAACCAGTAACTTAAGTTCACGACCTTAACTAATCAATTCCTGACCCGACTTTTCCAAATAGCTCCAAAACATCATCTCCATTGAAGAGCCTCCTTAATTTCTGCTCGATCGGGCCCTAATTTGAACCTTCAGACCATTTCACAACCACAGTCGCCCCAAAAGCATTTCGCCACTACTGCCCACATTCACCTCACCCATCAGCTGTGCGTCGCGTGTGTCCTCGACGAAACCCCCACCCCCCAGTGAATTGAAGTCGGTTTTAAAAATAGACCATGATCTCTCGACGTCGCAATGCCAGAGATCGGCCGCATGTGCGTGCGAACGACTCCCGAAAGGCCACTCTCGTGACACACGAGTTAGTGGCATTCTAACCGATTTCATCACATCCCCAACGAGCATGCACTTCGTTAACTAACATCCGTTTAGTGGCCACTTCATGCAAATAAATAAATACCCCCAGCCGATCGCGCAGTCACCACAAACAACTTCATTAACAGCAAACAGAATCGAACAGCGTCGAGAACGTATCTCCAATTAATCCAATTCGATACAAATTAAACAGTCGATCGAAATATCACACAGGAAGGGACGGACTTTCACGGCCTTTTGATTAGGCTCTTAATTTGGGCAAAACAGTTTCACCAGATACCGAGATACATTCGATGTGTGATAAGCCATGCGGGGCTCGTGTGGACTCTGGGCACCTGCTTCGATCCGATAATGAATTAAAATTTTATTAGATTAGCGGAAAATTGGTAACAAAAGTATACGACTGCGCCGGGAGTATCTGTCGAAACATACGTATCCGCCTTGGACGGCGGCGGAGCTGTTAAATGACGTTAATCGTTCGGTGCGTGTGCACAGTTGGCAGTTGGATTTCACTGGATTTTTCAAAACTTGCGTTGGGATCGTTCGATGCGATTGGTGATGAATGCGACGGGGTGATAGGGGGGTTAAAATGGAAAATTATGAAATCGCGAACGTCTGACTGGGAGCAGAAGCAGTTGACTGATTCATTGTGGATTGGCTAATGGAAGAAGAATGCGTCAGATTTCCTCAGAGCGGAAGCAATGCTTTGTGCTAAATGTGCATTCATCATCAGCAAGTCAGATATTACAAGCACCTGGTGCTAGCCCTCCTCATTACGGCTCCTCACCGATCCCATACTGAGTCCATGTCATTCAGTTGGGTACCCTTAACCTCTGAGTTTTCTAGTCATTGTCTATATCTGCTGCCTTTTGTCAGTTTCGTGGCTTTTTGTCTTCCTTTTCTGATCAGTTCCTGAAAATGTAAGCACAGCAAATACGGACATAAGAATGCTTAGTATGAAAAGTCACTCACAGATGGCCTAAGTCTGAGCGGCCTTCTATCCCCGACGGTATTGAGCACGCTGCTTCCAGTTGTTGGGACCAAATTGTCGTCCAATCACTTGATCGTCGTTCTTTCTTTCTCTCCATCTTGAGGAGGCCCTTATTCGAAGACTGTTTTGGCCGGAACATTGCTGTTCTTTCGCTCAATGCGACCGAAGCTGTGTAGTCGACGGAAATTTGCCCCCCGTATTATGTGTGAGTTCACAGAAGAAGAGCATACAATTTAAAAGAACACCACCAGAGTCATTAATCATCGTTAAGTTCGTTCACTTTTGCAGACTTAAGAGCCAACCATAATGGCCGTGCAAAATCTTAGGAGAAATGAAGCGATACACAATAAGGATACAATGTGATACAATGTGACCAGCCAACGGCTTCGCTCAGTTTCGTTAAGTTCGTTCACTTTCGCCGACTTAAGAGCCATCCATAATGGCAGTTCAGAAGCTTAAGAAAAATGAAGCAATCATCAACCAGAAAGTCTCCTAGAAAGAGTTTGCTTCCAACTGTCAACATTTTGGAAGACCATTCGGCTAATGGGTTAATGTCTTCAGGCACGCGTTCAATTGTACCTTGACGTTGACTGAATCGAGCGCTGAATAAGCTCTATCCAAAGTTTTACTTTAAATAGTTTTCGGCCAAGTCCGAGACTCTGAGATGTTGGGCCTTGAGATGGTGCCGTGATATTGTGCCAAACGACATTGTGCCAAATGGAAAAGCTGACATTTTCAAAAGCGTCAATATGCCAATTTGGCACAATGTCGTTTGCCACACTGTCACGGCACCCCTGAGACTCAAAGACCCTGAAAATCTGTGGCGATAAGGCTCTGAGACCCTGAAACTCGGAGACCCTGAGAGTCTTAGGCCCTAAGACTATGAGACTCTGAGACCCTGGGACTTTAAGACCCTGATAAACTTTTAACCTATTTCGGAAAATGTATAGGATCCATCATGAAATCGTCGACATAACGCAAAAACGGTTTTTGATAAAGATGATTCTGAGACTGTGGAACAATGCAACGGAGGCACCCAAGCTTAAGCTTGCACACACAAGTCGAGAAGGACTTCAACCAACATTGAGTGTCCAATCGGGGACAGTGCTAGATGAAGAATCCTCATGGTGGAGGGCCCGTTCTATCCCAAACTTTAACGCCACTCAAGGAATCACTTATTCTCAAGCTTGGAAAAGTTGTGGCCCGTATGCCTTGGATAAGGCCTGGGTATCCATGAACAGGCCCACAGTTTATTCTAGGGCCTTCTTACGTCCTAGGCTGGGACCCATGGAGAATCTGAGGCAGAACTTGTGCAGTCTTCCATTCGGACACGCTGCTTCTAGTCATCAAGACCAAGATATCTTGCGTCCCCGATCACTCGACATACTCTTTATACTGGAGGTTGGCTACTTCTTTCATTCTCGAACTCAGTTTAACCTTGAGCCTTTCTTAGTTCTAGGAACCCATGGAGGGCTTGAGCTCATACCGCCTTCCAACCTTGACGGCCTTAGGCACGCTACTTCCATTCATTCAAATCAAGATCCCTCGCGATCACTTAACCTTTATACCGGAGGTTCGGTACTTCCCTCCTTCTCGAACTCAGCTTATCCTCTAGCGTTTTTTACTTCTTAGGCTAGGAACCCCTGGAGGGTCTAAGTCTGAGCTCATGACGTCTTCAATTTTTGCCGATCCCGGCAACGTTGCTTACATTCATCAAGATCAAGGTGCTACGCGATCGGTTTTGCCCTCCTTCTCAAACCAGAAGATTCGGATTTGAAGATTCTCTTAAATGTGGTTAAGCCAGTTTAGTCAACGGATCTTTGTCTTTCAGATAAGAATGTATCCGGCGTAGACTTTTGTCTTTTGAAAGCGCCAAGGATCAGCTCTGCAGTTGTGCCTTTTGTCTACCTTTCGGTTCCATGCATGTAGAGCACAATTGCGGTTCTTCAAGACAAGGCTTTTGAGCAAAATAGCAGAGGTTGCTGAAGGGATTCTCTACGTCTACGTTCTTTACCAAGATATGGTTTGGTGAAGTTTACATTTGCCTCGAGGCAGATAAACTGAGCTCTACACAAATTTTGACTTTAAATTGTCCTCGGACAAGTCTGAGACCCTGAGACCCTGAGACCTTGAGAACTTGAGACCCTGAGACCTGAGATATCGTTTGGTGAAGTTCACGTTTGCCTCGAGGCAGATAAATTCCATTACGGCCTCAAAGCTGTAGTTGTCGATTGTGACCCTATGTCCTAGACGATGGGTGGCGGATCGATTTATGCTTGACCACTTATACTTCGTCTTCTCCTCATTTACTCGAAGACAAGCTTGTTTCGCCTGTTCTCGGCGTGAATGCTTCTACAACGACGCGTTGGGAAAGAGGGACAATGGCGATGTCATCTGCGTAACTCTGCGTAACTCAACTCAACTCAACAGCTGGACCGATTTGTAGAAGATGGTGCCTTCCGTGTTTAGCTTGACAGAATATTCATTTATTTACCTTAGGGCCAATAAGTTTTCGATCACTGAAAACTTCTACAACGGCTCGCTGGAAAAGTGCGACAATGACGATGTCAACAGATGGACCAGTTTAGAGTTTCGAACTGGTCGCCGAACCGTACAATCTTCTTCAGAACCAAATTGAAGAAGTCGACTTTGAATCGATAAAAAGACTGAAACTTTCAATTTGAAGCTGGCTAGTCTTTTCTAGGATTTCTAACAGTGTGAATAATTGATCTCCAGCCTATTTGCCAGTCCGGAAGCTGTATCTTCACACGCTACGCTACAGCCACCTTAGAACCGCCTGTGATAAAAATTCCTCTAATCAGTCTGAATCTACAACCTTCTTCTGCTTAACTATCGATGGTTGTCATTTGATACATCCGCTCCCTTTCGCTGAACCACCATTTCCCCCTCAAAGTCACTGAAGAATTCCATGGAAATCCAAATAAGTGCCCCACTTCCTCCAAAAGACACTTTTCCTCATAAATATTTGTCACCCCTCCGAGTTGTATTTATAGGCGCAGAGATACTATTTCCGTCCCAAACTTGTCCCCGTACCAAAAACCTCACTCCCATCCGACTTACCTGAAAATAAATTCAAAAAAAAAAGGAAAAAAAAATTCGAAATAAAATATAGCCAATTTTTTACAAAGAAAATTATCATTTTGAAGGAAAATTAATAAAAAAAACAACATTTCTCAGGTCGGTTGGGAAAGCAGATTTATGAATGGAAATTTTTATGTATTTTCGGCTCAGCCAGAGTGGGAGATACTCTTCTGTGTGTGCCCAGATTAGCTCCCTCCGGCCGCCGGCCGCTCGGCGAACGACGTCAGTCGAGTCGGATTCGATTGTGCCGCTTGGGGCGATACGAGCACTGTGATAGGCGCTTATCAGAGGCGTGAACTTTCTCAGAACGAAAGTGAACAGCAGTGAATCCAATTCAATCACTAAATAATGCACACTTGTTCGAGGGTAAATAGAATATTCACGCAGAGACGTAGATGGATGACGTTAGCTGACACTTATTGACGTATTTCCTCAGCATTTTGTTTACAAACTCTTGTATTGATGTGTGTTATCAGTTCGGAGTCTCTCCCCGCTTCTTGGCTTGGATTGATACAGTTCGGTTCACAAAATGCGGCGGGCGGGGGGAGTGAATGGGGTTTTCGGTTTGAGGAGGATGGTGCATGGCTTGTTGATGGGGGCAATCGATTTGAAGTGGATCTGTTTTACTAGGCGGATTGAACACGTTTTTGAGTGGACTTTATATGCGGCTGAAGAGGGAGAGATACTCGAGGAGTTTGCTTTGTGAATGGGTAAAGGTCTGTCGTTGGTTGAGTCACTGATTGAATCAGAGTCACGCGGAATTTGCAATCTTTTTCCGCGAATCGGACTTTGTCGGTAATTGTTCAGTCTTAGATTGCGATCGCAGTTGGGGAACGCTGCGAGGGACAATTCTGACCAAAGAGGGACACATACAGTTCTGGAGACAGTCTACAGAAGATGGGACTAGTTGTTTGGGAGCGAGGGGTCAAATTTGTGGACTTGGGTCCTGGTTGATATTGACACAATCTTCAAAGAAATAAATGATGATTCATTAAGCGCTTCCTATCTTTAAATTCAAATAAAACAAAGTGTGTGCGAGATGTCAGAGAAATTATTTATTCGTTTGAAAGCCCTATCGATGCCATTGTATACTATGTATAACATCGTTAGAATGCCCCCTGGCACGTTGACGACTACACTGACTCAGCCACATCGAGCGCATGGACAACAATGCTCCAGCTAAGAGGGTCTTCGAATCCGAGCCTCCTGGTTCGAGAAGAAGAGGAAGACCGAACCTCCGGTACAAAGACAAAGTCATCGCGGACATAAGACAGCTTCGTCTTGATGACTGGAAGCAGCGTGCCCAGGACCGCCAACGATGGAAGGCAGCGATATATCAGGCTCAGACCCTACATGGGTCGTAGGCCTGGTAAGTAAGTAAGTAAGTAAGCAGGCCCCAGTCACGACGCAAAATTCGCCAATTTTTGTGGTCTGCAAAAGACCGAGTTCTTGTGAGCGACGCGAAATCGACTGCCTCGGATTCTGCTGCACTTTCTCACGAACAGCGGCGATGTTTTCGGCAGACGTACGGCTTTCTTCTCCTTTGATAAAAAATTCAAATTCTGTTTGGTCTCTTATCATAGTCTAGACCACTAGCCCTATTTCTAGTGTTTACATTCCAACATTTCCCGCGATAAGATATCACTCCCGAATATTTTATGTTTATGGGAATTCCCCAAACTCGATCTTGTCCACGCTAGTTTCCGGGAATTCCCAAAACTCCCCACATAAAATTCAATATTTTTTATTATGTTTGGGAAACCGTATCTTTTTGTTGACGTAAGAGCATAAGTTCGCGATAAAACAACGAAATTAGCGGCGCCAACGAATGCTGATATCTAAACTCTACGTCGCGTGCCTTTGTTAATAATAATAATAATAATAATGGCGGCGCTACAGTCCGAGGTGGACCTGGGCCTAGCTTCTCAGCAACCACTCGTGTTGTGCGTGCCATTGTTCTCTCACGAGTGGAGGGGACCTACAGTTTAATGCCGACTCCGAACGGCAAGATTGAGAAACTTTTTCTAGAGAGGTGGACACGTGAAAAAATGTTTGATGTTTTTTTTCGAGATTCGAACCGACGACCTCGAGCGTAGGAGTCGACGCACCTACCCACTACGCCACGGCGCCCTTTGTTAAGTAAAACAAAAAAAAGTTATCACACTTACTCTACGCAACATACGTCCAAACGTTTCAGAATTATTCACAGTGGAAGATGATTATTTGAGTTTTTGAACTAATCCGTTACTGAGATCTCAAGATGGGAATGATTTGAAATGGGCATAGAATTAGTTTCAGGTGAGGCTGCGACTTCCAGCTCAGCCTCAGACTCAATTGAAGCAGCACCCTTTATCACAATCTAAGTCCAGGCTTTGTTCTATCCCTATTGGGCACAATGGACCCAAACTGTTGGTGTGAGTGAGCCGCGACACTAGTCGCAAAGGCAGCTATTAACCCACCTACCATCCCTAAAACTTGGCTTCAGCTGTAAATGGAAGTCAGCTTCGCGATCTACTTTAACCTCTGTCTCTGCCATCACGATTGTGTCAGTCTTGACTTCATATTTCAGCCTCAGCCCTAGCGTCCACGGACCCAATCAGAGTTTAATTTGATCACGGTATTTTCTAATCATGACAGTCATGCTGATGTTACCTAGTCTACTTCAGCTTAAGCCCTTTTTTTCGGAGATTTTTGTAACAATACACTGGAGCACGCAGACTCAAAACTGGTCCATTGTACTGCCAGGTAGCAACCTACTCCAGTGCCGTTAATTTGATCCCAACGGCAAATGGTGACTGGACCAGATTCGATTTCACTGGGATTCGAACCTGGGACACCTCGAACTTGCGGCTGGCACTTAACCAACTGCGCCGTCCAGTCGTATTGACAGCTTAAGCCTTAGCTTGTACTACATTCTCAGCTTTTTCTGCAAACCTTTGCCTCGGTCTTTGTCTTAGGCTAACAGAAAATGGTCTTACCCTCAAACTCAGACTCATCAGACTCAAAAATTGCTCTTAACCTCATCTTCAATTTCTGTAGCATCCTTAGCTTCCGCCTCAACCTCAATTTCAGCAGTTGTTCCTTCTTCATATTCGACCTTAAGTTCAAGTGGCTTACAACAGACTGCAGTCCAACTTAGACCTCCATAGGCCCATTGTGGCAATTCGTTTCAGTTATGCCTTTTCCCCAGCTAATGCATCATCCTCAGACTCAGGCTCATCCTCAAACACAGCCATGGCTTTGTCGCGTACCGCACGACTATTGGTGGACCCAACAGACCGTCCTAACCGACTTCTCAAAAGCTCCGACAATCCCCAAAAAATTCCGAAAAACTTCTTCTTCTTCTTTGCCTGGCGTTACTGTCCCGGGTGGAACTGGGCCTAAGCGAGCATGCCTCTCCATCTAGCACGGTCTTGATACGCTTACTCGAAAAACTTACCCGCCAGTAAGTGGGCAGCACCTCGTCTTTCCCAGGAACGACGAAACCCAATGGTCACGGTCCCTACCCTGAGACGATTTTCAAAAACCTTTGCAACCCCGAGCCCACTGTTCGGAAATTTCCACCTTACAAACTCAAAACCCAATAAAACTCTCCCTAATCCAACTCTAACGGTAAAAGATCTTAGCGTCGGCTTTAGCTTCCGGCTCATCGCTTTCTCTTTCTCAGACTCAGTCTCAACCTCAGCCACAGCCTCAGCCACAGCCTCAGCCTCAGCCTCAGCCTCAGCCTCAGCCTCAGCCTCAGCCTCAGCCTCAGCCTCAGCCTCAGCCTCAGCCTCAGCCTCAGCCACAGCCTCAGCCACAGCCTCAGCCTCAGCCTCAGCCTCAGCCTCAGCCTCAGCCTCAGCCTCAGCCTCAGCCTCAGCCTCAGCCTCAGCCTCAGCCTCAGCCTCAGCCTCAGCCTCAGCCTCAGCCTCAGCCTCAGCCTCAGCCTCAGCCTCAGCCTCAGCCTCAGCCTCAGCCTCAGCCTCAGCCTCAGCCTCAGCCTCAGCCTCAGCCCCAGCCTCAGCCTCAGCCTCAGCCTCAGCCTCAGCCTCAGCCTCAGCTGCATGCTCAACCTCAGCCTCAGCTGCATGCTCAACCTCAGACCTAAGTCTAAGCGCTAACTTCAGGGCAAATTTCAGTCTTAATCTGAGCCTGGGATTCGCCTTAGCTTTAGGTTCAGCATTCAACTTTTTTGAACGTGTCTCAGTTTCGGACTCAATCTCAGCCATAGCCGCTGCTCAAGCATCAGCCTTAGCCTGAGCTTCTTGCCCAGGCTCAGCCTCATCTTCAAACTCAACATCAATCTTAGTCGGCGTCCGCTGCTGCTTAGGCATATAAGAGTGTGCTATTTCCGCGATCGCCACTGTAAATCTAAGCCTCAGCATCAGCTTTGGCCTCAATTTTAGTGTTTCTTTGAGGTTCGAGCTCTGCCTATGGGTCAGCATCAGCTCAAGCCTTTCCTTTTTCTAAGTCTCAGCCTCGAGCTTTTTTTTCTTTTGGAGGATTTTTAAAAACACTACTGGAGCACTCAGACTCAAAACTGGTCCACTGTACTGGAGTAGGTTTCCAGTGCCGTCAATTTGATCCCAACGGCAAATGGTGACTGGACCGATTTCGGAATCGAACCTGGGACCCCTCGAACTTGGGGGCGAACCAGGCACTTAACCAACTGCGTCATCCAGTCGTTTAGCCTTGAGCTTAACCTCAGCCTTAGTGAATGCCTGAGCATCAGACTCATCCTGAGCTTCTAACCCAGCTTCACCGAATCCTAATCCTTTCCCTGAACTCATTCGTACGTAAATGTTTGCCTACAATGTCCTTCTTCTGTAGATGAGGTCCCCTTATACTCAGGTTCCAGAAGGAGGCCTTCCACAGGCTCAACCAACTCAAAGAAAGTTCTAGCCTTTGCGCTGGGGGCTGAAAATATATATCTGGTCTTCTGTTTGGCGCCATTTATTAGCGTCTCGTTTCCTTATCCTGCGGCCGTCTTCCTCATGCGGAGAGTCAAAATCTCTTTGCCTTGCTACTCAACCCCGATACGGATCTGAGAATAATTCGATTTTCGTACAACTCCTTGGAGTGAATTGATTGAACGAAGATTTCAATCTCGTCCACGACAGGGCGCCATTTTCAAAGCCAAATGCAGGTTCTCTCCGAAAACCTCACATGGGGTTGCATTTTTCGCAGCACTCGAAGCGTGAAAGCCTTTTTCGAAGGCAATTACAAACGTCCTTCGTCCCCCGCTCCAGTTCACCGAAAAAAAAAAAAAAAACGGAAAAACTGTCATCAACAGACGCCATCAGGAAAAATCCATTCTCCTTCTTCGCATGTCGCTTGTCCCGTAACTCGGAATCTGTCCGCAAAAACAACTCCTAATGTCTTGTGCCACGCTATTACGGCATTCCAAGTGGTCCCCCGTCTCTCTCACTCCCCATCCGGGAAAGCTATTTATAAGCAATCCACCGAAGAACGAGCCAACTTCACTCCGCTCCACGGTCGCCGCATACCACAGACGCACACCAAAATAAGAGCGCATCCACTTAGAGGCACCAGAACGGGCCCGCAGCAAGAACTAGTAAGTGAACGGTTCCATTACATTCCACATACCACAGAGTGCACCGCCATCCACCCGTGCGGGGGGTTGGGGGACAGACACTCAATCCAACGGAAAAAGGAAAAACGAAGCGAATCAAAACAAACACCCGAAGAGGGGCACTCGCTAAAAGTGGAAAATCAAAAGCGGAATCAGCCAGCGGAATGAGGCGAAGAAGAAGAAGAAATTCCTCGATCGGGCCAACCCCTAAACTCATCCGGGAAAGGAATCCGCGCCTCTCCGTCTTCACGTTCCCCACTCGGCGTCACCGCTTTCCTGCCCTCAATCGTAATCAGGTTTAGTTTCTCGACGAGGAAACGAAAAGGCGCTCGCTCACCACTGTGTTCCATTTCGAGTGTGTTCCCCGTAAACTCTACCCTTTCAAAAGGCTGCGCCCGTGCGGGAGGGGAGATGGGTGCAGGGACGGGCGCAATAAACTCAAGAACGGGAGGGAAAAATGGAAAATAAATGAATCTTGTGCCCCGAGGGAGCACACCACACACTCACACTCTCGCCCCTGCCCGCCTTAGACAACAATGCGAGTGGCACCAGCTCGTGAGGGGGGAGGGGGGGGGGGGGCCCCACCCCACCGAACGAGGGGACCAAAGAGAAGAGGGAGAACGGCATAATATTATTTTACTACGACAATTACCGCGCGCGCCATCGTAAAAATGAAAATCCTCCGAACGAGCGAACCGCCCCATCGCCCCACCGCTACACCACGCGCCATCGATTCGGTGAGTCCCTGTTGTGTTGCCCTGCTCTCGAATCATTCGCCGGGGAGTCCCCCTCGAACGGCAAACACAAACTGAATATCGGCGGTATTTTCTGGCTCTCTTCAAAGGCAAACGTCTGCTTGTGTTGCTTGCAGCCTGCTAGCTCTGGCTCTGGCTCTGGCGCATCGGTGAAGAGGAACGCTCTGGCTCTGACTCTGGCTGTCCTCTCGCGCAGCGCTTGTGTGCGGTTAACGGTGGGAAGCTGGGGAACGTAATTTCCTGGTCTTTGAACCCAAACAAACTTGGCGCAGCCCGAGCGATGTGTGTTTGTGCGCATTCCATGCTCCCAGTTCCTCCGCTTCATCCTTTCCTTCGTTCGCTTGCTCTCGCTCTCTCTCTCTCTCTGCGATGTCGCTGCGTCCTCCTTTTTTCTCGTTCAGCTCCCCCTCGCCGCTGGCGTTTGTTTGGAAATTAAAGTGCACAGTCGAGCCTGTCGCAGTGGCAGTGTTCACCGTGTTCCTTCACTCTCCTTCTCTCTCTCTCTCTCGCTCTCGCTCTTTCCCCACAGGGTGTGGGGTGGCGTTCGAAGGGTGGCCGAGGATAGCTTCTGGCGAATTTGTATTCCGTTGTGTTGCCTTTCTGCGGGAGATGGATGCGAGAAAGGAAAACAAAAACAAGAGGAATTGTGTGCGCAAACACACACTCGCACAGCCGCAGGCATGCGCAATCAAAAGGGCGGGAGAAATGCGCGCCAAATTGTTTGTTTGGGTGCAGAAGACGAATGGCCGACTGGCTGGCTGTGTACGCTCGCTGTGTGTACACGAGGGGGGGGGAGCCCCGCGCCCGCTCTGGAGGAGGTTGTGTGTGGCCCAAAAGTGGAAGAGAAAGGGACACTCCGAGGACGACCAAATTGGATCGATTCCGTTGACGGTGTTGTCGTTGTCGCTGCTGGCTTGTGTCGTGTGAACTTTGATCGATAAAAGGCAAAAAAAAAATCATCCATCTGATTGCAAAGACAACAGCGGTGGTAGTTGGGTTTTTTTTTTAAACCAAAAAGAGAGTGAAAATGTCAGGGGTCACCCTGTGGCGACGAGTGTACTTACGTGGTTGACTGGGGCCGGGGCATTATACACTAATTGCGTTTTTGTCTGGTGGAAATTTAATTAGAATAACAGACGAGTGTTGTGCGGACGAAAATAATTCGGTTATGGCGATGCCGAGTGCGGGCACATGCACACTCCGCCTGGTGGCCAGTGTAATACGCCAGGTAATGAATGTTTACCGAGTTAATGGATGAATGGCGGGGGCAAGCCACCACTTGAGCAGTGTTACAAATGTCAAATGGCTCTGTTTTATGGCATCAAAGTGGAATAGAAGAGGCGAAGAAACGAACTGACGTGACGTCGGAGCCGAGTTGAAGGACAGTCATTTAGGCGTCGTCGGTCGTTGTCGTCTGGCTCGCAGGTCTTTCATCTCAAAATGATGTAGGCTGTGATAGGGTATGCTGTCTGGTGGTTTGGCGTTTTGATGTTGCTCGACGTTTTTTGAGGCTCATTTCGTGCAAATGGTGCACCGATAGTTGGTGGGAAATGTTTGCTGTCAAATTGGTTTGAAAAACGAAAAGGGAAATATTAAAAATTGGGTCCCTAGGCACGGGAGGACTCTTAATTGAGAGCGATAATGTTGATGATTCAATTTTTTGGTTGCAAAATGCAGTAGACTCGAAACCACTGGCATTCACTGATGAACTTCTGGTTGCCCTATTGAACGCAGCCATTTCATGTTGACGTGACCTTTGACGTTGATGACAGTTGAGAAATAGAACACTGGTAGAATAATTCTTCGATGACCTTCAAGAAATTACAATTAGGCCTTTGACATTTCTGTTTATAATGTCAACAGGATGGCTCAGGAATGACTAGAGACAAGGAGTACGGAAGTAAGGATACAAATCCGCAATCACAATGGGTCTTCGATAATTTAAGTGAGACGCGGCTTCTGCTAGTCTACTCAACAACTTACCAACCTACCTACCATTGCCAGTAAAAATTGCGTGGCTTTAGTTGTTAACAATCTTGGAGGACATGTTGTGTTGTGTTGTCTTCGGATAGAGATAGAGAAACAAAGGATGCGATGGGATCTTATTGATCGGGCGACCGCTTGGAATCGATCATAATTTGGGGTATTATACTATGGAATTTTTCGAAAATATGTTATGACCTCGAGACCATCGAATTCACCTCCAAATTCAAGTCGAACGAAATACACGGTAAATCGCGGTGCAGAAGAAGGAATATTGGCGAATACTTTTCATCATCGAATTTAAAGCGAAAAATCGAGGTAAACAGATAAAAACGAACGAAGTAGACGATCGACACATTGTCGGATACAGCAAATTGCATCCTTATGCTTCATCATTTGAAATCCAAAAGGAGCTCCAACTTTCTATAAGTGCGGTGACTGTTCGCACACGTCTTTTAGACCACGACTGGCATGCACGAAATCCACGAAAAAGTCTTCTCTTGACAAAGAAACACCTCAAGAGCCGGATCCAATTCGCCAAAAATCACATAGAGCGGCCAGTTGAAAAATGGTGCAATGTATTGTGAACAGACGAAAGTAAATTCGTTGTCCTTGGAGGTACTGGTATTTGTCGTCCAACCAACACCCAAATATACTGTAAAAACCGTGAAACACGGAGGGACAATCATATCAGTTTGGGTATGCTTTTCATACTACGGCGTTGGGCCTATACACCTGATAGACAGAATAATGGATCAACATGTCTATGGTGATAGTTTGAACAACACTAGGCTTCCCTACGCCGAGTATGAAATGATTTTAAAATGGGTCTTCCAGCAGGACAATGAACCGAATCACATGAGTCGAGCAGCTAAGGAATGTTTTCGGTAAAATGAGGTTGAATTTATGCTTCGAACTGCACAATCCCCCGACCTCAAACCAATATAAAACCTGTGGGGTGATATTAAAAAAGAGGTAAAGAAGGCAAAACCATCAAACAATCGGAACCTTTGGGAGATAGTAAAGAAATCCTGGACATAACTCCCAGAAAAGCGTTGCCACAGCTTAGGAGACTCTATACAGCGTTGTTGTAAAGCTGTTTTGAATAATAAGGGGTTCACGACAAAATACAATATTAACCCCCATTGTATTTTAAAATAACTTTAATTTAATATTTATGCCATTTAAAGGCCGTTATTTCTTAATAGTATGAATACTACTATTTTTTTGAACAGTGAATTTTTTTTTGTTAATTTTATTTTAAGCTTATTTTATTAAATTTAATAAGTGTAGAAAGTAATGAATTCTTGAAAAACATTAAATTATACTTAAGGTTTTGATTTTTTTTATTTTAACAAAAAAAAGCTTTTAAGAAATTTTTTTGAAACTATTTGTTTTCTTTGGTAGATGTCACTACTATTATTTTGGACACAGTTGCATAAGAAATAGACAGAACGATGGAGTGCATGCTCGGTCGACAAGAGAATCATCAAACAGAGACAGAGACAGAGATTGGTGGAGCATGAATTATGGTGACACTGACATAAGAAAAGAAGTTGGAAGCTTGACGAAGGCTTATTCCAATCTAACTTTTAGGCCTTAGGTATTCGTCACTGTCACCGTCGTGCACTTTGACCAAGAAATGCCTATTTATATTTTGAATCCGACTTCGGGACTTGTATACAAACCACTTTAAAGCAGTCCAGTTGCTTCCGAGAATGTGTTCTTGACAATTTTACTCTGTCTTCTGCAAAGATGTTGTAGTAAAAATGCTTCCACTACACCCACTGTCTTTTCGAAAAAAAAATTAGAGAAGGGCAAATGTCCGCGCCCATATAATAATAATAATAATGGCGGCGCTACAGTCTGAGGTGGACCTGGGCCTAACTTCTCAGCAACTACTCGTGTTGTGCGTGCTATTGTTCTCTCACGAGTGGAGAGATTCCGACTCCGAACGGCGAGATTGAGGAGCTATTTCTAGACAGTTATACTCTTTGATCATTGTCTGTGACTCGAAAGAGGTTTAGCCGTAGGAGTCGACACACCTACCCACTACACCACGGCGCCCATATACATATGTGGAGATTATTCTGACAGTTGGCATGACTGGAGAGTAACTATGTGTTGCAGACCTCGTTATCTAAACATCTGTGCTAAGCTTGTGGGTTCAAGCTGATCTTTGTGGAGTGGACTACTGGCCATAGTGATACCTACTGATACCCTCTTCTGTTCTTTATGCTTCACCTTATGCCGAAGGTCTCTGTACTTTACAGCACTTCTACATATCCAGATATGTAGTGGCCTGAATGACAGTTGTCTGAAAAGTTTCTATTACCCAGCACCAAGTACAGGCGAATGTTAGACACCATCTCGTCGAGAGATTACCAGAAGTTGCTCCTTTCGAATTGAAAGAGTCTGGTTCTTATGATTCTATGACTGCCTGACTGCCTCACTGCCTGCCTGCCTGACTGCCCGTGATGATGTAAATATCTTGAGTGGATATTACGTCCCACTTAAGCCAGATCAGTGCTACAGAAATTGTCATAACCTCTGCCGGAAAAGAAAATAAAATTCAAATTCAGTAAACCCAACTACGCAGAGTGGCTTACACAACCGGGGAATGATCTTAACCAGTTGGAGACAACTGGGGAAAGATCGTGTTAGTTAGAGATGGTTGAGACCCAAGTCTTCCCCGGAATGAAATATCACAAGAGTAAGAGTCTCTTTTAGCGAAAGTCATGAGACTTGCAACTGGAGACTTAGTGACTTGGGACTTTGTCCGTGATGGCTTACATTTTCTGACTTTAGGGATAATTTGAACTACCATCAGATCGCGAAATAAACGAGTGTCTTTCTTTTGTAGGCGATGGCACTTCTCACGCAAGGGACGTTGCATTCCTATCGTAGCTCTGTAGGAATCATCTGCCACTGTGATGAAGGAGATACCGATCCAACGCTGGGTTTCTTAGGGAAGCTTTGCGTAGATTTGGTTCCAAGCGTCATTTGAATCTACTCGTATGCACGTACGAAGGGACAGAGACTACTTGTCTTAAGACTATTAAGTCCTTGAAGAAATCGATGCCAAAATTATGTAATTTTTGTTTAATTGATCTATGCCGAGATGAAGGCTCCACACGTTCTCCTGATGGCGCTACGGTCCGGGATGGAACTGGGCCTTAAACAACAAGTCCGAACCAAGTTGACTGATGTCCCTTTGGACTTCTGTGCGCCTTTTTAAGCATGAACATTTTTTGTTGCTTTGTCCCAACAAAAGGTTCTTTGAACCGGAGTCGAATTGCCCAAGCGGCATAGTCCAAAATAAACGAATGAAACAGAATTGATCAAGATTTGTCTTTGAGTAGAGGAACTGATCTTGTCTTACAAGAGCTCCGACACACGACTTCTTGACTTGAAGGAATTATTCTTCCACAGTTTCCAGCGTCTAGTTTGAAGCTCTGTCAAGGACGTGCCTAAAATTCGGATACTGTTCAAGATCTTAACTGTTTTATGGCCCTCTTGAAGCTATAAATCACATTTTCTTGAAAAAACTCATCTCTACACAAAATTCTCCACAAATTCCAATTAAATTTGATTGAAGTCCACTCTGGAGGTTGACAAAAGAAGCAGATTTATCCTCGACCTTGACCAGCTCCACCTTGTCTGACACACACAAATGCCTCGGCTTCAAAGACAACCCCCCTGTGGATGCACAAACATTTCTGTTCCAACTCCAACAGAATCCCGTCAACTTAAAGCACCTCGGCCAAGTTTGCGAACAGGACAACCCATCAACAGCACGACCTCCTTGTTTGTAGGGCGTCCCTAAAATTGAAAAGCATAAATCTTCCCCCGCCTAAACAGGGTTTCCTTTATGTTCCTGTGGTTTATTCAAAAGCATCCAGTCTTCCGCAAGCACGTTACGCACGATATCAAAAACCGATTTCGTCCCCACTTCACGCAGACCCCCCCCCCCCTCCGGGTAACTTTTGCCAACTCGCATCAATCCCGAATCAAAGCTAAATAATTACCCAGCACCCGAACCAAACATAATCGACGACGAGCTACAGAAAAAGGCAATTTAACGTCTGTGCTCATAAATCTAACATCAACCCTCTTCAAGTCGGCAAATCCAACCCCAAACAAAGGCAGCGACTCGAGAAGGGGTTCGCTTTCAATGCCAAAGCGAATCATGAGCAGCACATCTAGCACACCCCCTTCGGAAACTGAATAAAAACCGTCGTCTTGTACTCGAACTTCCTCCCGAATCCCGAAACCCGTAAGCTGCCCCCCGAAAAAAAATCAGACTGCGTGTCCTCTCGAAAGGGGTTACCTTTAAACCCTGAAACGGTCTGCTACGCAGAATAAGGGGAAAAGTTCGTTAAACTGTCATTTCGTCTGCGAGTGCGAAACCAGAACGACAAGACGTCGACGGGGACGAGACCGAACGCCCAATGCGTACCGGAGATTCAGATCAGATTCAGATTCGCTCACTCCACACAACTCTCCGTAATCCAAGCGCTGATAGACACAGATAAGCACACCCAGCCAGACAGACAGAGTACGAGTCCGCCAGAATGTCAGAGCACGCTATACGCACGTACTTAGCACGCATTGCGAAAAATAATGATAAAACATCCCGAGGAACTCGCCCAACAAAGGGGAGGATGACTGACGATATGCCACCGTCGTAGTCGTTGTCGTTGTCGTTGTCGTCTCATATTGTCGACCTCAAACCCAGTTTTCCGTTTCCCCCGTGTACATCCGATCCGACGTGGATGTATCCCATTCTTCGTCGCCTCACTCAGTCAGTAGGCAGACACCGCTGTGCCGCATGAACCAGCCAAACCGTCAGCCTGCCTATCTGTGCCCCGGCCTGTGCCTGTGTGCGAGCGTCTGTCTATCAAAATCGAGGAGGGTTGCGCCTCACACAATCTAAAAAATTACGAACTCTCCGCAAAAAGCCAGTAAAATGGAGAAAAAAAAGAATTCAATTCCAAAAAGTGAATGAACTCGCCAAGGACAATGATCTGTTCGACTGTGTGGTATGGTGCGGTTCGGCTGCTGCTGCTGCTGCTAGACACAGGAACAAACGATGTACGCCACACCACGGCGAAAACGAACGACGAACGATGAACGAAACGACACAAACGATGTAAAGGACACAACACACTGGCGGAGGACGAGACGCGGAGGAGGTGGAAGGACGTAGGATGAAGGATTTATTTCGCAAGGGGTGTGTGTTGATTTTGCGCCAGACGAACGAGCGAACGAACAACCAACAACTGATTGTAACAACAACAAAGACGTTGACATAACAAATCGTAAAACAACCTGATGGTGTACAGTTTGCACTCGCTGTCTGACGCGTGTAAACTGATGTACGCAACAGTCGGTGATGGAAAGTGCGCTGACGGTGCAGGCGATGGGTGTTTCTCTGCACTTGACACTTCGTTGTCTGTCAGACATGACACAAACGATGTTGTCTTGTGTCATTCGGTGGGTCAAAAGGTCGAATGTGGCCAGAGAATGTTCTGAAAGTCATGTCAATGAACACGCTCTTGTTTAAAAGTGAAACATTTTCGATCTCTGCTAGAAAATGCAAGTTTATGGACAGAAGACCTGATACAGGGTGTTTTTCCGAAGTTTTGCCAACACGTTCTACAGCGACTGGTGAAGGACTGTCAAAGCAGTTTCCGGAAGATTGTTCCTACTCTGGAGGGGCGAGTGGTTGAGGCCCTTGTTCGTTCTTGACCGTAGCTCCTCCCAAGATAAAGAGGCTACGTCAATAATTCTTGGTGCCGTTGCGACTATGTCACTTCGTCTAATCGGCATAGTACACCCCTGTGACCGTTTTGCCCTTCTCTAGGTCGTCGATGTAGATCACAACTTGTGAATCCCAGAAAACAGTGCCCATCATCTTTCCGGCCGATAGGAAGTCTTCGCCTTCTTCGGAGCACTTTCGCCGGGTGAAGTCCACTGTTTCGACTGTTCCTTGGTCTCTAGTGTGTACCAGTGGATCCATGTTTCGTCGACGGCCAGGAAATGACGCAGAAACTCCTTCGGATTGCACTTAAAACGTTGAGTGCCAAAGAAGACCACTTTGGTCTCACACGAATTATGGCTTGCTGTGCCGCCTGAGACCTGAGTGTATTCAAAGTGTCTTTAAAAAAAATACTGTGGGGACAGTTTTTCGGATTGTCAAACACTGCTCTGAAGTGGTCTCACGGTTGGGCTGGTCGTCTGAAGTGAGCAAACGCAGCACCCATCAGACAGTTTTCTGATGCCCAATATTTAATCCAGGATAAGACCCACGCGGTCTTTTGAGATGTCTACTGTCTCAGCTATCTCGCGCACCTTCAATCGACAGTCTGCCAATACGAGATCGTGGATTTTTTTCACGTTATCCTGCGTGGTAGCCGTTTTCGGGGCACCTGGGCATGGCTTATCAAAAACTGACGTGCGACCACGTCCGTAGTTCGGCGAGCATGTTCGTCGTTTAGGGCAACCTTTACTGGCCCACCACAAAAAAGTACGACAGAAGGTACCTTCTTATTGAAACCACATGCCTTCCAGATCCATATCTTCGATTTGAGGTGAGAATTGATGGTGACGGTTACACCTTCCTGATTTTCGAAGAAATGTGGAACAATAAGACCGCCAGACTAAATTGCTCACTATATAACGAATCTTTGTGGACGCAATGGTTTTTCAAGATATAACGTCGACTCCCTCTGAGTCGAATTTTCACGGGATATCAAAATTTGTTCGAGTTAGAGGGAATTCGACTTAGAGGATGATTTTTGTTTGGAAAATAAGGGGAATGCTAAAATAAATATGGCGAAAAAATTCGAGTTAGAGGGAAATTCGACTTAGACGGAGTCGACTGTACAAGTGAATTTTCACTTCCCCATATGCGACAATTTGGTTTGTTAACTACCAAATGAAAGACAAGCCTCATCGTTGAGGAAAAGGTTGTGCGAAAATTGCTCATCCAAACAAGCACCCAATCGGCGTATGATCTACGTATTCCATGGTCAACTGGCTGACAGAACGTTGACTAAACAGATACAGTCCCCGGATGACAATTTGATTGAACGTATGTGATGATGAAACAGGGATGTCAAATCGGGTCTTTATAAGGATGAAGGCATAAGCTTTCATTCATCTCCAACCACTAAGTGGAGGATTATCAGTGACATACTGAGGTTTATGAGGAACTCAGTGAAGTCACGCTTAATTTAAGGCTTGTTCCAAAGTATTCAGCGTTGTTTTCCAATTTACAGCGAGTAGTGATTTTTCATCATTAAGGTCGGAATTCTAACCAGGTTTCATTCGCTACATTGGACCAACAAAATCAACCCCTCTGACATAAGCAACTACTTCCTCACATCTTTCTAGGAATAAGGTCGACTTTAAACGGCGTCAATCTTGGCGTCTCCGAATCTCTTTTTGGGTTATCAATGGAATTCCTAATGCCTGAAACACAATACTGCGTTGATGCTACCGTCGAGTGACGTTTTTTTTACAACTGGAGCACTCAGACTCAAAACTGGTCCATTGTACTGCCAGGTAGCAACCTACTCCAGTACCGTTAATTTGATCCCAAATGGTGACTGGACCAGATTCGATTGCACTGGGATTCGAACCTGGAACCCTTCGAACTTGGGGCAGGCACTTAACCAACTGCGCCATCCAATCCTGTCGAGTGACGTTTAACTCCACACGCAATCAATACAATGGCACAGCCTGAGATACTGCGTTGTGATAGCGATCCTACGTTTTTTTTTAAATGAGAGCTATAGTAGCGACGCATTCAACGTAAATAACGTTCTCTCTCCGGAGAGTTTTTAAACATCCAATCAATGAACTTGCATCCGCTTTATTTTTTAGCAACTTTTAGACCTTAAGCCCGGAACAATAGACTTTTCTAGAACTAAGCACGTCCATTCACCCTATTGAAGAGACGTCTGTCATCACATAACTAAGGCCCGAAAGCGTGTAAGAAATACGTTTTGAGAGCTTTTTAAGAGATTCTTCAGAAGCCAGTGGCTGTATGAAGATCCATTTAGCCAGTGCCTTTGTAGTCCTTACAACCTTCTTTCTGTAAAAAATGTTTGAGGTTTCCCTAAAACGGGCTGTCTTGCCGCTGTCTTATGCTAGGGATAAGGGTCTTTGTCTGAATCACAATTGGCACAATTTTGGCAGAGTTGATTGCGACTGTAGTACCAGGCCTTGAATTGAACTCTCTTTTGCCGAAGTGCCTCTATCTCAGATCGAAAAAGTTACCAAAGGAAGCACCCGCTCGCTGAAATTCTACCTGAAATAAACATGAGCTTCTGATATTCGATAGTCACTTCTGACAGAAATACCCGCTTTGAAAAGATTTAAGACAGGGAAGCCCTATGGCAACTCCTGACGGGAAAGCTCTTTAGCAACTGATTATGAAACCTCTTTCTTAAATATCTTAAGGCGATGAGTTTATGGGAATTATGGGAGCGTCTATTGCCCTTGAGAAAGCCACGTCAAATGTTGACGACAAAGGTTGCGCATTCACAACAACAACAACTTGCCACCTGCTGCTTTTGAAGCTATCTGCAAATTAAGGACGAAAATGTCATCCAATCATTGAACCCCGTGACCAATGACAACCATTGCCGTCAAAAAGATGATCTGAGATCTGAGAAACTGCCCTTTCTCACTTAAATCTGCACTTTGACTCAATGCTTGCCCAACACACTGTACCTCCACTCAACTGTCAACAACACAGGGTTGGGTTAAGGACTGCTGCAACTTGTGGTAGAGCCACAACCTTTCCCAACCGCTTTTACCGACGCCCGGTCCGTGGCTAGATGGCTTCATTTTATTTCAGAAAAAAAAACAGAAAAAAGCAGCAACAACAACAAACGCCAGCCAAGGAGTGAACCTGAACAAAAAAATGTACGTCGATGACGGTCTTGTGGTCTTCTTGCACGAAGACGCGCTCCCCGCTCTGCGTTTTGCGTTTGTGTCGTTTGGTAATGCAGGCCAGGGCACTGCCATACACTGCGTCCTGATCGAAATTGAAATCTAGACGAGAGATTTGGACTTTGCCTTGTGCGCTCTTCTTCCCTGTTTACCTGATTAAGACGCAATAAGAGGGTTCAAAACGAGGGGCAAAAAAGGATATCGTGCCCGGTGTCTGGGGGCCAGGCCACAAGAGACTAAGAGGGAGAGTGCTCATTATGCAGGGAATACAGCACAAGAAAGGAGAGAAGAACGGAAAAGAAAACAAAAAAAAAAAAAAACTCCCAAAAACTTGATGTGATTGTCTCGTTATTGTTGTTTGCTGACTGCCTCGAGCTGCGGCTGTGTGTGGGGAGGACGTCTGTGCGGACGGGTCTAAACAATTGATAGACGCACGGCATGGCTCGCACAGAAAAAAGGGCGTCAACGATGGCGTGTCTCGGCGGCGGCAGCAGCAACGGCAACGGCGGCGACTGTTGGCGATTCTTCATGCAAAACACAATTTTTGCGGCGGCTGTCCTTGCCCAACGACCAACTACCAACACACAACAGAAAACCGTTTATTTGTGATTTATGTATACGCAGGACGGCGCGAAATGGAAAACGTGGTCGTGGTCGTGGTCGTCGTCTTCGGCGTTGTCCTCCCCGTCGTCGTCGTCGTCGTCGTCGCCGGATGTTCAAACATTTTTGCGTATTTCACTCGTTATTTGGGGTTCGTCCACTCCAGACAGATTGGGATGATAATGAAGCGGGAATGTGTCGACAATCGGCGGGCGGAGGGGCGCGCAGGCCATCGAAGGGAGGAACACACACTAAGCAGGAGCAGCCGCAACACAAAAAAAAAGGATACACCTCACCATCTCATCATCATCGCCGTCGTCGTCGTCAGGAGCGGCAGGAGCATCACTGCTCGTCGTCGAGCCTGATGGCTGTTGTTCGGTTGGCATGGTATTTTGGAAGATTTTTTTCTAATCCACACAGACGCACACCAACACACACGCCCCTCTCTCTTACACACACACACAGGGAGACAGTTGGCGTGGCGGGAAAACTTTACTGGGAGCGATTTGGTGGGCTCTGAACTCAAGTGAACTCACGTAACGTGGTAACGTGGAACATCTCTGTTTAGGGGTCCTCCTGTCCTCTTTTTTCGTGTTTTTGCTGCCTTTTCGGGGTTCGTTTGAAGCCTCTCCTGCTCGGTCTGTCTGCGTCTGTCTGTCGAGGACAATTAAATATTTGTTCACGTTGTGTTCTCTTTTTTTTTCCTTTTTTTGCTGATTTGCTCCTGTGTGCGCCATTTTTGTGTGTTTTTTTTGTGCGCTCCTTGCTGTGCGGCCGTGTCGAGCTCTGTCTGAGTGGATTTTGCCCGACCGGGTGGGGGGCGGGACGGTGTCCCCTCTCGAGTTTGAATTGGATTAGATGAGACCTTGTTTGGCGGGTGATTCTTTTGCGATTCCTTCAGAGGCTATGCGCCTTCTATTGATTTTCTCCCTCGTCTGAGGTGCCACACATGAAAACGGTGTCACGTTGGTGTGCCGGCGGGGGGGTTGTGTGGAAGGGGGGGTATATTTACTTGTGTATCCAGTCATGACCGAGTTCTCGAGACGCCACATTTGGACGCGCGAAGGGGGTATCCTTCTGAATTTGTAATTGTCCTTGTGCCGTTTTGTGCGGATGACCTTCAAGTGTGCCACGTCTTGGGCCTGAATTATGCCACGGCCTTTTCGTCTGTTGGCATTCTTTTCTTGCCGAGGCGGGGCGGGGGTAGATTAACCTTGGCAGAGGACACCTGATGCGATACTGGGGGACTGGGGGATGCGTGGGTTCAAGGACTTTCAGCGCCGAAGAGACGAGAAGAAATATGATGATGATGATGGCGGTGCTTCGGGTTTAATGTTCCGTTCGAGTGAAGGTCAAAACTTGCATGACTTTTTGGTAAGACGGCCATCATCGGGCTCTAATCTGGCGGAGAGTTTCTTCGAAATGTCTCGCGTGTACTAATCACACTTAAACCGATGAGTGGATGGATGTTGTGGGGCCGATGGGGGAGGGGAAGTCCTCGAGAATTTCAACTGAACGGCATTTGTAGTTAAACAGAATTCGTGCTCAAAAGGATACGGTCCCTGTGACACTCGCTATTGCAAGTTTGAGGAATGGTTCGAAGAAGTGGAGCTGAACCTTCGGGGAGTTGAACGCAGAGGATGAACTTTAAAGATGAACCTTGTTTCTGGAGAAAATTGTAGGCAAAAGAAAGTTCATTTTGCGGCAAACAGATCAAAAGCTTGACAGAAACGCTGGTGGGAATGTCTTTCTGAGAACTTGACGGGTTTCGGGAGAAGTACCTTTTGTCGGCACAGAGGAGGAATGAACTTTAAGTTAGTTACAGGTGGCTGACTGCAGGCGAGTAGTCTCACTAAGATCAACAAAGGTCCTTTGTGGTGCCGAGGAAAAAAAACAAATGAGAGAGAAACCTTTGAGTAGACTTTGAAGGTCATTCTTTGAGGAGATATCTTTTGTTTGAGACGTTATTTTACTGACGTAGGGACTCCTATTTGTACGTCATGCTTCATGTTCATCTTCTGGGTGCGCTACAGATGAAGGTTAGGTTAGGTTACAGACGAAGCAAACGTCGAAGTCCCGAAATCTGTGAGCTATACACAGACGTTGCTGTAGTCCGGAAAGCTAAAATTTGTTAGATTTAGCGGCATAAAAAAAATTGTGCTGTCAACTGACATTTGCATACGTAGAAAACGTCTCATTTTGGTCCCACGCAAAAAAAAAAAACTGAACGAACTTAACGAAACTTAACGAAGCAGTTATTATAGTCGCAACGTATCATAATGGTGGCGCTGCAGTCCAGTGTAGGCTTAAGGGCATCTTCTCCTTCAACCTCTCGTGTTGTGCGTGCTCTTATCCTTTCACCAGTGAAGAGGACCTACAGTTGTAGGATGACTCCAAATGACTAAGTTTGAAAAGACTCTCGTGAGAGTTATAAAGGTCAACTTTAAAAGCCGTTCGAAAATCTAAGCTTATGTCAAAAATTAACGAAAAGCAACCAGAAGCATCCGCAAATTTCAGAGTGTCCAAAATTACTTATAGAAACTTAAGGAGAATTCAGCTGTCAACTGACATTTGCATACATATAGAGTGATTCAACTCGATCCTGTGTCAGTAGGAAAAAGTGAACGAACTTAACGAAACTGAACGAACTTAACGAAACTAAACGAACTTAACGAAACTGAACAAATTGAACGTTGGTCTCATTGCTCCAATTTTTTAGCAAACTTAAGATTGCTAGCACAACGCACGGGCTGTGCAATTGTATTTTTTGTGTTAGAATTTAAACGTCACTCGATGGTATAACCAACGTAATATTGTGTTCCAGGCATTAAAGAGGCAATGAACTTTAAAGACGACTGAAAGCAAATAATCTTTTCCGTTGAGTGTTCTCGTTTGTTGAGTTAATTTAAGATTCGGAAGGGATTTACGCCCAAACAAATGACATCCATTTTCTCCAAAACAGTCCTTTTTTGGATGAAAAACAAATTTTCTATAAGGACATTTGAAATTCGTTTACATTGGTACCGATGACCGAAAGGCTAATGACAACTAATATTCTCAACCTAAAGCTGACCTTTAGCTGTCACGAAGAAATGTTCATTTGTCACCAGAATCGAGACACATTTAGAAAAGAGTGGGACTACACTATCCCGTATAGGGTGCTCTTTTCCTTAAAGGTTTTGTTTTTTTTTTTCATTGACAACAAATTTGCTGCGCCTTTTTGACAACTGACAGCTGAAATATGTTCAATCTGGCTTGCCATTTCAAGAATTGAATGCGTTTGAAAAGGACGAGATTTTGTTAACCTATGAGTCTGACTTTGTTTGAATGCTTACCTCTACGAAGCAAAATTCTTGAATCAAGGGTGGATACGGACTGGCTGTTTCTTTCGGGCGCACTTAAACCAAAGGTGGTGCTGCCAAGTGGATCTCCGGAGAGTTAGAATCAATTGGGGTCTTCTACTAAACGAGTCTAATGCGTACCTCATAAAGGTCGCAGAGAATTTTTGAGGAACGACCGAGCCAGTCACAGCCAGAACATTTTCCTCCTTCTCTTGGTCCAGACAGCTGGAGAAGTCATATAATAAAATATTAAATTTGACATGCGTATCTATGGGACAGTTTCCTGTAATTGGTTGCAAAAAAGCCACAATGAAAATTATAGATCTCTTGAGAGAAATCAAATTTTTGTAGTGTTTTGTATCTATTTTTGTCGACATCAATCTCACGTATGATTCCAGTCAACAGCAGATGGACTGCCAGTCTTTTGACTAGAAGCAACAGTTTGGAATTAGTTAAGGGCATCCTCACATTGCCATATTTTGTTGAAAAAAGCTTTCAGCTATGCTTCTGGACATGATGCATAGCATGTGAGGATGCAGGCTCATAGGCAGTCTCTAAGAAAGAAGAGCTGGTACCATTTATGATTGTGAGTCTGTGTGAGAATGTTTCTTATTTCGAATAGGATCATCCTTTTGTGATGACATTTAGCATTACACCCGACACCGACAAAATCGACTGAGACAGATATTCGCAGAATTGCTAATCATTTTGTTTCCAAAATCTAGTGGCACCGAGACGAGAATAGTGGGTGCTGAAGAGAATATTGCACACCTTGAGGAGAGTCTTGAAGAAGATTCGAATTTATCGATTGATGTCGTTCACAATGGTTTGACTTTTGTGTGTTCATTTTATGGAAACCTGGTTTGAAGACTTACAAGACATAACTCGTGAAAGAATTGAAGCCAAATAATCATCGTTTGCGTCGAAATTGCGGTGAATGAGCCCAAAATTCGATTGCATTAGATCTGCTGATTTATCGAAAAACTGTCCTCAATTTTGGCTCAATGGGTGAAGCAAAAATGTGGTATCTGAAGCGAAGATAATCCACATGAAATTATCGCAAGGCGGTTACATCTCGAAAACTGTACAGTATGCTGCAGTCTGTGAACTGGTGGAATTATTGGGCCATCTTTTTTTTTTCAAAAACTAGTCTCGTTTCTCAACGTCTTACGGTCAATGGTATTCGCTATAAAGCCACAATTAAGGACTTTTTTGTTCGTCGATTGAATACTATGAACATGGAAGAGGTGAGGTTTCAGTAAGATGGTGTTGTGATGGGTCACTGTTTCGTCGGTGTTCGCTTGATGCGATTGTGAACCAACATTTTGGCATTTTGGAGGTAATCTCAGGTTAGTCAGAAGCGATATCATGGGAGTACAAATGCTCAATACACCCAAGCCATCAAAAGTGGTTCGCTGCTTCCATCCGCTCGTTTTTGATTTAAGGCCTTTGCACGATTTTCTCTTAGAACGAGGGGACCAACGTCTTTGAAGTTAAGGAATGAGTTTATCATGCCATCACGTAGTCCTTCCTTGACTGTACAATTGATGGAAATGATCGCCATGTACTCGTGTTGAATTCCCCGAATAGTGTCCAAATAGAAATTACCACGACTTAGGATGACATTTTGTGGAGAATTTGTGTTCCAGTTTGGCTACCATTTTGTCAAAAACTGCCTGTTGTCACTCGTACAGAGGCGCCTAGAGATGTTCACAGGCGCCGAAGGTTTTTGAGAAGTTTTTTAAGACAAATTCTGCTCCCGGACTTCTGGTCTTCACCTTTTCACACGATTTGAGCTGGAAACACCGTTAATTTCAGCAGATGCACAGTATTTTCTCAACTTGAAAAATGAATAAAATACTGTGCGTCAGCCGAAATTAACGGTGTTTCGAGCTCCTGTCAGAGCTTAAGCTAACCGACGCTTAAAATTAAAGCGTTTCCGAAAGTGGAAGTCCTTAAAAATCACTCTAATCCTGGACATAAACCACCTTGTTTCAAGCTCCTTTGATATCCGCTCTAATCCGCGTTTCAGGATCAAATCCAGCTCGAAATTTTGCTTTACTCTGCTCTTGATCCTTTGCCCCTCATAAGTGCCAGCTAGCAAAGAGAGTGCCCTTGCGACTGGGTCACGGCTCACTGAGACCAACAGTTGGGTCCATTGCGCCCTGGGCGTGGGGAGGGTGTACCCCGTGAAAAGATCGAGCTACCTGGAGAGGATTATTGGTTGAGGCCCAAGTCCACCCGAACTGTAAAGCACAAGAAGAAGAGGAAGTGCCAATTTACAGACGTTCACTTGATGGATCTGCCTCTTGGCCACAATCAAGCCAACCATCGATGAGGTGTCCTTACAAAAATGTACCCAAAAACAGTCCATCTCTCTAGGAGCAAAAATATCCGTTCATTCAACTGCGGCACATCTTCCACCAGTTTGTTCGTCGCATTTGTCGCTGCCACTGTGCTCACAGTCGTCACAGCCGCCCCTCGCTCTGCTTTACACGGAATTCCTTTTAGCGAACAACGAAAAAATCCTCTCCCCCTCTCTGCCACTCAGAAACTCAGAAACTCTGCTGAAACACAACAAGAAAAGATAAACTTGTCACGACTGAACATCACTTGCTACAGCACATGGGGGCAATCACAGACGCATCCGTCGACTGGGGCGCAGGCGAGCGTGGGGGAGACTGCGAAGAGTATCTCGGAAGTGACAAAGGACGTTCGCTGTGAAGTTTTCTCCCGAGCAGAGGCAGAAGATTGAGGTTAAAACGTCTGTCACAAATCCCCAGATCGAGGGCGGAAAAGGACATCAAAAGCACACTTTAAAGCGACGAGGAGAAGGCGCAGATAATCATCTTGCCCCCAAGAGACCGCGCCGACTTCCTGTCTGCGTTGTGCGTCGCATCTCACGTCAGGGGGGAGCGCATATAAATCCGTCACTGCAGCAGCAGTCGGCACAGTCTCACAAGCATGCACGTCCCATACGGCATACGGCATACGCACAGCAGACACACACATCGGGGCTGCTGCTGATAAGGCACAATGGCAGCCCCTATTCCCTGGTCGACGATTCCCTGTCTGAGCGTGGAAAGGACAAAGTCCTCGTAACTGCTGCGGCGATGGTATCGCCCCTGAATTATGGCTTCTTCGCGCGCTGCCATAACTCATGCAGGCCCATAATGAATCTCTGATTATTGGCGATGGTCATGGCAGGGCGGCCCGGAGTGCGCCGCGTCAGCCCTGCGTACAGCCCCTTATCGGCGCGCAGCAATCCGAAAACTGTTGAAACATTCTGTCGCTGGTGTGAGTGCGAGTGTGTGTGTCAGGGGCTTATTAGGGAACTTTTCAGACACATTTGTCAATTTTATGAACCTAATTTGGTTGATCCGACAGTGCACGGGGTGCAGCGTCTTGGCGTGTGCTCGCCTGCGCCTCCCCCCGACGAGCTGCAATGCAATTATGAATGATGTCAGTTAATTACAGTGATAATGCGGCAAAAAAGTTTTCGCCCTCTCCCGGTGGGGCTGTGCTGGATTTTATTAGAAAAGTTTTTGTGCGCAGGAAAAAAGGGAAAACTTGCTCGTTGTTATTAAAAATAAGCGGCAGGCTGTGGGTGGGGTGGAGTGCCGTTAATAGTTTCGACTACAATTTGTTTTGGGTGATTTATTCGAGACTCGAAGAGGTTTGGCATCGCATAGATAATATATCTCAGAGTTTGGTTATAAGTTTTCCGCTTTTTTTTCTCTGCTGTTCTTAAGATTTATCGATACGCGGCAATTGGCTAGGTTGCCGTTGGTCGGGGAGGGGACGAGAGAGGGGGTCGAGGGGGGCTTTTGGCTAATACGACAAGGAGATTTATTAACGGCAATAGATGATGATGACAGTCTGGAGCAGCTTACAGTTTTACGTGAAAAGTGCCAACTTTCGTGGGGGGGGATGAGGATTATGGCTTTCAGCGAGAGGCGCGCATGGGGTTCGCTTCGTTGACACAGCTGCGACTGTGAGACGAGATGAATGTTGTGTTTTATGCCGAAAGCAACTGAATGAGTTCGGAATATATTGGTACAGTCTAGACGGGCGATGGTGATGGCTGGGGGAGGTAGATGGGCCGCAAATTTGGGGTGTAGTTGGTAATCTCATTTTTCTGATAAGTCAAAGAATGTACATGGATGTCCTTCAGTTATCGAGGACGAGAATGTCACAAAGGACGACCACACAACCAGTTCCAAGTAAAAATAGGACAAGTGGTAAATGGACAGTTTTTTGCCGTTGATAAGTGGCTGTCTTGTTGGGTATCGTGAAATAAGGCCAAATGAAGTAACGCCAAATTCAAAAAATGTTGAAAATAAGCCCAAAGTCGGTCGTGTGGATCTAGACTTTCAAGTCTAGGTTCAAATCCAGGTTCAGACAAACAATTTTTCAAAAAAAGAAGAAAAAAAAATATTCACGACACCACGTCTTTCAAGCCACTGCGAAAAAAATGCTCAAAGACCATGACTGTCTAAAAAAAGCTTCTCAATCTTGGCGTTCGGAGTCGCCGTAGGTCCCCTTCACTCGTGAGAAAACAGTAGCACGCACAACACGAGTGGTTGCCGGGAAGTTAGGCCCTGTTTGACCATTTTGACGTTATTTCGAGTTGAAGACGCAAAGCAACATTCAATGATATTCGCTCTAATGACACCGAATTGCGCCAACATCGACTCGGACCATTTCCTTGTTGTAGCCAAGGTAAGGACACGGATATCGAGAGAAGAACGGAGTCGAGGAAGCCAACCACGGTTTGACGTCGAAAAGCTACAATCGCAACAAACTGCCAGGAACTTTGCCGATCGAGTCTCCCTGAAACTCTCCGAAAGTTCGACGCCGCCTGCACTAACAATAGACGAAGAATGGAAACGTTGTCAAAGAGCCATCAGAGAAGCCGCTACTGATGTGCTGGGTTTTAAAACGCCAACAAGAAAAAACCCCTGGTTTGACAACGAGTGCAGGCAGGCACATGCAGCAAAGCAAGAAGCCTACCGGGCAAAGCTGCATCGAACCACGAGAGCTGTTCGTGAGCTCTACGAACAGAGAAGAAGGGAAGAGAACCGGCTTCTCAGGAAGAAAAAGAAAGAGCACGAGAAGCGCGCGATCGAGGAGATGGAGAGGTGTTATGGCAGGAATGATGTCCGAAAGTTTTACCAAAGGGTAAAACTTTTATCGAATGGATATAAAGTTCGGACAGAAGCTTGCCGGGACGAAAATGGACAGCTAGTAGTAGATTCGCAGTCGATACTGAGAATTTGGAAAAATCATTTCTGCAGACTGTTGAACGGCGATGAGGACACAAATACCGCTGTCAGGCAGAATGTTCCACTCAACACAACGGACGATGATAGAAGAGAATACCGTCCCCCCGACCTAGACGAAGTCAAGATAGCGATATCGAGACTGAAGTGTAATAAAGCTGCTGGTGCAGATAGTCTGCCCGCCGAAATGTTTAAAGCAGCTGGAGATGATCTGGTAGGGCGCATGCACCAGCTCATCTGTAAGATATGGTCGGAGGAAAGCATGCCCGATGAGTGGAATCTCAGTATCGTTTTCAAGATAAACAAGAAAGGAGACCCCTTTGACTGCGCCAACTATCAAGGGATAAGTCTCCTTAACATCGCCTATAAGGTCTTCTCTGCCGTTTTGTGTGAACGCCTGAAACCATTCGTGAACAAACTGATAGGTCCTTACCAGTGTGGTTTCAGGCCCGGGAAGTCCACCATCGATCAAATTTTCACACTGCGGCAGATCCTGGAGAAGACCCAGGAAATGCAGATCGACACACACCACCTATTTGTCGATTTCAAGGCCGTATATGACAGCGTGCATAGAGACGAGCTATACAGCGCCATGTCTAGTTTTGACATTCCTGCAAAACTCGTCAGACTGAGCAGGATGACGATGGAGAACTCTCGCTGCTCCATCATGGTCGGTAACGAACTCACCGAGACCTTCAATGTCAAAAAAGGTTTTAGACAAGGCGACGCGCTGTCATGTGATTTCTTTAACATCGTTCTTGAGAAGATCGTGCAAAACTCACTGGCCAACACAAGAGGCACGATCTTCCAAAAGTCCGTTCAACTGCTAGCTTACGCGGATGACATTGACGTGATTGGGCGAACACAGCCAGCCGTCAATGATGCGTTTGCTGGCATTGAAACGGAAGCGGCTAAAATGGGTCTGGCGGTAAACGAGGGCAAAACAAAGTATATGCTGTCATCAAGAAAGGACGCACAACATCGACGACTTGGCCAGAACGTCACCTTGGCTCCGCGGTTAACAGTACAAACAACATCAGTACCGAGATCAAACGCAGAATTACTCTTGCCAACCGCTGTTTTTATGGGCTCAAAAGGCAATTGAGTAGTAGAGCCCTCTCTCGGAAGACCAAGTTGACTTTGTATAAGACCTTGATCATCCCAGCCCTGCTTTACGGCGCAGAGGCATGGACAATATCCCAAGCGGATGAACAGTCTCTTGGTCTTTTCGAGAGAAAAGTTATGCGCGCGATCTTTGGTCCTGTTTGCGTTGATGGCATTTGGAGGAGAAGATTCAACCACGAACTGTATGGGCTGTACAGCGACATGAGTCTAGCCAGGCGTCTACGGATCCAACGCCTAAGATGGCTAGGCCATGTAGAGCGTATGGACAACTTAGCTCCGGCCCGAAGAGTCTTCGACTCTGAGCCTGTGGGACAACGCAACAGAGGACGTCCACGAACAAGGTGGCGCATACAAGTCGAGGGGGACCTCTGCCGGCTTGGTGTGCGAAACTGGAGACAGCTGGCGAAAGATCGTGCTGGCTGGAGAGGCATGTTGAGTGAGGCCCAGGTCCACCTCGGACTGTAGCGCCCTAAGAAGAAGAAGAAGAAGACACCGAATTGCGACGTAATTAGAAAAGACGTAGTAAATCGTGCTGTGGGCGGTATAATTTTCGCACCTATGAAAGGGGCTTACTCTTAAGTTAAATTTTGACACAGCATTTCGGTAACAAACCGTGGACATTTTAAATTGGCCTCACTTCATTTGGCATTATTTCACTTGCTGTCATAAAGCTTAAGTCAGTAGATTGTTGCGCTAATGTCCACTTTTAAACTCCCGATGGGGGCAGACATCAACCACATCTTACCCGACCATCGTTTGCAAGTGATTAACTTGTCTAGAGATTGATTGTTTCTCAAACCTTCGCTTTATGGAAACTTGAGAGGGCGCCAAAATCTATTCTCTTCTACATTGAATAGCAAACATTCCTCACTGAGTCTTGAAGTATGGTCACAAATGACACGAGAGGAGATGTTGATAAGACGGGGAATGAAATTACTGAAAATGTGTAGTTTCCTATTCGTTTCCTCTTCTTCATCCCAACCCAATCCTTAAGCCGTGACAATGGTTCGACATAGCTCTGCACAGTAGCTGCCATGTATACAGCAAGCATGCTGGTGTAAACGCACGCTAAGTGGCAATCCCTAAATGACGATGACTACCTAACTTAGAGATGTATTCAAATCTGAGATGGAGATGCAATGCATGATTTTTCGTTTCAGTTTTGTGCTTGATTTTGAAAGTATTTTTAAGGTTATGAGAAGTATTGTAATTTTTAGGAAATAGTTTGTTGTAAATTTATTTAACTGTTTACAAGAATAGGGTCATGTAGGGAAATTTCGTTCACTTCGGGAGCAGTTTGAGGTCTTTGCTGAAGGAGGGGAGATTTCGATTTTGAAATGTTTGACATTTTTGCAAACCAGGAGAGTTTGCTGTCAACAGGTCTTGGGTCTGGCTACTTGAGGTCACTCTCAAATTTTGGGCACCAGCCCACCAGAAAACTTAAGAGAACTGAAGCAACCGAGCGAATACACAAAAATAATACCCACTGACTATAGCAACCAGTTTGCTAAGTTTCGTTAAGTTCGTTAATTTTTGCCTAAGCAAATGAGTCACCCTCTACGTGTGAAAATGTCTATTTTTGCTGAGTTTTGTTAAGTTCGTTCACTTTGTTCAGTTTCGTTAAGTTCGTTCAGTTTCGTTAAGTTCGTCAACTTTTCCCAACTTACGCTGGAGCCAAATGAATCGCTTTCTACGCATACAAGTGTCAGTTAACAGCTGAATTCCCCTTAAGTTTCTATAAGCAATCATGGACTCTTTGAAATTTGACGATGCTTCTGGTTATTTTTCGTTAACTTTTGACATTTCCCTAAGTTTTTATACGGCTTTCATAGTTGGACCCCTAATTTTTGTCGTCCATTGATGCATTACAAGCGCGGAGTCGAAAATTCTTTGAGTCGGTTCACACTCTACAGGGCCTATCCGCTTCAATTGCTGATTCCGCAGCCTGACTAGACTCACGTCTCTGTACAGATGCTATATTTCATCGATAAATCTTTCGTTTAGTTACATAAATTTCTGTGCAATTGCCCCAATTTCAGGCCCATTTTCGTGCACAAACCGATTCATGTCTTCTTTTCTTCCTCTTCTTCTTTCTTCTTTCCAATCTTCACTGAAAACTTTCACCCTCACGCTCACGACATCCCCCACCTTCACCGCAGACCTCAATCTCCTCCTAAGACAAAGTCCCTACAGTTATGACAACCGCTGTATTAGTTAAGCAAATCAGCTTCACATTAGAGATTTAAATTTAAGCTCCCGTTCGTTGCGTCACTTTAGTTTTAAGAAGACATCAAGATTTTTGTTTCCGTTCTATTTGCATTTTTGAAAATGTATCTAGCCACTTAAGAACTCCTGTCCGCAATAGAATCCCCGCAATGTCAACCAATAGTATTATTATTTTTCATTATTTTTCAAAAAGAATGAACTATTAAGAGATTAATTAATGTACACAAGGTGTAGGTAAGAGAATTGTAAAAACAACAAAAAATGAATTTTTTGTACAAACTTGCGTACAGCAGTCGTAGTAGCGGTGGATGCTTCATTTCGGCCAAAATTTATTTTCAAAAAACGCTCTTTTTGGGCTGCACAGCACTCACTTTGGAAATTTGTTCTCAATATTTCCCAACGTTGTTGAAGTATAAAGCGACTTATTTCGTTGCGCGGAGTTAGGATACTGACTTTCTGTCAAGACTTCGAGCGGGAAACAGCTGTCATTGTTAAAATAACCCATGATTTAAAACAAAACCACTAGATGGCCCTGTACTTCGTCTTTTCTTTAACGAAAGGTTTTGTGCCACCTGATCGATCTGGGTGAAGGATTCTTGTACAGCTAGTGTGGATTCTCCGATGAGTTCAATTTCGTTTGCGTAAGTTAGGTTAGGTAGGATGGGTGCCCGGCTCAATTAGTCTGCGTAAGTCAGTATCTGGCTGGACTTGCTAACAATAGTCCCTCTTTTGAACGTTGTATTGCCTTCATGTGGAAACTTGTGCTCTCGCCAAGACAATCCAACTTGACACACAGGAAGCGCCACAATCAATTAAGTGTAGAAGTTGAAAAGTGCATAATTTCAAGAGATTTTAAGTCTCCCATCTGAGCCGATAAGCCAGAAACTATGGACGATTTAGTGGCTAACATGACGACTGGATGGCACAGTTGGTTAAGTTGATGCCCCAAGTTAGGGGGGTCCCAGGTTCGAATCCCAGTGAAAAGCAAAGTTAATACGCTTTTATCCGGTTTTTCAAATCTGGTCCAGTCACCATTTGCCGTTGGGATCAATCACTGGAGCGGTCGATCAGTGGTAGTAGTCTGACTGTGGGTATCACAATGGACCAACATGGTCTAAGTGTGCTGGTGAATTCACTAGCATCCCCCTAACCTAACCTAGTGGCTAACATCCGCTGTGTTGCTGTTGATATAGGGCATCAACTGCTCAAAAAAGTGTTGCTCAGCACACGAATGTACAGCATTTGGTGCAGTTGCGACGTCCTTATGTCCAAAAATAAAATTTAAGCAGTTTGGGCGTTGGCTAGGGTTCTCAAGTGCTCTGCTTTTCGAAATTCTATGACGGATGATGTAGCATAGACAGCTAACTGTCAATCAGGACTATGCCGACCCTGAGATTCTGCTAAAATGGATGACGCAGTAAATTAAGTCAAATCGAACTGAATGCCGACATCAAAGAGGAAAGCGTACCACCGACAAGTTCGGAAATCAGTTAAGAATCCTGGCGCCGAGTTCTATTTTAGGGCACCACCTCTAGCGAGTCACTGGCAGCTCCGAGGGCAAATTGTCGCTGTATCGTCTTTCCGAGAGGGCGTGAAACTCTCACTCTCTCCACTTCTAGGAGAGCGCGAAGATGGATGCCAGGATGTCAGTCAGACGTTTTTCGGACAACAAATGCATTCTTATTGAACACAAAACTTGTTCTTTCTTGCTCCCAATCGCTCAGAACAAACGCTTGGAAGAACATTTTGACGGAGAAGACAAGACAAGGAAATGTCGAATGTCAAAATAGTTAAAATTGAAAATATTCTAAAAGGAGCATTTAGAGGAGATAGTCTGGACCCAAAATATGTGCCCAGAACACTGGGCTAGCTTCTTCGAGCGCAGTAAAGCTGTGTTCAAAAGTTTTCAAGGATTTGTGTTCAAGTAGAAGACAATGACTAAGAATCAGGCATCAAGATGCATTCATCGCGAATGCGAGAAGGATCTCTCTAAAGAACTAGAAGCAGCGGGCCCAGAACTAAGGCTGATTACATTAAGACCCTCTACGGGTCGTTGTCCTAGCTTATTGAAGTGGTGACTGTTAACTCTGAACCCCAACTTGAACTTGAACTGGACGACAATCATTAAAATCCCCCATTCCCTCTGCAATCATTTTCTGACGCATCCTCATTTAACACTCGACTTCCCTCACACGGTCACGTTCCATGCGTGAGATCACCCTCCGAAATGTCATAAATCCTTTCCAGCAAAGCACTCCCTCCTCCCTCCCCGCCCCATTCCCAGTCACAAGGTGTGTTCACCTATCTCACAGCTGACCTTGACAGACCATCCCTTCCCACAGCTCTGCTGACTCAGTTCGTGACCCCGACTTGGGGCTTTTGTTTAGAAACCCAAATGAATCATCCACCTCCGATGGAAAAGCAAACCCATGCCATTATCCGCCAGCATAACGATTTCCAGCTCCAACTTCAAATCGACAAACCCCCCCCGCACCAGCTCCATCACAGTCACCGGCACCAGCACCAGCACCAGCTCCAGCACCAAGTGTGTTCCAATTTGTCACTGTGTCTGCCGTCCGGCACAGAGCTGTGGACTTCTAGGAATTCCGGTCCACTCACGCGGTGACTCACCGCGTCTAGAAACCGCTCACAAAGAGGTATCTGTTGAACCCAGCAGCGGGTTAATTACCAGCTCCCATCCCTCGCCCACTGTCGTAACAAACAACGTAACAAACAGCACGCAAAATAGAAAAGCAAAAATCACTTCTGCTGAATCCAATCCACACTCGGGCTTCGGTCGGATATTTATGCTCACTCAGAGGACACCGACACGGTGGGCAGGAGGAGCGCAACCAGCCACCACTCACAGCAAACAGCTCCTTTCCATATTGTTACTGGCCACCGCCGCCACCGCCGCCGCCGCCGCCACCTCCGCGCTGCTGGAGTGGATTTGTGGAAGGAAATTCCTGGAATTGTCCTACACACACCGAGGCACAGGCACACACGGGTCGTGGAATGTGCCCGGCGAGGGGGCGGACGGGCGCAGGATGCAAGAGAAGGTGCGACCGGAGGAATCTTTTGTGGTCCATTGACGTATGACCGTCCTCGAGGCGGAGATTATTTATCCGCGGCACAGTGGTTCCCATGATGCGGTGCCATTACGAGTGTACGGGTGTAATCCTTGAGAAAGCGTCCCAAGGTCCATGATCCGTCTTCGTTCCCCGTCTTCGACTGTGTCTTCGTTTTGGTCTTCAGCTTCGTCTGTGTCGGTCGTCTTGTCCTGTTTGTGTTTAGTTTTCCGTTGCGCTTTGTCGTTGTTGGCGCTGTTGTTGTGGTCGTTGTCGTTGTCGTCGTGGTCGTGGTCGTGGTCGTCTCCTGCACGTTAGTCAATTACAAACGGAATGCAGTCAGGCCACCCGAGACCTGATGCCGCGCACCATTAGAGCCCCACTCGCGGCGGAGGGGGCGGCAAGCGGGCCGAAAGAGAATGTTTGGCCGGGATTGAGGAGATGAAGGATTCTCTGGTGGAACAACGGTGGTAGACGTTTTGAATGGAATGTCTTGGCCGTGGTGTGTGTGCCATCTTATCGCTGTGCACAATCGGACTCGGACTTGGACATGTCCGCTGTTCCTCTTTTTGGACTCTTGGCCAGAGTTCACACACCCCACACGGAGAGTGTGTGTGTGTGCGCGCCTGAACCTTAAGATCCGCACCGACTGGAAGGCCACGACTGGAGAGTATTTAATTTTGTGTGGTCCTCCTTTTCGGTTTCCGTCCGCGGTTTCATTCAGAGAGACCGAGGGTTTATTTCGCATTCGATTAGATTAGTGGAGTTGTTGGGAGGAGGAAGTCTTTCTTTTTTTTTTTGCCGCTTCTGCTGCTGCCGGGGCCGAGGTTGAGGCTGAGTGACTGGATGGCTTATTATCGTTTCCTTTTTTTATCGTGGGGTTCTTTGCCGTTTTTCGCATCGTTTGTGGGTTCGTTCTCGACGCGCTCGCGCGCCCCGAATTGAGTAACATTTCGCGAAGAATGTCTGGAGTCAATGCACTGAATGAAATGATTGGATTCCATGGAACTCTGAGGTGGTTTAGGCGAGTGATCGTTGTTGTTGCGCGTTCGGTGGTTGATGGCCTGTTTAAAGCTTGGGATTGGATTTGTGAAAGGAACGCAACGTGGTTATGGATTCTTTTGGCACTTTTGGCAAACTGTGTGTGTTTGGGGGGAGGAGTTCATTTCATAACCGATTTGGACGCGGTGTTCCTTTGTTGGATGATGGCGATCGTTTAAATGGGATGACAGTTAAAAGTTATGCAGGTCGGTTGGGTTAATTGACTCCTGCGGGTGTTTCTAAATTGACGTGAAACATCAGTGAATTCCAAGGAAGTTTGTGGTGCTTGTGCTTCGACGGGGCATTGGAGGTGCCAGTGACCGGAGTGTGACGGTCTGTGATTTTTAGTGTTTGCATTTTGGAACGAGGCAAATTTAGATCTTTCGAAGCTGAGAGAGGAGAGGGCAGATTATCGAAGAAATTAAGTTAATTTTGTGTGTTTTAGTTAAAGAGTAGTCCCCACAAGGGTATAGTAATTAATTTTGTGTGTGTTGAATTGGATATTCTACAAAATTTTGAACGAAAATGCTGTTTGCGTATCAGGTGGTATACCACAGGGGACTAAAATTGGTCCACTCTTCTTTTCTAATCAATTTACAATCGATAGGTGAATGGATGGTAGATGGTCCTTGAATACTGATTACAGTTAGAGTTGAACTAAATTAGATGTTACTTGTGTAAAAGATGGTCTACCATAGGAAATCAGACTTGGTCCACCATTCTTTCCCAATTTTACTTATGCTGTTCGATCGTTGGGTGAATGGGAGCGGATGGTCGTTGGGTATTGATTTCAGCTGGAGTTTAGTTAAGTCTTAACCAAATGAGAACAAGAAGGTTGTACTCACCAGGTTAAGGGAAAATTGGTGGAGAAAAGTCCGTAGCATTTACTTTGTCTGTAGAATATTCTTGAAAAGTTTCCTAAATTTTAAATCTTCCGTTTACCGGGAGCGACAACGGTTTGATCTGTATCCCGAAGTAGACCTAAGAAGGTTAGGTTAAGTTAAGTTGAAGTGGCCGACTGCAAGCTAGGAGTCTCACTTGGGCCAACATTGTTTTACCACGCGGATCGTGTGTCTCCTACCCAGTAAACCACTTGGTGCTTGCTATGGAGCTTTTCATTCGAGTCATGTTAACGATATTTAAAGAAGGTTAGCTCCTAGGCACGTTTCCGTACGGGAGGAGAGGCCGCAACACGTACAGAGGAGATGACTCACCGTCTCCGCTTCTTCCTCATCCCTGTAGCTTCTGGGGAAGCTCTCTCGCTATAAGAGAGTGCCTATTTTGAGGCTCGTAACGTATTTCGTAGTGACACTGAGAGTCCTGAGAGATGGCCTATCCAGTCTGGCAAAATTTGTTTTGTAATGAGGCAAGTGGGGCCTTTGGACCATCTACGATTATTGGTTTGGTTGTTATTGTGCGTCCTTTTAAGAGAATTTTAGCTATAGCAAGCGGCATGGGTGGTAGTTCTAAGCTGGGTAAGACTGATGAGACCATTCCACGCCTGGCGAGTTCATCAACTTTGAATTTCCTTGCAATGGGACTGCGTCACGCCATTTTCAAGAGCTGAATGTTAAAATGCTTAACCACTTAGTGAAGAGATCGGTTCAGGGTCATCTTTGAATGAAAAGTGACCGAATTCAAGAATTTAATCGCTGCATGACTGTCCGAAAATATGGTCAGACCTAGAAATCCCACGGCTCTTTCAAAAGAACACAAGGACGTAGCCTTTAAGATGATAGAGGAAATCGTGAAAGATGTTTCAGAAAATTTGGTTTAGAGCCCAAAAGATTAAGTTCAGTTTTAAACTAATAATGACGCTGTTATAAGTCTGTTTGCTTGAAAGCATGCATATACGTATATTGGAAAGACATTTGAGTGCATCCTCCTGGGAATTATTCTTCAATGAACTGGCTCACAATGGCTTACTTATTTTGTAGAAATATGCCCATTTAAGGAACTTCAGTTCACATTTTTGGAAGTCAAGATGTATCTTTTGATACTCACCAAATATTTGTCGTTGAAGTCATTTTAATAGACATAGCATAAGACTCCTCTATTCCTTGTTTGGTAAGTATTGGTGCCAAACCTCCGGAATGCTCTGGCCTAATGTAAGGTCCAAACAATCAAAGAAACTGATCTCTCTCGACAGTTTAAAAGTCAGCATTTTGGTGAGAGCCATCACTGGACACAGCATTATAGGAGAGCATGATAGGAGACTCAGTGATTTGGCAAGCGATTCCTGGAGAAGCTGTTCAAAGAAAGAAATGGAGAACATTCCGCACCTTTTCTGTCACTGATCAGCCCTGGCGTCTCATCAACGACAGTTTTTTGGGGCTAACTCCATTTTGTTCTTCTTATGTGTCCTTTTCTTTTATGATCACTGACAAAAATGTACCATGCTTGATCGTATGCTATTCTAGCTTTCTTGGTCCTTATCCCCTACCCGATTTATTTTACTACATAAGGATACCTTAAGTTGCAAATTAAGATTTTCTAGTCCTCGAAGATGTTGACGTCTTTATTCGTTTCCTCTTATTCAAAGTCGAAGATGTTTCGAATGACTTAATTTTTGAATACATACGATTTCTAGTGTGCACCATCTTATTGTCATCTCCACTGTATCAGGTGCAGAGTGGCAGATTTTGCCACAACTCTTTTGACCAAAATGTCTTTCACATTCCAAACGACTGAGTTCACTCTCTAGGAATGCCACAAACACTGTCTATCATTAACATTTCTGAGTCAAGTGTGGCTCATCCTACGTTCAACTCCCATAAAATCGCATCAATTCATCAAAGGCGCAAAAGAGTAGGCCGAAGCATTCAATCTTGTGGTGACCCCGTGGAATTTCCGTTCAAAGAACTCACGCTCTCCGTAAGCCAACCGACGCGTTCACATCCACATACCTCTCTCATTCCTTCGACCACCACTTCACCTCCCTTCATCGCTCCCTTTGCAACTTTATCAAAAAGTAAACAAAAAAGGGAAAAAGAAGAAGAAGAAGCAGAAGAAGAAAATATTAGCAAGTCATCAAGCATGTTGATGAGCATAAATCACTGAACCGGCGCGTTTCTCATAAACGATCAAAACGACTTCAGAAATTCATTCACACATGTAAACGGCCCAAGCACTCGCTCTCACCCACACCCGCACGCACACGCACACACTCACACACGCTCAATCGATTTCAAAACAAACAACAACACGACGCGGGTAAATAAACGAAAAGAACGAGGAACCACAAGAGAGCGGAAAAAAAAGAAGCAAAACGTACGCGACCGTCCTCACGTTACTACAGTGCCACCGCCACCGCCGCCGCGCTGCTCCAGTCGCCGTCGCCATACGTTCTCACATAATTAACCTTTCGTCTATAGGAGCGCGCGCCCGCAAAAAGGCAACAAAAACAAAGCCCCAGCCATGGCAGCCGATGAAGACGATGAGACGAAGATCGTAATAAAAATCTGAGGTAAACGAAACTTATGGCTTCCCATCTAAGCGTTCAAGGCCAACAACACAAATCAAAAGCATTAAATTCCTCTCTACAATGGACAAAGGGAGCAAGAACCCCCAGTGAAGAGGCCGGCAGCGCAGGGGCTCGAGCTGAGGCCGGCCGACGGACATGGGGAAGAGGTTACACGACAACGACTACTTGACCAGCAGCAGCGGCGGCGACGACGACGACGGTGGTGACGGTGGCGGTGGATGCCGGGAAAGTCTGCAGAGAGGAGGCGCGAAGGGCGGCTGCTCCTTCAGCTGTGAGTTCCCAACGAGATCGCTGGCAGGCGATGCATGCGACATGCGCCCCTCCGCCGCCGCGGCGATGGTGGCGCATTGAATTTCTGCAGCTTCTAGCCAGCTCCTCCTCTCCGTCAGATGTCTCATGCCGCATCGCCTACCGGCCGAGGCCGGCTTCTTGCCTAGGTGCTCCGAGGCACCCCATGTGCTGGCTGCCAACCGACCGGCGAATATGGCGCTAGGGCACTCAACGGATCTGCGACGCGCACATTTCGCTGCTGTGCTCCCATTCTCTACGGGACGGGAGTACATCCGTCCGCCCGTTCGTCTGGTCGTCTCGCCGTCATCCAGTCGCGCTCGTTCGTCCGGTTCGTGTCTTCGTTGTGCGGTTTGTTGCCATTGCCATCGTCTGACGAGGATTCATTGAACTCCGTCTCCGGATGGCTGGAGTGCCAGTGGCCTCGTCTCTCTCTCTCTCTCTCTCTCTCTCTCTCTCTCTCCTTCCTCGGCCTTTTATCGCATCAAAATATCTCGTGAAGTGGCGATGAAGACGAAAGGGGAGAAGACCTTGCATAAGACCCCGATGAAGGATCGCGCATATGCGAGCTCGCGCGTCCGCGATCTGAAGACATTCCACTCCACGACGCCGTACAGATCCACTGTCTTCCTCTGCATATTTGGTGCGATTATCGTGTTTCCGATGTTTACTTGCTGCTCGCGGAGGCTGCAAAATTTATGGGACACAGCAAGGCGATGGCGCGGCGGCGATTTTTGTGATGATCGCTCGGACGATGGGCGAGATGGGGCGCGAGCCTTTTCTTGCTCTCCAGCTCTCCTGCTTCACCCCAACCCGTCACCATAATTCACTTGGCCACAAGTCCTAATGAGTCTGCGCGGTTTTAGCGTTTTATTTTGATTTGTTGTGCCGCTTTTCGTGGTGTGCTGCTGCTGATGTGCTCTTGTGGCTCTTGTGTTGTTTGGCTTTTGCTTGGGTTTTGTGCTTTGTGCCGCGTCCCGTGGATGATGGTGGGTTATGTGAGTAGGGTAAGATTTGGCTTGTCTTGAGCCGTTCTGATGCTTGGATGCTTGGAGGCTTTGAACAGTTTTGAAACGGAGTTTTTGAAAGTTTTCGAAATCAATTTCGAAGTAAATCTTCTATTGTCGGAGAAAAGATAACTTTTAGGACGAAGCAAAACGACTTAGGCATGGGATTGTTCGGTTCACCTTAGTAGGCTAACAACGGAAAGGGCCTCAAATTTGTGGTGAAAACTTACGGACTGAAGGAATCTTTATTAAATAACACAAAAAAGGGTAGAAAGGCTAGAAAGTCAAGGAATTCTAGACGGGAATTCTAGGGGACTGCCCTCCTAAATGGAGGATTGTTAGGAATAATAATAAAAATGGCGGCGCTATAGTCCAAGGTGGACTTGGCCCTAGCTTCTCAGCAGCCACTCGTGTTGTGCGTATTGTTCTCTTACGATTGGTTTAATGCCGAATACGAACAGCGAGATTAAGAAGCTTTTTTAAGACAATTATACTCTTTGACAGAAAGAGATGGAGTTGTGAAAAAATTGGATCTACTGAACCGGAGATCATCCGGACTAACTCTTGCGGCATGGCCTTCGTAGTGGAGTCGCCTATCCACTGTCCTTTGCACCACGTGGTAGATCAATGGACATCCCTCCGCTTTCGGTGGAATAAATTCACTTCGGCGAGCGTTCTCGAAATATGTTTCATTGGGGTAGAAGGCCTCAAATATCAGCTCATTTTCTGAGGTCATAGCTAGTGCAACGTGTCTTCGAATCAACTTAATAATAAAATTATCCACCCTGTTCACGTTTGCTTCGTTATACAAGAACTCGTTGGGATAAAATTTCTTGTACTCAGATTCTGAGGTTCTGTACTTCTTGAGACAAGCCCGAAGACACTGCCTCTCGAACAACCTCATCTTTTCCATCTGGGAAGGACTCACGGTGAACCACACTAGACATCCGTAAACCATGACTGGCCGGTCGAGGACCATGTAGCAGATTACCTACACCCTGGTATCAAGTTGGCTGCTATAAAACAACCCTCTTACCACAGCAAAGGCCTTCCTAGCTTTCGTCAGAGCAGTAACTATATGTCTGTCGAAATATAGATAATGATCCTATTGCCTAGGTACCTTTTTTTCGGAGGATTTTTCACACTTCTAGAGCACTCAGACTCAAAACTGTTCCATTGCACTGCCAGGTAGCAACCTACTCCAGTACCGTTAATTTGATTCCAACGGCAAATGGTGACTGGACCAGATTCGATTTCACTGGGATTCGAACCTGGGACCCCTCGAATTTTGGGGCAGGCACTTAACCAAATGCGCCATTCAGTCGTATGCCTAGGTACCTTACTACACTTTTTACTACTAACGCCTCCCCCTGCGGGTCAACTATGCTGAACTTGAATGTCGGACACCAATTTTGACGCGGCATTGACAGTACCATGCCCCGCCCTAAATCCAAAATGGTTGTTCAGTATTATTTTTCTGTCCTCAGTCCACTGCATCAGAACTGTATTGACAATCTTCTCGAAAACTTTGCTTATGCATGGAAGGAGACAAATCGACCGAAGATTTTTCGGAAGAGAGGAATCTTTGTCCCTTTTGGGGAGGGGCTGTACTACCGCCGTCTTCCAGTGCGCTGGATAATATATATAACTTCAGGGCTTTGACTAGGAATCATCCAAAATCCAAATTCTTCTTCTTGTGGAGCTTGTGATCCGTGGTGGACACTGGTCTCAAACAACAAGCCTCTCTCAAGCGCGACCTTGTGCTTGGTGTCTCAAATTGCGCTGACCATATTAGTTGAAGTCCACTTGTGTGCGCCACCTTAGACGTGGATGTCCTCTGCTACGTTGTTCCACTGGTTCAGAGTCGAAGATTCTCCGGATTGCCACAATCAGTTACTTACTTACTTAACATGCCAGCGATCCTTGAAGGTTCTGAGTCTGAGCTATGCTATGTCTGAGCTGCCTTCCATCCTTGACGGTCCCGAGTAAGCTGCTTCAAGTCGTCAAGACAAAGTTGTCCTTCATTCGTGATCACTTGATACCTATAGCGGAGGTTTGATCTTCCTCTCGAATCTGGAGGCTAGGATTCGATTAGCTGGCGAATTTTTGTCCATACTCTCATTCGTCTTCTTCTTCGTCTCTGCAGCTTTTGCAGAAATCATTGTGAGGGAGTCCCATTCTTGAGGCGTGAGTGGCAATGGCACAGTGTCTTGTAATAACGACAATGAGAGTCCTTAGAGATGACCTGTTCATTCTAAGAAGATAGAGTGAACGTTTTAGATCAAGTTTAGGCCAAATTTGCTTTGTGATGAAGCACGTAGTGCCATCTGATCCTCTTGACTTGGTGTTTTTAATAGTATGATTCTTTAAAAGAAGTTTAGCTGTAGCGAATGACATAGGCGGAGGATGTCCACTAGGAAGGTTTGTCGAGATTGTTCCGCTCCTGGCGAGTTCATCGGCTTCACAATTCCCTGGAATGTCACTGTGTCCCGGCACCCACATGAGGTGAATATTAAAATGTTCAGCCATCTCTTTAAGAGATAGGCGGCAATTTAGGGAGGTCTTACGGAGGAAAGTGACCGAGTTCAGGGATTTGATTGCAGCCTGGCTGTCTGAACAGATATTGATGTCTTTCTTGAATATTACGTTGTTATTGAGCCAAGACAGGACTTCTTTTATTGCCATTGTCTCAGCCTGGAATACGCTACAATGTTCTGGAAGGTGGAGGGATATACTAAAATTGAGATCCTAGGGGTAGACTCCTAATCCTACCCCCTCGTCCGTCTTGGATTCATCTGTGAAAAAAACACTCGGTTGTTATCAAATTTTGGCTGAGTAGTGGACGATATTTTTACTAGAAAAATTCGTCAAGCATTCACAGCTAATTCTTAGCATTCTCCCAGCATGAATATGCAAGGATATGCAATCGTTGTCAAGGCGTAGTGCTTTTTTCTTTGATCATCGCGTTCTGTAGTCACTCTAGGCACATCAATTTCCAAATTCTAGTTCTCACGGTTCAAATGTCGCATCTCTCTAAAATACAATCGAAATCCTTAACAAAACGAACTCCCTTCATACCAAGGACATCGCAAATGTCTCCTCAACACAAAATATCTCCCACCTCCATCGGTTTTACCACGAAAACGATCACAATACCTGTGGTCTCGATCTGACCCTTCACCTCGCCACCGGACTGCCACCTCCCCGCACCCGAATCCAACTCCTCTCACTGCGTACCTGTAATGAATGTGTACATGCTCATAAAAAGGACATTGTTTGCCGCGCCAGTGTGATCTCGTTTTATGACGATCGCCCGATTGCAACTCCGCATAGATTCATTACCTGAACAAAATCCATCGAGTTTACGACTTCCTCGTAACCATTTGCTTAATGACCGGCCAGGCGCACTCCAGTGTGTACGTCCGTGACTTCGCCTCGCATCCAGCATCGGTGGAGGGACAAAGGAAATTCCTGAGCCAACGAAAAACACGATTTCCCACAGAGTTTTCAATTAAATTTCCCCCACGCACACTTGAAAGGACATGCAAGTACCGCACCCCGTCCCACTCCCTCCGGCTGTCTAAACCGAAGTACTTTTCTACGAATTAGGAGCCGGGATGGTACACGGAATCCATGCTCTGCTGAGCGAGCACATTTCCCTTTTTTCGCAAAACAAAGTCGAGAGAGGTCTCCGCCGACGACCTGGGCAGTCCCACACAGCCGCCCGGACCGACGCGGAGCGCACCAAAATAAACAAACATCCTTCCAGGAAAAGAATCGGTGTTTGCTCAAAGGCGCTGCTGGGCCCTTGTGCGGCGGCCGAGCCGGGACTCTGGGAGTTGAAGCGGCGGTGTGAAGAAGTGCGATCTGTTGAATGCGGCCGAGGAAATGTGGGATTCTGGATTCTTTATCAGCGAGTCTGCCTCCTACCTACCGCTCGCCTCGATTGAGTGTTAATCTGTCTGGCCTGGTCCTTGCGCTGGGACGTGGATGTGGATGTGGGATTTATTATTATTTTTCGTTTTGTCGATTAGATTCATCAATGGATGGCATTTCGTTTGAATGGTCGAGTGGTTCGGTGGATGTTCGATGTCGACCACGCCGGCCGGGGCAGAGGATGAGAGTCCTGCCCGCGGCTGAGTGTGTTGGTGGTTCCGACGGTGTGTGGGAATATTTTTGTGTTGATTCCTGGAATCTCCTGTGGCTGTGAATGGCTTGTTTGTGTTTTACTTAACTCCGCTGGTCGGACGGTGAGAGTCGGGGATGGCGGTTAGTTGATTTAGGAGTTGAGTGCTCGTTTTTTATTTCGTTTCTTTTTTTAGGACTTGACAAATATTTGAATTCCTCAATTTTGACCTGTTTGACTGGGAGATGAATGAATTCGGTTTAAGGAGAAGTCCTTGACTCTGTTTTTTTTGTTTCTGAGCGGGAATTGTGTGCATATTAGATTCATATTTCTGAAGAGCGTGCAGGCGATGGTTTCGCCATGCAGTCTGCGGGGACCACATCCTGTCGGTCGTTGGCATGAATGTGAGCTAAATTATTGCGAGTTCCTTGAGTTGATTGACTCGTGAGAGGAGCAGCAGTTCTCTAGAAGTGTTTCTTCAAAGATGTGGCTTTCATACTCCTAGCTACGTGTCCACACTCAGGTTTAGACGCGAAAAATTGTAAGAGCAACTTGATTTTGAAAAGAGACGTTGTGGGTGTTGGTTTCAAAAAGGTCTTGACGTTCCACATTATTCATGCGCCATCTTTTACTGTGCTAAGGGTTCTTTGTCTTCAACTCTGAGCCTGTGGGACAACGCAACAGAGGAAGTACAAGGTGCCGTACACAAGTCGAAGGGGACCTCGGCCGGCTTGGTGTGTTGACTGGAGAGGCGTGTTGGATGAGGCCCAGGTCCACCTCGGACTACCGTACCCTGAGAAGGAGAAGAAGGGTTCGTTGACCGATGAACGAACACGGCTCGGCTCTTGCCTGGCGCTTTCTATTGGACTTCTTCTTGGAGGCCAAGGTCTCTTCCCTTGCCTGTCGTGCAATGCTCTCCCGTTCCAGAAACCACACAGGCTACTGAGGACAGCTTTGCTAAAAACGTGAAGTATTTGCAGGCATATTTTCCCTCGACTGTTCATTCATTAAGCCACGTCTCCTCCTCGCCCTTACTGAATTCTATTTCCCCCGTCGCGATTGATTGGCCAAGTAAAACACCGAAAGCCAAATCAGATCTATTTTCATCTTCAAATCCTCAGGAAATCCATCAGACGCGGTGGTCATTGCTTTCATCCCGGTCACTTGGCCAGAACGTCGCCCACTTCGTCATCGCCTTCCTGGTGCTGGCAGTGCATCCTTTCGCCGATCGCCAGCGAAGAAAGATTCACCCGCTGGTGATTCTCGTATTTTTAGCACAAAAGTGGAATGGATTCCTTTTTGATCTCCTTCGACCGACTGTGTGCGTCCGCTGGCCCGCATTCTCAAGGAGCCTCGGCACCGTTCGCTGGTTGAATGGAAATTCCGACTTTAATTGTCTCGACTTTCCATCAAACGCGTGCAAGTACGCCGAACTATGCGTTCCCGGGCGTATACACTTTCTGAAGTTGGTTCGCCTCGTTTTATTTCCATTCGCGATAAGCGAGCGGGCAGAGGGGAGGGAGGAGGGCGGCGGAAGTCTGAATAGTCTAGAGAGTATCTTTAATTTACTTTTGGATCGTAAATCGCGTCCCGTGCGTCATTAACTTTTGTGGAAATTCCATTCGCAAAGCAAGTCAGTCAGTAACGCCGCACGCATTCGATTGCCCCCACGGAGGCGCTTAGAATTGCTCAGCGGTTCGGCTCAATCCCAACATGGATCTTGAGCACGAAGTCTTGTGGTTTCCGTGGTGGGAATGAGGCCCGCCGAAGTCGTGCGCCCTCCCCCCATCGCTGGGGGATCGTCGAACGTTCGTTCGCCGACACACCTCTGACGCGGATCTATGCGTGCGATGGCGGCGTTGGAGGTGTGACGCTAGAAGTTATGAGCACGCTAATTGACTCGCCTCCCAGCCCTCGGGCCGCAGTCGAAGCCCAGCACCCCACCCCGACTCGTGGGGCTTCTTCGATTGATAATCGGTTTTTAATTAATACCCCGCTCACATCGCGTGTTCAGTGAGTTTCTTGAGCCAGGCGGAGGAGTTTCCGACCGCTCAGCCACATTTGATTGGCCTGCGAGTGCGCTGCAGGTGGAGAGCGCCCGCACGGTGGTGGCGGAGGCGCGTACTTGTGGTGGTGGTTCTGTCACACCATAAATCCATGTCGCCGCCACTGTATTCGATGCGAGTTCCGGTGTTTGATGAAAGCATGTCGGGGGCCTGATGGAATTCACCGCGTGGGGTGGGGGAGCGCACATTTTGTGGGTCTCACGCGGCAGCCTTGCGGGTTTCGTTTGAATTCGTTCGCTCGTAACTGCGTTTGTGTACTGGATGCGTAATAAATTGATTCAATTGACTGCTGCGTGACCCTTTTCCGTAATGAACGCACTTATTTGAGTAATTAAACCTGATAAGGGAATCCGGGAGGAATGCATACAAAACCAACAGAAAAACGAACGAACGAGCAGTCGCTGTTGTGGACGACGGATTAGTTGAGTGATGGTGAGTCTCCCTCCGGCAATTAGAAAAATTACGCCGCAGGGGGAGTGGTGGGGGTTTTAGAAAGTTGTAAGCCGGAGTGAGGCGGGCTTGGGTAATTTACTTGAATTTCTGTTTTTTTCAGTTTTTTTCTGTTTTATAGCCGCCCCAGACTGCAGCGCGACGGACGGATGAAGTGAAGTGAACTCGTCAGTCGTACTCACACTTTATGGTTCAAAGGAAACGGGCAATTATTTGGGCTAACACGTTCCACTTGGTTAGACAATGGCTGTAGGTTGGCTTGGTATCTGCCATCTGGGCATCTGGAGGAGGTTACAACTTCATTTTGTCGACGGAAAAGAAAACAAGAGCCAGCTTTGGTACACGTGCGATGTTGGTCTGTGGCTGGGAACTGTTTGTTTCATTTCGAGATGCGTTTGGTGTGAATGTCACTGATTATCGGTGGAAAAAGTCACCAGAATGTTCAAGCAAGACGTGGCAACGATTTCATGGTCGTTGACTTAAACTGGCGCCCGACTGAGGGACACGCCATTCCAGGCTGATGAAGTGGGTTTAAGGTTGGGACTTGGTTGTTGTGTGCCTGAGATGAACTTTTCCTCTCTGTTCCCAAACCGAACAATTTCAATAGATACTCTCTTTCATTTCCGCGGAGGCAGGGCTTGGGTATACAGGGCAAAGTTGTTAATTGCTCCTTAACTGACGGTTGCCAGCAACGATCCCTGTAAATCCTTGGGTCAGGGTGACTTATTGCTCTACGCGGCGCCCGCTGGCTTGACTTTAAAGCACCCGTTGGGAGATGAACCAATGTATTTAGCGAAAGGCCGTAATTGTATCCCGATCAGACTGACGGTTGTGCAGAAGGCTAACAACCCGTTCACGTAAAAAACATTATCGTTAAGAAAGAGTAAATTGCATCGTATCTACGGAACATCAGTCGGGAGTGTGCCCCTGGAGTGTAAGAACACTATAGGTTTCCGGAGTACTTCACCAATTAATATCCTCGTGCAATTTAAGGCGAATATTACTGAGATCTAGAAAGTGCGCTGGATAGGAACAGGTTGCACGTATTGGGATGCTGGTTCATCGTGTGAAAGTGGCTTAGATCGAAAGTCATCGAATTTAAACCGATAAACAATCGCCTGGCTGTGATTCGCATTCAAGCCAATTTGCCAACGTCAGCCACGCTCCTACCGACGAGGCTGAATACTCTATCAGGGAGGATTTCTATGTCCTTTCGGACAATGCCTAGGGAACCAGTCGGGTGAACAACGGGGACTTCAATGCCAAAATCGGTAAGGAAAACATCACCGGCGGAGTGACCGGAAAGCTGAGCCTCGCCTTTGTCGTGTCGTCAACGACGGCTTCTAATTCACGAACTTTGCAACAGCTCGTAATATGGTAGTAAGCAGAAAGAAACTCCTCCTCAAAAGAATCCACACAGCATCCCAGCAATTCCCGGATGATCGAACCTCCAACCAAATCAACCATCTGCTCATTGACGAAGTTCCGCTTGAAATATCCTGCATGTGCGACCATTCAGAGGGGCAAATGTCAATTCTAACTACGTCCCGGTTGCAGCGTGATTCAGAACTCGACTGTCCAACGTCAACTAACAAAATTGCCAGAACCTACAAAAGAGCAACTTAGCGAGAGACACAGTGATGGGCCTTCGTCAAATGCAAACGCCAACATCTGGTCGCGTTACCGCTCAGCCATACAGAACGTAGCCGAAAACACCTTCGACATCTCCGACAGGAAACTCATGGTATGATAATCTTGAAACAATCTTGTTTTCTGGATAAACATCCAGATTTTCTTGACATCTGACAAAAGCTCCTAAGGTCTCTTTCCTTGTGGAGGCAATCGCAGGACAGCTGCAGAGAAGGTTTGAGGATGTTTGCTCTTCTTCTTCATCCATAAATCTGCTACAATAGTCATCGAACGGCAGGCCTAGTCTTGTGGCGTGTCTTCCCATTGCGCAATGTCCTGGAGGTCTCCTACTAGATTGCCAACATTATTTTCTGCTTAAGCTGAAAGAGGCCCAGGTCCACCTCGGACTGTAGCGCCCTAAGAAGAAGAAGCTGAGGATGGCCGTTTTCCGTAAGACCATTTTTGGCAACGTTTGTCTCGCATCTAAGCATGTACTAAGGTTTCTCCAGAAGCCTCTCACAAGGCTTCTTAAAGGCTAGCTTTGAGATCTTTGCTTTCAAGGCTTCTATCGGCACAGAAATGTTGGCAATGGTGGGGTTGATTACTATTGTTCCCTTTTTGACTAGATCGTCTGATTCACAGTTTCCTGGTATGTCTCTGTGACCAGGAACCCAGCTCACTATGAGGCTGCATTGTCTCGGTATTTCGTTTAGAGACATACGGCAGAGTCTTACCAATCCAGATCTTTAAATTGGTGCTTCGAGTGCCTTAATTGCTGCGTGGCTATTGGCATAGATGACGTTGCTCTCACCCGGTACTGTTCTCATCGATAGCCATTCAGCGGCTTAACGAATTTCCGCCTGGTAAACACTAAAATGATCCGGTAGTCTAAAGGATTGACTGATTTGGAAATGCTTCGAGTATTTACCCACACCTACTCCGCTAGCAGTTTTCAGTCCGTCGGTATACATTTCTTTAGCGTTAGGCCCATGTTCCTTCCCCATTGTTGTCTGTTAGGGATCACGGTTCTGTATTCAATGATGTATAAGATCGAGGTCTGTAGATTCTTCCAAAGCAGGTAGCATAAGAGGACTATCGGGCTAGAATACGGAAGGAGAAGAAGCTTTTACGCCAGACGAAAAGGTTTCTCGCAGCCTCCAAGCTCTATCCTTGAGTTTAAAGATAAACAGAAAATAACGGCCTGCCGGCCAAAAGTCTAGCAACAGGCTTTACAAAATTGTGAGGGTGATCTTGTTCACGACCCGGGAATAGTGGGTGTATTTACGCAGCATTTCCAGCAGCTGTTGAATGAGCACAACCCGGTGAGAGTGATGGGAATGAAGAAATCCCATCTTCAGTCGATGAAGCAGTTCTCCCACCCGGTATTGAAGAAGACACAGCACAGATATCAAAAATCTGAAGAGCAACAAGACAAGAATAAGACAAAAGCTCAGAAGGTCTGCCATCAGGGCTCTTCAAGGCTTGCGGCGACGTAGGGAGCATGCACCAGACCATCTCTAGAATTTCGAAAGAAAGGAGAATACACTAGATCATCCGTAGAATTTGGAAAGAAGAAAGCATGCCCGGCGATTAGAATATCAGCTCTATATGCCTCATCCACAAAAACCGCGATCCTGCCTCATGCAATGGAGGTCCCTGCTCAATGTCGCTTTAAGATCCTATCCACTGTATAGTGTGAACGTCTAAAGCTCTTTAGCACTAGAGGGGTCCCAGGTTCGAATTCCAGTGAAATCGAATCTGGTCCAGTCATCATTTGCCGATGGGATCAAATTAACGGCACTGGAGTAGGTTGCTACCTGGCAGTACAATGGACCAGTTTTGAGTCTGAGTGCTCCAGTGTAGTGTTTCAAAAATCCTCAAAAAAAAGAAGACTGTAGATCTGGGCTTCCTTCTGCCACGTCGTGGAGAAGGTCTTGAGAGCAGAATCGATAAACGCTAACGTCCAAAACGCTCAAATTCGCTTCCATTGAAAAATAGGCTGCTGAGCACAACAATTGACGCAATGGCGTCAAAAAAATTCATTTAAGGCAGCATCCCTTATCGCTTCAGTTTACACTTCTCCTCCAAACCAAGTACCCTACGGACCACACACAACAGATTCAGGTTTGCGTCAATCTATCGATCGGCACTGCCACGTGTAACAGAACCCAGGATATCCCCGAGAATAATTCATTGAATCAACACATCCGAGCGCAGGGTTCAACGCCCCGCTGCAGTCCCCAGCCGCCAGCCGAAATGAACTCAATCCAAAGAAATAAGAACCCAAAAGCCATCAGCCAGCAGTGTCATCGCAGGCCATTTACTCCTCAAAGTCAACTTTACGACCTTCGCAAAACTGTCCATAAAAATGTTCCCCGTCCTCCTAACCCACATGCGAACGTACACCCCCACACGCACACGCACACGCACACGCATACGCACGCGCATCTCCACCCCCATGGAAGTTTTAATTAAAAGCAGTTAAGCCCATACTTCCACCACCACAGCCCTCGCGCCGAGTAAATTTTTTTACGACCAACTTATCTGCATCTTAAGTTGAACCCTTTTTTTTTCCAGTGGCCCGCTCAGGGCAACCCTCAGAAGCGGCAGACACCCCCTCCACCGGCGGAGCGTACCGCGCCTTGTTCAATAAAACATTTTATGCGTCCCACACGAGGGTTCCGCCGCCAAGGACGGGGGACTTAGGATAACAACAAAAACAAGCCAGAAATCTCGTAAAACCGTCAGTCAAGGCGGCTCGGCCTCGGACAACGTGGTGTGCGTCGCAAGACCGAGTTTTGAAGCCTCAGCATCACATTTATAGCGAATTCCTCCGCACGTTCCGATGAGATTTTACGATGGCACCGCCATCGTCGTAACCCGGCGGGCATGGGCGCCGGCCGGGACGAGCGACGACGGGGAGGGGATAAAAAATCAAATTCACTCCACACACCCTAGGCTTGGCGGCAGCGTGGAGGGAGGTGTGCGTAAAACAAGTTTATGGGTGCCCATTAAAAGCGAGAGGCAAAGCCGAACCGGGCCAAGCCATCTTCGGGGGATCCTGGCCGTCCCCCCGTGTCTCTGGGCGGGCTGACACATTTCGGGCAAGGTGTGCACTTTATCAAAACCAGAAGGGCGTGCGAAAGGGGTGTAAACGGGAAATTATTAAAATGAGTCTTTAGAGTCCATTCCCCCGATAAAGGGCTTTAAACTTCCGCCAAGACGGGGCGGCCGAGTGTCCCTTTTCGGAGCCGAGCCCGGAAGTGGGACACGCGCTCGCCCGGCTCCCCCCTGCGGTCGTGTGTGCATTTATAGGCTCGTAATCCGGTTTTTATTGGCGCGCACGTTCGCGTAAATTGCTCGGTGTGCTATGAATATCGGCACGCGTTGTCGGTTGTCGGTTGGCCTGCAAAAGCTGTCACATCCGTGAATCGACCACACCCAACCGACGGCCGGCCCCACGCGGCGCGGTGCACCGACGAGCGATTATTATGTCAGCCACCAGACAGACTGCACTCGGGCTTGAATCTGGTGCAAGGTTAGCCGAGATACCGGAACTGAGTGCAGGCGGGCGGATGCCGCAAGGGTGGCGGCGGACAGATGACAACCGCACGGATAGACAGACTGCGATATGAGAGTGGACACAATCTGGTTTTGTCTGTTTATTCCCCCCTCCTTTGCGTTCTGTCGTCTGCCGAGGGGTGTCTTTGGGGCGTTGCGTTGAGACTGGAGCACGACTTGGCGGTGGGATGAGATCATAATGAGATGCACAACGATAAGATGACCCAGTTCTGGAGCGGAGATTAGATTGCGAATGGCTGTGACAAGCGACGGGGAGTTCCGTGGGTTTTGAGGGGGGATGGTATGGCAGATGCAGAAAATGTTGGGAAATCTCGATGCAGTCGGAGAAGATTGGAATAGTCGCACGCTTTGTGGTTTGTGGTGGCTTTTGGCTTCTGACTTGATTGTGATCTACTTTCGGGTTTAAAGGATGTTTCCGAGGTTTTGATGAAGTGTGTGGTGTGAGAGACGGGACCACACTCCAGATGCATGTCAAATCATTGGGAACTATGCGCTCTAAGCAATTGTTTAGGTAAGTAGGTGATAGGGTGCCTATCGGCAAACCCCACAGACGAACCAGTAGGGATGCAGTAAAGTGGGAGGGCTATTCCGGACCATAACCTCGCCGTAAAGAAAGAAGAAAAAAAGAAGAAAAAGGTGATAGGGTGCCATTGCGACTGTGTCGCGGCTCACTAAGACCAACAGTTGGCTCCATTGTGACCCTGGGTGTGGGTGAAAACAAGCAATTGTTTATTGTAAGCTCTTAAATCTGGATAGAGCTTCTAAAGCTGGTCTATTTGACCAGCATGATTATTTCATGTTCTGGACAAACTTGGCTCAGGCTGATATAAGCTACCATACGCTAGACTGGTGTAACGCGTAGCTCAGGCAAAGATAGTGTCTGCAGGGGCTTTCAGCCATGTTATTTTTTTAAGGACCTCCGTCGGGTGTATAAGTTAATAAATGCGAACAAAGGTTTATTAAAAAAAAATCAATCTTTATTTACCAACTTCCAAATTACAACTGCGAAATGCGAAAACTACCTTGCTGCGTGTATATTGCTGAATTGCATTTCTGGCGATGGTTCGGGATTCGATGAAGCACGAGTCAGCAACGGCGGCGAGACACAAGTCAGCAGCGGATGTCGACGTCCTGTGGTGAACCGATTCAAGGTTGCGCAAGGTATTCGTGTGGCGATGCATTGTATTTGGTATTTGGTATTGCAGCAATCATGTGAGCGTTTTTAACTTATACAAATCAGTTTCGACTGTGTCCTTTTATAAGCGACCGGTACGACTCCAAAGGTAAGGAAATCTTACACCACGTCTCCCTAAATTCTCTACAAACCTAGAGCTGTGGCCTTAATTTACGTCTTCTGTAAGAAGATCCTTTGAATTGAAGCTATCTAACCCTTCGCCTTCAACTTCATCCTGTGGGGCAATGGAATAGAGGACATTCATGATTAAGGGTGACGCAGACGAGAAGAGAAAGGCCTCAACCAACTTGTTGTTTGAAACTGAAGACAGTTGGCAAAGGATCGTGTTGGGTGGAGAAACTTGTTGGTTGTGTCCAACCATACGAAGAAAAAAACATGTCGTCTATGAATTCACGAGATTCTTCGGTTTGTCTTTCATCATCGAAAAGTATGGAACAACAAAGTTCAAATCGTTATGAACAAGCGTTCGCCATTTTCTGAAGATCTGAAGAAGTGCTGGTAAGAGGAGTTCAGAGACTGAAAGGGAAGATTTCATTTTGACGGAGAAAGTTCGATAGAAGGGTGTCAACTTATTTTTTAATAAGCCCCTTCAGTAATTTATCTTCTTTTTTCTTTTTTTTATGGCGCTGCAGTCTAGGGTGAATATGGGCCTGAATTGACATGCCTCTCCAGCTAGCGCCCTCCTCTGCCTTCAATTTCGCATACCAAGTTGGTGGAGGTGCCTCTCTACTTGTACGTCACATTAGACCTAGAGGTCTACCGTTCCGTCGTTCCCCAGGTTCAAAATCGATAATGAGCTTCCAATCACATTATTGAGCAACTAAGTCGACTATTCGCAGTAGAATTTGAAATATTTCGCAGTCCGTGAGCCCGTTAGAGTCGAAATCATGGACAAGAATGCGCTGAATGCGCACAGCTTGCTGAGAAGAATCATACTTCACCGATTTCTCATTAGTCTCTCAGACGAATTGTGTCCATCGAATTTGTAGAAAATGTCGGCCAATGGTTTTGAATCGGGCAAAAATTAAACCCAGTCCTCGTGTGCGTTAGAAATTCGGTTAATAGGCGTTTGAAGAGTGGTCAAATTGTTTACCACCAAATTCGGTTTAAAAATTTAGCTATTAACTTGTCAATAAACAAAATTATCCACCCCAACTGTCAATCAGTTGCTGATTCAACTAGAAATACATTTTGTTTAATGGGCTCTATGCGAAGGAAGCCAAAGCATTGCGCCACACTTCTCCAAAAATGAAGTATATCAAAATTTCATCGACATTGGCGCCCGGTAAAGAACCGATCAACGATTTTTTCTGAACATGATCTGCATGACATTTGATATTAACAAAACGAAGTGATCATGTAAAATGTGATTCGCAAATTGACAAGACTGTCTTCAGAACTGAATGGTCTATACCATGGTCTTCAAGAACATTCTACTCAAAGTCCAGTCTACTCGAAGTCCAGTGGGCTATAATAATAATAATAATAGGAGCGCTACAGTCCGAGGTAGACCCGGGCCTAGCTTCTCAACAACCACCCGGGTTGTGCGAGCAATTTTTCACTCACGAGTGGAGGATACCAACAGTTTAATGCCGACTCCGAACAGCGAGAATGAGAAGCTTTTTCTAGACAGTTATACTCTTTGAGCATTGTCAATGACTCGAAAGAGGTGGAGCCGTGAAAAAATGTTTGATGTTTTTTTCGAGATTCGAACCGACGACCTCGAGCGTAGGAGTCGACGCATTTACCCACTACACCACGGTGCCCACAAAGAGGGCAATCAAGAAGAACATTAAACTAGAAGACGGGAAGAATTGAAACTTCCGCGCCAAAAGAAAAGACAGCCTGCGAGCTTAAGACTCTAGAGATGAACAGAAAGAATGTTGGCCTTTTATTAAGACGTCAAAAGTCCGGCAAAAGGCTTTAAGACAGCATTCATCCCCACGGTGTGTCCGGCCAATGGTCAAATCTGGGATCCTGGAAAAATTAACACGGTTGTGTCGTGTCATGGTAAAAAATACTGGTTTCACCATTCTGGTCATATTCTCGAATCGTTTCCAATTTGCACTGGAGTTCGGCAAGAAGATGGGCTGCTAATTAATCTAGTTCTGAAGAAAATAGTGCGAAGGGCAGGTGGAAACACGGAAGGCACTATCTTTTACAAATCGGTCCAGCTACTGGATTATGCAGAGAACATGGATATAGTTGCGTCCTTTCATGGCGATCGAAAAACAGACAAAACAAGCTGATCTTAGGATAGTCGTCGAAAGTCTGTCGATCAAAAATCCGCCGACTATCATTTAGGACAAAAATTTCAGCTACAATTTTGGGGTAGCTAAGAAGTTTACCTACCTCAAGGCAAACGTGAACTCCACAAACTACACTGTGGTGATCTTGTGATCGGGTGTAGAATCGCACTTGGCAACTGCTGCCTTTTTTTTGAAAAAAATTGGCTCAAAACTCCTTAAGAACCATTCGAAGGCCCAAACTCTCATGGTCTACAAAAGCGTAATTCTGCTAGTCTTACTATATGGAGCCGAAAGCGGTCCAATTTAGCAGGACTACAGAATTGATTCTTAGTGCATTCGAAAGAAAAATGCTGCTTCCCATATTTGATCCTGTCTGCAAAGAAGGCGTATGGAGGAGAGACACCAGCGCATTCTCTACGAGCTGTACAAGGATGTGGATATTGTTCGAAAGTATTGTGCATAGACTGAACGATCCCGGCCACATTGATCGAATGAAATAAGAGAGTCTCCGAATGCGAACCTTCCGGTTCGAGAAGGGGAAAAGGACCGAACCATCGGTATGAAGACCGAGCGAGCGAACATTTCCAAGTTCCTGGAAGAAATTTGGAAGCCCCGTAGTTAAAGGTTTGCTGTCTTGTTTGTCAGTATGAATCAGTTTTTAGCTTCATATTGTGCGATGTAGCCATGGCCTTCCACAAGGCTAATGCCGTTGTCCTCTACATTTTTATATCAAACTTTTTATGGTTATCTTTGATTCACGGGATTTGTTGGATTCTTGTGCGATGGAATGATTCACTTGGGTCACAAAACTCACTTCAGTCGGCATCGGACGGATTTAAAAAAAGAAACAGATTTACTGAGATGTAGGCAAAATGGCGGTCTAGCGGCTTACAACTGCGGCCCATTCGAACAGAGACATTGGCTACATCCTGGTTGTTAACGAATCAAATCGCCAATCTCTCATCAAGCGGAGCTCTTACCTCCTCCACTTCTTTGTTCATTTCCGACTTAACTTGCTTCACCATATCAACATCGCAACGCTCCCATAGGGGGTCCATCGGTGGATCTTCGTGGGTGTCTGGTGTTTGAGAAACTCTCACGCGGATGATGGGGCATGAGACATTTTAAGTTGAAGCACTTGAACAAGACAAGCTCACAGTCAACGGAGGAGGGCTTCAAAGTTGCAGATGTGTGCCTGTCAAAAATGCACTTCAGAACGACTCGCGCAACATGTTGGCAGACCAACTGCCAGTGTCAACCCACTGACATCTCAACCGCGTCCCTTCTGAAGTGTCAATTCAGACTGTCACATCTGTCCAATGGCCGGACATTCTCGACACCACCCCCCCCTCCCCCCATTCACTCGGCCCCAGCACACGATATGAGCCAACAAAACAAACAAAACATCTAACAAGAGTCATTAAACTCACCTTATTGCACAGATCGTACATTTGGGCCGCCATCTTTTCCCACACACGCCAGCGGCACACAGATGCGAGGGCAGGTTGACTTGCCCCGAATAACTCATAAAATGCCAGTCACGATGTCAAGTTCTGAAAATAAAACCAAAAAAAGAGTCGACAACGAAAAAAAAACGCCGAAAGAAAGTCGCCGGGTTAATGAAAGAAGAAAATAAAATTGTTCAAATTCCAAGATTTTCGAATTTAGTGCTCTCACTGCTCACCGCTCACTGCTCGCACACACCCCCGCGACGGAAGAGGAGACGAGTGAAATCTCGAGGCAAAACACGATTCCGTTCGAGTTCCAAGATCGACAACGGCGACGACGACGACGACGACGCTTGTTGCGTCGATCATAATTCTTAGTTCAGTGCTCGCAGGTGAGGAATTCCAGCAACGGGCAACAACAACCACAAAGTGGCATGCATTTTACGACACGGCAATTAAACTTTAGGCACATTCATTAATCGGTGCAACCTTCTCGACGTCGGGGAAACGGGCAAACGGGGAAACCGGTGCCCACACGACGACACGACGACGGCAGGGCCGTGTCGTTACGTATGCAGCCAAGTCGCCGGCCAGTCACTGGTCTTTGTCGCTCTTGACCCTTGCTTGCATAAAACATTCCTCCGCCAAGGCGGCCCTGCTTCCCAAACCCCTTGTGATCTGGGAGAGTTCAAGACGCGTTCCAAGAAAGCCACTTCAGGCGAACCCTTAAACAGGCCAAACGCCACACGGTCGGACGGTCGGGTGGCGTGTGTGTGTACGGGTCTTGGTTGAGGGGGCACATGCGGTCTTAAGTTGGGCCAGCGCGTCCATGTTGTGGTCGGGCTACCAGGCCGACGACAGCGGCGGACACGACGACGCATGCATCCAGACGAGATGATGATGGTTGCAAGCGTGTCTTGAGCCAATAAATAAACTCAATGCTCAGTGCACACATGCTCCGGCGCGTTGGGCTTTTCTGAATTCCGCCGGGCCTCTCCCCCCCTCGCCCTCATCGCTCGCCCCGCCGGGGAGGTGTTCAACATTGATTCTGGTTTAAATTAATGAACGCTCTGCTGATTAGGATGTAGATTTATGTTTAGCGCTCCAAGCGTAGGGGTAATAAAATAAATTTCTTCGCGATACCTACCCCCACTTCATGCCACCGTCGTCCCGCCACCACCACCGTCTCACCGTCGCACCGTTTCAACGCGAACAAGCCACAAGCCGCAGCCGACGAAGAAGACTTGTCGGATTTAATTGTTTTTGATTTCACTCAGCGCTCACCGCGTTGGCGTTGGCGTTACGCTAGGATTCTCTAGAAATTTATGCTCAGGCATTTGACAAATTACGAAATTCCATCATGCCGCGGGTGCCGCAAGGGCGGCGGTGAGGGGAGGGGGATTGGGTGAGTATATTAGAAATTAATTCGCCATTTGCACGGACCTGCGAGACGGGTGTACGGACGTAATGAATGCCTTTTTAATTAGCGGCATACGGAGAATGCTTGAACGAGCGTTTTAGCGTTTTATGGGTGACTCGGTCGATTGTGGTCGAGTTGGTGTGTCGTGTGTCGTGGCATTTGTTTGCGACTCGCTGTACCGTGAAATAGATGCACTTATGGGCGCACATGTGTGTACGGGGGGTGGCTTATCGCATGTTTCACTGATTTGACGCGGTTGTTCGCGCCTGAGTCCACCAGTCTCTGGTGGATTGTCTTTTGGGGGGGCACCGCGAAAAGGAGGCGTCTCAGACTGGGGTCGGTGTTGCGATTCAATTAACTTGGAAGTGGTTATGACTGGATCGGAATAAGAGCTTTCATTTGTCTAGACGCTGCGATCCAGCGAGTCAAGGCTTGAGCGAGTGAAGTGAATGGGGCGACTGAGTTTGGACAATTGAGTCATTAAGCCGCACCTCGAAGGCTCCAGACGTGTGTTTCTTCACCTGTGGTTGGTGATGTGAGTCATGTTTGAGGTTAGGATCGGTGGAGGAAAGAGCCTAGAACTTAGGAGCCACTTAGAAGTCATTGTATCCAAGTCGCTGTGCTATGAGTTAGTTTTTGGCTTCCTAGTGTGCGATGTAATCATGGCCTTCCGCAAGGCTGATGACATTGTCCTTTATTTTTCTGTTGATACTTATCTTTAGCCATATCAACTTTGCTTCACGTAATTCTTTAGATTCTTACAGACGTGTAGAACGACGAAGTGAATCATTAAAGTGGAAAGAAAGATTCCCCTGCCGAAACGCTGAAACCCCTGAAAGTAGGTAGGGATCTAATCCACAATGGGATATTTTTTTTTCGGAGGATTTTTTGAAACTCTACTGGAGCACTCAAACTTAGAACTGGTCCATTGTACTGCCAGGTAACAACCTACTCCAGTGCCGTTAATTTGATTCCAACGGCAGATGGTGACTGGACCAGATTCGAATTCACTGGGATTCGAACCTGGGACCACTTGAACTTGGGGCAGGCACTTAACCAACTGCGCCATCCAGTCGTCTGAAAGGATATACGGTAGATTTTAGGTGGATAAGAAAAGGCTGATGACTAGCAGAAATTTTAGTTCAGATTGAACCAAGATCCTGTCGAGGAAAAGATCCTGTCAGTCTAAGGCCAAAGTGATAAATGGGGTGACCAAAACCACAGGAATGCATGGGCATGTCCGTCCAGGGTAAAGATGTTGATTGCTCTTAACCGGTGAAAAGGCAGCAACGATCACAGTAAATGGCTATGCAGAGGACTGTGAAGTTAACATACAGGCTCCTCGTGGCGCCCGAAAAGTTGACATGCAGCCTCCTCTTGGCGCCCGTGAAGTTGACGGACAGTCTCTTCGTAGCGCCTGTGAAGTTGACATAAGGGCTCCTCATGGCGCCCGCGAAGTAGTCAATCAGGCCTCTCGTGGCGCCCTCTGAATAGCATCTACAGCAACGGCTTAGAGGTGAACCAATGTATTCAGTGGCCCCTTTGTCCAAGGGTTTAAGTGAGGACCAGGTCCTCCATGTTCACTGTGTTCGTATGGTGGAAATCGTCCCCACTGTGTAGCGATTTTCCAGTCATTAACCAACAACAAGCCTCGGAAGTCACCACTTCCGTTGCCGAAGACCATGCATAACGAAACGAGGTCAACGATCTTCGGTTCTGCACGTGGAATGTGTGGCCCCTTAACAGACCACGTACAGCCGATGAAGTTGCGAAGGTCCTAGAAGCCTACAAGACAGACATCAGGAAGTGCGATGGGATGGGCCGGGCAAAAATAAGATGAAAAATTGTGGGAAGTGAAGGGAAGAGCGCCATCTTCTCAGAAGGGAAAAGAAAGAGCACGAGAAATGCGCGATCAAGGAAATGGAGTTATGTTAGGGCTTAAATGATGCCCGAGGGTTTTACCAAAGGATAAAACAACGATCCAAGGGGTATACACTTCGGACAGAAGTCTATCGCGACGAAGAGGAAGAACTTGTAGCAGAGTCACATCTGGAATGATCGCTTCTGAAGACTGATAAAGGGCGATGATCAAACCAATACCGCTGTCGGGCACAATATATCACTCAACTGGCCGAAGACAGACGAGATCTTCGTACTCCCGATCTAGACGTTGTCAAGATAGCGACATCGAGACTAAAGTCGAATAAAGCTGCTGGCGCAGACGGACTGTATACAGAAATCCTTAGAGCAGCTGGAGATGATCTAGTAGGGCGCATGCACCATCTTATCTACAGGGTGGGCCATCTAGTGGTATTCTTTTAAATCACAGATTATTTTGACACTGACAGCTGTTTCCCTTTCGAAGTCTTGCCAGAAAGTCAGTATCATACCTCCGCGGAACGAAATGAGTCTCTTTACGCTTGAACAATGCTGGAAAGTATTGAAAACTTATTTAAAAAGTGAGTGCTGTGCAGCCCAAACAGTAAGTTTTTTGAAAAGAAGTTTTGGCCGAAATGAAGCACCCACCACGACTGGAGTACGCAAGCTTGTGCAAAAGGTTCATTAGACTGGTACGCTAGTCTTCAACTCTGTGTGACCACGCAACAGAGGACGATCACGTACAAGGTAGCGCACACAAGTCGAGGGGGACCTCGGCCGGCTTGGTGTGCGAAACTGGAGACAGCTGGCGAAAGATCGTGCTGACTGGAGTGTTGAGTGAGGCCCAGGTCCACCTCGGACTGTAGCGCCCTAAGAAGAAGAAGAAGAGGTATGCTAGTGGACAACATTCATGGTCCCCGTCGTCGTACGGTGCGCACAGATGAGAATGTGGCTGTTGTGGCCAAGAGTGTGAGACTCAATTCACGAACATCAACTCGCCATTGATCTCAACAGCTCAGCATTTCACACACTAGCCTGAGGAGAATTCTGCACAAAGATCTCGGATTATTCGGTTTCCAAGGTCCAATTGACTCAGCAATTGAAGGCGCGCGACCATCCGCTTCGTTATTGCTTCGCAGTTTGGGCCTTAGAGCAGTTGGGCTTTGAATTGGACAACGATTTTGGGCGAAAACGACGATTTTCTGAGGATGAAGCGCATTTTCATCTCAGCGGCTACGTTAACAAACAAAATTCCCGCATCTGGGGTTTGGAAAACCCGCACGTTATTGTCGAGAAGCCAATGCATTCACAGAGAGTGACAGTTTGGTGCGGACTGTGGAGTGGTGGTGATGGCGTCATTGGACCATTTTTCTTCCAGAATGAGGCTGGAAACAACGTTTCGATCAACGGCGGGCGTTACAGAGCCGTGCTAACCAACTTTTTTTTTCCTGAAATTGAAGACATGGATTTGTACGACCTCTGGTTCATGCAGGATGGCGCGCCATGCCACGCAGTCCATGCCGCAATCCATCTTTTGCGCACCAAATTCCCAAATTGTGCCGTCTTGGCGATGCCAATTGGCCGCCTCGGAGCTGCGATTAGACCCGCTTGGACTCTTTTTTGTGGGGATCCATGAGGGATCGATGTTATGCCAACAATCCGGAAACGATTCAAACACTTAAGGCCAACATCACCCAAGCAATCCATGAGCAAGAGTCCGAAACTATTAAAAAGGTCTTTGAAAATTGGGGTGACAGAATGCGCTACTTCGAAGTCAGCTGAGGCAGCCACTAGAACGACATTTTATCATACTGAATGGGAATGTTTGTTCTTACTAATAAAGTCATAAAACATGGAAAAAATTAAAGTTTGTTCATTTTATTGCATTTTTAAAAAGGCACTTGTATTTGGCCCACCCTTTACAACACTGCCTCAGTACGAGGATTCTTCGACTCGGCACCCGTGGGACAACGCAACGGAGGATACTCACGAAACCGAAGGCGCGCACAAGTAGAGAAGGATCTGTGCCGACTTTGCGTGCGTAATTGGAGGTAGCTGGTAAAAGCTCGTGCCAGTTGAGGCCCAGGTCCATCCCGGACTGTCAGAAGAAGAAGAAAAATCATGTCACTCCAGTCCCCATCAGAAACTCCAGAAGAGGGCTCAGAAAAACCGAGTCACCACCCCTTTCAGTCTAGAAGATTCCCATCACATTCCATTAACCTGGGGCCCCTACCTCCACCCAAGTCCATCTCTGCTCAAATTCCTTTCTGCGCAACATAAATCAACGAAACGTACATTCCTCGTCTGCCGCTCGGGCTGATCTCGCGTCCAAGCAACATGAACTTCACCTCCAAAGCATTCCACCATACATCACCGCCCGGAATGACACCACCACTGCCATCAGCCGTACATCAAAGTGACATCTCGGCGAAAGAAACGCGAAACACATTCCAACTCTCCGGAGTCGTAAAACTCCGGTATCTCGGCTCGCATCAATTCAAATTGGCCTAATATTCAGCTAACAGCTAGCAGCTCGCATTTTAATCTCGTCATAATTTCTCAATTCCCCTCGCGAACGGCGACAACAAAAAGCCATAACCTCACTTCCACGTGCGGCAAGTTCATTCATTCTACTCCAACTCTGACTCGTCGGCCCCCGGTGTGCGGCGGCGGTGAGACAACTTCTCACGTTTCCTTCCGTAATCTCTGCCGCACAAGCACAGCATTCCCGCCCCACTGCAGCACAGATTTATGCCGTAAAAACGGCGTTATGACAATATTTCTTTGGACGAATTGTTTTCGTGTGCCTTTATGGCATAATTTCTCTTTTTGCTGATGCAACCGACCCCTTAACCATGCGCCACATCTGTGCGACGCGGTACACGCGACGACGTGCCACTGGCCACTGGAATTACCTCCAAGGGGGTCGGCCGCACAAAAACGAGACCAACTGAGCGTTGAGCCCGGCTCTGGTCCGAGATCCTAATCAGGCCGCATTATGAGTCCGCCCCAAACATGACATATGTCACGTAGCTGTCAGAAAATGAGCAGAAAAAAGTGAGAAAACCCGTACCAAAACCAGAGTGACTTCCTGTGCAAATAAGACCTGAGCGCGGATTCGGACACGGAGGCGTTCAGAACCCCCTCAGCAGTTTTTTGGTCGTGTGATGATGACAACTGACAGCTGCTGCTTGGTCAATGAACACCCCGGAGTGGTTGGGTGGTGTGCAGATTGCAAACACGTGGAGGAGCGCAACTCTCGGTCGTGCATATTTTAACCCCCGGCAGGTTGGGAAATTGTTTTTTAACCGTGCACACGCGGAAGAGGCGGGCACGACAGGTTGAATTAATGAAAAGTCTAAAAATAGCTGCCACCAGCCCGAGGGGGTGTGAGTGTTGCGCCCTTCGCAGGGAAAGGGTTGAAGTTGGTGTGAGGTCCCTTCGCATATCACAGGATGGATCTTTTCGTTTCAACAAGACCATTAATTGGGTTGTTAAAATGGCTGATGGCCCGCGCTCGATGTCCTAATGACTCACACACGGGAGAGCCTACGCATCGCGCCGGCACAGCGACTGCCATCACTGTCACCGACGCCATGTTAATTAGGCTTTGTGCTCGCTTCTATTTAATTAAATCAACCGAAAGTGAGAACTCCGAGGGGAAAGTTTATTGTGCGCCGTTCCTCCCTGCCGCACGCCAACACAAAAAAGCAGCCGAAACCAAACGAAGAGCGAGCAAAATGACAGGAAGAACCAAAAACAAACCCAAAAAAAAAGAAGGAAAAAAGTTTAATACCGCTCATATGTCAACTTTATTTGCGTTCGGGACGGCTTCGTCGGTCTCTGGCGGGGTTAATGACTCTGACACTACCTGCGAGCGTACGAACGAACGCTCGCCGAACTCTGTTTGCGTGGAGAGTTGTGCGAAATTGTGACGTTTGACTTTGTAGTCAAATTGCTGTTTGATTGATGGCGACCCAAACGGAAAACACGAGGGAAAAGTCACACAGACTGATCAGGAGTGAGGCGGAACGACAGATGGATGAAGTCCTTTGTTCGGGGGGCGGGGTGGGAGTGAAATGGATGCATGTGGAGGGCGGGAAATTGATTCCTTCCATTTGCGGATGAAATGTGACGGGGGGTTGAGTGTCTGCGAACTGATTTGAGGGAATCTTTCAAATTTAGTCGTTGGCACCAGTTTTTTTTCGGTGGATTTTTGAAGCTCTCAGACTCAAAGTTGTACTGCCAAACTGAATGAAGCTCTGAACGAACTTAACGAAACTTTCTTTTTCGGATTATTTTTTAAAACTACTGGAGCATTCAGACTCAAAACTGGTCCATTGTACTGCCAGGTAGCAACCTACTTCAGTGCCATTAATTTGATCCCAACGGCAAATGGTGACTGGACCAGATTCGATTTCACTGGGATTCGAACCTGGGACCCCTCGAACTTGGGGCAGGCACTTTACCAACTGCGCCATGGACATTTTCACTTCACAAATTTGAAAAGGAGAGCAAAAGCGACTAAATCCCCAACAGAACATCTTATCACGACCTAATTTTGGCAAAAGTGGATCCCCTTCAGTTAGTAAACAATAAACAACCACTTGGTCGAGAGAAGTCCCCGTAGTTGTCAAGGTTGAGTTCAATTGGTGCTTCCCGCTGATAGAGATGTTGTCTTCGAGTGTGAAGTACTCATCGTTGGACAGAATTATCTGCGCGGGAGATTACAATTTAGATTAGACTCAAACTGAGGCCGAAGAGCTGACGTTGTCATTGTGACTGTTTGCAAGAGTGGATCCAAAAAAATGTTAGGCTGACTTCGAGCCTGTGTGACAACGGAATAGATGGCGCACACAAGTCGAGAAAAACACGAAACCGATGGCGCACACAAGTCGAGAAGGACCTTAGCCAACGTGGCGTACGTAATTGAATGCAGCTGGCTAAAGGTTGTGGACCTGGAGGGCCTTTTTGGTTTGAGCCCAGGTCCACGCCAGACTGTAGCGCCATCAGGAGGAGAAGAGGTCAGCCGGGATAACTCGAAGTTATGAATTTTAAACGCTGACTGCTGTTTGAGCGAACGAATTACAGAAAACGACTGACATATGTACAAAAGTTTCGAGGGATATCGAAACAGATCACCGTGTTTAGTCCCTTTTCGTCTCACTCTCACGATTTCTTTCAGTCAGGAAGTTCCTCTGGATCTCTCCACAAATCGTATTGGTTTTCATTCAGAATCTCATTTATTTTTTTTACCTGTTGCTGCAGTCATGCACTCCTTACCCAAGGCTTGGTAAAGGTAGTCCTGTGAATAGATGAGCGACTGTTCACATCCAACAGAATCAACTTGACGAGGCTATGTTCTTACCAACTCTCCGATCTAGATCCGAGACTTAAAACTCAGTAAAAAAACAGTTTGTGCTCTTGGCCACATTCAAGAGGAAAATTCGTTGGAGGATTGTGAGACAAATATTGCTTCTTTATCGAGTCGCTGACGATGCTGACAATTTGGGAAAAAAGCCTCTTAAATGAGACAGCTGTCAAGCAGAACTCAATTCGGACGATATGATGGCGGCGCTACAGTCCGAGGTGGACCTGGGCCAAACTTCTCAGCAACCACTCGTGTTGTGCGTGCTATTGTTCTTTTACGTGTGGAGGGAACCTACCTCCTACACACGGACGATGGGAGATGGAAATTTCTTCCCACTGATCTAGATGAGGTCAAGAAAGCAACATCGAGACTGAAGTCAAACAAAGTTACTGGGCATTTGACACTGCGTCAGAATCCACAATAGACCAGAAGTGTAAAAATCGGATAAAAACCTAAGAAGGCTCTGGAAAAAACCCAAGAAATGGAGACCGACACACAAATTCGTCGATTTTAAGGCTGCATAGAGTGACCATGTCGCCAGGTTGTGCAGGTTGAACTCTCCCTGGTCCATCAAGGTTGGTAATGAACTCAGCGATTTAGGCAAGGCGATGTGCTGTCATGTGACGCTTTCAACACCATTTTTGAGAAGACCGTGCAAAACTTACTGAACACCACTAGGAGAACAATTTTCCAAAAGTTTGTACAACTGCATACGCGGATGAGAGTCACGTGATTGATCAAACACAGCGAGCCGTCAATTAGGCGTTTGCTGGCATTGAAAAAGATAACACACTTCAAGAGAGGACGCGCAACATCGATGACTTGGTCAGAACACCCCAACGGGCTGCAGTAATGTCGATGCATTCAAGGACTCCGTCCACCTCGGCTCCGCAGTAAACATTAGTACCGAGAGCAAACGTAGAGATCAGTTGTTGTTGTCGTTGTTTCTTTGGACCCAAAAGAGCCCTCTAACGAAATACTTTGGAAGACCTTTATCATCCCAGCTCTGCCTTACGGCAGATCCAAAGCGGATGAAGATGCCCTTGGTCTTTTCAAGAGAAAAGCTCTGCGCACGGTCTTTGTCTTGTTGGCGATTGGACGAGAAGATTCACCCACGAACTATACGGGCGGTACTGCAACATGAGTCTAGCTAGGTGATTTCGGTAGCCTAGATAGAGCGCACAAACAACGTATTTCCGACCCGAATAATCTTCGACTCTGATCCTCAGGGTGCAGTAGATAGATTTTCCGAGGTCCAAGCTCAAAGACTCTTTACTTGTGACAACGATGAGCGTGTTACTTTCATTTTACGATTTACATGATCATCCTATTCTACTATTCAACGTTTGGCAGCTAAATTCGAGTGGACCGGTTCAGTGAATGGTCAGCCAGCACTCGTACATCAACGAAAAATCCGCCTATAATATTGCCGCTGTCCGTGGGAGTGCGCTGGGAACCCAAAGGCAGTCAATTCCTCACCGCGTACAGGAACTTGGCTTTTGACATCGTTGTGTAAGGTTAGGCAGGGCCACAGCAGCTTCGGCGACGGTGAGAAGGACGGCAGCACACTTGCTGGCAGTCGGTAGAGCATGAGGCTCTTAATATCAGGGTTCTGAGTTCGTGTCTCACGCTGGGCGCCATTTTTGGTGTAAATGACTAAACAGGACTATTGAGGCACCTTTGAGAGCAGCTTTGAGCGGCACGCTTCCTTTCGTAAGTAGCGATATTTTTTTGTTTGCAACCGGGTGGAGTACAAGTCAGAGGTGAACAACCGCCGACGAGCTAAACTGTGCAACCACAAGCACGGCGCTGTTTTATTCAGCGTCACCTGCTTTAGTGCCCTGCCTAGGCTGTTGCAACAACTTTCTTCTTCTTCTTATGCAAGTGGACGTGGACGTAACCTTGTACGTGGAAAGCCTGTGTTGCGTTGTCTCACAATCTCAGAGTCAAAGACAGGCTAATTTTGCTTTGGGAATTGGGTCTATATCCATACAACGTCCAATTGACCCAGCAGCTGAAGGAAAACGACCACAAGCCTCGCCATTTATTCGCTGAATGGGTTGGGGAGCAGTTGGAAGTTGTAAGCAAAAGTCAAGCGACGAGGCCCATTTTTGGATGACCAGAGCCATCAACAATTGAAATTAGAATCATGGGGCACACGGGGTCCACCAAGTGTTGCCACTTGGTATTTGCAGAAGGTCACTGTTTTGACCGGAGGCATCATTAGCCCGTACTTTTTTCAAAATCGACGACGACATTGCCTTTGCCATCAACGAAGAGCACTTACGATCGACTATAGCCAACTTCTTTTGCCCTAAATTCAATGAAATGGATGTGAGCGACGCATCTCCTTCGAATGATATCATCAGCAGCGGCCCTTAAAACATCTCTGCAACCCCTTTAGACGTTCTGTAGATCACTCCTCACCCGCTCCTTAACTCGCCCACTTGCCAACACCTCCCCCCACGATGTCATGAACTTCTCTCCCCAGAACAAACACATTGAGTATCTTCGAAACTGCTTTATTTAATTCTTGACTGAAAACAAACATTTAAACTTCTAAAATCTTAAAAATACCCGACGATGCACGACAACACGTTCTGGAAATTCGTCCCTCCTCACCCTCCTCCACCCACAGTCCACTCCGGTCTCCTAGGCCGGAGACGATGGTGGCTCGTGGCTAAAGTACGGAGCTGCATTCGGTGCCAGCAGAGTGTGACACAGGACACACACCCTAGCCGGCTTCTGTCGCGGTCCCGACGGGACTGTCTTGTTCAGACACTTGTCGCAGTAGATGACGCCACAATGACGGCAGTGCTGCTTGCGAACTGTGACCGTGAACGAGGAATTGCACGAGGGACAGTTGTCCACATCCTCGTCGTCCTGCCAGCGCACCTCCGCGTTCGGTTGACGGAATTTCTCGATCGTTATCTGAAACACGACGGGGGTTAAACTGACTCATGGCAGAGATGCCGCCTGTCATACCTGCAAGCTCTGCGACAGCTTGACAAAGTCCCTCTGGACGTCCTCGCTGGTGGCCAGGTCGTCCTGGAGATTCTTGATCTTCGACTTGTACTCCATGTTGATCCGGTTGAGCTTCTCCTGAAAGAGGGAAATGTAAGGCTCACTCGGGAGTCGGTGCATCAACGATTCATACGTTCATCTCCTGCAGCTCGATGACCTGGACGCGGAACTCGGAGATCTGCTTGTTCAGGTCGGACTCCCTCCGCTCGAAGGTGTTCTTCATGGTCTCGTACTTCTGCTGGGTCACCAGGTACTCGGTCAGCTTGTCCCTGTCAAAGAGAAAGATCCCTCAGATCGGCGCTGGAGACGGGACTTCAGATGGAACTTACTGTAGGTTCTTCATCTCCGTCTGCACCTTCTTCTTGTAGGCCCGCTTCTCGCTGATGTGACCCTCCAGTTGGTCGCGGAGGATCTGCACCTCGTCCGCGTAACTCACGCACTTCTGCTTCTCGAACTCGCAGCCGACGCGGGCCTGGATGAAGTCGTTCTGCTGACGGAGCAGGAGCTCGTGCAGCTCCTCGACGTTGTTGGGGAGATTTATGTACTGATTCTCGATCTCCTCCGCCGTGGCTAGGTACCGCCCGGACAGGAAGTCGTTGTCGGCCTGCAGCGTCTCCAGCTGCTTGTTGACCCGCTCGCGATCGTCCGAGAGCCGCAGCAGCTGCTTGGTGATCTCGTCCTTGGCCTCGAGGAACTTCTGCTGCAAGTCCATCAGCTCGGTCTCGCTCTTCTTCACGTGCTCCTTCAAGTATTGCACCTCGCTCTTGTGGGCTTCACGCTTCTCCTGCCACTGATCCTCGAGGTCCTTGCGCAGGGCGGCTTCCTTTCGCATCTCCTCGACGGACTCTTCGATGGTCTTCTTCATGGACTCGATCTTCGCGTGGCTGTCGGCGAGCTCCTTCTTGGTCTTCTGCATTTCATCGCCGAGGCTCCGGCACGACTCGCACTGGAAGTCCATGGAAGTCGACTTGCTGACTGAGCTGGCGACGACATCTATCGGCTGAGGGACTCCGGTGGGTGACGTGGCGATGGCTATCTCGTGCGTGGACATCTTCTGACTGCGCAGGGCTTGGAGCTCCTCGTCAGTGGAGCGGAGCTTCTCCTTCAGCGCCCGGATCTCTTCCTCCAGCGGGACCACCAGCGATCGCAGAACCTCTGCGTCCTCCTGGGCCTGAAACGAGATCACAGAGAGAGAGGGAGAGAGAGAGAAAGAGAGAGATGGATATCAAAGCGAGGCTTAGTGAGACAGGGCCGGTCTTGTCTGGAATTTTGAAACTAAGGAAACGTCGGCACCGAATTCCGTTTTGGTTACGTACATATTTGTTTACCTTCCGCATGGAGTCGTCGAGGCTGTCGTGACCACCGGTCGCCAGGTCGCCTCCAAGCTTGCGGGCCAGGGTCTTCTTCACGTGGTTCAAGACTGGAGCCAGGCTTGGAGTGTCCTGAAAGGGGAAAAACTGGGATTGAACCTGTGTCTTGGTCAAGTGGAGGGTTAGGGGCAGACCTGCTGTTGGAACTGTGCCTCCCTGAGCTCCCGGTTCTCCTGCCTCAGCCGGTTGTTGTCCTCCTGGAGCTTCTCCAGGTCGGCCTTGCAGATCGACGACTCCTCGATGGTCTCTGGGGGGAAGAAATGAAATCAAGGACTCACAGAAGTGGCGCGCTTACCTTGAACCAAGAGCTGCAAAGTTGAGATCTCCTCCTTGGTTCGGCGGTCGTTCAGCTCCCTCTCGTTGTCCGACTTACACTCGGCCACGAGGACAACACTCTTCAGCTCGTCGTACTCCCGCTGCAGAGCCTTCTTCTCCGCCAAGCAGTTCGCATACTCGTCCTCCTTCTGGATGAAGAGCTCCTTCAGCTTGGCCCGCTGCGTGTTGAACTCGATGTGCATCTTCTTGTTCTCCGCCTCCAGAGCCTGAACCCGCTTCTGCAGCTCTAGACGGGAAAAAGACATGAGCCACGTTCATCAGACCAAAGCCTAGGCTTACCTTCCTCCCGAGACGGAGCTCCGCTCGTCGTTGCATGCGCCACCGGCTCCTCCATGGCTCTTTGTTTCAATTCTTTTCACTGAAAGAGGGTTTGGAACTTAAAAATAACCGACTCATCAAAAGCAGACCATTCATCCGGGAGCATGCAAGCCCCGCTAAGTCCTAAAATACACACACTGCGCTTCCTCTTTGGGCCAGAAATCGACGGCCATAAAAACGCCATAAAAACTTATGGGAGGTCATAATTCTCCCCCGTCCCTCTGGCTCTGACCTCAAGGCAGGGGTGGGACACTGCGTCTGAGGGAGCAGGAGGAGGGGGGGAGGGGAACACAATGAGGTCTGGAAACACACTAAAATGTGGATGGAGGGTAGTCGCGGAGAAGCCGATCGTAAATTCCCGACTCGTTGACGGGCGTGTGGGGTCCTCACTCTCGCGTGTGTGCATCGGTGTGCGTGTGTGGTTGCACCAAAGTTACGATCGTTCGCGACACTGGTGGACGCATATACCCGGGCGCCATTAATTAGAATCAAAGCAAAGCAGGCGTCTTGAGCATTGTTTCCGGGTTTTTTTTGAGAGGGTCTCTCCTCTCCCGTCGCTTGCGTGTGTGGGTGAATTTTAAATATCGATTGAGTGAGTCATAAAAATTGGGTTTCCCCCAACGATACGCGCCGATACAGAACGTTATGGATGCGACATGTTTACACTGGGTTAATGGGTAATTGATAGCTTTGAAGATGCAGCAGCTCTTCTGGCGGGTGGTGGATGATGTCGCATTTGGCAGTTAAAGTCGAGTCGTAAAACGACGCTTCTGGGCGCTGGAATTTCAGAATCAATTTTCAACTGGAAGATGAGCCGTTTTAATGGTGAATTAAAGTGATTTTTTAAGGGCCGATTGCTTTAAATAGTGTGCTTGCGAGGGTGGTGAATGTGCATGTGCGTGTGTGCGTGACGAGAGAGCGTACACTTAGGCCAAGATTGAAGGGTAACAGCTGAGGGGGCTTAGGACGCAAGATATGTATCGGTTTTAATGAACCATGTTCGCGCTGAGCACAGACAAAGGAGGAATGTTAACCATTGGATAGTTTAACGACGGGACATAAAATCGGCATTAACACGAGGGTAAAGATGCGATTTTTTGTGGGAAAGTCTAAGGCAGTCAAGCAGACATCTTGCTGGCGTACAATGAACCAGGGATGAACTGGAAAAAAGGCTGAACAAGGGTCGCTTGTGAACATGCATCGGGCTGGTGACACTTTCAGAGAATTTGACTCCCTCGATGTCTGGACACACACCAAATTTAATTTTCACGACACCACCTCTCTCAAGTCACAGGCAAGGCTTAGAGAGTATAGCCGCCAAGAAAGGCTTTGAAAAGTTGTTCGAAGTTTGGTTCCCTTCTGAAAACCTTCTGAAACCTGAAAAAAAGCACAGCATGGGGGTTTGGGTAGGCGCCGTGGCGTAGTTGGTAGGTGCGTCGACTCCTACGCTCGAGGTCGTCGGTTCGAATCTCGAAAAAAAACATGAAACATTTTTTCACGGCTCCACCTCTTTCGAGCCGCTGACAATGCTCAGCGAGTAAAACTCACCTCCGCTCGTGACAGAACAATAGCACGCACAACACGAGTGGTGGCGGAGAAGCCAAGACTAAGTCTGCCCCGGATTGAACAGTGACATGAACGCTTTCAGGTTTTCTCTGCTTTATCCGAACTCAAACTCATCTTCTTCGGTTCGTTCCCTTTTTTTTGGTTATAAAATGAAGTCCTCACATGTGTGGGTGTGTCACTGGAGTGGTCCTTAATAATAACAATGATGACCCCACAGCCCGATGTGTACTTGGGCTTAGCTTCTATAGCTTGGCTCTAAGGCTTCTGCAAATTTGATCTTTACTACTTACGGCGGATTCTTTGTTGTTTGGGTCACAAGAGATCCGTGAATTCGACACAAGACGGGCTGATTTCAACTGAACGCTTTAAGATCTTCGTGATTGACAACTGGGACTAGTCTATAGTCACAAGCGACTAAGATCCTGAAATGGCTAAGAGTCTAAACCTCCCGGCAAGCGATTTCCGTAGGATTTGTAGGGATTAGGTAGAAATTGAATCAGTGGACCATCTCCTTTGCCACTGCCCTGCTCTACAAGAACGATGGCTTACTCACTTAAAGCAACGTTTTTTCACGAGCTCTGCGATGTGGCGAAGGTTCAGGTTCTTGACCTCAGGCAACTTATAACTAGAACGGGGTGGTTTTGGTAATTGCATGCTGACACTGCGTTAATCCTCGGAAAACATGAAATCCTTACAGGGCATACACAATGTGCCTCCACGGCCTCTGGGTGTAATTGCTGGCAACAGCATAAACCCCTGCTTGAGCGATGTAATTGAATTCAGCGCAATTAAACTGCAGATCTTTGGCCTAAGCGGTGAAACCCTCTGCGACGCCTGGGGAGAAGACGATGACACTGCAGAGCACTTCCTCTGCCAGTGTCCCGCCTTTGCTCGGATCAGGTGGCAGTTATTCGGTGCTGATGAGGTGAGAGCTGATGATGTAGGGTCCTCATTACAGAAGCGCCTGCTGGTCTCAATTCGGAAGACCATGAAATTTCAGCAAAAGTAGGTTGCTGCCTGGTAGTACAATGGACCAGTTTTTGAGTCTGAGTGCTCCAGTGTAGTGTTACAAAAACCCCCGGCAAAAGAAAACAAAAAAGAAGCTGCAGATGTAATTTTTTGCGTCACTCTCCCGACCCAAGGTCTGCATTAAGTCTGCCACAAATAGGTCTCCGAGGCGGATCTTTTTCGCTTCGATGAGCTGGATGCTTGGATCATCGAGTAGTTTCGTACTTCACTATGCGACTCTGAGCCTTGGGGAAAAAGCAACAGAGGACATCCACGTACAAGGTGGCGCACACAAGTCGATGGGGACCTCGGCCGGCTTGGTGTGCGAAACTGGAGACAGCTGGCGAGAGACCATGCCGTCTGAAGAGGCATGTTGGGTGAAGCCCAGGTCCACATCGGATTGTAGCGCCCTAAGAAGAAGAATATGCAAGTTAATGTTTCTTCTTCACATTTAATGTCAACTATTTATTAAGAGCATAAAGTCTTTAAACTCTTTCTCGGATCCACATTTGACAGCAAGAGTCTGGACAGACTTAATGTTGTTCTTTAGCTTCGTGATGGAGACCGAACTCTGGGCGCCTCTTCTCTCAGACGGTGTCACAACGAATTTTTTCTTCCCTTTATTTATGTGCAGCTTAAATTTCTGTACCGACAGATTGGTGTCAATAAAGGACTCCAACGAACAGCAGGTGTAGATTTTTCAACAACATCCATGTCAATTCCTAATGTCAGCCACAATAAATTGGTGACCATGATCGTTCCTGTTGAGGCGACAAAATCATAGATCGCTCTCCCCATCGACAGCTTGAAGAGATAAGCTAGTAAATAAGCCAGACAATCCTCTTTTGACTGTAGATGCAAAAGAGTGGGCGCCGTGGCGTAGTGGGTAGGTGCGTCGACTCCTTTGCTCGAGGTCTAAGGTTCGAATCTCGAAAAAATAACACCTAACATTTTTTTCACGGCTCCACCTCCTTCTAATCACTGACAGTGGTCAAAGAGTATATTTTTTTTTTTTCTTTTCGAGGATTTTAGAAACACTACTGGAGCACTCAGACTCAAAACTGGTCCATTGTACTGCCAGGTAGCAACCTACTCCAGTGCCGTTAATTTGATCCCAACGGCAAATGGTGACTGGACCGATTTCGGAATCGAACCTGGGACCCCTCGAACTTGGGGCAGTCACTTAACCCACTGCCATCCAGTCGTCTATAAAGAGTATAACTGTCTAGAAAAAGTTTCTCAATCTCACCGTTCGGAGTCGGCATTAAACTGTAGGTCCCCTCCACTCGTGAGAGAACAATAGCACGCACAACACGAGTGGTTGCTGAGAAGCTAGGCCCAGGTCCACCTCGAACTGTAGCGCCGCCATTATTATTATATTAACTTTGCTTTCACTGGGATTCGAACCTGGGACCCCTCTAACTTAGGAGAAGCACTTAACGAACTGCGCCATCCAGTCGTCTGATGTATACTGCGCCTGTTGTATACGTCTGTTGTATACAGCCGCAGTATACATCAGACGACTTGATGGCGCAGTATCCCTGCATGGGTCTTCTTCGTTTTGTCTGAATTCGACGAATCTTGGGAAGGCCTAAAAAATGTAAATCGAGACACTCAACTTTTTGACCGTCTTCGACTTTGAGACTGTCGCCTCTAGCTAAGCGTCTACGGAAACAACGTCTAAAATGGCTGGGCCATGTAGAGCGCATGGACAACTTAACTCCAGCCCGAAGAATCTTTAACTCTGAGCCTGTGGGTCAACACAATAGAGAAGGTCCATGTCTAAGATGGAGCGCACAGGTGGATGTAGACGTCAAGTTACTTGCTATGCCAAGGAACTGGATGGCGCAGTTGGTTAAGTGCCTGCCCCAAGTTAGAGGGATCCCAGGTTCGAATCTCAGGGAAATCGAATCTCCATTTGCCGTTGGGATCAAATTAAAGGTACTAGAGTAGGTTGCTACCTGGCAGTAGTGTTTCAAAAACTTCCAAAAAAAAACTTGGTATGCCCAACCGCAGGCAGCTAACAAAAAGGTCGTGCTAGCAGAAGAGCCTTATTGACTGAAGACTTGGTCCATCCCGGACTACCATTTCGATGATTAGAATTGGGAGTTCAGACCACGCGATTGCGTACAGAGTCTTTGGGGTTTTTGAAGTGTAAGGCTTCCGTATGTCAACCAGCCCACGACTAGCCACGCTGTAACCGAATCCAATGAGCCCAATAAACCCAAATTTACCCACATGCAAAACAGTTATGAACAATTTCGACAACAAAGTGCGGATGTCCAAGGAAAGCCGTTCAGGCCATTTGCCCGACATGTTGGTCCATATAAAGTGAAACCTGTCAAGTTGGTCACCCTAGAAAGTTAATTCAAACAGACGCCCTTACAAGTTGGCCGCCTGCTTAACTTCGTCAGGAACCCTTGCATCACGGGAGGCCAACTTGTAAGGTTTTTACCGTACAACCCTATACAGTGTACATTATGAACCAATAAACAGCTGCCCAAAATTTTTTAACTGAGATCCTTCGTTTCCCACCAAAAATGTCTCTTGCGTGACATTTGGGATTCCCTTTAGTTTACACGCGGCAAATTGATGGGAAATGTAAGTACGACGCAAAATGACACCAACCCGGTCTAGCACATGTAATTATTCTCAATCAATTAAGTGTCTCTGCGAGGGTTTATGGGCGTGAAGGACAACACGACAAAAACTATTCAAATGTCCCCGAGGTCTAGTTTGCTCTCTAAAGGGTTCCACTAAACGTCGCCTTAAAAAATTGCGATTATTCAAAAGAAAAATCATTCAGTCAACACAGCACAGCGCCCTAAACTGTCAACAGGAACAAAAAAAAACCCGTCAGAAGATGAAGAAACCAGATGAGTCATCCCCTGAAATCGACCTCATTCCCATTCAATGTGATTTTTTCCTTCAGTCACTTGAGCAGCAGCCCACCATCGCCACCGACACTCCTCGTGAAGCATTTAAATAAATTGTCGCTCCTCATGTGCTGTTTACCAAAAGTGACAAGTGACAAGAGCACTTGTTGTTTTTGACTTTGTTTTCTACTTAAAGAGCGCCGTGTGACGAATTCCTGATTGGATCGGTTGAATGTGCTTTTGATTAGACTTGATTAGGTTCGAACAGCGCAGCGCTGCTAGTTGTCCATCTTGATGAATTCAGAATGTGTGACGTCTGATGTCAGACGATTCAGCTTTTTTTCTTCTCTCGCTCAGAAAGAAACGGCCAGCAAATTGAATTAAACGTGTTGGCTTGGGGGTTAAGGTTGTAACAAGTCATTGCCATCGGTTTTGTGCTGGCATGACTTGCGAAATGTGTCAATTGAAATCTAGACGCTGCTGATGGATGTGGAGATGGTGAATTTAAACTGAGCAATCGGTGATGGGAACACGGCTCCAAGACAATGTTGCGCGGAGGGGATGTTGTTGATGAAGGATGGAGATGACACGGATATCGTTTGAACGGGATTCGTTTTGTGATTCTCCTCATACTCCTCTGAGTCACCTTTAAGCCGGGCTTCTTCTGAAAAGTAGAATAAGTCCGTTCAGGTGCCTGGGCCTTTTTGGTGCCAGGCGGGCATCAAGAAGCCTTTGAACTCAAGTTTGCTTAAACAAGCTTGACTTTATCCACGAAAAAAGGGACTTTAGAGTCGATTTACAGGGCTTATTCCACGGTTTTGAGACGCATCGCCCCTCATGGAGGCTTCAGTTGACTCGTCTCTCTGCAGGCAATCTCTCGAGAAGGAAATGCAGACAACGTCAAGAATGTAAGCCACAGCGGGAGTGATTACGTGAGAGGAGATAAATTCCTCTCGGAAATAGGATATCTTCGATGAAGACCACGAGAAGCTTGGAGAACTAAGATTTACTCTAAAGAACAACAACAGACAACCATTTTAAGCGGCAACGACCCACAAGATTTTAGCAGAAATGAAGGCAACTTAGGTCAGGTAAGGGGGTTGCTAGTGAATTCACAAGCACTTAGACCATGTTGGTCCAGTGTGATATCCACAGTCAGACTACTACCACTGATCGGTTGATGCCAGCCGTTAATTGGATCGTAAAGGCAAATGGTGACTGGACCAGATTCGACTTCACTGGGATTCGAACCTGGGACCCCTCGAACTTGGGGCAGGCACTTAACCAACTGCGCCATCCAGTCGTATGACCTTAAGCCATCTACCAGAGAGAGATTGGTTCGAAATGAAAATTTGGACCGACCGACATAGCCGCCGAAGGGGCCAGTATTGAATTAAAGAAGACCCAGAAATGTCGATTCGGCGCCAATCAACTGAATTGGGCATCGCCAGAGAGACCATACGGTTTATTTTGCAGTCCAATTTGGGCCTATATCCGTATAAGATTGTGCTGAGGCAAGAACTGAAGTTGGATGACCATAGACAACGCCTTGGGCGCTGGAAATGTTCGCAGGAGATGTGGATCTCGGCCCAATCTTCGCTCATCTTCTCGGACGAGGCCCATTTTTGGTTCAGGGACTATGTCAACTCCACTCATGAGAGAACAATAGCACGCACAACACGAGTGGTTGCTGAGAAGCTAGGCCCAGGTCCACCTCGGACTGTAGCCCCGCCATTTCTATTATTATTATTACACAAAAAATTGGTTTTTGACCGGGCGCCAGTCTTTTCAAGTAGCAAGATTCCGGGTCTAATCAGGAAAAGGAACGAGTAGACGACTTTAGACGTGACAAAAGCTCTTAAATTTGCTTGGTCTCGACGATTCCAGCCTGAGTTTCGCCCTTTTCGTGTCATAATCATCCGAAGCAACTCTTCAGCTCAAAACTCTGACTAAAAAAATCCAATTCCGCGTCAGTCTAGACAGTGTCTGCCCTCACCCAGGGAAACAATCTGAGAACCAAAACGACTTAAGCAACATTTCATTTGCATCCCGCTTGCGTCATGATCGCAATCAATCGCAGTCATCACCCGAGAGTCCCACTGACTTACTTGGAAAAGGGCGCTCACCACTCAACAAGCACAGCTCGTTAGCGAAATTGAGTGACTTGTATCCGCCAAGGTCCAAGGCAGCAATCATTTCAATTCATCAGATTGCCATCGAGTCCGCCGCAACGATTGCGCCAAGAAGACTCGTTAAAATTGCGCCAAGACTGTCTCTCGCCCCACTCCGCGGGAAGAAAAACAACCGACCAAAAGCACACCTCCGTGCAGCGCAGACCTCATTAAAGCCGAGTGCAGCCAACAAGAAGAACGATCACCACTCATTATGCCTCAACTAGGTCTCATTATTGGCCATCCAATTGAAAACCCACCGACTGCATCGGTACAATCGTTCACAAAACAGAAAGCCGCGCCGCCGTCGCGCACTAGACGTGCGCCGCCACCGTAATGAAAAGTTCGTTTTTTTTTCCTTTTCTCCGCCGTCGCCGCCGCCGCCGCCGCCGCCGCCGCCGCTTCGTGAGTTAACGAATCGCGTCGATTCCTGGAATTCATTTCGCTAATTCACCATTGTGATCTAATATAGTAATTAGCTATGTAAACCACGCACACCATCGGGGGCTTCGCTTAACCTCGAGCCGGCTCAGCGACCGCCGCGCCGCGCTGACACGCCAGGCAGATGGCAGCGTCTGGGAAGGACTGCAAGCGGCGCAGTCCGATGTGCTCTGCAATTACCTCTGTTCTTTGCCCCTCATTATGTCTTTCGGTAATTTACGTGTTCAAGACTCGGCCCGTAAGCTCGCGTCTTGGACTCGAAGCCGTGGCGTGAATGCCCCCGCAGAGGGGGATGCACCGCTCTGGCCCGTAACCCCGCCGCTGGTGGCGGACCGATAATTAATTAATTAAATATGATGTCGTGTCTGATTTATATTGTTGCTTAGAACGAACCGAGGGGAGGAGGAGGAGAAGGAAGAGGAACCGAGCACAATAACGTTCCGTCTGGCGCGCCTCCGGTGCAGCACCCCTTTTTGCTGCTGCCCGTCTGAGTGAGCGACGCCAGCGGCAGCGGCAGCGGGAGCAGTCAGGGTGTTGTCCTCCACTGTGGGGGGAAATTAATTTGATGGAAGTGTGCACGTATAATTGACATGTTAGTTCATTAAGAGTGGATACGTGTTGGTAGTTCGTTTTCCTGGAAAACACTGAAGTGCTCTCCGTACGGGCGGCAGGACGGTTGTTTACACTGGGAGTGTGGCTGAGGGTTATTTGTTTAGCTTTACCGAAATAGAATGATGAACTCGGCTCAAGGGGAATCGAATCTTATTCTTTCGTCGTCGTCGTCATCACTGTGGTCGTCTTCCGTTCAATGGCCTCGGGTGAACAGAACGAATGCAGAATGCATGCCGGAGCTTTTGTCTGGGAACATGATCGGAAGTCACGCGATCAAAAGGGATCGCAGACGGATGGTAACGCCCCTTAAGTCTGGGGGTTTAAAGTGAAGATGAAGTTTAAAGACTTGTGTAGGATCTTAGGAAGTTCATTAAGGGAATTGAGAATGGCGCCCGACCAGAGGTTTCTCAGCAACTGTTGCCGTGAATATGAGACAATCTCTTTGAGAGTTTCACGGTGGGGAAGTCAGTGGTAGGAAAACCATGTGAGACCAATTGATTGTCTCTTTCATTTAACTCAATGGAACTTTTTCATGGACGCGTGGACTTAAAAGAAGAGGGCGGATGTAGAAAAACTCCGTGAAAATGGATCTTCACGAGGTAGGTCGATCGAGAATAGGTACAAAGTGCGATTGTTCGTAAGTGTGAACATCAATCTTCAAGTTTCATAAGGAAATGCAGCGGAAATGGAACAATATCCGTTTAAAAACCTTTTGTTCCAAGGTGGTTAACACGTTAACGAACAACGGAGATATCTCGTAGGTTGTTCTTTTTTCGGAGGTTTCTTGAAACTCTACACTGGAGCGCTCAGACTCAAGACTAATCCATTGTACTGCGAGGTAGCAACCTATTCCAGTGCCGTTAATTTGAACCCAACGGCAAATGGTGACTGGACCAGATTCGATTTCACAGGGATTCGAACCTGGGACCCCCTAACTTGGAGTAGGTACTTAACCAACTGCGCCATCTAGTCGTGTGGACAACACTCATGGTCCCCGTCGTCGTACGGTGCGCAAAGATGAAAATGTGGCTGTGGCTGTGGCTGAGACGAGACTCAATTCATGAACATTAACTCGCCATCTATCTCAACAGCTCAACATTTCACGCACTAGCCTGCAGCTGAGGAGAATTCTGCACAAATATCTCGGATTATTCGCTTACAAGGTCCAACTGACTCAGCAATTGAAGGCGTGCGACTTTCCGCTTCATTATCGCTTCGCAGTTTGGGCCTTAGAGCAGCTTGAGTTGGACAATGATTTTGGGCGAAAAATCATCTTTTCTGACGAGGCGCAGCGCATTTTCATCTCGGCGGCTACGTTAACAAACAAAATTGCCGCATCTGGGACTCGGAAAACCCGCACATTATTGTCGAGAAGCCAATGCATTCACAGAGAGTGACAGTTTGGTGCGGACTGTGGAGTGGTGGTGATGGCATCATTGGACCATTTTTCTTCGAAAATGAGGCCGGGAACAACGTTTTGGACACCGATGGGCGTTCAAGAGCCATGTTAACCGACTTTTTTTTACTGAAATTGAAGACATGGATTTGGACAAGCTCTGGTTCATGCAGGATGGCGCGCCATGCCACACAGCCCATGCCACAATCGATCTTTTGCGCACCAAACTCCCAAATCGTGTTATTGGCCGTCTTGGCGATGTCACATGGGCGCCTCGGAGCTGTGATTTGACCATTTTGGACTTTTTTTTTGTGGGGAACCGTCAAGGATCGTCAAGAATTGAACGCAACTACAGAAGAGGCTCTGGCACTCCATGAATCGCTGACAGTATCGTTAAAAAAAATGTTTCCTCCAGGTTCTCCGTCTTTCAGCTGACCTCCGTCAATGAATACAATTGTTTGTCATCAGCGACGACGACTAACTGACTCTACAAGCGGCTAAAACCACAACAAACGCCTTGAAAAGGGAACAAGTTTGATTGCTCCGCCTTACTTCAGTCTCCAGCTGTGCATTGCTTTGGATTTGAAAAGCCCTTTAAAATATTGAGTCAAAGGGAAGGGGAACGGAAATTTCCACTTAATTGTTCCTGAAAAATACCCATTCACCCTTGGCTTCAAAATTTCCCAAGCCCCAAACGACATGCCACATGCGAAGTCGTCCAACACCGTCACACTCGTTCTCGCTCAACAAAACAAAACCCCCCCAAACTGCCTCAGCGCCATTCGAACTAGTCAAGCTGACAGTGCATGCCCCGCCCCCTTTTTCCCGTGGCAAATATTTGTTCTCGACTGAAGTAAAATTTTCCATTGATAACATTCCCAAAAATTTATTGAATGAATTAGTTCCCTTCCAGCACACGGTCGTACCGCTTTCAATTAAGACTGATTTCTGTGTCGAAACTCTGCTAATTAACGGTTATTAATCTCTCACAAGAGCACTGTTTGTTTGCGCACAGGGTGGTGATAAATGCGGCCAATCGGATATTTTTATAGATTTCGTACTTTGCTTGGATTTTTATTGATTCGAGTGCCGACTTGAGAGCGATCGCAGGGAGAACTCATGACAAATGCAAACATTTACCTGTTTTCGTTTTGTAAGAGACAAGCACCTCCACCAACGCCACCACCAGCAACAAAAACAAAAACAAAATAAACAAACAAACAACAAAAACAAGACGAACAACGTCCCAAAAGGTGAATGAATCAAAACAAATCACACAGCACACACTTGAGAGTGCGCGGGTTTTGTGTGTTTGCATCGCGGCCATCAGCGAAGTGACGCGCCGCACAGTGGACGAGAGGGATGGGGGGAGGGTAAGGGCGGGTGAAGAGTTCCCCGATGGTAAACAAGATATTTCGCACAGACACACAAACGCGCGGGTATCTCGGCCAAACAAAGAGCGCAGCGCTGTTGCCCCATCAAAACATCCGAACATCGGAACATCAAATGTACACGACGACACCGCGGTGCGGCGCATTGGCTAGTGCGCGTCGATGTTGTTGCCGGTGGCCTCCTTACGGAGATAATGACGGATCCAGACAAACGAAGAGCAACAACAGAACAATAAAAATGCTCAACCACCGAACCGGACGGACGGGATGGAAATGTGAATGAAAAGAGATGACTGCTCCCCAGAGAGCGCGGCAGCGGCGGCGGGTGAACCTCGCTAAGCTCTGATTTGGCTGCACCGAGGCTCTGAATCTGAATGCGATGCACATTTATGAGTCCCATCTCGTCTCGGAGAATCACCGGCGGCGCTCAGAAGTTTACGACTCTCACTCGTTTCCTTCGTTCCTTTGTGCCTGCGACGCCTCCTCCATCACTCTGCCCGAGGGCTGTTTTCCACGTTCGATTGTTGTGTTTTCGATGCAATTTAGGAGTCGAGGTTATGGCACCATTAAGCATTCAGTTAACGCAGGCCGCAGTCTCTGGCCACCGGGGCGAGGGGAAGGGGGCGGTGGAAACACAAAAACACTTGGTCAGAGTAGTCAAATCGAATTGGCAGCCTCCAGACAGACAATTTGTCTGATCTCCGATTTTGAGATGTGTTTTCCCTTTTTCCCGCCAAAACAACAATCGATCTTGAGAGCGGCCACTCTAAACGACTTGTGCTCTACCCGAATCCACACACACGCACTCGCTTGGGAGAGTGTGTGTTTTTCCCTTCCTTCCTGCCGTCAGATTTGTTGCCTCGGCTGTGTTCGAGAAACAATGACACCGAGCTGTTGTTGTTCGGTTCGGTGTTGTGTGACTGCACGGAAATCCCAATTCCGATGCGTGGTGTCGCGCGAATTCCAGGAAAACTTAAGTTTCCGGATTTAATTTTAATTTTGCTTTTGTTGTTGTTGTTGTTTTTTTGCACATGGTTTCAATGACTTTTGGTTTTTGTTTTGTCTTGACTGAGGTTAGAGAGTTTACTCCTCCGGAAGACGACGGGAAACGATTATGCGAACCGCAGATAAGGCGTTTGGTCGGAGGGTCTTGAATTGTGTTTGACTGCGGAGCAGAAACCGAACGGATGCATGAGTTGAAGCCTCTAATTGATATGAGCTTTGGGGAAAACGTGCGTGTTACATAATGTGGGCAACACGCCGAAACGGATGGTAGTCGAATCTGCTTGGGAAAACCTCTTTTTTTATGTATTTTGTCATTTGGTGCGGGCTTAAATAGTTGTTATGATTTGGCTCCAATTCACTCCTCACAGACAATGGATTTTTGTGAAAAGCAAGGGCCCATGCGCAGTCACTATTTGGCTCCAATTCACTCCTCACAGAGAATAGATTTTTGTAAAAAGCAAGGGCCCATGCGCAGTCACTTAAAGTAGCCCTAAACGCCGAACATGCTGGCGAACTTGCTCGTGCTCGCCGCATTTTCGTCGTGTATGGGCTGGTTCGCTGCCTTAAGGTAGCTCTAAACGAGAAACATGCTCGCCGAACTTGCTTGACTGCGTTTGCTCCCTACACGGGGAACACATTTGGCGAACGTTCATTTCGTGTTGTTTCTTCAAACCGTCAACATGTGTGAATTCCTCCATAAAATCGTGGCTGACTGTTGACATTGTGCTTAACCCGCGATATGCACTCGACGACGTTCACACCAAAAATGAGGTGTGAACGCAAACATGGCCCTACGCGGCTAACATCAAAGCCAACGAACACGACAAAATCGAAATTTTTCGCCAACAGCGAGCGGCTCGCGAACCAGTCCATACACGACGAAAATGCAGCGATCAAGGTTCTGTACAAAGCCATCGTGGTCTTTCGAGCAAGTTCGGTGAGCAAGTTCGTCGTTTAGGGCTACCTTAACGCATTGGGGAAGCGAAGGAATTTAAAGATTGACTCAACGCACTGATGAACCAGCTGCTCACTATGCCAGACTGCCTTCCGACTCTGCTAAATGATCCCCAGTAAAGGCACACATACGACTGGATAGCGGAGTTGGTTAAGTGCCTGCCCGATGTTAGAGGGGTCTCAGGTTCGAGTCCCAGTGAAATCGAATCTGGTCCAGTCACCATTTGCCGTTGGAATCAAATTAACGCCACTGGAGTAGGTTGCTACCTGGCAGTACAATGGACCAGATTTGAGTCTGAGTGTTCCAGTAGGGTTTCAAAAATCCTCCGAAAAAAAGGCATACCCCAGGGTGGAATCCTTTCCCCGTTTTGTTGAACCAACTGTTGAACGAACTACAGGGCGACCAGATAAGAACGATAGGAAAAGAAGTTTTAATAAAACTACAACCGTGCCAGATGTAAAAGTGATTTTGGCTTCATTTCGAAGCTACATTCATGTCATTATGTACGAAATGGCACATCATTCAAATGGTTGCCTCAGCTCCGCTGGCAGTGCTTCAAGCGGTCGGTCCAATTTTCGGTAACTCCGTTCAATAGGTGCGGCGTAATTCCGGCCAATAGCGTCTCGAATGTTGTCCTCCAGTTCGCCCAAAGTGGTTGGCTTGTTAGCGTAGACTAAGGACTTGACGTAGCCCCAGGGGAAATAATCGAGTGGAGTCAAGTCGCAAGATCTCGACTGCCAATTGATGAACGCTCGCAGTGAGATGACCCAGTCGCCAAATTTCTCTTTCAAAACTTCGAGCGTTGCGTCGCTTGAATGGCATATAGCACCGTCTTGTTGGAACCACAGCTCGGATATATCGATGATGTCTAACTTCGGCCACAGAAAGTCGATTAACTTCCCTGTGTCTCCGTCCTCAATTCAAAAGAAATAAGATCCGATGACGCAGCCACGCCTGAAGCTGCAGCAAACAGTCAATCTTTGTGGATGCATGATGCATGATACATGATGCATGATGAAGATGCGAACACTTGTGCATTGTGTTCACTCCAAAAACTAATTCTGCTGGTTGACATTGGCCTTGTCCGATTTTTGACCAAAATCCGGATTTGTGGTAATCATGTCCAAAGCCGAATCTATGGTCAATTCTTGCGTCAGCACAATCTTATACGGATATCGGCCCAAATCTAGCCGCAAGATAAGGCGGGTTGACTTCCTGGCGATGCCCAATTCAGGTGATCAGCATCAAATCAACATTTCTGAGCGTTCTTCGATACAGGCCGCTACGGGGACTATGATTTCTCCATTTCGCACCAATCTCTGTCTGGTTGAAGGCTTAAGGTCCGAGAGAGTGTACGCACGCTCAAACCATTCCACGATGCGACGAATTACCTCCATACTGAAGCCATGATGTCCACGGACCTCACGACAAAATTCACGTTGGAGCCGGAATTTCGAAAATATTTGTTTAATAATTTTCGAACGTTCGGCAAGACTTCTGATGAAATGGCAAACATTACTGAATATTTTGTCAGCTGGATGTCATTGGAAACTTTGACAGCTGTTGAAACATAGCGATTCGAAAACTAACATTGTTATCTGGTCAGCCTCTGTATAATAATAATAATAATAATAATGGCGGCGCTACAGTCCGAGGTGGACCTGCGCCTAGCTTCTCAGCAACCACTCGTGTTGTGCGTGCTATTGTTCTCTCACGAGCGGAGGGGACCTACAGTTTAAGTCCGACTCCGAACGGCGAGATTGAGAAGCTTTTTTCTAGACAGTTATACTCTTTGAGCATTGTCAGTGACTCGAAAGAGGTGGAGCCGTAAAAAAAATGTTTGAGTTTTTTTTTCGAGATTCGAACTGACAAACTCGAGCGCAGGAGTCGACGCACCTACCCACTACGCCACGGCGCCCACCTCTGTATACATATTTTAAACCTTTTGTCGACAATAAAGAATCAGAAGATTCTCCCCAATCGAGAGAACGTGACTGTTTCAAAACTATTCCGATACAACATTCGCCGAGTTCACGCCTCAAGACTGAGGTCTAAACAGTGCCCCCGTTGACGACACCCTGTTTTTGGCCTAAGCTGGTCTCTTAATGAACTCCCTTCTTCACAAAAATGTGGAGATAATGAAGATGATGGAACAGATGGACAAAAACGTCAAAAAACGACTCAAAACCAAGCAATTTTTGAAAATTTGCAACAATCCTCGATATTTTTTCAAAAACCCCTAAGAAAATCTTCCATCCTCCAGCAGCACAACCCCAGAAACAAAATACAATCCACCGCCAGCGTAGTGAGTGAGCCTAAGCCGCGGTGATTTCCGTCATCATTTTTCCAGCTTAACGTCATTTAAGCGTCTAATCCGTGCGTTTCACGGTGAAAAATACGTGCATACAGCAGACGACGGCCTTTAATTTTAGAACGATACCCCTCATTACGTTTAATGCCTTAACAAATAGCAGCAAAGCGTATTCCTAATTCTGTCGCGCCTGGTCTTATTCATTCTCCGTGGCTACTGCTCGCCCAATTAGGTATTCCACAGACGCACCACCTCCATCGTCACCATCACCACCGACATCAACGACACCAGCAGTAGCAGGAGATGTAGTGTGAGTGGCGGCGGCGGTAGCTGTGCCAGGAGAGCCATGAAAAGAAGACCGACTGACGTAACGGTGCGTCTCGTTCGGTCCCTTGCAGCTGGGCGATGTGACACGAGCGTCGTCATCATCGAGAGTGTCCGCCGCCCCCCCCGTCTGCTCGATAATCGCTCCTGCATCTGGGGGCCCCTCACTGGTGACACCGTGTTTAATGGGTCCGGGATATTTTCGTCGTGGACACGGCAAAAGCAACTGGGGGAGAGTCGTGTCGGCTTAAGCCTTACCGGGGGCCGTGTCTCGTGCACGGGCTGCTGCCGTCAACCGTCAGACGTCGGGATAGTGAATCTTGTTTTTGATAAATTGCCTCGCCGAGGGTGGAACGAGGGTGGACTCCATCTCGCTCGCGTCAGTCAGAGGCGTATAAGATGGCTTAATCCTACGGAGGGTATATCCTTAGGCGTACGCCTATGTCTGCTCGGTGGGGAGTCGCTGTGCGAGAGACAACGCACGAGGAGGGCGACGCATGGAAGACAAAACGTGCTGAGGAGGAATAGTTTCATTAGGGATCGTAGCACGTGTTGCCTTTGCCTTGAGTTGGTGCCGGGGTTGGTGATGGAATTTAAGCGGGTTTCGATATGAAAAAGTTTGACACACGATGATGGAGAATGACTTATGACTTCACACGTCATGATGAAGCAACTAATTTCTAGACAAATCGTTGATGGAGGGCACAGCAACGGGTGTTGTGGGGTGGATGAGTTCGTCAGTCGTTCTCTCTGCTTGGACAGGATTCAGTCCGCGAAGACTGTTATCGATTTGCTAGCGTAGACCTTGTCACAAAAACAAAGGCCATCAAGACTCTTCATTCACGATTGACTGGGGTGGACCTAGGCGCAAGAAGCAATCCTCCGCGGGTGCCATGACAAATTTGGCGTTATGTAGCTCTGTAAAAGCGACAGAAGGCCAAATGTTAAAATTTGGCTTTATGTCACTTTGAAAAATCGAGAATTCTAGCATTTGGCCTTGTCGCCATGTCGCTTGGCGTTATGACTGGGCTCCTCCTCAGGGTAGCCTCTTTGAATTTTTGAAAATCTTTAAGGTAATGTAAAGTTTCAAAATTCAGTGCATCAAGTGGAGGATGCCCTTCTGAGACCTAGGAACCAAACGATAGTCCGGACACTGCCAATCATCAGTCCTTTTGCAAATTCAAGGTCTCTCGTTTCAGAGTTTTTTAAAAGAAAGGAACTTGGAACATTGTAAACTGGTCTGCTTCAAGGCATCGGTCGTGAAAGAAATCAAAGGACTGGTCTATTCAGTGCAGTATTTGTGTGCTCTCGTCACTTACATTCAATTTTCAGCTGCCTCTTGCAGGCAATCCAGCTGCTGGGTTACACAGATCACATTGAAATTGTTGCGCTTTTCCAGCGAGCCGTAGTAGAAAAATTGACGGTGATTGAAGAACAGTCGAAGCAAGTTGGTCTTAAGGTTAATGAGGAGAAGACGAAATATATGCTGTTGAACCAAAATCGATTCGACGCGACAAAAAGTCACAATTGACAGCTGCATTTTGGAGGTAGTTAGGGAGTTTGTCTTCGACTCTGAGCCTGTGAGACAACGCAACAGGGGACGTCCACGTAGAAGGTGGTGTATACAAGTCGAGGAGGACCTCGGCCGGCTTGATGTTCGAAACTGGAGACAGCTGGCGAGAGATCGTGCTGGCTGGAGACGGCGATAGGCTAGGTCCAGGTCCATCTCGAAATGTAGCGCCCTAAGAAGAAGAAGAAGGGAGTTTGTCTACCTCGCGGTAAACGTGACTTCCACAAACGACATCTTGGTGATCTTGATCGAAAGAAGAATTGCCCTTGTTTTGTCCAAACAAGTTGGGTCAAAACTCCTGACTCCAAAAATACCAAAATCATGCTCCACAAAACCTTAATCCTCCCAGTCTTGCTATATGGAGCCGAAAGCTGGACGATAAGCACAACTGCAGAACTGATTCTTGGAGCCTTCGAGAGAAAAATTCTGCGTCGGATATTTAGTCCTGTCTGCGAAGAAGGCGAATTGAGGTGAAGACACAACCGCCAACTCTATGAGCTGTGCAAAGATGTGGACATAGTACGTGACTCAAAAATCCGTAGACTAAACTGGATCGACCATATCTAGCGAATGCTACAGCCAAGAGAGTCTTCGAAATCGAGCCTCCAAGTTCGAGTGGAGGATGACCGAACCTCCGGTATAGAGATCAACTGATGACGGATGCAAGACAGACAATTTGGTCTTACCGACTGGAAGCAGCTTACCCGGGGCCGTCAGCGATGGAAGGCTGTAATTGCTAAACCTCGGACGTTCCAAGTGTCGCTGGCCTGATAAGTAAATAAGTAAGTCCCCCCACCCCTGCTCCTTATCATCACCCTGGTATATCAAAGAATTGCGAACTCTTTACAATTTCAGAAACAAGTTATGGCAACGTTATCTATAATCAAGGACGGCCTCCGACACTAACACCTTACATCCGGTTTGGTCAAAACATATTTAGAAGGTCGCCAGAAAGTAGCTAGAAGTACAGGGTTCTGTTTGGATCAACAGTCTTCGATCTAATTAACGCGACTGCTGATGTCCCACAAGGCAGTCACCTAGGAACACTGATCTTCATTCTGACTATAAAAGATGTTGTTAACATAGTCAAATACTCCAAAATCTCTATGTATGCTGATGACGGGAAAATGTATAAGATTGCGTCTTCCCCAGAAGAATCTGATCTGATTTTTGGTGCGAAAAAAATCTCTTACAGCTCAGTCTAACTAAGTGCGAAGGTATAGCCTTCTCTAGTAAATTACTTCCTCCACCGCCCAGAGCATATCTCTTTTGCAGCGACCATCGCAATTTGTGATCTAAGGATTTTATGTTAATCGGGACTAAACTTTCGTTCCCGCTATGACCATATTTTCAGCAAAAAAAGTTGACGGATCTAAATTTCTGTCTCAAATTCCGTATTCACCCAGATTTGGTCATCGACAACAGCAACACAGCCATTCCCTCAGAATAGAATCAGCGCTGCGCATGTTTCTAAGATTCGCCGTGCGTGATTTTCAGTGGTTCATGGGTTAATTTTCATTCATGTCTTCTGGACTGAAAAAAGCTTCTGGCTAGGATTTAATCACAGAAGCTTTTAAAGTGTTGCCCAGGAAAGCGCTTCTTAACTTTCTTAGTCTCATCAATGCTGCTCTTAGACTGGAACACGTTGTACTCTGTATTCAAATCTATAAAGACTGGGGTACCACAAGGAAGTGTTCTTGGGCCTCTCCTTTACCTACTTTATACCAGAGATATTCGCAAACAAAATTCTAAGAACCATCGTCAACGCACCTTGGTCACGTTATGCCGTTGCCGAGCTCCTTTGTAACGCTTGGAGGTTGACGAAACTTAGTGGTGGCTCAATGGGTGGCTTATGATAAACTGGCTCTAACTCGTCCGAAGCCAAACTCGTACTTCCGGCCCAAAGGTTGACCAAAACAGAAGTTTCTGAACAGAAGCATACAATCTCAGCAGCTTCAATTCTTTGTTTTCCAAGCCAAACAATCAACAAGCTCAAAACCTCTCAACCATGCTCGAAGCTCCTTCCAAAGCAACCCCTCCTTCATTAGACTGTAACAGCTTGTCTCTAAAATGTAACCCGCTTCCTCTCTCTCTCTCTGTCAAATCACTTGGCATCACGCCGTCGCTGCCCCGTTGACCATTCACCGATTTCGAGTGCACCTCCCAATCAACCAGTCATCGCATTCCATTCTTTCACTTCCTCAACTCAAAACCAAACGACGGCCGGCATTGCTCACCAAAAAAAAAAAAGCCGATCCTAGAGAGACCACCGCCAGGCATGCAGCAGAAATACAAAGTTGCAAGATCACACAAAAGGAACACCTCCTCATAGAGAATAGACAGACCATCAGCTCTCTCGGCCTCGAGGTGAAATCACCCATCCAAACATTTTGCTCCGCGATAAAGCATCGCAAGGCACGCCGACGCAGCCGCCTCAACGGCCACCACCATCGCCACCACACCGTCTCGCAGCGGCATCAATAACGCCCAGCAATTGTTTACGGCCCATAACTGCGCACAATTACCCGACGTAGTCGTCATCAGACGTGGCCGTCGTCGTGGCGTTCCACCTAATTTTACGGCGCACGATGCATCCACTCTGTCTCCCTCGCTCCTTTCGTGTCACATCCACTCGCGAGGAAGTCGCAACGAGGGCATGGCAAGCGCGTAATTTTTATTGCCGCCTCGCAAATCATGATTCGGAACACTTTGGCCGGGTTTTTTTTCTTCTTTCAATTTCCCAGTCGTCGTTTCTTAGCCCGCTTTCTGATGTCCTGAGAGCGGCGAACTATTGTTGGCTCTCCGCCGCGCCAGGGATGGGCAACGCCATCGCCGCCGCCGCCGCCGCCGCTGCCGTGAACCCGAACGGCGTGGCGGCTGGAAGTCATTGTTGCATGCAATCTGTTGTGCTGTCTGGTCTCAGTGCTGGTCGTGTGGTCTGAGACACGTAAGCAGGGCATCTCCTTGGACGGCTCCTCCACCTCCTCGGACAGACGAGGGCATGTCATTACTCTGGGAACAGCCGTTAAGTTGTTTTTCTCTATTTCCCCAGGCTGCAGGGCTTCGACTTCGACATCGCTGCCCGGTCATTCCCTGTGCTCGTTGTTCCGTGCTCGCCGTGTGGACCCGATGTTATTGTTTGGGTTCCGATGGTAAACATCGTTGACTGATGAAGTGGCCGGAGCTGACAGATTATTGACAGTCGCAGATGCGGGTTTCGCGCTGCGGTGCTGGTGGAGTTGCTGTGTCGGGACGCTGCATGTATGACCAGGTGCCGCGTTGTTTACACTGGTGAAGCGTGTTTTTTTCCCCTTCTCCCTCCCCCCCAGAGAGCCTCGACACAGTCCAGTCCGAGGGGACGGGAGTGACTTGACAATAATTGCATTACATGCTATGCATCCTAATGGCTGACTGCGAGGAGACTGCGGAGAGACGGATGACTGAATGGATGGATGGGCTGCCGGTGGTGTTGGCTTTCCATGGAACGCTAGAGGCAGATGCTGAGACGATGATTATGATGATGGGGATGGCGCGATACCTTCTTTCTGCTGTTGACATGCTTCTCTGGAACTCGAAGGCGGCGGTGGTGCCACGGCTTGGTGGCGGTGGCGGTGGCTTTGCCTGTCAGAAATGTGGGCATCGTGTGTACACGCCGAACAGGAGTGGTTACCTTTTGACTGACGCTGGAGTGCATGCAACGCGTGGTGTTACTTTGTAGTTAATTGTGTTTACAATGTAATGCCAGAGGGACTGTTGTCGGATTGAATGTTGCCACGCCTGTAGCTGCACGGAAGAGTGTTGCTTGCGTGACTGTGTGTGTGACTTGGCGGATGAAACCGATAGCGCAGCGGCGGAGTCCAATTCCAGAAACTATAACAAATTACTTGCTTTTGTTTACAAAACCGTTGACGGGCTTCCGATGACAGTTGACGTAGTTCCCATGACAGACGAAGTGACTGGGTGTTGCTGTGTTCACAGTTTATGGCAAAAATTACCGTTGATAGTGGACTGAGTTGAAGATCACAGGCGCTGATCCCCTGATTTGACGAAGATGTAAGCAAGCTGAGCGGGCACATCGCCACAAAATAAGACGAGCGCGACTGAAGAAAAGGGCATGTTCAAGAAGACGGAATGAAAGGGGCATGTTCAAGGAGACAAACTGAATGGGGCATGTTCAAGAAGACAGAATGAAAGGGGAATGTTCAAGAAGACAGAATGAATAGGGCATGTCCAAGAAGACAGAATGAAAGGGGCACGTTCAAGAAGACAGAATGAAGGGGGCATGTTCAAGAAGACAGACTGAAAAGGGCATGTTCAAGAAGACAGAATGAAGGGACACGTTCAAGAAGACAGAATGAAGGGGGCATGTTCAAGAAGACAGACTGAAAGGGGCATGTTCAAGGAGACAAACTGAAAGGGGCATGTTCAGAAAGACAGAACGAAAGGGGCACGTTCAAGAAGACAGAATGAAAGGGGCATGTTCAAGGAGACAGACTGAATGGGGCTTGTTCAAGAAGACAGAATGAAAGGGGCACGTTTAAGAAGACGGAATGAAAGGGGCATGTTCAAGAAGACAGACTGAAAGGGGCACGTTCAAGAAGACAGAATGAAAGGGGCATGTTCAAGAAGACAGACTGAAAGGGGCATGTTCAAGAAGACAGAATTAAAGGGGCCTGTTCAAGAAGACAGACTGAAAGGGGCATGTTCAAGGAGACAAACTGAAAGGGGCATGTTCAAGGAGACAGAACGAAAGGGGCACGTTCAAGAAGACAGAATGAAACGGGCATGTTCAAGGAGACAGAATTAAAGGGGCCTGTTCAAGAAGACAGACTGAAAGGGACATGTTCAAGAAGACAGAATGAAGGGGGCATGTTCAAGAAGACAGACTAAAAAGGGCATGTTCAAGAAGACAGAATGAAGGGACACGTTCAAGAAGACAGAATGAAGGGGGCATGTTCAAGAAGACAGACTGAAAGGGGCATGTTCAAGGAGACAAACTGAAAGGGGCATGTTCAGAAAGACAGAACGAAAGGGGCACGTTCAAGAAGACAGAATGAAAGGGGCATGTTCAAGGAGACAGACTGAATGGGGCTTGTTCAAGAAGACAGAATGAAAGGGGCACGTTTAAGAAGACGGAATGAAAGGGGCATGTTCAAGAAGACAGACTAAAAAGGGCATGTTCAAGAAGACAGAATGAAGGGACACGTTCAAGAAGACAGAATGAAGGGGGCATGTTCAAGAAGACAGAATGAAGGGGGCATGTTCAAGAAGACAGAATTAAAGGGGCCTGTTCAAGAAGACAGACTGAAAGGGGCATGTTCAAGGAGACAAACTGAAAGGGGCATGTTCAAGGAGACAGAACGAAAGGGGCACGTTCAAGAAGACAGAATGAAAGGGGCATGTTCAAGGAGACAGAATTAAAGGGGCCTGTTCAAGAAGACAGACTGAAAGGGACATGTTCAAGAAGACAGAATGAAGGGGGCATGTTCAAGAAGACAGACTAAAAAGGGCATGTTCAAGAAGACAGAATGAAGGGACACGTTCAAGAAGACAGAATGAAGGGGGCATGTTCAAGAAGACAGACTGAAAGGGGCATGTTCAAGGAGACAAACTGAAAGGGGCATGTTCAGAAAGACAGAACGAAAGGGGCACGTTCAAGAAGACAGAATGAAAGGGGCATGTTCAAGGAGACAGACTGAATGGGGCTTGTTCAAGAAGACAGACTGAAAGGGGGATGTTCAAGAAGACAGACTGAAAGGGGCATGTTCAGAAAGACAGAACGAAAGGGGCACGTTCAAGAAGACAGAATGAAAGGGAAATGTTCAAGAAGACAGAATGAATAGGGCATGTTCAAGACGCCAATACTAGGTAGCTTGCATTTTAGGAGATCAGAAGTTTTGATGCCTAAGACTGACTCTGCGAAATGTTAAAGACGGTCAGTGGCCGCTATCCGTATCGCCTGTGACGCAGAATGAAGTGACAGCTGGAGATTGACTTCAGGGCCCTTTTGACGGTTAAATCTTGTACCCTGTGACTAGGGAAAGAAATGCGAGTGGACGTTAAATTCGATTCTAGGGGCGATTAGAGACGGTTTCGATGTTAATTTGTCGTTGTTCGGTCCGTGAAGAGGTTTTCTGCCGCCACCAGACTCAAAGCCGACGGACTTCTTGTTTGATTGGAAGGTTCAAGCCCTTTTTCGATCAGAAAATCAATGGATTGTGGCCGTGCAGAACACCAAGTCAAGCTTCAGGTAGTCTACAACTCAAAAAAACATCCACAATCTGCGTCAAAGACCAGCTCATAGCTCAATTTGCTTTAAAAAACTCTCAAGCCAAGACCAAGACTGGCCCAAACTCTCTTTGAAATCCCTTTTTTCAGCTGGGGAAAATCTGAAAGCAGTGAAATAACCGTGCTTTTGACTAATTCACTACCAAATCATGGACACAATCATTTATGTAAGTTTGCCCGATCTCAAGATCTGTCACTTCAGCCTTAAAATGATGGAAAGATCGGAACTAAATGGCTGTCGTAGATTAGGCGTCATTGACAAGAAGTGAAAACCAATTTTCTCTTGAATCAAATAAAAACCCCACCAATTTCGATGCCAACAGAAAAGTCACAACCAGCCAACACAGTTCACTTGACACTTATCGCAATCGCATTACAGAGTGACACGTCAAAACAACAAATTTTTGACGTCTCATTTACTCGGGTCACTTTCAGTTCACGACAACCTGTTCCCTTTCATCTTCTGACAGACGAACACCATCAAAGATCAAAGCTACGCGTGACCTTATTTCACAATTTGTTTTTCATTTTCTACATCTCTTCAGTCCTTTCGTAACAACCCCACCAATCATCGCCGCCACCACTGCCACCACCGTCGTCGTCGTCGTCGTCGCCGCTGTTGATGTCTACCTGACCCTGGCACAGTCTCATTACAACGTATGCGCTAATTCACCGCTACCCAAATTGTGCTAATGAACCAAATGAACTCGTACACATGTGTTGAAACAAACAACATTTGATCCGACAGAATGTTATAGTTTTGTCACTTCCATTACACGCAGAGTTCAAGACTCCGGCTGACAGCCACGAGTGAATGACAGATGACGGGCCTGACATCATCAAGTCAATCTTTGCCGTCTGCCCTGCCACCGCTCCTGATGCGCTGTGTGTCGCATAATCTATTCATCGCGTGTTCAAAAGTTGTGTACGTTCGTTCGTTCGTTCGGTCGTCTTGATGGCATTCAGGCCCATCATCGTCCAGAGAGACACACGGTGCGCATCGTGTAAAGGAAGCGTGTACGTGAACGCCTCGAAAGTAATCATTTAATTAACACACAACCACACCATCCATCTGAGTGTGTGTGTGTGTGTGTGCTCTAGAAAAATCCATGCACCAATCCCCATCCCCCCGTCCAGTTTCGAAATTGAAAGACGGGCGGCTGTGAAGACGACAACAACGGCGACGACGGCGAACAACGACAGGGCCACTCTCACAAGGAGTGCAGCTGAATGAAGTGCCAAATGAGATGGATTGTCAAATCAATCTTAATCAAGTTTTCCCCCAAACAACAATGTTGTTGAATCAATTTGATTGCAGGAGCTCCGGAGAGCGGGCAACGCCACCGGGGGGAAGTGCCAGCTTAGGACTGTTAAGTGATTTGATTGGATTTCCCATCCCGCACAAGATGCTGCGACGGCCTCAAGTGCCGAGTCATTCCCGGAAGAGAGCGCGGTGATCTCCGTCGGATGACACTGACAATAGACGAGGAATGGGATGACACGATGAGACTGAAGCAGATCACGCCAATCGGGAGGTTTTAAAAAGGGTTTCATTTTAAATGCATGCGATTTGATTGAGAGAATTTTGTCTGTTGACAGATGTCAATGATCTCTGATTGATGTAGAGTTATCAAGCTTGAGACATTTTGCTTAAAAGTGTTGTTCAAGTCAAGAAAGGCGACGCTGGATGATGTGCAAAGACTATTGGGTAGTGCTCATCGAACAACTACGTTAAAATGTTGGAAAAACTTAAGGACCAACTATAATAGCCGTTCGAAAACTTAAGCGTATGTCAAAAGGAAACGAAAAGAAGTCTGAAGCATCGTCAAATGTCAAAGTGTCCATAATTGATTAAAGATAATTGAGAGCGGCATTGTCTTAGTGTGTAGATACGTCGACTCCTACGCTCAAAGTCTGGGTTCGATTCCCGAAAAAATACCTTTGACATTTTTACGGCTTCACCTCCTCCGAGTTACTGACAGTGCTGAAAGGGTATACTCGCAACTCTCTAGAAAAAGCTTCTAAATGTCGCCGTTCGGGGTCGGCATTAAACTGTAGGTTCCCTCCACTGGTGAGAGAACAATAGCACGCACAACACGAGTGGTTGGTGAGAAGCTAGGCCCAAGTCCACCTCGGACTGTAGCGCCGCCATTATTATTATTATTAAGGAGACTTTAGCTATCAACTGACATTTTCATACATAGAAACCAATTAATTTCCCTTCCGCGTAAGTAGGCAAAGGTTAACGAACTTAACGAAGTTCTGAACGAACTTAACGAAGTTCTGAACGAATTTAACGACGTTCTGAACGAACTTAACGAAGTTCTGAGCGAACTTAACGATGTTCTGAACGAACTTAACGATGTTCTGAACGAACTTAACGATGTTCTGAACGAACTTAACGATGTTCTGAACGAACTTAACGATGTTCTGAACAAACTTACATAAACTGAACTAAGCGGTGACTATGGTTACGGCGTATCGTTTTTGTATATTTACTCGGTTGTTTAGTTCTCTTAAGTTTCCGTACAGCGTTTATAGGTAACCCTTTGGAAAATGCAAGTTTGCACCCCATCCAGGCACAGGGTATTTCTAAAAATCGAAAGAAAACGTATCATTTTTGCCCATCTCCAACCTAGGGTGACCAAAAGACTGATTAGAAGCAAAGCCACGAGAAATGTATGTTTTTTAAATTACCACAATGGATCTATGTTGGCCTAACGGAGATTGCAATCTGCAGTCAGCCACTTGAACCAAAAATTCGTTTTCCGTATTAATTTTACACGTGATGCATTTTTTGCATAAACGTTACTCTCTTAACTTTTGATCGAAACTTCAACCAGCATTTTTGATGCGTAAACCACTGAGTTTAAGGAAATGTTGTTCGGAAGCAGCCTTATTGCTTAAACTCAAAGAAACTGCTGTAACTGGTCACCGTGGCGGTTATGCCTGTCGTTCGCCTGTTCACGGTTCGATTTGTATTCACTGTATTCACTGAAACCACTTCTTTTGAGACACCTATAGATCGCCGAGAGAATGAGAAATGCAAGTGTGCGCTGTCAAATTTTCATGTTCAGGAAAACGACAGGCGAGGGTTGAACAAACGTTTCTGGAGCAAATCTTGTACACGTCCGGAAGATTTCACAAGATTCAAGAAAGGCGCAGGAGTACATCAGGCCTGTGCAGGACCAAAAACATTCGGCCAACATTCGTGGTTCTCCTCCAAATGCCATCAACGCAAACAGGACCAAAGATCGCGCACAGAACTTTTCTCTCGAAAAGGCCAAAAGACTGTTCATCCGCTTGGGATATTGTCCTTTGCCTCTGCGCCGTACAGCAGGACTGTGATGATCAGAGTCAACTTGGTCTTTCGAGAGAGGTCAGCACTAGTCAATTGCCTTTTGAGCACAAAAAAAAGGAGGTTGGCAAGAGTTATTCTGCGTTTGATCTCGGTACTGATGTTGTTTGTACTGTTTACCGCAGAGCAGAGGTAGATGAAGTCCTTCACTATATACTTCAAAGTTATAGCTGCCTATGCTGACGTTCTGGCCAAGTCGTCGATGTTGTGCGTCCTTTCTCGATGACAGCATATACTTTGTTTTGCCCTCGTTTACCGCCAGACCCATTTTAGCCGCTTCCGTTTCAATGCCAGCAAACGCATCATTGACGGCTCGCTGTGTTCGCCCAATCACGTCAATGTCATCCGCGTAAGCTAGCAGTTGAACGGACTTTTGGAAGATCGTGCCTCTTGTGTTGGCCAGTGAGTTTTGCACGATCTTCTCAAGAACGATGTTAAAGAAATCACATGACAGCGCGTCGCCTTGTCTAAAACCTTTTTTGACATTGAAGGTCTCGGTGAGTTCGTTACCGACCTTGACGGAGCAGCGAGAGTTCTTCGTCGTCATCCTGCTCAGTCTGACGAGTTTAGCAGGAATGTCGAAACTAGACATGGCGCTGTATAGCTCGTCTCTATGCACGCTGTCATATGCGGCCTTGAAATCGACAAATAGATGGTGTGTGTCGATCTGCATTTCCTGGGTCTTCTCCAGGATCTGCCGCAGTGTGAAAATTTGATCGATGGTGGACTTCCCGGGCCTGAAACCACACTGGTAAGGACCTATCAGTTTGTTCACAAATGGTTTCAGGCGTTCACACAAAACGGCAGAGAAGATTTTGTAGGCGATGTTAAGGAGACTTATCCCTCGATAGTTGGCGCAGTCAAAGAGTGCACAGGGTATGCCTTAAAATCGAAAGAAACTTGATCCCTTTGGCCATCTCCAACCTAGGGTAGGTTAGGTTAGATAGATGGGTGCCCTTTCTGACATGAAGAACATGTCAACGGCTCACTTAGACCACTATGAGTCCATTGTGCCCAACCATCCATCCAACCTAGGGTAACCAAAGAATGATTAGAAGCAAAGCCACAAAAGATATACTTTTTTTTAAATTAGTCTTCACCACAATGAGCCTATGTTGGCTCAAATGAAACCGTAGTCTGCAGTCAGTCGATTGAACCAAAAATTAGTTTTCCGTATTTATTTTACACGTGATGCATTTTTCGCATAAACGTTACTCTCTTAACTTTTGATCGAAACCTCATCCAGCATTTTTGATGTGTAAACCACTGAGTTTAAGGAAATGACTGGTCACCGTGGCGGTTATGCCTGTAGATTCCTAAGCAGGAGGTTCACGGTTCGATTCCGCGGGACACACAAACTGTTTCTGTTCACGGCATCACTTCTCTTGAGACATACCTATGGATCGACGACGAATGAGAAATGCAAGTGTGCGTTGCCAAGTTTTGAGGTTTTGGAAAAGATAGATGAGGCTGGAGAAAATGTTGTACACATCCGGGTGATTTCGCGGGATTCTACAGGGGATCAGAAGTCCGCAGAATCTCAAGGGCTTGATGAACTCCTTTTTGAAATGGCAGTAAGGTTTTATTTCAAGGATTAACTTTGTGCATGTGGTTGTCAGATGTTTCTCCATCATTTTTGAGATAGGACACTAAGGAATTGCTGTAACTAGGAGTTTCATTTCGTCAACGCATCACATTGAATGGAGAATATTGCAGTAAAACACAAAGCAACCGCGCATCAAATACGACTGGATGGCGCAGTTGGTTAAGTGCCTGAATCAGGTTAGAGGGGTCCCAGGTTCGAATCCCAGTGAAATCGTATCTGGTCCAGTCACCATTTGCCGTTGGGATCAAATTAACGGCACTGGAGTAGGTTGCTACCTGGCAGTACAATGGACCAGTTTTGAGTCTGAGTGCTCCAGAAGTGATTCAAAAATCCTCCGAAAAAAAAAACATCGCACGACAGGACTATAATAATAATAATGGCGGCGCTAAAGTCCGAGGTGGACCTGCGCCTAGCTTCTCAGTAACCGCTCGTGTTGTGTGTGCTATTGTTCTCTCACGAGTGGTCCCCTCCACTATATGTTTAATGCCGACTCCGAACGGCGAGATTGAGAAGCTTTTTCTAGACAGTTATACTCTTTGAGCATTGTCAGTGAATCGAAAGAGGTGGAGCCGTGAAAAAAATGTTTGGTGTTTTTTCGGGAATCGAACCGACAACATCGAGCGTAGGAGTCGACGCACCTACCAACTACGACACGGCGCCCACGACAGGACTACGATCTTTAAAAAAGAACTGTTAAATCTGAGATATCCGGGTAATCCACCGGGTATCCGTGTACCGCCATTTTCGGGTATTGCCCGAATACCGAAATGTTGGGTATCCATAAGCTTTTAGGTGTCCGGTATTTCATGCTTCGGTTACCAACGATATGTCTCGTATTTTGTGTACCATTTACCTGATGTTATCGGACACTGACACTGTCGGGTACCAGTCAACTTGGTAATGAACCGAACTGCCCGGGTATCTGGGTAACTACCTTTCTTTTTAAGGACTTAAGTTTTCGATCCGATCGTTATCCGCCTTAATGATTCAGCAGGTATTCACTATTGTCCTCCCTTTAAAGAGAGTTTGTCAGGGACATCGAAACTAAACATAATACTGTAGGACTCATTTTAGTGCTACTTGTTGATTTGAATTTAGTTAGTCTACTTCAGGACCTCTGTTCATGTGAATATTCGATCTGCGGTCGATCTTGCAAACTGCATTAATGACGATCTTACATGCGATCACTGTTGTCAAAGCGGGCTTCAATTTTAAGTGATCGAAAAAAATCCTCAAAAGACTAAGATCATATTTCAGCATGAACTCTATCAGAGGAGAGTCGGGAAAGTGATCTTGTCATAAAGTGCAGATATGACACTATCAGTGCAGGATAATCGCTTGAATACAAAAGTCAAGATTTAATTGAACGAGCTGAAGATCAGGACAAAACTTTGAGCGCACTTTAGTGACTTGATCTTAGACTCTGAACCAGTGGGACAACGTAACGCCTCCACGTCTAAGGTGGCGCACACAATTGAAGGGAGATTTCAACCAATTCAACCAATTGGAGAGGCTTATTAGTTGAAGCCTGGGTTCAGCGCGGACTACAGCGCCACAAGCAGTAGAGGAATTAACTTGTAGAACCAAAGGTAACAAGCCTCTAGTCGGAACGGTGAATTTCACTCTGTCAGACAATGCAACAGAAGCAAACTTTGTCGCAGTTGGACACGCAGCAACGTCCTATCGGATGAAGCCATTTGGGTGAGGCTTTAACATGTATTCTCCTATAGACAAGCATTGTCAGAGCTGACACTGTTCCTTCAGGCCTCAAGACGAAATGTCGTGCCCCACAAAAGGTTCGTCTTTTTAAAGGCAACCCATTAGAAACCTCAATGATTTTCGAATTCGTATTTAACTTGATCCTCTCCATGAAAACAGCAACTCACATTCCACGATAGACACGAGGCCCCACAAGAAGTACTCTTTGGCCTCAATCAAAACACAGCCAAGTCTGTTTACAAGCTGCCGACTTCAGCATTCAGTTCAAGACCATAAGGGGACCCAAAAACACCCTTCGAACAGCGAATGCAAATACCAAGCTGGCAAGCGGTCGTTAAGGCTCACAGACGCTAGACAACTCGCTGTTGACAGACTTAATGTGAGTGGTTTCTAATGAACGTGGGCCGACACCTGGTGCGAGCTTGTTGTGCTGTCACCCAGCACGACAACGACGACGGCTAGATCTCTTCACCTTCCGACACTGATGCCCCGTCATTAGCGCTAATGCCTTCAGCGGTAATCGCCAAGAATGCGAAACAGCCCGCTTACAGCATTCCTCTCAGTTCATTACGTCCAGCGGATAGCGAGCTGCTGCTCACCCTAATGACTGGCAAATACGAGTGCACTCCGTCTCGTGTGTCTGCATTCCATGCAAGGTTTCGTGAGTTTTTTCGTTTTCGCTTCTGCGGCGAATTCGTTTAGTTTTTGTTTCTGAAAACCCCATACATCACCTCGAACGCCATTGACACAAATAACTTTCCAATTGTGCCTACTTATGTGAGCGAGTCGAACGAGCCTTAGAAAACACTTAAATCAGACACAGCGTGCCATTGCAATGGCATGACACCGGCGCTGTGTTGCATGACTGAGTTGGTGAATTGTATCTGCAGCAGCAGCAGCGGCGGCGCTGTATCCACTGGTGGATGCAATCCCAGAGCGCTGTGTGCGGCGTTCGCAATTGGATACAGCACAGACACCTGTCTTGGGCTTGGAACGGATGACGATAGACGCTGCGGTGATTACGTCTGGCTTTTGTCGCCCCCCCCCCACAAGGGGTTGCGCCTCCTAGCTCCACACGGATGACGGCTGCTAGACTTTGCACCGCACAGACAATGGAACGGCGCACACATCGACTCTCAAGTGGACGACACACAACACGACACCGATACCGACACCAAATGGCAGCGGTAACGAATGCAAAGACCGAAGAGCGGCTGCTCCCGGAGAGGACGAGGAGAGGAGGCGAACGGCGAACGGCGAACGGCGAACAGCGAAAAAAACAAAATAACCCGCGTGAATCTAGCTGAAAAGAGACGAGCGCGAGAGGCAGACAATTACACTGACCCACATTTCGATGTAAACAAACATGACCTGGAAACGACGACGAATGACGAACGAATGTTTGTAAACAAATACTAAGCCGAGACAAAAGAAACGAGACAAAACAGCAGATCGGTGGACGGACGGACGGATGTGTGTGGAGGAGACGAAAGCCGCCGCGCGCACAGGTGCCACGGGCACACACACACACGCCAGTCGATTTCGCATTCCTCCGCTCCGAGCCTCTGCAGGGGTTTCTCCGTCGAAGGGGAAAATTGATAGGCACCCATCACCACAACCACCGGCTTTGGGCGAAGTATTTTGGCCACAAATAGAGCGTGCGGCAGACAATGAGCCCCAAACTCAAATGGGGACGCCATCTTCAGCGGCGGAGACATTTAGGCGGCAAGTGGGTGACGAAATCCGTCGCATAACTTCAGTCAGACGCGCGGTGCACGCCTTTAGAATGTGCCCTCCCTCCGTGAACCAGTATCGGTGGTATGCGGTCGGGGTTAGTCAGCCAAGCCTGCTGGAAAGCAAATCCGGGACAAGATTGTTAACAGTTCGTTGACATTTTGACAAATTGTCTGTTCTCGCGGCGCGCGTGTGTTTGTGTTCCTTGGGAACAATGCCGCGCGGCTAATGCCAGGCGGGCACATCACACAGTCTTTCAGTCTTTATGGGGCTGCCTAACTGGAACCAGGTCTTAATTGGTCGCACTCGTGTGGACGGAGGCGAAGAACTGAATGTGACCTTGAGGGGAATTGCCAAAAGTGAGCCAAAATTCGTGGGAAAGAAATTCTGAGAAAGAGAGTTGGTAACAACCACTTGGAGTTGAATAAGATTCTGGTGAGATTTAGACGCTTTTGGACAGATGCACAGCAGCAGACTTTTGCTGGAGGAACTTGTGAATGTCAGCAGTTGATCAACTTCTTGTAGCCTTCAATCGACATATCCAAAGAAAAGGTTCCGGTTTGAGTCAAGAATGCGATCAGGTGCTGGACCCAACTACGGTTGGCGACCAAGGTTGCTATAACATCAAGAGGGAGTAGACAGCAGGGCTCCGCAGTGATGAATCTTCAATTCTGTGCAAGTGAGACAACAACAGTCTTGATTCTGCTGACGTTTGGACCCATAGACGCACTGACTTTTGCCGAAGGAACTTATGAATTCAGGAACATGTCGTCAATGTCCAATTTTCTTCCTTCCGTAGATTTAACCGAGAAGTTTCCAGACTTGGTCCGGTTCAGAAATTCACTGGACCCAACTATAATACGTCAAACGTCCGAAGTAACTAAGGCATTAGTGGGCATGGAGAGCACAAATCCGTTGTGCAAGAGAGACAACAATATTCTTAATTCATGCCGCACGGAAATTGACTGACTTTTGTTTGAAGGAAATTATGGAAATGGATGTAGACTCAGCAGATCACAATTTCCCCGCCAGCGAAATCTGGTGCCTAAATTTGCTAAGCCATCAAGTGGACATGGACAGCACAGATCTTCGATTCTGACTCAATTAGACAGCACAAGAGACGCGTTCAGTTTAAGCATGACTTCATTCAACTGGTCATGCAACGCTGGGGGTATCTAGGTAAGATATCGTTCTGAATATCACCTTTGCCTCAACTAGGCATGAGTTTCACATCAAATAAGAGGTATCTTCGTGTTCCTTTCTCTAAAAGGGTTTCCCAGAGTGGCAGGCTGTTTGAGGACTAATCAAGAAGAGAAATACAAATATTGAGCTGAGAAGGACTATTCAACCGCCAGCAGCGTCAAAAAAGCGACACTTCATCCATTTTTTAACCAAATTAGGAGCTACATTCACGAACTTTAGTCTGATATATGCCCATTCGCTCAGAGAAGCCACGGATTACAGCAGATCTTACGATCGCGTTCGCGAGATCCACGAGCTGTACAAAGATGTGACTACAGTTGGAAAGGCAAAGATCCATGGCTGAATTTGCTTGGCCACTACGAGCGCATGAACAGCAATTTTCCGAGTAAGAGTCTTCGAATCCGTGCCTCTTGGTTCGAGATGGAGAAGAAGGTCGATCACGCGCTACAAAGACTAAGTGATCGCGGATGTAAGACAACTTGGTTTTGTTGACTGGAAGTAGCGTGTATTAAGTTCCACTATCCGCTTTTCCGATGAAGCTAAATATCTGGGTGTCATTCAAGATATGAAGCTTCTGTGGAAAAAACACATCTAAACGAAAATTGCGAAGGCACTGTCAGTTTTCTGGCAGTGTAAGGGAATTTTCGGCAAATCCTGGGGTCTATCACCAAAAAGATCCGTTTTGATCTTCACGGCTATGATTAGGCCCCTTCTTTCCTATGCATCGGTCGTTTGGTGGAATAAGCTTTCGCGTAAATACGTAACTGCTGCTTTCACCAAGCTTCAAAGAACGGTCTGTCTCGGCTGCATAGGGGCCTTCCCTAGCACGCCTGGCTCTGCTGAATCTCGCCCCCTAGATGTCCACATCATGGGGTGTACTCTCAAGGCCATTTTCCGCTTAAAAAGAAGTGTCGCCTTGGTACAACTCGCACTGGAGTTTCGATGACCTTGCGCATCGCATTTCTTTTGACCCCAGTCTTATGGATATGCCGTCTGACGCACGGACACCTGTACTCCAGCTGCGACGAACATACAAAGTCAACATTCCCTGCACTCAGGACTGGCTCTGGCCAGAATCTGAGCCAGGAAATGAATGTAGTCGCATTCATTCACAGACGGCTCCAAGACCAATGAAGGATCTGGTGCTGGTGCCTTCGTGGAGAGCGACGACTTTCGACTACACACCTCGTTAGGTAAATTTGCGTCGTTTTTGCAAGCGGAAACCTATGCGATCCTAATGGCTACGAACTATATTGTGAAGAATAGGTGGAAGGGGCGAAGTATGTGCGTCTGCAGCGACAGCCAAGCTGTGCTTAAGGGCTTGCTCAACCCTTTAACCACCAGGATAGTTCAGGAATGCAAGTCTTCTCTGAATTTGATCGGTAGTTTAAATTCGTTAAGAGTTGCCTGGGTCTCGGCTCACCACGGGATCACAGGAAATGAGATCGCCGATGAACTTGTTAGTCCAGGATCAGAGGAGGTACTCTCAGGGCGTGAACCTGCGCTTGGACTGCCTGCGTCCTTGGTTAGGGCCTCCATCGATGGTTTGATCGGTAGCTTAAATTCGCTAAGACTTGTCTGGTTCCCGGGGCACCACGGGATCACGGGAAATGAGATCGCCGATGAACTTGCCAGGCGAGGATCAGATGAGGCATTCTCAGGAACTGAACCTACGCTGGGACTGTCTGCATCCTTGGTTAGGGCTTGCATCGATGGTTGGACTTCTCAAGAGCACAACCGAAGGTGGCATGACTCTTCAGGATGTAGACAGACCAAGTGCATGCCCCCCAACGTCTGTAAGAAATCCGCGGCTTTCTCTCTTAACAGAAAAGACTGCAGACAACTTAGCGGCGTACTAAAGCGGCACTACACCTTCGCCAAACACCTATGTGTGCTTGGCCTAAGCGATGCAACCCTGTAGAGAAGACGATGACGCTGCAGAGCACTTCCTCTGCCATTGTCCCGCCTTTGCTCGAATCAGGTAGGAGTTATTCGGTGCTGATGAGGTGAGAGCTGATGATGTAGGCTCCTCATCACAGAAGCGCCTGAAATTTCAGCAAAAGTAGGTTACTGCCTGGTAGTACAATGGAACAGTTTTTGAGTCTGAGTGCTCCAGTGTAGGATTACAAAAACCTCCGACAAGCAAAAAATACTCTGACGCTTCAAGTAGGAGTACAGGCAAAAAAGCATAGGTTGGGGTCTACAGCTTTATGTCAAGCATTTTCTTTACGGTTATACTTTGTGGTTAGTAACTCGAAAATGGTGGAGCCGTCAATCGAACCTAGAGTCGGCACAAATTGTTTCTTGTCATTGTCAGAAGGACCTCATTCCTCATTCTGTCTGTTCCTCAATCGGCTTTCTGAGGACACATACAAATTATCACTAACATGAGCATGATCCAATAGCCCTTAGGCCTTGTTCACTATACCTCTGTCCGAAACGATGACATACTCAACAGATCTGGAGTTTGAAGCGACAACATTTTCTTATAGGTTCTTCTATATTTATCCGGCCTACATCCATGGGTTATTGCTTATAAACTCCGAGAGGGAGAACGACAATTTGCGTTAAGCCTCGTAAATATGATAGCCTCACCACACGAGGCCTTAAAAATGTTTGGTGTCAACTTTAAGGGAGATTTTTCCTTTTGGAAACTTTGTCTGCAACTTCATTTGTTTCAACTTGTCACGCACTTCAACGCTGACGAAGAATTGATCGCGTTTCAAGTCCCTCACTAGACCGCTCTTAATTGCTGACATTCACTGGTTTTAGACGACGAACCCAGAACCCAAACACAATAAGATCGAGGCAATTGGTTCCAAAACAGGAAATGGATTTAAGGAGATCATCACGACTTCCGAGGCGTGCCTTGAATGCGATTCCATCAGGTAAACGACCGCTTGGCAGACTCAGGACGAGATGGTTGGACCATGTCCAAACACTCGCCTGGTTGCGCTTGGGCATAGCTCCTGATGAGTTAGAGTCAATGGCGGAGGATCGAGTGGCCTGGAGATCCCTCGTGCATGCATTGCCCCCGCGACCCCACTGAAAATGAGATGAGATTTAAGGAGAACCTTAATTTACTAACATTTCCCCACTGGGAAAGCCACAAACAACGCCAGCTTGTTCAGATCACTGATATGCGTCCCGTTATGTTATGTTATGTGAGATATGGCTTTCCTGTGTGTATGTGTGTGTGCACCTAGACCATAGTTGATCCATTGTGCTGCCACAAGGTTTGATCGTGATCAAACCACTAAGTTGTCTGAGGGAAACCATTTGGAGCCTGTAATAAAGCGAAGTAGATTATTTATGGGAACCGTACTAAGTTCACCCAAATCATCAAAAAAGTAGGCCCCTAAATATTGACGTCGAATAGACGCCAGGGCCGGACAGGAGCATAGGAGGTGTGGGACACTTTCCACTTCCTCCTCATCAAGGCAGCTTCTACAGAAATCATTAGCCGGGACACCTAGTCTGATGGCATGGTTTCCTATGAGGCAGTGTCCTGTGATGACATAGAGCTTATATTCGATCTGTGAAGAGATATTAAATCCTTAGATCTTTTGGAATCTAGCCTAGGCCAGATTAACCTGGAGGTGTGACACGAAGTGCCATTCACCCATCTGTTATCTATTTCGCGAGTTGCCTCTAATGAGAGCAACAATTTGCAAGTTGTGAGGGGCATACCTAAGCTACTGTGTTTGGGAAGTAATGGCTGTGAAGTAGCGAGCTTGGCGAGCTCATCTGCTTTGCAATTGCCTGGAATGTCTCTATGTCCTGGCACCCAGCACAGGCAAATATTGAACTGGTCGGCCATCTTGTCTAAAGATGAGCGGCAGTTTATTACAGTCTTGGAGTTTGTAGAGACCAGTTCCAGGGCTCTGATGGCTGCCTGGCTGTCAGTGAAAATGCAAATATCACGAGCGGATATTACATTCCATTTGAGCCAAGACAGCGCTTCACTAATGGCCATAATCTCCGCCTGAAACACACTACAGTAGTCAGGTAAGCGAAGGGAGAGACTTATATTTAGTTCATCAGAGAAAACACCACTACCCACCCCCTCCTGGGTTTTAGACCCATCCGTGAAAAAGTGCAGGGAGTCTGCAAAAGGTTTGGGATTATCATTCCAGAAGTCTCTATCAGGAATGAGGGTTTCAAAAAGTCTATCAGGGAAGTAAAGGGGTGTGGTATGGTCCAGAATTCTCGTGGGGAAGTTAGAGGAACTTAGTATAGTGGAGTGGCCAAATGGATTGTTGGTCCACTGGGAAGAGGCTGTAAGACGGATAGCCGTATTCTTTGCTAGTTGTTTGCCGAAAATGTCGATTGGGGATAGGTTCATTATAACGTCCAGTGCATCTGAGGGTGTGGTTCTCAACGCACCTCCTATACAAATGCAAGCTTGACGTTGAACTTTCCTAATGAGATTATAGTGTATGGCTTTGTCTAGTATTGGCCACCAGACATGTACTCCATACAACAGAATGGGTCTAACGACGGTTGTGTAGATCCAGTGGATCATATGAGGTTGGAGACCCCATTTCTTTCCTAATGCTCTTTTACAAATGTAGAGAGCCAGCGTCGCCTTGCGGGTGCGCTCCATTAAGTTCGGCTTCCAGTTTAGTCTCTTATCTAGGATGAGCCCCAGATATTTAGCAGACTCCGAAAGTTTGCAACTGGTGCCGTTAATGGTAGGGGGGTCGATCGAGGGGATACTATATTTTCGTGTGAAGAGGACAATTTCCGTTTTAGAAGCATTAATGCCCAAACCGTTGACTTTGGTCCACGCCGAAAGTTTTGAGAGAGCATGCTGCAAGAGATCCCTTAGCACTGATGGATATTTTCCCGAGACAGCCACAGCAATGTCATCCGCATAGGCTATCACCTTGCACCCTGCCTTATCTAGCAACAAAAGTAGTTCGTTGACTACGATGTTCCATAGCAGGGGAGATAGAACTCCACCTTGTGGTGTTCCTCTGCTGGCAACTCTGGTTGCTGTGGTAGAACCCAGCTTCGATATGATAACTCTACTGACAAGCAGTTGGTAAATCAGTCTACAGAGTCCTTTGTCCACGCCAAGATTTACCAGTGCACTAATGATAGAGGATGGGTAGACATTGTTGAAGGCTCCCTCGATGTCCAAGAAGGCTACCATACTGAATTCCTTATGGTGAAGGGATTTTTCGATGGAGCATACAAGCGAATGTAGGGCAGTATCAACTGATTTGCCTTTAGTGTATGCATGTTGGGAGGCTGACAATCTAGATGGGTCTATATTGCAGCGAAGATGGATATCTATGAGTCTTTCCAACGTTTTGAGTAGGAAGGAAGATAAACTGATAGGTCTGAAATCTTTGGGGTTTACATGAGAACTGCGACCAGCTTTAGGTAGGAAGACAACCTTCACCTGTCTCCATCCCAAGGGGATATGGGACAAGCTTAGGCAACCTTTGAGGATAGTTTCCAACCATGGAAGAATTAGGTCTAAGTTCAGTTGGAGTTCCGCTGGTATGATACCGTCCGGACCAGGGGATTTATACGGTTTGAAGCTACGAATAGCCCATGCTATTCTGCGCTTAGTGGTGAGCTTCACGAGGCTGCTGATGGGGTAACCAGAACCCATGTCTGAGGAGGGTTGGTCATCAGAGCAGCTGGGGAAGTGAGTATCAAGTAGAATCTCAAGTGATTCTTTACTAGACGTAGTCCAAGTGCCGTCCTGCTTCATGTAGTAGCTTGGTATGGCAGGACACGAGGAGAGGATTTTTCTGAGTCTTGATGTCTCCGAAATATCTTCTATTCTTCCGCAAAACAGCTTCCAGGATTTCCTTTTTGCCGTTTTCATTTTGGATTTGAATAATCTGAGGGATTCTTTATAGGATTCCCAGTGGAGCTCATCCCCGGAGGACTTAGCTTTATTGAACTTCCTCCTGCTGGCTTTACGAAGATGTTCAATTTCACTATTCCACCAGTGTGGCTTGGAGTTAAACTTCAGTGTTTTGAGTGGGCAGGCCGTATCCATTGCTTCATTAAGGGCAATGGTGAAAGAGTTGACTAGCCATTCCAGCTCATTGACGTCAGTGGGGGAGGGAGGTGTTCCCGAAAGGGATTTCCCTACGATACTTTTATAGAGAGACCAGTTGGTTTTCCTACCGTTAGTCTAATGCGACCCGTTAGTCTAATCATTTCTCAGCAGCCATCAAAGCTGGTTCATGTATTTAGTCGCATTGAAACCAGAGAATAAAAACCTCATCTCAGTTAAATGCCTTTACTTGGAAACACCCCTAAAAATCCTTGGTCCTGTCACAACTAATATCCTTTAGCTTTTTAAATATGGATACCTTATTTCCCAATCGTCACTTGACAGCTGTCAGTGAGATCAGATCAGATTCCAAAAAACCCTAACGAGATCCACATCCAGAGCCATTCTCAAGCCCTTCCCCATGCACAGACAAAATCGCATTTCATCCGTTCACCTGTCAATATCCCCGCGTTTGACATTTACTCCCCGCCACCATCACACCATCACTCTCAGGCGACAACCGAGTGCATTCTCGGTGAAATGCCAACCAACAGGCGCGTATGAAAGTGAAAACGCACTCCCCCTCGACCGCACAGCATCCGCCAAGATTACAGATTTAGTCTAGAAGTGTTATTTATTCTCGGACACGGACACGGACAGTCCCTTGCCGGCAGAGGGGCACCCCACAGTGATGGCCAAAAACTTTCGTCACACTCAACACGCGCCAGACTAATTAATTACGGAATAAATCTCACAGCACAGCAAACAGCAAACAGAATGCCACACTCTGCCAATCTAACGGTGGCGTCTGCAATCTAGACGCATAAAAATGCAATAATTCCAACCAGCAACGGCATTGCATCTCGCGGCGGGCTGGTGCGCCTGTGGCATGCGATTTGCAGCGTGCGCACCCATCTGTCTCATCGGGCCGTGGCCAGTCTTGTGCTGCTGCTTTTTTTTTCGTCTAAAAATAGACAGTTACCGTCCTGTGAAGACAGCGGGTTCGCGAGCCAATGCACAATTGTGCTGCGCATGTGTGCGTGCGTGAAATTGTATCTCAGCCACCGGGACGAAGGGGGCGACCGACGCTCTGCCACTGCACAGATGCACGATTTAGATTTTCTATTTTTGACGTTCTTCACCGCTATATATAGACTCAGGGGCATGCGGCGACTGGCTGCATCTTGCTGCGCCCCGACGCTGCTGTGCGCCTCTGCCATCTACGGTCCAACGATTTTGAATCAACCACACAACGCCGTCGTGGCAAGGCGATCCGTTTTTCGTCTTTGGAAGTGGCAAGAACAAAAGAAATTGTGAGCAGCAGCAGCAACAAAAGCAGAAGAAGCGAGGCGACCACAACTCCGATGACGACAACGTCGACAGCGACGACGACGACGACGACGACGACGACGACGTTTCAATCGAAAGGAGAAGTGCAAGAGAGTCTTGAGGTTGTCTGGTTGCTTCTTGTCCGTGTGCTGTGCCTGTGTGCGAATTGTGTCTGTCTTGTGTGCACTTTTGGCGGCGACCTACATTCCAAGGGAATGCACACCCGTCCCCCGTTCCCGCACCAGGCCCCACCGCAGCCAGTCACTCCGCCAGCGACGGAGCGAATTTCTGCAGACTCGACTCCGAATGCATGCCGTGCACTTCGCATGTGTGTCGTCGGTATCCACAATTGTACGTCTGGGTGCTCCACCGCCATCGCCGCCGCCGCCGCCGCCGTCGACACCGTCCTGCTTGTTCCAGTTGTGTGGCTGATGAATGGAAATGTATTCGCTTTGAGTGGATACGGTTTGTTTGATTTCGGATTTGGCTTGTGCCTGTCCCCCATAGGGGCTTAGGGTAGAAGGTGATTTTAACCGAGTGGGGGAATCAAAAGAATTGAGATTCTGGTGGAGAACTCTGCCGAGTGATTGAGGCCATGAATTGAGGGAGAGAAGGAGATGAAGGACAAATAGAGGGATCGAAAATCTGCCAATTTGTGCTAATTTCTGATCTGAGGCTAAAAGATTCCCATCTCTGGAGGCAGAAATGTGAGGTTATGCTGCCGGGAAGGAACGAATCGACCCCAAATATGTGAAATAAGCTGTAGTGGGCGTTTGTGTTGACAATTGACAAGTTTGTTAAAGATCCATGATTGTCCTCTGGAGATTCACGGCTCCTCAAAGAATGAGAGAGGCTCAAGAAAATGTTGACCTTTATGAACCAGACAAACCAATGTCCACGTCAATCTATTTATAAAGGGCCAACTATAATCGCCGTACGGAATCTTAAGAGAACTAAAGCAACCGAGTGAATACACAAAAATGATATACTGTGACCATAGTAATTGCTTCGTTCAGTTGCGGTAAGTTCGTTCAGAGCTTCGTTCAGTTTCGTTAAGTTCGTTCACTTTTTGCCTACTTACGCGGGATTAAAATTAAAATTCGGCACGAAAAATCTTCATGTCTATGGCAAGAATAGCGGAAGAGGAAGAGAGCGAAAGAGAAAGAAATAACCACGATTTGGTGTCGCATACAAGTTAAAAGGCAATCAACATGCTGTGCACGGAAACAGCTAGCAAGTCGACATAATATGGCTTAACTTTAGTTGAGGACCAGGATAGCCCATGACTGTAATTCAGAAGAAGATGAATACTGGCAAGGAGATCAGTTGATAACGAAGCAGTAAGATTCTGTCAACGGTGCTTTTTTAAGACGATTTGTGTAGACAGATTTGGCATCTGTCAAACTTTATTGACATCATTGACTTTTTATCAGCATCATCGTTCGTTTTTAAAGCTCATCAGACGCATACTGCTTAAGCCTTCAATTCACAAAGACTCTTACTCCAGAAACCCCTGTATTCAGAGATTCAGATTGATTAGTTTGACATCCTTGATTGGCTTTTTAGACCAGAGGTTCGGTTGTCGTTCTGTTTGGTCCCCACTTAAGGTTAAGTCTTACACTCCCGTCGATTTTAGTTACTCTATGTAGATGACGACGCCTCTGCAACTTCTTGGGATAGAATGGCTACCCAGTGGAGAATCACCACCCACTAACCTTAGACGATCCGAAGGCACTGTGTGTCTCATAACAAACCAAATCCGGCCAAAACCTAATTATTGACGTTCGTTTGTTTAATCAGAATGGACAGGTCATCTCTCAGGACTCTCATCGGTTTTGTTGCTGTGCCATTGGCACACACGCCCCAAGATTGAGACTCCCTCACAATGCCTTCTGCAGAAGATACGAGGAGGAGGAGGAGACTATACATTTCTCTGCACGAACATCGAGTGAGCTAAACAACGCCGACATCAGCAAACTTAAGCGCTTGATAGCAAGCATCAAATGGTTTAATGGGTAAGACTCACTCGGACTCACTCAGTGGGCTCCGTGGCGTAGTGAGTAGGTGCGTCGACTCCTACGCTCGATGTTTTCGGTTCGATTCCCAAAAAAATCACCTAACATTAATTCACGGCTCCACCTCTTTCAAATCACTGACAATGCTCAAAGATTATAACTGTCTAGAAAAAGCTTCTCAAACCCGCCGTTCGGAGTCGGCATTAAACAGTAGCATGCACAGCGAGGCCCAAGTCCATCTCGGACTGTAGCGTTATACAAAGAAGAAAAAAAGGTCTATGATAGGCTTTGCCTGCAAGAGCTCTGAGCAGATCACATTGTTGAGTTATACTCTTCAAGCGTGAGCCGTTAAGTTTTAAAATTCTTGTCTGTGCTGGAAATTGAACCCTAAGTAAAATGCTGGTATTCACCACATCACGGTGGCCACTCTTAGAATACTCTAACCGAGTCATATCGACCACACGGAGCCTTCTCACACGATTTGTAAGTCCCAAACGCAGGACCCAAGACCCAAGACCTGAACCAAGTTCCAGTCTATAGACCCAGCAATTGTTGAGACGGGGCAAGTGGTTGCAGAGGGCCTGTACCAAACGTCTCAAACAATGACTTCACGAAATTGAAGAACAAAATCAAATCCTGTTGATCGGGCTTTGTTCTTACGTCAATGAAGGACCTCAGGTTTTATACTGACCCGAAGCATTCAAATTTTAAGGCATCGTCAGTTAGTTACGAAAAGTGGAACCTCAAAATAAAAATGATTACTGTTTTCAGCCGTGGGCGCCGTGGCGCAGTGGGGAGGTGCGTCGACTCCTACGCTCGAGGTCGTCGGTTCGAATCTCGAAAAAAACATCAAACATTTTTTCACGGCTCCACCTCTTTCGAGTCACTGACAAAGAGTATAACTGTCTAGAAAAAGCTTCTCAATCTCGCCGTTTGGAGTCGGCATTAAACTGTAGGTCCCCTCCACTCGTGAGAGAAGAATAGCACACACAACACGAGCGGTTGCTGAGAAGCTAGGCGCAGGTCCACCTTGGACTGTAGCGCCGCCATTATTATTACTGTTTCCAGCTCCATAGCAGAGACTTAAACCCGGAACCTCGCGAACAGCAAATAATTGGCGCTCTATACCAGATCGGCGACCACCAGCCTCAAAGTGTTCCACTGAAGAAGGATAGCAACCAGGCAATAGACCATCGCGCGACGTCCCGCTTCCGTCAAGCGTCTCAGTATGTGTTCCCACCTCATTCCTTGCCCTTAGCTCACCCCAAGCAATTTCCCTTCAGATGAACCAACTCTCGAGAGCCTTGCGTCGCGGAAACAGTTGTCATTGCATTTTTTTTTTCGCTTTTAGATGTCGATTTGGCAATAGTTCTGAGCCGCTATATATAGAAGTATCTGTCTGTGTCGTGCGAGGATGTAATTTGTTTTCTTTTTCGGGTTGCGCCTCTGATGCAAGTCTTATCACGAGACATAAATGAAAAATTTTATTTGAAAAAGGGCGCCAACTGCTCGTGTGTTTTATGTGCCACACGACAGATTTGAGACGAATTTTGAAATGAATTTCAACAGCGCGGGATGATTGGTGGCGGCGCGGCGTCGATGATGCAATCGGTTCGTGCCCTGGAAACTATGAAAGTCGCCTAGTTTCCGAGAGGGCACGTGGCAAGGCAGTTAACTGTTTGTGGTTTTAATTGTTGGTCTTTTTTCATTTTGTCTCCGCATTTCAAACAATGAAAGATACACTTACTTTTACGACGTGGGTTGCTGCTGGTGGTAAACAAAATTGTTTCATTTTTTCTAACCGATATGGGGATGCATACGAGTGGCTGGTAATTGGGAACTTTTGATGGCTTTTTTTCTGTTTTTGTTGTTTTTGGTGGTGGTCTTTTTATCTTCGGGGGGTGTACACCATCATGGGAATTTCCAGCAAACGAATCCAATGGCGCTGAGATACTCTGCAGTGTGGTGGAGTTTTGCTTGATTACAATCAACATCAAGTGGGTTGAATTATTTAGGATGTTAAATTATGTGTGGGACAAGCTCAGAAGTGGGTATAAGATGGAGGTCAGTCGATGGATTGCAGGGGACAGCCCTCCTTCAGTCCTAAGGCTCATAGTCTCAAGAAAATTATTCTGTTTTGATATCTCTGCTTAAACTCACGGGGGAGTTGTCAGCAAGAACGCCAGTAGTCCAAATTTCGACCAGATCACCTAATTACTCTGTAGACTGCAAAAAAAGTAGTGATTCTCTGAAGCAAATGGTGGCGATTTGTAAATTATTCAAGACCTAAGACATTTGTGTATTACCACCTTAACAAAATGAACTTGTGTCAAAACACGGAATGTAGGTTCTGTCTTGAAGAAGACGAAACATCCCAGCACATTTTATGTGAATGTCTGGCACTACATTGGTTAAGGAAAGGTATTCTCCACAGGGAAATACTGACTTCAGTGGAATTGAAAAACTCCACTACAAAAGATATACTATCTTTCATAAGGAAAGTGGTAAATCTTTAGGATTAACTCCAGCCCGTCGATACAATAGACCTTTTTAGGTCGCAGTCTCGCTGCCTTTACGACAGGGTTGTACAAGAGGAAAAAAAAAAAAAAAGACATTTGTGTGTTTTTTAATTCACAGAGCATGTAATGCTCACCTATATGAAGTAATGATTGTTGGGCCAGTTTATATAACCGATAAGTTCATATATTGGAACCATGTATAGTATGAAATACATTTTTTACGGTTAAAAAATGAAATTTAAGTACATGTTTATTTAATCCAGTTAATGAAAAAAACTTTATTTTAAATTTTTCGAGTTAAATTCCGTTGAAAAAGTTAAATATTTTTGTTTGGACAGTTTTCGTAGATCCAAGTTCTATACCTCTTTCACGTGCAAATACAAATGAAGCAAAAGAAATCGTAAAAGAATTCTGTCTACACAAAACAATTGCTTCAAATTCTGGTCTGGTGGTCTGGTGCTGCCTTCTTTGTCATGGGATCGTTCCAATTTATAAAATTTATGTCATAATAGATCGCTTTGTATACAGGGATGTACTACAGAACGTGATATTGCTCCTAGCAGAGGAGGAAAAGCCATTCAAATGGATCTTTCACAACATCCAGATTTAACTTCGGTCTCTTCGCAATAAAAGGAACTTCGGTCTCTTCGCAATAAAAGGAATAAACTTTGGCGTACTTTTTTAGAAACCCGCTCGAACCTAAATCTTTCTAATTATCTTCACGCCTACTCCGCTTTTTCCGAACTTTGCGAATCACTTTATCAGCAATACATGGACCGAATGCAGTCTGGCATAATTTCTGACCCCAAACGATTTTTTCACTTTATTAATACTAAAAAGAAATCAGATAATTACCCGGCGACTCTGACTTTCTCTGATATATCTTCGAATGATCCTTGTTTAGTCGCTAATTTATTCGCTGATTTCTTTAGTCAGTCATTCTCTAATCATGTAACTGAACCCGATCATTCTTACTTCTCCTACACGAAATATTTTGCCCAAACTTCTTTTACCTCAGTTGACATCACCGCGGCAATCGTGAAGAATAAGATTGATAAACTTAAAAATGAATATTCCGCTGGTCCAGATGGCCTTCCTGCTGTAGTTCTGAAAAAATGTGCAAATTACTTATCTCAGCCTCTAGCGACGCTTTTCCGTCTCTCTCTTTCACGAAGTGTCTTTCCTAAGGCTTGGAAAAGCTCTTTTATAATCCCCTTACATAAAAAAGGTCAAAAAAATGAGATTGCGAACTACCGGCCTATAGCCAAACTCTCTGCCTTGCCTAAATTATTTGAAAGCATTCTTTATGATACTATGTTTTTTCACTGTAGGTCTGTCCTTTCCGTTCATCAACACGGATTTCTTAAGGGAAGATCAACTACGACAAACCTGACAGAATTCGTGTCCAGCACCTTGTGCGCATTGGAAGATGGCAAAGATGTTGATGTTGTCGCTACCGATTTTAGCAAAGCTTTTGATAAAATCTCACACGCGATTATACTTCTGAAACTTAAAGCTCTTGGCTTCCAAACGGAGTTTATTGCGTGGATCAAGTCATACCTTGAAGAGCGACAATATAAAGTGATTTTTAGATCCTCTGTCTCCAATTCTTTTGTAGCCACATCTGGGGTCCTCCAGGGTAGCCATCTTGGTCCGCTGATTTTCATCCTAACAATTAACGACGTGGATAACTTCATTAATTATTCTCGTCTTTCAGTTTATGCGGACGACATAAAAATTTTTAAGGAAATTTCTATCTCCGCTGACTCGTATGAACTTCAAATGGATTTGAACAGTTTTTCGACTTGGTGTACAAAAAATTTTCTTGTTCTAAATGTTGCAAAATGCCAAGCTATCACATATTCTCGTAAGCGCCTTTCGGCTACCCCTCGAACTTATTTTATTGGTGACGAACCCGTTCCTACAGTTACTTTACTGCGTGACTTAGGTGTCATTTGTGATAGAGAACTTAACTTTCGTCCCCATATCGAAAATATTATTAGTAGGGCTAATTCTGCCCTCGGTTTCGTTAAACGCTGGTCGAAAGAATTCTCGAACCCTTACGTAACGAAGTCCCTCTACTGTACTTTTGTTAGACCGATTTTGGAATATGCTAGTCAAGTTTGGTCTCCCTATCAGGTTACGCAAAAATATCGAATCGAGTGTGTCCAACGGAGATTTCTTCGTTTTGCTCTCCGTGGACTACCTTGGTCCGACAGATATAATCTACCCCCTTATGAGCATCGGTTGTGCCTGTTGAGCATGCAATCACTCGAAAAACGTAGAAAAGTTGCTGATGTATTATTTGTACACCAGTTATTATCTGGCATCATTGATTGTCCTGCACTGCTTCAAAAGATATCTTTCAACACCAATCCTCGTTCCCTTAGGGTAGTGCCTCTCTTCCATCTCAAGTACCATCGTACTGATTATGGGCGAAATGAACCTATGTCGCGAATGTTGCGTATAACCAACGAGACCCTAAGCACGTTTGATTTTAATACAAACAAGAGCTCACTAAGACATGCCCTTTCCTCCTTTCCTTAGAAAATTGTATATTTCAAGTAGGTTTAAGTAGTCTTAAGCAAAATATTGTAAATAATTTAGTAATAGTTGCCTACGGCTTGAATTAAGTTTGTGAACAAATAAAATAAAATAAAATAAAATAAAATAAAAAATGTTGGCTTTTAATTATGTGATTTAGTTTTGTCGCAGCGATTTTTAACGCATGTTCACTTTTCTTTAATATTTTCAGTTTGTAGGAATCTAGTAAATTTTAGTTTTATTTTAATTATTAAAATATCTCAAGTACAAAGAAATATATTGATGAAAATGCCTATGTGAACTATTCGGTGCTATTGTTGTGTCCGACACTGTATATGACGATCGTAACTGCACGCAACCATTTATTAGAGCATCGGTTCATGTACAGTAGACGCTCGATATAGTGAACTAATAAAAACCGGGCCTTTTCACTGCATCGAGATTGTTCATTGTAACGAGCGTGGACTTCTTCTTCTTCTTAGGGCGCTACAGTCCGAGGTGGACCTGGGCCTCACTCAACATGCCTCTCCAGCCAGCACGATCTTTCGCCAGCTGTCTCCAGTTTCGCACACCAAGCCGGCAGAGGTCTCCCTCGACTTGTGTGCGCCACCTTGTTCGTCGACGTCCTCTGTTGCGTTGTCCCACAGGCTCAGAGTCGAAGACTCTTCGGGCCGGAGCTAAGTTGTCCATACGCTCTACATGGCCTAGCCATCTTAGGCGTTGGATCCGTAGACGCCTGGCTAGACTCATGTCGCTGTACAGCCCATACAGTTCGTGGTTGAATCTTCGCCTCCAAATGCCATCAACGCAAACAGGACCAAAGACCGCGCGCAGAACTTTTCTCTCGAAAAGACCAAGAGACTGTTCATCCGCTTGGGATATTGTCCATGCCTCTGCACCGTAAAGCAGGACTGGGATGATCAAGGTCTTATACAAAGTCAACTTGGTCTTCCGAGAGAGGGCTCTACTGCTCAATTGCCTTTTGAGCCCATAAAAACAGCGGTTGGCAAGAGTAATTGTGCGTTTGATCTCGGTACTGATGTTGTTTGCACTGTTAACCGCGGAGCCAAGGTAGACGAAGTCCTTTACTACCTCAAAGTTATAGCTGCCTATGGTGACGTTCTGGCCAAGTCGTCGATGTTGTGCGTCCTTTCTCGATGACAGCATATACGAGTACTTCGTTTTGCCCCCGTTTACCGCCAGACCCATTTTAGCTGCTTCCGTTTCAATGCCGGCAAACACATCATTGACAGCTCGCTGTGTTCGCCCAATCACGTCAATGTCATCCGCGTAGGCTAGCAGTTGAACGGACTTTTGGAAGATCGTGCCTCTTGTGTTGGCCAGTGAGTTTTGCACGATCTTCTCAAGAACGATGTTAAAGAAATCACATGACAGCGCGTCGCCTTGTCTAAAGCATTTGTGGACATTGAAGGTCTCGGTGAGTTCGTTACCGACCTTGATGGAGCAGCAAGAGTTCTCCATCGTCATCCTGCTCAGTCTGACGAGTTTTGCAGGAATGTCAAAACTAGACATGGCGCTGTATAGCTCGTCTCTATGCACGCTGTCATATGCGGCCTTGAAATCGACAAATAGATGGTGTGTGTCGATCTGCATTTCCTGGGTCTTCTCCAGGATCTGCCGCAGTGTGAAAATTTGATCGATGGTGGACTTCCCGGGCCTGAAACCACACTGGTAAGGACCTATCAGTTTGTTCACAAATGGTTTCAGGCGTTCACACAAAACGGCAGAGAAGACCTTATAGGCGATGTTAAGGAGACTTATCCCTCGATAGTAGACTGCGCCTACGAGCGTGGACTGCTTAGAGCAAATTTTATCAAAATGCGTATATTTTGAAGTACAATTTATCAAAAATAGAATATAATTAAAATTTTTCTTCGCAATTACTAAAAAACAAGCCAATATTTATATGAAAGAATATTTTATTTTTAACAAAAACAACTCATACGTAAAAATGTAAAACGCAACAAAATAATACATTCCACGTACAAGCAACGCGAACTTTGTATTTGCTTCAAACAACCCCAAACTGTGTACCATATACAAACGGTAAATTAGGACGATTGTATAGATACTGCTCACTGCATAGCACTAGTAAGTTTTAGACGTGTTTGTGCATGCTGAAAGGTTCAAAGAAAGAAAAAAAAACATAGGTTCACTATAACGAGATTTTTTTTGTTCACTATTTAGAATAGCCTGTATAAAATTTTGTGTGTTCTCTATATTGGATTGTTCACTATATCGAGCGTCTACTGTAACTGAATTCCAGTACAAAAATTTGGCGGTGCATATATTGAAATAATTCATATAACTGAGGGTTCATATAAGTGAGACTTCACTGTAATATCAATTTTCCTCCTAAAATCTGGGCCATCTTCAATCACCTTGAGAGTCGAGGACGCAAATTCACGACACTACGATGATCTGTGGTAGTGATTGTTCTAGACAAGATTAAGTAAAACGGTAAAGGTGATTTCGAGGAACATAGTGTTCTGTAAATAGCCAAAGTTTTGAGAATGTTCAGGAAAGTGCCTACCATTTTGTAGGTGGTCTTGACTAAATATCAAATGTTTTAAATGGACTTAATGTCAAACTACAAAAGACAAAGCCGCCGCTAGTCCTTTGATGAGATAGCCAAGCTTTTCAACATTCACCTTATGTGGGTATTGAGACATTGCAACATTCCTGAAAATGGCGGAGTCAACAGACACGCAATGAGAGGGTCTCACAATTCTTTAAATTGAGAGCTAAAGTGCCTAGTTACATCCACACATCTAATAAAGCGCTCACTTTGTTTAATTGGAAAAAGCACAACAGCACATTGGACACCTCTTGGCCAAGTCTGGTATTACAATGGGCTTAAACTAGTCTAAGTAAGACTGTAATTTGCAATTTGCCGCTAACCTTTTCTTCCCTGAATGATCGATTGCTAGATGCGTGAATGACAACTGAGCCGATGTAGTTTTTCTAACTTGTTGTCACGACTTTCTAAGCTGAAAAGTAACCCTAGCTCAAACTCAGATCTTCTACTGAGAGTTGCCGGCTATAGAGTCTGCAGAGCTTCGGATTAATGCTTATATTTTGTATTCAAATCGATTGTGAGTCAGACCAGGCGACTCCAATCTGGTAATGAAGTCATTGGGGAAATTCTTACCTCCGGACTTTGATCACGATTAGGAACAGAATTTGCCACGAAGGACTTGACTTTTATGAAACCAGCACCGGGTACGTCTAGTGGAGCGCTTGGCAAAAGCGGTTTCATTTTGGAGCATTTTTGACTCTGAACTTGACGCCGAAGCAACAGATGACGCTCAATGGTGCACAGAAGTTAAAGCTACAATTCTGTAAGCACCCATCAAGACATGGCGATTCTTTAAGCGCCATTTTGGTTCATCTTCATTCTAAATTTTTGCGTGAACTAAGAGGAGTGGGCGCCGTGGCATAGTGTGTAAATGCGTCGACTCCTACGCTCAAAGTCTGGGTTCGATTCCCGAAAAATCACTTTTGACATTTTGACGGCTCTACCTCTTTCGAGTCACTGACAGTGTCCAAAGAGTAACTGTCTGTCTGTCTAGAAAAAGCTTCTCAATCTCGCCGTTTGGAGTCAGCATTAAACTGTAGGTCCCCTTCCACTCGTGAGAGAACAATAGCACGCACGAAACGAGTGGTTGGCTGAGAGCTAGGCCCAGGTCCACCTCGGCCTGTAGCGCCACCATTATTATTATTATTAAGAGGAGTTTTCAAATGCGAAGTACTTTGACAAACGATTATTCATACAGGTGGACAATTTACACGCCAGTGCGTTGTGTTCACATCAAATCCCAGATACCAGTTAACGACTGAATTCATTTGGATACTAATTATCCAGTTTGGGTATCCAGGTACTAATTATCCAGCTAATATCCAGTGGATAGATAGGGCATCTTCTTAGAAATGACGAGCACCGTCTTCTTTGTCAACAGGCTACCGATTGCGTCCATAACTTGGAGGTAGCTAAAAAAACCTGATCTACCTAAGTTTTGAAGTCAATTTAGTACATTAATTCACCGCAAACATCTCTTCTAAACCACTTCTGCTTTCAGGAGACAACAGAATCGTCTCTGGACTGCCCGAGCCGATTTTCCTTTCTGCTCATCCTGAATCTGCCCATCCCATAGTCGGCCTAATGCACCGCTCAGTTCGTTGCATCGAAAGTCTTTGCGTTTATTAGACTGCAGCGCCATCCGGAGGAGAAGACTTCTTTTGGCAGACGTACAAAACTCCAAGCGACCATTCAACCGAAGACCGGACTGTCTCTCATTCGTTATCGGTTTTCCCCTGAGACAGGACCACATTTCTTATCCTTATCCAAGGAGGAGGTGGGGGAGGGGGAGGAGGTTAACAACATCAACAAACTAACTTCGTTGCAACATGCACACACCGCACACACCAGCCAGCTTTCCATTAACCATCAGCCCTTATGGTGTAACATCATTGTCTGCCAGTAACGTCACTTGTCAATTAACATGCAACGTGTTCGGCCTTAATTCCGCGTCAGTGTGAGTGTGGGGAGTGTTTTTGTTGCCTCGTCCCCCCCTCGTCATCTATACCAACCAGCACCAGCACTCCAGCACTCAACAGAAAAGAATCCATGCGGTAAAGACAGCTAGGGATGATGATGCTCTCTCTCTGGCTGTTCGTCGTCGTTGGTGGAGTCCCTGCAGCCCCGCTTCAGATAAATGCTCCGGCTCTGGCCTCGGATCCCTTCGACTAACATGATTTATTCTTGCAGTCGATAGTCTAATGTAAAACGTAATCCAAGCACATGCCTTCGACAGTCTTTGTGTATGCCACACACTCACTCCTCACCCCACCCCACCCCACGCCCTCTGCGCACTGTCTTAGACTTGTTCTTCTACACCGATGAATGTACGTAGAAAATTGAATTTTCCTTTTAATAGATAAATAGATGGAAGACGAGAGGAAAAAAAAGAAAGAATGAAACGAAAACAATCCATATCCCTGGCGGAAGACATGTGGGAGGACATACACCCGCACCCCTGCCGCACACACCCACGTTCGGTAATTTTTCTTGTGCTCCCATTTGGGGCGCTCCGTCTTGTTGTTTCTCCTTCATTCAATCTTCGAGCGTAATTTGTGTGTGCGAGGGAACAAAGAAGCCGCAACCACGACAAGCCAAGCGCGCGCGTCTGTTGATCGTCCTCGTTTCTCACCCACCGCCGACCCCCCTCCTCTGAGCCTGATC